>OV656704.1:2500000-5000000 GCA_927399405.1 Agonopterix arenella
TCTATGAAGTTATCGTTCTGTAGGGGCATGTATTCATGCCATTGGGCGCACTGTGCTGTGTTGCTGCCTTTAGATATTGGTTTACTCCCTACTCATACACATTGATGCATAAAATATATCCCTTCGAAGACTTTTATAAACCAATACAGACATAATCAAAGGGCGATACAAAACTACAAAGTGATCTGTGTGACCATGTGGAAAATTACGGACCATGGGCATAACCCGTTTACGCGGTCGAATGACATTTTTGATCATTATTTTGTCGTGAAGATAGCTGATAACGGGCTTTTTAGAATTGTGGGGATATAAGTATTGGGTTATAGGAATTTTGCAACGAATATATCTATACTTAAAAACATTTCCGTGACTAACAGACTAAACCTAAACTATTGAAGGTAGATACAAGAAATTTGAAATACATATTTTTTTAACATAGCATGAAGGGGGTATTAAAACAGGATTTTTCGAAAATCAACCCTTTAAGGGGTGCAACGGGGTGTTTAAGTTTTCCGAAATCTCTGCGGATGAAGTCGCGGGCAAAACCTAGTAATAGATACATTGGATATTTGGAAAGGATATCAGTATGTATATATATAATTATAATATAATTGTAAAGATGCCGTGGATGTACATCTGAGATATTTGCAATAAAATATTCATTAGGGACGTATAAGATACGTAATGGTGCTTTAGGACCATTTTTGAAATGTTTGTGTGTTTATTTTTCCACTTAAAAACTACTGAATTGATTTGGATATGGTTGTCACAAAAGTATTAGGCTTAGTTTGGATTAGCATTTAAGCTTTCTTTCATCGCAATCGGTTCATCCGATCAAAAGTTATGAGTATTTAAAGTCAGTGGTCTGCGCTTACGAAGTCGCGGGCGCCGCCGCTAGTGTAAAATAAAATAATATTTGCATAACATTTCAACGTTACTTCGAATTCGAAGAACTTCTCAAAACTCATCAACATAATTACAGAAACGTTTATCTGCTTTATTAAAATTCTCGAAGATTCTAAACCGTTTAATTATCCTCGACTTCTTCGAAAATAGGTCCCTTAAATGCTTAAACCGTTCAAGATGTCGCTAAAGTCACACCGTTACGCTCGATTGGTCCCCAATAGCGCAATGGACTTAAATACAGTGGAGACACTACACGAACGTGACCTTATTCTGTCTCTGACTCTATTTTCTAGCATAGAAATGCTGGACGCTTTAAGGGTTGTTGAATATCTGCCAATAAAATATAGAAAAAACAATCGTAGAAAAATTTTAACGAAAAGAAGGAGAAAGCAGCAGGAGACACAATTCCGCCGCTCACCTAACTAAAGACATGCACCGATCAATAATGCTTCATCATCATTTTGGCTAAAAAGATATTTTTACTTCTGGACATTACCCTGTCCCAATTTATTGACTTCGGAATGATCTATTTTGTGCATCTCACATCCATCGGCTCTCGTTGTCGATGCAAGGCATAGGTCGGCTGTAATTGAAGTATGAAGGCCGACAGCGGAATGTGGCACCAATTTTTCAGCTTCAGTCTTGAAAGGCCGTCATTCTACCTAGTGGTAGGCAGGCCAACAAAGCGTTTTCCGTTATGAAGTGCCCAAGTTAAGATTTATTCTTATGAGCTTAATGCAGGGCAAAGATGGGGTCGAAGATGTAGCGAGCTTACCCAGAATGACTCTGGCACTCCTGCACACCGACGGAACGCAGCAAGCTGATGCTTGGCGCCAGACTCCGGCTGGAGGATGGTCGCGAGCCAGGCGGCTCCTTGCAGAGCCTACCACACCGCTGTGGGAGATCGTTCAGCCGCCATCGCCACCACAAACTTGGTAGCTTGTGGTGCCGTCGCCCGGAGTGGACCGCTAGGAGGTAGATCCCCAACCACCCTAAACTAGGTACACGTAAGTTCCTTTCGTCACATTGAGAAGGTTTTTATTGTACCCATAATACTTTCTGAGTACACGGTTGACTGATGCTTAGTCTCTACTTATTCTCCATCTGGTAGGTATCCGTTTTATAATCTTTTACTGGTCCTTACTTGTCTTCAATGATCGTTTCGGTCACCGAAGCTCCAGTATGCCACAAACGTGGAAGAAAATGTGATATGCACTGATATTGATCTTGAGCTGTTTTAGCCACAGCTGTCTCGTAGCTCCGCGTTTCCACAATGAACTTTCCCGCTTGTACTAACGTCTATTGTCCAATAGTTAAAGCCAGGGCTTTCCAACCAAAAGAATTAAGGCAAGCTATTACAGGGTGCTTCAAAGATGCAATTTGTCCTCATTAAAGTAATGTCGGCGGAACATTAATCACCTTTTGGTCCATTAGTGAGCCGTAACTGCGGACATTTTAATTTTAATGTTATATCTTTGTGGAATTTTGCGGGTCGCGGTAAAATGGAGGTTGAGAAAAAATGTGGTTTGTTTTTCAGTTCCTTTCTTTTTGGAGCAGTTGGTGTTAATTTCCGTAATCAGTTATGTTTTTAGATGACCTTTAGATTCTTCTGAGTACCCCTAAAAGAATGACGAGGTGACTAAAGAGATAACGGTCAAGTGGTTTAGGCCACCTCCTCTCCTCTAGCCCGATCCCCTATAAGTAAAAGTAAGTAAAGGCGCTATCACAAAGGCGAATTAACAACCTGTCATAGATATTCAAAATAATAATACTACAAATTCCGAAATAAACACATTTTTAATTTTATTTTCATAAATTTTATTTTTTAATTTTTTTCTATTTTTTTAGTCCGTGGTGGACTACGGGTAGAAAATACTTCCTACATTTCACCTTTTATCGGTGAACTGCGGGTAGAAAATACTATAGTACACCTTGGTCCACCTGGGTGGACCATGGGTAAAAATGACTGCCCGTGGTCCAACAGGTGAACCAAATGGGGTGTACCACGGGAAATGCCTGTGTTAATGGCATAAGCATAAACATATTCTCACGACTATATTCCCCGAGGGGGTAGTCAGAGATATTCTGGAACCTCAGAACATCCACGTTTTACTATAGTACCGAAACTCTGCCCAGTGTGACGGGGATTGAGCCCGTGTGTTAATGGTATGTTTGTAAAAGGTGCCATGTGGTTCCGCCTCAGAATGGACCACCCAGATTTTTCCCGTGGGTGTCGTACGACATGATTAAGGGATTAAAAGTTGCTTATGTAGGCTAAAGGTACCTATATAATACCTACATAAACAGAATGTTTTAGTTGTAGCAATGTTTCTGGCCATCCTGTAAGGGATTAAGGTCGTGAGTATATGTATGTATTTTGTGAACGCTAAACAGATCGGCTGCTCCAAAATAAAACACAGAAAACGCCATTTGAAATTTTATTTGCCCCTTTTTACAAATTGATGGACATGTACCTTGTTCAAATGTAACGGAATTTTTTTTAACATTTGGGAAATATATTAACAGAACAATCCACAAGCAATTTAATTTATCGGGTACAGTAAGTAAGTAAATAAGTAAATTAATTAATTAAATTTTAAATAAATTTTTATTCGGGAAACCAACAGTCAAATTACAAACGAATGGTTACCAACTATGAACATAGAAACGTAAAATGTTCAATGGCGTACTCCGTGTTTTATTTTAAAGCAGCCGAGATAACATTGTTTTCAATTCAGGGTAATTATCTATGTAGTGTAGAAACTGTACGTAAAACCGCAATAGATGTGAGCTCACTCATATGTGGTTGCTGAAGCAATCTTCAGCGCTTCTCTCTCCTAGAAATAAACCAACGTACTAAATTGTTACAATCAATTGAATTGCACAGTAACATTCTTATGGCGGCTTGCAACAAAACGTATATTTAGGCTTAGATATAATTGTTCTACCACGCATAAATTGCATGATTTATGATAAGAGTACATACATAATGGCAGTGAGAATTTATAATGCGGTTCCAAAAAATATTAAATGTTTAAATGACATTAGTTTTAAAAAAATACTGAAAATGTGGCTAATTGAAAATGTATTTTATAACTTAAAGGAATTTTATGCTAAAACGACTACATATGTAAATGCTGTTAAATTATAATATTTTATTGTTGATCTTGACTTGTTGACATTTTTGAACATTATAATTCTAATGTTATTGATATTGAGTGTGTTGTGTTTATTGGCAATTATCTGACATTTTGACGAATTTATGACATTATATTATTTTTTATTTATTGAAATTAAATGTATTTTTTGGTAATTGAAGCTGCTTGGTTTTTTTTTTTTTTTTTTTAATGTAATGTAAATATCCAAAGGTGTCTTAAATGTCAATTAAGTTTTGTTGTTGCGTATAAATTTTGATATATTTGCATGTAAGATAAAATGTTTTAAATATTTGTATTGTATGCCTGAAATAGGTAAGAGCTGCTTGTTCATGTAATTATTATGTAAGACCTTTATGTACCAGTTCTAACAATAAAGTTATTCTTATTCTTATTCTTATTCTTAAATAGACCTATTAATTCGCATCGGGCACGCGTGGTGCTACCTTGAGGGTAGGCCTGTGCTCTGCAGTGAGATACGTCTCATATACGTATAGGCTGATAATATCACTGTCATCAGTATGAGCAATGTGAGATAATGTTAAGCGTTATAAACTTACGAACTACTGGAAGTAGCGTCCGCGCTCAAAAGTGTCCGAATCAAAAAGAGTACCAAAATTTATAAAGAAAACCAATTACGCGACAGTCTTCGCATAGATTAATATGTATATTGGATATAGATAGGTAATTCGCCTCGAATTTTAGGACGTCCTAATTGCGTTGCCGCTTATTAGCACTAGGGGGCGCCACATTATGAAATAAATTGAAAAAGGCGATCGGCTGACGCGAGGATCGAACCTTAGCTATCCGGATCGTAAGCCGGTTGTCTAGACCGCTAGACCAACAAGACAGTGGTTGATATTGTTGATAGTAGTTGGTTGATAGTACAGCACAGCGCGTGAGGTGTAGTGCGCTGTTACTCCGATATGAACCCTAGTTCAGCACATAGTGCACAGATGGCGGAAGCTGTCTATGGAAAATCAGCGTTCCACTTAGTTTGTACTAAGATAATAGAACATAGCATGGTCTTCGTTTGATCGGCCGACTAGGTGCACGCGCGTGAGCGCGGTGCGCGCCGTGCCCCCATGGGGGACTGGGATGGAAAAGAATTTCATCATTTTGTATTATAAGTTTGTAGTCGGTTTATATTACTACACGTAGTAGTTTAGTGTGTAGTTTAGTCTCGGACACATTTTTCGAAAATTTTGTACGAGACCCTGCGTCCATAGGATTCTACGTCAATTTTAAGCGTAGATATACTTTATAGTGCAAGTAAGGATAAGTCGTGTCTAGCAAAATTATTATTTTACCTAGCTCTTTTACTAAGCTATTTTATTTTCCAAATCAATAGCTTCAAAATGAAGTCCAGCAATTTGAATAGATTACCGTGTTAACTTAAATCTTGATAAATTGTATAGACTAGAACTAGAATTGAAGAGATAAAATATTTCCGAACAAATTTTATTGATTCGAATAATAAATAATTTTGCAGGGTAGTTAAAAATATAAACAACAAAACAGTACAGGTATAAAAATATCTTAAAGATTAAAAGGTCGTACGGTGAGTCCCCACGAGACATGGTCCCAAGCAAGCAGGCAGGCAGGTGTTGCTGATTCTACAAAATGATGTCTTTGTTTATTAAATTGTAAGACTACCTATCATCAACTGACGAAGTGCTCATGAAGCCGAAGATATTGTCACGGATGCTGTGAAATGATGCAGTTATAGAAAGGCATTCAAAAATTCGGCCGGTTTGTCAACAAGCTTCGTAGCTCGGCGGTCGACGCATGGACTTCCGTGCCGGGGGTCGATGGTTCGAGACTCGTCGAAAATAATTCTAGATTTTATTGTTGTTGGAAATGTTCTAGAAAAGTAAGAGGGAGTAAGAATATTTGGAAAGAGACAAAAAAAATGGGCGTGTCTAGGAATGTTCTAGAAAACGGAGAGAGAAGGAATATTCGAAAAGAACCAAAAACAATAGGAATGTTCTAGAACAAAGAGAGAGAAGAAATATTTGTAAAAAAACAATAAAAGGGGGCGTGTTAAGGAAAATTCGAGAAAAAAGGCGGGATTAAGAAATATCCGGAAGGGAACAAGGGAATAAAGAAAAGACTAACGAAATTCGGCCATCTAGAAAATTCTAAGGGGTATATAAGGCCGCGAGTTTGCGGACGCAAGTCAGTATTGATTTCACAGTGAAAAGTGCGGAACAAGCAAGAAGAAAAGTAAAAGTGGAAAAGTACTAGTGAAAAGTAAAGTGCAAAGTAAAGTGGAACAGTGAGTAGACAAGTGTCAGTGTAGTGCAGTGTAGTGTGTGTCGCGTGTCGTGACGTCATAGTGCCGTGCGTCGTGACGTCATAGCGTGTCGCGCGTCGTGACGTAGTGAACAGTAAAAGTGGTGAGAGGGGAAACCCCTGCGAGGAGGACTGTTTAAAGGGGAACCTCTGCGAGGTGGTCCGTGTGTAAGTGTGTGACCCAATAAACTCTGTAAATAAATTGGACTTAGCGTTTCACTCCAATCCCGAAACCCGTCGCTCGTAACATTTGGTGTCAGAAGTGGGATTGGAGTAAGATGCCGCTGGTGCCAAAGGAGTTAAAGGGAGTCACCACCCGGGCCATGTCGGAAGCGCAGCAGGAAGGTGCGGCCCTCGCAACTGATGTGCAGCGCACCCCGGTGAGAAGACCTGAGGGAGGTGAAGTGCAGCGCACTCCAGAGCAGAACCCGGGAAACTTCCTCTATCAAATCCAGCTTATGATGGAGGAACAGGATCGTCGGCAGGAGGAACAACTGCGCGCACTGAAAGAGGAGCAGGCTTGCATGATGGAAGAACAAGCTCGCCGTCAAGAGGAACAAGCAGCTCGCCGTCAGGAGGAACAGGCTCGCCGTCAGGAGGAACAGGCTCGCCGTCAGGAGAAGCAGGCACACACGATGGAAGAACAAATGCGCACGATGCAGGAGGCCCTTCATAAAGATATTACGAAAGGCTTGCAACAGGCTGTAGAGAGAGTCGAAGCCGTAGAAGGGAGGTTGGATCGTGTGAAGGGCGAGTTCGAAGGGAGGTTGGATCATGTGAAGGGTGAGTTCGGAGGGAGGCTGGATCGTGTGGAGGGTGAGTTTGCCAAAATCCGGCGAGAAGTTGAGCAGAGCAAATCTCATAGTCGTGTCGCTGCTGTTTTTGACTCACCCATGCAACCAAAAGGTGTCAAGACTCCGGTTTACGATGGACTGACGTCATGGGCCGCCTTTAAGCTACAATTTGAGACAGCAATGAAGGTTAATGGCTGGGGCAAGGAGGAGGCGCAGTCTGCGTTGACATTGGCACTTCAGGGACAAGCTCTCACGGTGCTGGAAGCCGTAGGTGCTGGCGAAAATCTAACGTTCGGCGGTCTCTTTGGAGCTCTGGAGGCTAGATTCGGCGATGGACATCTCGAACACATGTATCGGGCGCGATTGAAGGAACGAAACCAACATGCTAACGAGAGTCTGCAGCAATGGTCCGTGGAAGTGGAGAAGCTCGTGCGAAAGGCCTTCCAGTCATCACCAGCAGCCATCGATGACATGCTCCTACAGGCCTTTACGGATGGTATACGGGACTCGGAGGTGCGAGCTGCAGTGCGACTTGGGCACCATGTTACACTCAGGGACGCTGTTGCTCATGCATTGGAGGTGGAAGCCGTACGTCAGGACCCTCGTTCCGCTCGCCTCAGGGAGATTGTGGTGACTAGAGCGTCAGCGCCAAGAAATCGTAGCTTCGGTTATGTGTGCTACGAGTGTGGTGAACGAGGGCATATTCGCAGCTCCTGCCCGAAGCGCACAGGCCGTCGGGATGTTGGAGTCTCGACTGACGAGCAGCAGGAAAACTAGAACCAGCCAGGGCTGCGGGGTGGGCGCTGGCCGGGTATGCTGCAACCCCAACCATTAGAGTCAAACAAACATCGGACGGAAATAGTCTGTTAGTTAAAGGAGAGGTCAATGGTAGAATCTGTCAACTAACTTTGGATACCGGCGCTTCGAGGACGGTGATCAATGCTCGACTTTTAAGCGAGATGGAAAGTTACCAGAAACGACTTCTGCAGCGAACCAACCTACAGTTAACAACAGCTACCGGCCAGCGCGTACCTGTTAAGGGAGAGTTGGGAGTTTCGATTAAGATCGGGGAAACTCCTTTCAAACATGAGGTGATTGTAGCTGAAATAGTGGACGATTGCATCATTGGCTTAGATTTCTTACAAAATCACCAGTGCAATATAGACATGAAAAGTGGAGTGCTACGGTGTAACACAGAGGAGGTTCCGATGAAAGGTGGATCATCGGGAAAGGTCTACTGTGTGAAAAGAACAGTTCTCAAGCCTAGATCACAGACCTTGGTACCTGTTGTTTTGCCCAAGAGTAACGATGGGAGATTACCACGGAGATGTGCTGTGATAGAGAAAGTTAAAACTGAAACTTGTTGGATTCCGGCAAGGACGGTTGTCGGATCAGTTTCATCTACCTCAATCCCGATACTTAACGTCGGAGATGTGGACCTGACGATTGAGAAGGGGGAGGTTGTTGGTCACTGTGAGGAAGTTTTATGGTTGCGACAATGTGTGGAAAATCCTCCTAAGAAACATAAGGCTGAGGGGGATGTAGTATCGAAGGTTATGGAAGACTCCAGCAAGGACTTGACTAAGCTACAGGCTATGAAAGCGAAGAACTTGCTGCTGCGTTTTTCGGACTTGTTCTCTAAGAACGACGCAGATATTGGTAGAACAGACCTGGTGAAGCACACGATTAATACAGGAGATGTAGCGCCAATTAAGCAGCGACCCAGGCGCATTCCGTTTGCTCGTGAGAAGGAAGTGGAGGAAATGATAGAGGACATGAAGAGGAGTAACACCATCGAACCTTCATCGAGTCCCTGGTGTTCACCAGTAGTTCTCGTTAAGAAAAAGGATGGCTCAACGAGATTTTGTGTGGATTATCGGCAGCTTAATGAAGTGACGAAGAAAGACAGCTACCCTTTACCAAGAATCGACGACACCTTAGACACCTTGAGTGGAATGAAGTGGTTTTCAACGCTCGATCTGAAAAGTGGGTACTGGCAAGTGGACGTAGACCCCAAAGACAAGGAGAAAACCGCGTTTTCTACCGGGAAAGGACTGTGGCAGTTCAAGGTAATGCCGTTTGGATTGTGTAACGCCCCTGCGACTTTCGAAAGATTGATGGAACATGTCCTAGCTGGAATTCTGGGTGATACGTGTCTGGTCTACTTGGACGACATCATCATTGTTGGTCGAGACTTCGATGATCATCTGAAGAAGTTAGAGAAAGTTTTCGAAAGACTGCGTGGAGCAAATCTCAAGTTAAGTCCAAAGAAATGTTCTTTCTTTAAACGACAAGTCAATTACCTTGGACATGTGATCTCTGAGAGAGGAGTCGAGACTGATCCTGCCAAAACTGCTGCTGTAAGAGAGTGGCCGACTCCGAGAGATAAGACACAAGTTAGAGCTTTCCTTGGGCTCTGTTCTTACTATCGTCGTTTCGTGAAAGGGTTTTCGGACATCGCGAAGCCACTGCATCGACTTACGGAAGAAAAGAGGACGTTCACATGGGATTCAGAGTGTGAAGAGGCTTTTATGGAATTGAAAGAACGTCTAAGTAAGGCGCCAATTCTTGGATATCCCGATGTTCAGGGGGAATTTGTTGTAGATGCGGACGCCAGTAACATCGGGATTGGAGGTGTGCTCTCACAGCGACATGGTGAACAGGAAACTGTAATAGCCTACTTCAGTAAGTCATTATCTAGACCTGAGAGAAACTATTGTGTAACTAGACGGGAATTATTGGCGGTGGTGAAGACTGTACAACACTTCAAGAAGTATCTGCTGGGACGTAAATTTCTAGTCAGGACTGACCACGCTGCATTGAAATGGTTGCTTCAATTTAAGAATCCGGAGGGTCAAGTTGCAAGATGGTTAGAGCAACTACAGGAATTCAACTTTGAAGTAGAACACCGAAGCGGAAGAGTTCATTCCAATGCAGATGCACTATCAAGAAGGCCATGTCCAGAAGATTGTAAGCACTGTAGCAAACAGGAGGGGAAGGAATCAGTTTCACTCAGGGTTATCAGAACTGATGCCATCAACGATGAGTGGGGCAATGAAGCGATGCGCCATGAACAGGAAAAGGACCCAGGAGTCGGGCCAATCCTGAACTGGTTAAGGAATGATGATTCTAAGCCTCAGTGGAGTGAGGTGGCAAGGTACGGGACAGACACGAAGGGACTTTGGGCTCAGTGGAAGAGTCTCGTCATACATAATGGATTGCTCTGTAGGAAATGGGAGACATCGAATGGAAAAGACTCTTATCTACAGTTAGTGGTCCCACGAGCTAAGGTGAAAGAAATTCTGCGAGTTTTTCATGATGGAACTTCTGGAGGGCATTTGGGTGTAAAGAAAACCTTGGAGAAAGTAAAGGAAAGATTTTACTGGTTGCATTGTAGAGACGATGTAGAGGATTGGTGCCGCAAGTGTACAAGTTGTGCAGCTGTAAAAGGACCTCATACGAGGAGCAGGGCAGCAATGAAAATTTATAATGTTGGGGCGCCTTGGGAACGAATTGCTTTAGACGTTGCGGGACCATTTCCAGTCACTAAGTCAGGAAACCGGTATATACTTGTGGTAATGGATTACTTCACAAAGTGGCCGGAAGTATTTGCCATTCCAAATCAGGAAGCGATAACTGCGGCTACCAAGTTGGTAAACGAAGTTTTCTGCCGGTTTGGGGTTTCGCTAGAAATGCACAGTGATCAGGGCAGGAACTTTGAGTCACAGTTGTTCCAGGAAGTTTGCAAGATTTTCGGAATTCATAAGACCCGGACTACTCCTTATCATCCTCAGTCCGACGGAATGGTGGAGCGGTTCAATCAAACCTTGGAACGGCATCTTGCAAAGGTCGTCGATAATCATCAGGATAACTGGGATGAGTACATACCTCTCTTCCTGTTGGCCTATCGAACCGCTGTTCATGAGAGTACTTCAGCAACGCCAGCGATAGCAAACTTCGGGAGAGAATTGAAGCTTCCAGCGGATTTGCTATCAGGGTGCGCACCAGGCACCCCTAAAAGTATCAGTGATTATGTGAGCGAACTGCGGGAGAAAATGGTCGACATCTATGAACAACTTCGAGAAGCAGGTCAAAACTCCAGTGACCGTTCGAAGACACGATATGACCGAAAGGCGAACTATACAGGGTTTGAGGAAGGAACATCAGTATGGCTGCATAATCCAGTTCGAAGGAAAGGGAAGTGCCCGAAGTTACAGGCAAGTTGGGAAGGGCCGTATGAGGTAGTGACCAAAATAAATGACGTCACATATCGAATCCGACGATCGCCAAGGAGCCCGTTGAAGATAGTGCACGTTGATCGGTTAGCTCGTTATTTCGGAAGTAATGATGCTCGGGACGAGCAGAACTAAGGGAGGGGCAGTGTCACGGATGCTGTGAAATGATGCAGTTATAGAAAGGCATTCAAAAATTCGGCCGGTTTGTCAACAAGCTTCGTAGCTCGGCGGTCGACGCATGGACTTCCGTGCCGGGGGTCGATGGTTCGAGACTCGTCGAAAATAATTCTAGATTTTATTGTTGTTGGAAATGTTCTAGAAAAGTAAGAGGGAGTAAGAATATTTGGAAAGAGACAAAAAAAATGGGCGTGTCTAGGAATGTTCTAGAAAACGGAGAGAGAAGGAATATTCGAAAAGAACCAAAAACAATAGGAATGTTCTAGAACAAAGAGAGAGAAGAAATATTTGTAAAAAAACAATAAAAGGGGGCGTGTTAAGGAAAATTCGAGAAAAAAGGCGGGATTAAGAAATATCCGGAAGGGAACAAGGGAATAAAGAAAAGACTAACGAAATTCGGCCATCTAGAAAATTCTAAGGGGTATATAAGGCCGCGAGTTTGCGGACGCAAGTCAGTATTGATTTCACAGTGAAAAGTGCGGAACAAGCAAGAAGAAAAGTAAAAGTGGAAAAGTACTAGTGAAAAGTAAAGTGCAAAGTAAAGTGGAACAGTGAGTAGACAAGTGTCAGTGTAGTGCAGTGTAGTGTGTGTCGCGTGTCGTGACGTCATAGTGCCGTGCGTCGTGACGTCATAGCGTGTCGCGCGTCGTGACGTAGTGAACAGTAAAAGTGGTGAGAGGGGAAACCCCTGCGAGTAGGACTGTTTAAAGGGGAACCTCTGCGAGGTGGTCCGTGTGTAAGTGTGTGACCCAATAAACTCTGTAAATAAATTGGACTTAGCGTTTCACTCCAATCCCGAAACCCGTCGCTCGTAACAATATATAGAGCACTCATCCTGAAAATGTATTTATTCTTAATCTTGTCCTACCTGAATTAGTTTAGTTAGTTTAATTGTACGATTCACTAAACAATTTACTGATCTGTGTCATCTCTAATTTAAAAGTTATTTGTTTTTACATAATTAAGTAGGTAAAGTGACTAAAACAGAAAACGAAGAAGTAGTCTGAGACAAAGACTTTTAAAGTTCACAATGCAACTCAAAAAGTATTCAAAACATAGAAAAGTGATGTTGTTTTTATCCGTTGTCTTTTTTTCTGTCGCTTTTTATCCCCTAATGGACCCGTCCAAGCAAAACGTACTCATAATTTCTATGACCTAAGCGCTAAAAAAGCGCTTAAGCCGCGGCTCAACGAAGCTTAAAAACGGTTATGTAAATCTGTTCATTAAACCTAACGAACGGTGTGTTCCGGAATACGGGGGGATTACAACTCGATCCGTTTCGTTCTGCACCTTTTATTTTATGTAGTACACAGACTACTCTGGTAGTCTGGTTATTTTCGCGGCGGAGCCCGGCAGCGGATTAGGGCAAGTGAATTGCATTTCGTAGTTTGTTAAATTGATGCGTTTGGTCTGTATTAATTTGCATGACAACTGTCTGATGATGGTCTATCTATAATTGTTAATTTATATTTTAAGCACCTTGATTCTTAATAACCCACTCACTAATATTACGTGTGTATTACTTATCAATATAAAATGATTATCTATCAATTTATCTAACCTATCTCGAATTTATTCGTGGCGAAGCGCAGTGTTGTTAGACACAAGGTGGACCGATGACCTGGTGAAGGTGGCGGGAACACGTTAGAAGAGGGCAGCGCAAGACCGGACGTTGTGGCGAGCCTTGGGGGAGGCCTATGTCCAGCAGTGGACGTCCATCCGCTGAGATGATGATGGTGATGATCTCGTATGCTTCCAAAAATACTGGTCAGTTTGTAGTGGAGCTACGAAAGAGCTTACTAAGCAATAATGTCGATCGAGTTGATATAAACAACAAATCTAGGTCGGCGCATGCAACACAGCACGTCCACCCACGCATGACAGCCAATCAGAAGATGAATCTGTCCAACGCGTCATAATCATAACGCGTGTCAAGTAATAAGCCAATAAGAGGGTGGAAACGACACAGTACGTTAGGAATATAAACCAATCAAATGGCGAGTTCTAAATTGCATTCCGTCAACCCGGGTATTGCAACAGAAAGTGGAATATCTTCCCTTTTCCTCCAAAAGCCATATGCAAGTTTTTCTTCATGTTCCGGAAATGCACGAAGAATCACCTAAATGTCACTAGTGAGTAAGAACTAAATACTTGAACTCCCCATTTCTTAATTCAAAATAATATCTATTTTGTAGAAAAAGTGCGGCTAGAAAATGTACTACACATCTTTTAAATAAAATAAAATATAAGTACAAACGACATTTACAAATACATTATTGAATTACATAGCTTAACATTGTCAAGACCAGACATGTTGGTCGTTCATATAATCATAGAGTTTATAGGAAGCTTTTTACAGAGAATTTTCTTAACATGGGACTTACTTTTGTTTCTGGCAAGTTTAGAATATCCTCTGAAGATTTAGAAAATTCCACATTCCTAATAACTGAGAAATTATGACGATACAATTACTCTTTTCTTTCTTAAGGTGGTTGCAGAGGGGTCAATTTTATACAAAACTTTGACGCACAATACGCGTAGACGGTATTAATATAAGTAACTTTGTATATGTGGAAAAATTGTTTAGAAAATCTAGACACGTCACAAATAACATTTCCAATTTATAAAATAATTACGAAACCACCTTAAGGCCTATGGTAGGACGAAACACCTTGGAGGCATTTTTCATTTTTCGACTATATTTATACAATTTACCTAAACCAAAGTCATACCTCAGTATTCTTGGATAGTTAATCTCGTGAAATCATCATTTGAATACACGATTGTAATTACTTCACTCGACAGAATATCGTCACAAAGATGACGTATTTTCTTGTATTTAAAATTATACATTTTTCTCGTTTTAGAAGAACTTAATATAGTTTCTGATTTTTGGTATTTATACTCATTTTCACCATTAGTTTATCTAGTGAAATCATTAAAAAAAATCTATAAAAAGTGATATTGTTATTTCTTTTTAATCGAAAATACGGAACGCGCACGCACTGAGGGCTGAGCAATCGCTTTTCTCATAGAAAATATTCGTCTGAATCTATGGCCCCTTAAGAATATAATGTGAAAAAAAATGGATTTTTCAAAGCGTCATATATCATGTATGGATGTATCAACAGTAGGAGTATGAATTGCGGATATGTGTAAATTGAACAACAATTGTAAATTGAAAATTTATACTTGAAGTTTTGATTGGAGCCAAAACACGATTAAGACACATTTTCTCGATAGAAAAAGAAGCCAAAGTAGCCTCCGTTTTTATTTACAAACGCTTGGAACTGCTAAACGGTGAATAATAGAAACACGAGATTTGATTTAAAAAAAAGAGATTGATATTTTACAAATTTTGATTAGAGCAGAATTGAACTACCATAAATAGTACCATCACAATTAAATAAAATGTGTTTTACGCTTGCGTCGTTTCAGTCGCGCGCGCCGCCCCATCTCTTTCTCTCGCATCAGGCAGTAATATAAGCTATCACACGCCCATTTCGCTTCAATTATTTTTCGACATAGGCCCTTAATCACCGCCTCCATCACAAGCTGCACCTAAGCTTTAATACATAATACCTCGACATAAATAAGCCCCTAGGTACATGGAACATCTATTTCCATTCAATCTGGTAAGGTAAATGGTAAAATAGATTCCCTCTCCATCGGGTCCGAGGAAATCCGACGGCAATTGAACTCTTTGCGGCCTGGGAATAGAAAATTCTACGAATCGTATAGGAAGAGATTAGGATGGAAGTGGCAGGGGTTAAGCTTTTAGGCCGTATTGTTATTCATTATCATTACGGTCTACTGCTGAATAGTTTTAGGTAGGTGTCGGTTATTATGTTTTACATAAAATGTTTTGAAATGTTATTTGCATAAATACTTTAAAAAATCCTTCTTCTGGCGCAGTTTGGTAAAAAAAATGTGTGTACTGGAATACTGGAAAACATTCGTTATTTTGAAATGACAATTGATCTCATTTCTCATCTCACTAATATTATACAGGTTCCAAGGGGTTTAAAGAGGATGATTAGTCCATGAAAGTGAACAACCTACTACTATATAGCCCAGTCATTTTACGGTTTGATCCGGGACTAATTAATAATAGATTTTTTTTTTCAGTATAACTTTGAAGAGCCAATTTGAGCCTAGAAATGTACCAAAATTAAAAAAAAATCACGTCAGCAACAGTTTCAATTTTAAAATGTAGTTGTTAAAATATCTTTATGAAATAAATGATTATGATTATTATTATTATCTCGTTCTAAAAAACCTGATGGTAAGTGTTTTTGCACATATTTAAGGCTTTACCATTATACATACTCCAAACATGCATATATGCGCATATATACATTCGTATTTTCTAATAAATACCTCATTTTTAAAATTTCCATGCCTATTTTATTGTTTAAAAATTATTTATATTGTTTAATCTAAGTCAAATGAGTGCAATGGTGTTAATATTATTAATTTAAAAGCCTTCTGGGATACACAATTTTGAATTCTATGTTGACTAGCAAATATGTTTTAAGATAGTCTTTTTGTCACGAAATGGTGCCAGTTACAGTTTTAAAGTCCAATTAGTAATTACTCCCTACCCCGCCTAACAAAACTCCGTATTATTACTAAACAAGATCTTGTTTGAACAAAAAATTTTCTTATTGTTGTGACCAGGTTATATTATCTACTCGGTGCGGAGATAAAAAACAGCTTCGTAATCGTAATTGAAAATTAAACTATAAGAAAAGAATTTTCTCTTTTTTCTTTTCTTCGTTTTTTTATTCGATAATTTTTTTTCAAACCACCGCCAGTCCGCCACCCGCTCACGTCTATATTCTGAAAACTCAGAACACCCACGTCTCACTATAGAACTAAAAAGAAGTACTTACCGAAAATCTGTCCAGTGTGACGGGGAGTGAACCCGTCACTACTTATAATGAAACTAGCGCATCCAGATTTTCTCTACCAAAGATTGTCCTTATATTCTGAAAGCTTTGACTTCATAGTACCTCATAACCTTTCCACTAAACCCCACTTTTATTGCCCTATAAAGACTTTTGAGTTTAAAATTTGTTTTGAATGGCGTACTTAACGTTTTGATAAAATATTAATGGTTGTAAATAACAATAAAGAACATTATTTTAATGTTGTTTTTAAGACTTACTTAATTGACTTTTCATTCGAAGTGGCCGCGTCGGTTTTCGAAATAGAGCAATAAACAAGTAGGTAACAGCTGATTTTTTCGCGATTTCACAAAGAAAATAGTTCAATTTTATGGTCTGGAGTGCGATTTTTGAATCTCATACGTTGAACTCAGCAGTTGAAAATGTATGGAGATACGCATCTTTCTACTGCTGATTTGCCTTT
The DNA here is from genome assembly GCA_927399405.1 of Agonopterix arenella. Classification (NCBI taxonomy): domain Eukaryota; kingdom Metazoa; phylum Arthropoda; class Insecta; order Lepidoptera; family Depressariidae; genus Agonopterix; species Agonopterix arenella. The sequence continues at coordinate 2,516,936 of OV656704.1, forward strand.
CAAAAATCGCAATCCTGAAGTATGATTTTTGAAAGTCAAATCAGCAGTAGAAATATGCATATCTCCATAGTTATTTTGACATTTTCAACTACTGAGCTCAGCGAATGAGATTCAAAAATCGCACTCCCGATCACAACATCTACCTATACCGTCAAGTCAGCATAATAAAATTACGAAAAACCCTATAAAAGTAAAAAAAATGAATTTAAAACTATCTTTGCTATCGATTCAGACTAAGTAGGCACCTAATGATTTTGAGATTTTTTGTTCTAGGATTCATAAAACAATAAAATATATCAACCGAAGGTCAAAAACTAAATTTTAAATTCTCGACATGTATTCGTACGGTACGCCATTGTTTCTAAAACAAAGGAACAGTATTCACTAGAAATTGTTCGCTTCGCTTTGGAAATTGTACAAAATTGGAGGTAAAAGGTACCTACGTCGCGGTCTCTCTATTTCAAAAATTAATTCTAACTGTTAAGAATTATGTTTACAAAGGGTTTTAGTAAGCTTAAGAGAGCTGTGTGTTGGCCCTAACACCTTGGCCCTAAGATGTTTTTATAATTGTAGATGATTTGCCTGCGCTCCATTATGCCGATAAAAAGCAAGGTATTGAGCGTTTTTCTTTTGGTTTTCTAGGGGATTATTAGATGGCGCTACGGTCTGTAAGAATAAACTCTAAATTTCAAAAAGGGTTTCTTTAAAAAGGGAAAAGATGATCAAAAAGATGCCAACGCAACTTTTGATGAAATATTTCAATATTTGCGAATCATTTGGATCGAAAATTTGAAACTGTTTACTTCTTACATGGTTGTATGGGCTCGATCCCTTGGCCTTAAACAAAATGGCAGGCACAGTCTTGACATGATTTTGACAGAATCTCACGAACGTCTCTATGGAGCAATAAACATGCCATCTGTTGAGTTTTTTAGGAACTAAAATTAAAAAGAAAAGAAATATTGCCCGGCTTTCACATAGTCACGCGCCGTCTAGTGTACGGGCTATACGTCACTATTATAGTGTAATGTTGCTGGCGTATGACGCGTCTATTTGTAAAACGTCATTGCCTTGGCCACTTCATACAAACGGGATCGCATTTAAAAAAGAGACTAGCACAGGTATGCTGTGAGAGTGAGAGAGAAATATACCATTACTTACTGTAGTGCACCTCTGTACCACCGAGAGGGGGTGAGTGCGAGTGAGAGAGAAATATATAAGGTCTAACAAAATTAGCTGAAACTATTTTAATGATATGCTCAGACCATTAAACTGAACAACTTTCTCTACGGGACCAATATCGAAATATCGAAAAAAATATCTGCTGCCCCATACATTTGAGTCAATTTGTGTTTGTAGTTTTGTATGGGACATCTAATTTTTTTTTCGGGATTTCGATATTGGTCCCGTAGAGAAAGTTGTTCAGTTTAATGGTCTGAGCATACCCTTAAAATAGTTTCAGCTAATTTTGTTAGACCTTATATATACCATGACTTACTGTCGTGCTCCTCCTGTACCAACGAGAGGGGGCGAGCTCAAAGTTAGAGGGGGTAGGGAGTGTTCTTACTTTTACGCATAGTAGCATAGTAGAGTCAAAAATGACGTCAGTATGCTATACATGTCATATTATTTTAAATAAAACACTGAGTTCATATGTTAAAAAAAACGGGCATAGGCCCACCACACATTCCCACCGCTGTAACTCCTGTAAGCCAGGATCAACAGCGGCGACCATTCACAACACTGGACAATGAAGTCCAGCGAGCACGGGGGATGACTCTAATCTGTCTTGGAACCCGCAATGAATTAATCAAAGAAGATAGGAGGAGAAGGAAAACGAAATATCCGACTTCCCCCTATTGCAAACGGGAGACAGCAATAAGAAGAAAAAAAATATGGCTATAGTTCTTATGCCAGAGGCGGTTTACATCGGTGAGGCGGCGCTAGTAGTTGTGCAAGACTATGTCTACCTTGGACAGACTATAAGACTAGGTAGAAACAACTTCGACAAGGAGGCCGCTAGGCGCATCCAACTAGGATGGGCTGCTTTTGGGAAACTCCGCCATATATTTTCCTCGGCTCTACCACAATGCCTCAAAACGAAGGTGTTCGATCAGTGCGTCCTGCCAGTAATGACATATGGTGCGGAAACATGGACCCTGACGATAGGACTAGTTCATAAATTCAAGGTCGCGCAGCGAGCTATGGAGAGAGCTATGCTCGGTGTTTCTCTGAGAGATCACATCAGAAATGAAGTGATACGTCAGAGAACGAAAGTGGTTGATATAGCTCAGAAAATTAGCAAGCTGAAGTGGCAATGGGCTGGTCATATCTGCCGAAGAACTGACAACCGGTGGGGTGTCAGGGTTCTGGAGTGGAGACCGCGAACTGGTAGACGTAGTGTGGGACGTCCTGTTGCCCGCTGGACAGACGACCTAAAAAAGGTAGCGGGGAGCGACTGGATGAGGAAGGACAGAGTTTTGTGGCGCGCCTTGGGAGAGGCCTATGTTCAGCAGTGGACGATGATAGGCTGATGATGATGATGATGATAGTTCTTATGTAGAAGTGTGTGATGCATACAAAAGCTCTATACCTAGTAATTATTTGGGTTAATAACAAATTAATCACAATTTCTGTGTTCTAGTAAAAAACCTGTTCTCTACCTCTATATCATCGCCTAAAAGTGAAATCCTCGGTAATGAAATTTTGGTATTCTTTATTATTACGGTTCTGGAAAGAAAATCTCACGAACCATATCCTGATTTCAGTCAAAAAATAAGCTGATACTCGTAATGCCATTTAAAGCGTTTAATAAGAACCTCGCAAATACTCCCGAACTTACATAAAAGTTACAGGACGCCGTTTTTTGTTCCTCCTGAAAAATATTCTCTTTTGCACTTACGAGCTTTTCATTCTAAGGTGTCGATATGTCAGTTTGATATATACTGAAAAGTTGTTAAGTTTGCTATTCTTATCCATCCTCTAAAGTTTGACCAAGCTTCAAATGCATATTATATCTTTTAGTTATTCTCCTCTACCTAACCTAGAACCTGACCACTAGGTACTACATCTGACTTTTGTGATTTTTCTGACATTACCACCTTAGATTATGTATCTATCAGACACTAACGTGCCTTACGAAGCACGGAGGCGATCGTGAAATACCTCTTAAACAGTAACCCGTCCATAGACTGATCAGACCAGGGGTGTTCAATTTCGTTTAGTGAGAATTTCCAATACCGCAGCTTGACTACGAGCGCCTCAATAAGTCAATAACCTCAAATTAAATTTAGATTTCAGCTATTCGTTTGTGACGTCCACCGGTAGCCTCCGTCAGTAATTTTCCACTCGGCTAATCGCCTCAATTTAAAATTTTCAATCCCCTTTGTGCCTGCCCAATCCCCCAATATGTTATTTTCTTCCTATTTTCGCTCCGAAAGTTTTTTCTATTTCAATTTGCGAGGTTGTTTTAGTTACTGGCTGGTTGGTTTGTTGTCCTTTTTTTGTTGGCATGAATGGTCACTTGGTGGAAACAAAATGGCGATGTTGTTCGAAATTCGAAATGTCAACTGTATTGTTTATCAATTATTTTTATTTTTAAAAGTTTATACCTAGGTTGTAGGGTTGTAGATTACCTATTTTATTTTTAGGTTTAGCATTTAGCGATGGTAATTGATTTTTTGACGAAACATGTTGTAGATACGCATGTTGTACCCAAAGGGTGCTAACAGGACCCTATTCATAAGGCTACGCTATCCGTCCGTCCGTCTGTCTGTCTCAATACTCAATACTCAATATATTTATATAATAAACTATATAATAAAGGGCTCTATGTATCTTTTAGACTATAATAGCTAGAAGGTTGAATTTTTTACAGAACATGAATTATTATGGCGGAATTATTAACAAAAATAATAAAAAACTACAAATTAAGGAATACAAGAAACTTTTTTTTTAATTTGTTGTTGTTGTTGCTCTATCGAAAAAACGGTAGGTTTGTTGTGATCAAAGTGCATACTCTACGTATAAAGAAAGAGTTGCGCGGGAATTGAGAAGAAAAGGACGGGCTTTGTTTCTTAATTTTCTAAATTAGTTTTTCGTGGTAATTATTGTGTTAATGTGGTGGAATTATTTAATAATGTGCCATTAATGGAGAACAATATACTAAAAGTGAGAAATAAAGGAGGCGCTTCCGTTTGATTCGGATTGATCCTCGCGTAAAACTCTCTTGAACATTGGAATGTGTGTACCACCCTCGCATTTCAAGAGTTATAAGGTTAGGTAAGTTTAGATTTAAGTACAAAGAAAAACATAACTTCTGACCAGGCTGTAAGGGCTAGTTCCCATTGCCATTCCAAAAGGATAAATTATTTTTAAAAAATCTACGTATAATAATAATAAAAAAGTAATAAAAACCGGTCAAGCGTGTGCTGCTTTGTCAACGCTCCGTGCGTGAGTCTGACTCACACTTGGCCAGTTTTTATCGATCAATAAATAAATAATGAATATGATAATAAGGCGGTCTGAAAAAACTCTGACACCAGCGAATTTTTTAAACTCATACGTTGAACTCAGCAGTTGAAAATGTATGGAGATACGCATCTTTCTACTGCTGATTTGACTTTCAAAAATCGAACTCTTAGAGTATTATTTTTGAAATTCAAATCAGCAGTAGAAAGATGCATATCTCCATAGTAATTTTGACATTCTCAACTGCTGAGTTCACAGAATGACTTTCAAAAATCGCACTTCAGGGCTTGCTAGTTGCTGCCTACATGATAAGAAGAACATAAAGAATAAATAAAGAATGATAAAGTTTATTTTAGGTAGGTAACAGTTCCATTTGCTTTTTCGTTCGCAGTTAAATATACTTATGTATGTACAGCAAAAAGGTTATGTATGTACAATTCCATCCACACTTACCTATCTACTTGTCAACAAAAGATACCTAACAAAACAAAAAACCGAATCGAAACGCATTGTATGAACAATAAATATTTAAAAGCACTTCGTCATAGCGTGAACATTTTCTATTAAAGCTAAAATCTTGTTCAAGTACTTGATTACGGTTCGTTCAATCAATTACAGTGCGCCGAGTTGTTATTATGCCCTATTATTTGAAGTGTAACCACCATTGTTGGTTGACCCTATGGTTCTATTGTAGTAATGGTTAGAAAGAAGTCTACTTTGTGGTAGGTACCATTTTGATTGTGAATTGCAGTACGATTCATATTGATGTATGGTTTGGAATAATACTAGGTATAAGTTAATACGAAAATTGGCGTGAATGTTTTAGTTATAGACATGATATAATGAAGGGTAATTGAAATATACAAGTCTAGCATTATCTAGTACTATTTAATAAAAAGTTTGAAATACATACATGTATAAGTTAACACATGTTATTTTACATACTAGCGGGAACTCAAATATACCAAAACGCGGTAAGAACCTGTTAAAATGTTTATTTCTAGATTAAATAATAACCGCGTAACTCTCAAAAACTGTATTAGGTATAAGTTAATACGAAAATTGGCGTGAATGTTTTAGTTATAGACATGATATGATGAAGGGTAATTGAAATATACAAGTCTGGCAAATGAAATACCACTGTAAATTATTTTTAAATGCCTTTTATGCTGCAGATCATAGTATACCTGGCAGACAACATGAAAAATAAAAAGGGGGGCCTAGAAATTTTAATCTGCGCAGTCAAGGTCTTGCTCAAGATTTTTGCCGGCCATTATACCAGTCAGTTTCGACGTTGGATTGAAGCCTCTAGTCAAAAATGTTATTCCCTCAAACACTATTAGCAAAATCAAGATTATGTCTAAAACGAATTTGATACCTTCTTTTATTTTTGTGTTAACATCAAACCCACAGACTTAGTTAAGTCTGTAGTTAAACCAGTTCAAAACAGAACTTTTTGAAGGGAATTTACGTCTTCAAAGTCTTGGCTCTTCTTGTTTAGGTTAGGTAACTTTAAAAATCATATCTATGTGTGGATTTCTGTATGGTTTCAGTGGGGTAAAAACGTTTTCGCTTTTTTGTAGATTGTAATTTTAATCATCATCATTATCAATTAATTATCGTTATTCTATCATCGATTTTTCCTATGGGGGATCGAAAAGCGCACACTAATTTAGTGAATGGTTGATACTCAGTTAATGCAACCGGCGCGCGCGCCTGTTTCAAAATGACAGTTCAGAATGAGCCGTTGAATAAAAGAGACCTCTATTGTGATGTGTTGATATAAATAGTGCCGGATTTTGTTTGACCTTTTGTTCTTATGGCCTCAGAGATGGGTTGGAAAAGCGGTGTCCTGTTGCTATTGTTTCTAGGTAATTTTTTATTTTTATTTTTTGGAAATTCTTTATACAACGGAACGTTGAAGGGCGGGTGTAGCGAGAGCAATGTAAAATAGACTCTATTTAAATAGCAGTAGAGAGTATTTTACACATTGGCAGAAAAATCTCCGTCCAACTGTGCAACAAGGACGGAGCATCTGTTCTCTTTAACTCTATTGCTATTAAAATAGGTATTATTTTGCATTGTTGCTGCTGCGCCCGTCTGTGCCACCCTGTCCTAATGTCGATAGACCTTTAGTGGTCAACTTGCTGTCATAGTATTTTCAAGCCGCCCCTAGGTCTCTGACCATAGTTAACGAAAAGCTGATATGAACGTTAAGGGTTACGACACACTTAATAGACGGCGATCGACGGTTTGTCCCATAGAACATTATAAGAGGGGTTAGAAGTGCAAGGTAGGCGTGGAACGCGTGCCGTGATGCGAAGCGTGCAATGATTTGCATAACACCGTAAGGAGCAGTGCGAGCGAGACGGAATAGGTAGTTGTAGCGGCGTGAGTGGGAAGACAAGTGGCGGCAGTCGACAGACAAGCAAAAGAGCGACTTCGCATTTCTATCCTCTCTTATAGTGTTCTGTGGTTTGTCCATACAAAAAGCACGATTAGTGGGTGTGGGGCACCGTTCGCCACGTGTCGATGCGAAAGGTTGCGTACACGTACAGCGTCCGATACTAATCCCATTTCTTTTCGCATGCTTATATAAGGTGTAACAAAATCAGGTGAAACTATTTTAAGGGGATGATCAGACCATCACACTGAACATCTTTCTCTATGGGACCAATATTGAAATCGCGAAAAAAAAATCAGCTGTTCCATACAAACCTACTCGACCTAAATGTATGGGACAGCAGATTCTTTTTCGCGATTTCAATATTGGTCCCATAGAGAAAGTTGTTCAGTTTGATGGTCTGATCATCCCCTTAAAATAGTTTCAGCTGATTTTGTTAGACCTTATAATTTTAATTTTTCGGACGAAAGAATCACTTGAAGCAGGCATACCTAGCACCCTTGGGAAACGAGAAAAAATCTGCTGTTTCATACATTTGAGTCGAGTAGGTACAGCTGTTTTGTATGGAGCAGCAGATCTTTTTTCGCATTTCCTAAGGGTGGCTCTATAGTGAAAGTTGTTCAGTTTGATGGTCTGAATTCACCTTAATACTGTCAGATACAGGGTGTATGTAAGAACTTAACAGGATTCAATAAATCAATATGAACATAAATAAAAATCAGAAACAATTTCATGTCGGACCATCCTATTGTCTTAAGAATTGCATATTTTTTTCTCAAGCACAAATGCAGCCAAGCAGCCATAATTGTTGCCAATTAAAATCAATTACTATCAAGTGATATGTTCATAAAGTGTCCCTTATAACTATGCTATCGTTTTACAGTACTCATTAAAAAGCCGTTCGTTAGTCTAAAACATGAGCGTTAATTAATAGGCGGAGTTAGTTTATTATACAGGGTCCTTCATAATAAGCTGACAGTTTTTTAAAGGGATGATTTGACCATCAAACTGAACCACTTTCTCAATGGAAAAAAACCCCAACCGAAATCCAGCCAACAAAAGTAAATTATGATATGATGTAAGTACCTACCTATAAAAATTATTATCAAATGATCACAGGGTGAAATTGATATCATTAGCATCCTTTTAAACTAAGAGTCTACCTATGAAACTGAACAACTTTTACTACGGGAGCAAACCGATCGGATCAACTAAAAAATCAGCTGTTCCATACTAAACTGCAATGCCTACTCGACTCAAATGTATGCAAAAGTAATTTTTTTTATGCTCCAATTGGTTTAGCTCCCATAGTAAAAGTTGTTCAGTTTGATGGGGGTAGACTCTTAGTTTAAAAGGATGCCAATGATATCAATTTCACCCTGTATATTCGTGCGAGAAATTTTATTGTTGACTTTCACGTTACATCTAAAACGTAAAATTTAAATCTGTTTTAGTTTTGAATTTCGCCAAAGTTCATAAACTTTTGCTGTTGACTATACATAGTACAGTGATTATAGCTATTTATCTTACATTGCTTCTTCTCAATTACGGGATCTAATTAAGAAACTAGGCCGGATTCGACCAAACTTTAATTTATAGAAGAGTAACTATACAAGGAACAATTTTACTCTTAGCGTTTACTCCCAAATAACTTAATTTGTCTTCTTCCACACTAAACCCATACTAAAAGAACGAATGTATAATCCACCTAAAGAAAGAGGCCGTTGTATCCGTACTTATTGCATTGTGAGGTTATACAGTTTTAATTTGTTAGGTTTCTTTTTTCCTTCATTTTTTAATTATGTAACTTTGACATTTCATTAGTCTCGGTATAAGCTTTACACCGTCAAAATTGACCGTGTAAAATTTATTCTCAAGTTATTCATAGATTAGGGTTGGTAAAACGCAAAATCAGTTTACTCTAGAGTTTTGGTCGAATCGGGCCTAAGTATTATAATAATTATACCTAAGTATTACACCACCAGTAATTAATTACCAAAATAATTTTAAGGGATGTTTTCATACAATGAAACTTAATAACTTTCCCTGAGGAACACAACAAAAACGAAAAAATGTGGGGATCTTCCATAGAAAATAGATCGGCTGATTCACAATTTTGTATAAGATAGATTTAGTATACGAAAAAATTTACATTTTTCGACCCATGTTCTTTTCTCTTTTATTTTTCTATACTAAGAAAACCAAAAGCCTTTAAACATAGTTGTTTATTTTCATTGTCTGAATACACCCAAATTTTGTTAGTAAGTAATTAAAAACTAGTGATGTATTTTTAAATCGGAACCACAGCTTTCTGGTTGGGTTTCAGATTTAACTTTAACGTTTAGCATATGCTCACGACTATATATTCCCCGAGGGGGTAGTCAGAGATATTCTGAAACCTGAGAACATCCACGTTTCACTATTAGTACCGAAACTCTGTCCAGTGTGACGGGGAGCGAGTCCGTCGCCACATGTAATGGACAGTAGGTACAATACATCTGAAATTGAAGCATGCAGTTTTCCGACATTTCATGCCCGAAAAACTCATTGGTACGAGTCGGCCTGGACGGGGATCGAACCATCGCCTCCTGTACTGTAGGCAAGGTTACGCGCCAGTGGACCACCACAGCATATTAAAATTAAAACAACTTTCTGTAACAGTAATCACGAAAGAAATCACACAAAAGAAAGCATAACAAAACACTCAACTGTCAAACCACACTATCTAACTTATTATTCAACACAGCTCAGTTATCTAAACAGTAACTGTAACTATGTTTAACAGTTCCCCTCGTTAAATTTTTATTTTTTTAAATTAGACAAATTACCGAACGCTACTGAAGGGAAGGCGCCATCATATTTCATTAAATTTCATTATTAGTCGACTACTTTGAACTGATCGCTCGCGTTGGATTATTTTATAAAAGTAATGAATCAGATTGTAAAGAACAAGGGGCAGAATGGGCCCAGCACTGTAGCACTTTTTTATCTACTTTAAATTAAAGGCCTGAATAAGACCAACATTTTATTATACGGCAGCATAACTGTAACGCGTGAAATAAAAAAGTTACAGCCGTTTAAAAATTCAATTAATTACCCATATGAATGCATATATATTTTTGACCTAATAATGCCCTTACAGTAGAAGAAAGAGTATGGTACTCTAGGAGCTAGCTAGCTAGTGGGTGTTGCTTGGTGGATGGGGTGGGCGTTGGGTGGTTTATGTTGGGTGGTGGGTGTTGCCTGGTGTTTGGTGGGTGATGCCTGTGATGGTGTTGGGCGTTGGATGTTTGGTTGTGAGGTTTTGGGCGGTTTATGTTTGGTTTTGGCAAGCTCCCACACTCCCACAGTACCATACTCTTTCTTCTACTGTATGGACATTATTAGGTTAAAAAAATATTAGCATTCATAATTAATAAATAATAATTAAGGTAATTGATTGAATTTTTAAACGGCTGTAACTTTTTTATTTAACGCGTTACAGTTATGCTGCCAAATAACAAAATGTTAGTATTATTCAGGTCTTTAATTTAAAGTAAGTACGAAAGTGCTACAGCACTGGGCCCAGGTACAAAACTGCCCATTGTTCTTTCCTTATTCAAATATAAAATAAATAAAAAGATACACGGGTCGTGGATGGACCGTGAATTATCGTATTATCTTACAGATAGTTGAAACTTTGTTTTATTAAATGTACTGATACAATTTTACAATGTAATATTTTTGAAAAATACAGTTAGTAGGTAAAAGCAGATATTGAGGCAAAAAAGCTTTTTGAATTTAACCCCCTGAAGTTATGGATATTAAACTTAGAAGAGCCTCTTAAAATAACTCCACCCATCTTCATTTTCTTTACGATATGTCCGTTTTGTCTCTACTTTTCGGATTTCAAGCGTCCTTTATACATACCTATTTACATTTCATTTTGTACTGACACGAATATAAATAAATATTACAAATATTTCACTCTTCGTATGATAATGAATATAATAAAAGATAAGCAAAATATGCTTTAAAGATATAAAATTACGAACTGACCTCTTCCGGAGTGGTCAGCAACCGCGCTACAATTACCAAACATAATATTTTGAAGCATGCAGTTGTAGCAACCCTTTCTATAATCGATTACCCACCTACATACACATCCTTTTCCATATTTGAGTGTTACTTACTCCAAGCACTCAAACTGAAGTAGTCAACTTACAAGATGTAGATCGCTTATGACTTAAGAGACGTAATTCGCTCAATTGGTAGTCGTGCGTCTCCTTAATTCCTTAATGCATCGTATTTAGGACATCCACCATGATATTCGTGGAGTTTCGTCAATGCGGAAGTATTTTATGCGTTCTTTATTCACATGATCCGGTTGGTTTCCAATGTTTCCATCAAGCTGGCATACACAATGTCATTCAGGGATTACCAAGTCTCCTTAATTATTTCCTAAATAGGTAGTGCCTATGTCAAAAAACCACACCCGTTGACAGAAATGTTGAGGCCGTCCTGGACCTTTGTTTTAGGTATCAGCCTCTACTCTAGAACTCTTGACTCCCCATTGACTGTCAGTTCTTCTGCTGATATGACCCGCCCATTGCTTGTGTTCTGAGTGTCTGCTAATTTTTTGAGCTATGTCAACCACTTTAGTTCTCTGACCTATCACCTCATTCCCGAGAAACACAGAGCGTACCTCGCTCTATAGCTAATGTAGCTGACTCCAAAGTTCCTGTCTACCCTCAAATAGTCGTGAGTTTATGCAAGTAGGTATATAAAAAAGGTAATTGCAATGTACTACTTTGTATCGTTATTTTTACCAACTCTGTCACGTAGCGATAGTGAAGCTATGCGTGACCCGCCCTATTCAAACGTTATGGCCACGAATTTGCATAATTAATTGTTTAATCTAATCTCGCTAATATGAAGCTGTTTACTTAACTAAATAAAGGTTTTATTACATTATTTAAAGGGCGTTGTTTTGTTTCATTATGTTTTTTTACACACAATAGGTATCTAGTTACCAAAAACTGATACAGCAATGTGTGTAAAAATGTACCTACAATTAAACACCTGACGCGTATTCAGAACAAATAATAGTAGATTGTTAACCAGAAATGAAAGTCACCCATTTCAAACGAGATGGTTGGCGCCCCGAGCGAATGTGAGGGGTGCCCATATTTCGAGTGTGAAATGGGTGACTTTCACTCTGCTTTTCATTTCGAATGTGAGGGAAGTAAACAAAAGCTGGATGAAAAATCCATTTCTGAGCTTGATGAATTAATTTAAGACTAAGGCACGTTTCCAAACGTTTGAAAAAATTTGAAATCACTCGGGGTGCCAATGCTAAAGAGAACAAGCATACACGTAATGTGCCTATGTTAGAGTGAGACAGATCGAAAACTTTAAAGCCATTTTTTCTTTTTCGCGCAACTATATGGCTTTTGTATTTTTTAAGCCAGCCAGCACGTTTTTTTTACTTTTGATACACGTTTTGAGGAGGTTTTAATCGGGATCACTATTTTCTGTCTGCTTATAATTTTTACAAAAGTCTCCAAATGCTAAATTAACTTTTATTATAATTCAAATATATTGATCATAATAGTTATAAAAAATAAGAATTAATATAACTTTATCGAAGTGTGGTTTTATAGGTTTCTGCCTTTGCTCAGCATACACGTAGATTTTTTTTAAATTACTTTTCCGCCCTAGGGAAGAAATGTATCACTTTCAACCCGCTTCATAGATAAACAATGACATACTTTCAGAGTATGAGAGATGAAAAGATATTTTTCACCCCTCCAGAAGGAAAGCGTCAACTTTCGTCCCGCTACGCTAAACTAAGTTGTGACTAAGTTGCCGCTTTCTACGTCCGTCGTGGAGATAAATAGTATACTAACCTCGGGCAGTAAATAAGAAAGCCTTAGATCACATGTTTGACACATTACATGAGATCTGAGATCTTTCTTACTTTCCTGCCCTCGGTGTGTAATCAGCTGTTCCATAGAAAACTGCAAACCTCCGCACCCCAAATGTATGGAACATTTCGATTTTTGATTCTTTATAGAAACTTGTTCAGTTTGATGGTCTGAAAATCCCCTTTAAAACTGCCAGCATCATAAGATAGGACCATAATACATTACCTACTTCATATGTATGAATCATATGAATATGAATATGCTTCAGAATGTTAATACAAAATCTTTTACCAGGTCTTATAAAAGGACATGTGAAGATAGAGGCACAGTGGATGCCGAAATACGGATGGAATGTGATCTGCTCCTGGGAGACCTTCAAAAATGACAGCCTCCAATCAGTGCGACTGTCCAGAAACGGAATCCAATATGCCATCTACAGGCCTCAGGTAACAAATTACTAGAAATCCACGCTGAAAATTGATTGGCTGAAACTACACCGAGTGTTAGAAACCCTTATTCTTCGAGTCAGCCTACACTCAGCCAAATTGTACCTAAGTATGTCTAAAATATACTTGACTCGAGAAAGTTCCTTTGTCAATATTATTTTCAACTTCGTATTATTGAAGTCGGTTTTATTTTATCACAACACTAGACAATGAAGTCAAGCTAGCCAAGGGATGACTCTTCTAACCGACAATGAATTAAATCAAAGATAAAGAGTCGGAAATATAAATATCTGACTTCCCTCAATCGCAAAACGGGAGACAGCATTAGGAACAGCAGCATGGCTATGTATTTATAATAAGCCAACTGCTGAGATAGTTTATGGTGATAATTGAAGACCCTACAAAAAGAAGAATCTAAACCGATTGTACTGAAACTATGACCTAGTACTTATAATGCAAATCTCTGTTTTATAGTTTGTCTGCTACTGTTTAAGCTACTTTTAGTATTGTAATGTCTATCTCATGATCTCATCAAAGGTCATCTATGTCTATGTGTCAGGCTAACACCGTAAATGTTAGTAGCGTAATGATAGCAGGATATTAATTTAACCTTCAAATGCAACAATATAACTGGAAACAGGAACTACTTGATCATGTAATGAAATACTAAGTATTTTTGGAAAAATATTTAGACAGAGTTTTAGATTTGGGATCAACATGCATTGTCTTAAAAAGACCCATGTGATGATAATGACTTCCATGCCTAGCTATACGATGACTGGTGCTGGTATAAGGGACTCTGCTGATGCGCCCGATACGAACTTCTCTAGATTTTTCTGCAGGGGAAAATTTTGGAGAGACGAATGCCTGGTAGAAGAATAATAACCCATGTGAATTGTTCGATATGAACACCACCTCACTGTCCTGGGCTGCAGTCTCCAGGGTTCGAATAGCCCTAATGATAGCCAACCTCCAATAGGAGATTGTGACACAAGAAGACGATGTGCCCGAGTGTGGCTAATGTAACCAATCTATGCGGTGAAAGTACGTCCACATGTGGGACATACCTGAGCATGTAATTCTGATAATTGTACTGTATAGCCACGGGGCGAGTTTTAGGGCTTTGACTTGGTCCCGTTTGTCATCGAGGTCCTCTCTTCTCTTTTCTTCAACAATAAAAAAACCCATGTAAATGCAATCCAATCAATGAGACGTTCTGAGAATAAGGTAAGTTCTGAGTCTGAGGTATAATAGGTGTCTTAATTTTTCCAGGTCCACGGCTTAAGACTAGAGCAAAATCAGCCATCACGAGACTTCCACATGAAGGTGCAATGCACCATTTCTTCCCAGAAGGCCCAGACTGGGGAATGTTTGTCGTCACTTGAATTGTATACACTCGCAGAAGAGGATGTTTACATGTGTGAAGTGTCTGGAGAAAGACCAACGTTCAGGTTGGAGAAAAAGGTGTATGATGCTTTTGGTAAGTGAAGAGATCAGCCTTGAAATGTTAAACTATCCGATGCTATATGAATCGCAACTGCAGTAGTTTTCCCCTTAATCCATTGCCATAAGGATCACAATGGCGTATTTAAGAGTCAAGCAGCAGTGCGAGACTTGCTCCAACGCGGCGTCCCGCTTTAAGAAGCTTGTTTCCTGGTCCGACCTCGCCGAGATATCTATTCATGTGCCCATGTCTTCATTGTGTTAATACAAGCGATTGTCTGCACTGTTGATCCTGGTTTACAGGAGTTGGAGTCGCGTGCAAATCTATGACTGGGCGGTCCCTTGTCAGTTGCCAGATCTCTGGCCTCAAACTGAACAACTTTCACCATGGAACCAATACCGAAATCGCAAAAAAAATCTGATGTTCCATACTAAACTACAAATCTACCTACTTATTAGATAAAAGTATGGGAATGAGACAGCTAATTTTTTTTCGCGATTTCGATGTTGGGCCTCAGTTTGATGGTCTAAAGTTAAAAAAGTTTAGTAAGTCTAAGTTTTAAATGTATATTATTTTTACTTTTGTAACATCTTGTATACTTTTGTCCATTCTTTATGACCCGCCCCATTTTCAAACTAAAACAAAATTTTGCACAAAGACAGAAAAAAATATCCCAAAGGCAGAAATGTGATCAAAATAGTATTAATTTATTTTTCTCTTGTTCACAGTGCCTCCAAGCGACGCAGTGGTCACAACGATAGATAAAGAACCTAAAAATATGTTGAATTGCACCTCTTCGGGAGTACCTGCCCCTAATCTGGTTTGGACTATCGATAGTCGAGAGGTGTGTGTTTATGATGTAGATTTAAGTAGAACTAAACGTCGTATCAGTACCTAGCTAGAGTAAAGCATTTCACTATACCGTGCCGTATCATTTGTCCAGAGTGACAGGTTATGAGCCCATCGCCACTCTTAGTAAACAGGAGTGCGATTTTTGATAGTCACCGGCTAGGGCTGAGTAAAATTGCCGATATTCACGGATTTACTCATGAGTTCAATGCGAGTGCCCCTTCCCACTCGTATTGAACTCATGAGAAGGCTTTTTTATTAGATTCAAAAACCTTTTACAAGTCTCACTAAATATAAATACCCAAGCTACAAGCAAAATAAAGTAGACTGGATTTTAATTATTCTTCCAGAGTCAATTGCAGATTAATTACGTATTTCATTACCATCTTCAGATCCCAGCGGACTTCGCAGACTACCACTGGAACTCGACGACAAAGCTCTGGGACTCGTGGTCCGCATTCAGTGTTCAGAATGACGAGACTACCCCAGTTTGCACACCTCTAATTACCACTAAGAGAAAAGATATCCTCGCTGGGAAAGCAGGCGTTGTCGGCGGTGTTGAACGGTTACGTGAGTATGTTTTAGCAACTTCAAAAATAGAGTGAGTCTGTTTTCTCAGAATCTACTGGACCGATGGTAATTATTCTTTCAACCGCATGGAAATAAAAGCATAGGTATGGAAATAAAAGCATACTACGACCACAGAAAATAGAACCAGTACAAATGGGTCAATCAACTGTTTTTTGTCCATACCTTGTCTTCTCAATTATCAGACTAGAAATTAATGTTTGTTGAATAACTAAGGATTCCATTTATTAAATATATACACGGTTTTGCAAAATAACTTGAATTTTACTTGGATTTTGGCGGTTGTCCGATGGACGCAAAGTATCTTTTCATAGTACAACTATCGGTCCCCAAGCAATACTAGTTAACAAAACTTTATAAAGTGAAAAAAATTACTATTGCCGCCCAAAAACTAATTTTACCTACTATAATATTTCACCTTATTGTTTAGTTTTTAAAAGCGTGCAAAAATAGTCTTTATTCTCCACCTTTTGGATAATTTCTGAATTATTTCGTCGTCCCCAAGCTTGTTGGTCTATCGGACAACCGCTAAAAACTACTAGTAGTTCAACACAGATGGTGTAATGCGTATGCGTGTAGAAGAATAATAATATTTGATAAATTATCTATCTTTCAAAATTAATGAATGTCAAGAAAAAAGAACTAAAAACTTTTGTTAAAACAGTACCAACAGGACAAAAAATAGTTGATTGACCCAAATAGTAAATGAGTATTTCGTTTGAAAATGTGATTAATAGAGACGGAAATCATAATTATGTACTTAGTTAATACGAGGAATAGATGATATCCGCCATTTTGGTTAATAATTTTTATTTTGTTTGTGTTAATCTTTGAATATTTATTATAAGGAATAGCCTTGCGGTAGCATTTCCCCTCTGCCACCGTATAAGATCAATTTGATCATGTGCATTTACATTCAATTTTATACTCTAACTAAACGACACAGCCTTCGCCCCCCGCAAAAAGTGGCAGAAATGTTTGTTAGTAGAATTACACGCGTAACTAGTCCTCATATAAGTAGTTAAAGGTGTTAATAGATACTTCGTATTAATGAAATTATTATTTTTATTTTTAGTTGCTTCAAAAATCGTGGCAGCAGTTGCGCTACTTTCAGCATTTCTCAGGTGATTATAACTTTCACTAATCATAATCAAATTGGACAAAAATACTTAATTAAAAACAAAGTATTGTTTTTTTTCTGGAAATGTGAAGTTACACTGTTTTATTAGTTTTTTTTAATAAATGTTTTTTTTTTAAATAAATGCTCAGTTTTTGTCTTTCAGAGAAACCACTTTTGTTTAGTCAGATTCTTCTATCTTTTCACTATTGATAAAAAAAAATTGTTAGATAGGTACCAACATAATGTAAATTACAACTAAGAGAGTGGAGATTATGAATA
This sequence comes from Agonopterix arenella, assembly GCA_927399405.1. Classification (NCBI taxonomy): domain Eukaryota; kingdom Metazoa; phylum Arthropoda; class Insecta; order Lepidoptera; family Depressariidae; genus Agonopterix; species Agonopterix arenella. The sequence goes on from OV656704.1 coordinate 2,534,442, forward strand.
AAACAAAGAAATACATTTTTTTTTCATATATATTTCGGCAGAAAATCGCTGAGAACTAATCAGTAAAGCTCCAGCTACACTTAACTGATACTCATATTCAATAAGTAGAATAACAATTCTAAATTACCTGCGCAAAGCCTGCGCATGAACAAGAAACTGATTAAAATTGTGCATACTTTATATTAATTCTACATGATATAATTATAAGGTCTAACAAAATAAGCTGAAACTATTTTAAGGGGATGATCAGACCATCAAACTTTCTCTATGGGACCAATAACGAAATCTCAAAAAAAAAAAATCTGCTGTCCCATATAAAACTGCAAACATAATTCGACTCAAATGTATGAGACAGCTGTTGTGAGCCGCCGAGCTGCTTGACCAAAATGTATAAAAAAGCAGATTTTTTTCGCTATTTCTAAGTTGGTACCATAGATTAAGTTGTTCAGTTTGATGGTCTTATCAACCCCTTAAAATAATTTCAGCTAATTTTGTTAGGCCTTATATATTATGACTTGATAGATGTATAGATATGATCTATATTATGGGTGCCTATTTGTTTTTATCGAACATTAAATTTTTGGAATACCATAACAAGAGATATTTAGAAGAAAAAGAATAAGAAACATTTATTAAGATCATATCATTATCATTTTATTTAATTTATTTCACGATGATGGTTGCGGCCACACTAACTTAATCCAAGTATGCCCACGGGTCGAAAAAGACCCAAGGTTGTAATTGGGTCGTTGGGTCGAATATGACCCATTACAACCAATACAACCTATAGGTCGTATAGGTCGTTTTCGACTTCGACCGTGGCCATATATGGGTTAAGTCTACTGTTAAGAGTAAGCAACATGTCCGAGCTATCTCGGAGTAGTATGTGTATACCATTACTTTTACAGCAGCTAAGGAAAAATACTATGTAAATTATCAGGTTATCCAAGCGTTAAATTTTTTTTTTTAAAACAGTTTAGTGTAGCTATAGCTTTTTTAAATATAGTTGATTACATTACAATTAATTTTGGCTTGTTTTTTAAATTCTTAGTTTATTACAGTTTTACATGTTCATAAATGTACGCTATTTTTTTTGTTTAGTGTAATTACATCATTTTTATTAACAATTTAAATGATTTCAATTTTACATTAAAATTGATTATTCAACTATCATACTTTAAAAATCGTGCATGAATTGAATTTTAAATAATTCATAGTATTTTAAATAACAATTCGTGATTATGAACTTGTAAATAAAATATTGATTTGGACGAAATTTCATTTGATTAAATACATGTATCGAATGAGCTTGTGAGGTTGAATTTCAATTGTGTTCTTGCATTTTACACCTTATTCCGCTTCGAATTAAGCGAAATGCAGGTCCAATTTTACAAATAAAAAACGCAATTGAAATCAAATGAGCTCAATACTATCCCCTGTAAACAACGTAGATATACTATAATTACATATAGTGGAATGACTAGTTTGAATTTCAATAGACTGCAAAAGAATGACGTCACAATTTGACATTTGGGTAATTAAAATTATTTATATAACAATATTATGCGCCAAAATCGGAGCTGAAGCTGTCGCCGTGGCCGAAATCGGTCAGGAGCTCATCATCACATATTTGAAGTAAAACTGTCATTTGTTTTGCCTCATATTTCTGGTTTGAAATGTTCGCGTCAGGCCTATCCATTAATTTACTTTGATCTAAGGTCATGACGCGCCATTTTTCCTAGTAGACGCGAATTCAACGGAACGTTCGGCGCGGAAAGTTCCGCAAGTGTGCCGTAACACTTAGTGAACGCTGTCTTTCTCTCACTCTGCTCATACTAATGAGAAAAACAACATCATGTAAACATATTTAAGACAATAAAGTATTTAACTTTTAAGTATAAGCCACCAATTACCTAAACAAAAGATTGAAGAGTAGTTTAGCCCTTAGGATTTGAGGAGACACCTGCTTATTTTTTAGAAACACGCAAAGTATGCACGAAAAGAATATTCTAACCCAATTTCACAGAGCTCTAGTAGTTTAGGCTGATTGTTGACGCTTCAGTCAGAAAAATCATTCGTTTTTGTAAATATTTACAATTTAACCCATTGACGTCACAACTTTTGTAATCGATTGGATTCATTTCTAATAAAGATATAACAGTAAGCATTCACACCGAGATGGCAGCGGCCAGTAGGGGATGGACAGTCGACTGTATAGGAGCTAGATGCAGACTTTATCGAGCCCCTCAAGCGATACAGTGTATTATAAGGAATGTTGATAAAGTTTAAAATGCTGCGCAACTGAAATTGCTCGCGGCTTGAAATAACCGCATCACGGTGTAAATTGACCCTTACTGCTTAGAAAAAAACAGTTCAGTTTGCCTTGACATTGATAGGCTGGTCTATAGATATCCCAATTCTAATTATAGTTTAATGTTTGGCATCAAATTAGCTCACAGAATCATAAGTGGTGGAAAAATCCTTTAAATAATCGAAGATTATTTTCATTGTAAATGTCTGTAATAATAAGACATAGGCCATTCAAAATAGACTAAATAATTTAAAGTAAAATTACTCACATTTAGGATGTATATTATTTTAATGGATTTAAAAAAAATTGTAGATAGAACCATAGACTATTAGCCTAGTAGAGGAACACAGTGCGCATGCAAGAAGACGGCCTGTTATGAACTTATGAAATAAACTCAAAAAAGGCAAAAGGAAATGTGAGGAAACCATTTTTTTACAGAATAGACCATCAAAAAGCGCCGAACAAGGCTCAAATATGAAATGCCTCTGAAAGTTAAAATTTGTTCATCCGAAATTCAAGCCAAAAGTAAATAAATAAAGTACACTAAAAAAATTAAGTTAGTTTTGCTCCCAAAGTGACCTTAAAAATGTACAGTCAAACAATTGAAAATGTAGGCTGCCGAAGGTCAACTATCTCTGAATTGCTTATGTATGAAACCCTTATTATAAAGGTTTGAAATTTTATTATAACTAAACAGAAAAAAAACAAAGCATGTTACTGCATGGGTTACATCAGAAGAAGTAATTTACTATTGTAAATGTGATGTAATTTTACTTTCGTTACAACAACAATAATAGTATGAGGTTGACACAGATGAAGTACGACATTAAACTAGCATTTATTATTATCACAGTGCCTTAAACCTTCGTCCAGACGATTTCACTATATTAGAATAAAAAACAACTGTGAAAAAAAAATACATTAGAGTGTGAAATAATTATTGAAAAGAAGCAAAATCTTCCTAGATTTTATACAGCATGAGCTAGGTATTGAGAACTAACAAACGTTAATAATCAGGACATGGTAATCAAAGAGATAACCAGACCATCAAACTGAACAAGTTTCTCTATAGGACCAAATATGGGGAAAATGGCGCGTGCTGGTGTGTGGCCGGTAAAGCATTACACGCTTAATTTACGTTAAATTCGCAGACACACCTGCCGAAATTACGCGGCATAAATTACGCGATTATTTTATTTAAATCTATTTGAAAAATAGCGCTCAAATGTCAGTGGTGTCATTTTTAACCGACTTCAAAAAAGGAGGTGGTTTCTCAATTCGACCGTATTTTCAATCAAAATTATAATAAAATTACGCAGCGTAATTTCAGCAGGTGTGTTCCTACACAAAATTAGGTAAGTATACAAAAAAATTATAAATAGTGAAATCGTTGGATAATCCAAACACTTAGGTATCATTCAGTCTAAAGTCTCCAAGTTTACTACACATGATCTTGGAATGTTTTGTACAAAGAAATTAATTACATGACAGACTAGATGTAAATGGACTTAAATACATATGAGTGAAATCACAACAATAGTTCACATTTCATTAGTAATAGAATCGAAATTTCTACAAACTCTTTAGTTCACTCGCACATCAAATTTCTAGACCTAGCTAGCACATTGTATGCCTACGAACATCTCACTATTAGTGATATTTATTTCACTAAAATTAACTATGTAGAAACCTTTTATATTAGACTACATTTTTTTTCAGATTTGCCTTTTTTTAGTGTTTTTGACGAGTTAAGCATTGATACGGGAAAACACAAGAAAATAAAGAATAACTTCGTATACCAATTCCTCTACCCTAAAGTATTCTGGAAAAAGCATTTCTACAAAAATAAAATTAAAGTCTCAGACATTGTTACACAAATTACAAAGTTTAAAGTTCCAGAATCGAGCGTAGACTTGTATTATGATAACTAGACAACAATATAGAATACATCCATAGATACACAAACATCCATGACTCTGATACTAATATTCATATTCATCCTTTGACTATTTATTATAAGGACTAGCCTTGCGGTAGCATTTCCCCTCTGCCACGGTATAAGAACAATTGATCATGTGCATTTACATTCAATTTTATACCTTATCAATAAACGAGACAGCCTATAATTGCGAAACAATAGCTTCGAACGTTTGGGGTTCACACGAGACTACTTTTCGTGAATTTTATCATTCAAAATTAGAATCTAAAATTATAGGGAATAAAATCCAAAGTTGCGGATTTCATGTTACCTCGCCCCCCGCAAAACGTGGCAGAAATGTTTGTTAGTAGAATTACACGCGTAACTAGTCCCTATGTAAGTAGTCAAAGTATTCGTCATACAAATATTTGCCCCTTACGGGATTCGAACCCGTGACACTCGAAAGTCATAAGCTAATTCCACATTTACGATAAATATTTACAGCTTGTAAAGAAAAATTATAAAATCTTTTATGCGAAGAAAGGTAAAACAATTTGACGCCATAAACGCTTTATTTTAATATGACTGGTTTTTTCTGCCCCATTTCAGTCTCACGACTGATTTAAAATAAAAGTTACTTTATTTATTCTGTGGTATGAATAACAAACAAAGGCCTACTCTTTTTGTCTCATTTCAATGCTATAACTCGCCATAATTCACCTTATTCCAAGGTCTTAGGACACGCCACGAAAATTCGAGATTTGATCAAGTCATTAACGTACAATCTTAACAAATTGTATACTTCAACACGGCTGATGTATTTACCAGATTAATTACAAAATAACCATATAGACCGTTTACGTCGGTGCAAGAATGATGAGATCAAAGTGTAATAGAAAAGAATTGTTACTTATTATTCTGCCTACGGAAGTGAGAACCCTGCTCCGCGTTATAGTTGCATATAGTTGCGAATCTGCGTGCTCCGCCTATCTGTTCATACATTTCGTTCAGAAAAAGGTCATAATAGTCACTATCCAAATTTTATGAAGATTCAGTCATACGATTTATAAAAATCATCATCATCATCATTGGCCTTTCCATCTATAAATTAAAGCAGCGATTTGGTGGCACTTACACTCGTGACTAAAAAGCCCGATACGAGAGCGACAGGTACGGCCGCATGTACGGCAAGAAAAAAAAAAGGTGTATAAAAATAAGGCTTAAATTAATATGTTTTTTTTTTGGATATCCAATTTCTTGAACTAAAAAGTCCAGTTCGAGTTCGAGAACTACCAAACGTATCCCTTTACATTTGACAAGACTTCAACAAAAACTAATCAATTAAATTATCCTTATTTTTATTAATCCTTATTATCACTTATATGAAACTTTACAAAATTATCATATTAACCAATGTGTTTTTTCTGTTTAAAATTATGTGCGCCGAATGAGGCTTACTACAGGTCAAGCACTTAACTGAGTAAGTTCCTTAGGAAGCGGAGCGGTGCGGTAGGGGTTGAAACGTGAAGTCTGTCGATTTTCGCAACATGGCACAAAAGTCGCGTTACGTCACATTTCGACCCCTCCCACACCGCTCCGCTACCTAATAGACTAAGAGATAAGTATACTTTTTGCAACCATCAGCAGCAAAGCTGATTCAGTGTTTATGGGGTGTAGAGCATCTCTGTGATGGGGATGGACCAGGTCTGCCTGCATAACTCCAGACGGTTTAGAAGTTACTGGTGTTTAAAGGTCAGTAAAAAATTAACGATCAGCTGCAAGCCTGATCGTATCATATATTGTAGTATGCACTGTAGCTATGTGAACAGCACTACAAAGGTCCGACCTTTGAACGGCTGTATCTCCTAAACCGACTGTCAGTTCATGTCAGTTTTTTTACTGTTCACATAGCTACAGTGCACACTACAGTAATATCATACGATCAGCCTTGCACCTGATCGTTAATTTTTTACTGACCTTTAAAAGTCTGTAACTCCTAAACCGACTGAAGTTATGCAGGCAGACCTAGTTCATCCATATCACAAAGATGCTCTACACCCCATAAACACTGAATCAGCCTTGCTGCTGATGGTTGCAAAAAGTACACTTATCTCTTAGTCTATAAGGAACCCACTTAGTTAAACGCGAGACCTGTAATAGTACGCGGTCCTACTTACAGGCGATTTCTATTAAGTCGGAGCAGAGTTCTCTCTTCTGTGCCGCCTTCCCCCACTCAGTCTATATATGAAGAAAGGGAGGACAATATCGACTATTTTTACCTACTAACGCTTTCCCATTGTATACCCTCTAAATCGTTCCTGCACCTAACGACATACGATTATAACCGCTTAATTAATTAAGTTTATTATCACAACATAAACTTTGGAATTCTTAGTTGCTAAGGAATGCTAATGGGTACCTTTAGTAAAATTTTACTAGCATTGAAATGAATCAATAATTTTCAATTTGACGTCATCACAGCAACGTCAGAAGCAACCAACATTTTTTGATTCATACTGCAGTATCCCCAAAATGAGCGAAGTGGATTGATGTTACAGTAAAATAAAAGCTTCTATTAATTGGTCCAGCCACAATGTTTTTAATAAATTAGCATGTCGCCGCGATCTGATTTTGATTGATACGATTGCGGAGGCCCTAGTCATATGAGCAAATACCCCATATACAACGTGTTAATGAATTAGCGCAAAACCTCATAGGTCCCGACTGATTTATAAGAAAATAATTAGATTGAAACAATAATTTCATTATTTTGAAAAAAAATTTAAAGTTATTCGCATTTTAAGTTTTGAGGCAGAAATGATTTGTTATCATTTCAGCAATGAATGAAAGCGCTAACGTTGAGTACGCTAGTTACATTTTAATAATCTTGTTTTGGTAGTAAATAGGGTGAGTGTGCCCCTAGGCACCGCACGGCGTGCGGTGGGTTAACATGGGGTTCAGTAAATTTGAATATTTATAAACAAATTATTTAATATCTTGAAAAAAATAACCTATGTTGAAACCATGATAATTCGATTCTGCTCTCGATTCTAAACAAACTACTTTCTAGTTTTGCGTTAATTCATTAACACGTTATATACAAGCTGCATGCAATCGCGCTACGATAGATATGTTATTACTCGGCGCGGAGGTGTATTCGCCATCTTTTACAGTTGAGTTCACCTTAGAAACATAGCTGTCATTCCATACAAATGGAAAACATTTACGAGAAGAGGTTAGTAATGTTGTGATACTGTATGATGTAGAGTATTCCTATTTCGCTCGCACACGAGAGGGATATGTACGCTGCCTAAATTTTCCGCCGCGTTTCCTACCAAACGCTCGTGGACAATCCGGCTCGGTGGACCATCTATGGGCGTTGTGCGTCACGAGATTATTTTGTTCGCTCTTTGGAATATTTGTCTCTGGGGTATTAAGTCACATGTCAAAATACCGCTTATATCCAATAAACTAATAAAATTTCTTACACATATTTGACTAGTAAGACTTTAAAAGTGATTATTAGCTAGTAAAATTTTCTAAACACTTTTTTAATTACCTACCTAATTTTAAAAAGCAATACATCCACTTTGACATTGCACTTAAACGCATTTACTTCAGAAAAGCCTCTTGCACTTATCCTGGAACCGTATCAACCAAACACCAATAAAAATTTAGGTGCAGCATCAAAGTGGCATTTGACTAGATCTTATAAAATACAACACGAAAAATCACATTTTTGTGCTAAATTACAATTATAGTGCGTACAACAGACTTAGAAGTTCAAATAATGCACATTTCGAAAATATTACCTAAAAGTTTTTAATAAAAAACAGGATCTCACAAAATGTGATTTAATGCAAGGATCACTATGGTTGTATTTATGGGGTAATCACATATTCACTTGTAGAAACACTTCTCTAGCGCTCTTAATTTAAAATTTTGTCTTCTCTTTACATCAAAACATCTCACCTCTAGCTCCATTTCAGAACAACTATATTTCTGATTAAGAACATCTAGCTTTAAGCAAGTTTTTAGGATCCGTTATTTTACTAGTGTTCTTAACATTTGATTTCTATTTATCTAGCACGGCTATTCCTATCTTTAGCAATATCCATCCGATACTCCTACCGTCTAGCTCTCTCTTTAAGAACGCCTTCCCTTTCCTATAGCTCTCTTCTTAAAAACAACTAGCCCTCTCTTGGAGAACGCATTCTCTTTCCTCTAGCTCTCTTCTTAAACACACCTATCTCTCTCTCTCTTTGAGAACGCCGTCTCTTTTCTCTAACTCTCTTCTTAAAAACACCTAGCTCTCTTTAAGAACGCCTTCCCTTTCCTCTAGCTCTCGCCTGCAAACACCAAGCTCTCTTTAAGAACGCCTTCCGATTCCTCGAACTATCTTTATAAGCTACCTCATAAATCACCTAGCTCACTCTTAACACTTTAACTGCTGACGACCTACGTCAGCAACTAATGGGCCGCAGTCCGCACGACTCGCCCGGTGAGTCAGAATTATATTGCATTCCACAGTGTTAGCACTGAGCGAAGATCATTGTTTTGAGCCTAGCAGCGAAAGTGTTAAAGAACACCTACTCTCTGGTTATCTCTATAAGAACACCTTCCTTCTAGCTCTCTCTTTAAGACAATTTTATTCTTAGCTCTCTTTAAAAACACCTTCCCTTTAGCTCTAATTTTAAGAATTTCTTCCCTCTCTCTTTTTAAGAACACCTACCTTCTAGCTCTCTTTAATAATATTTGAGTTCTAGATGCCTAGGCCTGCTAGTAAATTGTGTTTTCATACTTACCTAAATGCAATTGCCACTTCGATAAAATTTGCCGGTAACACTAAATCACATTTTGTTGAAGTTATAATATAATCTATAAGAGAGCCTCTGAGATCATAAAGCTGTATTTTAACTTTACTATGTTTACCTATGGAGACTTAACAGAGCGGAAAAAAATCATAGATCTGTCTGGGTTGGATTCTTTCAAAAATCTTGAATGATTAATTTTAGTACAGTCTAGACCCAATTAAAAAGGACTAGATAGAGAAATTTCTTCGATTAACATCCGCCGCTCTGTTTGACATTGAAAATGCAGGATAAATGGGTTCACTATCTAAATATTGTTGGATGATTCTTTAATTACACCCGTATTTCGTTTTCGTATTATAGAAAAAGTCTAAAAGTATCCAATTCGAATAATATCATATTTTGAAACGACTTATTTAAATGAAATTCAAAAGAGAAAATTTTACTAGAAAATGTAAATTTGTGCGGAATTATTGTGCTTTTTCCGTTTTGAATTGGAGCACCTTTTACTTTGTAAGTAGTGATGTGCCCTTTACGGGAATATTCTCAAAATATTCCCAGTCATAAATCCCGTTCTCATATCTCCCGATATAATCTTACATTTATGCACCAGTCTATTCAATAATTGAGCTTTTCTTTTTCGTTTTGTAAACAATTTCCTATGTCCCATGATTAGGGGTCGGACAAACAGCAAAAAAAAAATCATTATTTCAAGAATAGAAAAGACTAGTATATATAGAATTTACCCCTAAAGGTTGACATTAGATCGCGACACATGTCGCAGGGTTCTATAGTCAACCTTAATGGATCCCTCATTAACGAAGAATTGTTGAAATTGTCTTAGCTAGAGGTCCAGCACTATCTGCACCAAAATTGTTAACTACACTTTACGAAGTATTTTGTCCGACCCCTAGACTACTACTCTTTTAAACATGTTTAGAGTGCGAAGGAACTTGCATTCTTAACAATTACTGGCCCCTTACTATTTTCACATGTAAAAGGAACAAACTAAGGCTGCTTTTCTACCAGAGATGTGCGAGGTAGCGAGGCGGTGAGCGAGGAAAAAATTCGGCCAATGAGAGTGCTTCAATTTCCCAATGATGTGATCGAGCGTTCGCGCTATTGGCGGATTGTTTCCTCGCTCACCGCCTCGCTACCTCGCACATCTCTGGTGGAAACGCAGCCTTGGGAATACAATCTCCTTTAAGACCTAAAGTTGTGATTACACTGCCAATTCGTCAGACCCGATTTCGGCATGCATTGCCTGATTTAATATCTTTATTTTTAAAGTATAGCGATCAAAGAAAGCAACGTAATCGCATCTTCAATCTTATAAACGGAATCTCATTCAACAGAAATCATTTTATTGATTTAATGAACACACTACTTTTGCTCGACCACGACCATCCATTGATTATATTTAATTGAATTATTGGACTTTAGTAAGTTTCATATAAATCTGCGTAAAAAGTCATTGCACTCTCTGTTCACCATGTTCTCCTTTGATCGGAAACGAGTATCGTATTAACGTACACGTCATGTCGCTACATGATCTTTTTGAAGTATCGTGGTAAAAGGACACGAGTTACATTCGAAGATATAATGTTGTGTCAATCAGGTCTGTCAATTATTTTTTGTGCAGATTTATATGACACTCACTCCATGCAAACATGCTCGCACTGTCCAGAAGAAGCTAGCACGTGTATGCTGAGTGAATGCAAGTGAGAGAGGAATACACCACTGCTTACTGTAATCCACCTCCCGTACCACCGAGAGATGAGGTCAAAATTGATGGTTGTATTAGCACTATCTTATACTGACACTTTTAGCTCAAACTTCCTTACCTCGCCAAAGAGGCACATCAATAACTATGAAAGTAAACCTTGTTGACCAGGATTTAAGGTGCAGTTTGCAGCCACGCTCGTAGGCCGCGCGCTCTTTCAGCCACGCTGTCGGTTGGATTCTCTTGTAAAGGTTCCGGCTGGAAGACATTTTTGTATTCATTAGATAACTTACATAATGTAAATACTCACGCCTATTTCCCATTAGGGTAGGCAGGTGCAGTATACATACGGCCCTTTTCAGGTGCACTTACTTAATTTTCAATGAAACACTAATTAGATCGCGTTTTGCAGAAAAAGCCGAGCGACTTTTTTACAGACATAGCCAGTCTTCCTAGCATTATTAACTTGAAAGAATTATAAAAATCGGTTTAGTTTTGGAGGAAACAGGGGAATACGAAATGCTGAGTTCATCCATTTTATGTAGATAAAATCAGTCCGAGTTCTTCAGTCTCTTTCGCACTCTAGTCGACGGAGTGCGTGGGAGGGAAATACGTATATACAGTCGGAAAACTGACCCATTCTTCAAATGTCTTCGAGAGCCCTCCTATCCTCTTAAGTATGACTATAAACTAGTAAATAATAAATGATTTAAAATGATTTAAATAAAACTTACAGCGGACAAAGTCATCCTAGTTTGCGACGTGGTCGGTACATTGCAGGAACTCGTTTCTGGAGACGCTGAAAACAGTTCACAATTACGTCCTGGAAGACTGGTTTTATCCTTATTTTTTATTTTGTTTATTTGACATAAAAAAAAAGAAAACAATCAGGGAAAAATTGACATAATAATAAAACTACTCCCACGTTTCTTTTACTTCTATCTGCTACTACCAATGAGTTTTTATAAACAGAGTCATCATGTCATACAACAACGAAGCCTACACATGGCACATGTCTCTAATGTCACCTTTGTATGCATCAGTTATTTCCAGCTGTCATACATTGTCGCTGACTTTCCAGTCCTTTCAAATGTGTTCGGTTATGAAGTAGTAACGTAAAACAACTGGGCATAACTTAGTGGTCCCGTTAATAGCGCACTGATGCGAAGTCCTCCTTGTATAGAATGTCATTGGCTACTAAAAATATTATCAAATGAAAGAGAAACATTAATTAAAATAATTTTTATAAGTTGAAAAAAGAAAAGTTCTGTAAAAAAAAACTGTCTTCACTGTACATTTTGTTATGTCAAAATATTAACAAAATGGGCGTCTTCCTCTACCTACTGTTGTATCAATTCGTGGTAGGCAATAACATTCTATACACAAGGACTCACCACGTCCTTTTAGGAATTGTCTTTTTGGGAAGAGGTCCTTTTGTCACCTTAGCACATTCAAATGTCCTCGGTCACTAAGCAGTAATGTAAAAGCATTGTTATTGTATAGTGTGTAGTGTATAACGAACCAGTGCGGCTGACGTCGAGGGCGCGCCATATGTCCCTCACGTCTGCGTGTAGAGCTCGCAGCGAGCGCAGTACTGCGCCAGTCGCTTGCGCAGCCCCTGTCGAACTGTCCGATGATGTGTCGCTTGTTATTGCGTCCTGTATACACAATATTGTATGATCATCATATCGTATGGCATTTTTATCTTCCTGCTTGGATCCGAGGGGGGGGGGGGGGGGGTCAGATTTCGAGATCCGTCGTCTTCATATTGTATGATGTGATTTTTTAAACACACGTTTATAAACATAAATATCATTATCAGGATCAGAGACCTAAAATACTATGGAAGAATAACTTCAAACAAAATCGCATCGCAAAATGGCCCCACAAATGTTCATAACATCATAACCTATTTTTAAAGCCTGACCAAAATATAAAAAACCTCGCCATGTTGCGGGAAATCTTTGGAACTAATTTTTGTACTTGAAACATTGTCATTAAAGGCTATAGTCGATTGTAGCGTCCCCAACGCAGGTTTTTTTATTTTACTGGTCGGGCTTTACATCTTTATATATATGCTTATGGCTGCTAGCCCATGCCAAATTCTTACCTTCTCGCAATAGGTACAATAATACGATGTATTAGGAATTATGTACGTCGTTATGACCACTGACACCGGCGACAGGCTGGCCAATGTCCGCTTTCGTGCAGCAGCCGCATTTTGGCTGACGTTAACGCTGTCGCCCGATTCCAATAACGCGTTGATTGTAGTTTTTTAGCCCTGGCCACATGATCGGGGTTTGCATGGTGCCATTTTTTAAGCTATTCAGCTTTCAATTTGAAACGAAAAACAATTCTAAAAGAAATAAACATTTTAACGGGTTCTTACCGCGTTTTGGTATATTTGAGTTCCCGATACCAAAACGCGGTAAAAACCCGTTAAAATGTTTATTTCTTGATTAAATAATAACTCTCAAAAACTGTAATTCTAAAATAGTTGAAATTGTCCTAAAAACAAGCACCAGCTATAATAATAAAAAACCTATAGACAAAATCGAATAACCCAACAACAAGGCAAAAAAAAGAAAAATTGTCTGCAAAATAAAAACGAACGAACGAACGAAAGTCTGCATCTCAAACAAGCAATGGCAAATAAACGATGAACTGCAAATTAGATGACTATAAAAGAAATAGATATTGTGACGAAAAACTTCTAGAGTCAACAAACAAAAGGGAAGGACATAGCAAACGAAAATAAGCCAACGACAGCTTATCAGCAGCTAACGACGAACCAATAATAAAACAAGATACAAGTTTGTAACGTTATATTGATAGATATTTATTTTAACGACCCGGTAGCACAGTCGGTAGTGAACCTGCCTGCTGTGCCGAGAGTCGCGGGTTCGATTCCCGTAAGGGACAAATATTTGTATGATGAATATGAATATTTGTACCCGAGTCATGGATGTTTGTATCTACAGGGTGAAATTGATATAATAAGCAACCTTTTAAACTAAGAGTCTACCCATCAAACTAAACAACTTTTACTATGAGAGCAAACCGATCGGAGCAAATAAAAAATCAGCTGTTCCATACTAAACTGAATCTCGACGCGCAAGATCGCGACTGAAATGTATGCAACAGCAGATTTTTTTTTTGCTCCAGTCGGTTTGCTCCCATAATAAAAGTTGTTCAGTTCGATGGGTAGACTGTGGGTAACTTGTGACCAAAGTTACAATAGGTCCTGCTTTGCTAGTCCAATTAAGTTACCGATAGTTCTGGCGGAATAACTGAATTTAGCAATAAACGTTTTCTCTAAAGGAGCGTAGTGCCATCTACTGGTGTTTTTACTAACCACCAATTCCGATTAGAAATATTACAATTATAATGTATGTTTAGTTTTGAAGTTCTTTTGGCACGTTAAACGAAATCGACATGGTGTTTTTGGAAGTTCTTAGCGATTCTAGTGAACCTGCCTGCTGTGCCGAGTGTCGCGGGTTCGAATCCCGTAAGGGACAAATATTTATACGATGAATATGAATATTCGTACCCGAGTCATGGATGTTTGTATCTATATATGTATTCTATATCGTTGTCTTGTCATCGATAATAGACATACCTTATCATTGTGGAGAGTGTTTGTGTGTGTGTGTGTGTGTGTGTGTTGTTGTTGTGATCATCATAATATCCATATAACGTTACAAAATGTAATTTGGAGCAAGCCAACGACGCCGACGGGACCTGTATGAGAGGCGGTGGGTGGTCGGCCGCGAGCCTGCGCAGCGCGCGCTCGATGTGCCGCAGCCGGATCTCCTTCTCGCCGAGCAGCGCCCGCGCCCGGTGCAGCGCCACCTCTAGCTCCGTCGCCTCACGCTCCTCCTTTATATAGGGCACTAGAGTTTACCCGCGACTTCACCCGCACACATTATATACCACTATACCAGATTTTAAATCATAAGCTATCAAACAAAAAAAGTTTCATCAAAATCCGTTCAGTATTTTTTACGTGATGCTCGAACAAACAAACAAACAGATAGACAGATAAACAATCCAAAAATTGGTGATTTTGAGTCAGGGACACCTAAAAACCATATCATAATCTTTTTTCTTGTAAATATCTACAATGTAGTTTAGATGAATTTAAGAGATGATTGTATCCAATATATCAACTCAGTCGATAGACGTCCACTGCTGGACTTAGGCCTCCCCCAAAAACGCCACAACGACCGGTCCTACGCTGCCCGGGATCCCAGCCTTCACCAGATGGTCAGTCCACCTTGTGATGACTTTAATGGTACAATCTTAGACCATAAATAACTAGGGACAAGCCTCGCGTTAGCGTTTCCCCTTTGTCATGTTGCAAGATCAATTATGTGCATTTGCATAAAATTTTATACCTTATCACTAACCGAGACAGCCTAGAATTGCGGAACAATAACTTCAAACTAGTCGCGTGTTCTCACACAAGATTATTTTTAACAATTAAAATTAGAATCTAAAGAAATAAAATCCAAACTTGCGGATTTTATGCTACCTCATCCCCCGCAAAAAGTGGCAGAAATGTGCGCAACTCGTCATAGGTCTAAAGCCTGTAACAAAAAACTTATATAACCTCTAAAACAACTTACAGAAGGTGCCCTATGCGGCGATAGGGTGTTGGTCTCCCTCAAGGCGGCCTTCCTTCTCTTTAGTACTGCTCGAGCTCTCCGCATTCCTTCTCGTTCGACTAGCGCTCGGTGTCGAACGAACTCTAGTTCTGGGGTGTCCGCTCGGGTTACTGGACCTGTTCGGGAAATTTTGATCGGTGAAAAGTAAAGGCGGTATTAAACGTTTCTTTTTTGCGTTGAAATATAACTTGCATTAAATATAAATTGCTTAATACGACAATTCATCTTTCATCACTGATGAGCCATCGCGATTAAAGCTTTGAGCCATCGATTGGCTTTCATTCGCAGACTTCTTTACACTGTTTCGCGTCTTATCTTTCATAAATAAAATTAATGTACCTACCGGAGATAGATTACACCTTTTAGACACAATTCGGCATTTTAACTGCTTCGTGATCAACACACGACTAAGGAAGAAGTTGAGTTTACATTGCATTAAGCACAACTTTGCCGTCCCAGTAACAGCACGCCGAAGCGAACTCCGAGGGTATAACCATGTCGTCGGTACATACATACATATGCTCACGTCTATGTCCCACTACTGGGGTAGGCAGAGACAACAGATCGCCACATGCTACGATTCAGACACACATCTCTCTCCTCCTCAACATCCATAAGTTTCTTCATACAAGCTCGTCGGTTCTTCAGTACGCACCCGATTTGGTCAGCGTACGTGCGTCTAGGGCGACCCCTTTCAACCATTCCATTCACACTTGCCTTATAAATTTCGTACGTCAACCTACTTTCGCTCATTCTTTCCACATGGCCAAACCCCCTCAACATGCCTTTTTCAATTCTTGTCACAACATCTTCTTTCAGATCACATCTTGCTCGTATCATCTAGCATTGGTAAACATTATAATTAGGTACCTAATTCAGCGAAAGGATATCTCAGGCTATAAGAGGGCTGACACGCCAGGTCTGGGAACTGATCTTCTAAGTCGTCCAGCTTGCGTAGCTGCTGCCGAAGCGATTCCAGTGGACTCGACCATCCTTCACCGCGTCTGTAATCAACAGAACAACTGATGGACACGAATTTTAACATGGAATCTTCCTAAGGACGCAGTGCACAAAGAGCAATGGAAAGAGCTATGCTAGGAATCATACTTCTGTACAGAATCCCGAATGTCGAGATCAGACGCCGAAAACAGGTGGTTGATATAGGCGAGCGGATTTGGACTCTGGAGGTGCGCGAGACACTTCGGCAGGCGGAATGATGGCAGATGGACGAAGGCAGTGACAGAGTGGCGGCCGTGGGAGGGGGAACGGTCAGTAGGCAGCCAGCAGCCAGGTGGTCGGATGACATATGTAATTATGTAGAGTAGCCGGCAACCCGTTCTGATTGGCGTGGAAAGTGAAGAAGCCAATAAAATAAAATAAAATAATAATCATCATCATCATCTCAGCCGATAGACGTCCACTGCTGGACATAGGCCTCCCCCAAGGATCGCCATAATGACCGGTCCTGCGCTGCCATCATCCAACGGTCCAAAATAAAATAAAATTTAAATTTTCAGATTAGTTATCCAAAAATTAAAAAGTACTGGAATACTTACTTGGGCGAGTAATTAAGACGCGACGTAGACGCAGATTTTAATCTCGTGAAGCACCTTCTCCGCCCGTGTCCTAAGTAAAAACAAGCACATACATAGTTCATGTTATCTTCCTTATCATTATCACCTTGATACCCATGCCATGATTTTTTTATTATTTGTTAGACAATACAACTACGAGACACAATACAGGGTGTAAGTGACAGCCTAGCAAATACTGAAACGGTGAACTCGGACCATCAAACTGAACAACTTTCATTATAGAGCCTTCCTCAGGAGACGCGAAAAAAAATCAGCTCTCCCATACATTTAAGTCGGGTAGGTACAGCAGTTTTGTATGGGACAGCCGATTTTTTTCGCGTCTCCTGAGGTGGGCTCCACAGTGAAAGTTGTTCAGTTTGTTGGTCTGAGTTCACCGTTTCAGTATTTGCTAAGCTGTCACTTACACCCTGTATACATCTTAAAATAGATTCAAGTAAACGTCTCCAATATCATGCAGGTGTTGCAGTAAAAACCCAAAAATACCGAGGCTTAATACAGTTTACATCAGTTATCTACAGTTTACATCAGTAGTTCCTTAACTTTATTATTATTGTATCTCTTACGGTATTTCACGGGCCGAAGCCCGGACCTTTGGAAGGCTTGCGTGGGGACACAGGTCCGACACGTTAGAGGCCCCTTTGAGACACTTTTATCTAAATGCAATGGGATGCACCAACCGTCTATCTCTGAATGCATTATGCAAACGCACCAGAAGGTAAGGATCGACAACAGCAAAAGTCGATCAGCTTGCTTGCTAGCTAAGATTGTAAATTACAACTAATATTTAATATTATTTATTGAATATTCCTTCGTATTCTGCACGCTATAACATAATATGCCATCGACTAGATATAAGAAAATATTGTTTATTCGAAAAAGTATGTAATTTGCAATTACATTATATAAAAATTTATGTAAATACTAGAGTTTACCCGCGACTTCGCCCGCACAAATTATACACCAGATTTTTAGTCAAATCATAAGCTATCAAACAAAAAAAAAGTGTCATCAAAATAGGTTCAGTAGTTTTTGCTTGACCAAACAAACACAAACATTTACAGTTTTATAATAGTATAGATTTGCATGATATAACGATATACGCAGCGATATATACTTTTCGCAAACATGTAGCGCATTTTTCACACAACGCTGTCGCGGTCACCTCTGTCCCTCTGCAGCGAGACGGAAGGCGCGAGTGATCTCTTTTACGCACATTATGCTAGGCTCTCTGGAGTGCGATTTTTGGATCTCATTCGCTGAGTTCAGCAGTTTAAAATGTCAAAATTACTATGAAGATATGCATATTTCTACTGCTGATTTGACATTCAAAAATTATACTTCAGGAGTGCGATTTTTGAAAGTCAAATCAGCAGTAGAAAGAGCGTATCTCCATACATTTTGCCGAGTTCATCGTATGAGATTCAAAAATCGCACTCCTGGCCGGAGTTTAATTAGTGTAAAGTTTTTGTAGATCATAATTATTTTTAGTTATGGTTAAAAAGCCGGCATCATATTTGAATAAAGCTTACCATTAATAGGTTCCTTAACTTTTTCATCAGCTGTGGTAGCATCTGAAGAGTCGGGGCAATCTGTTGTTGCAGCTGAAAAACGTTTGATAAATGTTTTAAATTCTGTCTTGAATCATTTTATCAATCTGATTTCGAAAATCGAATATCAAAAAAATAATCATAATTACGGAATCTTTTTTCAACTAAGTATATAAATCATCATCATCATCATCAGCCTATAAACGTCCCACTGCAGGGCACAGGCCTACCCTCAGGGTGGGTGTATGGGCGTTAGTCCACCACGCGTGCCCAACGCGGATTGATGGATTTCACATACGCATACGCGTCAGAATTTCACCTTTAGCGTATGCAGGTTTCCTCACGATGTTTTTCTTCATTGTTTGAGAGCAGTCGGTATTACGTACATAAGATAGAAAAACTCATAAATACAGGACATATCGTTCGTGCGAATTCAAACCTGGACCCTTATGATTGGGTGTCCATACCTCTCCGCAGCTGGCCACCGATGCTCTCGAACTATGTACAATTATGTTTTGTTTTCATACGTCAAAAATATACAGGGTGAAATTGATATCATTAGCATCCTTTTAAACTAAGAGTCTACCCATCAAACTGAAAAACTTTTGCTATGGGAGCAAACCGAACGGAGCAAAAAAAAAATCTGCTGTTCCGTACTAAACTGCACCCGCCGCCTTTGCCTACTCGACTCAAATGTATGCAACTGCTGGTTATTTTTTTGCTCCGATCCGTTTGCTCCCATGGTAAAAGTTGTTCAATTTGATGGGTAGACTCTTAGTTTAAAAGGATGCTAATGATATCAATTTCACCCTATATAAGGTCTAACATAATTAGGTGAAACTATTTTAAGGGGATGATCAGACCATCAAACTGAACAACTTTCTCTATGGGACCAATATCGAAATCGCGAAAAAAAATCTGCTGTCCCATACATTTAGATCGAGTAGGTTTGTATGGAACAGCTGATTTTTTTAGCGATTTCGATGTTGGTCCCATAGAGAAAGTTGTACAGTTTGATGGTCTGATCATCCCCTTAAAATAGTTTCAGCTAATTTTGTTAAAACTTATACATTTTTTTAAATTAAAGCCGACAAAAGCAACCTACCAGCATCTCTATCCTTCTCTCTGTCCCTCGCACGAGGTGGCGGCTCTCTGAACGCGACAGCAGTACGACGATGACGTTTTGTTGATGTTTGCGACGCGTTGGTAGGTGGGATGGTCTGTTGAAAAAGAGTAACAACTATAAATACAATATAACAGACAAATATACGAAGTGTTAATGAAATGCGTCCAGTGAGATTTTAAAGACATTGTCATAAAATAAAGAGCAATGTCAATGGATAAACTGTTCACTAAATTGACTTAGATCACTTCAAAGTATCAAAATTCAAAATGTCTTTCATATTGTTGCAATCATAATCCTTTTAATAAATTAACAAACTGCTCTTTAAAATTGGCGAATCAAGCAAAACACGGAATCTTAGAGTATGTATATGTAATAGGGTGTAAGTGACAGCCAAGCAAATACTGAAACGGTGAACTCAGACCATCGAACTGAACAACTTTCACTATGGAGTCTAACTCAGGAGACGCGAAAAAATATCAGCTGTCCCATACAAAACTGCTATACCTACCCGACTCAAAACTATGGGACAGCTGATATTTTTTCGCGTTTCCTGAGGTAGTCGCGTATAGTGAAAGTTGTTCAGTTCGATAGTCTGCGTTCAACGCTTCAGTATTTTCTAGACTGTCACTTACACCCTGTATAGAGCGCGCGCATCTGTCACGACTCTTGGCGCCGAGCTTAAGCAAATGATTGTCAAATTTAATAGTGTTTCAATAACGCTACTCTAGAAATTTCTTTAAAATTTCCATGATACAGACGTATATGCAAAAAATATAGAAGGTTAAATATTGCTCTTGAAAATGCTCACTGACACAATAAGGACGCGTTTTATTTTGATAGTAGTTGAACGAGAAATTGACACGTTTTGTTGTTCATATCCGTGCTTACGGTTCATACTTGGTTAGGCGCGCTCTATACCTTACAAATGTAATATCTTTATTAGCAAAATAGAAACTCAGTACACATGATAAAAAGGACCCCGAATGCGGCAAGCCAGAATTGGGCCAGCTTGTTTATACATACTCTAGGAACGGAATACTATCGATCTGACAGCGAAATTAGTACGATTGTAATTTCATGCATATGCTCACGACTATATTCCCCGACTGACTACTCCCAGTCAGAGATATTCTGAAACCTCAGAACATCCACGTTTCACCACGTGACGGGGAGTGAGCCCGTCGCCACTTGTAATGGACAGTAGGTACAATACATGGCTCGAAATTGAAGCATGCAGGTTTCCTCACGATGTTTTCCTTCACCGAAAAAGCCAGTAGTGTTACAAATCGTACATAAATTCCGAAAAACTCATTGGTACGAGTCGGCCTGGACGGGGATCGAACCATCGCCTCCTGCACGGCAGGCAAGGTTACTCGCCACTGGACCACCACGGCTCCCTAATTAAACGGTAATTTCATATCCAGTGTTACTGAACAATATTTTTTAACGCCTCATTGTTAATTGAAATCCTGTTTCACATGTTTTAAACCACTTTCTTACAGTTATTTAGAAATTTTAAGACGCAATTTACTATGGGTAAACCATAACGAAAACTTTAAAAAAAATAATGAAAACTCTCTGAATGCATTTCAAAATAGGGAATTGACTAGACGACATATACAATAGAACGTCTTGAATGTTTACCTGGATATTATATCAGGGCTGTCCATCTTTAGGTATTATGCGGACCGCTGTACTTTTTAGGCCGCACTAAAAGATGAAGAAGCAGAAATTAATGTATGATTTAACAAGCAATGTAGTATGAATAGAAGAGATACATGTATGTAAAGATAACCGATAATAAAGGGCAAAGTAAATTCAAATTATTTTTTGGGCATGATCGGACACTTGATACAACTCGACAATTTCTTTAAGACTATTTATTATAAGGACTAGCCTTGCGGTAGCATTTCCCTTCTGCTACGGCATAAGATCAATTAATAACGTGCATTTACATTTAATTTTATACCTTATCACTAAACGAGACAGCCTATAATTGCGAAACAATAATTTCGAACAAGTTATGGGAATAAAATCCAAAGTTGCGGATTTCATGTTTCCTCGCCCCCCCCCCCCCCCCCCCGCAAAAAGTGGCAGAAATGTTTGTTAGTAGAATTACACGCGTAACTACCCGATATAAGTAGTCAAAGTTAATACTATATTGGAAGGGATAACAAAGGGGTAGAAAGGCAGACAGAGTTGCACAGGTGAAAGAAAAGATAGTATTTGTCGTGTCGTATCAAGAACTACACGGCACTTGCGGAGAAGAGATAGGATTGGCAAATACCTACTCCACCGACAAGAGCGTAGCTCTTAAATGAGATGATGGGCATAGAATCATAGCAACTTCTACACTATACAGGGTGTTACAAAAGTAAAAATAAACATTTAAAACTTTTAAGGGGATTGTTGAGATCATCAAACTTCTCACTAACAACTTTCACTATGGGATCAAAATCGAAATCACCAAAAAATTTACAGGGTGAAATTGATATCATTAGCATCCTTTTAAACTAAGAGTCTACCCATCAAACTGAACAACTTCTATTATGGGAGCAAACCAGTCGGAGCAAAAAAAAGCAAGACATTTGAGTCGAGTAGGCAGTGGCGGAGGTTGCAGTTTAGTAAGGAACAATAGATTTTTTTGCTCCGGTCGGTTTGCTCCCATAGTAAAAGTTGTTCGGTTTGATGGGTAGACTCTTAGTTTAAAAGGATGCTAATGATATCAATTTGAACCTGTATATTTTGCCCCATTCATTTAGCTCGAGTAGATCTGTAGTTTAGTATGGAACATCGCAAACGCATAGCATCATGGCGATTATGGCAAATCCCCCCCATTTTGGAGGAGGCCTATGTCCAGCAGTGGACGTCTATCGATTGATATGATGACGATGATGATGGAACATCGGATTTTTTTTTTCGCGATTTCGGTGTTGTTCCCATACTGAAAGTTGTTCAGTATGATGGTCTTAACCACCCCCTTAAATGTTTATTTGTATTTTTGTAACACCTTGTATTTAGCGAGGTAGTAGCAATAGATATTCTAGATACAAATATAGTAATACAACTACATAATCCAGCTCTTGAATTAAGTAATTAAATAAAAACGAATAAAATGGCGATAGACGAACAGGGCTGAAAATATAATTAGTGCAAGTAAACAGTAATTTTATCAGAAAAATATTTTCTAGTGCAGTGTAATTACTTAGCAATAAAGGTAAATCAATACATATTTTACTAAAATGATTTTGGTTTTGTGATAGCAAGAAGCGTTTTATAAGGTACTAGCGCAAGTGGTTACAGTTCTCAGATTGGACAGCCCTGAGATGTAAATTATACAGGGTGTAACATTATAAAACCACGATAACAAGCAAGAATCAAACTGATAGATGAGAGTCTCGTTTTAGCATTTATCACTCTACATCCAATGGGGATGATGACTGATCCTGGAAATCCATATTTTGTGACGAATTACAGAAATAGGCTAAACTTAATAGCAAAATGTTCAAACGAAATTACAATTGAATAGAAAACAAAAAAGTTACAAGTTATTGAAAAATGTTTTTTATCATCTTCTATCTCTTTCGTGCAAAACAGGTGTTTGTATGACACGTCGTCATGATTTCGTTATATATGCCTGACGTCACTTTTGTTATATATGCCTCTCGCTATAGTCGTAAATTTTGAACACATATATTTCAGTCATTTTTAAAAATATTCAAAAATTAAATTCACTTTAGTGTTTAAGATATCAAAGAGTTTTTAAAAAAGTAATAATTTTTTTTTTGTCATCATCCCTATTCTACAATCTATATATTCCGTTTGTTTTCAATTATCGTTGTTCCTATAGTAGGACTTCTGTGCGTTGCTCTCGGAGTGCGATGTTTCGTTGTCGTTATATTTATTCATTTTACTACTTCATCATCTCAGTCGATGGACGTCCACTGCTGGACATAGGCCTCCCCAAGTATCGCCATAACGACTGGTCCTGCGCTGCCCTCATCCAATGGGTTCCCGCCGCCTTCACCAGGTCGGCGGTCCACCTTGTGACGGGTCTACCCAAGCTGCGCTTTCCGGTACGCGGTCACCATTTGAAACACTTCGGCCCCATCGGTCATCGGTTCTGCGAGCAATGTGTCCCGCCCATTGCCACTTTAGTTTGGCAATTCTTTGGGCTATGTCAGCTACTCTGGTTCTTCTGCGGATCTCTTCATTTCTGATTAAACCTCGCAGAGAAACTCCGGGCATAGCCCTCTACATTGCCCTTTGGGTGACTTTTACTATTTTACTATTTGACTAGTTTTTTTCTTAAATCTGTAACTGTTAGTACTTACATTCTGTCTATGTTTCCAATCGTCGTTGTTGCTGTCGTACGACTTCTGTGCGTTGCACTCTGAGTGTGATGTTTCGTTGTAGTTGTATTTATTTATATTGTTACTTATTTACTGTTGGATCTGTAACTGTTAGAACTTACATTCTGTCTATGTTTCCAGTCGTCGTTGTTGTTGTCATACGGCTTCTGTGCGTTGCTCTCTGAGTGTAATGTTTCGTTGTCGTTTATTTATTTATATTGTTACTTATTTACTGTTGGATCTGTAACTGTTAGTACTTACATTCTGTCTATGTTTCCAGTCGTCGTTGTTGTTGTCATACGGCTTCTGTGCGTTGCTCTCTGAGTGTAATGTTTCGTTGTCGGTTATTTATTTATATTGTTACATATTTACTGTTGGATCTGTAACTGTTAGTACTTACATTCTGTCTATGTTTCCAGTCGTCGTTGTTGTTGTCGTACGACTTCTGTGCGTTGCTCTCGGAGTGCGATGTTTAGCTGTCGTTGTATTTATTATATTGTTACTTCTTTACTGTTGGATTTGTAACAGTTAGTACTTACATTCTGGCTATGTTTCCAGTCGTCATTGTTGTTGTCGTACGACTTCTGTGCGTTGGTCTCGGAGTGCGATGTTTCCTTGTCGTTGTATTTATTTGTATTGTTACTTGTTTACTGTTGGATCTGTAACTGTTAGAACTTACATTCTGTCTATGTTTCCAGTCGTCGTTGTTGTTGTCATACGACTTCTGTGCGTTGCTCTCGGAGTGCAATGTTTCGTAGTAGTTGTATTTATTTATATTGTAACTTATTTACTGTTGGATCTGTAACTGTTAGAACTTACATTCTGTCTATGTTTCCAGTCGTCGTTGTTGTTGTCATACGACTTCTGTGCGTTGCTCTCGGAGTGCGATGTTTAGCTGTCGTTGAATTTATTTGTATTGTTACTTGTTTACTGTTGGATCTGTAACTGTTAGAACTTACATTCTGTCTATGTTTCCAGTCGTCGTTGTTGTTGTCGTACGACTTCTGTGCGTTGCTCTCTGAGTGCGATGTTTCGTTGTCGTTGTATTTCGTGGCCGAATTGTTGTTGACTCGCGTCCTTGGTTCGGGTTCTATGACTGCGCTTACTGAAGTCTCGTTGACGTCCTTCGATCTGGAGGTTTAAAGATATATTAACCAACCAAAGCAAATTGCCTTACCTCCCTGATGCGTGAAACATACCTACTGGACGTAGTGTCCGAACCAAAAAAGAAACAAAACACATAAAGAGAAACAATTTACGCGCCATCGCCAGTCTTCGTTTGACTGACGGACTACTCGCACGTCTGAATGCAGTGCTGCTATGCTGTAAGAATTTATAAAAACTACGCAAGCAAAATAAAATTGAAATGTCATCCGTTTCAGTGTGTTTAGTTGGATTATATTACTAACACGTACTTTCGTTTATTTAAGTTAGTCTAGGACACTTTTTTTTTTCGAGAATTTTGTATAAGACCCGGTGTTCATAAGTTAGTAAGTCAATGCTGCGCCGCGTCCGTCCCGCGTCGTCGCCTTACGCCTTTTCAGTATGTTTCACGCTAAAAATGGGATTATTCATAAACAAAAGATGGCAATAGGTACTTTATCTTACCTTTCTAAAGATTGCGTTGCTTTATGTGAAAAAGATTTCTCTGTCTCCGAACCTGTTGTCATGCTTAGCTCTCGTCTTTTGTTCCTTCGTTCTATCCACATCTGGAAATAAAAATATAATTATTTAATAAAGATCATCCCTGCATAAACTTTTATTCAGCAAAACCACGAAGTAAGTTCTCGCCAGTTACGTTCACAATACCGGAACAAACTATATAAACCTGCGTCTAAGCTTGCTGTAGCTAGTAAAAATAGTTATATCATGTGCGTCAAAATATATAACAAGCTCCCGGACCATTTTAAACAATACAACTATAATATATTTAGAAAGACGGTTAAGAAATGGCTTGCTGACAGATGTTTCTACACTATCAATGAATATTTTGACTATAAATGTTGACTACAATAATAATTATCTCATATTATATAAAAATATCAAAATTATTCATTTTAAATCATTATTCTCATTTTAAATTTTGTGATTATTTACATGACATTGAATAATATCTGTATCTTGTATTGACTGTAATAATATTTAAATGTGACATACACCTGTAAAGGTAGAAGTTAGAGGCTCTGTTAACTCTGCGCTATGATCTGCAAAATGTACCTAGTTTTCATGCACAATAAATGATTCTATTCTATTCTATTCTATTCTGAGGGTGCTACCGATGGGTTTTTTGGCACGACAACTAGGTAATGAGTAAAACAGTACGATGCCGATTTTATAATTACGTGACGTGAAAATGAGTACATCAAGTTCCTAGAGGTTGAATTTACGATAAGGACAAAAGAAACACATGTGGCAAAAGGCTTTTCCCACGTGACGAAATTATTTCCTTTCAAATAGTTTCACAACTAACGAATCAGTATGATCAAAGAACACATACAAATAGAACGAAAGCTAAAATTATACAGAACAAAATAGGAGGAATATCATACTTCCCAAGGAAATAGAAATTATCCTTTTCTATTGTAGCAATTCTTATTATATATATAAATAAATATAAATAAATAAATATGTTGGACTTTGTCACACAAATTATCTAGTCACATTTAAAGTACCTGGACTTGTATTATGATGACTAGACAACGATATAGAATACATATATAGATACAAACATCCATGACTCGGGTACAAATATTCATATTCATCATATAAATATTTGTCCCTTGCGGGATTCGAACCCGCGACCCTCGGCACAGCAGGCAGGTTCACTACAGACTGTGCTACCGGGCCGTCAAATTCAATTCAAATTAACCGGTTTCGAGGCAGTACAGGCTTGGGCGCGAGCCTTCCTTTAATTAGTGATAAGTCAGTCAGTATATGAGTGGTATTCAGCTCCTTACTTACCTAAGCGTCTCGCTTTAGTCGGTCGTACTTCTCCTTCAGACAATTGTACTTCTCGCTCACTCTATAACAACAAGTCGCACAGTACCTTGGCGTCTCGCTTCAGTCGGTCGTACTTCTCCTTCAGACACTTGTACTTCTCCCTTAGAGCTCGCTCGTCCCCTCTGGAGCCGCGGTCGCTCGCGTGTCTCGCTCGCAACTCTTCCAGGTGACACGCGTGCTGACTTCGAAGACGTTCCACCTGAGGATTTGCAAGTTTTATAAATTCAATCATTCATTTAACTCTTACTTTAAGAGGAAAGACGGTCTGCAAGGAATATAAAGAATAGGTATTTAACAGATCTATTGCTGTTGCGCTGTTCCCGACCGGTTGGTCGGAAAGGAAAACATTCAGACATAGCCAAATTCCCATTTCCTCCCGCGGGTGTCGTAAAAGGCGACTAAGGGATCTACTAAAGGATGGGCAGCAGCATCCTCAGAGTACACACATTGATTCGGTCCAACTGCGATCGCCAACCCGCCTGCCAAGCGTGGCGATTATGGCAAATCCCCCTATTTTGGGGGAGGCTTATGTCCAGCACTGGACGTTTAGTGGCTGATATGATGATAGCCAAAGTCTATCTCAGTTTAGGAGGAGGAAACAGGGGAATACGAAACCGTGATTTCGTCCATTTTATGAAGATAAAATCAGGCCGTGATGCAGTTGTCACTTTCTCCCCTTATCCCCCTCCACTTATTCCCCTGTTTCCTCCTCCTAAACTAAACCGATTTTAATAATGTTTTCAGGAATAAGATGATGACTTTGGCTATGTCTGTATGTTTTCCTTTTTTGTTTGTATTAGTTAAATTTCCTGGATGTCTGGACACAGCGGTAAAATTGAGAAATGTTTCTTTATTTGCGAAGGCTCTTAGGTCTTATCTATACTATTATAAAACTGTTAATGTTTGTTTGTTTGTAACAGCATCACGCAAAAACTACTAAACCAATTTTGATGAAACTTTTTTGTTTGATAGCTTATGATATGACTTAAAATGTGGTAAGTATATAATTTAATGTGCTGACGAAGTCGCGGGTCCCCGCGGTCGCCATGCATCAGCAGTACATAGTACAAGTGAGTACGCACTTTTCAAAATCATACTCGAATGCTCACTGTTCTGCATCCCGCAACCTTTTGATGATTTCATTTTCGTACAGTAATCGATGAAAGTGACTTTTTAGATTATTGGTCTATGCTATGATCTCACCTCTGCCCTGTAGTCATGCCTCAGTTCAGTGACTCTCGCACTGTGTTCTGTACGCAGCGTCTCTATGTTGATTTTGTTTTGTTCCACTAAACGCGCGCGTTCCCGTGATAATGTCGCTTGTAGTTGTGTTCTCAGGTCTGAGAGGGCGCGTTCGTTTTCTGTGAAAACAAACATATTTATACAGGATGGAAAATTAAATGCATTACATATCAAACTGGGTGCTTCAGACCATCAAACTGAACAACTTTCACATGAAACAAGCTATACTAATAATAACGTTCACTATGGGACCAACACTGAAATCGAGAAAAAACAAGCAGCTTTCCGATATATTTCGGTCAGCTGATATTTTTTTCGCGATTTCGATGTTGGTCCCATTATGAAATTTGTTCAGTTTGATGGTCTGTAGCACGCCCTTCAGTATTACTAGGATGCAATTTTTACACCCTGTCACAGGTCCGGCTCTCTATAAGAACGTTTTTGAATTTTGAAATGGCGTCTGCATATGCGCAATTTGTCCAAACTGTCCATGACATTGCGTGTAGGGTTGAAAGCGGCGCTATGCATTTAACGTCATCTACATTTCGATACTTTTTATTTATCGTTCAATTATTAGAAATAGTATTTGAGCAAAAGGATTACATACTAAAAATGTGAATTTAGCGTCATCTTTCAACGTTTTTTATACACTGAAAAGACAATTTTATGTAGTAAAGCGGGTGCGCGCGCCTGACTGCATTCCCTTGCTCGGCTCCCCTAAAGTGTCCCCTAAAGTGTTCACAAAAAGGGTGAGGTGAGGTTTGCTCCCATTGTAAAAGTTGTTCAGTTTGATGGGTAGACTCTTAGTTTAAAAGGATGCTAATGATATCAATTTCACCCTGTATAAAATTACTAACCTATCTCCAGCTGTTCGCTCATCTCATATAACTTCTTTCGGTACTCTTCTTTCAACCTCGTCATATTGTCATTGTGCTGTCTCTCCACCGCTTCTGTATCGCGGCGGATCCGTTCTTCTATATCTATTGCTAGAGATTGTAACGCTTCTTTATGTTTGTGCTCTGATGATGTGAGAGCCTGTGGAGAAAATTAGGGATATTGAAGAAGCTATGGAAGTAAATGCTAGTATGTAAAAAGAAGGAAAGAAATCTACTTTAATGGACAACCTTTTATTTTATGAATGGTACGGAAATTCAAAAACCATTTGGAGATTATGTGATTGAAAACTTTTCCAAAAATTATTAGATTTTTTAATCCATTATTTCTCGAGTTGTTTAAAAAATGCTGAAAATTTCAAAGTTAGGATGAATGGGACGGATTCCTTTGCCTTGCTGCCTTTCCTGTAATTTTTTTATAATTTCTACTGACCAAGGTATTTACAGCCATTATAAATGAAAAAAAGAAATATCGTTTAAAAATTAAATTGGAAAAATACGTATCACTTATTTTATATCCTATTTTTATATTTGTCAATAAAAACGCAATGGTTATGGTCATACCTTTTGCCCATTTTGAAACCTTTAAAATGCTATAGGTGAGCCTTGCTATACAAGTACACAATTAAAAACATTGAAAATTGAACTCACTTTAGTGTTTGGGATATCAAACACTACTAATAAGGTAATAAAACTAAAATGTTCAAATCGCTATCACAACTTATTCGTAGATTACCTTAAGGACCGGTTGATAGCAAAATCTCTTACCGCCTTGATATGGGAATACGGGCCAAAATTTATGTATGTAATGAAACTAAAACCATTACAAAATCTTACCTCCTCCATCTCCCTCTTATGCCTATCAGCCTGCTCATTCAATCTCACTCTCTTCTCCGTCAAAAACTTCTGCTCAGCTTCTCTCAAGTCTTCCTGCAATTCCGCCCTCATTCTCCTCTCCTTAGTCCCCCACTCCATCCTTAAACTTTCCAACTCCCTTTGCAAAGATAACTCTAATCTCCTCCTCTCATCTCCTTTATTTCTCTCCAACATTTCTCTTGCTGCCATATCTGGTATTAATGGAGATTTTATAGGCTTCGGAAACGTTTCTTCTTGCGTTTCAAATTGATAGACTACCACTACATTATCTGAACTAGATTTTCCTTGAGATAGAATAACGCCGTCTAATCGCGGACTTGTCAAACTTTTGCCTAAACTTGATGCTGAGTCAGAGGACTTTAAAGGAGCTATAACGGCTTTGTTTAACGGCTTGAATGTTGATAGAGGACTTGACCAAGGTTTGTTGTAGTCGTATCTAGGCGACTTCAATTCTGATGAGCTAGGCGTTGGGGATACTTTGAGCTGTGGCGGATTTTCGAGACTTTCCGACTTTGAGTTTCTAGAGTCTTCCAACCTTTTAGAGTCTTCGGAATCGGAATGTGGAACTTTTGGTTTTGTGAACTCTAACTTAGGAACTTTTATTTGAGGTATTGGAATGTTGTCTATTAATCTGGGAGATTTAGGGACCGATGATGCTTTTGAGTTTGTCATTTCTGAGTTGTCTTCTCTGGGGCTTTCTTTTTCTGAGTCATTTTCGGAATGGTTTTGATCTTTCGTTGTGTTTGAGTCGTCTAGGTCATTCAGGTCTAAATTAGCGTATTCTTTGTCGGGGGAATCGATTGAGGTTTCAGATTCTATGCTCTCCATTAGGTTTATTGATATCTTGTTTTTCTGCTGCGGTATCATAGGCGATCTGGAAAGATGATTAAAATCACCGAACAAGTTATCACTAACTTTTTAATTAAAATAACTTTTTTGAAAAAAAAATTATTGAACACGGAATTCAAGAACTCTTGTCTTTTTTTTTTGACATTTTGACAACGACGTTTGTCGGTATTGACTACGAAAACATAGATAATGACAGGAAATTTAACCAGAAAGAATATCCAAGTATCAAATTCGAATCAAAAAAGATTTCGAATGCAATTGAAAAATTAAGTTCATTCCTAAGTACTTTATTCGGTGCCAATTCAGCTCGAATCAGATAAAATATTCCACTCTTATGCATCCTTATTTTAATTTATTTAAACAATCTTGAAACCCAAATTTTGTGTGATTTTCCCTATTTTGTTCTAAATAAAATATTGACAAATTTTAGTTTATTTAATAGTTGTTCAGTTTGTTTGGTGATCTAGATTCTAGGCCATCAAATATTTGAATATTAGAATGTTTTGTTATACCCTGTATTGGTCAAAATAAAAACGTCTTGAGACAGAGGAATGGCAATGAGTGCCCACCGCCCGCATCTTGTGTATCCACAACTTCATGAGATATAACTAGCACGCTGACACGAAAGAAGAATATTCCTTACCTCGGCCTAGCTTCTTTATCGACGGGCTCTTCTAAGTGCATGCTGGAGGAAGGCTCGATATCGCCAGGTCTGACGAGGTCGGATATCTTCTGGAAGCTCTTCTGGAACAAGTCCTGTTTGATGTAATCCCCGGCCGGAGGACGCAAGACGCGGCGGCGCGGTGATGTGCCGCGATCACTATCTGCAAACGTTACTTTTACTTACATACATAGACATACGACCGTAATCCCATTCGGGGTGGTCAGAAACATTGCTACAAATACCAACTTTCTGTTTAAAAATGTATGCATGCATATGCCCCGACTATATTCCCAGAAAAGGTTTATTGCCCCTCTCTTTTTTAATTCGCAGACGCCTTCTTGAAATAATATAACTTCATACTACAAAATCCATCAAGCCGTTTAGGCTGTAGGGCGTGACAAAGAAATAGACATAAATACCTACCTACATATGCTCGAAAAGCATTTTCAAATATTATTGATTTTTAAACATGGTACAGCCATGTTGTGCTATTTCGAATCAAATTAAAGATTGATTGATTGGCGCTCACGTCCCCTTAAGACGCAACAGATTGAAAATTTCGTTCTCTGGGTAGTGGGCTCGGTGGCGAAATTGGATAACGTGTTTGGAAAAGTGCGGGTTCAAGTCCCGCCCGAGACAAATTTTTCAATCTTTAATTTGACTCGAAAAGCATAATCCTCCTTCCGGCGCAGTCTGGTAAAAATGAGCGAATAATCGAGGTGGGGCATACAAACAAGAGAGACAGACAGAATGGACAAAAGTATAAGAGTTCCTTGTTTGATTACGGAACCCTAAAAACAGCAAACAATACAACACTGACCTATAGATTCGCTCTTTTCCCTTGGACTGTCAGCAATCTTCGGCGGCAGTGGTGGTCTAGCAACCAACGGAGACAGAACGTTGCCTACAGGCGATGCCATAGACAACGGAGTTAGTACGGTGGGTAGGACGGGGGACGAGGGGATCAGGGGAGAGGGGAATGAGGGGGCAGGAGCACTGATGATCGAGCTTTGACCGTCGTTCTGCTCTGATGAACTGTTTGAGCCTGGACTGATAGTTGGGTCCGGTAGGTTTTCTAGTTTGAATCTGGAACGTAAAAAAATACACATTTTTGTATAATTACGAGCGTTAAACCGCGACTTCGTCCGCACAAATTATATACCAGATTTTAAGTCAGATCATAAGCTATCAAACAAAAAAAGTTTCATCAAAATCGGTTCAGTAGTTCTTGCGTGATACTCGTTCAAACAAACAAACAAACAAACAAACACACAAACAAACAGACATGGTGAAATGGAATCAGGGACACCTAAAAACCATATCGTAACTTTTTTTTTGTTAATATATTCAATGTACAGACAAACTTCCTGTTACAGTTTTATAATAGTATAGATAGATTTTGGTGTACGGAATATAATTTACAAAATGACAGATTAACAAAACAGAAATAAAGTATTTGAGATAACATTAAAAAAAAATTAAAAACATAAAAAATCCTTTATTGAAATTTTACAACATGTAAACCAACAATCGCGGCACTGGCTCCTAAACTAGTCAAGTCTGAAGGTCCGGAGCCAGTTCCTACCCACTACAGCACTAGAACACAAAAAAAATCGGCCATGAGCGTGTCGGACTCGCCCATGATAAGGTTCCGTAGCCATTGCATGAGTAGAATAAGAAAATAGTAGTACAAACCTAACCTAACCAAACCCAACGATAGCGCGATTTAATTTCCTGCAACGCTATCTAGTTTGTAATTACGCCCTATTTTTGACTTTGAGCGCTCAAAAAATTGTTTCTTCATAATTACAACATTTCTAATTTTGGGTTCCTGTTATCTATCTTCATGCCAAATTTCGATTCAATGGGTGTAAAAATGAGCGAGTAATTGAGGAGGGGCATACAGACAGTATAAGGGTTCCTTGTTTGACTACGGAACCCTAAAAAGTTCCATATAAATGAAACACCGGCGTTGTTCCGGGAAGTTACAGCAGTTTATACCAACGGACATTTTGACTTTTGGAGTCCGCCATATTGGATTTGACATTTTACTAGAGATTAGCAAGGACCATAAAACGTTTTTTTGTTAAATCGTTTTTATTTATGTATGATTTACTTTGTTCCTACTTATTAAGATTTTACTGGTTTACTTACCTAACACTCTTCCTATCCTCGTCTAAACTGGAAGTATGCCTCGGACGACCGATGACGACGCTCTCAGCCTTCCTCTGGAACGTATCCGATAGTTTTTCCCTCAGTATCCCTTTGGGAGGATCGCTCTTAGTCATAGAATCGAGCGGCAGAGATTTATCTGTGTCTGGACTTGGGAGATCCGTTTTTGTGAACTTGAGAAACATGCTGTCCTTCCCTGAAAAATAAACAAACATTGCTATCATCACACGTCTACGAAACCAGTTCAAAGACCGCCACAAATGGCGAATTCTGAAAGAAGACCCATGTCCACCAAGGACAAACTGACAATTAAAAATGTAAATGCTGCTGATGTATTGTAATTAACTAATTAGCTAGTTAGAAGTCAGTGTATAAAGGCCATTTTTAATTTATTTATTATATCCCACTATAGGGTACAAGCTTCCTCTCAAGAAGGGCGTGCGGTGTTTTTAAATGGAATACTGATGTTAGAAATGGAATTTTTATGCAGTTTTTTTTTACCAATTCCCAGGTTATCCCATAATAGTTAGAGTCTCATAGACAAACATGAAAAACTGCCTAAAATATTATAAAAGACTTCTCCAAGCCAAACAATATATCAAAGGCTTTTAAATCATTCAAAATAACTTTTATGTTCAGTCCTAAAATCTGTCACATATTTTATGTTGGAATTCCGGGATTCCCGGTTTGGTATCCTTCGATTCCACGAGGTCGCGGAAAAACCTAGTACTTGGTACTAAATAAAGAATCTCACCTGTCAACGGTAATCCCTTATCAACCTTAGCACCAGACAACAAAGGTTTAAAATTCTCTTCTTCCGGACTATTCAAAACATGCATCTTCAAGTCTATAATCTCCGACTGCTGTTTAAACAACATCTTAGGTCTTTCAAACGTCGGCCGACTCAATAAATCACGATCAGAACTATTCCGCATCAGACTCGGTTTGGAAATTGAACTGTCTGCACTGCGTCTAAGAGGTGATATTCGTAAATCGTTCAGTTTCTTCTCCATTCGTGATAGAGGAGCTAGGGGTGGTCTGCCTAGTGGTGCTAATCGTTTTGGCACTAGGGTTGGGTCTTTCACGTCTGATGCATGGTTTTCGCTGTCGGTTGTTAGTTCTTCATCGCTTTCCACTTTGGTTTCGACTCGTTCGAGGTTTTTTGTGTTTTCTTCTGATGTTAGAAGCTCCTATGGAAATGCACACATTTAATCACAAGCCAACACAGCGGCCTCGCTCATGATAGGGTTCCGTAGCCATAGTATAGGATAGATAAAAGTTTTCTTTTCAACCCCAGTTTCGTTGTATGGATGTTTTTTTTATTTTGATCATGTTTTTGGGTTAGGTTAGGTTATATTGTCTACCTACATGCCAAATTTTGTAACAATACGTGCACAAATGGGGATGTAATTCAGGCGCAGCATACAGATAGAATGAACAAAGGTATCAGATTAATTCCTTGTTTGACTATGGACCAAAGAGTAAAGTAATATAAAGTGGACCCTGATCACAAACAGGGATTTATTTCCAGACTACTGAAATAAAAAATACTACAACAACCTTCCCCTAGACTTAAGTTTTAGTAAGATTATGTAGGGGAGTCGTACAATAAAAAAATACAACAATTTCAGTAAGAAGGCTGTGCCTATTTTTTTTTAATAATTTGGCAAATCATTCATCATTAAAACATTTGACATATTACGAAGCAGAGGACTGATAAGAGGATGGGCGTTACACAATACACACCCTACAAAAACACAGCTAAGTAGACACTAGACATTATGCCACACACAATAGGGATGAAACAATAAGCATAAGCATATGCTCACGACTATATTCCCCGGGATGAAACTAACCTGTACACAAGCGCAAAGCAAAAGACAAAAAAAGAGGATGGTCGTAACACTACACAGCCCCTACAAAAACACAACAAAATAAACCTTACGCACCACACAATAGGGACGAAACTAACCTGTACAGAAGCGCATGTGTCGTCGTGCATGGACGCATCCCGCGCCTTCTTCACCAGCTCGCGGTACACGTTGTCTAGAGGGTGCTCCCATTGGGTCTTCTTTGTGTCTTCGTTGTAATAGTAGTGCGTTTCCAGTTTCTCGTCGAAACTGAGTGGAGGAGATCCAGCTTTTACTAGTATTGTCTAGGCATGGTCATAATACAAGTCACATACAATCTAGGCATAATACAAGTCCAGGTACTTTAAATGTGACTAGATAATTTGTGTGACAATTTCCAAGATATTTTATGATTTTTATTATAGTGTAATAAAAACTACTAGTTTGTAGCTCAGCGGTCGCGGTCTATGTTCGCACGGTGTGTGGGAATGGCGCACCGGCAAAGGATTAGCAAAGTCGGTAAATGGCGCAGGCAAGTCTGTACCGGGACGCGTTCGAACCCCCCCTCCCCTCCCCCCTCCGGCTGGCCCCCGCACACCGCGTCCGATTGACCTGTCACAATCACTAGTAGTTTTTACCTTATGTAGACCATTGTGTAACACAATGGTCTACGTAAGGTCCAAATCTGAATTTAAATTTTGGTTTCAAATATTATAATTTCCACATTGGATGAGTGCAGCGCAGGACCGATCGGATCCAGAGCAACCCATATTTATCCCATAACCCAAAAAATCTAGGATTTAAGAATGGATGGATTTAGAAGTCTTTATAAGGCTGTAACTCCTGAAGATCTAAATACTCACTAAGCTTTCCAAGGTGGTGGTAGCGCTTGCATGAGACCATCTCGAGCCAGCGGCAGGAGATGGCTCTCGCTATCTGGATCAATGCCCAGCTGTTGGGCATAATCTGACACTTCTGCAAAAATATAGAGGGCACTTATTAATATGCTGACAAGAGTCACGTTGCAGGTTCTGACCCGAGCACTCGTCTCGCGTGGATTTCGCGCGTCGCGTTTTTCCTGCCAATAGGCTCTGCAATCCTCAATCTCTTCTTGTTCTTGACCAAAAACAATCCCTGAGATTGGAATAGATTCTCCCATAGATACTGGCGGAAATGCAGTGCTAACGCACAAGCAAGAGTCCATTAATTATAAATAAAAAATATATATACTGACGGTTTTTTAAGCGGATAATCAGACCACAAACTGAACAACCTTATTAATGGGGCATAAAAGTTGTTGGATCTCCAGTACTGTACAGTACAGTACAGTCCAACTGGAAAGTACTGGAGAAGAATTTAAAATACAGAAAGGTAAGGACAAGGAGATCCACTATCCCCAAAGCTTTTCGCAGCAGTTCTAGAGGAGATTATTAGAAAACTGGACTGGGATTTTGGTCTCAATATTAACGGTTCCAAACTAAACCACCTGAGATTTGCCGACGACCTGGTACTATTTGCTGAAGACCCAGAAACCCTACAAACCATGCTGGTACAACTCACAACCAAAAGTTTGAAAGCAGGATTGTCGATGAATGTAGCAAAAACAAAGGCAATGACTAATAGCATCAAAGTTAAAATACTGGTAGGTAACCAAGAGGACTATGTAGATGAGTACATATATCTAGGTCAAGCAATTACAACAAAACATCAAATGGACACTGAAATTCAAAGAAGGGTAAGCAACAGCTGGGCTAGATACTGGTCACTCAAGGAAGTTATGAAGAGTAAGTCAATACCCATCTCAGAAAAGTCAAAGGTCTTTAATTTATGCATTCTACCAGTACTTACTTATGGATGCCAGACATGGGGATTGACCAAAACAATGATACAAAAACTAAAAGTATGTCAACAAGGAATGGAAAGGAGCATGATAGGGATCAAACTGAAGGATAGGTGGCGACTTACTAGTATAAGGAAAAAAACAAAAGTGACTGATGTGACCCGTAAGACGAGAATGCTTAAATGGAGATGGACGGGCCACATGATGAGATCCAACAAAGAAAAATGGACGAGGACGTAACAGAATGGTATCCCAGAGATGGCACATGCGGTAGAGGCAGACCGGTACGTCGGTGGGAGGATGATTTCCCAAAGGGTTGGAGAACAAATTCAAAAGAAAGAACAGAGTGGAGAATGTAGTGTTAAGATAGTTTTAGTAAAGTGTAGAATAAGGAAATATTGTTTTGGCGAATAAAGGCTATTTTATTTATAAATGTTGTTGGATAATAGTCAGGCAGTCAGTCAGGAGCAAAAAGATGAAACTCCTTAACATTTGTGTTGTGTGTATCCAAAATCTAGTAATTAAAAAGAAGAATAAGGCCCAAAATAAATTTAGGCCTTTATTAATTTCTATATACAGGGTGTCCCGTAAACCGACATCAACCCGGAGGATGCCGATAGGTTAGTTCATGCCTAACCAGAATATACTAAAATAGTTCTTAGTTTTCGTGATAAGGACTGTTTTATGAAATTCGTGAAACTCTTTACCTAGTCACTATTTTGAGTGCCACGGCTACAAATGTTCTATGCAATATCTGTGTTAAAACTGTCAATATGTCTAACTGTCGAAAACTATGACACTTTAACTAAACTAAAATTTTGATATTCTGCTTAGTCATGACCTATCAGCATTGACGTCGGTTTACGGGACACCCTGTATATTTAGTGTTACTACTTCCAGAAACATCCAGCCTATTAAATTTGAGCTTTTTATGTAAAAAAAAAGGCTGATTGCATTTAGTATGGCAAGCCCAAAATTTATTTTTGAATTTCCTATATGTTTCTTAGGGAAAGTTGTTCAGTACCATAGGATTGCATCATGGATAAAATCAATTCTTAAAGTAATGCAACTTTACCCTAACACATGTATTCACATTTCACTAGCAGAGGTTCTAAACTTGACAATCACAACATTCACGACCAACCTGCAGGATGATCCATACCCATACTACTTACTCATTCATCATCCAAATAATTTATACGTCCCACTGCAGGGCACAGGCCTACCTCTAAGGTAGCTGTATATACTTATGTTAGACATACACATCACAATTACTTCTACAGCGTATGCATGGTGCTCAAATGGTGAAAAAGGTGCTCAAAGGAAAACATTGTGAGGAACACAATGTTTTCCTTCACCATTTGAGAGACGTTTGTATTATGTGCATAAGTTAAAAAACTCATTGGTACATGGATTGTACGTCTGAAAGTACTTACATGTAATAATTATAATTACATTTTATTTGTTTTACTTTAAAAAGAAAACCCTCATTGGTTTAATATACATATTCTTGTCAATAGACATTACCCTTCCTTTGCGTGACGCAGTCGGGTAGAAAAGAGTGATCAAGCTAAGATTTTCTGATCAACCCAAGGGATTATAAATATGAGTTGGTCTGTATGTTTCCTTGGTTACCTTAGGTACTGTTTATACAGAAGAGACGTGTGGCGGTGGCGGATTGCCAAAGTAACACCAATATAAACCTTATAGTACGTAGCATAGCGTTGTTTTTGTCGTAAAGGAAATTCGCGCCCGCCCCACCAGGCAACGTCGCTTGGAGGCGCGGGCGTATTCTCCAAACGACGCTATGCTGCGTACTATGAGGTTTATATTGCGCCACGTCACTTCTATATAAACCGTGCCTTAGAGATATTTTCTTAATAATTTCAATGTGACAAAAGAATAGAAAGGATACCTAACAAAGTAAGTACCTATACGTTATTCAACCTACGCACGGCTGGCTTGTTGGTTTTGTATAGCTTGATGAGTCACCGTATTATGAATTATAATACAGGATCCATATAAAATAATGGACAAGACCATCGAACTAAACAAAATACTTAGGTTTCTTCCCCTCAATGGTGTTGCCTCCTTCAATGACCATGTATTTGAAGGGTGAAGAAAACAAAAAGTATTGGGGCTAACACAAAAGATCCCGCTGGGTCGAAGTGTTGCTGGCTTGCCAGCCCCCACAACAAGATAAGATAACAAAGTAACCTTTTTTTACAATAGCTCCAGAATCCAAATAATCCTACAATCCTATTTTTTTTTATTTATAATTAATGGACTCTTGCTTGTGCGTTAGTACTGCATTTCCGCCAGTGTCAAGTGTTTATGGGAGAATCTATCCCAATCTCAGGGATTGTTTTTGGTCAAGAACAAGAAGAGATTGAGGATTGCGGAGCCTTGTGGCAGGCAAAAACGCGACGCGCGAAATCCACGCGAGACGTGTGCTCGGGTCAGAACCTGCAACGTGACTCCTACAATCCTATTGATATAAGAAATGTGAAAATGTTGATGGTTGAATGTTTGACTCAATCATGCTTAACAGATTTGGATGAAATTTGGCACACAGATAGAATATTTCTAGATAAACACATATGATACCTAAATTTTTAAGTCAAGTTTAATAATCTAATAATTGATACAATATTAAGGTATGTTCATAGTTCTGAGTATCGTTATAACTTCTTTCTAATTAGAATCAAGTAACAAGAATGTCATAGAGTACAAATTGATTATATATTTACTAAAAACAGAGATGAGATTTCATTTTGCCAAGATTTCTATTCATTGATTATTCATGCTATGATTAAATTTTAGGTGAGCTTGGATTAGTAATAAAGATGTTTATTGTGGCCAAAGGGTTTCTAAAAGATAAAATACGAACCATCAGCCGACGGCTGGCTATTTTCATCGAATATTTCACGGCACACAACCGCAGATGGTGAATTCATTGTGCTATCATTTTATTTCACTACAAACAAACACTTCACATTGTTACTGTTGTTAATATAATTTATAGTCACGAAACTCATTATCGAACTGGAAATTCGATGAAAATCCAGCCCCAAAGCAAATCGCTGTCTGAAACCCGGAAAACTCTTCGATTCGAAAAACTTTGACAGATTTTCACAACTGTCGTCACGGAACTTTGACAAATTGATTTTTTTATTGGAA
Organism: Agonopterix arenella; assembly: GCA_927399405.1. Classification (NCBI taxonomy): domain Eukaryota; kingdom Metazoa; phylum Arthropoda; class Insecta; order Lepidoptera; family Depressariidae; genus Agonopterix; species Agonopterix arenella. The sequence continues at coordinate 2,575,058 of OV656704.1, forward strand.
ATGAAAACAGGCAAGCTAGAAAGCCTGATATGAGAGTTATGAAACCTCTTTTTCATACCTCCTATATAATGGCAACATTAGTGGTCTACAATGTCTATGGATTTTTTGCATTTTGACATGTCATGAGTCCGTTCAAAAAACTTTATTTCGTCAGTAAATAATTTTTTCTGTTGGTTTTGTAATGGTTTTGAATCATTCGGAAAATAGTCTGATCTAATATTTATTTCGAAAGTTAGAATATGTTTTGATACTGCGATTCTCTCAATCTAAATAAAGCAATTATATCATTCTAATCTATCAACAAAAAAAAACACAAGCCATAACAATTTAAATAAAAATAAAAATAAATTTGACTTCAGAACGTGATTCAATCCAACAACCTCAAATTTTTGTTGACTTCAAGTATTCCTGAGATTTTAATTAAATTTTCGTCGAAATGGCTTCAATGAAGGACGTTGCTACACTCTACCAAAGCCTTAAAACAGAGTGGGCCAAGAAACCGCGTAAACTCGATAAATGCGGCGAGTTATTGAACAAAATAAAGGTAAGTTTCTACTGGATGACTCGTCAAATTTCTTTCTGTTCTCTAGACTGACAAAATGTTTGTTTCTTTTAGGTAGCGCTCACACAGCTAACATTCCTTCCAAGTAATAATACTGCTGCAAACCAGAAGGAATTAATATTGGCGCGAGATGTACTCGAAATTGGTGCACAATGGGCCGTTGCAGCTAAGGATGTGAAGGCATTTGAAAGATACATGTCCCAGTTGAAATGCTACTATTTTGACTATAAGTGAGTAAACCTCTGACCTATTTACATTAACATAAATAATGGACGGCCGGGTCTAGTACAAAATTCTTAAAAGAAATTGTATGTGACTAACCTATACAAACCTATGTAGAATAGAATAGAATAGAATGAATTATATCATATTATCAAATTCATAATTGCAAGGAAGTACATTACATAAAAAATAAAAATGTTAAAGGATAATATGATCGTCAAGAATATAAAATAGAACTAATAAAAATGTCAACATAACTAAACTAGAAAGTAGCCATAATCTCCAAAATAGAATAGAATAGAACAATGTCAAATAAATAAACCAACAAAAGAAAATATAGCACAAATTATGATAAGTTATTTAGAGTCTGTAAAATACTGCCAATCCAGGGTAAAGTGAAGTTTCTGCTAGCTGTAGAAATGTTTAACAGTGACGAATTTAAAATACCCGTATCTCATACCTATAGAACTAGAGCAGTCAAAAGAAGAGCTTTGCGTGTACCTAGAATCTGTAATTATTACGGCCAAAGAACAAGACATTATTTGATACCAAAAATTTACAATGAGATTCCTTCAGAACTTAAACTTTGACAAGATAAAATAACAAAATTTACTTTCAAATCAAAATTATATAAGATACTTTTGGAAAACTGTAACACATTGGACTAGTATTAGTAAATAAGCAAAACGTAAAACATATAATAATTAAAATTACATATGGTACCTATAAATGCATTAATAATATGTATATATAAATTAGTATAGTATTGTGTTAGTTGGCATTAGTATTAGAATTAAAACTATAAAAAATGAGAGCTTACATCTGCCAACAAACTGTCGGCAGATTTAATGTAAAGATACCATTTTGTAATGTCTTTTGGATAATTAAATGAATGAATTGAAAATTGAAGTAATAAATAAACCAACTAAAAACATTGAAAGTGCTGAAATTCTTTTTCATTTTGCTTGTGAAGTTTTTACCCCATAGTCAGTCGATCAAACGAAGACTGCATGTTATTGGTTCTCTTTATATGTTTTGATGCCCATTTGGTTCTGACACCTTTGAGTGCGGACCTGACATCTATTTGATAAGTCATTGCCTAATTACTACATTTATCAAATGTTGTGTGGGATGCCTGCTGTATAGATTGATTAAAAATTTGTAGAAGTTAGCTGTAACTGGAAGAATCAAGGTAAAAATGTTGGCTCAATGCCCCTTAAGAGAAGCCCAAATCCATTAGTGGACCCACCACCTGTGCATCACAATAAAGAATTTATGATTTATGGACTAGTTTATGTGGATTTTATTTATTTTTTTTTCGTCATGGGAAAATTTACAGTTAATTTGTAGATAGTCCGTAGATACAGAATAGAGTAGGTAACAATATTCGATAAATAATTTTGCAACAAAGCTTTTCCCCTAGTGCACTACATCCAGGCATCATTACTTAAATATATTTTTATTAAAAACACATACAAAATACAGAAAACCAGACAAAAAAAAACGTAATAAACTAAAACACCAATTATAATTAAAAGATGTCCTCCAAAGCGCCACCTGAGGCAGAGTACCTAGGAGGCTGGCCGCATTGCCCCTCTGGCCAAACTTACCCTTTGGGCAAAATAGCTGCCAGCCCTCCTGTCCCCGTGGCCTCAAACAGGCGCCTCGATAGGCACTTTAAAAAAAGTTTCGCAGCGGGACCCCAACAGCCTAAGGTCTCCACAGCGAAAGGCAGAAACTCATAGCACAAAGCTTTTCCAGAGATGATGTTGATGATGACAATATCTTATTATTTAAACTATTATAAAACTGTAACAGGAAGTTTGTCTGTATATTGAAGATATTAACAAAAAAAAAGTTACGATATGGTTTTTAGGTATCCCTGATTCCATATCACCAATTTTGGGATTTTTGGTCTGTATGTTTGTTTGTTTGTTTGAACGAGCATATCGCAAAAACTACTGAACCGATTTTGATGAAACTTTTTTGTTTGATAGCTTATTATCTGACTTGACATCTGGTATTCTATTCTATTCTATTTTTATTAAATGGCGTTTCCTTAAAGATTTCGCCACTATCAAGTGTTGAAGATATTATTATCATTCAAGTTAACGTTCATTGTACGGTAATTGGTATGGCGATCTCAAAGCCCTGTTTTTATACGAAAACACACACCCGAAACCGCCATAAAATGGCGGAGCCGCGTGGCTACCTAAATCGCGAGCCGAACGAAAGACTTCTACTCGAGAGGCCTCTAGCCACGCGACTCCTGACATCTGGTATATAATTTGTGCGGACAAAGTCGCGGGTTAACGCTCATATTTCATAAAAGTGTAGCCAGAAACATTCTTTATTTGGACACCAAAAAACATACAGCAACAAAAACAGAATAAAAATAATGTAAGGGTACAAATGGCAATACAAAACCTGCTTTGGGGGAACTACCTTTAATGACAATATTTAAAGTAAAAAATGAGTTCCAATGATTAACCACAGCATATGGCGAGGTGTTTTATTTTTCTGGTCAGGCTTTATGAGTGTTTATCTCCAGTTCAACAAATAGACCGAGATCCAACTGTAAAATTATGCACCTATTCTTTGACAAACGAATGTGATTCTAGTGACTGTTTACACAGGGGTTCATACAAAACCGCCTAGAAATATCTTGCTGCAAGTACCTTTTCCATTATGATTTTTCGTACAATTTTTTTCCACCTCTTTGGGAAGTAAATAACTTGCCATCGGAAAGAGACTGATCTAAAGAACTCAGTCTGTCGCAAATCTAGGTTTAAAAATCAGGCGGTGACTTTGGCGGCAGACTGAAAGGTGGCAACCCTAATTTTTCCAGTTCTTTAGATCAGTCTTTTTCGTTTTTCTAGGCTACCTAGCGGCGTTGTATTACACACGGGTGTGTGTGTTTACACACACCTATTACTAGAATTACATTTCGTTCGCCAAAGAAATACGTGCATAATTTTACAGTCGGATCTCTGACCAAAAGGCATTATATACTAAAGTTAGTAATTAGAATTATAGAAGTCTTAATGTTATTTGTGAAATTTTAAAATAACAACCCTGAAGCTGTCAATGTATGTAAGGATTGCAGTTAGTCACTCATCCTAGTCTGCCTACCTCACGAAAGAAATGTTATATGTTTATAGCTCTCGTTATGTAATTTAAAAAACAAATGTATGCACCTTCCTGAAATTTTTATGCATGTCAGGATACTCTGACCGATGACGGGCCCATACAAACAGCACGTTGTAGTATGGGAAGCCGACCGCCGTCGTCGCCGCGACTTTTTGGACTGCTTTCCATACTAAACACGCTTTTTTATGGACCCGCCGTCGGTCGCCATCGGTCAATGTGTCTCAACCCTTAGCCTAGAAATATGACATGTATACAGATGTACCATTGTGAATACTATAAGTATCATGTTGGCTTCCTTATAAACAAAATTAAAAAAATAGATACATAGATAATCTGGGACACTAGACAAAGCGACATTCTATTGGCGTCGACGCTAGTAGAAAGTGACAAAATGTATGAACTTGACGTATGGTGGCGAAAGCAAACGTCAAAAAGTTTCGATCGCCAATGTCAAATCAATACATTTTGTCCGTTTCTACTAGCGTCGACGCCAATAGAATGTCACTTTGTCTAGGGCCCCTGTTGAATCTTGTTGTTTCGTACTTATGAACAATCTTTTTTCATACTTTTTAGAGACCACCTCCCCGAATCAGCATTCATGTATCAGCTCCTAGGTCTCAACCTGTTGTTCCTGCTATCCCAGAACAGAGTAGCCGAGTTCCATACGGAGCTGGAGCGGCTGCCTGTTGACATGATCCGTGCTGACCCTTACGTTAGCCACCCGCTTGCCTTGGAACAGTACTTGATGGAGGGCAGCTATAATAAGATCTTTTTGGCTAAGGTAAGATGTCTAGACTACTAAATAAGTACCGATTTAACTTAACAACTATAAATAATTATGTACAAAGGGCACATGTAGTTTTCTCGTTAGTTGATGTAATAAAGTTTTATGAATAGGTACATGTGTATAAAAATCCCTCAATAATTATATTAAAATGCATGGGGCCAGCATGTAGACGCCCTTCAGACAATTTGATCTAAATGGTAATGTGACACCAACCAGCAACTATCGCAGTATACACTATAGAAGTGCATCCAAAACAGCCCCCGGTCAGTGTAGGCCTATTGTAAGGAGTGGAAAGAAACAAAATCTGGGCTATTGGGGTGGGGTGCTAATGGACTATTATAGAACTATGGCGCCTGCCTAACCAATATAAAACTAATTTTTTTTAAAATATTCACCTGTTCCTAGGGCAACGTTCCAGCGGAAAGCTATACACTATTCATGGACACGCTCCTTGACACCGTACGTGGTGAAATAGCCGCGTGTATTGAGAAGGCGTACCTTAGCATCCCGTGTGCTGAAGCCGCTAGGCGATTGAATCTGTCTACACAGCAGGCTGTGCTCGATTATGGAAAGAAGGTACGAATATAACTTTCCAGTCGGTCTAACTTACGGCACAGCAAAAGGAAGAGTACTATGACCTACGTATACACCAGGACTGAGGCATGCGAAAGAACTTGTGACCGGCTTTTCAAACAGACATACCTCAGATGCCATCAATTCAAACCGCAACGACTTAAGGCTCTTAGTACGAGCCTTAACAGGACACTGCAAGTTAAACAAACACCTACACAGAATGGGGCTTGTAGACTCACCCACTTGCAGATTTTGCTGTGAAGCAGAGGAAATGCCCATACATCTCCTCTGCGAATGCGAAGTGCTCATTCACAGCAGGAGTCGCCATCTAGGTGGATACATAATAACACCTACCAACATAGGTACCTCCCCTCCAAAAGCATAACACGGTTCATGAAGTCCGTGGGCCTAGGAAATGACCTTTAGGTCTAGGGTGACAGCTACAATAGATCTATCTAGGTCGCAGTAGCTATTTGGTCATTAACCAAGCCCTTATAACCAAATAATAATAAAATAATGACCTACGTATAGTACGGTACGGTTGTAAATGTTTGCTGACAGTATTTTTAGGTCCTTTGAATTAGTGCACAATGTTTTCAGGGGATAATCAGACCATCATACTAAGAAACTTTCTCTATGGGCACCAACTCAAAAATCGAAAAAAAAACAGCTATTTTATATAAAACATTATACAGAATACTTAACATTTTTTTTCCTTATTTACATATATGGGGTCTTTTAACCCTGATGTTATGTACGGAACAACTTTCTCTATGGGAACAAAAACTAAATAGCGTAAAAAAAATCTGTTATTCCATTTCGATACAAAACTGCAATCCTTCTTGACCCAAATGTATGAGAAAGCTGATATTTTTTTCGCGATTTTGATGTTGGTCCAATAGAAAAATATTGAGTCATATTAAGGCTGCACCGAGCCTATTGTGCTATCGTATTTTTTCTATTTATTAACAATGAAACAATATTTCCTAAAAACAAGAATGTCACATTGTAATCATTGCTGATTTTCAAATTATCGGGTCACTGCGGAATTGTTTTTATAATTTCGGTAGTTCTTATCGTTAAAACCGCCAAAAGTGGCAACTTTTGCATATAGCTACAAGCAATACAAGCATAAAACATAATAAATAATAATCCATAATGTTTCGATAAATTGAAATCCACTACAATGTGAGATTCTTGTTTTTTTTTTAAATATTGTTTAATTGTTAAGACATAGAAAAAATACGATTGGGGGCATCGCAATAGGCTCGGTAGGCTCTTCAGAAGAACCCTTCCTACATTACTAACACCACTATGGATCTATGATCTAAAACAAAATAAATGAATTGAATTGGATTAGTAAGTACCCAAATGTGCGTAAGTATTTTGTTTAGTTTGATGGTCTTGTCCATTATTTTATACGGATCATAATTCATAATACGGTGACTCATCAAGCTATACAAAACCAACAAGCCAGCCGCGCGTAGGTTGAATAACGTATAGGTACTTAACGTCGTGCGGCTAGCTTTTTTGGGTTTTTATAGGTTGATGTGTCGCCGTGTACATAACCAGTCTAACAACCCAGACTTTCAGACCAGTATCTAAACAACATTTTCCTTCACAGCGTAACTGGACACTCAGCGCCGACAACTGCTACCACTTCAACGCGGCCGAGGAGACATCCCAGGCAGCAGCTGGCGTACTACCCTCGTCGGAACTCGCCGAACAAACCATTGAATACGCTAGGCATCTCGAGATGATCGTATAATTTATATAAAATTAATATTATAGCTTTCTTTTACAATAAAATTCTTTAAAATGTCATAAATGTTTTAATTATATAGCCCTGTGATACAGACTCGGAGAAAAGTTGAAATAACATCGACAATCAATTATTAACACAACTTTCGCCTGCCGTTTCGATGCTTGTGGTGTGTTATTTGATTTTCGTTGTTATTTGCACGGTAGCGAAGCCGATAATGGTTTCGCAGCCAAAAATGCTCTTCACTGCCCTTCGCCAGGTGCGCACCGGCCCTTAGAAGCCGTGTGGTTTCGGCTTAGATTTTCTAAGTTAGAAACCCCTTGGTTCAGACCTTGAATCGACCACCCTCCCTCATCTCTTCTCATCCTGTAAGTGGGTGTGTACATGGCGATTAAGAGTTTCTTCTGCATTATATTTTAGCCAATGTTTTAATTATATTGCCGTGTAGTTCTGACTTAGAAGCCGCGTGGTTCCAGCATAGAAACCCCTTGGTTCCGAATTAGAATGGACTACCCCATTTCTTCCCGTGGATGGGTGTCATACAAGGCGATTAAGGGATAAAGGTTTCTTATGCAGTGTATTTGTGGGCGAAAGTTGCCACCTATTATATGGATCTTAGGACTTAGGCCACTCGATCCTGACATAATAGGTAGGTACTCATCATACATTCTACTCAGTTTCGTCACCCCCGGAATGGCGAGGTTTTTTATTTTTCTGGTCGGGTTTTAGATTAACAACTTTTCGCTTCTAAATAAGAAATTTAAAAAATACCACTCAAAAGAACATGAATCCAGAGCTGTTAAAGAGATTATTAAAAAAAAATAGATCATGTGTCCATAGACAAAAATGCATTTTTTAATAATTTTTGCCAATGGCAATAATTCATTGATCGGCACGGCAACGCTGCTGTCAAACATTGCGAACGGCAAAGCAATTTTGTTTTTAACCCAAAATAATTGTTGTAAAACCTCGTGCGCGACAAAATGAAAAAACACCAAACCAGGCAGAAGACGATGAACGACCCAGTAATAGTTTCGCGAGTGAAAAATTATCTGGCCGAGAATGTGGACAAGACGTTTGTGGACGTGAGTCAAATGGCGCGTTCCCTCAAAGAGCGATATCGTGAATATAACAACAGAAGTGATACGGCATTCTGTGCGATGGTGGAGAGTGCCTACAAAGTGGTCCTACAGACCTACGGACTCGACGGCGCCTCCACATCGGACGGATCCGAAGAGGAATCAGACTTGGAGCTATTAGACGAAAACAACAGCGCTCTAAACGACCGATTGTTGCAAATGTACAAAATGCAGGAAAAAAAGCGACCGGCGGCTTCCAGGCGCCCCACAGATAAGTCAGGTGAGCCTATAGACATCCTAAGCAGCGATGAAGACGGCGGTGCTGCCCCGAAACTACCTAAAATCAGCGATCAAATAACCATAACCCCACACATACCGATTCGCAATGCGAACAGTATACCCACTGATGCCATGGAAAAATCTCAGCAGACCCAGCATGGAGATAAAAAACGTAAAACCGATGGAAATAAAAGTGCAGGACCGAAAAAGAAGCATGAGTTTGGTTCCGCTAAGAATGTGAAGGTTAGTTTTGATGATATAGGAGGTATATCGGAGATCGTTACTCAGATCTGTGATCTAGCTTTACACATGAAGCATCCTGAAGTTTATAAGCAGTTGGGGATTAAGGCTCCCAGAGGAGCCTTGTTGCATGGACCTCCAGGTACTGGAAAAACGCTATTAGCTCATGCGATTGCTGGTAAACTGAAGCTGCCTTTCGTTTCTGTCACTGGTACGGAACTAGTAGGTGGTATGTCGGGAGAATCTGAAGAAAGGATACGAGAGCTCTTTGAAAAAGCTGTATCTGTTGCTCCTTGCGTTTTATTCATTGATGAAATAGACGCTGTATGCGGTAACAGAGTTCACGCTCAAAAAGACATGGAGAAACGTATGGTGGCACAACTGCTGGCCAGCTTGGACGCCTTGAGTGACATTAGTGCCTCCGTCTTAGTTCTCGCTGCAACTAACAATCCTGATACTTTAGATCCTGCCTTAAGACGTGCAGGACGTCTCGAACAAGAAATTACTTTAGGAATCCCTTCTTTAAAAGCTAGAAAGGAAATTTTGTCTATTCTGTGTAAAAATATGTTACTGGACGAAGATGTTGATATGGATACCCTTGCTCTAATAACTCCAGGTTTTGTTGGTGCTGATTTGCAAGCACTCGTAAATAAAGCATGTACTTTCGCTATTAAGAGAGTCTTCGCTGAGATTCGATCCATACAAGAGAATGTACAAGTTGTTGAAGATGTTACGGAGAAACCGAAACCCAGTGAAGAAGTTACAGAAATCCATAATGGAGAAAAAGAGAGTGAAGAACCAAAGGTAACAGAGGCAGGAGACGCGAGACCAGAGAATCCACCAGAGGAACCTGTACCTACTGAAAACGTAGAAACAGTTCAAGAATTAAACAATGGTCAAGTTGAAGAACCACAATTAGTTAGATCTGAAATCGTAAAGCCCAAAGATCCAATGGAAGAAGTATTAAGCCTCCTTGAAGATGTGATTCCTTATACACGTGATGAGTTGTCAGGGCTCTTTATAAAGCAAGATGATTTCTTTCAAGCCCTAAAGACGACTAAACCATCTGCGGTGAGAGAAGGTATTGTCACAGTACCAGACGTAACGTGGAATGATGTTGGCTCACTGAACGAAGTAAGAAAAGACTTACAACTAGCTGTTTTAGCACCAGTTAAGTATCCAGAACAACTGAAAAAGCTTGGCTTAGCAGCACCGAGTGGCGTTTTGCTCTGTGGCCCACCAGGTTGCGGTAAAACTTTACTAGCGAAAGCTGTAGCGAATGAGGCTGGTGTAAACTTTATATCAGTCAAAGGTCCTGAGCTTCTAAACATGTACGTTGGTGAGAGCGAAAGAGCAGTGCGTACTTGCTTCAGACGCGCCCGTAATTCTGCTCCTTGCGTTATATTCTTTGACGAATTCGATGCTCTGTGCCCGCGACGTACTTCCCACGATAACAACGGCGCAGCGAGAGTTGTTAACCAATTGCTCACAGAAATGGATGGGATCGAAACTCGTGAAGGTGTGTTCGTACTTGCTGCGTCGAATAGACCAGATATTATCGACCCAGCAGTTCTCAGACCGGGTCGTTTAGACCGCGTCATGTACGTCGGAATGCCAGCCAGGGAAGATAGATTGGATATCCTCCAGAAAATCACTAAAAATGGTTCAAGACCGCAACTTGGTCCCGATGTGGATTTACAAGTAATTGCTGGTCTAACGGAGAGTTATTCCGGCGCTGATTTAGCTGGCCTTGTCAGAGCGGCTGCTACTAATGCTTTGACAACTCATATTTCAAATGGAACTCTAGAAGGAGACATATTTGTCTCTTTTGAAGACTTTAGAACAGCTTTGGCTAAGTGTAAACCATCAGTCTCATCGAAAGAGCAGTTGCATTATGAAAAACTGCGGTTAAAGTATGCTTCAGGTGCAGATGATAAGGACATGGAAATGGAGACAGAGCCCACTAATGAAGAATCTATGGATACCGTTTGAGAATCGTTTAGCCGTTGGTTCCTACGGAGTTAGTAGAATAGGTTTTATTGTATCACGTCCTTATTTAAGAGTGTATTTCCAACCAATAGTGCCAAGTTGTTCCTTTTAAGCTATTTCCTTGGGTCCGTAAAAACTATTAAATGTACAAGTTTGCTAATTCTAAGTAAAATTGACCCAGTTTTACAATCAATGAGTAAATTAAGATTTTATTTTTCGTATATTTTGCTAAATATACATAGTGTTTAAGTCAATGAACTAATGTCAACTGCACATTTTTAATTTGATGGTGTGAAGGGTGACATACATGAAATTAAAGTAATATTTTTTCTTACTGAATATTTTCTTTTATTATCAAGGTTGTTTATAATTCATAAGTAAATATAACTTTACACATTTATAATTATTTTCTTAATTACGAAGAGATGCTATATTATCCTGTGTTACGGTTATTTTGTAATATTCAAGAGCATTCTTCAGGTGCCACTCCTTCATTTCTAAACACCTGAAAACAAAAATTTCCTTTAATCATTTTTATAATACTAACCATGTGGTTCTGGCTTATTATAGACCATCCCATTTGTCACGATGTGCAACGGAAGATAAGAGTTGAGACCGTAAAGTTATTATACCGTAAAGTAATAGAGGAACTGACTTGAGGTGTCAAATGAAACTGTTTTTGGAGGTTTTCAGGAGATTATCGGCAGGCAAAAATTCGAGCACTGTCTATAATACGGAGTCAAACGTGAAATCGTGAATTATTTAATGAAATAGTGTTAGTATATTTCACAAAATTATCTACGATTTCAATTTAGATGCAATTATTCACAGAAACCAAATTTTTACCCTGCGATAAGATCCCCAAAAACGGTTCTATTGCCTCGCGTCACGTATCTCTTTCTATTATACAGTGGTGCCGCTAGGTACATCTCGCTCTCTTAGCTGTCAGTTCTTCTATTTTGTAAGGTATAATAACTTTATGGTTGAGACACATTTTGTAGTTTTTTGTATGGGCTCGCAGGCGCGCCGTCGGTCAATGTGTCTGAACCCTGAAGGGATTATTATAAGGGTTTTTTATTTATTAGACAAAAGGTTAGGTCCTTAATCACCACACATCATTCCTTCTTGAAACTTCAATATACTAAATAACTCTTTTATTTAGTATGGTGTTATTGGAGCAGGGATCGGCGGTTTTGGGATTTGAATATAAATTCGAAGATGAATTTAGCAAACGATGTAATCCGCTCAGTGTTCAAGAACAAAGTTTTAAAAGGTAACGATATTAGTGTTGCCAACGTTAATTAACTGAATGAATGGAAGATAAAGCTAAATGTCGACTGTTCATAACAATTCAACTAAATTAAACAATGATTAATAATAATTATAATCTATGTTTCGTATGAAAAAAAAATTTGAAGCGCCGCGATATCTTCGCCGCGTCCGTCCCGCGCCTTCGCCTTAGCGCTCTCACAGACGAGCGACACTGCGATCGCCGTGGGTCGCAGATAAGAGACGAGCTCATAGTTTACGGTCACCTCTGCGACCGCAAAGTGTCGCTCGTCTGTAAGAGCGCTTACGCCTCTTCTGTATGTTGCATGCTTTAGTTTACCTATGTGGTGGATGAAACAGGTACTATGCCTGATAAAGGGTTAAATAAAATTTTGTTAATATTATTAACACTTTCGCTGCTGACGACCTACGCCTTAGGTCGGCGACAAATGGGCCGCATTGCTGAAGAACCCATGTAACGAGCCGGTTCAATTGCATTTCGCCTATGCTCATGAGTCATGATCTACTGCGCGAGTCACCGAAAACCTTACGCCTGCACGAATGGCCCACGACGCGAGCCACATTTATCGTTTCAACGTTACGACTGCGCATGACCTACGAGGAGGGTCTAGTTCTATTGCATTTCGCCTGTGCTCATGACCTGCAGCGTGAGTCACCCAAACCTTACGCCTGTGCGGGTGACCCACGAGGTGAGCCGCATTGGTCTTTTTACGTTACGACTGTGCGCACGACACACGAGGGGCGTCAGTTTTAGCACTGTGCGAGTATCATGGTTTTGAGCTTAGCAGCAAAAGTGTTAAATAAGTTCATACCTTTCACTTGCTTGCTTATCTAACTGGGTGATTTTTATAAATATTTCTAATAGTTTCTCCTTGAGATCAGCATCTGGTGGGGATTCGAATTTCAGAGTCAACGGTATCGATGTTATCTGAAATTAAAATTAAACATTTTATAAATTACGAGCGATTTTAAGTCTGATCATTAGCTATCAAACAAAAAAAATGTCATCAAAATCGGTTCAGTAGTTTTTGCGTGATACTCGTTCAAACAAACAAACAGACAGACAAAAATCAAAAAATTGGTGATATGGAATCAGGGACACCTTAAAACCATATCGTAGCTTTTTTTGTTAATATCTTCAATGTACAGACAAACTTTCTGCTACAGTTTTATAATAGTTTATACGAGCGTTAACCCGTGACTTTGTCCGCACAAATTATATACCAGATTTTAAGTCAGATAATAAGCTATCAAACAAAAAAGTTTCATCAAAATCGGTTCAGTAGTTTTTGCGTGATGCTCGTTCAAACAAACAAACAGACAGACAAAACATCAAAAAATTGGTGATATGGAATCTGGAATACCTAAAAACCATATCGTAACTTTTTTTTTGTTAATATCTTCAATGTAAAGACAAACTTCCTGTTAGTTTTATAATATTTTAGAATAAATTATGTATGGAAGCTTTTAACCAGTTGAGAACAAACTTAAAAAGATATAAGTGTACTATCCACTTTTAGTTTCTACGTCTAAATATTTTTGGAGGTGACTGTACACCAAACAGGATCATGATCATTCAATGAAAAACAATGTTGCAATATTATATGCATACAGTGTCCTTAATACGCTGACGGCTTTTAAGAGGATGATGAGACCATCAAACTGAACAACTTTCTCTATGGGCCCACAAACGAAATCGCAAAAAAAAACTCTGTCCCATACATTTGGGTCGAATAGGATTGCAGTTATGTATGGGCCAGCAGTTTTTTTTTTCGCGATTTCAGTGTTGCATTCCGTACTATAGTAGTTCGATATCTATAAGGTCTAACAAAATTAGGTGAAACTATTTTAAGGGGATGATCAGACCATCAAACTGAACAACTTTCTTTATGGGAATAATATAGAAATCGCGAAAAAAAAATCCGCTGTTCCATACACACCTACTCGACCTAAATGTATGGGACAGCAGATTTCTTTTCGCGATTTCGATATTGGTCCCATAGAGAAAGTTGTTCAGTTTGATGGTCTGATCATCCCCTTAAAATAGTTTCAGCTAATTTTGTTAGACCTTATATATTTTGATATTTTAACCAAATTTCAAAAAAAGTCCCTTAGAGAAAGTTGTTCAGTTCGACGGTCTGATCGTGTCCTTAAACAAAACGGAGGGATTAATCCCACCTCCTGTATACGTGCTTAACCCTTACCTAATCAGTCTATTAGGTTTACTTACCGTGTTAACCTGGAATGCCTTATCAGCGCACTCCTTACTGGCCAAGTCCCAGTACAGCATCTCATTTAGTATCTTATACTCTGCTCCGGTCTTAGTCGCGAGAACCAAAGTTCTGGTGAAGTGAAGCAAATGCTCGTCGTCCGCTAGGGTTTCTGCTGTTAGCTTGAGCAGGCCGCAAACTCTGATGATAGTTGATGATTCCTGATTAAAGAGAATTTAATAATGTTTAATTATATCACTAGGTACCTTTGACTACTTATATAGGGACTAGTTACGCGTGTAATTCTACTAACAAATATTCCTGCCACTTATTGCGGGGGGCGAGGTAACATAAATTCCGCAACTTTGGATTTTATTCCCCATAACTTTAGATTCTAATTTTGATTGTTAAAAATCATGAAAAGTAGTCTCGTGTGAACCCCAAACGTCATAAGTTCGTAGTTATTGTTTAGCAATTATAGGCTGTCTCGTTTAGTGATAAGGTATAAAGTTGAATGTAAATGCACATGATCAATTGTTCTTATACCGTGGCAGAGGGGAAATGCTACCGCAAGGCTAGTCCTTATAATAAATGATAAAAGCTAGGTACGCACGGCGACACATCAAGCTATACAAAACCAACATAAGCTGGCCGCGCGACGTTATACGTTACTCGAACGACGCGCGGCCAGCTTATGTTGGTTTTGTATAGCTTGACATATATGTCTCTTTATAAAGAGTGATAGAGCCTTTACGGAAGAGAGCTAGCAGCTCAATCACGAGGCGACATTTCGATTCCAGGCCGGTACCACTAAAACAGTTTTTGTTACGCGGTTATTATTTAATCTAGAAATAAACATTTTAACGGGTTCTTACCGCGTTTTCGGTACCACTAAGTTCTACGGAATTTATGTACGGTTGTATTTTATCAATGTCACTAGCTCGGCGGTAAAGGAAAACATCTTGAGGAAACCTGCATACCCAAGAATGAAAAGAAATAGTACTTTTAAGTTAGGTTTGAAAAATTGCGGAGAGCTATGGACACTAAATTATGAGGGTCCTGGTTCGAATTCGCACGAACGACAAGCCATGACTTTATTTATTTTACTTGTACGTAATACCGATTGCTTTCAAACGGTAAAGGAAAACATCGTGAGGAAACCTGCATACGCTAAAGAAGTAATTATGATGCATACTCACACAATGATGCATAACATCAACACTAAACGTGTAAGGGTCGTGCTGCAACGGCGGCCATTTTGTTATAAGTTTAGCTATATCTTCAGCGCCATCTATCGAGTCAACCTCTCCTTCGTCGAAGCTTCTCGCGCGGTTGAATAGGGAACGGAAATATCTGTAGACTGGACTGTATCCTGTTAAAAAGACAAAAAAAAAATGTTTAGTCTTAGATTCTTCATTGTACACAAAAAAACAACATAATTATGAAAAATTACAATAAGTCATGAATATTGAATAGTGATCGGTAACTTTACTATTTTGCAATTCGCGGCAAACTCTAGAGGTGAACTGTAACAGATATAATTGGTTAAGAATTACAATTTTATCATAACGTTTTCTTTCTGCTTTTCTAAAACGGCGCAAACTTAAATTTATTTTCAGGTTTCTAATGAGGAGTTTTCTGATAGCTAGTCAAACGTAGTTCAACATACCGGCGATAGATGGCGTTGACTGGGGGCTGGTCCGAAGACGAAAATGTTAGGCTAAAAAGTACACAAAAATGCATGTCAATGAGTGAGACGCATCCGTTGACGAAATATATGTTCCTGTAACTTAAAAACACAAATTCTTACTATTTTATTTGTATTTTATTATCTGCAATGTCGCTCACCTCTGTCTCGTCAACGCCATCTATCGAGCCATTTTGGGAACTACTTTTTCTTTTTTTAGTGGCTTTCGGAAAATCCCTCATTGTTTAAAATTTTCCTGTATGTGAAAGGCAAAGGGAACTAGCACATACAGCCATGTTCAGTCAAGAGCACGTCAAGCTTGAGATTTGAAGTGCAATACTATATTACGAACTATATACGAACGGCATAAGAACAGTACGAACTCCAAGGTGTCTAGCGTGACTAGACGTGCTCTCGACTTTCATCTTTGTATCATATTGGTAACTTCATAATATAATTAAAATGGCACACCGGTTAGAACAAGACTTCTTTTTTTTTTTTTTTTTTTTTTAGCTTTTAACCCTGTGGTTACGTCAGCCCCACCGTGCCTTAACTCTTAAGACTCTACAAAATGAAACAATTTTACAATGAAATAAAAACCTAACACTTGTAAGAATAATAATAAAAACTCTACGCTACAAAAAACCCACTTATTACAAACCCTGAAAATGCCGCGAATTGCGCAATAGCTACCGATCTTTAATCATGATGTACTAAGGCGAGCTTAACTCTTAAAGAGTTTTCTTGCAGCAAACCGTTGAGCGAGAGGAAAACTGATGTGTTACAGTATAGTCCCGATTTATTGTGAAACTACTCATGACAGAATGTGCATTATGTGCATACAAAAATATTGATATACAGGGTGTTACAGAAGTAAGAATAAAAATTGAAAACTTTTAAGGGGGTGGTTTAGACCAACAAACTGAACAACTTTCACTATTGGACCAACATCGAAATCGCGAATAAAAATATCTTCTGTCCTATAAATTTAGCTCGAGTAGATCTGTAATTTAGTATGGAACATCGCAAACGCATCGCATCATGGCGATTATGGCAAGTCTCCTCATTTTGGGGGAGGCCTATGTCCAGCAGTGGACATCTATAGGCTGATATGATGATGATGATGGAACATCAGATTTTTTTTTCGCCCCATTTTTTTTTTCGGTCCCATTGTGAAAGTTGTTCAGTTTGATAGTCTTAACCACTCCCTTAAATGTTTATTTGTATTTTTGTAACACCCTGTATAAGGGCCCTTCTGAATATGTGACTAGGGTGTCGTAGTCAAACAAGGACATTCTGTCTCACTGTCTGTTTGCCCCACCTCAAAAAAAGTATATTTGAATAAAGCTCACTCTAAATAAAGTATATTTGACTTGACTTGACTTGACTCAATTTGGCATGAAGATATACAGGTGTCCCGTAAACCGACGTCAACCCGGTGGATGCTAGTAGGTTAGTTCATGCCTAACCAGAACATACTAAAATAAAAAATTAATCTGTCAATCAATCAATCAATCTGTCAACATTTTACTTAAGGAAAAGGTTCTTAACTTTCGAGATAAGGACAGTTTTATGAAATTCGTGAAACTCTTTACCTAAGTCACTGTTTTGATTGCCACGGCTACAAATGTTCTATGCAATATCTGTGTTAAAACTGTCAATATCTCGAAAACTAAGACACTTTTACTAAAGCCAAATTTTGATATTCAGCTTAGTCATGACCTAACCTATCAGCATCCACCGGGTTGACGTCGGTTTACAGGACATCCTGTATAGGTAAAACTACAGGCATACTATTCCCTTCTCATTCCCACTCCATACTCCCACAGCATACTCCCCATGGCCTCTTCTTATCCATACTCACTCAATTTATATCTGAATGACGTATCCATACTTACTCAATTTATATCTATAAGTGAGAGTCATGGTAGCCTTCTCGTCATACAAGTTGGCTATTGTAGGTCTATCGTCAAGCGGCGCCTCCAGCAGTGGGAAGTAAATCTCCAGGAACCTGTCCACTACATGCGTCGCGTCCGGTGGACAGTGGTTCCTTTTGAACGAGGGGAATTCCCCGCGTAGTTGAATCGGTATGCCGTCCTGGAAAATGGGGTTAGATATAGGTAACGCAGCGAAAGTTGAGGTGAACAACACAAAAATGTTAAGTGGTAAAATAACCATCATACTTCATAACATAAACCTCGTTTTTAACACCCGACACAAAAAGAGGGGTGTTATAAGTTTAACGTGTCTGTCTGTGTATCTGTCTGTGGTATCGTAGCTCCCAAACGGATTAACCGATTTTCGTTTAGTTTTTTTGTGTCATAGATAATTTTTAATTCAGATTCTAGTAAAATACAATGGAAAATTGGTGTAAAATATAATGGTTATAAAAGGAGTGGACAATACTTCACCACGCGTGTCCATTGAGCATTGGTGGAGGCAAGTTAGTTGTCAACTATCTTTCAGATAATTTTCAAGTCGCTTTAACCAGCCCTTCCAAATATACCTACTTGGCTTAACGAATAGTTATTCGTAGGCACAGTATAAGAAAGAGTATCTAGTACTAGATACTGTATGGACACTCCCTCCCTCCCACCAACATTTTAACTCACTCCCTCTATTGCCCTCTGGTTACCTGTAGCCTAGACTGACACCACAATCGACACGCTAGAATTTAAATTAAGTTTTCGAAACAAAGAGAATATATTATTGATTTTTAACATGTTACAGCCATGTTGTGCTATTTCGAATCAAATTAAAGATTGAAAAATTTGTCTCGGGCGGGACTTGAACCCGCACTTTTCCAAACCGGGGAACTGCGTTATCCAATTTCGCCACCGAGCCCACTACCCAGAGAACGAAATTGGGGTTTTCGTTCTCTGGGTAGTGGGCACGAAATTGGGGTTTTCGTTCTCTGGGAAGTGGGCTTGGTGGCGAAATTGAATAACGCAGTTCCCCGGTTTGGGGTTCAAGTCCCGCCCGAGACAAATTTTTCAATCTTTAATTTGAAAGAGAATATAATCTCAGGGCGAAGGATAAAAACTCTTTTTGAATAGACGCGGGTGTCAATGCGTTTTATTTACAAAAAAGTCGTGTACCGCACACAGCTAAAGTTGTTGTAGCCCTAGACTCCGTTTCGCATGTGCTGACGTCATCTTGTCAATTTCTGTCTTTTGTAGGCAGTGGCTGGGGTGTTTCGTATCGTAGGTACATCGCTATCTGTCGGAACTACCTAGGCTAGGACCACAGATCACAAAAACTAAAGAGAGATGTGAAAAGGGGGCGGGGCCAGTGTCGCAGCAATATGCGCAAAAACGGAACACACTGCTCGCGACAGTAATGATTCAATATATTATGAAAGCCAGTCGAGATATTATCTGTAAACAATGCTTGCGTAGTACTAAAGATTATTCAAACGTTGAGTTCTGATACCGCAATGGATAATGAGCACATTCAAGCTAACAAAATACTTTCTATCGCGTGGTTCTGGTGGTGATGCGACACTAGGTTTCGTACTCAGCGCGTTGGTTGGCATCTCTCTAGATCTCTATAGCTAGGACCAACCTGCTTGACATCTGAAGCAAGGAGGCGCTGGTGATGAAACATTAAGCAAACCGGCGATGTTAAAATCACTCACCAACTCAATCAATCCAGGGAATATCATCCTAAACACTTTGACATAATGCCCCGGGTCTATGTAGTCGTGACATAGCGGATTCCCCTCCACTTTCAACGTACGAAGCGAGAGATCTCTGCATCTGAGTATGGCTGTTATTTTATCTATGTAGTTGTAAGATATATCCAAGTTCTTCAGCCTTGGGGTTAGTGACGGTAGATTGAAGCCTTCTAAAGATCTGCAATAAAAAAATAAAGTACTATAGTGTTCCAGCGACTTCGTACGCACCGGTTCCCTTCTTCGTAGCTAGCGTTGTCAGGCGTCCGGATAAAGCTGGACATAGTTAGGCTTTTGGATGTGTGGCCGGCCAAATAAGACGGTGTCCGGCCTGTCCAGCTTTTGTTAGGCTTTTACATTTGACCAGTCTACTCCGTTTTGAAGGAAACTGAGCTTTTGAAACAGGTATCTGACAAAAATACATATTTAATCCTTTTTGTTTCAATTACTACTTTAAAGTTTATCTAATTAATTAGTGAAGAAAGGAGTCACGTTGCAGGTTCTGACCCGAGCACTCGTCTCGCGTCGATTTCGCGCGTCGCGTTTTTGCCTGCCACGAGGCTCCGCAATCCCTTCTTGTTCTTGACCAAAAACAATCCCTGAGATTGGGATAGATTCTTCCATAAACACTTGACACTGGCGGAAATGCAGTGCTAACGCACAAGCAAGAGTCCATTAATTATAAATAAAATAAAAATTGTGAAGAAGTTCTGTTTAGTTTAATTTTGTTTTCTATTGTAAATATTAGTAAGTAAGTAATGAAATGAATGATTAATAATAAGAAAACGAATTCAAAGAATTTAAGAACATTTTACGGTAAACGATCAAAAATGCTTGGTTTGCTTTAAAATGTTGTGTCGTATTAATAGTAAGACAAAAAAATCCTCAATAATTAAGGATGTCCGGCCTTTTTACTCAAATGTCCGGCAAAACTGGCTGGTCTGTCCGGCCATTCGGTTCTAAGACCTTGCAACCCTAATCGTAGCGAAAGTTAAGTCTAATCACAAGCTTTCAAACGCAAAAAGATTTATCAAAACCGGTCAAGTAGTTTTCGCGTGATGTGCGAAAAAATAAACAGACTAAAAATCCAAAAATTGGTGGTTACCTAAAAATCATATCGTAACTTTTACCTCGTAAATATCTTCAGAGCACAGACACACTTCTGTTACAATTTTATGATAGTAGAGATGAGAATACATACATACATACGCTCGAAAAACACAACCCTCCTTCTGGCGCAGTCGGGAAAAAATGCCACGAGAACTTAAAATAGTGATGCTAAACCCGAACCTCGCTAACAGCAGTCTCAAAAAACTTGTTGACAGTTGTTAAAGTCTTAACTAAGAACTCTCACTATCACTATCACTCTGAAATTGAATGGGACTGTGAGTATACATTGATTGGATCCCAAACGAAAGCTGCATAAGACTTTCATTATGAAACTAGATGCGCCCGCGACTTAGTACTTGCAGACTCAGGTCTTGCGCTAAAGGTCCCGGAGAATAGTACATTATGGTACAAGTGTGTAATGTTGGTGATTACCGCTGAGGCGCCATTGAGACCCGAGCCGTAGGCGAGGGTCTTAAGAGAGCCGAGGACGGTAATCATCAATACACACGTGTATCATACGACGTTTTTCAACACACTTGTGAAGAAAATAATAATAAAAAATCATTTTATTTAGTAAATAAAAAGTTTATTTAGAGAATTTATTTGTACTATTGAATATGATCTTTTTTGTATCGAAACTTTTTTAAGAACAAAGCAACTCAAGAACTCAACCAAGAAGTTTAGATACCTACTACTCTAACCTATAACTCACTTGTGAATAATAGTAATGAAAAAGTCACAGTTTAATTATAGGTGTCATTATGTGCCTAATTGCGGTGAAATAAGGGCCATTTTATGAGCAAGTGTGTTGAAAAATACTTTTTTGTAAGTTAGTATGTTGTGTGGTGGTGTGGTATGGAACCATCGGGGTGCGAGCCCGACTCGCACTTGACCGGTGTTTACTTACGTATACGCCTACGCAATACACCCGTTGGAAACAAAAGGTTAATTATAGTACTAACGTGATCCTGTTATGCGAGAGATCCAGGTCAGTTAAGTAGTCCCAGGCTACTGCGCTTTGTAACTGCACCAGTTCAGTTTGATTGGTCACACGGTTCAGAGGGAAGTATATGAAGTGGCTTATATCTGCAACAAAATAACAAAAAATTAATTTACCATAATCAGTATTATTATTATTATTTGGTTGTAAGGGCTTAGTCAATGACCAAATAGCTACCGCGACCTGAACAAATCTATTGTAGCTGTCACCCTTGACCTACAGGTCATTTCCTAAGCCCACGGACTTCATGAACCTTATTATGCTTTTGGAGGGGAGGTCCCTAATGTCAGTAGAGGTTACCACGTACCCACCTAGATGGCGACTCCTGCTGTGAATGAGCACTTCGCATTCGCAGAGGAGGTGTATGGGCGTTTCCTCTGCTTCATAGCAGAATCTGCAAGTGGGTGAATCTACAAGCCCCATTCTGTGTAGATGTTTGTTTAACTTGCAGTGTCCAGTCGCTGCGGTTTGAATTGATGGCATCCGAGGTATGTCTGTTTGAGAAGCCGGTCACAAGTTCTTTCGCATGCTTCAAGTTCTGGTGTATCCGACCAGAGCTTACGGCTTTGGTTCACGGCCCATTCCTTTAGCACACGCCTAGAGGTGTTGCGAGAGATTCCGCAATAAGGCTCGAGGCCTATGGCGTCCTCCTCCGCACATCTTCGCGTCAGCTCATTAGCAGCCTCATTTCCATCAATTCCGCAGTGACCAGGCTACCAGGTCACCCAGCTTAGGGTGACCGAGTTTGTCGATCCTAGCCGGTTAAGTGCTTGGACGCATTCTAGTGTTAGTTTTGACTTTATTTCGTCAGATCATAGCGCTTTCGGAGCAGCCTGGCTGTCTGATAATATAACGATATGTTTCTTTTTCGGGTAACCATAATCAGTAGGAGTCATGATGTAGTAAAGTAACGTGATAAGCATACCCTATGCTTAGATCACGTAGAGAGAATGAATGAAAGAAAATGAAGATGAAGCAAAGGTGAGCAGAAGTGTTGGGACAGGCCGTCCGAGGAAAACATAGCATGATCAAATCAATTCTCTCAATACTCGACGGAAGTGCATGAAAAGATGTATGACTGTGAATGAGGCTAAAGAGGTGTGTCTGAGTCGTAGCGTGTGGCGGTCCGTGGTCTCGCGGTAGTAGTCATAAATGAAATTGCCATATTTATTAGTATTCTATCATACCATATTTTTAACCGACGAAAAAGGAGGTTCACAATTTTTTTTGTATGTTTTATGCGATTACTCCGCCAATAATGGATTGATTTTGATGATTCTTTTTATTTTTTTGTTTGGTAGGTCATACTTCAAAGGTGGTACCATTTTAACATGGTGAAGATCTGGTGAAGGGCTACGGAGGTAGCCAAATGGAACTCCTCAAAAATGTATAGCAAATGAAAAACAATACTAATTGCTCCCAAAAGGTGAAGGAAAACACCGTGAGGTATCCATATACTATACGCTGAAGAAAGAATTCTGATGCAAATGTGAAATCTTCCAACCTTGTAGTATATTATATGTATGTGGGTACTTATAAATAAATCAGTGTTTAAACAACTAGCGTGAGTTTCACTACATGGTGACAGCGGTGTTTAAGCTAAGCCAGTTACTATGTACTTTGTTCATTAATAGTGAGATTTTTATGTTATAAAACCCTTTTAATTTCTGGAAGGAAGAGATGTAGTATATTATATGTATGTGGGTACTTATAAATAAATCAGTGTTTAACCAACTAGCGTGAGTTTCGCTACAAACCTGCTTTGTGAACTAAGTCCCATGTACCCTCACCATGATAGGCTTTTGCCCCAGTAGTATACTCTATGGCATACCTTTCTATATTTACTAACTAACACCATTTGAAATAGTAAACTTACCATATTTAATAGTAAACTCGGACAATATCAACTTCCTCTCTCCATCGTAGCCCTGCGCCAGTCTTGCGCAGTATCAGCCGCGGTATAAAGTCGATTTGTTTCAGACTAAGCTCGCATTGTGATATAGTAACCATAATTGTGAAGTAGTGAACTCACCACATTTAGTAGTAATCTCACCATATTTACTGTTAAACTCACCAGATTTAGTAGTAAACTCACCATATTTAGCAGTAAACTCACCATATTTAGTAGTAAACTCACCATATTTAGTAGTAAACTCAGACAATATCAACTTCCTCTCTCCATCGTAGCCCTGCGCCAGTCTCTTGCGCAGTATCAGCCGCGGTATAAAGTCAATTTGTTTTAAACTAAGCTCGCAATGTGCTATCGTCACGCAGAGCTCCACATCGTCCTTGCGGATGTAGAAGCCCATTTTGTGGATAGCTGTGAGCGCTGAACGGCTTCGGATTACGAAGAATTTGCATTCTTGTGGTGTGAACTGGAACGTAGAGTTTGGCTAGTGAGTTAGACCGAAATCCGACCATTAAATTATGCACCTATTTCTTTTTTGAACGAAATGTGATTCTAGTTAGTATTTACACAGGGGTTAATAAATCGACGAAAGGTTTCCTAGAAAAAATTTCCCGCAAGTACCTTTTCCATTATGGTTTTTAGTAAAAAATTTTCCACCTATCTATATTTAATAATAAATAAATAAATAACGCTCAAAGGCACATACACTGTAATTGTCCCAAGCAAGCACTAATAGGCTGTTTATTATTCCCATAGTAAAAGTTGTTCAGTTTAATAGGTGGACTCTTAGATTAAAAGGATGCTAATGATATCAATTTCACCCTGTATACGGTCGAATTGAGAAACCTTCTCCTTTTTTGAAGTCGGTTAGAAAGCAGGTCCATTTTTCGAGTACGTAATGCAAGAACATCACCCATCTTCCGCTATTTTAATTAAATCAAAGGCAAAAGCTCATAAGACATTGACAATTTTATGAAGATTCATTCATTAGTCTTATAAAGATAAGGTTGAATTTCTTTTGATTAGTTCTTTGTTTTACAAATACAAATACAAAATCATTTATTTGTGATACACAGGTATAAATTATTTGATGGTACATTTTTTGGTCACACTAGTTCTAGAACTAAATAGTTCAACCAATCAATCAATCAAATATACTTTATTTTACACCAAAACATAAACAGTAAAATACAGAAATAAAATACAAGAGGCACAAAATAAGGCGGTCTTATCGCTAAGAAGCGATTTCTTCCAGGCAACCATAGGGTAGAGGAAACGGTGAAAAGAAAAAAGGTAGGCGGTGTTTCCAGAAAAAATACGACAGATAACCGGTACAGTACGGTACCGGAACGGTATAGTTCTCATACGATTTCGACTAATTCTTAATTCTGTGGTTGTGAGAGTGTATTGTATGGAATTGTCTACTAACCTCAATAAAGCAAGGTATAAAACTCTTTCCTTTCACAGCGTCAAGAACCACGTCCAACACGTGTTCCTTCTTCCAAAACGGAGGGTATTTGTTCACCGTCACCAGTATGAACATGTTCTCCCTTTCGTACAATTCATCCATCTGCTCTAGTTCAAGTAGCATTACCGACTGCAAAATAAGATGTATATGAAACAGACAAATCAGCTCAAATGTGTATGAATGTGTGCAATTTCCGACGTGGAGACAGGTGGAACTAATGTTTTTATGCCCGATTCGACCAAACGCGAGTAAATTTTATTCTTAAATTAAGTCGCCGGTTACTCTAGAGTAAACTGTTTTTGCGTTTTACCAACCCTAATCTATGAATAAGTTGACAGTAAATTTTACACGGCCAGTTTTGACGGTGTAAAGCTTGTACCGAGCACGTACCGAGACTAATGAAATGTCAATGTCACATACTTAAAAAAAATTTAATAAAAAGAAACCTAACAAATTACAACTGTATAATCTCACATTGCAATAAGTACGGATACAACGACCTCTTTCTTTACATGGATTATACATTCATTCTTTTAGTATGGGTTTAGTGTGGTAGAAGTTATTTCGGAGTAAACGCAAAGAGTAAAATTGTTCCTTGTATAGTTACTCTTCTATAAATCAAAGTTTGGTCGAATTCAGCCTTAGTATGGTTGTGTTTTCAGGTTATGCGCGATTTTTGCACTCTTGCATAAAAAGCAGCACCCTCATTTTTTTTAACTGGTCTTTTTAAAACTAAAGCCAACCAATCCGTACGAGTCGGCCTGCACGGCTAGCATGCCACCCACGACAAAGCGTTTAATCGAGAAAAACGTCATGCGCGCTCTTTTTGGCTTACGTAAAATAATAAAGATGGAGGCACATCTCGATTTTTGTGGTTTTCACGGGGGTGGCATGCGAGGCTTACTGGTTGACACGGGTCGTTTCCACGGCCAATGTGGAAGATACCTGTTGTTTCAAATTACCTTGGAGTTTCTGGCGGTGACATGTTTCCTGCATGGCACGCGACGTTTCCACGGCCAAAGTGGAAGGTACCTGATGACAGTTTCATCCGTACTGTCCCTTATGTCCTCGCGTTGATGCACCGGAGCGAATTTGTCTTCCACATCTGTTTCATCTAGGACCTCCCTGTAAATATAAACAAAATTGCTCGATGATGTTGGCTGTGTAGTGAAAGTTAAAGATATGACTAGAGTTTAATAAAAGCACTTTGCATTTGCCTGCTAATATTTACCATCTATTACAGAAGGCTGTAATTCTTAACACTTGTCGGATTGTAAGAAAATTCTTACAGATTGATCAAAACAGCAGTCAATCACTCACTCAACCACCCTCACCACCTACAACTACCAGTGCAACACAGCCGCACTCACACTCACACCACAACCAACCACCACTTTCTCAAACAACAAACACAGAAACTCTTCCCCAAGACATACACTCCACCATCATTAGCAACACTAACACTGGTGAACACTTGGCTTAGGCCCGTGCCATCAGAACTCCGGTTACGTAAAACCGAGAAAGAAAAAGGAAGAATAATAATAATAAAATCTTGGACATTGTCACACAAATTATCTAGTTACATTTAAAGTGCCTGGAAGTTTATCTTGTATGATGATCATCCTAAAGGAATTTTAGACTATCTTGTTGACTCAGTAGTAATTCCGGAGTACACAAGTAATGGCGTATCTTACTTTGTAAAATTACATTATGACTACAGATATGTTTTTCTCTATTTCAAAGTTTGTTTTAAAGCGACAAAAATTATGTTTAGTATTTAGTAATGTCTAGTTAAAGTAACAAGTTAATAAACGCGACTAGGTTTTTCCTTCAGCTCAGTTAAGTTCTAGGGGATGTATGACTTTATCATAATCTACATGCAATTTAAAACTTTCGCTGCTGACGACCTACATCGTAGGTCGGCTACAAATGGCCCGCAGTGCTAAAGAACCCACGTAAAGAGCCAGTTCTATTGCGTTTCGGTTGTGCTTATGAATTACCGCGCGAGTACAACCTTACGCCTGCGCGGGTCACCCACGAGACGAACAACCGTGTGCACGACCTACCAGGGGGATCAAGTTCTATTGCATTTCGCCTGTGCTCATGACCTAGAGCGTGAGTCAACTAAACCTCACGTGACCCATGAGGTGAGCTGCATTGGTCGTTTTCACGTTATGACTGTACGCACGACCTACTAGGGTCGTCAATTTTCGCATTGCGCGAGGATCATTTAAATGTGATAATTTTACTAAAAGTACATAATAATAATAATAATAATATAATTTTATTTCTCAAAAAATTGTTATTTAGAAATAGACACAGATACACAGAAAATACAGGCATTTTTATTCAAAACAATTTGAGGGAGACTGGAGCCCAACGTAGGTAAACCAGAAGGTAAACCTGTGAATTGTAAGTCTCCAGGCACCCCAACCCGCAGCTTATTTACTTTTTTTTATTTAGTAACAAAAGTAATAATAATCTGATTGATCCATGATGCAGTAAGGGGTTAGGAGAAACAAAGTATAATAAGTTATAACTAGATACATTATGTTTTAAAAACAACTGATTGAGAGTAAATTAAGACTTACACAAGTTGATTGTGGTTTGACTGTATGAATGTCGGGCTGAATTCAGTGACAAACTCTAATCCGTTGGCTGAAGAGACACCTCCAACACAGCAATGTCACATCAGCCAACCGACCAACGCTGAAACAGCCGATCCGAAAAACAAGGGAAAACAAGCTTTTGGGCACATCCAAAATAGCCCTACGACTACGACGAATCTTGGGTTCGGAAACCAGGTTAAGTAAATGATTTTGCCACTATTTGGATGTACCCAGCCTCTCGTATATTGTCTGTGTGTAGATCTTAAAAAAAAAAAAAACTACTAGTATGGTTTTGACTTAGCAGCGAAAGTGTCAAGGGCCTTTTTCACCACTTTTGGATGAGTTCTTGTTTGCTTAACTGACAGCTGACGAAGTATTCAGAAGTGGTGAATCAGGCCCAAGTTTTTTTATCAATATACCTGACAGACTGGTCCTTATTACAAAGCAAGTTGATGGTCAGCTTTGGTTTCTTGGGCTGTGTCAACGGTCCGAGACGTTGGAACGCGCTGAGACGCTTCTGCCCAGCCTGACTATCTGGCGATTCTGAACCTTTGTGAGGATCTGCGATAAATAAAAATAAATTATATTATAATAATTATATTATAAATAAATTAAAAAAAACAATACGTTAGCATAAGTCAAAGAAAGTTCCTTTTAAGCAAATGCGTTTTCCTTTCTCGCTCCCACTCACTTAGTATCGCACATGCTCTTTTTTTAATTTTTCCCATTTGTAGGATATGTCAGCTATCAGCTGACAGTGTCCAAGGTGTGGTAACATATGAAAAAGATGTGTGCTGTAGAGTTTCTGGCCGCATCTTCTCTCAACGGAACACCTTCCGACGCGGTGGTAGAGTCAAAAAATGACGTCAAAAAGCTGTCTATGTGATATTATTTTAAATAAAAAAATTTTTTTTTTTATTTTTTGATTATGGTTACGATGCCGGACTGCGAAACCAGGGCCCTGAGTTAGGATTATCTATCGGTCATGGATGTTACATGTTTATACCTTTATTCTAAGGTTTCCATAATAAAAAGCCTAGTAGCAAACGGTTGGAATCATTACAATGAATGAGCCTGTGAGCGTTATTAAACTCAAGTGGCAATCACGTTGCTCGCAGAAAAACATACGTAAAAACACAAGCAAGCGCATCACTTACGATGCGCCAGAGTGTAGGTACTTTTTTGTTCCCTGTCCCCGGGCTGAGTGATGGAGTCTTGGCAGAACGATAGGCTTTCAAGCTGTAAAAGTTTCATCAAAATCCGGTTCAGTAGTTTAGAGTTTAGATGTGATAATGGGCAAGAATTGTAACGCCCAGGATCCCAGAAAACGGTCGTCGGCGTCCAGGTCGTCCTAGGAAGAGGTGGCGGGACGATCTGGATTCTTTCGATGACGCGTGGCCAGAGCATGCCCAGGACAGAGATGGTTGGAGGATGAAAGGGGAGGCCATTACCCAGCAGTGGGATGAAGTGGGCTAGTAAAAAAAAAATTGTGATTTGTAAACAAACACACATTTACTTTTGTATTTTAGTGAGCAGACTAACATTTACAGGTTTAATAATTTACTAGTGTTCACCTGGACCTATACCACAGTTAAGAAAGAGTATCTAGTACATCTATACACTGTACAAGGTCTTGGCCGGAGCGTCAACCATTTTGTAAACGTCTCTTTGACTTCTTATATAGGGACTAGTTACGCAGCTACGAACAAACATTTCTGCCACTTTTTGCGGGGGGAGAGGTAACACGAAATCCGCAACTTTGGATTTTATTGCCCATAACTTTATATTCTAATTATGAACGTTAAAAATCATGAAAAGAAGTCTCGTGTGAACCCTAAACGTTCTTAGTTCGAAATTGTTGTTTCGCAATTATAGGCTGTCTCGTTTAGTGATGAGGTATAAAATTGAATGTAAATGCACATGATTAATTAATCTTATACCGTGGCAGACGGGAAATGCTACCGCAAGGCTAGTCCTTATAATAAATAGTCAAAGAAACGTCTCCTTATTAGGAATGCAATGTATCGATCGTAAGCGAGTTTGTAGTCCGACTCGCACTTAGCCGATTTCGGGGTGGCCGTGACCACAACCTTTTGAGAGGTGGATCCGTGCCTGCAGGGAATTATGTAATACAGGGTGTTAGGGTAAACAGTTGCATTACTTTAAGGGGTTATTGTACTCATGATACTCATCAACTTTCCCAAAGAAACCTATAGGAAATTCGCAATTTTTTTTGTCAACTTTTCATACAAACGTTTGATCAGCTGATTGTATTTAGTATGGAAAGTCCACAAAAATTTTTGCGAATTGTCTATAAGTTTCTTAGGGAATGTTGTTCAGTATCATGGGTTTGTACCATAGAGATCTAGAGAGATGCCAACCAACGCGCTCAGTACGAAACCTAGTGTCGCATCACCACCAGTACCACGCGATAGAAAGTATTTTGTTAGCTTGAATGTGCTCATTATCCATTGCGGTATCAGAACTCAACGTTCGAATAATCTTTAGTACTACGCAAGCATTGTAAACTATTTACACATAATATCTCAACTGGCTTTCATATATTGAATCCTTGCTTTCGCGAGCAATGTGTTCCGTTTTTGCACATATTGCTGCGACACTGGCCCTGCCCCCTTTTCACATCTCCCTTTAGTTATTGTGATCTGTGGTTTGTACCCGTGATCACCCCTTTAAGTAATGCAACTGTTTACCCTAACACCATGTATAAAATGTATGTAAATGTTATGTCATGCTACTCACCCTGTTCAAGTCCAGTAGGATCGTAAACTTCAGACGGAGAATACTGCTGGGGGCTGGCAGAGTCCAGAAAGTTGGTCCCTACATGTATTGGAGTGTGTTCCCTGGGCGTTTGTTGGTGCTGGACCAGTGGTATACCGTATTGTGCTGTAAGTTATTATTTATTATTATAGTAGTACAGTTTGGGCCATAAATCATTATCATCTAACCTCTCGCTCGCACTTATTGGGCTGTCGGCAGACTGTGAACATTTATGAATTTATCCAAGGTATTTGTCCCTTTTTTATGGGCGCTAGCCTCTGACTACTTATATAAGGTCTAACAAAATTAGCTGAAACTATTTTAAGGGGATGATCAAACTTAACAACTTTCTCTATGGGACCAATATCGAAATAGCGAAAAAATAAATCTACTGTCCCATACATTTAGGTCGAGTACGTTTGTACGGAACGGCTGATTTTTTTTTCGCGTTTTCGATATTGGTCCCATAGAGAAAGTTGTTCAGTTTGATGGTCTGATCATCCCCTTAAAATAGTTTCTTTAAATAGTTACTCGGGTAATTCTACTAACAAACTTTCTGACACTTTTTGCGGGGGGCGAGGTAACATGGAATCCGCAACTTTGGATTTTATTCCCATAACTTTAGATTCTAATTTTGAACGTTAAAAATCATGAAAAGTAGTCTCGTGTGAACCCCAAACGTTCTAAGTTCGAAATTATAGGTTGTCTCGTTTAGTGATAATGTATAAAATTAAATGTAAATGAACATGATTAATTGATCTTATGCCGTGGCAGAGGGGAAATGCTACCGCCAGGCTAGTCCTTATAATAAATAGTCAAAGGCTTATTAAAAGAATGGTTTATGGCCCCAACTGAAGTAAGAAAATTGCAATGTAAAGGGATATTACCATTGTCCAACTGGGGTGTAATAGCTCCCTTGTTTTGCTGATGTTTTAAAAACGACAACGGCACTCCTGAAAAATTTAATTGATCATTTACCTAAATCTTACGCAGTTTGGCAAAAACAGAAAAAAAACATTGCCAATTATCAGCATATTGCAGCATACAGTTGATCGAACGTTTGTATGAAAAGTCTAAAACAATTTTTGCTATAGTTTTCTATGGAAAAGTTGTTCAGTATAATGGGTACAATCACCCCTTAAAATGCAACTGTTTACCCTAACCACAGAATAGGTACATAGTGTCTGACTCTCAGTATGATACACTCAAGGAGATTTTTAGGAGCAAAAAATTCAGTAAACTGGTCCCAAAAATTTTATGGGAAAGCTCTACGTCTCTTTCTGGTGCATTTCAAGGTAAACTTGTTAGAATGAAAGACTTCTAAAGAGGTCATTTAAAACGTAGCACAGTTACTTCGTAACTGGTACATCACTTCCTTACAAAACAATAAAAAAAAAAAAAAAAAAAAAAAAATTCGCACGTTTTACATACCTACTGCCAGACGGTACGCGCGAAAATATACCGAGTGAAGCATGCTACAGAGTTGTTATTATTACGAACAGCGCGCGAAATATGCGACGTTGCCACAGTATAAGACAGTAAACCATCTTCATCAATGGTACCAAACGCGGCGTACGCCTCGTAGCACGCACACACTGACAATATCTCCGTGTAGCCCCGTCTGGCGCTGCCTTGGCTTTGGCTGCCTTAGATATCGTCAGTGTGTGCGTACGAGGCGTACGTACTGGCAAGCACACATACAAGCCGCGTTTGGTACCATTGTATGAAGATGGCTTACTGTCTTATACTGTGACGTTGACGTTGCCGTCGTCTGGAGCGAGTAGCAGAAATCAAGCAAGTGCATCGCTTACGAGTCACCAAAGAGTAGGTACTTATCTTATCTAGGTACCTACGGCCGAGTGACGGAGGCCTGGTAGAAATTTTACTTGAGAGTGAACTGAATTCTATATTTTTTTATTTTATAATAATAGTATTAACATCCATACCTGCAGGAATTCTACCTGTAACAAAAACACGAATTTACAGTTACACCAAACAAAAAAATTACACAAAAAACGGGATAAACGGCCAAGATCTTAGACCAGAGAAATTAAGAATGAAACTGTAATTGTATAAAAGTTGAAATAAAATAAATATCTTACACACTGTCTAACATATTATCTAGTCTTCTAAAGAACCAGAATCTATAGTGTGGCCGGATTCTTAGAAAAAGTATATATATATATATATATATTTTTTTTATGTAGGGGTTTGCTCTTGACCTCAA
Organism: Agonopterix arenella; assembly: GCA_927399405.1. NCBI lineage: Eukaryota > Metazoa > Arthropoda > Insecta > Lepidoptera > Depressariidae > Agonopterix > Agonopterix arenella. Next base: position 2,607,662 of record OV656704.1, read on the forward strand.
TCTAGTCCTCAGGACGAAGATGGGGTCGAAGATATAGCGAGCTCACCCAGAAGAAGCCTATTCACTCGTACTTTAAAGGAATTCGGGTTGTAAGCGCCCGGAAATACTGACGCCGGCAGGGCGTTCCACTCCTTGGCTGTGCGCATTATATTATGTCTAGAAAGAACCTCATGCTTTTACCGTGAAAACATAAGGGACCAACTTTCTTAGGATGGTGTGCGTGAGGCGCCATACAAATTATGTCTGTGTGCGTGTATATGGATAGGTTTTAGAGGCCAGTACTGGTTGCAATTTTTTTCTACGCCTTCGTCGCTTCGACTGTCAATCTTAACATATAACTTATCCAAGATTCTAATATTTCAATTGTGCGTTCAAGATGGACGTTGATATTGATTATGATTTGATGATAATGCCAATATCTAGTTTAAATATCAAAAGTGCTTCACGCTTTACGGTAATAAATTGTTACGGCTAAAAAGTTGTAACCCATTAAAATGTAAAAACAAAACGCTCAATCCCGTTTCGCCTCAAAACTGATCAATTTGAATTTTATAAAAAACAAGCGTTAACCCGCGACTTTGTCCGCACAAATTATATACCAGATTTTAAGTCAGATCATTAGCTATCAAACAAAAAAGTTTCATTAAAATCGGTTTAGTAGTTTTTGCGTGATGCTCGTTCAAACAAACACATAAACAAACAAACAGATAAAAAATCCAAAAATTTGTGTTATGGAATCAGGAACACCTAAAAACCATATCGTAACTTTTTTTGTTAATATCTTCAATGTACAAGATACACTTCTGTTACAGTATTATAATACTAAGATTCTATTATAGAAAAGAATAATTTCCATTTCCTTGAGAAGTATGATATTCCTCCTATTTTGTGTATAATTTTAGGTATCATACTATTTGTATGTGTTCTTTGATCATACTCATTCGTTAGTTATGAAACGATTTGAAACGAATTGATTTCGTCATATGGGCAATGTCTTTTTAATTATTTGCAAGTAGCCTATAATTGACAACATTTCATTTTAAGAAAGGTACCAAAATTAGAAAACAATTCGGAGATTATGTGATTCAAAGCTTATATCAAAATTATCAGATTTTTCTATCCATTATTTCTCGAGTTATTTAAAAAATACTGAAATATAAAAAAGTGGTTGAATGAGATTTTATTCCTTTGCCTGCTAGGCTTTTCTATTTGACATTTATTTTTAATTTTATTGTGGCCAACGTATAATAGCCACAAATCCTACGTTTTTCAGAAAATTCAAAAGTAAATTAAAAATAGAAATATCGGTCAAAATACGGAAAAATACATATCTCTTATTTTTAACCTATTTTTATATTTTTCGTTAAAAATAGGCATTTAAAAAATTTAATTATCTGCAAAGAGACAAAAGGTAGGGTAGGGTAGGGTTACATTAAAATGTGCCCGAGCACTCAACCAGCTAGGACTGACAAACTCTGTCACACTGCGGTATTGATGGAAATGAGGCTGCTGACGAGCTGGCACGAAGAGGGGCGGAAGAGGACGCCTTAGGCCCCGAGCCTTATTGCGGCATCTCCCGCAACACCTCTAGACGTGTGCTAAAGGAATGGGCCGTGGACCAAAGCCGTAAGCTCTGGTCGGATACACCAGGACTGAGGCATGCGAAAGAACTTGTGACCGGCTTTTCAAACAGACATACCTCGGATGCCATCAATTCAAACCGCAACGACTTAAGGCTCTTAGTACGAGCCTGAACAGGACACTGCAAGTTAAACAAACACCTACACAGAATGGGGCTTGTAGACTCACCCACTTGCAGATTTTGCTGTGAAGCAGAGGAAACGCCCATACATCTCCTCTGCGAATGCGAAGTGCTCATTCACAGCAGGAGTCGCCATCTAGGTGGATACATAATAACACCTACTGACATTAGGGACCTCCCCTCCAAAAGCATAACACGGTTCATGAAGTCCGTGGGCCTAGGAAATGACCTCTAGGTCTAGGGTGACAGCTACAATAGATCTATCTAGGTCGCAGTAGCTATTTGGTCATTGACCAAGCCCTTATAACCAAATAACCAAATAATAATAATAATAGGGTAGGGTTGTAGGTAAAGAGTGGCAATAGAAACAAGCTTTGAAGTGTACCTACCGGGTAAAGGTCCTTTGTTGAGCAACCCCGAGATATCCTTTGGCCTCAAGTAAGTCTCTGTTAAAAAAAAAACATTAATTAGTAAAAAGTAAAAAAATATGATTACGAAAATAGTAAGAATTGATGTTTTTAAGTAAACAGCAAAATATGAACATATATTTCGTCAACGGATGCGTCTGACTCAGTGAAATGCATTTTTGTCCACTTTTTAGCCCAAAGTTTTCGCATTCGGACCCCTCTCTGGTCAACGCCATCTATCGCCGGTTTGTTGAACTACGTTTGACTAGCTGTCAGAGAACTCCTCATTACCATACTTACTTTTCTCAACATTTGGATTGTTCATGTTCCCAACAGTTTTTATTTCGGCGGGTTTTGGTGAGTTAGATTTTTGTACAAACATTGATTTCTGTTTGTTTTGCATAACCAATTTTATGTCGGAAGCTGAACCTTGGATGATTTCATGGTGCTGTGCTGCTTCTGTAAAAACCAAATTGCATTCCTATCATAGATTAAGATGTATATTGGATATAGATAGGTAACTCGCCTTGAATTTTAGGACATCCTAATTGCTTTGCCGCTTATTAGCACTAGGGAGCGCCACATTATGAAATAAATTGAAAAAGACGATCGGCCGACACGAGGATCGAACCTTAGCTACCCGGATCTTAAGCCGGTTGTCTAGACCGCGAGACCAACAAGACATTGATTAATATGGGCGAAATCTCTCACTACTACAGCGCAGCGCGTGAGGTGTAGTGTCCTGTTACTCCGATATGAACCCTAGTTCAACACATAGTGCTTCGAAACATAACCGATAGATGGCGGAAGCTGTCTATGGAAAATCAGCGTTCCACTTATTTGTACGATAGTAGATTAGTGTAAGATAACATAACATGATTCCTATGTCCCACAGTTCACCATGTGTGCCAAACATGGTAAACAAAATTGTGGTTCGCTTTTAATCAGTAAACCACAACATCACTGGTAAAATGGAAAATATCTATGTGGGGTTTTACATATAGAATTAATAATCATAATTAAAATATTTTTCTCTATTCATTTATAAGATTTTTGTTTAGTCGATTATAAATCCTACACTTTATTATAAAACTCTTGAAATCAGTCAACATGAATAATGCACATTATGTAATGTTACAAAGATGCAATTTGCGAAAAAGTAAAAAAAAAAGAATTTGGGCAGACATGTAACGATTTAACCTTAATTTTTGTAATTTTATTGGTTATGAAAATGTATCCATGTTTTGCTGTTTTAAATAATACTAGGGTTAACCCGCGACTTATATACCAGATTATAAGTCAGATAATAAGCTAACAAACAAAAAAAGTTTCATTAAACAAACAGACAGACAAAAAAATCCAAAAATTAGTGATATGGAATCAGGGACACCTAAAAGCCATATCGTAACTTTTTTTTTTAATATCTTCAATGTACAGACACAGTTTCTGTTATGTACAGTTTTATAATAGTTTAGATTCAAGTTTGTTTAAGATTGACAGGTTCAAGTTTGTTTGTTTGTTTTTGTGCTATTTTTCTCTCTGTATTTTACTGTTCATGTTTGATTGACAAGTTATATAAAATTAAAGTTTTTATAGATTTAGGTACATACACGAGCTACCTATGTTGTGCTGTTTCAAATAGAATTCAAATTTTGTTAAGATTTAGGTACATGTTTACACAGCTATGTTGTGCCAAAATTAGATTCAGAAGGTACTGAGTGAGTGTCGGTAAGAGGACTAAACCAGCCCCGGATTGGTGAATAGGGGGTTAAATTTCCATCAGACACTTTTTTTTATTTATTAACATTTCAGTATACATTGTCTTATGTTAACATTGTTATGATGACACCAAAAAACCCCATTTGCATTTGTCTTGGCACCTTTTAGATTTTAACAAAATTGTAGGTAAAAACACAAGTTATATAAATACACCACTAAACGAATCACAGATCAATTAGAATATGTCCAAGAAACGAATGCCGAGACCAGCGCGCGTCCAAGGCAGCTCGAGTGATTGCTCACTTACGTTCTCTCAAACGCGCACTTTTCCGTCGACAACAGGTAGACTACACAATAGGAAATCTTGTTGTACCCTATACAGGCTGTTTCTGTTTATTATGTTACATTTTTACCGTTTTTTGTTGATGTTTTTTGATAGGTAATAACTATAATTTGATTAACCTAAACTAGTTTCGTAAGAGTAAACATACCTTGCTGGTGCTGTGGCATGCTCGGAGCCTCTTTCTGTTCCGTATTAGATGAAAAATCTACATCATTTAATTCCCAAAATATTTCTTTCCCTGGTTTGGTTTCCTCATTCTTAGCGGTTTCTGAAGGGTTTGGAATCTGATTGCAGTTCTGGTTGAACTGCAGAGAGAACTTCTGTTGGACGTGTTCTGTTACAAAATGCTCATTCTCAGGCTTCTTTTCAAGGCTCGCTTTAAATATCTGCCACTTTTGGGCTCTTGTCGGTGTTACTCTGTAAAATATGGAAAAAATAAAGTAAATAACGTAGATTGTGTATTTTATAGATTTCCTGACAGCGTATACTAGAAAGGGACGGAGATATGACAAAAAAGGAATGAGAAATGTCTAGCTATTCTCTTTCTATGGTAAATTATAATAAATAAACATATTTCAGACCACAGATGGCTAATATCATACCAATATTTTTGACAACAATATTTTTGTGACTACCACTGAATCAAGTGTTTTTTTGTGTAAAATTGAGTTTCTTTCAATCCTACAGGAAAGGCAAGGGCAAAAAACGGAACGACCAAAGTGAGCTCAAAATTTTACAAACCAAGATTCAAAACGGTATACAAGTCCCAATGCCAATATCCTAGGTATGTATATGCTGAAAACACACTCAAACACTGTAGCGAGCGAAGCGGGCTCGAAATTTGGTGTAACTATGAGTTCCATTCTTTTAGTATGTATAAGCAAGCTATAGAGCGCACCTAACCGAGTATGAACCGTAAGCATATGAACATCAAAACATGTCTATTTCTCGTTCAACTAGTACCAAAATAAAAGACATCCTTCTTGTGTCAGTGAGCATTTTCAGAAGCAATATCTATCATGGAAATTTTAAAGAAAATTTTAGACTAGCGTTATTGAAACACTATGAAATTTGACAATCATTTGCTTACGCTCAGCGCCGAGGACCGTGACAGATGCGCACGCTCTTATTATTTATTCTTTGGTTATAAGGGCTTGGTCAATGACCAAATAGCTACTGCGACCTGGATAGATCTATTGTAGCTGTCACCCTAGACCTAAAGGTCATTTCCTAGGCCCACGGACTTCATGAACCGTGTTATGCTTTTGGAGGGAAGGTCCCTAATGTCAGTAGGTGTTATTATGTATCTACCTAGATGGCGACTTCTGCTGTGAAAGAGCACTTCGCATTCGCAGAGGAGGTGTATGGGCGTTTCCTCTGCTTCACAGCAGAATCTGCAAGTGGTTGAATCTACAAGCCCCATTCTGTGTAGGTGTTTGTTTAACTTGCAGTGTCCTGTTAAGGCTCATACTAAGAGCCTTAAGTCGTTGCGGTTTGAATTGATGGCATCTGAGGTATGTCTGTTTGAAAAGCCGGTCACAAGCTCGTCAGCAGCCTCATTTCCATCAATACCGCAGTGTCCGGGCACCCAGCCTAGGGTGACAGAGTTTGTCAGTCCTAGCTGGTTGAGTGCTCGGGCACATTCTAATGTTAGCTTCGACTCTATTTCGTCAGATCCTAGCGCTTTCAGAGCAGCCTGGCTATCTGACAAAATAACAATATGTTTCCCCTTTGGGCATCTTTTCAGATTCTCATGTACGCAATCTATGATAGCGTACATTTCAGTCTGGAATACAGTGGCATGCTGTCCAAGGTGAATCGCCTTTTTAATCCTTGGATTGCCGCCACATACTCCAGCTCCAGCACGGTTGTCCTTCCTGGAGCTATCTGTAAACCAGACGACATCTCCAGCGCTGAAGGATTGTGGGGTATTCCCGTTCCAGTCCTCTCTTTGGGGTAGGATTACCTTGTATAACCTGTTGAAATTATATTCTTTGTTCATGGTGTCTTTCGGCATACTAATGATCGGATGATGATGATGATGCCTCCATAGCAGCCGTGGGTGTAGATTTCATTGCCCCTGTTGCTATTCTGCATACAATCCTTGTAGGCTATTTAGGGTGTTTACACACTTCGCTTGTTCGGTTTTCTTATGCTCACGCTCTATAACTTGCTTATACATACTCTAAGGTTCCATTAGCCTAATTTCAGCCCTGCGACGCAATTGCAGACAGTAATAAATTTTTAAGGTAGGTAGGGCCTTGGTATTTTAACCCTTTCCATACCACGGATTTATTTAGAAAACGCTCATCACATGCCACAAGCCAAAAAATTGGCACTATCTGGAAAACTTATACGTACGTTGATAAGTTTATTTGTGATAATAATAAAAGGTTTTTTCAACAATTTTTTTGTCTGATATATCAGACTTTGGCGGCGAGGGCACGAAACTTATACGTCTGATATATCAGACTTTGGCGCTGAAAAGGTTAAGGTAAGGCATTGCATGGCCCCACGTTGCCTCTACCAGAGTCATGGATGAATGTGTTCATGTACACATGTATTCTAGATGGCCCTCTCTACCCTATTGCAGATAATTGCAAAGTGAAATCTTCTGTATGAAATACTATTACATAGTCTTTGGTAACCTATGGTGTGGAAACATGGACCCTGACGATAGGACTAGTTCATCAATTCAAGGTCACGCAGCGAGCTATGGAGAGAGCTATGCTAGATGTTTCTCTGAGACATCAGAGATGATACATCAGAGAAATAAAGTGGTTGACATAGCTCAGAAAATTAGCACGCTGAAGTGGCAATGGGCTGGTCATATCTGCCGAAGAACAGACAACAAATAGGGTGTCAAAGTTCTAGAGTGGAGACCGCGAACTGGTAGGCGTAGTGTGGGACGCCCTGCTGCCAGCTGGACAGATGACCTAAAGAAAGTAGCGTGGAGCGACTGGATGAGGAAGGCCGAGGACAGTTTTGTGGCGCGCCTTGGGAGAGGCCTTTCTTCAGCAGTGGACGATAGGCTGATGATGATGATGATTCTCTGGCTATGCCTTACCTAACTTCAGGTTTTTTTCCTGCTGCAGCTTTACCCTGTGTATTACTTTTAACACCAACTGGCTTCCAGCTAGGCGCCGTCACATTTGGAGAGGTGTCGTCCACGAGTTCAGTGACATTTTCCTCAGGTTTTACACTCACAGGAGTGGGAAACTTCGAATGACTTTGATCGGCCCACGGCTGAACTAAATTCGTTAGGACATTTCGTTTAGGTTCATTCAGCTTAGCCCAAAAAGCTGGCTGTTGCGTTTTCTTTTTCCTTTTCTTTTTACTTTTCTTGACGCTGTAAAAAATTTCACAATTCTATTTACAAGTATTTTGAGGTTATGTTTGAGAGTTTACTTTAGTGTTATTTCGTACAAAGGAGTCTGATTCGGGTTCGGATTTGGTTGTGCGTTAACAGTGTTATCCATGGGTGCTGTTGATAATCGATTACTTTATTTTAATTAATCAGCAAAACTAATTGGCCAACTTGTACAATATTTTGTTTATTGTCAAAAGAAAAGATTGACAACTGAACTGACATTTTGTTTTATCGTTGTTGTTTAGCTTTAGTTATTTTTCCTTTCTGAAAGGCAATGGGATCTAGCCCTCAAGGCCGTTATCTTAAGTAGTTTCTGTTTTTATCTCTACTTATCTTAACTCCAGCCTAACTCAATGAAATGTAAGGGTGGTTCACATATTTCTATTTAATTCTCACTTTTACTATACTGTTCTTCATTAATGGCACATTTTTCTTATTCCATCGAATTCCACCACGTTAACACAACAACAGCGCCGAAAAACGAATTTGCCACCTCAAATATATATAAAGATGGTAAGGTTAAGTTTTTTAACGATTTATAACGAGGCTTACAAGATACGTCTGGAGTGATACTGCAATCGAGTTATGTTTGCAGTTTTGTATATGTATAGGAAAGCGGTATTTTTTTTTTCGCGATTTTAGTTTTGGTCCCATAGTAAAAGTTGTTCAGTTTGATGGTCTGAAGCATCCCTTCAAGTAAGTGTCCCATTTAATTTTACATCCTGTATACTAGGTACAGGAAGCTGGCATAAGTATTGTTCGAAAATCCTTCAATTAATCAATCAATTATACTATATTTGACACCAAAAAACATAGTATAGAAGAGCAGACAAACAGGAAATATAAAAGGCACAAAAACAGATGGTCTTATCGCTGAAACGCGATTTCTTCCAGACAACCTTATGGTTGAGGAATCCTTGATATACTATTACCTATTCTGTGCTTATACCTAACTCTTGAAATGCAAGGGTGGTTCACACATTTCAATGTTCAAGGGAGTTTTACGCGAGGATCAATGCGAATCAAACGAACCGTCTATATTTATTTCTCACTTTTACTATATTCTTCTCAATTTATGGCACATTAAACTAATTCCAGCACGATAAAAGACACGATAACCTAATTTAGAAAATTAAGCGAAACAAAGCCCGTCCTTTTCTTCACGGTTCCCGCGTTAATGTTGTTGTGGTTTTTCCTTTCGAAAAAGCTAAGGAAGAAAGCCCATACAGCCAAGCCTGAAGACTGACATATAACCAAGAACATTGTATATAGTATACAACATTTTTGCATATAACGGAACTTCTCAGACCTACAATAAACTTTCACACGTGAATTTAAAAAGTGTGAATAAAGAGAGCCTCTCTAAAATCATAATCTTTTTAGCCGCTTTTTGCAACTCATCATTATTAGCTATAGCTAGTCCCTGGCAGGCATATGACTAACAAATATAAGGTCTAACAAAATTAGGTGAAACTATTAAGGGGATGATCAGACCATTAAACTGAACAACTTTCACTATGGGACCAATATCAAAATCAGCTGTTTGATAAAAACCTATTCGACCTAAATGTATGGGACAGCTGGATTTTTTTCGCGATTTCGATATTGGTCTCATAGAGATAGTTGTTCAGTTTGATGGTCTGATCATCCCCTTAAAATAGTTTCACCTAATTTTTTTAGACCTTATATATACTAGATCGCCATTAATTAAAATTAAAATAATGTTGCGTTTTCTTTCATATTTAGATTAAATGGCGATTGACCAAAATTTTCCGGGGAATTTTGACCAGTAATATAAATTAATGTAAAGAACAAAAAAGATAGGTTGAAGTTATTAAAACTTTTTTTACTTTCAATGCGCTGTCTAGCTAAGCCCAAACAGAATGTAACTCACTACGTTATAAGAGTCGGGACTTCCATACTAAAAACTGGTCGTAACCGATGAACCAGAATGTATGAAACATGTGCAACCGTTCAAAGAAATTTAATGGCGGCGGTGCACGTTTCATTTATAGTGACCCATGAACCAGAATGTATGAAACATGTGCAACCGTTCAAAGAAATTTAATGGCGGCGGTGCACGTTTCATGTAACGTTTTTTTGTTAGTGAGTTGCGCGAGGCTGGCTAAGCCCTATTGATGAATAGACCAATGGATGAATATTAGTTTTCAAACAATAAATTATGCGCGAAATGATGCAAAATTTTGTTTAAGTGATCAGGCGGAAAAGTCCGCGATAGTACAATCACAGAGTAGTTACTATGATAATTCGTTTACAGTGCAATCTGTTCGATTATGGAATGACCTGCCTTTTACTATAAGACAAGCTCCCTCCCTGCACGTTTTTAAAAAACGAGTAAGGGATCACTATCTCGCCCTTTGACTCATTGTTATTAAATTATTAATATGACACTTTGATCCATTAGACTTATTATATAATATATTTATTATTTATTGTTGGATATTTTGTATGTATATATTTATATATATATACCTGAAATGTATTGTAAGCTATATATTTTATATATTATTACACCGCCATAGCAAGTTTTTTTACTTAAGGCTGCACCGAGCCTATTGTGCTGCCCCCAATCGTATTTTTTTTATTTCTTAACAATTAAATAATGTTTCCAAAAAACAAGAATGTAACATTGTAGTCATTGCTGGATTATAATTTATCGGGTCACTACGGATTTGTTTTTATAATGTTTGTAGTTATTATCTTTAAAACCGCCAAAAGTGGCCACTTTTGGCGGTTTTAACGATAATAGCTACAAGCATAAAACATAATAATCCGTAATGTTTCGATAAATTAAAAGCCAAACAGGACTACAATGTGACATTCTTGTTTTTTGGAAATGATGTTTATTTGTTTAGAAATAAAAAAATATGATTGGGGGCAGCACAATAGGCTCGGTAGGCTCTTAAGAGTTCGTCCATCCCATGGTTGTCTGGAAGAAATCGCTTTTAGTGATAAGACCGCCATTTGTACCCTTACGTTCTTTTTATTCGTTTTTGTTACTGTATATTTTGGTGTGCAAATAAAGAATATTTATGTTATGTTATGTTATGTTACTTAGTAGGTATAATGAATAACTAAGTAGGTAAGTACAACTTGTACTCCTATAATATACTATAGTTATCCCGCGACTTCGTCCGCACAAATTATATAGGTAGTTACCAGATTTTAAGTCATATCATAAGCTATCAAACAAACAAACAGACAGACAAAGACAGATCCAAAAATTGGTGAAATGGAATCAGGGAAACCTAAAAACCATATCGTAACTTTATTTTGTTAATATCTTCAATGTACAGACACACTTCTGTTACAGTTTTATAATAGTATAGATTAGGTAACTAGGTAATTTATAAAAAGGTCACGAAATTTATTGGCGCTTTTAATTAAAAACACTAGTTTCTCATTCAGCCGACTTATTTCAAAATAAACTTTTAAATAAAAATCCTGTTTTAATATCCGTGAGCGCGCACTTAGTGTTCCGTATAAAATGCAATATTGCTCGTTAAAGCCACTTGACCTGCAGGTCCCTGCGCATACAGGGTGCTCCATTATAGTACGAACACTTCACTCTACTCGCTCCGTTCGTTGTTAGTAACATCGATTTACATAAATTAAAAAAGTGAGCAAAATAAGCACAGCTTTTATTTTTTTATTTTTGCCGCGCACTTAGTTCGATTTAGTAAGTTTGGTACGAGCTAGAAGGAGAAGGAGACTAATATAATTAAGGGAAATGGTTTCTTCTGTGGGTAGTAACTATACCGTTCAAAGCTAAAGACTAAGACTTTGACGGCAAAACGCATGAGCCTCCTCGGAGATGGATATCCAAAACCGGGAGATCTTATGTTTCTTCCCCTCAATGGTGTCGCCTCCTTTATTGACCATGTATTTGAAGGGTGAAGAAAGCAAAAAGTATTGGGGCTAAAACAAAAGATCCCACTGGGTCGAAGTGTTGCTGGCTTGCCAGCCCCCATAACAAGATAAAATAAGATAAGAAGCTGAAGACTAGTCGGTTTTCACCACTGAACACCGCCATTTCATCCTAAAGCGATTAATTTGCTGAGATAGCACAGTCGAATCTATAACTCCACACACACTGGCTCGGATTTCGAAATTGGTCCTATAAAAAAAAAGTTGCACGGTTTGATAGTCTGATTATCCCCTGTTGGACATTATACACTCTTATTTATTCCGTGCAAAGTGTGTCCGTCCTGTGAAAAAATTTAAGGGTTTAAATTCATTAAAATGAAAAACTAAAAAAATTCCGCTGTGGAATATGGACATGTTATGTTATGAAATAAATGAACCTAATCTAATCTAATCTATGGCTATGGGTCAAAAAAAATTTTAAAAAATTTTTGACCTTAAAAAAAAATTCTCTTTTTAGGAGTGTAATGGCACAGGTACCTTTAGTTGCTTATGTGTTAGACGAGAAATGAGAGTGCATCTATGTTTAACGCACGCATCACCTATTATGTAATTATGAACTTTTAATAGGTATAGGTAGGTAGGTATAAAATATCCTGCGTACCTGGCTGCATTTATAACAAGGCACTCGCTGTAATCGACTCAAAGCATTCAATAATCAATCATAAATCATTACCTACCTCATAGTTAGGTATCCAACATTCATTTTCATGAATACAGTTCTCTAAACTAAACGAACAATTTTACAATCAACCTATAGATTACCTTTATTGGGGTCGTGAACTAAAACTATTAATGTCCATCGAAATCAAGCAGCTAATGAAATAATTTACTCAAGGAAAATTAAAGCAGTCATCTTAGGTCTTTTGTCGTGAACGGGTGCACTGCAATAAAAAAAACAATTTATACTTTTTCATAAAAAATATCGCAACTTTTTAATAATACGTTCCGTTACAATTTAAAAAAAGTTCCGGTAAAAAAAAATGTGTGCGTGTCGAATCTACGTTGCGAAAAATCGAGTGGATTTTTTTATTTAACAATGGTGTTATTATAAACCGTTGTACTTTTAATACATAATAAGAAACTATGGGAAAATCTCAACAATGTGTCTTCCTATTGGTTTTAATTCATCGTACTTGAGGCTGTTTCGTCGCTTTGTGGTTAGAAAACAATTTACGCGCGCGGAAAAGAAATACAAGAAGTTTGGCGGTAAAAAGCTGAAAGTGTCATGGCGGCGGCGGGAACGGTGACTGGGTAATCATTTAGCTTTTGTAAAGTTTTTGTTTCTGAACACTTTTTATCTGCGGCACAGATTATTAACCCAATGATTTGACGGTTTGAGCCGGAACTAATTAGTAATTGACATTTGTTTTCGGTATTATATTGAAGAGCCAATTTGAGCCTAAAAATGTACCAAAATTAAAAAAAATCATGTCAGCAACATCCCCAAATTTTAAATTTAGCTTCTAAAAAACCTGATGGTAATTTTTTTTTTGCACATAATTATTTAAGGCTTTACCATTATACATACTACAAACATGGTTTGAATATTTTTGTCTACTTAGAAGGTTTTGAAAAATACATTCGTCTTTTCTAATAAATACCTCATTTTTTAAATTTCAATGCATATTTTATTGCTCAAAAATAATTTATTTTGTTAAATCTAAGTCAAATGAGTGCATTGGTATTAATATTATTAATTTAAAATCCTTCTCGGACACACAATTTTGATTTCTATGTTGCTTAGCGATTTTTTTTTATATGTTTTAAGATAGTGTTTTTGTCACTAAATGGTGCCGGTTACAGTTTAAAAGTCCAATTAATAATTACTCCCTATCCCGCCTAACAAAACTCCGTAAAATAACTGGGCTATTATGTCTGCGGGGCTAGTACGCCAACCCGCGATATAGCGTGGTATAGCGCTATCACGCTTCCGCTCTCTTTCTATTTGCACGCGAACGAACGAGATAAAAGACTAAATTTGACAGATGGAAGTGTTAAATGTCGTTATCGAGTGATGGCGTACTAGCCCCGTTTTTCTTCTCTTTATATTCTCTTATCAACAGAAGGTAACAATAAAATAAAATTTTCACAACTGTAGGTAAATGTTGACGACCCGGTTGGTGTAATGGTTACCACGCCGGACTGCTAAACCAGGGGTCCCGGGTTCGAATCCCGGTTCGGTCATGGATCGACAATTTCAGTTTGGACAGTCAATTTGTATGTCAAATGAAATAGTCTTCAGTCATTGAAAAAAATACAGGAAAAAACAATAACTATAGTATACCTAAGTAAAATGAATCTCAAACTAAAAATTTTGTAAGACAAATAATATCATATAGATAGCTTTCTGACGTCAATTTGTGTCTACCATCGCGACGGAAGGTGTTTCTTGTGTGTTCGTTGTAGAGAAGATGCGGCCAGAAATTTCCACCACCAGAATCGTTGTCTTACCTAATCACTGTAGGTAGATGGGTACTATACAAATATTCGGATTTCGATCCGTGCTTGCTTGGTTTAGTTTGATGGTTTTAACCAACCCCTAGAGTAGGTATGTAATTCTACCTACTATCACGTAGAAGTCCCCCAAACTTCCGGTTAATCTGGTTCTGGTGGATCTGGTTATAATCTACCATTATCATCGTCCAATGCTGAGAATATGACTCTCCCAAGGCACGCCACAAAACTTTATCTTCGGCCTTCCTCATTCAGTCGCTCCCCGCTACCTTTTTAGGTCGTGGTCTCAACTCTAGAACTCTTGACTTTCCATCGGTTGTCAGTTCTTCAGCAGATACGACCAGCCCATTGCAAGTTCAGCTCGCTAATTCTGAGCAATGTCAACTACTTGATATCACCTCATTCCTGATTTGTGATCTCTCAGAGAAACACCGAGTATTGGTCTCTCCATAGCTCGTAGAGTGACCTTCCTATCGTCAGGGTCCACCGTTTCCTCATCCATATGTCATCAATTGCAGGATGCACTGATTGAACACTTTCGTTTTGAGTCATTGTAGTAGGCCTGATATTAAAAATGCTGACTCATTTGGCTCATTTAAAAACAAATTAAAAAAATATGTTATGAATTTTAAATTTTAGATAAAACTATTTAGTGCAATTATTTATTAGTTGGTAGTTGTAGCAATGGTTCTGGCCACCTCGCAAGTGTATGTACGTAATAATTTAAACATTGGCTACAATTTTACTATGCGCCCTCAGCGAATAATCTCTCTTCTCATTCTAATTCTGACTTGTGTAGGTAGATGGTTAATATTTTGCTTTTGTGATAAACGTATGTTATCTTAAGTTGTATTATGTGAGATATTTACTTCATTACCTCTTAAATTTGCATGTTCTGTCAATAACACCTATATTTTAGTTTAAAAGTAACATTGTTTAAAATTCTCTTGTAAAGTGACTAGTTTTAAGTCTTTTGAGAATAAAATTCTTTAAACCTAAACCTATATTATAACTTATTACTATAATAGGTACTCGCTGAAAAGCCTATGGCAGATGTATCTATCAAAGAATCTGCCGACCACCCTGAAAGTGTAATTAATCTATGTATACGTTAAGTATGATAGAGAGAAACACATAATGTAATTAGGTTGAATATGTGTATAATTATAGCATGACAGAATCAGTCTAACCGCAGAGTTAATTAATAATATCAGAATAATAACCAGAGCGTGCCTGTAAACAGGGGTCAAGTTATTGGAAATTTACTAATTATTTTTCGACTGCTTTTGTAATAATTGTTAAGGGCTTTTGGTCAAGAAAAAAATATAACCTGCAATAAACCACGTCACTTATTCAAGATCATTTTGTTTGCAATCAAATCCTTTCTTATTTAATTATTCCAACGAATAAAATATCCATGAAAAAAGATCCAATATCCATATCCATAAGTGAACAAAAAAAATTATTTAATCCTCTCTCTAGTCATTCCCAAACATCTCTACGACGTCTCAGCCTCAGCCTATTATTGCTGGACCGACGACGACCTGGTGAAAGTGGTGGGAACCCGTTGGATGAGGGATGCGCAAGAGCGGTGGTTGTGCGATCCCTGGCGGACGACAAAATTCAAAATTCAAAAATTTTTTATTCGAAATAATCTCACATAGATAGCTTTTTGACGTCTACGAGTATGTCGTCTTTCGGCTGAGATGATGGGTATGAATAGAACTTTACTGAATGGCCAAATCGCGCAGCTTACATCAACCCACTGTATCCTTTTAATTACGCCATTCCTCATGGTACTGTGCCAAACTGATCTCCACCGAGCGCCCTTACAATGGCGTCTGACCAACGCATCGGTGGTCTGCCCCTGACCTGATTCCTTCTCTTGGTTCTGATATTGCCTTAATCCATCGGACGTCTTCCCTTCTAGCCAAGTACAAGTACCTACAAGGGAAGAAATTAATCATGTCAGCGGAAAATTTCAAACTTGGCTACATACTCTCCACATCACTGATTCATATAAGATAAAAGGCGTTCTGTGACTGATTACATTAGTTTCCGCATTTGTTTACTTAATGTTATTAATAATTAACGAGAAATATGGAAGAGAAAATGCAATATTTATCTAACGCATGTCGGTATAATGTTTAGGTACGTCCGATGTGTTGGGTAAACAGGGTTGGGTCCAGGGGGTTAGGGTAAACAGTTGCATTACTTCAAGGGATGATTGTACCCTAAAATCACCCCTTAATATAATGCAACTGGTTACCCTAACACCCTGTATAGTAGATGGTGTAAACTTGTAAAGTTAATGCGTTACAACTGAACAAATTTCACTGATGGGGCAAGCATTCTTAACACCTCTTCATTTGTTATGCGTTCCGTCCAACTTATCCCCTCCATTCGCCTCCAACACCACATCTCAAAAGCTTCCAGCCTATCTCGATCTCGTTTAGTCAATGTCCACGTCTCGCTACCGTAAAGTGCAATGCTCCAGATGTATCCTTCATCATCATCTAAAAATATATAGAACACCATAACCAAACACCCAAATCACAAATAAAAGATGTCGTCCAAAGCGTTTACCTAGGAGGCTAGCCGCATTGCCTCTCAGATAGACGTCAATTGCTGGATATAAGTAGGCCTCCCCCAAGGATCGCCACACCGATCGGTCTTGCGCTGCCCACATCCAACAGGTTCCCGCTGGCCGCCTTCACCAGGTCATTGGTCCACCACGTTGTTGCCTACCCACGATGCGCTTTCCGATAGTAACGCAGTTGCAGACATGCAATATCGCATTTATAATCTTAGTACCTATGGGTGCTATCCATAGAGAGCCCGTCGTTGCCATTACCTACTTATAATTATAATTTAACTCTATGTTATCAAGCCGACGAAGTTAGTACCAACATAATGGGGCCAAACTGGATAAATAATGAATTCTAGACTTTTTTCCTCATTAGCTTTAGCATTCATTAGGTATTTTAGATAAATTTACAAAAAATAATGTTTGTTATTGTTTAGTACCTAACTTAAAGTAGGTAACTAGGTAGGTACGTTATTATAACTTACCTTATTATAAGGTACCTTCTTAATAACATGCTGACGGATTTTTAAAGGGATGATCCAGACAATCAAATTGAACAACTTTCTCTATGTAAGCAATCCTATAGAAATCAAGAAAAAAAAATCTGCTGTTCCATACTAAACTGCAAACCTACCCAACCAGAATGTGGAACAGCAGATTTTCTTTTTTTGCGATTTCGATGTTGAGAATGTTGTTCAGTTTGGTGATCTGATCATCCTCTTAAAAAAAGTCATCAGCATATTAAGTTGGACCTAGTATAACCATAGTTTCATTTTTTTTCAAAATGGTAAATACCTACAACACTGCTCAGGGAGTACCTACCAGTTGCCTATTGATGCGGACAATTGTTAGGACCACGAAAGGTCAACCGAGACAGTTGAATGAACTTAAGCACCAACCTGAGGGCACCTATACAGGGTGAAATTGATTACTAAACTGCAATCGCGCGAGTTCGCGACTCAAATGTATGCAACAGCTGTTTTTTTTTTGCTCCGATCGGTTTGCTCCAATAGTAAAAGTTGTTCAGTTCGATGGATATACTCTTAGTTTAAAATGATGCTAATGATATCAATTTCACTCTGTAGAAGCAGGGTAGAGACCGGCTGCATAGTAGGGCGTTGATGGGGCTACGCGGCGGATTGGGTATATCGGGTCCTTCTTAATATATTAATAGTCTTTCAAAGTGACGATCAGACCATCAAACTGAACAACTGTCTCTCGCGATCGCGAAAAAATATGCTTTTACAGACTATCTATACAAAACTTGACCCAAATACAGCCGATTTTTTCGTGAATTCTATACCTATTGGACCCGTGGAGGTCCCACATTAATCCACTACTGGGCATAACCTTCCTTTTATTGCGCCGTTCAATTCAATTTACTTATACTTGTCATTCCTCGCGGTCCTGTTCTAATCTGATGTCATCAGACCAACGTGCTGGTGGTCTGTCTGCTGGTGGTCTGTCTACTGACCTCCTTCCCTCTCTTGGCCAACACTTGGAATCTGCCTTGGTCCACCGAGCATCTTATCCCGGCTACCCAAGTGTCCTGCCCATCTCAACTTCAACTTTGTGATCGCTTACGACCTTGGTCGTCGAATTCCGACGTTATTTAGTTACTTACTTCGTCCACTAGTATGGTACACTCTATGGCTCTCTATGTGCTTTATTTTGTGCATGTTTCTAATGTAATAATATTCTAGCTACCTGGTTCTCACCCAGCATAGAATCATCTTTTGATAACTTCGTGCTTTAGGCATTCCGTCTGGTTGTACCTATTCGAATTCTAAGAGATTCTTTCACAGTGTTTTTGTGGCAAGAATACACAAATTGATAGGTACGCTAAAAGTCAATGTATTTTATGTAGTCATATAAAAGTTTAGGTTATACTTACATGTACACGTATTATGTGTATTTTCAAACTGAAGTGTGCAATTCGATATTTCAAATACGAAGTAACTTTAGGCAAATAGAGTCGAAGAGAGAATTTCAGTTCGAATTTGTAAAAGTTTATAGTTGGAGTTTCACAATGAGTTCAATCAGTGGGAAAGTTTTAATATTCCAATATGCACAAGTCCTGAAGTGTTTAGGAAGTTTTCCTTTGGTGCACGTGCGATGTCTGTAAAGATGTTCTTATTCTTACTCATGATTGGATATAACATGTTCTTCCTGCGATAGCTCAAGATCAAGACTTCGCCTTACACAACGGTTGTGAATTTTTAGGAAACAAAAATCTATACGTGTCTACTATACAGAGTGGATAAAACGGACCCCACTTTGAGGAAAAGTATCCTATTATTGAAGATGGCAAATTTTACTCAAAGGAAACATTCCTTTCATCATCATCATCATCATCAGCCTATAAACGTCCCACTGCAGAGCACATGCCTACCCTCAGACTGTGTATGGACATTAGTTCACCACGCGTGCCCAATGCGGTGTGGTACACTTCATGTGGTATAATTCACTTCGTAATATACATATTAATCTATGACTTCATATACACCTCAGAATTTCTTCTTCAGCGTATGCAGGTTTCCTAACGATGTTTTTCTTCACCGTTTGAGAGCAGTCGGTATTAAGGCGGTTGCAGAGGAGTCAATTTTATACAAAACTTTGACGCACAATACGCATAGACGGTATTAACATAAGTAACTTTGTATATATGGAAAAATAGATTAGAAAATCTAGACGCCGCGTAACAAATAACATTTGCAATTTATACAATAATTACGAAGATATAAAGCTTCAATGTTAGCCCCATAATGTGTTGGAAGTTGTTCTGTTTAAGGCGGTTGCAGAGGGGTCAATTTTATACAAAGCTTTGAAATTTTTCATACAAAATTTTAAAAGCTTTATATCTTCGTAATTATATTATAAATTGCAAATGTTATTTGTTACGCGGCAACTAGATTTTCTAAACTATTTTTCCATATATAAAATATTACTTTTATTAATTCCGTCGACGCGTATTATGCGTCAAACTTTTGTATGGACTGAAACCACCTTAAGTACATAAGTTAGAAAAACTCATTGGTACATGTCCTACATGGCATATGTTGTCCGTGCGGATTCGAACCCGGACCCCCATAATTAAGTGTCCAATTGTTCATACCTCTCCGCAACGCACTACCGACGCTCTACCCTATACTTCATTGATTATTAGTATTATGATAATAATAACCTTCCAGAAGAAGGTTAATCGTGTCATCGATTTCTTTGATTAGACGACCTAATGGTTATGTACACATAATACAATTACATATCGTCGGCAACGAGTGAAAACCTCGTAAATATAATTTTTCATAATATTACAAAACCTCTCAACGCGCAGTTTAAATTTACTCGCCTTCATTTTGGATGTATACAGAGCTTAAACACGCTCGCATTGAATTAAAAAATTATACGTTATTTATTACTTACAATTAATATTCCTAGGAACTAAGCCAGTCAAACAATTAAAATCAAATAAACACTTTTCTTGCCTTTTGTTCGGCGAACTTATTTACGACGAGGATTTTAGTTTTTCTAAATGTACTATGGTAGTACGGGACCCTCGATGCGCGAGTCCGACTCGCACTTGGCCGGTTATTCCTTTTTTACCCCACTTCATCCGTGAATTAGTTGGTACCTACATCTCAATGCAAAATACAAATAATTCGCGTTGAATTTTACTATGTTGTTATAATATATATTACTGTTGTGATGTATTTTACGATACTGTTGTATGCCGATGACCAAGTTCTGCTTGCGTCATCGGTAAATGACTTGCAGGAGATGGTAACATGTATGAATGAATCATTTAAGAAGGAGGGAATGAATGTTAATGTGAATAAGACGAAAGTTATGGTTATAGAGCGCGATGAAACAGTGACTGAATGTAAGATTATGTTAGGTGATGAAAGGCTGTAGCAAGTCAGTGAGTTTGTGAGGTTGTATGTTCACAAGAGACGGAAAGTACGACGGAGATATAGAGAGAAGAGTGAAAGCGGGAAATATGATTAATGGAGCCTTGCACACCGTCATGAAGAGTCAAAATATGTCTAAAAAGGCTAGCTTGGCGGTTCACGACGGTGTGTTGGCACCAACTTTAATGTATGGAAGTGAGAGTTGGGTATGGCAGAAGAAGCATGAATCTAGAATAAATGCGGTTGAAATGCGCTCCCTGCGTAGTATGTGTGGTGTGTACTTTCAAGGACCGGTTACGGAATAGTGTGATTAGACAAAGATGTGGTCTGAAAGAAGATGTAGTGACTAGAATTGAAAAAGGCATATTGAGGTGGTTTGGCCATGTGGAAAGAATGAGCGAAAGTAGGTTGACGTAAGAAATTTACAAGGCAAGTGTGAATGGAACGGTTGAAAGGGGTCGCCCTAGGCGCACGTATGCTGACAAAATCGAATGCGTACTGAAGAAGGGCTAAATAAAATGTACCCGAAACCGACGAGCTTGTATGAAGAAACTTATGGATGTTGAGGAGGCGCAAGATGTGTGACAGAATCGTAGCATGTGGCGATCTGTTGTCTCTGCCTACTCCAGTAGTGGGACATAGGCGTGAGCATATGTATGTATGTATGTAATTTTACTAATTTTATCGCCATCTGACGGATGACGGATGATCGTCAAACGGCTCGGTGTCGCGGACGTCGCGTTACATAATTATAATTACAAATAAATATTATGATGATAACACATGTGTTGATTGCACCTTGTTTGTGACCTTTATCTTAACTATTATAAAACTGTAACAGAAGTGTGTCTGTATATTGAAGATATTAACAAAAAATAAAAGTTACGATATGGTTTTTAGGTGGTTCTGATTCCAAATCACAAATTTTTGTATTTTTTGTCTGTCTGTTTGTTTGTATGTTTCTTTGCGTGTTTAATATGTAATCTGTTGGTGAGCCTTATAAAGAAATTGAAATTGAAATTAATCGAGCATCACGCAAAAACTACAGAACCGATTTTGATGAAACTTTTTTTGTCTGATAGCTTATGATCTGGGTATGTAATTTGTGCGAACGAAATCGCGGGTTAACTCTATTCTAAATAATTACTTAGGTACTGCGTTATATATCAAAGGGGGTGTTTCGGACCATCAAACTGAACAACTTTCACTATGGACTATGAGCATAATCGAAAACGGTAATGGCTTCTCGACCCAACTTAATGTATTTTTTTTGCAATATCGAAGTTGGTTCCATAATGAAAGTGGTTCAGTTTGATGGTCTGAAGCAACTCTGTTAAATATTATGTAACGCAACGCATTTAATTTTATACCATGTATATCCCATCGAGATGGAGACATGAGATCGCCACCTGCTCACCTGCTATGATTCTGACATACTATTTTTTTTGTCTCTCCAACAGCTATAAAGCCGTTCCACACATTCGTCCTCAAGTATGCAGAACTATAATAATAGCTACTGTTACCTATTTTGTACCTCAAGTACGTCCGCAATAAACTAAATAATCGTCGTCCCCACTAATTAGGCCTATTGGTGTTTGGGCATTTTGATAGTCCATCAGGCGTGGGTGGATTTTGCGTAACGTACCCTGCATCAGAATTTCTTCAGCGCAGTTGAGAGCAATCAGTATTACCTACGCACATCAATGTTTAATACTTTAAACTAACCTGAATATCTACTTGCAGATTCCTCTTCATAATTTTGCTGGGAGGCTCATCAGCGCAAACCCTCGGCATTAATATAACAGAGAACCAAGGGATATGTGGCACAGTGGTCGGCAACAATTTTCAAATTTTGGAGAAATTGAGAGACTGCATTGTTGTCTTGGGCAACATTCGCATTTCCAATATGGAGAAAGCTAGCCACAATTTCACTGGAGTGTCTTTTCCTAAACTTAGAGAAGTAAGTATGATGGGTATTATCCTCCTTTCTGTTCATGTATACTATTAGACCCCTAACTATTTATGGCAGCCGACAAGCGTCCATTGCTATAGGATCGCCATAACGACCAGTCCTGCATTGCCCTCATCCAACGGGAGCCCACTTCCTTCATATCGTCGTCATCTTATGGAGAGCCTACCCATGATGCGATAGGCACTGGAGAACTCTTCGGCCCTCTCTGCCATCTGTTCTGCGCGCAATGTGCCCAGCCCATTGCCAATTGAGTTAAGGAATTTTTCGGACCATGTCGGCTACCCTGATTCTTCTACGGATCTCTTCGTTTCTGTCGTGATCCCGCAAAAAAACTTCTAGTATAGGGGACTTTCAGCGTGGACAGAGGCGACCAATTCCTTTAGATATCGTCAACATCTCAGATGCCTACACTCTAGCTACCTGCTTGAGTAAACTATATCACACCACGCCTTCCCAGCGGATTCGCGGTCCATTAGATTCAGGATGGTAAGAAACAAGAGAGTACGACGTTTGTTATGTTTGTGTTTGAGTTTGAAGAATGTTTATCACGCATATCTTCTTACGCATATTAAAGATATATTACGTACTCTGCTATTTTTAAGAAGCAGAAATCGGATAAGAGAGTTATTACATCATCATAACCCATCTTCTTTAATATAAAATAACGATTTTGTAGAAAGTCACTTCGTACTCGGCTGCTGCTGTTTAGGGCAGCTATGGCTGTGGACTCGAAATATCAGCTATCACTGTGAGAACATCCCAGACCATAAGCTATTGACATGCGAGTTTACGATGGAAGTAGTTGCATAGAGCAGCTCATAGTCTGTAACCAATTCATAAGTCTGTTAAGTTAAGTGTAGCCAACTGCCAGACGCTACAAAGAACCCACAAACATTAATGTCAACGGTATTTTTCCTTGAACAGGTTACCGGATTCCTAGTGATGTACCGAGTCAAAGGTCTATACTCAATTGGGCAGTTATTTCCAAATTTGGCGAGGATACGAGGCGCACAACTGCAGGATAACTACGGCTTGACCGTTCACGACATGATTAATCTTAAAGAGGTGAGATATTTCCTATTAAAGGCAATAACTAGCTGTTAGAATATTTAAAGGAGCAATCCAAAAAGAAGAAACGTCGGGCAAACACGAGGCCACGATATAAGATTGAGTAGGTACTACGTACGGTTAGACTCTCTCTGCCCCTTCAGTTCTCGTGAAAAATGAAAAAGCAGAAAGCAAAGAGAATTTAAAGCACTGATCTCGGTGGTACAGGAGGTGGATGACAGTAATGTTGGATAGGTTACTTAACGAAAGTTACTATGTCAACATGACAGCTGACGTTTAGCTGTCACTAAATTCTTTTCTCTTTGACTGTACATCCGGCCTGCCGATTTGTCTATGTCCTATTTTTCTAAAAAATCCGATATTTGATTTTCGCATGTATTTCAAAATAGGTTATGGGCCCAGTACGCTTCCACTGCGACCGCAGTAATAGCGGTGAACACGCTGCGTTGCGCTGGTCTGCGCAGTGGTGTCTTAGACCTTTCTCGTTTCCACTAACTCAGTATCGCATGTGCTTATCTCTTCTTGATCTTTCTCGGTGAAAAAAAGAGTCTCTCACCGAAAATTAAGCTCTGAATTATATTATTTTTCCAGATTGGTCTCCACAGCCTCCTCAAGATAGACAGGGGCGGTGTCACAATATTCGGAGGGCAGCATACATGTTATATGCTCACTGTGAATTGGACCGCCATAGCTCCGAGATCCAGGAATGTTTTAACGCCCCCTGATAAGCTTGCACATTGCAATCAGTATTGTAACTGCAGTTCAAATCATTGCTGGAGCAATAGGTAAATAAATACCTAAATGTTGACGATGGGCCCTGTCGTAACCGAAGCATCAGCCCTCAGGTACCTAGTGGGAGCCGGTCTTAGGGTACTAGTAGATAGCTTATTTCTAAATTCTGCTTCAAAATTCCAATATAGTAGGGTTGGATACAAAAGGCGTGAAGGAACCTTTCACCTAGATCAGCTATGGATAGCCCCAAAGCAGACGGGTGTTGTATGAGACGCCTAATCTCAGTGGGCAACAACATTTCTGATTCTCGCTGCCTACGCCGCCGTACGACTACGGATCAGGGTATATTGCATCCCACATTCCCACCCTGCTTTTTTCCTTTTCATGCTTATTAGTGAGACGAAGCCTATTCCCGGCAGTGAATGAATAATGATTATTACTTCTTTATGAACTTATTAATATCATCATCATCATCAGCCTTTCTAGCACCTAGGAACAGCCTAGCCTTCAGCCTAGGGACTCAATGCAAGATGCACAAGAACCAAGCAAGGTTACATGTTTTGGGAAGGGCCTATTTCCAGCAGTGGAAAAATGTAGGCTGAATTTATTAACATTCAAATCGGAATTTAACAAAATTCATAGGCCCAATAGTATCAATTTAAATGAGTTCCTAAAATAGAATCCAGTATCATTAAATGCATGAATCACCGTATTTGCTCATCTATTTGTGTTTAATTGACCCTTGTTAAAACATTAAAAGAGGCATCCAAAGTTCAATATCCCGCTCTATTCAACTGGACGACCCATTAGTCATTTCGAAACTTAAATTTAACCCTCTAGCAGTCACCGAATGTTGTCAAAGTCACAAGTACCTAGGGATGCAACTATCCCGATGTCACGGTAATTATCATTGTTATCGATATATGATAGTGTGAAGGATAGAGCTGAAATGACGGCTAAGGAACTTGATACTTTGAACTTTGACGACCCGGTTGGTGTAATGGTTACCACGCCGGACTACCAAGGGTCCTGGGTTCGAATCCCGGTTCGGTCATGGATGTTATATGTGCGTGCCGTTGTTGTATATGGTTCCCATAAAAAAAACCCAAGGCTTAATTTGGGTTCATTACAATGTATGTGCCTGTGGTCGTTATTTATTTATTTAATAATTATATAAAAGGCGGACAGGGCGCGCGTACGGGATGCTGTTGGGACAAAAAGTATGGCGCTCTATACAACAAGCGTCTGAAGTGTGCCATACGTTTTGTCTCATATCAAGTCCGTAGTGTACCTATCTGGAGCTACAGTTTTACATAGTGTATTAGTTATTCTTCTGATAACAATTGCCTTGTCATGAATACCTTGGTCAGTTAAGATCAATGTTAATCAGAGATCGTTATCATGCGTTTTATTTCTGATGATCATCCACGTCGGTTGCGGTTTAATGTAAAAAGTATTTATGCAAAATTATTATGATTATGCTTATTTTAAAATAAAGATACTGTGTCTGGACCAGAGCTCAGTTTATAGTTGATTTGATATTATTTCGGTATAAGATGCATCCCTAGTTAAAGCTTGATAACTTTGTAGCAAATGTCAGCGGTTCATCGAGGGACCAGGCAGGGAGAGATGTCACGAGCAGTGTCTCGGGTGTCACGGTAGACCGGACCAGTGTTCCGTGTGTCGACACTATACTTACCAGGGAAGATGTCTATCCGAATGTCCTGAAAATACGTAAGTACTTAAAGTATTGATTAATCATTGTCACCACCATAACAAAATATATTGGGTGATTTATTAAACATTTTGCGAAATTTCGGGGCGGATTAAACTGAACAACTATGGGAAAAAACCTGAAATCGTAAAAAAATTTCTATTGTTCCATACTACTTAAACTGCAATGCCTGTTCTACTCAAATGTTGGAAACAGCAGATTTTTTACGATATTTGGTTTACTAAAATATAGTAAAAGCTGTTGACGAAATCACCTGTAGTTTATCAAATATACGTGATAATTTTTTAGACAGTGCAGAAAAAAGTATTAAGCCGAATAAATCCTCAAGAATCTTAAACTACATTGTTTGCTATTATCAATGGGCGCCAACGATTCCCAAAGAGTGCCAACGGGACCCTATTACTATTACTAAGCCTACGCCACTGTCTGTCTGTCTATCTGTCTCTCCTATTCTTAAAGCGCTGTATCTTTTGAACTATAGTAGGTAGCTGGCTGCAATATTCGTGTGTGTATGCCCGGATTTCGCATCCAATAAAAAAAAAAAAAAAGTAAAAAAAGTAAATATAGGAGTGCGATTTTTGAATCTCATTCGCTGAGCTCAACAGTTCAAAATGTCAAAATAACTATGGAAACATGTATCTTTCTACTGCTGATTTGACTTTCGAAAATAGCACTCCTGAAGTATGATTTTTGAAACTCAAATCAGCAATCCAAATCCTATCCTTCATAGTAATTTTGACATTTTCAACTACTGAGTTCAAAGTATGACTTTCAAATATCGCACTCCAGATCTTTTTCTTTTCAAGGTTTTCGTTTTAGCTCCGTTAAAACGGCAATGCATACAAGCATCAAACTTGGTACGAAACTTTAAAGTAAAACAATAAAATAATAAAATCTGTCGAATGTGAGTCGGGCTCGATTCATTGTGTGGTGATATGGAACCCTCGGTGCACGAGTCCGACTCACACTTGCCCGGTTTTATAATTGTACTACGGTAAACTTGTAAGAGCTTAACTGATTTTCAGTACAGTTTTCCCGTAACCAGACCCTTTTATTCTCTTTGATGTGGCTTCCTATTTTCCTCAAGGAGTCCTCCTTGAGTCTCTGCGAAGATGTTTAGTAGTATCATAGCGCAAGTTTGACATCACAAGAGTGACTTTCCGGTTAAGTTTCACAAGTATGGAGTACGTAATACGATTATAGGAGAGAAGTTCCAAACTGAAGATATACTATTCCATTTATTTCAATTTATAGAACGAAAGTCATTGCTTTTTGAATCGCTAAAATAATGCTAAAAGTGAAACTTGCATAGCAGTTCTTATTAGTTGAATATTCGATCCCTCCCTTCTAAAGAGAAATTTGGTTCTGCTGGCATTTTGATCGGCTATTTGTCAGAAATCTCTCGGCGGCGGGCGAAACCCCTGGCGCGCAATCTTTATAAAATAATGAAAAAATAGCAACAACAAAAAATCATGAAAGGTGAATGGTGTGAAAGGGTCCACACTGGCGTTATATTATTTTATTTTGCGATTTTTAAGTAAAATTATCCTATGAAATCCCTCCTTCGGTCGATATATCTGAACCATCCTCATTTTGTATAGGTATGTTGTGTTATGTTGGGTTGTATAGGCCATGAGATATGAAAGAAAAGCAATGTTCTGGGTTAGTGTTGAAGCTGAGGCCAAACGGTCATTCAAAAGGTTCCTTATCCGTAAAGAAATTATAAAATAGTTATAGCCCGTGGGACCCCACTGCAGGGCAAAGGCCTCTTCTCACGAATAAGAGTGAGAGGGTCTGGGCGGTTAGTGGACTTGCTGTCACTGTCAGATAATTTGTTTAAGTCGCCTTAATAGGCATCTGATAATGGTTACACCGCCATCTGATGGAAATATTTGGGACCAACTGTTTAACGTGCCTTCCGAAGCACAGATATGAACTACCACGAAACGGTCGTCCATCAAAAGACTTTTCGGACCGTTTCTCAATTACGGTAATAGTTTACAATACCCAAGTTCCACTGCGCCAACAAGCGTCAGTTCAAGATATATCAATAAAACCGGTCAAGTGCAAGTGGGGCTACTTGCGCTGCGCACCGAGCGTTCCGTACCACACACACAACATAATTATTAACTTACAACCACAAGTTTTGTTTTTTCCGGGACCTTTAGCGCGAGACCGACTCACACTTTGCTGGTTTTTATTATTTGTTTTTAAACTGTAGTATTCGCTCTATAATAATCACATCAAGCTTGACGCGAAAAAACATTAATAAAAACTAAGTTTCTTGTTTGAGGACCCCCCTTTATTTTTAACTTTTTGGCAAATCCGTCATAATGACGCACATTCTATGAAGAACATGTCTATTACGGTTCAAAAGTTACAGCCTTTAATAGGTAGGACAGACAGACAGCCGGACGGACGGAAGGACGGAAAGGCTTATGAATAGTGTCCCGTTTTCACCCTTTAAGTATGGAACCCTAAAAACGAAGAAAATCTTTACTTCCAGATTAATTCTCTCAGTAAACAAATACTGCCTAACAGAGAAAGAATGCAACTACTTCAAGGGTTGGTCTTGGAACAGCACCTGTGTTTTCGAGTGCCCTGTAGACTATACCAAGAACAATGATACAGGAGTAGACACTTGTGTTCGTTGTTACAACTGCCAAAAGGTTGGTAAGTAAGGATAAAGACTTTTAATAGGGACTTGCGGTTTCCGTGAATAGTTTTCAGGCCGTTTGCCAGCCAAATTCTTTTTTAAGTTATTCGTAAATCGCAGCGTATGTTTATAGCAAATGGTCGTTTTCATCCAATAAGACTGGATGGATGGCGTTAAAATCATTTGTTCATCATCATCATCGTCATCATCATCAGCCCGGTAAACCCCACTGCTGGGTATTTGCCTGTTCAAAAGTGTTCAGCACTTTATTCGATTCCCAAATTTAAGGGAGAACTTTTTTAATTTATGAGAAAGACGTTTTGATCCTTCGAATTGATCGATAAAGTGAACTTTACAAACCCACATAAAATAATCAAGTAGCAGTGGCGCAGCACGAATATGTTATTTTTGATTCATAAACTGAGTTGTATTTGATATGATTACTGTCAGCTAGTACAAAAAAGAGCTACTTAGTAGATACCTCTTTTTTAATCAGCCATTTTTTGAGCGTTGATTGGTATCTAGTTCGATTCCATATAATATAATTATCTCCGTTTTTACCATAATTTTGTTCAATTTGATTCATTTGATGTGCATAATAACTGATCAATTCCATTTCCAGACATGTGCGGGCCGTGATGTCAAGACTTTGAATGCTGCACAACAATTAGCAGCTTGTGTCTATATCAACGGCTCTTTGACGATACATATCAGAGATGTTAATGAGGCCATGGATGAATTGAGGGTTCACCTGAGTAGAATCCAAGTTGTCACAGACTATATTATTATTAATAGGTCAATGAAAATCACTTCACTAGATTTCCTACCCTCATTACGAAGAATCGAAGGAAGAAATCTCAAATATGGTCAATACAGTCTCATTATCAGCAATATGATTAATTTGAAAGAATTATTTACTGCAAATGTGACTAATAATCTTGAAATAGGACGCGGTAAACTAAATATGTATGGCAACCCTAAATTGTGTATGAGTAAGATTGCTGAGATCAGACCAAAGTTTCCGATGCCATCAAACGACACTGATATACCTAAAGGGATGAACGGCTACAGCGGTGGTTGCGTTGATAAGGCTGTAAATTTGAAAATAAATGTATTGAATGAGACTGCTGCAACAGTTATCTTTACTCCGTTTAATAATTCTAAAGTTAATACATCTTACACAATTCTGTATGTCAGATTACCACCAGAAACACACTCTTCGTTTGTACCCGAAACTTGCAGTGAATCAGAATGGTTTGCTGTCAATGATCCAAAAACCAGACATGGAAGAGTAGAATTGACTTCCCTCCAACCTGCTTCAACCTACGCAGTATGCATAGAAACTTATTCGAACTCCCATGATCCAGCTCACACTCGTCTAGCAAGAAGTACTATCGTAAACTTCGATACTCATGTTGGAAAACCGGAACCACCATTTATTCTAGAGCTTGTCGCTTTTTCCTCGGATGCTGTTGATATTCGTTGGGTTGACCATAAGGAATATTACAAGCATATCACCAGTTATGAGTTAGATGTCTCCTTGATAGAGATTAAGCAGAAACATTTGACAGAAAGGAATCATTGTCATACAGCTAATGAAGTTTTGGAAGAAACTGATTACTCTCGTCATGCTTTAATTTTGAAACTGCCAAAAGAATATGATAGAGGCTGTGAACCGATGTGTGGAATTATATCTACTGTACCGAAAGGCGTGGAAGAAGAACATTTTGATATTTGCAGTTCTCTTGATAAAGATTGTGACTTGCACGAAGATGATCGTCTTGAAAATACTTATTTTGGAAGCTATGTTAAAACTTTAGCTGTACACATAAAGGGTGCAAGAAATAGCTTTAGAGTTGATGGGTTAGCTCCATTCAGAGATTACAAATTCAAATTACGAGCTTGTGCTGGCAAAAAATGCAGCAGATCTTCAAGGGGTGTCGTAAGAACTCGTCGAGCTAAAGATGCTGATATTCCAACAGTACTACGCGTATCTGCTGATATGAGCGGTTATATTTCAATAAAATGGAAGCCACCTGATATCACCAATGGACCAGTATTAGCTTATACCGTCCAAGTGGTACCAAATTCTTCGAAATCCGATAAATTCCTGCCACATACTTGGTGTGTATCGAGTGATAAGTTGAATTTGGTAGTTAAGTCGCACACTGCTGGTGAATATTTAGTGAGTGTGTGTTCGACAACTCTTGGGTCCATAAGTGTTTGTTCGTCGTGGCAGAAGATTTACGTTCTTTCCTTAGTACAAAACATTTATGGTGCGCTTTGGGCTGGTGTTTTTTTTGGTGTTACTTTAACAGCGGTTTCGACAGTGATCGGTTTCTTGTGGCAGTGGCGAAGGTTGAGTGATGTAGCACCCTTAATAGATAATGAGTCGAATTGTCGGAATGAAAGTGAACCTCCAAGTATTATATCGCTGAATGAATTCGTGCCATCGTATTCGGTTCCAATACGTGATACTATTTTAGAATATTGATTTTTGGAATACATTTTTACTCGAGGGATCTTTTAATTACTTTTTTCTAATATAGGATTATTATTCCTTTTTTCTGTTAAGCCCTGTGTAAGTATAAAAAGTTGTATAATGAAATTGAGTGAATGAGTGAATAAGGAAAAATACTTTATTTACACCATTCCCGCACCAAGGAAAAAAATACGGCGGTCTTATCACTACATAAATTCAGTGATGACATTATCTTCTGCCATCTATCCATCACAGTCCTTGATCAGTCCATATTTCTCCGTATATCTACCATAAACTTATTATACTATGGTATCTACTTAAAACAACTCTTTCATTTAATTTTAAAACGACCATGTCATTTTTTCTTTGTCTCGTTTCCCTTAACCCTTACGCAACACCATAAAAATGCATTTTATCGTAGAAATGATTGCCGAAAGTTTAAGAGCGTTGATTTTAAGGGTTCCATAAAAGAGCTATTTCTACTTTTATATTCTTTTCTTCAGTACAATTTCTCTGATGCAGAATTGGCCGTAAAAAATAACTTGGGTCAAAACAATAAGGCCGAACGCTTGAGTGGACAGTTAAGGTTTTAAAACGACTTTTCATTTCAACTAATGGAAGGAAATGTACCTAATGCTCCTCAAAAGTCCCTTTTGTTACATCCAAATTAAAGCTGGTTTCGCGTTGATGTGAAAACGAGGTAGTACGTCAGTTCGTGTCCACTTTTTCCACACTTTTATCTTACACTAGCGTTAACCCGCGACTTCGTCCGCACAAATGATATACCAGATTTTAAGTCAGATTATAAGCTATCAAACAAAAAATGTTTCATCAAAATCGGTTCAGTAGTTTTTGCGTGATGCTCGTTCAAACAAACAAACAGACAGACAAAAAATCCAAAAGTTGGTGATATGGAATCAGGGACACCTAAAAACCATATCGTAATTTTTTTTTTGTTAATATCTTCAATGTACAGACACACTTCTGTTACAGTTTTATAATAGTAAAGTATAAAATTTCTTCTTCGGGTTGCTCTCCATTACTGGAGGTTGGGGAATTTGGAGTGTTTTTTGGGATATTAGTGCTAAGTATTGTACGTTGTGAGCATCGGTGCAAGGAACGAGCCTCCCCGAGTTACGAAACGCGAGTTCCTATGGCGCAACCTGGGCAGTCAGCCTCGAAACAGTCATTTCTGGCTAGCTAATCTTTACACTACAGCATGAGTAATTGTCATGATAATATAGCTCATGCTGACACGAAAGAACCTATAATGTTTGACTGTTCCAGCTAGCTATGATGGAAGATATTATCAATTTTACACCATCTCCAGAGTATTTTTTGGACTGATGTCGATACAGTTTTTTACAATTTTGTAAGTACCTTATTGTAATAGACTAATAAATGCCATTAGTATCGTTATCTAATCATAATCACCGAAAATAGTTCTCAATTATTATGTTTAACGATTTTGATGTATGTCAACGAGTATGCAAAAAAGTGGACATGGGCAGATGTACCAAAGCTTGTTCTATTTTTAAACGTTTGTCTTTTGTTAACTTGGTTATTCAAATCAGGTCTCGCGGTTTTTAGACTTTTGTTGGACTTAGTTTAACAGGCACATGGTGAGTGCCTTCTCCTTCTTTTGGTTTCATCAACGTTGTCATACAAATAATTGTAACATTTAATGTAAAGAGAGATAATTGTTTTTGAAAAACGACATCATTCTATAGGTAACATAAAAACTCTTAAAAAAAGTTTTTTACCTAAGTTCTTTTTAGGGCGGATTTTTAAAGCTTCATTCTTTTCTTCTTTAGAGCCCTTCGACACAGCGGCGATTAGGTCCCGTCGAGAGATCGCTGAAAAATCGCAGATCAAAACGACAGATAAAAACTAGTGTGGAAGGGCCTAGAATCGTTCTAGGGAAGGGCTCTTAAAATTAGCCTATACAAAGTGTAACAACGTACACACGGCGACACATCAAGCTATACAAAACTAAAATAAGCTGGCCTCGCGACGTTATACGTTATTCAACCTACGCGTCGCCAGCTTATATCGGTTTTGTATAGCTTGATGTGTCGTCCGTGTGCTCACGCAACGTACGTTTTACAAAGTAGTTATATAATTATTTTAAAATTAGCTGTCCCATACGAGTCCGGTATTTTTCTCGATATTGAGTCCATACTTATTCAAAATTGTTCAGTTTAATTAATGGTCTAACACTCAGTTGCAGAAACGCCCATTAAATTTAATCCTCCATTAAATCTCTTGCTGTAACTTTTTGTCTTGTTAACTTAGTAAAAGCTAGCAAGAGATTTAATGGATGATTAACTCTAATGAGCGTTTTTGCAACTGACACTAAGTCAGCACCCTTTAAAATATTACTATTACTAGGGAGATTTCTTACACCCTGTATAAAGCTATGCCCATAATTAATTTTAATTATTCGAGTCATAGTAAAACAGTGTACTCTAAGGAGGTTGTATAGCCATAGCTTGCTGGCTGGTTTTTATTTGAAATAAATTTGGAACGTCGAGGAACCCCGGTGCGGGCTTCTATTATTAGGAAGTCAGAAGAAGATCGTTCTCAGAGCTAGAAAGCAAATGTCTCGATATATGAAAATAAAAATATAAAATAAACAGTAAAGCTCTATTTTAATTACCATCTGATCTGCGCCTCCACAGTACCTACCACTATATCAGTCGTAAAATTCCGTATAATTTTCATAACTCCGAAAGGCTTTATTACTTAGATGGAACCAAAAAGTGTGTTCAAAAGTGTAGGAACTATATTTACAAATACTACTGTGATAAACTAATGAACCGTTATCATTTAAAAAATATATTCGTCATGACATGACACGATGGATGGCGTTACAATTGTGAAAACTTCTATTCGCTGTCAGATTGAAAGTGTTAATACTCGATTCCCTTCCAATAATTTTAGAAAACGATGGATTCATCAATAAGATTATGATGGTTTTCGATTTCGAGTCGATTTGATACTTCGAATTAATATACTTTTTGCACAGTAAATGTTCATTTATGTATAAAAAACTCACATTTTTGTTGCTATTATATATTTATTGATAGTGAACTATTTATACGTGCATCAAGGAGTGAGTGAGAGAAAATCTATGTTTTTTGTCCCATTCTGCGTATGCGATATTTTTGTTTGAATTAGTTGAAATTGCATTCAAAATCTTGCAACTAAGTCAAACAAAGGCACGATTTTTCGTACATTTTTGTATCTCTTTCCCTTTCCAGTATACGCGGTCGGGAAATCTATGAAATACTCAATCAACGGGATTTTCTTAACTTTTAATGCCATCTCCTAATTAACCAGTCATGGAAAACGCCTCACTGGCACTGACATCTAATAAAACTCATTACCCACCCTCGAAATATCAAATTTCACATGCATCAATTAATTTATTATTTATTACATTATTTTATTCTAAATGACAGTTATCACTTCTCGGTCTCTTCTGTTCTGTCATCGGATTTATCAAAATTTATAGCTTGCGGTGGCTGATCAGCTGGCCTCTCCTAGAGAAAATTCATAGCTACGCCAATGCAGAAAGGACCATCGATCGTGAGTTTAAGTGCTAATAATCCTAAGAAAGGAATAATAAATTAAACAAGTGCCGCTTCTCCCTTTTGGTTTCATCTACGGTTTTATGGTCATTACTGTCAGATTACCAAGTGTCCCGAGACTTATAGAAACAAGGCTTATCTCAACTCGACAGATCTTTGACGCTCGTAAATTTTGCCCCAAACGGGGCCTAATTGACCCCCAAAGTGCCTGCCTAGGCAACTTTGCATAAAATTGAACGTGAAGCAGACAAATTTGTTAATAAAGAGGCAATTTTATGAGATAATAAAGGTTTTATTGAGTGAGAGAGGTTGGTAAATTAGTTTTTGTCGTTGGCTTGTCGATATTATATTAGATTAGGTTGGTATTACATACAATAAAATCATAAAACCTTTACATAAATTTTTAAGGGTGGTTCACGTGATCAAACTGAACAACTTTTACCTTGGAAGCAAACCTGAAATCGCAAAAAACTCGACTCAAATTTATGAAAAACAAAAAATTTCCAAAATATTTTTATATATTTAAGTACCTACCTACGTAAAAGTCATACTCTCTATGAGTATAACGTTTACGTACCTACTTACTTAGTAAAAAATATATTGGAAATTTTTTGTTTTTCGTACATTTGAGTAGAGTTTTTTGCAATTTCAGGTTTGCTTCCAAGGTAAAAGTTGTTCAGTTTGATCACGTGATCATCTTCTACCACAGATTTAGGTAGCTGTAGACAGCTAGTTTTATTTTTACTGCATTTTTGTGTTTCATTTCGTTTTTCATCTCATTCTTGTCTTGACTCATTTCAATCATTAATTGAATTTGATCAGCGTTTGAATTTAGGTACTTTTATCTATACGCTCAGTTGCAGAAACGCTCATTAAAGTTAATCCTCCATTAAATCTCATGCTGTCACTTTTTTTCTCGTTGACGGACGTAATAAAAACTAGCAAGAGATTTAATGGAGGATCAACTCTAATGAGCGTTTCTACAACTGAGTGTTAGTTACATAATAGAAAAGAGACAATTCGAATAAGCTTTCAAAATGCAAACCCTACCCACTAAATTAACTTTATTACTTTTTAATTTGACAAAAGAATGATGTGACTCCGGGAACTGGTTCGAAACTTTTAACTCTTTCTTTGTCCACAAATTACAAATTGTTAGATAAAAGCGAGGGTATAAGATTCAGAAAGGACATTAATTGTTGGACAGTAGAGCACGAGTTATCTAGAATTATACCTTCATTTAACGAAATCCATAACCACGATCGCTTTTCAAATATAGGTAGGTGCCTTGGATAAGTAATATGTCAAGATTGACAGTCGAAGCTACGAAAGCGTAGAAAAAATTGCAACCAGTACTGGCCTCTAAAACCTATCCATATAGG
This sequence comes from Agonopterix arenella, assembly GCA_927399405.1. Lineage (NCBI taxonomy): Eukaryota > Metazoa > Arthropoda > Insecta > Lepidoptera > Depressariidae > Agonopterix > Agonopterix arenella. The sequence goes on from OV656704.1 coordinate 2,643,780, forward strand.
TACACGCACACAGGCACAATTTGTATGACGCCTCACTCACACTAACCTAAGAAAGTTGGCCCCTTTTGTTTTTTACGGTAGAAACTTGAGGCTCCTTCTAGACATATACTTTTTCTAAGGTAGGTACTGTAAGGAGGTTGTACAGCCATAGCTTGCTGGCTGGTTTTTATTTGAAATAAATTTGGAACGTCGTGGAATCCCGGCGCGGGCTTCAATTATTATAATATTGAATAACAATTAAGTAAATATACCACTAAGGTCGATTTGTACGAAAAGTTTTAATGTTTGAAAAGCTGAATTGCGAAGCCGAAGGCCAAGCTCAGTATAGGAGCGTCCCCTCTGGTACCTGGAGGACCTGGTCTCCGGGGCCAACTGCCACAGTAAGTAAGTATATATAGGTAAGAATTGCATGACAAAACAATTACATACTTTCGGATTACAAGTTGACTCAGCTCCCCCCTCCCCTGACTTGCCTCTACCAATTAGCGCTGAGAAATGAATGGTACAACATTAATGGAATATAGGTAGGTTCACTTTTAGCATAATTTAATTATACCGACATTAAGTGTCCCTGACTCCAATATTGTATTTTTAACCAACTTCAAAAAAGGAGAAGGTTCTCAATTCGACTGTGTTTTTTTTTGTAAATGTCGTCAATGTACAGAATATACACTTCTGTTACAGTTTTATGTTAGTCTAAGCTTAATAAAAATATAATAAAAAACCGGACAAGTGCGTGTCGGGCCACGAGCAGTGTATGGTTCCGTAGTTATGCCCGTCACAAAAGGCGGACTGAGAAAATTTTATAAGTTGGTCGACTATTACCAATTCGTTAACGTGTAAAGTCTACTTAGCTGTGATAGTTTTCCTTTTAACATCGTTACGTACTATACTACTGCCGTAAATTTTTTCCTATATCCAAAAACAATCGTTTAGCTAGCAGGGACATAAGTAGGTACACACACTTTACTCTAACAAAAATTTGCTTTAAAGCTTAATAATTCGCAAACTGATCCCTCCCTGACTCGAAAAATGGTTTTCACAAACCCACAATGTTTTTAACGACCTATCCAATGATCCCACACCGTGGGACAGATAAGAAAAAAAATTCATCTCCATTTTACGTGTAGAGGAGGTACCTAACCCTAAAGAGTCTCGTTCACGTTCGGCTACTTTTGACCTGCCTCCTAATTATGATAAGTACCTAATTTACAAAAAAAAAAAAAAGTGGAGCGATAAGCGAAGAACGCAGAGCGGTGTTAGTGAAATGCGAGACACGCCACAAGTTTCCGCTACCTTATCTTATCGTGTGTAGTCGAGCTTCGTGGTATCGCCTGAAGCCTGACGCCTCGTCTTTAACGGCAGAAGTGTACTTGTAAAATAACACTAGCTTTTGTAAGTTTCTGGATCAAGATGCGGGGAACTAGAGAGAGCGTATCTAAGGAAATCTTTCCATGATTAAATAAATGATTTTCACCGACCGTAGCAACCTCAGCAGACGACGGAAATGCATGAAGACGAATTGAAATAAAAGGAAAATGTAACCCAAAGAGTAATATAAGTATTTTAGAAAAGAGAACCTACTCGTGGCAACATTATGCATCCACCTTATGTCAAATTGAAGGCTAGCTAGCGCCATCTATGTTTTACCGACAATAATTCAACCTATACTATACAATATACATACTATTACATACCTACTTATATCTACTCATACCGACGGATATTATTGTTTTGAATGCTAGTTTTCGTTGGATCCCGCACCGATCGAGTGAAATTCCAGTATCCTTACTATTCCTGTAATCTAAACATTGGTAAGAGAACAACAGAAACTCCAGAACATCACTAAATCGCCACGAAATTGGACGAAAACTACAAACAACCCGCACATTACGCAAGATAGGAAGCCATTTGGTGAATTTGTCAATTAGACATTGACATAGACAATAAAATCTTTTTTTTCATAGTTCTGCGAAGTGTTTAATAGATGGCAGCACATTCTATGCAAACTGAATTCGGAAAAAGCCACCAAAAGGCGACTGTCCTCCGCCTGATGTAACCCATCTTTATTGACTATTGAATTACATGTATACAAGAATTTTAAACTAAGACTCTACACATCTAACTATACAACTTTTACAATAGCAAAAAAACATCTGCTCATACTAAACTGCAATGCAACGCCTACTCGACTCAAATGCAAAAAACAGTTTTTTTGCGATTTCATTTTTGCTCCCATAGTAAAAATTGTTTAATTTGATGGGTAGGGTCTTAGTTTAAAATAATGAGTTCAAATTCTTATTGTATAAAACTTCTTTAATAATGACAACTGACTGTGGTTTAATATGGTGTTGTTTTGTCTATATAAGGTCTAACAAAATTAGGTGAAACTATTTTAAGGGGATGATCAGACCATCAAACTGAACAACTTTCTCTATGGGACTAATATCGAAATCGCGAAAAAAAATCAGCTGTTCCATACAAACCTACTCGACCTAAATGTATGGGACAGCAGACTTTTTTTTTCGATTTCGATATTGGTCCCATAGAGAAAGTTGTTCGGTTTGATGGTCAGATCATCCCCTTAAAATAGTTTCAGCTGATTTTGTTAGACCTTATATACCTATTGTGCTGCTTGTAACAGGATATTCAAAACATAACAAGCTTTCGCCAGGAACTAATGAGAGTCGATCTACTAATTCATCGTGGGGTACATGCCACCATATTTCGGTTATATTTAACACAAAGATTTTTTCAGTGAAGAGATAAATATAGGGTCCTTCTTAATATGCTGACACTTTTTTAAGGGGATGATCAGACCGTCAAACTGAACAACTTTCTCTAGTTAAAGAATGTTGTCTGTTTGTAGTTACGCCTGTATCTATGTCTGAATGTGTGTGTGTCGGGGTGTGTCTATGTGTGTATATTCTGGATTACCTCGTAAGGGAATCCGGTTGTGTAAGCAAGACAAATTTCAAAACACTAAGTAACCAGCGTAACTCAAGAACAATCCTCCGTGAATAAAGAGCTTGTGGCAACTTTCTTCATTATATTGTAGACACTTTTGACTGTTCAATTTTGTGACGTCATTACAACTTCCCTGTTTGTTTAATTGGCTACCACTTCGGTGGAGGAATTATCCAGCCAGAATAACCTGATACTTGTAGTAAGACGCTGTTTAAGGGGCTGACCGACAGAACTCATATATTTTTGACTTGCGACATGAAAAATCTGAACTATGAAAACTGCTTTAACTACCAACTTGCAAAAAGATCCAGGTACCTAAAATGGAATATTTATTTTATAGGATCTTATGTAAGATTTGTATAATTTGTACTATCACTGGTTTTTCAGTGAGGACGTTCTTCTTCATCTTCATGAGGAAATCTATTATAAATGCATCAATTTCCTTAATTAGAAGGATCCCATAGTCCTGCCGTGGACGGAGAGGGCACTACCTACTAATAAATTGTGGATATTCTAAATATGGTTTAAGAATATCTATGAATAATCCCTTTCGGGGAATGCTCATGATTATTTATTAATCTTAACTTATATATTTTTTATTATGCTGAAAATGATTTTTTACTTCTCCGGGCGGAAAGCGTCAACTTTCGTCCTGCTGCGCTAAACGAAGTTGCCGCTTTCCACCCCAGTCGAGGACAAAAATAGTGTACTAACCTCGGGCAGTAAATAAGAAAGCCTCAGATCACATGTTTGTCGACCTCGGCTTCAAGCCTCAGATCACATGTTTGTTGACCTCAGGTTCGCCTCGGACAACAATTACATGAGATCTGAGACCTTTCTCACTTTCCTGCCCTCGGTGTGTAATTTACTATTACTGTATTGAGCGTGCATTGGTGCCCGCAATGATATGAATGTTATTGTAAGCTCACTGGGTGCCCGCTTCTACTTAATACTAATTTTCGAGAGAACACCATTAGCACCGACAAACATCGAGAATATGACTTTCGAATTCACATTTCCACAAAATAGGATGGAGTCCCTTTTTTGAAGAAGTCGTTTAAAATCTAGCGTTGTTTTGCCCCTTAACAAATTACAAGGTATCTTCACACTGGTTGGGCCAGTGCTCGAATGCAACTGTGGCCGCAACATAGTTTCAAGACTGAAACGGTTGTTCTCGGAGCTTTGTACTAGCCAAATTGCTAGAAATGTTTTCTGTTTATCTAAATTATTGTGTATAACAGGTGTTGTGCTCGCAGTTAATGCTTCCTTTATAAATATTAAGTTCGAAAGATATTAGTGGACTAGTATTATTCCATTTATCATAATCATCATCAGCCCGGTAGACCCCACTGTTGGTTATAGGCCTCTTCATTTTCACGTCAACCAGAACGTTAAGGTAGTCTCATTCACTGTTTGCCGGCTACTCTACTAAATGTCATCCGACCACCTGGCTGCTGGTCTGCCCACTGACCATTTCCCCTCCCACGGCCGCCACTCTGTCACTGCCCTCGTTCATCTGCCATCATTCCACCTGGCCAAGGAAGCCAATTCGGAATTCGGTCTAGAAGTGTGATTCCTAGAATAGCTCTTTTGTGCGACTTTGACTTTGTGCACTGCGTCCTTAGGCTGAGTCCATGTTTCGGAACCATACGTGAGAGTGGGCAAAACACATTTTAAAGAACTCGGTCTTAAGGCTCTGTGGGAATTCTGTACCCCCTTCCATTTATACTCCCGGGTTAAATGTCTCTTAGGGGTAAAATTGGAATCGACTATCTGTTGTTGGTTAAATTAGTAATTTACGGAAAAGGCAAGTAAGTACGTATAAAAGACAATTTATAATATTTTGTTTTGTTTAAAAGATGACTATAATGTAGAGTTTCTGGCCGCATCTTCTCTACAACGGAACACCTTTCCACGCGGTGGTAGAGTCAAAAATGACGTCAGAAAGTTATCATGTTTTAATTTGAGTTTAAATTTAGATGCGGCCCTTTTTAAAAAGCTTGAGCGAAATAATTAGGTACTTAGAGCGTTTTAAAAAAAAATAGCATTGACTCATTCGTATCAATCCTTTATTAATAGAAATCTATATAAGTAAATAAAAATGAAATGCTGGCTGGAAAGATATGCCAAATTTTTTTTAAATGTTCGTAATGTTCTGAGTTTGTTTTTTTCATTTTAGAGGCTGATCTTTATCCAAAATATCTATGCATGCAACTTAAGGGGGCGTGGCAGAGGTACTGCAAAAAGATTAGGCGTGATGGAAAGGAAGCTTGCCAGACGCCACTCAAGCACCTTCCCTAATTCGAACCACACCTCCTTGTAATTAAATTTGGGAAGTCTGGAGTCTGTTCTGTATTCTTACTTATAGTTCGGTACATAAGTGTGTAGGTTTATCATCATCATCAGTAACTGTAACTGCCTCCGTGGTCTAATGGTCGTGGCATTGGGCTCTAAACATGGAGGTCGTGGGTTCGATTCCCATGGGGGACACCTAGTGAAATGTCACTTTGTGCGTTTTTCCCCAGTTGGTTAGGACATTGCAGGCTGAATCACCTGATTGTCTGAAAACAAAAAATGATTCCGTGCTTCGGATGGCACGTTAAGCCGTTGGTCCCGGCTTCTATCTCTGGTAGTAGTAGTCGTTACATAAACCGTAGAGGCCGTAAGGCGGTCTGAGAAAACTCTGACACCAGGGCTCTGCCCACACGATAAGAAGATCGGATGCATATTTACCTAAAGTTGAGGTGTTTGCTATTATTACAAAAGTGCACTCCTCGCTTTGTATCGAAAAAAATATGTTTTTCTTTAATTTTATGATTTTAAGAAGTCGCTTTCATACTATGCATCCTATTAGTTATGCATTCCCGGACTTCCTTACATTCATGACATACATTTTTAGACTTTTTTTTATATTTAATAGTTTTTTTCCTGGCATCCCGAAAAATATTTAAAAAGATAATTTTAAGAAGCCGCTTCCATAATTTTATAGCCAAAAATGAAGTTTAGGAAAATATGCATCGGAATATCCGATCTCTAGACATAATACATCAAATCTCCTGAAGATGTTTTGCGCTAGGCTATGCCGATTTAGGTGTTATACAGGGTGTAAGGGAAGCGCTTCCGAAAACTCAGAGGGGTAAAAGTACCCACCAATACGAACAGCTTTTACTATAGGATCAACAAATGATATCTCAAAAAAAAATCAGCTCCTCTATACATTCTGCGCGGTAAGTATTTAATTAACATTAAATACTTACGTATGAAATAGCAGATTTTTTTTGAAAGCTCATAGTTAGTTCCATAGTAGAAGCTGTTCATATTGTTGGGTACTTTCACCCTTTGAATTTTCGAAAGCGCGTCCCTTACACCCTGTACATAACGTTACTATATGCTATTAGTATTACATAACGGTAGGTAATAGTACTATTTATCCTCATGCCCGAACAACGCGGACCAAGTCGCAAACAAAAGCTCCTAGTCAAATAAATTCTGTTCTCTCAAAGACGCCGCAATTTATAGCTTTTAAGGTCTCACAGCTTGAAATAGTTACTTGTGTTGTTACTGATATAGAAGCTTAGTCGCCTACATACGAATAAGTTCAAGATAAAAAATAGCCGAGTGCGTATTGGAACATACTCTGAACACTGGAAATTAAATGGAAATTGGGCTACCGTTTAGTATGAACTGAATGATTTCCATTTAATATAAAAAAATAAAATAAAAATTCTTTATTTGATTACAATTTAGTGGTACACAAACGAATGAGTCCCTGACTCCCAAAGTCGGAAAACCGTGTATTGGGAGACAGTTTCTTCCCCTGTTGCAATAGGTATAAACCAACTAAATTAATTAATTAGGTACTTACATGATTTATTAATATACTTAATATGCTAGTATTTAGGTACTTAAAAATAGTAGCAACATTCCGAAATATATAGTTAAAAAATGTATCATATCATCAAACATATCATTATTAATGTATTATTATCATTAAAGATTCATAAAAAGAATAATTCAAATTTTAAAACATTCAAGACAGCAATAGATCATATTTAGGGGGTAAATATAACATAACATGTCATGCAGACCGCGTTTCCTCTTGAAGTATGGTGATTTTTGCCTGTGGCCTTGATGTTCAGTACCAATACAGGCCGATACAGGGCTCAAAATTGAAGCATTACCTAGGTTTCCACACGATGTTTTCCATCACTGAAAAGTTGACAGGCCGTAATATGAGATATATTGTATGCTATGCTAAGCCCCCTCAGTCTCATATTCCCTCGATTTACATAATTCTGAATAAATTCGTATCATAAATAGAATGAGAACATTCATCATTTTTACATCATTTCATATCGTTATCGTTATATGCAAATGATGAAGGTTGGATGAATTGATATTTTGCATAATACTTCTGTCAATTTAATTGAAAAGATCAATAAAGGGTCCGGTATCTTTGCGTTTCAGTTAGATACGTCCCGTTATTACGTTTATACTTTCTCTTCTTTTATTAGGAAATGATTTTTCTTTATTATTTCTTTTGCCCGCGACTTTGTCTGCGCTGTATTTAAACGCTATAATGTTCTAAAATATAATACCAACTACATCACTTAGTTTTTCTCGCGAGGCGAAGAGGATAATAATATCCACCTGTGCGCCCGAACGCGCTGAGTACAAACGAAGCTTGATCCTTTTTTTTAACCGACGAAAAAGGAGGAGGTTCACAATTCGACCCGTATGTTTTTTTAATAATTACTCCGCCAATTATGAATGGATTTTGATGATTATTTTTTGTTTGATATGTCATACTTTAGAGGTGGTCGCATTTTAATTTGGTGAAGATCTGGTAAAGGGCTTCGGAGATAAGGAACTCTTCAAAAATGTATGGCAAATCACCGGCGATTGAACGAAATGTTTTGTGTTGATGTTTCTCTTGAATGTACGGATATGTCGACCCAATATAATACCAATACTAAAAATGTTGAAAAAAAAACACTACATAAAATAACATAAATATTCTTTCACACTTTTATTTCAATAAGATTCCGAAATTAATTTGTGTCTATGGTTTGTCTGATTTTCATTAAAATATGTAAATAGTTTTTATGGCTAAGATTAATTTAAGATTTGTATGGAAATCTTCGAGCCACTGTAACTTTGAAACTATACGTTATTACAAAAATCTGACAAATTACGGACACAGCTCTTAAAACTAAGGTTTATCGATGGTGTTCAAAAATTTCAAAACAGAATCAAACTTCGTTTTGATAGAGCGCGCTATTGGGTATTATATCCTCTTAAAGTAAAGAGACTCTTGCAGAGTTATCGTGCGTGAAAGCTAGCTAGCTTCCGAAACCATTATAATTCTAAATAAATTCAAAATTCAAAATTTTTTTATTCAAAATAATATCACATAGATAGCTTTTTGACGTCATTTTTTGAGTCTACCACCGCGTCGGAAGCTGTTTCGTTGAGAGAAGATGCGGCCAGAAACTCTACAACACACATCTTTTAAACAAAACAAAATATACAAAGTACAATTAATATACAATATTGCATTACATAGAGTAACATTACAATAAAACCGGTCAAGTGCGAGTCGGGCTACTCGCGCATGCTGTAGAGTTTGCTCTATAATCACAACAACTAGTTTCTTGTATGAGTGAGTACCCTCATTATGGTGGTGGTGCAGAGGTGGATGCTACTGCATGCCAGCTCATCACCCTTTGTACAGTAGGTAATGTAATTAAATGTAATATTGTTATTTTAATTTATTTAATGAATGTATTTATTTATTTGTAAACTAACATAGTTATAAGACAATTTTTACTAACACAATATGGATGAATAATCTGAAATAAATAATTTTTAATTTAATTTATATTAATTAATTTTAAATTTTTTGACCTTTTTATTCTTTGTTTTCAAATCCGCCACAATAACGGACATTCTGTAAAAATTTCAACTGTCTATTACGGTTCAAAAGTTATAACCCTAAATAGGTAGGACAGATAGACGGACGGACGGATGGTTGGAAGGACGGACGGATGGACGGACGGAAAACGTCTAAAACTAGGCTTAGTAATAGCTGTCTAGCGACTGCCTCCGTGGTCTAATAGTTAAGAGCATTGGCTCTCGACACGGAGGTCGTGGGTTTGATTCCTACGGGGGACACCTAGTTATATGTCACTTTGTGCGTTTCTCCCCAGTTGGTTAGGACATTGCAGGCTGAATCACCTGATTGTCTGAAAAAAAAATGATTCCATGCTTCAGATTTAAGCGTTAAGCGTTGGTACCGGCTACTATCTCTGGTGGGTAGTAGTCGTTATATAAAAACCACGTCAGAGGCCGTAAGGCGGTCTGAAAAAAACTCTGACACCAGGGCTCTGCCCATACGATAAGAAGAAGAAGTAATATCTGTGGTAATAGGGTCCCGTTTTCATCCTTTGGGTACAGAATCCTAAAAAATTAACCTATCTACAGCTGCACATTTCATAGGTCCATACATACAGTAGTTACCTAAACGTGAATTTTAGTAAAATGTTATATTTTACGAAAGCAAAATTTTACGCTTTATTTCACAGAGCAAGCTTTCAATTCAATCTAACAGTATTACTTCACAAATGAATGCAAATTATGGGCCTCCAAATGTTTGGCTTAGAAACCTCCATAAATTTGACATTTTGTAAAGTGGAGTGAATGGTCAGAGCATTTTAGACGAAAAGGATCGGGAAGACGAAGACAATGTAGGACTGAAAGGCTTATAAAATATAACACTTTTGTTCGCGGAACTGAATTGAAGATTAATGGATTTGAGATTTTCTTTGAAGGGTTTTAATTTTGTTTAGCATTATTGGTACTGGAGCACCAGTACCGAAACTCCGAATGGTCGCCGCTGTTGGTCCTGGTACAGTGGAGGGAATGTGTGGTACAGTACGACCAGCACGGCTAGCATGCTACCCACGACACAGCGTTTAAACGAGAAAAACGTCATGCGCGCTCTTTCTGGCATACGTAAAATAATAAAGATGGAGGCGCATGTCGATTTTTATCGTTTTCTCGGGGGTGACATGCGAGGCCTACTGGAGAGGAATAATTCCGCTCGTCAATCTTCGTTTGCGCAGAGCAGGACCGAGTCCCCGACAAAACCCGAAGTCATTTAGTAATCAAAGGGTGCAAAGTCGGATAGCAGCGGAAAGGGCGCGAAAACAAATTAGCCAATAGCGTAAACGGATTGAAGGTGGCACATCCTGATTGGTCAATATAATTTCGCGCTCTATTGAAATTTGTCAACTGCGCAGGTACATCGGTAAGACTTATAAACCGGTACTACTGTAGGCCTATGCCCGTTTCATAGAAGGATGTAAAGATTTTCCAAATTCTATTTAGCTTTCCGGCCAATTATTCAACTACCAACATTCTATTTAAGAATGTAGGTTAATAAATAATAAAATCGGGCATAGGCCCACCACACATTCCCACCGCTGTAACTCCTGTAAGCCAGGATCGAGCGGCGACCATTCACAACACTGGACAATGAAGTCCAGCGAGCCTGGGGGATGACTCTAATCTGTCTTGGAACCCGCAATGAATTAATCAAAGAAAATAGGAGGAGTAGGAAAACGAAATATCCGACTTCCCTCCATTGCAAACGGGAGACAGCAATAAGAAGGAAAAAACATGGCTATTAGAGAGCCAATTCAAGAGATCATTTATGGCAGTGAAGAATGTAGGTTGTAGCAATGCTCACACTTAGCTATTTCGGTTTCGGGATGAAATGACGTGTCAAGTGGTGAGAGGTGGCTAGCCTTCGGCCACATGAACACTGCGCAAGAAGCATTTAATCCATTAGTCTCCTCGTACGACATCCACGGGAAGAATTGAGGTGGTCCATTCTAAGCCGGAACCACACGGCTATGGATAATTATGATAAGCAAAGATAAAGATAAAGATAAATTTATTTGTAAGACATGAGTGGTTTTACAAGCAGTTGTTACAATAATTATTAGGTCCTACATGTCTTACCTTACGGCTTACAAATTATTATAACGATAATGTTAGGGGTGCTAATTCAAGTATTTAAAGTATTAAATCTTACACTAATTACAAATTTATGGCCAAGATTAGAATAGAACAATAAGTGGTCATAATAATTAAATATTAGAGTAATGTTAAACAAAAAAAAAACAATTACAATAATATTTAAGTTAAATGTCAAAGTAATTAAATTATACAAGTAATGTTGGTAATGTCTAATACAAACTTTAAAATGTCAGTGTAATGTAATTGTAAATGATGTCAAATAAAAAATACTTAGTACGAAAGAAAGTTAATTTACTGTATAATACAGGATGTAAGTGACAGCCTGGCAAATACGGAAACGGAGAATTCAGACCATCAAACTGAACAACTTTCAGTATGGAGCCTACCTCAGGAAACGCGAAAAAAAATCTGCTGTCCCATACATTTTAGTCGGGTAGGTACAGCAGTTTTGTATGGGACAGCTGATTTTTTTTCGCTTTTCCTGAGGTAGGCTCCATAGTGAAAGTTGTTCAGTTTGATAGTCTGAGTTCACCGTTTCAGTATTTGCTAGGCTGTCACTTACACCTTGTATAGTTAGTCAATTAAATAACATCATTAAAGAAATCATGAATTGTATAATAACATTTCTCAATTAATATAGCAAATTATTTGAATTTTTTTATCGAAACGATATTCTATCCGACATAATCTTGGACGTTACTACAACATCGGACCATATCACCAGGCATACTGGCCACTAAACCACCACGGCTTTTGTATATTAAAATATAATAAGTATAGTTCTATTCAGTGGCGTAGCGTGTGTTTCGCCCGGGCACGTACCGATTTTGCCGCCCCCTCGTCTTCAAAATAAGACCTACAGAAAAAATAACGGAGCGAGCGAAGCGAGTTCGAAACCATTTTAACCAAATTTGCAAATCTATTCGGGTTGTGGACAGACATCTTTTGCTTTATCCATCCAAAAATAGAAAAACGAGCGAAGATTCCTCAAAATGAATCTGTTAAGAGCCAGAACCTTTTACCTACAAAAGTCGAGTGAGGCAAGCCCGAAATTTTTAGCACCACGTCTTATATGTGGTCAGGAATTCATGATTATGTTTATACCCGCAGTAATTAAAACAGAAACTCAATGCGAACTCGACTTTTCTCTGCTCGAACGAATTGGTTATAGACAGAGCTCAATCAATCTGTATGCTCGCCCCTAGTAAAGTGCCGCCCGGGGCATTTGCCCCCCCCTCGCTACGCTACTGCGGATATTATTATTTTAGCTTTTATATAACGACCAGCGTCCTCTAACGAATGAGGGTCATACAACACAAAAAATAAAACACCAACAAAATAAATCAACAAACTTTGAAGCCATCACTTGCTCCATAAACCGATAGATTCTAACATCGAACATTATCGGATATCCCATGGATATCCCGAAAGAAACTTAGGATCTTAAAGTAGCCAAGTTTGGAAGGTCCACTTATCAAGGCCCTTATCTCTGAGGCACATCAATATAGCCCGACCGTTACCACTTGAGAGGGAAAGTGTTGTTAGTTCTTCAATTGGTGTTGGAAATCGGTTGTTTTTTAACTTCGGTGCTGTTTCTCAGCTTATCTTTAACAGACCATCGATAATCAATACAGTTTCGATTTAATCATTGATTGGGAAAGCACTAGCTAGCTTCTAGGGTTCAGGTATCTAGATTAGGAAGTAAGGTTTTCAATGTTCTGTTCTTTCTGAGATTTAATAAAACAAATTTTTATTTTTATTTAATTTAATTTTAATTGCGATTGCGATCTCAAAACAATACATCATCAGTTTTTGTGCCTTTTGTATTTCCTGATTGTTTGCTCTCTATATACAATGTTTTTATGGTGTCAAATATAGTATAATTGATTGATTGATTGATACCTAACAAAAACTATTTTATAGAGATTTCGTCAGCACAAATGAACTGGTATAACTATACCAGTTAAGTCAATAAGCTTTAAAAGAATGTTTCATCAAAATAGTTTCCTCCTTTTTTGGAAGTTGGTTAAAAATAAATTACTATAAATAGTGAAACGTGAGTGAAACAGTAAGAAGTGTCACCGATTATACCTTAAGAGCCATACTAGTGAAGGGAGGCCGTACTCCAGAGAGCTGAAGGTACATGGTATACTTGGGTATTTAAAAGGGAAATGCATTGTTCTCGACCGTGCTACGATTCTGCCATTTTACCTCAACTAGCATGACTATAAATGGTTGAAAAAGATCGAATGTTTTAACTAAGGAAATAAAAATTATTTAGAATCCTTTAGGGATTAACTTAACACTTCTAACGTACTAGTATACAGTAGGAATACTATACGTACGTACTTCTATTATACAGGGTGTTAAAAAAGTTAAAATAAACATTTCAATCTTTTAAGGGGGTTGTTGCGACCATCGAACTGAACAACTTTCACTAGGGGACCAACAACGAAATCGCGAAAAAAAAATCATAACTCGAGTAGATCTGTAGTTTAGTATGGAACATAGCAAACGCATCGCATCATGGCGATTACGGCAAATCTCCCTAATTGGAGGAGGCCTATGTCCAGCAACGTCTATCGGCTGATATGATATGAACATACGATTTTTTTTCGCGATTTAGATATTGGTCCCATAATGAAAGTTGTTCTGTTTGATGGTCTTAACCATCCCCTAAACGTACAAACTAGTTTATGTAGAGTGTGTTAGAGTACAAAAATTCAAATCAACAACTACTTAAACAAATTAATATTCTTTCTATTTTCACACTTACTTTGTTGCTGCATCTACCCCATTGATTGGAATATCATAATCATAAACCAAACTCAAGTGTTTGCGCATTCTTAAGCCTCCTCTGACACTGACTAAGAGCCTGCGAACGCGAACATTCTTCGAATCTGAATAAAAAAACTAGATGCGCAGTTTCATGTAAAATCTTAGCAAATTTTATCCGTAATGGCTGAACCATCATCATCATCAGCTTATATACGTCCCACTGCAGGGCACGGGTCTACCCTAAGGGATGGTGTATGGGCATCAGTCCACCACGCGTGTCCAATGTGGATTGGTATGACATTCACATACGCAAAATTATTTTTCAGGGTATGCACCTGCATAAGGATACCTATCCTCCCGATGTTTTCCATTTGAGAGTAGTCGTTATTACGTACATTTTTTTTTAAACTGTTTTGTCCCACGGCTGGGCAAAGGTCTCCCCCAAACCCTTCCACGTCTCTCTGTTGGGTGCTACATCCCACGACTCATTGCAGTAGGTATCCAGCTTGTCTCGCCACCTTTTCCGGGGTCTGCCTCGACCTCGGCTCCCGTCGTGAGGCACCCATTTTGTAACAATTGATGCCCACCGCTCAGTGTGCATTCTGCAATCTTGCCCAGCCCAGTTCCACTTTAGTTTTGCTGACTTTTCCCCTACCTCAGCTATTTGAGTACATAAGTTAGAAATATTCATTGGTACATTGCATGTCGACCATGCGGGTTCGAACCAGGCCCTCATGATTGAGTGCGCATACCTCTCCCCAAAACGCCACTGACGCTACGCTCAGCAATGCAATTCCCTATGCGCAAACATCGTCACAACCTTAAATTCGTCGTTGAAACATCGGCGAGCTGACAATTCGGTATTCGCTGGTTATGTCATGTGTCGAATCCATATAAACATACCTACATTTACATCACACAAAAATAATCAGTCATCGAATTATTTTTTACTTTTTAAATGTTTCTTTTTTGGCGTTGGGGGTTTTTAAATTTGTATTTTAATGTTATAAAACAAAAAAATAAAAATAACTTTATTTGCATCTTTAGAGTACATATGAAAAACAGTGCCTAGCTCCCAAACTAGGATACTAAGAAACAATGCTGATATTTAAGTGTTTGAAGATAGTTTCTTTTCACTATGATACGGTAGGTTAAATTACGGTAGGTTATTTCATAATTTTTAAAGTTACATCAAAACTACAGAACCGATTTTCATGAAACATGGCTAAGAACACTCGGGATAAAATTATCTATGACACAAAAAAAACTAAATGAAAATCGGTTCATCCGTTTGGGAGCTACGATACCACAGACTTATACACAGATACACAGATAGACACGTTAAACTTACAACACCCCTCTTTTTGCGTCGGGGGTTAAAAACTTCGACGATTTGAAGGATGCAAGAAGGATGTTATATTTGTGAGCTCGTCGATGTTTTTGACAGCGATGTGAATATCTCCTGGTTCTGACGTTATGGCGCAGTAGGTACCTAAGACCAAAATGCCTTCAGATATTCCTTGAGGGTTGGTGGGGTAGAAACACTCACCCCACCTGACCTTACATTCTTCCACAGTTTACTTCGTCCACGATAATTCTAAAGTCAGAAAGGTTTGTTTAGCTTAGATACCCTTACGAAATTAGTGCAAATACCGAAAGTTCTACCGTACTTCCTTTCTATAGTATGCGATTAACAACTACTAAACTCGTTTGAGTGGAAAGAGCGATCGGTTTCTAGTTTCAAAGTCAATTGACCCAAGCTCCAGTTGAACAGTGCATGAACTTCGGCATGTAGGCACTTTAAGTACTTAAGCAGCCACCGCCGCCGGCCAGCGGTGATACTAATGCGACTCCATTCTGATTTCATTGTTAACTTTAATTTTAAAAAATTTCTTCCTTTTTAGGGTTCCGAAGTCAACAAGGAACCCTTAGATTAGATTTCTTTATTGCATTCATGTACAGCTTAAGGTGGTAAAGAATTACAAGCAAAGTATTTACATGAACCCTGGTAGGGCGCAGCAACGCAGAGAGCGAGTATAGTTTCGCATGTCCGTCCGTCTGTCCGTCCGTCCGTCTGTCCGCGGTTTAGCTCGGAGACGCTTAGTACTAGAAAGCTGTAATTTAGGATGGATATACACATTAATCACTCCGAAAAAGTGGTTAAATAAAATGTTGAAAAATGGATGTTGGATGGAAATAATTACGAAGATATTGTCACGGATGCTGTGAAATGACGCAGCTATAGAAAGGCATTCAAAAATTCGGCCGGTTTGTCAACAAGCTTCGTAGCTCGGCGGTCGACGCATGGACTTCCGTGCCGGGGGTCGATGGTTCGAGACTCGTCGAAAATTATTCTAGATTTTATTGTTGTTGGAAATGTTCTAGAAAAGTAAGAGGGAGTAAGAATATTTGGAAAGAGACAGAAAATGGGCGTGTTTAGGAATGTTCTAGAAAACAGAGAGAGAAGGAATATTTGAAAAGAACCAAAAACAATAGGAATGTTCTAGAACGAAGAGAGAGAAGAAATATTTGTAAAGAAACAATAAAATGGGGCGTGTTTAGGAAGATTCGAGAAAGAAGGCGGGATTAGAAATATCCGGAAGGGAACAAAGGAATAAAGAAAAGACTAACGAAATTCGGGCATCTAGAAAATTCTAAGGGGTATATAAGGCCGCGAGTTTGCGGACGCAAGTCAGTATTGATTTAACAGTGAAAAGTGCGAAGCCAAAAGGAAGAAAAGTACTAGTGAAAAGTAAAGTGCAAAGTAGAGTGGAACAGTGAGTAGACAAGTGTCAGTCTAGTGCAGTGTAGTGTGTGTCGCGTGTCGTGACGTCATAGTGCCGTGCGTCGTGACGTCATAGCGTGTCGCGGGTCGTGACGCAGTGAACAGTGAAAGTGGTGAGAGGGGAAACCCCTGCGAGGAGGACTGTTAAAAGGGGAACCTCTGCGAGGTGGTCCGTGTGTAAGTGTGTAACCTAATAAACTCTGTAAATAAATTGGACTTAGCGTTTCACTCCAATCCCGTAACCCGTCGCTCGTAACATTTGGTGTCAGAAGTGGGATTGGAGTAAGATGCCGCTGGTGCCAAAGGAATTAAAGGGAGTCACCACCCGGGCCATGTCGGAAGCGCGGCAGGAAGATGCGGCCCTTACAACCGAGGTGCAGCGCACTCCAGTGAGAAGACCTGAGGGAGGTGAAGTGCAGCGCACTCCGGAGCAGAACCCGGGAAACTTCCTCTATCAAATCCAGCTTATGATGGAGGCGCAGGCTCGCCGTCAGGAGGAACAACTGCGCGCACTGAAAGAGGAGCAGGCTTGCATGATGGAAGAACAAGCTCGCCGTCAAGAGGAACAAGCTCGCCGTCAGGAGAAGCAGGCACACATGTTGGAAGAACAAATGCGCACGATGCAGGAGGCCCTTCATAAAGATATTACGAAAGGCTTGCAGCAGGCAGTAGAGAGAGTCGAAGCCGTAGAAGGGAGGTTGGATCGTGTGAAGGGCGAGTTTGAAGGGAGGTTGGATCATGTGAAGGGCGAGTTCGAAGGGAGGTTGGATCATGTGAAGGGTGAGTTCGGAGGGAGGCTGGATCGTGTGGAGGGTGAGTTTGCCAAAATCCGGCGAGAAGTTGAGCAGAGTAAATCTCATAGTCGTGTCGCTGCTGTTTTTGACTCACCCATACAACCAAAAGGTGTCAAGACTCCGGTTTACGATGGACTGACGTCATGGGCCGCGTTTAAGCTACAATTTGAGACAGCAATGAAGGTTAATGGCTGGGGCAAAAAGGAGGCGGAGCCTGCGTTGATATTAGCACTCCAGGGACAGGCTCTCACCGTACTGGAAGCCGTAGGAGCTAGCAGAAACCTGACGTTCGACAATTTTTTCGGAGCTCTGGAGGTTAGATTTGGCGATGGACATCTTGAACACGTGTATAGGGCGCGGTTGAGGGAACGTAATCAAAATGCTAACGAGAGTCTGCAACAATGGTCTGTGGAAGTCGAAAAGCTCGTGCGAAAGGCTTTTCAGTCGTCACCGGCAGTCATCGATAACATGCTCCTGCAGACCTTTACGAATGGGATACGGGACCCGGAGGTACGAGCTGCAGTGCGGCTTGGGCACCATGTTACACTCAGGGACGCTGTTGCTCATGCATTGGAAGTGGAAGCCGTACGTCAGGATCCTCATTCCGCTCGGCTTAGGGAGATTGTGGCGACTGGAGCATCAGTGCCGAGAAATCGAAGCGTCAATTATGTGTGCTACGAGTGTGGTGAACGAGGACATATTCGCAGCTCCTGCCCGAAGCGCACATGCCGTCGTTATGTGTGCTACGAGTGTGGTGAACTGGGCCATATTCGCAGCTCTTGCCCGAAGCGTACAGGCCGTCGGGATATAGGAGTCTCGACTGATGAGCAGCAGGAAAACTGGAGGGCGCTGGGCGGTTATGTTGCAAATCCAACCATTGGAGTCAAACAAACATCGGACGGAAATAGTCTGTTAGTTGAAGGAGAGGTCAATGGTAGAAGCTGTCAATTAACTTTGGATACCGGAGCTTCGAGGACGGTAATCAATGCTCGACTGATAAGCGATATGGAAAGTTATCAGAAACGAGTTGTGCAGCAAACCAACCTACAGTTAACAACAGCTACTGGCCAGCGCATACCTGTTAGGGGAGAGTTGGGAGTTTCGATTAAGATCGGGAAAACTTCTTTCAAACATGAGGTGATTGTAGCTGAAATAGTGGACGATTGCATCATTGGCTTAGATTTCTTACAAAGTCACCAGTGCAATATAGACATGAAAAACGGCGTATTACTGTGTAACACAGAGGAGGTTCCGATGAAAGGTGGATCATCGGGAAAGGTCTACTGTGTGAGAAGAATAGTTTTCAAGCCTAGATCACAGACCGTGGTACCTGTTGTTTTGCCTAAGAGTAACAATGGGAAATTACCACGGAGATATGCTGTGATGGAAAAGGTTAAAACTGAAACTTGTTGGATTCCGGCGAGGAAAGTTGTTGGATCAGTTTCTTCTACTTCGATTCCGATACTTAACGTCGGAGATGTGAACCTGACGATTGAGAAGGAGGAGGTTGTTGATCACTATGAGGATAATCCTCCTAGGAAACGTAAAGCTGAGGGGGATGTAGTATCGAAAGTTATGGAAGACCCCAGCAAGGACTTGACTAAGTCACCGACTGTGATAGCGAAGAACTGGCTCTCTAAGAACGGCGCAGATATTGGTAGAACAGACCTGGTGAAGCTCACGATTAATACAAGAGATGTGGTGCCAATCCAGCAACGACCTGGGTGCATTCCGTTTGTTTGTGAGAAGGAG
This sequence comes from Agonopterix arenella, assembly GCA_927399405.1. Taxonomy (NCBI): domain Eukaryota; kingdom Metazoa; phylum Arthropoda; class Insecta; order Lepidoptera; family Depressariidae; genus Agonopterix; species Agonopterix arenella. Next base: position 2,662,899 of record OV656704.1, read on the forward strand.
GAAGGAACATCGGTTTGGCTGTATAACCCTGTTCGTAAGAAAGGGAAGAGCCCGAAGCTACAGGCAAGTTGGGAAGGGCCGTATGAGGTAGTGACCAAAATAAATGACGTCACATATCGAATCCGACGATCGCCAAGGAGCCCGATGAAGATAGTGCACGTTGATCGATTAGCTCGTTATTTCGGAAGTAATGATGCTCGGGACGAGCAGAACTAAGGGAGGGGCAGTGTCACGGATGCTGTGAAATGACGCAGCTATAGAAAGGCATTCAAAAATTCGGCCGGTTTGTCAACAAGCTTCGTAGCTCGGCGGTCGACGCATGGACTTCCGTGCCGGGGGTCGATGGTTCGAGACTCGTCGAAAATTATTCTAGATTTTATTGTTGTTGGAAATGTTCTAGAAAAGTAAGAGGGAGTAAGAATATTTGGAAAGAGACAGAAAATGGGCGTGTTTAGGAATGTTCTAGAAAACAGAGAGAGAAGGAATATTTGAAAAGAACCAAAAACAATAGGAATGTTCTAGAACGAAGAGAGAGAAGAAATATTTGTAAAGAAACAATAAAATGGGGCGTGTTTAGGAAGATTCGAGAAAGAAGGCGGGATTAGAAATATCCGGAAGGGAACAAAGGAATAAAGAAAAGACTAACGAAATTCGGGCATCTAGAAAATTCTAAGGGGTATATAAGGCCGCGAGTTTGCGGACGCAAGTCAGTATTGATTTAACAGTGAAAAGTGCGAAGCCAAAAGGAAGAAAAGTACTAGTGAAAAGTAAAGTGCAAAGTAGAGTGGAACAGTGAGTAGACAAGTGTCAGTCTAGTGCAGTGTAGTGCCGTGCGTCGTGACGTCATAGCGTGTCGCGGGTCGTGACGCAGTGAACAGTGAAAGTGGTGAGAGGGGAAACCCCTGCGAGGAGGACTGTTAAAAGGGGAACCTCTGCGAGGTGGTCCGTGTGTAAGTGTGTAACCTAATAAACTCTGTAAATAAATTGGACTTAGCGTTTCACTCCAATCCCGTAACCCGTCGCTCGTAACAATATAAAGCTTTAAAATTTTTCATACAAAATTTATTTATAAAATATAAATAAATATATATATATATATATATTTTTTTTTATATTATCTTCGTAATTATATTATAAATTGCAAATGTTATTTGTGACGCGGCAACTAGATTTTCTAAACTATTTTTCCATATAAAAAAATATTACTTTTATTAATTCCGTCTACGCGTATTGTGCATCAAACTTTTGAATGGACTGAAACCACGTTAAATTCTCAATGCATAGTGAAACAAAGTAACAATTTATATGTTAGCAGGTAAAGTAACAATTGCAATATATTTTAGATTGTCAATGTGGTAGTTTGTCGTATGAGTTGAGCAGTAAAATACATTCGCAATACAATAAATTGCTAACATTGTACCCGTTAACAAAGTGGGCAAACATTTTGAATGTCGATAGTTCGCTTGGTTGACTGTGTAGATAAATACATAATGGTAGGTACCTCTTTGGCTATTCTAAGCTGGTACCACATATTTTTAGGGTTCCGTACCCAAAGGGTGAAAACGGGACCCTATTCATAAGCCTACGCTGTCCGTTCGTCTGTCCGTCCTAGCTTCCGAGGGTTATATCTTCTGAACCGTAATAGGTAGCCGGTTGAAATTTTCTAAAAATATGTATCAATTTGAGATCACAGAATGTGTATATTGGATTTGATGATTAATAATTAAAAAAAACAAATAGTAAAAATTAAGGGGAGTTCCAATACAAGAAACTAGTTTTATTCAACATTTTTTTCTTCTCGCTCTATCGTAAAAACGGTAAAAAAAAAACCCTGTTGGAGCCTTAACGGGCTGCTTTAGACCATCAACCTGAACAACTTTCTCTATGGGACCAATATCGAAATCGCGAATAAAAATTAGCTGTCCCATACATTTCAGTCGAGTTATGTTTGAACTTTGAAGTTTTGTATGAAACAGCTGACTTTTTTTTCGCGGTTTCAATCTTGACTCCATAGTGAAATTTGTTCAGTTTGATGCTCTGAAGCAACCCTTTAAGGCTCCAACAGGTTTTTTTTTACACCCTGTATACAATTGTCAATCTTGGTGTGATTATAGTGTAAACTATACAGAATAACAAAAAATAATAAAAACTGGCCAAGAGTGAATCGGTCTCGCGCTAAGGTTCCGGGGAAAAACATTTTGCGGTAAATTAAATAATAAGTATTGTGGTGGTAGTAGGTATCTAGGGAACCCTCGGTGCACGAGTAGTCCGACTCGTCCTTGGCCGTATAATTTGTTAAGTACTCTTTATACAAGGTGTAACAAAACACCCTAGATGTTTTAAAGGGGTGTTTTGAGAGTTTAGAGCATAGATTGATATCTATATTGGATATAGATAGGTAACTCGTCTTGAATTTTAGGACGTCCTAATTGCGTTGCCGCTTATTAGCACTAGGGGGCGCCACATTATGAAATAAATTGAAAAATACGATCGGCCGACACGAGGATCGAACCTTAGCTACCCGGATCGTAAGCCGGTTGTCTAGACCGCTAAACCAACAAGACAGTGATTGATATGGGCGAAATCTCTCACTACTACAGCGCAGCGCGTGAGGTGTATTGCGCTGTTACTCCGATATGAACTCTAGTTCAACACATAGAGCTTCGAAACATAACCGATAGATGGCGGAAGCTGTCTATGGAAAATCAGCGTTCTACTTAGTTTGTACTAAGATAACATAGCATGTTTAGATCATCAAAACTGAAACAATTACACCAAGGAGCCAACATCGAAAAAAAAATTGAACTTCGTGAAAACGATAAGGTCATAAGGATAACATTTTACCTTCTTCGGGTTCCTCTCCATAACTGGAGGTTGGCATTCAGCTCTGCATAACCTTTGTATTTTACCTGAATGGGTGCCTTTTAGTTAAATTAAAACACGATGCTTGACGGGGTTTCACTGAACATTAATTAATTAACAAAATGTGGGTAATCAAATAAGCTAATTAATATCACAACAAAAACATAAATGTGAAAGAAAGTTCGGCAAAAAGATTGTGTTTATTTGCTGGTCCATAACATATTTTTTTAAATCGTGTTTTACTTAATACCTGCATAATAACCAGGTAGGAAAATCACTTTCTTCGTACAGGTTTCACTCCGCATAGTGACCAACATCTTAACTGAAAAAAAAAGAGCTGTTCCATAGAAAATGTCAATAAAAATACAATAACTGAAGGTATTTGTCTCGGAACCGGCTAAAACTGCTCCGATTTGGATAATTTTTTTTTCAAATGTCCGTAATTTGAAATATTACAACCTTTACAGTTTACAAATTAACGTTTTTTTTTCGTATACAAATCTTTGAACCAGTGTAACTTTGAAACTATATAACATAACGGAAATCTGATAAACCGCAGACAAGGATATTTGTTTCTTGATTGTGTTTAAAAAATTCATTGAATTTAATTGGTTAATATTAAAAAAGAATCAAACTTCGTTTGTATGGAGCGCGCTCACCGTTTATTCGTCAGCCAGTCTCAATTAAAATTGCTTCAATGTAAAGAGAATGTCCTGTTTTCACATGAATTTACAAGTCGTATTTTCGTAAAAAAAATAATTTTTTGGGTTACAACTTTTTACATGACTAGAGCGTCAATTTTCAAACTGTAGTGGTTGTTTTTGTGTTGACTTTACAGGTATTTAAAAAAAATCATTAAAATCGGAGTAGGTTTTTTTTGACCGGTTCCGAAACAATAGCTTCTTATGTATATCAAAGAGCTCATTTTTTTCGTTATTTCGTAGTCAGTTTAAGTTAGAAACAGTTGTTCAGTTTGATGACACCCCCTTAAGTATGTAACGCATTTAAAATTACACCTTGTATAATATTGTTTAAAAATATTGCGTAGTTTTTACTTACATACGAGGACCTACCTATGCATACTCTTAAACACGAAACTTTCCAAGAACAATAATCCTTATAAAACAGAAGAGAAATATTTACGTTACCAAGACGAAAAAAGCTTTAAAAAGACAGAGGCTTTGAAAGGATTTTCTAGTACTTTCTTTTTGTGTGAGAACGTTGTAGTCACGGACTTAAATGCAACAAATAATGCAAGTTCTTTAAGTCGTGTACACCTATATACCTTCATAAGTATAAGTGTACTTATACGAATTTAAAAACTTATATTATGTCAACATGTATTGTATTAGGCATCACACTTTAAGATAGCTTCCCCGCGTAGCAGAGAAAGAAAAATAGGAAGAATAGGAACTAAATCGCAACTGAACCATGACTGGACCGCGTACGAACCACAACCTTTAATACATTCGGTATTGCTAATCATTGGACAGACTTTAGAGCAGTTTTGACAGACCGCTCAGATGTTCAAGGCTGTCAGTCACATAGTAAATAAGTCAAGTTTAAAGCGATACGTAATTGAATAGTAATTGGATTTCAATGTAATAAGAACTGAAATTAGATTAGGATTGACTTGAATGTTTTAAATTAGAGCGATTGCCCTCCAGGTCATCAACCCGACCATCCCTCGCTGGCACCGCTGTTTATCCTGAGATACCTACAGTAGTTAATAGTACTGTAATAATTAATTTGATAATTGCATGTTTAGAAGAAAATTTTGCTGTTCTATTAAAATGAATAGATAATTAGAAGATGACTAAATTTGTTAACGCATTGACCTTAAAATTTGCACGTCGCCATGTGTGGCAGAATATGTCTTGATTCATGTTATATATTTAAGATCTTAATGTACCACATTCTGGCAAATAAATATATCTATCTATCTATCTATCTATGTGGTGGTGGTTCATGGTGTTTGAGGTCTAATTGCCGGATGAAAGTGGATGGCGGTGAGTGAGACATAGGCATGGAATAAATAAGAGTACAAACATAGGGTAGACAAACAGATGGCTGGGATCAGGCAAGAAAGTAGTTGTTCTGCAGCCAGATAGGCTGATGTACCTATTTGTGAAGATCACTGGAAACACTTGGGTACGAATAGAACAAGACGGGGAAGAAAGTATATGAAGGGGAGGCTTATATCTTTTAATGGATGGGAAAGACCTAATTCATTCACATGTGTGGCTGTCACAGAAAAGTGGTGGTGGTGTGCAACTAAAGTGTATTGTGTTTTGCTTACCTGCACCGAGCAGTATGCATAACGTACGTAAGTTAGAAAAACGAATTAGTACATTACATAGGTATGATACGAATCGGCACGATATGTACCTGCAAGCGAATTTCATTGCATCACATCAGGAACTAGCTCCTGGGTACACAGACACAGTTCGCTAGGAGGTACAGAAGCTTGGGCTAAACTGATGATGTAACCGTATTTATTCATTAATTCAAACTCTGACCCTCATGATTGAAAGTCCATGCCTCTCCGTAACGCGCCACAATCGATGATAGGTAATTCGCACGACAGGTCCGTGCAGTGCAGGTTTGAAGGTAATCCCTGGGCATACTTGCCAAAATACATCTATTCCCGCTAAGTCTGTGGTGCTACCGGTGCCAGGACTTTACTTTTTCCCCCACTGTTACAGAAATCCTTTTATCCATTTGTACTTCTTACGTTATTGATAACAGCCCAGAATTTATTGTGTAACCCACATAGTGATTTATTACTTTTGTTAGTCGTCTAGTAACCTAGTTCGAATTAGTTTGTAGTACCTCTTCGATATCAAAATACTATAGATGAGACTGAAATGTTCTTATAATTTTCGTTACGTTGCCTGTAATGTAAAGGTACCTATAATTGCCAGATGTTTATCGTTCCATTCGGATTGCAAAAAATACCAGTAGGTAATTTTAGATTTATAAATATTTTTTACAAAATGGTGTCAAAACAATAAATGGTTTGAATCACAATTACGACATACCTTCCTTGTACGTCGTAATCTTCATTACCTAGGTCGAGGCAGTGGCGATAGCTCTATACTCGGACTTCAATTCAAGGACCGGTTTTCTTTTGGTTTTCTAGGGGATCGACCGATCGCGCTACGGTCTGTGCGAATAAAGGTCAAAATTTAAAAAATTGTTTCTTCAAAATAATAAAGAGGGAAAAGATGATCAAAAGGAGGCCAACGCATCTTTTGATGGAATATTTCATTATTTGCGAATCATTTTGAACGAAAGCTAGAAACTGTTTACTTCTGACATGGTTGTATGGGCTCGATCCCTTGGCCTTAAAAAATGGCAGGCACAGTCTTGAAATGATTTTGACAGAATCTCACGAACGTCTCTATGGAGCAATAAACATGCCATCTGTTGAGTTTTTTAGGAACTTAAATTAAAAAACAAAAGAAAAACGCTCATTCAATTCATTTATTTATCCAAAAGACATTACAAAAAGGATTCTTTACATTAGATCTGCCAAACTGCATGACAGTTTGTTGGCAGATGTAAGCTCTCATTTTTTACAGTTTTATTCTTTACATTTTCTATATTATGCTGCAATCGTTAGCTTTCAACAAATCCTGAGTAGAGATTGAAAAGTTAGTTTCAGTGGAATTTTAATTAATTGTGAACCAATGAGATAGTGTAGAAATTTCATAAAAGATAAGTTAAGCATTGTAACATTCAACAGATTTTTCTAGGGGGCGCAATGGCGACAGGATTACGATTTCGTATGGAGCCCCACCCCCCCACAATTCCGTTCGGCTTCAAATCCTTTACAAAATCATCATCATCATCATCTTCCTAGCTGCTGTCCCGCTGGGTAGCGGGGTCTGCTTTCTTAATCTGTTTCTTCCTCTTCGCTCTATCTTGAACATCGTCGATGGAGAGCTCGCAGCTGTCCATTTCTTTCTTTACAACATCAGACCATCTGAGTTTTGGCCTGCCTACGCCACGTTGACCTGGTAGGGTGAGGTCCATTGCTTTGTTGCCTATATAGTCAGGTGGTCTTCTTTTTACATGTCCAAACCATCTAAGTCGATTTTCTTGGATTTTGTCAGCTACGTCGCGGACTCCGAGACTACCTCGCACGAACTCGTTGCGTATTCTGTCGTATCTCGTAACCCCGCACATCCAGCGTAACATCTTCATCTCAGCGACTTGAATGGTTTGGTTTGGAAATCCTTTACAAAATACCAATCTATATTCGGAATATTGGCAAATTCTAATGACCACGTCACTGGCGCTCAATAATTTAAAGATCCATTCCTAAAAAATTTCCTGTTAAATGCTGTTTATGTTTTCGGTGAAATAAATTTAAAAGAATTACTTATTGTTATATGTTTAGGCGAATCTAATGTTTTCTCTAGATCAATGTAGTAACTACCTACCTATTAAATGTAGTAGGTCGTAAACTAAACGGCTTGGTTTATGACATTACTTTTATGAGAGAAGTTCAAGAAAGACAGATTATATGTTTAGTTTTTATTAGTTTTCTTAATAATAACTGTTTGATGTCCACTCACTTATAAATACAGCTTTCATAAAAGTTATGATTTTATTTTCGACAAACGCCTTATTTATTTTCATTAGCAAAATACCTATAAGGTAAGGGATATCAAAGAAATCATTAGGAAAGTTTCGAGTAACTTATAATGTTCTGAACCACATGGAAAACGAAGGCCTTTGCTCCACCAGTGGATTGAAATAGGGTAAACAAAAACCAGTCAAGTGCAAGTCGGGCTCCTCGCACACCGAGGGTTCCGTACCACACTACCACACAAAGACACAACTTACAAAAAACTTTTCTCCTGGACCTTTAGCGCGAAACCGACTCACACTTGGCCGGTTTTTATTTGTTGTTAAACTGTAGAGTTTGCTCTATAATTACACCAAGTTTGACGCTTGTACGTATTACCGTTTTTACGATAGAGCGAGAATAAAAAACGTAGATAAAAACTAGTTTCTTGTATGAGGGCTTATCATTAAAACGGATTGCATTTATTATGGAAAGTCCTAAATTTTGATTGAAAAACAATGTATAAAAGAAATCACAGTGATTACTGTTCTACAGGGTGAAATTGATATCATTAGCATCCTTTTAAACTAAGAGTCTACCCATCAAACTGAACAACTTTTACTATGGGAGCAAGCCGATCGGAGCAAATAAAAAATCTGCTGTTAATACCAAACTACAATGTCGACGCGCGAGTTCGCGACTCAAATGTATGCAACAGCAGATTTTTTTTTGCTCCGTTCTGTTTGCTCCCATAGTAAAAGTTGTTCTGTTTGATGGGTAGACTCTTAGTTTCAAAGGATGCTAATGATATCAATTTCAACCTGTATTCAGGGATCGAATTTTACCTATCCACCCCCCTGGATACGTTCTTGTCTCAGAGATATCCAAAAGGAATGCACTGTAGTTAGAAGTTTTCGTGTGTAGGTAAGGTAAAACCTACTTCACAATCAAGCGTTGGGTGTTACAATTAGGCGAGTGCGCCAGCACGACGTCTTTTGAACCTGTGTGTTACTTGGAAATTGGGTCGTTACGACCCCTGTGTTTAGCTGTACAGCAGCAGTGGCGAAGCACGAGTGAGTTTGCTTTACAGCTCGTGTAGTAAACTCACTGGCGATTTAGATTTTTATCCCATTGATAATGTTTTCCTTGGTAAACTATTCAGTTAGATAGGTCCAACTTCGAGAAAGAGATTAACCGTCGAATCCAACTCGGCTGGGCAGCTTTCAGGAAGCTACATACTACGTCCCAAATACAGTAGTGCCTTAAAACGAAAGTCTTCGATCAGTGTGTGTTGCCAGTGATGACATATGGAACTGAGACGTGGTCGGCACTGACAATATCTCCGCGTAGCCCCGTCTGGTCCCCATCCGCAGAAGAACCAGAGTAACTGACATAGCCCAAAGAGTTGCTAAATTGAAGTGGCAGTGGGCGGAGCATATTGCTCGCAGAACCGATGGCCGATGGGGCCGAAAAGTTCTCGAGTGGCGACCGCGTACCGGTAAGCGCAGCGTGGGTAGGCCCCGCACACGGTGGACCGACGACCTTGTGAAGGCGGCGGGAACCCGTTGGATGAGGGCAGCGCAGGATCGGTCGTTATGGCGATCCTTGGGGGAGGCCTATGTCCAGCAGTGGACGTCCATCGGCTGAGATGATGATGATGAGGATGAGCCCCGTCTGGCGCTGCCTTGGCTGCCTTAGATATCGTCGTACGTATACTGGCGAGTCTGGCGAGCACACACACAAGCCTCGTTTGGTACCATTGTATGAAGATGGATTATTGCCTTATACTAAAGCCCATACACCCTCCTTGACGTATAATGCTGATAATGATGATTATTCTGATAAGAGAAAATTTAATGATCTGGTCATTTCCTTAAAAAATCCGTCAGCATATTTATAAACATTCTCTATACAGGCTAATGATGATTGTATCAAGTTTATTTAATAACATTTTTTTATTTTTTTTTTATTTTTTTTTACAAGCCTTTGATGTTTAAAAACACATAAAATTATGTATAGATCCGTTGCCCGCGCTCCAAAATGGCAATAATAAAAGCAAGGTAATTGCCCGGTTTTCGTATTAGTCGGGGAAATCTATGGATTTTTGTATGGAGTAGATTGCATTAATTGCACTTTACGTGATAGTTTGAAATATTAGTAGATATATACCTGAAAAACATAAATTCTCAGTAATCCCGATTTTTTATTGTGTATTATGGAATAATTAAGAAATTTACAAAACATTAAATTTAGGTATGAACAAAAAACAGAAAACTGGTGATTTTTTACAGGACGGCTTCGTTCTAAGTTTTACTTATAAAAATAATAATCCCCGGTTAATATCGTAAATTTGAGTATATATTTCATATTTTGTAGGTATTTAAAAATTATAACCTCCAAACTTAATTATTTACTCTTTATTTGTACACAATAAACTTGTATGGGGTTAATTAACTGTCCCTTTTGCTGGTATGGTGGAAGAAATATCTTTTGAAATAAGCTTGCCCTTTGTAAAGTTATATCGATTTTAAGGAATTTCTCAGCGTCCTCAGCCTATATAACCACCAAATCTCGACAAAAATGTTGTAAACTAACTAACTTATTAGTTCAAACACAATTGTATTTAATGCTATTTCAAACCGTATTTTTCCTAGACTATATAGTCACGCGCCGACTAGTGTACGGGCTACACGTAACTGTAGTGCAATGATTAGGCGTCTATTTGTAGTAGAAACTCATCATATTGTGATGCTTTTCTTGCGCACCATATTCAGCCAGGAACATCAGCGCAAAATTCACAAGGTATTTTCAACAAACTCAGCAACATAAATTCATCTCAAAATTTCCATGTCACAGCACCTATCAATATTAATCATAAAGTCCATTAGTTTGAAGGTCCACGTCGGTTCAGGCACGGCAAAACTTTGATTACGCCCTGACGGCCATCCTCAAACTTACGATAGAATCCTCGGTATCTGATTAGGTTTCAAACTAGTTGTATCTAGCAAGTTGTCACTATGATTTGACGAGGCTGTTTAGAGTTATGAAATAGCGTCTTGGAGTAAAGGGCCTATGTCGAAAAATAATTGAAGCGAAATGGGCGTGTGATAGCTAATATTACTGCCTGATGCGAGAAAGAGATGGGGCGGCGCGCGCGCCTCAAACGACGCAAGCGTAAAACAAACTTTTTTTAACTGTGATTGTAATATTTATGTAAGTTCAATTCTGCTTTAATCAAACTTTATAAAATATCAATCTCTTTTTTTTAATCAAGTCTCGTATTTCTATTATTCACCGTTTAGCAGTTCCAAGCGTTTATCAATAAAGACGGAGGCTACTTTGGCTTGTTTTTCTATCGATAAAATATGTCTTAATCGTGTTTTAGCTCTAATAAAAACTTCAATTATATGTTCAATTTATACATATCCGCTAATCATACTCCTACTGTAAGTACTTTATGATATATGACGCTTTGAAGAATCCAATTTTTTCACATATGCTCTTAATAATCTTGATGCTTTTGCATATTACCGATGTAATCTTTTCTACATGGTGCTTCAGACCATCACACTGGACAACTATCTCTGTGGAACCAACACTGAAATTGCGAAAAAAAACAGCTGTTCCATAAAAAACATCAACCGCTACTCGAACCAAATGTATAGTTCTATAGAACAGCTGAATTTTTTTTCGCCATTTTCGATGTTGGTTCTTTAGTGAAAGTTGGTCAGTTTGATGGGAAGAGTATATGGTGTAAAGGTTAATAACACTTTTCCCTACATCCTGTATACGTCCCACTGCAGGGCACAGACCTAACCTCAGGGAGGGCCTCAGGTATGGGCCTCAGTCCACCACCCGTGACCAATGCGGATTGGTAGACTCATCATCAAATAAATAAATAACATAGGTAGTAAAAGTTGTTCAGTTTGATGGGTGGTAGTTTAAAGGGTAATGATACTTTTCCTTACACCCTGTTAGACGACTGTGATAGTAAAAGAACCGCACTTTATGTATACAAATTTCAAAACGAAACAAACGCTTGAGGATATTATTACTCCATAAAGATTCGACGCCAATCCAGCCTACTCAGAAATTATCGGAAAATATTGTTGTTTGATCAACCCGGATATGATGTTCTGCGTAGTTCTCTGAAAAGAGTAGGAGTACAAGGTTTGTCAAATGATTTAATTTTTGTATAGTGTACCTATGGAGACTCAGGTGGAGGAAGGACAGATGGACGATGAGGGTCATTGTATGGGCAGGACTATCCACTAAAAGAAAAAGGGGAACACCTAAAGAGAGATGGTCAGACGAATTAAACAAAATTGCTGGAAATAACTGGATCTTAAAAGCAAAAGATAGAAACATTTGGAGAAATATGGAGGAGGCCTTTACTCGTTGAGAGGGCCTTTATAAAATAAGAATTTATTGTTACTTAACTTAATAATAATTTATCTAAATCTATTTTTTTTTGCATGTCTGAAATGAAATGTAATTATTTGTTATTAATTTATTTATAGTATTGATATTGTGTAATTTGATAAAAAGGAAATAAAAGGCTATAATAATAATAAATAGTGTACCTGTACCATGATATATCATGATTAAATATCTCAATCTAGCGGCCGCTGTGGGTGCACTCACACAAAGAACGAATTGCAGGACGTACGAACAGGTGCACACATTCAGACGGGGTATATGAAAAGATACTAGATACCTATCAACTAGAAACCATGTTTCTTAAAGCGAGCGGAACGGTGCTAGACTCGCCAAAAAAATCGTAATCCATTGCTATAAGGTTCAAAATGTCGTATACACCACTAGTTTTTAATTACTAACAAAATTTTATTTCAAACAATGAAAATAAACAACTTTCCCTAAGGAAAGGTAGAAAAAGAAAAAATGTTTTGGACCTCCCATTGAAAATCGATCGGCTGATTTTTACATTACTGGTATACAAAAAAAAAAATCGTTTTTCGACCAATGTTCCTTAGGGAAAGCTGTTTAGTTTCATTTTCTGAATACACCCTTAAGATTTTATTAGTAATTAAAAACTAGTGGCGTATACGACATTTTGATCCTTAATCATTTTGATCTTTATAGCAATGGATTACGATTTTTTTTGCGAGTTGCGCTTGTATGAAGCTTGTCTGGCCTCGTCGAGATATCTATTCATGTGGCCGAGGTGTGTGTACACTTGCCCATCGTACATACCGCAACTTAAACCGGCCGCTTGCATGAATTTCCATCTATAGGGATATTTAATCATGTGGTGCATAATTCTCTATCTAGCGACATTGATGTAACTCAAAGTGTCAACGTGAGCCCCTGATAGACTGGTGTTATGGTTAATCAATTTCAAAACAACCCAGAGATAAATAGACTGCGGACGTAGTTAACAAGGAAGGGTTGGCACTGCAAATTGATAGGATGCCTCAATTGGGTCATCGGGGAAATGGTATCGATTGATCAGCTGTCAAAATCTAATCACTCTCTGATTTCAGGACTTGATCGTACAGTACCGACGAGTAATAATCTCACTTCTGATTTTAATTTTTAGTTTTTTCCTCATAAAGGGGGGTAACAGTTGCATTACTTCAAGGGGTAATTGTATCTATATGATACTGAACAACTTTAATACCTAAAAAACCTAAGAAAGTAGCAAAAACAATTTTTCGACTTTGCATAAAATATTAAATGAAATCAGCTGATCGTTGGTAAGAAAAATTCAATATTTTTATGCGAATTTCCATTTATTCCTTTGGGAACGCTCATCAGTTTCATGAGTACAATCACCAATTAAAGTAACTGTCTACCCTAACAACATCTATACATAAAAAGGTGTACCCAGTCATATTTTTGAAGTGGTTTAGACCGTCAATCTGAACAGCATTACAGTACGACCAGGAAAATAATTAACCTCGGCAATATTAGTTTGCGCAGACTCCCCGAAAAAACCCGAAGTCCTTTAGTAAGCAAAGTTGGCTAGCAGCGAAAAGGGCGCGAAAAAAAATTTGTCAACCGTTGCAAGGCATTGAAGGTGGCACATCCTGATTGGGCAATGTAATTTCGCGCGCTATTAAAATTTGTCAACTGCGCAGGTACTTCGGGTGTACTTATAAATCCGGTACTACTGTCAATGAATTTATATACTAACGAGCGTTAACCCGCGACTTTGTCCGCACAAATTATATACCAGATTTTAAGTCAGATCATAAGCTATTAAACAAAAAAAGTTTCATCAAAACCGGTTCAGTAGTTTTTGCGTGATACTCGTTCAAACAAACACCCAAACAAACACACAAACAAACAGACAGACAAAAATCCAAAAATTGGTGAAATGGAATCAGGGACACCTAAAAACCATATCGTAACTTATTTTTTGTTAATGTCTTCAATGTACAGACAAACTTCCTGTTACAGTTTTATAATAGTACGAGCGTTAACCCGCGACTTTGGCCACACAAATTATATACCAGATTTTAAGTCAGAGCATTAGCTATAAAAAAAAAGTTTCATCAAAATCGGTTCAGTAGTTTTTGCGTGATACTCGTTCAAACAAACAAACAAGCAGACAGACAAAAAATAAAAAAATTGGTGAAATGGAATCAGGGACACCTAAAAACCATATCGTAACTTTTTTTTTGTTAATATCTTCAATGTACAGACAAACTTCCGTTTACAGTTTTATAATAGTATAGATAGATGTACTATGGTAGCAAGTCTGAAATCAGGCATCGATTCTAAAAAAACTATTTTATAGCGCTTATTCATTAACATGTTGTTGCTGATGATGATAATGATTACGTGTCAATGGATTGGTGTCTTTACGCCACTTTATGCGCACCACAATACGGGACAAGAAACCTTATCACGAAGAAAGATTCCTGTGGCACCTAGCATATTCAGTGGGAATTGCAAAGAAAACTACGGATTATGAAAAGAGACTCGAGCGGTTTAAAATGCCAATTCTTGCAAATAGACGTGACTTACTTGACCTCTCTTTTATGTATAAAGTTCTTAGAGGCATGATAGACAGTCCCCAACTGCTCTGTCGATTTAGATTCTGTGGTCCGGCTAGGTATCCCCGTAATCGTATTTCTCCGATGGCTCCGCTGATGTTTTTTTCGACTCGTTAGCCATGTTTCGCAGAAATGCGTTTCGTAGTAAGTAATTTTCTTGACTACGTGTGTGTAGCTACTTGATGAGTTTTTGATGCTAAATTGTTTCCCTCTCCCGTTTTGCATAGATGAAAGTTGTTGCCTTGCTGACAGTTTAGGATAAACTATACATTTTTTTGATAAATTATTTGGTTTAAGTACTTAAGTATTATTAGTGTGTCTTGATTGGGACGAATAAACTCTTTAAAATGACTTTTGGGATCGGAACAGTTGTACTGTGTATGTAATTTAATTAATAGTAAGTACATGTACCATTTAATATTGACCTGTTGTGTAATTTATACTAAATATTATTATGTCATATATGTAATAGGTTTTGTTATTCTGATGTAATATTTTATGTTAAGTTCATATTAATATTTCAAACACAATATAAATTGTTTATGAATAAATAAATCTGAATCTGAATCTGAATCATTAATCTAAGTAAACTTGTTAATATGTTTGTTTCAGTGCATGCTGTATTTCCCTATAATTAGTTGAACATTTAGCTTAAATGTTTCTCAAAATATATATTGTTGTATTGTATTAGTGTAACAACTGTTGGGAAATCAATAAAGAAAATAAAAATAAAATAAAAAAAATCACCAAAGATTTTTCTTGGTCGTCGCTTATCCTGGTTCACCTGGCTTAATGTTGTTTCCAGCATAAAATCAGGTTTATTCATAACAGTTTTCAGGATTTGCATTAAATAAATAAAGTATATTTCATTCATTCATTCATTTATTTTACTGTGTGCACCTTTTCGTGTGGGCAGAGCCCTGGTATCAGAGTTTTTCCAGACCGCCTTACGGCCTCTGAAGTGTTTTTTTTTGTAACGGCTACTACTACCACCAGAGATAGTAGCCAAGACCAACGGCTTAACGTGCCATCCGACGCACGGAATCATCTTTCTTTTCAGACAATCAGGTGTTTCAGCCTGCAATGTCCAACTGGGGAAAAGCGCACAAAGTGACATATCACTAGGTGACTCCAGTGGGAATCGAACCCACGACCTCCTTGTCAGGGGCCTAATGCTCTTAATCATTAAACCACGGAGGTTTGTTGTTTACACCCTTATAGCACAGAATAAGAAAGAGTATCTATTACTACATACTACATACAACACTCCCATCCTCCCAACAACTTTTTACCTCACCCCCTCTATCGCCCTCTGTTTGCAGTTACCTAAGAAGAAGACTTAAGGTTCAATTTCTTTTGTTTCGCATGTGCTGACATCTTGTCAAATTCAATTTTTTGTATGCAGTGTCCGGGCTGGCTGTGCTTATAGTATGTTGCAGTATTATTGTCAAAGCCGTAAAATTATAATGTTTCTAGTAACATTATAATCAGACGGAATATTGTCAATCGAATCCAGCCTACTTGACGAACTAGTTTCAGTAATATTATAATTTTACTAGCCTTAAAGGCTCGATGCAAACGAGCCACCGGTGGCCAGTAACAATCAATTCACAGGTTTTTTCATACATTTTTAGGTACTCGCCGCAAACGTGTGGCCGGTAGCTCGTTTGGGCCGTACCCAATCAGTAAAATCATAATAATCTAAGATTATCAAGTGAAACATAGGAGTAACCCTTATCCACCTTCCACCTCTCATTTCCTCTCCTCTCCGCAAATTTCCGTTGGATAACTGATCTTAATAATATCTTTATCTTGCCTTTCTCATCTCATTGCAGAAACAAATGAACATCTAGCTATCATCAACGTCATAATAAATTGTACGTTAAACGTGAACAAATAAAGTTTACATGAATTTAAACAATACACGCGAGAGAGAACTAGGAAATTATGAAGACATAGTTGCGGCGAACAGTTTCAAATAACATGCAAGTAAGTATAGTTTCAGGAAACAGCTGTGAATAATGCCGGTTGCTATAATTTACGTCTGAACTGTTAAGGGTTTTAATAGAGCCCGAATGGGACGGTTGCGTTTCGTTCGGTTGCGTTTTGATCGGTTGCGTTTGGTTCCGTTGCGTTTGGTTCTATTGCGTTTGGTTCGGTTTCGTTTGTTCTTTGCATAGTAAAAATTACAGACTTTATTCTTATTTTATAACAATAGACATATGCAGTGAATAGAAAAGACTTGCCGTTGCAATACCGACAAGGGTGTGTGTCAGCCAAATATACTATCTACATAGCCAAAAAAAATTAGGAGTGTACTTAAATGGTAAAATGTTTCAAAAATAATGTAGATTTGGAACTGTTGAAGAGGCAAGAAAACTTGTGTCTGAATGGAAGGATCGACGATCAATTTGATATTTTCCTCTACCTATCTATTGCCTCATGTCTTTTATATTAAACGCTTAGAGTTTCCCTGCGGCATATTATGACAACACAAATTCCAAATTTCGTACTGAAAAACACCAGGAGTAAACCTCGTGCCATCGTCGGAACCCTCAACGGGCAATACGCCACAGGCACATCACAATGATGATGCACAAGATGAAGCTCACCCTAGACCCCAGTTGCCGAGCGTGCGGAGAGGAGGAAGAAACCATGGAACATTATTCTGTGTCACTGCAATATCTTGGCCGCTAAATGCCAAGAGACTTTCATGGATATCCAAAACGGGAGATTACAGGCCCTGAACGGTATTCCTTCCTCATTTACCATGTTTTTGAAGGGTAAATAAAATTAATATCTAGGGATCAACACAAATGATCCCTTTTGGTAAAAATATTACTGGCTTGCTAGCCTCCATAATGAAATACAAGATTCCCTGCGAGATCGAATTAGAAATGAAGAGATCCGTTGGAGAACCAGGGTAGCCCACACGCTGGCATCAAACGCAACCGAATCTTCTTCAAAACGCATCCAATCCAAAAAGTGTAAAGCTCTAATCAAAACATTCTACTTGATAAACAAGTTTGTGCAAATGAAGGTGACGTATTGACTTGAATTATAATGCCGAACTTCGTACTAATTGGTAAAGTAAAGCGTTAAGCCCTGGGCGTGTGTGTGTGTGTGAGTGATAGGTAGGTACCAATATTCTACCTACGTGTACCTTACAGAGTAACCTGAACAGAAACTTGGTTCTTTGTTCCGAATACATGAAGTATGCTGAAGAAGAAATTACGATGCGTAGGTATATTATAAGAGATAAATGTACTTGTTGCAACCATCAGCAGCTACGCTTATTCAGTATTTATGGGGTGTAGAGCATCTCTGTGATGAGGATGGACTAGGTCTGCCTGCAAAACTTTAGTCAGTTTAGGAGTTACAGACGTTTAAAGATCAGTAAAAAATTAACGATCAGCTTCAAGGCGATCGTATGATATTATTGTAGTGTGCACTGTAGCTATGTGAACAGTATAAAAACTGCCATGAACTGCCAGTCGGTTTAGGAGATACAGCCGTTCAAAGGTCGGACCTTTAAACGGCAGTAACTCCTAAACAGACTGATGAACCGTGTCAGTTTTTATACTGTTCACATAGCTATAGTGCATACTACAATAATATTATACGATCATAAATTCGCAGCTGATCGTAAATTTTTTACTGACCTTTAAACATCACCTTTAAACATGACCTTCAAACTTCTTGACCGACTAGAGTTATGCAGGCACTGGCAGACCTGGTCCATCCCCATCACAGAGATGCTCTACACCCCATAAACACTGAATCAGCCACAATTTTTTAATTAGTAGAACAATTTTAAGGGTGTACTCAGATAAAGAAACTAAACAAAAGGAACAATTGTGTCGAAAAATGGGAGAATAATTGTTGGACCTTCGAAGCCAATCGATTATGTAGCCCAGTCATTTTACTGAGTTTTGTTAGGCGAGGTAGGAAGTAATTACTAATTGGACTTTTGAACTGTAACAGGAACCATAAAGTGACAAAAGGACTATCTTAAAGAATATTAAAAAAAAAATTCGCTACGCAACATAGAAATCAAAATTATGTGTCCCAGAACGATTTTAAATTATTAATATTATTACCAATGCACTCATTTGACTTAGATTTAACAATATAAATTATTTTTGAGCAAAAAAATAGGCAATGAAATTTAAAAAATGAGGTAAGTATTAGAAAATACGAATGTATTTTTCAAAACCTTCTAAGCAGACAAAAATATTCAATGTAATAGTATGAATAATGGTAAAGCCTTAAATATGTGCAAAAAAAAATTTACCATCATGTTTTTTAGTAAGAGATAATAGCTAAATTTTAAAATTGGAACTGTTGCTGACGTGATTTTTTTTTTAATTTTGGTACATTTTGGCTCTTCAATATTATACCGAAAAAAATGTCAATTACTAATTAGTCCCGGCTCAAGTCGTAAAATGACTGGGCTAATGGGAGGACCAAATATTTTTTAATATTTTTTTGTTTTTCGACGGTTTACTCAGGGAAAGTTTTTAAGTTTTATTATCTCAAAAATTCTAGTAATTAAAAAATAGGGGTGTAAGGTGTTAAAGATAAATTATAAAAGACATGTCATGTTTCTTTTAAATAGCTATAATAAAACACTACAATTAGATATGTACAGAACATACAATAATGGCTTTTATTAGCAACGTCATTATAACGATTCACGCAACGATTTCGCTGCACATTTTTTCACTTTCGATCGTTTGTCTAACGATCACGGTTGGTTTACCTAGCATTCCGATTAGGGTTGCCACGCGTCCGGCTTCATCCGGACGTGTTTGACTTTTATGGTCGTTTCCAGTCAAAAATTTGCAAGTCCGGCTTTTTCTACGCTTCATATCGATGTAATTGGAGGACTATTAAGCTAGATTCACACGCAATCTCGCAGTGCAGAAAAAGCGAGGTAAGGGGGGATTTTATTTTTATTGTTTTATTTGATATGCTTCTTTTAGTGTCAATTGTTCTGCTATTGTGTTTCTATATTTTACTAGTCGGATATTTGGCAAGGCTGACAGCGTCCAGTGTAGCTTCATTCAGGTCCTCTCTCGTTGCATTTTATTTGGTAAACCAACGGCACTAACAAACAGACATTATTCAAATAATAACGATAGTGAATGTAGCAAATCACGCTGCTCTATCAATTTTAATGAAATTTACAAGGTATCTACTTATGTAAGGGTTTTACGAAAATATCAATATAGGCTGTTCTCTTACGCTCAGTTGCAGAAAAGCTCATTAAAGTTAATCCTCCATTAAATCTCTTGCAGTCACTTTTTGTCTTTTTGACATAGTAAAGCTAGCAAGAGATTTAATGGAGGTTTAACTCTAATGAGCGTTTCTGCAACTGAGTGTCAGTTCGGTAAATTCGACAAAGTCCGTATTTGTCTTTGCGAACTTGGAACCCAAATGTCCGGCTTTTTCAATAGTTATGTCCGGCCTTGCGGAAGAATTATACTTGGCAACCCTAATTTCGACCCAACCATCCATTTCATTTCAGATTTGCAATTTATTTCGCGTGTAGATGTCAATAATTTGCGAATTTCAGAACAAATCTTCGAACATTTCTTCATAGTGATTGCTACATTTGCTTGAAAAGTTTCGTAGGTGAAATCTTTAGCTCTCAGAAAATGCTTGATCATTTGATAAATCTTTGCTTCATCTAAATAACACTTAATTTCTTTCGAAGGTTCTTAATTTGTTTCTGCGTCTGTGATATCAAGTTTATTTTACTCTTTCAAAATGATTCTAATGACTGGCAAAATAATGTTGAAAATAAAACCAGGGGATGTGATTTTGCGTAAAATAAAAAAAAAAATTTTTTTCAGCCGGTACTTAAATGCCACTTCTGGGTTTTATGTTTTCTCTACATCACACCATTTATAAGTCTACACTATAAAGTCTCATCCATTCTTCGCAGGCTACTACACAAAAATGCCGTCCGAACATAATGGTCCAACTGGTGGCCTGTTTTATTTCATTTTACATTATCCCTACGCAAAATTTTCTAATTTCCTTCTTACCAAAATAACAAGGTGTTGGTACCGATCTATACAGGGTGAAATTGATATCATTAGCATCCTTTTAAACTAAGAGTTTACCCATCAAACTGAACAACTTTTACTAAGGGAGCAACCCGATTGGAGCAAGAAAAAAAATCTGCTGTTCCATACTAAACTGCAATGCCAACTCGACTCAAATGTATGCGACAGCTGATTTTTTTTGCTCCGATCGGTTTGCTCCCATGGTAAAAGTTGTTCAATTCGATGGGTAGACTCTTAGTTTAAAATATGATATCAATTTCACCCTGTAGTTTTCTCTAGCCAAGACAAACAAGACGTTTAAATACCTTTTCAAAATGCAAAGGCTATTAACAAGTCTGTCGGAATCCAGTCTGATTCCTAATTATAAAACTAGAATTACTTGCACCATTTGTTATTTTAATTAGGGAGTTTACGAACTTTCAATTTCGGTGGAATGTTGTTTTAGTTGTACATGATTAGTTTAACCAATTACCCTTATATCTTGCCTAAATTCATGACTTAGTTTAGTTCCTTCAATTATTTACATACATTCGGGTTGGTCAGCTTTGCTACAACTACTAACTATCTTTATAAGCATGCAGTTGTCTGACGTTTAGTTTGTCTCAAAATAATTTTGAAGTAAGAAGATATAGTGTTGATCCATCAATCACTTACCATTTCAAAAATTCTAATTGACATTCATCATTTTAGTTTTGCTGAACATTAAAATAATTTGAGTTTAAATTTTTTATCGGATCGTCATCGTATCGAATGCATTATTCATATTTTAACAACAATTGACAAAATGATTCGTATGTTTCTTAAAAGACATCTGCGGACAAAAGGCGATTGATCTCATGTTACATTGTCACATTTAATACGATCGCAATTACAATATGGTAAAATCGTTCTTCTCCAACTATGTAGCCAGTTCTTGTCCATATCAATCACCAATAAATCTACACTGAACCTTAAGAAACCTTATATTAAATTTCTACAAGACTAGAACAAAACATATTGCAACTCATCCCTCAAAATTCACAAATCACGGTACATTAACAGGTAAGAACATCTGAGGATCTCCCAATTTCGGTTCAAATCTAATGTTTACTTTCGTATCTCCATCTCCAACTTCAAGAAAACTGTTCCAGTCTACCATCCAATAGAAGCCGTTTTTTCTTGGTGGTGGTAGTTCGGAATCGCCTGGCTGTTCAGGGGCTGCTCCTCCAAAAGATTCTTCTAAATCTGCTATAGAAGCTCCTGAATCGGATGCTGCCGCGTCGATGATAGCTGGAGAGCTCGTTATAGCATCCTTCTGTTCTGTAGAAGTCGTCTTCTCTTTAGTGGTCTCCGTTTCGATAGTCACACCAGCTTGTCTTTTGTTTAAGTCAGTTTCTAAAGTAGCTTTATCATCGTCCAATGGGTTAGGTCCATTGTTTAAAGGTATTACTTTAATAGCGTCATAATCCACAGGTTCAAAGTTCAGTTTTGGCTCATTTGAATTTTTTTTCTTTTTATCAGGCATGGTTAAAGGTAAAACAACTTTATCTTGTTCAGATGATGAGGTGTCTAACTCAAATGGATATTCTGGTCGAAGTGGTTCGTATAGGAAGTTGTTTGGTGATAACGACTGAGTTCCACTGCTGTCTGCAGATGTTTTTGAATCTGGTGAAATTAAGTCGTATGTTAGTAGGATGTTTTCAGGTAGTTGTATCGTTCCATCGATTACTCTTGCCGGTGGTAAAGGTTTGAATCCATCAAGAGGCAACAAGAAGTTGTCTTGCCCAGGTTTTCCTTTCAAACCGTGAGCGTCAAGGAATGCTTGTAGCTCTTCTGGCAAATCTAGTTTCTTCTGATTGGCTAGTTGAGCGTTTTTCTTAAGAGTTTCATGGATCTTTTCGTGTTTTATCGTTACAGGTCTAGGTGTTACTTGTGATACTGGAACCCGTTCTACTCTTGGAGGTTTGGTGTACAGTTCTTGTAAAGAAGCTCCATCGCGAGGTGTGTAAGGTAGAACGACCATTACCGAAGGTTCATTCTTCGTTGTAGTCTCGACTGTTGTCGGAACAGATACTGACACAGCGTGATGGTTCTCATCAACTACAATATTGTCTTGAATATCTGGTTCCTGACTATTTATTTCATTCTCGTAAGTATTGTAAGGCTTAGTAGTTGCTTCTTTCGCATGCTCTGTGGATGTAGACTTACTCTTAGCATCTTCAGCTCTTATGTCGTTTAGGAGTTGTATGATTTCGTCTCTACTTAGTCGCGGTAGTTGCTGGTTTGCTTGGAGGATGTTTTGGACTTGGGCAACAGTTCGTTCGACATCCACTGCGGTGCTTGCGGCGGTCAACAATGCTGCTACAGCCATACAGTACCAGGGGAGCTTCATTGTCTGTAACCAAAAACAATCTTATATTATTTTCAGTTTCTATTCTCCGGAGGGGTAAATATTGCATATGCAGAAAAAGTTTTAAGCAGTTTCGAAACTCTGCTAGTCCAATATATTACGTGGACCACATGCGGAGACCAGGGGCAGCGTTGCAGTTATTTTTTTTTTGTTGGCCCCCTTGTCCGTGTCCAGGGTCCAAGTATCTTTGTTGCAAGCAAAGGTACACAAATAATGTTAGGTAAAAACTATTCAACCTCGTCATACTAATTCAAGGACACATTTACCGATGACAATACGCGCGCGTGAGTCGAATACTGATAATTCACGTTCATCATTACAAGTCGCATGATAGAGCTCTTATGTATGAGTTGTGAGGTTGATAATAGTGTGATTCGCGGGACGTTAGTACGAACGAACTATAATGTACCTACACTTTCTACACGTCAATAGTAGGGGTTTAGGATTCAGCTTCGCGTGACGAAATGAGGTCTTTCCCACGTGTTTGTCACGTCATTTTGTTAGTTTCTTAAAGAATTTATATAATCCCTCAGTCATTTAATTTTCATTGAAATAATTAATAAGCATTTCAGCATTAATACTTGCTCATTATTTCTCCAGGAATTAGTCAGACAGATTCTAAATCGTCAATAATATACATGCGAAAGTTTGTGCCTGTCTGAAGGTTTGGATCCAGGTTGGAATGTACCTAACTAATCATCGACGAAAAGACGGACGGACCAAATGGCACGGGACATCTTCAGGGTGAAATTAAAATCGTTGACATCCTTGTAAACTAAGACTAACTGAACAACTTTTCTCAAAAAAAGAAATCTGCTGTTGTATACATTTGAGTCTACTCGACTCAAATGTATACAACAGCAGTGGCGACGGGTGCAGTTTAGTAGAACAGCAGATTTTTTTTGCTCCGATCGGTTTGGTCCCATAGTAAAAGTTCTTCAGTTTGATGGGTAGACTCTTAGTTTAAAAGGATTAGGTTTCATACTAAACTGCAAAACCTACTCGACTCAAATAAACAGCTATAGCGTTACTGTTTCACTTCATTACTATGGCATGTCTTTTAACATTCAACATAGAATAGCAGAGAGACCTTTTCGTCATGATCATCATCCTAGCTATGTTCCCAGATATGTCCCAAGTTTTCATATGGAAACCCAGACACTGCGGATTAATCGAATGCTTTCCTGCATTTTTCTCCTTTTTGCGCTGGTATTTCGAGAGATAACCTTTTCGTATTATTTCGGTATTATGGTTGCCGTGAATCAAATGTGAATGTGACCGTTTTTTTATTCCATTGTTTTCCTATGGTAATCCGAGATGAGACCTTCGATATTGTGTGTTCCTGTGATTTATTGCTAAATTATTTTTATGGTCCGTTTTTGAAATCGCTGTATAGTAGGCCATTTGACAAATAACCCTTTACATCTCCATCTGTCAAATTGTCAATGTGTTTTTAACTATTTACCAAGATCATTCTATATAAGGTCTAACAAAATTAGCTGAAACTATTTTAAGGGGATGATCAGACCATCAAACTGAACTATCTCTATGGGACTAATATCGAAATCGCGAAAAAAAACAGCTGTCCCATACAATTGACTCGAGTGTTTTGTATGGGACAGCTGTTTTTTTTTCGCAATTTCGTTATTGGTCCCATAGAGATAGTTGCTCAGTTTGATGGTCTGATCGTCCCCTTAAAATAGTTTCAGCTAATTCTGTTAGACCTTATATATTCTATAGGCAAGTTACTTATGAAACTCATGTCTTTTTCCTGAAGACTGACCAAGGGCGTGTCGGATACGCCCATGATAGGGTTCCGTAGACCTTGTATAAGTAGCCAACCAGATATATGAGGTAGCCAAACGATAGCGCGTTTTGAGAGCGGGGCATAAAGGCTGAAATACAGAATGGATGAAATATATAATTATGAGAGTTGGTTGGTTGACTATGAAATCCTAAAAAGACTGTTGTTTCAGACAAAAATGCAGTAGGTAACAACCTATTGGACTCTATGTATCTATGAAACGGCAAATTTTTTCATGATTTTGAAGTTAAGTCAGTAGTGAAAGTTGTTCAGTTTGACGAGTAGCTGGCTACAAAGAAGAGTGTCGGATGTACATTATTATTTAGGTCTTAGTCTTAGAAGGAACGTACATCAATAAAACTTAGCAATACATGTAGAGTGAAAAAAAACTAACAAAAAATTTACAAGTTGTAACCTGTAGAAGTTGGGGAAGGGTATTTTTCCTTTATGATACCTTTTGAACCTTTTTTATACACCTCATAATCTTACTCATTAGATAATCCATTCATCTTTTTATGGAAGATTAAATAGAAACCATAATTGAATAGATACATTCATAATTATGTTTTTGTGTACAATAAAGAATCTATCTATCTATGAATCTATGGTTTCTATTTAAAGTTTTATTCACGAAAACCATACAATATTTTGATAATTGCAGAAAACTAAATTCTATCTTAATTTTTTCACTTGAAAATAATAATGACCGCCGCGCCGTGCCGCCGACGGCACCGACCAGTACGGCTTTTAATAGCCATCGTAAAAATGATTGAGTCCAAATACGCCACTGTTCTTTATCCTGTATGTTATTTACATGTAAATGTCAGCATTCGATCATACGTAACAGCCGTGTGGTTTAATTATTAGTTTCATTCAATTTAGACTGAAATGAAAGAGGAAATGAACCTGGTTATGACGATTTTTATCATTCATTGGTCGATTTAAATATTGTTTTCGACTTTTCATTTTAATTTAACGAGTTCAAAACGTGTCGTGTCGGCTATGAATAGCACCATCCCATTTCCTCCCGTGGGTGTCGTAAAAGGCGACTAAGGGATCTACTGAAGGATGGGCAGTAGCATCCTCTGAGTACACACATTGATTCGATCCAACTGCGATCGCCAACCCGCCTGCCAAGCGTGGCGATTATGGCAAATCCCCCCCATTTGGGGGAGGCTTATGTCCAGCAGTGGACGTTTAATGGCTGATTTCAAAAGGCTCGGACTTTATCAGGATACAGTCCGAGCCTTTTGAACTCATCATATCAGCCATTAAACGTCCACTGCTGGACATAAGCCTCCCCCAAAATGGGGGGATTTGCCAGGGTAAAGCAGGCCCAAATGGGACAGAAAAAAAAATTGAAGTAATAAGCCCTTAATTTTTTTTCTCCAATTGCAGCTTTGTATCTTAATCATCATCATCATCTACAACCTAAATAGTCCCACTGCAGGGCACAGGCTACCCTCAAAGTGGGTGCACGAGTGTTAGTCCACCACGCGTGACCAATGCGAATAGGTCGACTTTACATACACATTGGAATTTCTTCTTCAGCGTATACAGGTCTCCTTACTATGTTTTCCTTCACCGTTAGAGAGCAGTCAGTATTACTTTCATAAGTTAGAAAAACTCATTGGTTTGTCGGCGGTAACATTATTACACCAAAATATTCTAAAATACACATCATCATCCATCATCATCTCAGCCGATGGGCATCCACTGCTGGGCATAGGCCTCCCCCAAGGATCGCCATAACGACCGGTCCTGCGCTGCCCTCATCCAACGGATTCCCGCCGCCTTCACCAGGTCGTCGGTCCACCGTGTGGCCGGGGGGCCTACCCACGCTGCGCTTTCCGGTACGCGGTCGCCACTCGAGAACTTTTCGGCCCCATCGGCCATTGGTTCTGCGAGCAATGTGCCCCGCCCACTTCCACTTCAGTTTAGCAATTCTTTGGGCTATGTCAGTCACTCTGGTTCTTCTGCGGATCTCTTCATTTCTGATTCGATCTCGCAGGGAAACTACGAGCATAGCCCTCTCCATTGCCCTTTGGGTGGCTTTCAGCCTTTTTATGAGGCCTTGAGTGAACGACCACGTCTCTGTTCCATATGTCATCACTGGCAACACACACTGATCGAAGACTTTTTAAAGATGGTCTAAAATAAACGTGCCTACATAATTTTTAAGTAAGTAAACAATTTTCCTCGACACCAAGAACCGGCTTTGGTTCCGCGAAGTTGACTCTGATTGTTGCGTAACAAATTATGCAACTAAATGCAGATTTTAAGAATGTCCGGTCAAGAATTGCATAATAACAAGGTAATTTGATGCGACCGCTATAATATGGCATTTGATTAACCTACTACGGTGAGATAAAAAAGAGTTATGTTAATGTTTGTTTTTATAATAGATAGAGAAGGCAGTAGATACCTAGATTTATATTAATTAAGTTTTATGTTCTAGATATTCACTTAAATAGAGATGCACATGAAAGCATATCATCATCAGCCTATCATCGTCCACTGCTGAACATAGGCCTCTCCCAAGGAGCGCCACAAAACTGTCCTCGGCCTTCCACATCCAGTCGCACCCCGCAACTTTTTTTAGGTCAAGAAAAGCACATAGCCCGTAGCTTTAGTAAAAATATTGCTGTCAGATCGATAGTGTTTAGTCTGTTAATTTATAAAATGCATTATGATTGTAACAATGTTTAAAGACGTTTTGATACTTTGAATAAATCGACTTTTTGTGCAATCAAGGTTCGTTTATGTACAACAAACTAAAAAGACATTTCCCACGTGACGAAGTGCAAAGAGAATGTAACTTACTACGTTATAAGAGTCGGGACTTCATACTAAAAACTGGTTGTGACCGATATCCAGAATATTTGAAACGTGTGCAACCGTTCAAAGGAATTTAATGGCGTCAGTGCACGTTTCATATAAAAAAAATTATTAGAGAGTTGCGCGAGTCTTTTTTTTTTCGGGCATAGGCCCACCACACATTCCCACCGCTGTAACTCCTGTAAGCCAGGATCAACAGCGGCGACCATTCACAACACTGGACAATGAAGTCCAGCGAGCACGGGGGATGACTCTAATCTGTCTTGGAACCCGCAATGAATTAATCAAAGAAGATAGGAGGAGTAGGAAAGCGAAATATCCGACTTCCCTCCATTGCAAACGGGAGACAGCAATAAGAAGGAAAAAACATGGCTATTAGAGAGCCAATTCAAGAGTCTGACGAAGTGTATTCGTTTCCGTCGATTCGCAGCTAGCTTATGTGTATGATCAAAGAACACATACAAATCGTATGGTAGCTGAAATAATACACAAGATAGGAGGAATATTGTGCTTCCCAATGTAATGGAAATTATCCTTTTCTATCGTGGCATTTCTTATAAAATTCAAATTCAAATTTACCAGTTTTGAGGCGAAACAGTATTGGGCGTTTTCCATTTCCGTCTTGTTGCGTATTTATTGGTAGTGACAAGTTTATCCATTGGCAACACAGAGCTGTTACATTACTTACTATCTCTATGGTTAATTATGACGATGATGAATGGATAATGATGACACAAGCCATAGACAAAGAGCCTTTTTTACCTTCAATGTGACAGGTTTTTAGGGTGAAAACGGAACCGTATTCATAAAAGTACTAGCCTTGCGGTGGCATATGCCCTCTGCCATGGTATAAGATCAATTAATCATGTGCATTTACATTCAATTTTATATCTTATAACTAAACGAGATAGCCTATAATTACGAAACAATAATTTCGAACTTAGAACGTTTAGGGTTAACGCGAGACTACTTTTCATGATTTTAAAGTTCAAAATTAGAATCTAAAGTTATGGGAATAAAATCCAAAGTTGCGGATTTCATGTTACCTCGCCCCGCGCAAAAACTGGCAGAAATGTTTGTTCGTAGAATTATACGCGGAGCTAAGTCCCTATATAAGTAGTCAAAGATAAGTCTACGCTGTCCGTCCGTCCGGTGGGCTGTATCCTAGTATCTTCTGAACCGTGATGGTAATAGGCAGCCATTTGAAATTTTCACAGAATTCGTATCAATATATGGGATTTGATAACAAAATAAAAAATTAAAGGGGTTCCTCATATAAGAAACTAGTTAACGTTTTTCTTCTTGATCTATCGTAAAAACGGTAATACATACAAGCGTCAAATTCGGTGTGTTTAAAGTGCAAATTTGGTAGAATAAGAATACATTATAAAAACTGGTCAAGTGCGAGTTGGCCTCGCGCTGGTCGGGTCCCGGGAAAAACCTTTTTTTTTGGTAAGTTAACGTATTGCGTGATGGTACGGAACCTTTGGTGCTCGAGTAGCCTGGCTCACACTTGGCCGGTTTTTTCTAATTCTAATATTGCCGTCTACAGATTCTTCGTTTTTCTAATCTTGGAAAACCCTTCATTAGCTTGAGCTCTCTTGGGCTGTATAATTACAAAAAAACAAAAGACGTTCGAATTTCTGCATTTGATCTCGTTTGAAGTTTCGAGCCATAAAAATTGTCTATCGTCCCCTAGGGTTCCAAATTTAAATTAGTTTGTTCGGCCAACGATCGGGCATCGTCGGTCATTCATCATTTGACCGGCGTCAGGGTAAACGGCCCAATTGTCGGTTCACTGGACATAGAACGAAACGTGAAACTGGCAACACTTTCTTATGTGTGCTGATATATTACACGTTTGGGATAAAAATGGATAGGTAGTGAAGTGAGAATAAGGTGGTGATCGATTGATCGTCGCTTTCAATATGGAGACTAGCTTTGAAAGGGTGCGATTCTGTACCTTTACAAAGCCAATGAAAAAGCATTGCTTAGAGGGTAGGTAGAATAAAATAAAATAAAAAGTTAAGTTTCCAACATATTTTAAAACTGAGGATAGAGTTTTGTGGCGCGCCGTGGCAGAGTCCTATGTTCAGCAGTGGACAATGATAGGCTGATGATGATGATGATGATGTTCTAAAACGTTAATTCGACAATAAAACCGCCTTCAAAATAACTAAAAAGTTTAAAAATAATATTGCAGCCGATGACTTTTTCGTTCGCATCATAAGAACATTAATTTGTTTTATCGAAGTCGCCGTCATGCCGGTACGATTAGCGACAGGGCTTGCATTTGTTTTTTGGCTTGGCTTGACACCGACTTCTATAAAACAAATTAAATGTTCTTATGATGCGAACGAAAAAGTCATCGGCTGCAATATTATTTTTTAACTTTTTAGTTTTTTTGAAGGCGGTTTTAATTTTTTTTGTTAAAATTTTGTTTATTTTATAATTTTTAGTGGTGAATTCATTAGTTCAATTTAATAGTAGTGCTTTAAATTAACAAACGCACTAGCCGGCACTACGATTTTGAAAGGTTCCCCTCGATTTCTCTGGGATGCCATTATCGGACCCGGGTTTTCTTATTATGGTACCACTCTTAGAATATCTTCTTTCCAACAAAAAAGAATCATCAAAATCGGTTCATAAACGACGAAGTTATCTGCGAACACACATAAATATATATATATATATACGGTCGAATTGAGAAACCTGCTCCTTTTTTGAAGTCGGTTAAAATTAAAAAGAAAGTACCTACTCTTTCTTATTTCTTCTCAAAAAACAATAAATAAAACTGGTCATGTTCGAGTCGGGCTACTCGTGCACCGAGGGTTCCGTACCACACAACCACAACACACAACATATTAACATACAAAACAGTTTTGTTTTCTTCGGGACCTTTAGCATGAGAACGAGTCACACTTGGCCGGCTTTTATTATTTGTTGTTAAGCTGTAAAGTTTGTTCTATAATAACATCAAGTTTGACGCTTGTATGTATTACCGTTTTTACGATATAGCGAGAAGAAATTTATTAATTACATTTGTTATTCTATAATAACAAAAAGTATTACCGTTTTTACGATAGAGTGAGAAGTAATTAATTATTTACATTAAAATAAAGAAACAATTCAGAACAATAAACATTTTACCAAGAAACTGAGACTAAAATCCATGGACATAAAAAAATTTGTGTTAGGTTTGTACGGGACGAGTGAAACTACGGACAGTTATAAGCACACTGACGTTTATTAGGTTCTTACTTAACTCTAATATGGCGGTGTCGGCACACACCTATATATACATACATAACAGTTCCTCCCCTTAAATTAACAATTGAAAAATACACAAATAACTACATAACAATATGTCATTATCTAATTAGAAAAAACCTTTATAGTCTACTCTAGGCATAGGGCGCAATAACTTTCCTCCCTGAATAGTCCTCCGAATCGGTGGGGCGTTAGACCTCTGTTCAGATGTTTCAGTTACGTCCTCCCCTGGCTGAGGAACAGGGGTGGGTACCACAGGAGTCAGTGGTATCGGTTCCTCCTGGCTGTTCGATAAGGATTGTGTCTGATCTTGATCTGGATTCGTTTCAGGAGCGACACAATCTTCTAGGTCTATCGGGCAGTTCCAGGAACCGTTTCCATCGTCACTGCTCCCCTTGTACATTACCAACGCCATAAAACCGTTGCGCTAAACTACGGACGGTTATAAGCACACTGACGTTTATTAGGTTCTTACTTAACTCTAATATGGCGGTGTCGGCACACACCTATATATACATACATAACAATTTGTAAGTCAGTGCTGAAATGTAAAAAGTCGATTAATACAGGGTGTAAACACTAAACGTTGCATTATTTTAAGATGTGATTGTGGTTGGTTGGTTGGTTTGGTTGGTTGTGAGTGAGGTACCAACCCATGATATTGAAAAACTTTTTCTAAGAAACCTGTAGGAAATTCCTAAACAAAATTTTGGACTTTGCATACTAATGCAATCAGCTGATCGATGCGAATATCCTATAGGTCTTTTTCTGGTCGAAGGGTTTTTTAATGAAAGTTGTTCAGTATCATGGCTTTAAGTAGGTAATGCAACTGTTTACTGCGTATTCAATGAAACATGGAATTAATTGGTCAAATGATATAAAAAAAAATGTTCCAAACAAGTCGCTTGGTGGCACTAGATGAAGACTCTAATGTGATTTTTGTTTTTGCAATCCAAATTTTTTATGAAAAAATTCGTCTGACTTATATGGAACATTAGTTTCAATCCAATGTCATTTGTTCTCAATGTTAAAAGAAAACGTGTTTTGTGCAAACTGGCTCTTCAACAAAAACGATTACCGATCAAAGTCAATGAGTTTTCTCATTTCGTCCACTTTCAAAGTCAATTCGTCCGCAAATCGTTCACCTCTACTATCTATGTTCTCATCTTACAACTTTATCATTGTCTTACGCACGCAACATTACAGGGGTATAAAAACTGAACTAAGCTATCAGTGCGACTGTAAGCGAGTATACCCAATGACATTAGTACTATTGAAATGAAGTATTAGTTTTTAGTTACAGTGTCACCAACTTATCTGTAGAATGAGCGATGGCGCTACTTTCTGTATCAAAGAATGAGAGACTACATCAGTGTTGCCAGACGTGCAATAATTATCCTAGATCCACGATATTTTTGAGGGCATGCGATAGAAAATAAAAGTCGGGTATCGCACGATAATTCACAAAAATTCCAGGATAATCCATGATAATCCACGATAATTTTGTAATTTAATTAAATCTGTGTATCAAATCATTATTTTCAACCATATTATCCGTCAAATTCCAATAATATACATCATTTTGGCGTTAATTATCCCGTAAAATAGTTTTCAAATACGTAATACTAAAATTGAACTTCTAATCAGAACAATTGAGATAGAAAATATTTCCTCACTGTGTCGTTTCAATCAATTCAACCTCGTACTTGCCTACCTATTAATAGGTAACATTAAAACATTAAATAGTGGCATGCACGTGGCATGCAATATAGGTAAGAATGATTGAATTTCACGCATCATTTCACTCTTTTAGGTTCTAAGAGAGACTTTTTGGAATTTTTGATGCGATAAAAACACGATAATTTTGATGTTAATCTGGGATAATTCTTAAGTGTGGATCTGGCAACACTGGACTACATCGACCACATCGACAGACAGCAACAAAATGACGTTTTCAGAATGGCATCAGTAGTTCCGCTTTTAGCCATTCTACAGATAAGTTGGTACTGTAAATGCAATTTGTAATGGTCATGCTTGATAAACGAACCTGTAAGTGTCCTACCTATCGCGCAATAAAGCTAACCCTCTTGGCATCTGTCTGTCACCATCATCGTAGTGTTTTATTTATTGTACTCCGCTTTCTAATTATTATTAAAGTATTTAAATTGATCTAAATAGTAAAATCACGATACCATTAGGTTATGGGCCCAGCACGCTTCCACTGCGAATAATGTTATTGGGTATACCTAGAGAGTTTGCAAATTATTTGGTACCTGCTACACAGAAAATAAAGACTGTGGCTGCAGTTTGCGCATGAGATTTTAGCATACCTTTAGAGCGTTTGTGCATTGCGTCCGATTTCGGTCTTCGTACAAAATATCTACGAATTTAGACAGACACGCTTGTAATTTTATTTCGAAACTAAGAAATTTATTTTGAAAGACCGTGTATTTTTATCCGTATCATGTACAAAGCTCAAAAAAAATTATATCTACGCATGAAGCCTACATGAACATTAAAAAAAAGTATTCCAAATTCTTACTTTGATCTATTATGAATGAGTACCTAGAACTGACTCATAAATATAAAATTACTCTAGACTTTAATTTATAACATGAACATCAATCTGTTAACTTACGCACCATCTAAAAAGGAGTTCCAACAATTTAATCAACTAACCATAATGCCATAACCATATGAATAAAAATAAGGGTCAAATATTTGAGACCTTTGCAAATCAGAAAGAGTTATAAAAATGTGTAATTAATAGGCGGAAATCAGCGTAATTAATTTCCGGAAATACAAAGTTTTAATTTTTTAAAAGATCAGTTCTAAGGAGAATTTTGTTACTCTTTCAAGGTAAGATTTTATATTTTTAAAATATAATTTATATTTCCATTAGCTCAAATATCGCTAGTACTTGCACCGCACCCTTACTTTGACGTGATCCCATCGAAAGTGAAAGGCGTAGCCTCGGCCATCTCGCGTGAGAATATTTTTTATTCCATCTCTATTGTTTACTGAAAATACCGCTTACTGTCTCATACATTACTGGTTTACTAGCAAAGTGGAAAAAAGTAAACAGACGAAAAGAAAGAATGGGTTGTAGGCAACTTCGTAAATCTAGATTATTTCGCTCCATGTTTTGAATTTGGAGAAGACCACAAGTTTAAATCTCTTGGACATCTCTACATTATATTTCAAAGCTAATTTTAAAAACAAGCCTTCTTAGGTTCCGTAGTTTTGCTGACCAGTCAAACTATATAGTAGTTGTACAGAGGTAATTGCTGTAAGGCTAACAGCTACTGTTCTTCTTGATATAGGATATAGATTTTTATAGAATCGAGAAAACGACTGAAAATATTCAGTCAATGTCTTTACGTATCAAGGTACCTGAGAAAAAGAGACAGGAATGGCAAATATTTCAGCGACAAAAGCGTAGCTCTTAAATAAGATGATAACGATGGTGTCTTTATCCACTAAATACGGCGAAAGTAAGAATCATGCAAAAAACAATCTGAATTTTTGTTGGTTTCCAAGCAATGGATTGCAAAATGCTTTGGTTGAGAAATTGTCGTATCGTCACATAGTTACAGTGGTATGCATTATTCAATGAGCACTCGTAAACTTTGTAACAGAATTAAACATTAATATTACATTGGCATATTAATAGAAACATGCGGTAATTTAATCAATGTGTTATACAAGATATCTGATGTTACACTAGTCAATACTATTTGCCATTAAATGTTGTGTTAACTCTAATAAGTCAATTATCAAAGCTTACTATGTAGCCCAGTCATTTTATGGTTTGAGCCGGGACTAATTAATAATTGACATTTTTTTTCGGTATCATATTGAAGAGCCTATTTGAGCCCAGAAATGTGCCAAAATTAAAAAAAAATCTCGTCAGCAACAGTTCCAATTTTAAAATTTAGATATTATCTCGTTCTAAAATACCTGAAGGTTAATTTTTTTTGTACATATTTAAGGCTTTACCATTATACATACTACAAACATGGTGTGAATATTTTTGTCTACTTAGAAGGTTTTGAAAAAATAGATTCGTATTTCCTAATAAATACCTCATTTTTTAAATTTCGATGACTATTTTATTGCTCAAAAATAATTTGTATTGTTAAATCTAAATCAAATGAGTGCATCGGTATTAATATTATTAATTTAAAAGCCTTCTGGGACACACAATTTTGATTTCTATGTTGCGTAGCGAATTTTTATTTAATATGTTTTAATATGGTCTTTTTGTCACTAAATGGTGCTGGTTACAGTTTAAAAGTCCAATTAATAATTACTCCCTACCCCGCCTAACAAAACTGCGTAAAATGACTGGGCTAATGTACAAACATACATCACAAAACATCTACTATACATATAAAACATCTACTATATATAATAGGGTCCTTCTTCATATTCTGACACTTTTTTAAGGGGATGACCAGACTATCAAACTGAACAACTTCCTCTACAGTACCAACATCGAAATCGCGAAAACGACAAGCAGATTTTTTTACTGCTTGTTCATACAAAACTGCAAACCTACTCGACACAAATGTATAGAACAGCTAATTTTTGTGTCAGCATATCAAGAAGGACCCTGTATAAAACAGTTCGGACTGACTGACAGACCATCCAACTGAACAAAAAATCTGCTGTTCTATAAATAAAAAATATGGGTCGATTACCCATCGACATTTTCTATGGAATAAAAAATTTTTAATAATTATTATTTTAATATTGGCCCTGAATTAACTTTACTGTTTGATGGTCTAAGTAAAGTATGTAAATGTAACTTATTTCAGTTTACAACCTGTATAGAATGAATGAATGAATGAATGAAATATACTTTATTTACACCAAACACATAAATACAGTACAGAGCAGGTCACAAAAATAATTATGGTACAAATAAGACGGTCTTATCGCTAAAAAGCGATTTCTTCCAGACAACCTTGGGGTAGAGGAAATATCAACTAAGAATACGGGTCGGTGTTACAAAGAAAAATTAAAAAGAAAAACAATGATATAAATACCTAACATAAATAGATAAACATATAATTCTTATTTAAGTACATAACAAATAAATGATATTTGTTATCATAAATACCTATTATAAACATATTATATAATTATATATATATATGAACATATATCATACATGCTACAATACCACTTAATTTACTAGGACTGATTTAGAGGGGAAAAAACTAGCAATGAGGGAGAGGAAAAATCAGGTACAGAGGTCCAGGAAATGAGCTTTGACTTTTGACTTAAAAACATCCAGGGAAGGAGCACGTCCAATCGACTCTGGCAACAAGGCTAATGGAGCTAAATGGGCTGGCAACAAAGTATAGGCTGATGATGATGATGATGCATCAAGAATAATAACTATTTTATTTATTTTATTTTAGCATTCAAGCATTCTTTCGATGGCGATATTACATCTACAGGTTTGTAAACTTTTATAGCCGATGCGCTGTTCACATAATATGCTATCGATTTTACTTCCAGATATGGTAAATCCAGTCTTCAGGGAGAGTGATCTAGTATAAATATATGTGAGAGTATAATGCCGTTAAGGGAATGATGGCTAGAGTTGAAGGGAAAGCATAATGCAACGTAGCATATGAAACAATTTTCATACATATAAGTATGTTTAGTATGTAATCAATGCTATGCTATGTATGTATGCTTTCTAAGAATAACAAAATAAAATAAATAAAATAAAATAATAAATTACTTTCAGTTCAATACCAAAATATTTTAAACATTAATTCAGTGCAGTTGCATTCAGTTTATTAAGGTGGTTTCAGTCCATACAAAAGTTTGACGCACAATACGCGTAGACGGAATTAATAAAAGTAATATTTTATATATGGAAAAATAGTTTAGAAAATTTAGTTGCCGCGTAACAAATAACATTTGCAATTTATAATATAACTACGAAGATATAAAGCTTTTAAAATGTTGTATGAAAAATGTCAAAGCTTTGTATAAAATTGACCCCTCTTAAACAGAACAACTTTCAACACATTATGGGGCTAACATTGAAATCGGAAATACGGAAAAACCGGATGACCAAGGCAGTATCAGAGTGGTGGCCAAGAGGTCACGGAGGTCAGTAGGCAGACCACGGCACGTTGGTCTGATGACATTGTGAGGTTGACGGGTTCGTATTGGAACAGATTAGCACAGGACCGCGAGGAAGGGCGCTGAAAAAAGATTTATGTGGGCTGATTTGATTGATTGATACGTCCCACTGCTGGACGCAGGCCTGGCGTGGACTCCGTGATGATTGGTGGAGCCAAGATAGTGGGCAGTTTTCTGTCAGAGGATATTCAAGCCTTCTATTCTAATTGATTTTATATATTAATATTCGCGTCCATCTTGGTATTGATGATTTTGCCAATGTCTAGTTTATGTTGCAAAAGTGGTTGACATTGTACGGTTATATAGGTATCTTGAGCCACCACTGAAGCTTTGTTGTAGGCCGGGGCAAATCGAACACCGACACGCGACGCAACTACCCAATAGAAGACCCACAATACGACTCCCATTCAAGCCTTTTTAAAATAGATATTTTATAATGCCTTTTTATGTCAGTTGAAGGTTTACCTACTATTTTCTCTGGCGGCTTTAATGCGGCGACGACGACGCTCGTATTTTATACAAGGCGAGTGCAACTTGAAGGTAAAACCGGACACTTCCCAGTGGGTAATTCTTAAGCTGAGCTCAGAAGCCCCGGATTTTGTTTTCTGAGTTCACGTCTGGACTTCAGATAGATTTTATAATGGTAAAACTGTATGTACAAGGTACTTAGGAAAAGACTACGCAAAATGGAACATAGGCAAATCGAAACTCGCTTGCGCTCGTGCTGCACATACTAGCAAAAGCTATAATGACCAATGCTCACGCGTTTCATACGACGTTTTTAAAAAAATTAATAAAATTTCCTGATACATAACTATTTTAGACAAATATTTTTTTTGGAAAATGCCACTGGGCTATGGCTGGGCTTCTTTTTTCTTGAGATTGCTATGCGCGCGTAGGCGGTCGAAGAGGCAAACGACATTTTGTTACAAACAACCTAATTTTAAAAACGTTATAAACATCATATTTATGTATTTATAACTCAAATTAATGTTAATTTATAGTTCAATATGCTCTGACTTTAATCGGCGTATAATAAAATTCATAATCAAATATGAAACTTAAATTATTAGGTACTCAAAATAAATTAAAGTACAAAGAAAAATGTATGTTGTATGTATGCTTTGTAAGGTATGCTTCGTTGGTTTGGTCATGTGGAGAGGATGAGTGATAGCAGATGTACGAAAGAGATATATGTTGCTAATGTGAGTGAAAGCGTCGGCAGAGGGCGCCCTCGTAGGACGTATGGTGATCAAATCAGTTGCGTCCTACAAAAAGGGGAGGTGCGGAGTACTCGAAACCGACGGGCATGTATGAAGAGATGTATGGATGTGCATGAGGCAAAAGAAGTATGTAAGTATCGTAGTAAGTGGCGCGCCCTGGTCTCTGCCTACCCCACTGGGAAAGAGGCGTGACGTTATAGATAGATAGATAGATAGAAAAATGTAACCGGAGATAAATGGTAAAATAAAGTGGCGGTAAATAGTGCGCCCCAGTCTCTGCCTACCCCAATGGGAAACGGGGCGTAAAGTTATTCATAGATAAATGCATAGATCTCTCAAGTGAAAAGGTTTTGCTTATCTATTTGCCTTGAAGAAAAATCATAAAACTTATCCATTTTACTTCACACGAAGTAAAAGCCAGATCTCGTAATTTTCTTGCAAAATTAATTTAGTTCGCAATTTCGCAGATAAGTTCTTTATGATAGTAATTATATTTTAAGTAAATTTATTTGAAAAGTTAATTATTATTCTTAATTAGTCGGTCACGTTCAAAATGAAATTTAATATTTAATTTAAAAATCCAAACAATAGTGCTTGTCGTGCTTTCTTGAAATTGAAAAGGTACCTACTTACATCCTGTAGTATAAAGATATAATAAATTTCTTAATCATTGATTTGATAATAAAGTATTCTGTGTTAATCCTGACCATAATATTCTAACTACAGGGTGTTAGGGTAAGAAAGCTGCATTACTTTAAGGGGTGATTGTACCCATGATATTAAACAATGTTCTTTTTATTTGAACTCTTGAAAATTATGGACTCCGTACTAAATACGACCATCTTACTGAACGTTTGTATGAAAAATTTAAATTTCCCAATGTTCCATTCGGAAAGTCGTTTAGTATCATGTTATAAAGTCTACTCTAACACCCTGTATACTAGGACTGTATTTTTTTTTGTGAAACTATTCGTGCGTCACTAGTTTTTGAAAGAATAATCAATTAGAACCTAAGTAACGTTCTAACACATTTGCATAACATAAGTCAAAAGTCATTATTGTGCAACCATGGTTAGTTGCACATACTGAAATGATGTTTTGTGACCTCTTACTATTTATAGTGAGTAAAGGTTCAATGCTGTTCTGTAGGATTATATAGGGTGTTGGGGTAAATAATTACTACTTTAAGGGGTGATTGTACCCATGATACTGATCAACTTTCCCTAAGAAACATGTATAGGAAGTTAAAAAAAATCCACATACGTTTGATCAGCTGCTTGCGTTTAGTATGAAATGTGTAAAACATTTTTAAAAATATCCTACTGGTTTCTTAGGTTATAAGTATCATGGGTTCACGATGACAAGTCAAACTACATGACCAGCGCAGGGCTAGCATGACATAGCGACATGATCGAGAAAACAATCATGCGCGCTCGCTTACGCAAAGTAACAAAGACAGAGACTCGTCTTAGGGGTATCGCATACAGAAGGAGTCGAGGCGGCGTCGAGGCGCGGGCGCGCCTTGGCGACTTTGAAATACTGTCGATAATTGTATAACAAGTATCCGAGCGGCGCGCATTGGTATGATATACAATTACGTATGTCAAGGTCTTTAAGGCGCGCGCGCGGTGCCTCGACGCCGCGGCGCGCCGCCTCGACTCCTTCTGTATGCTATACCCCTGAGATTTTTGCCGTTTTCTATGGGCCGGCGGCATGCTAAGCCCCCTTGCCATTGATTTTTCGTTTCCGATATTTCATAAAGGCGTGTCCACGTTATGATCTTAATATTAAATTTAGCTACTATTTCGATCCCTTGAAATAACATAATTAATTTTGAGAGTATAATTACTTAAC
Source organism: Agonopterix arenella (assembly GCA_927399405.1). NCBI lineage: Eukaryota > Metazoa > Arthropoda > Insecta > Lepidoptera > Depressariidae > Agonopterix > Agonopterix arenella. The sequence continues at coordinate 2,702,979 of OV656704.1, forward strand.
GAGCAATATTGCTTCTTCTTTGTCGTGTACACAAACGCTGTCAATAATTCAAATTGATGAGCGAATTCTAGCTTAATATTCTAAATTAATGGAAATTTACTTGTTACTAAGGGTGTTTTAAAGTCCAAATATACACAGTCGTTATTTTATTCGGGAATAGTATGGATACGCCGAATATGGAATTTTAGCTGCAATTTTTATTTCATTTATTTTTTTCAACATTTTATTGTACACACGGATATATGAATGTATAGCATAATAAACGATTACAAAGGGCGAGCTTATCTCTAAAGAGATTTCTTCCATCAAACCCGTGACAGAGAGTGAGTATACGGAGTGAGGCAGGCATAGTGTGTACATTTGACTATAAAACTGTATTCAACACTAATAAATACATATGAATATAAAGGTACAATACATTACAGTAAGATCATTATCTCAGCCGATGGACGTTCACTGCTGGACATAGGCCTCCCCCAGGGATCGCCATACAGTAAAGTAAGATAAATAAATAAATACACTAATTTATTGAAGAGGCTTAGAGCAATCCTAAATATGAGAAGATAAGGGAATCTTGCTAGTTTGCTACAAGTCCAAGCTTGGATGGTAGTTGTAGCTAGCATTCTGAACACCCTAAAAGGAGGTGAAGGTCGTGAGTTTATTATGTTATGTTCTACTATTTGCATTCAGTTAAATATAATTCAGTGAAAAATCAATGACACGAAAAATTCAGGTATCTAAAGCACAAATACCGCAACTATAGGTCTTCAAAAAATTACCGGTATCCGAAAAAAAGTACCAGTATCCAAAAAAAGTACCGGATAAATTCGTCACACTCTAGAACACGTTATTGTAAAAAAATACTGGTAAAATTAAAAGTCCAGACTCAAAATATTTGGGACGCTATAGTTCCAAAGTGAAATTACAATTAATTATTATTGCTACAAGCAAGTCAATTTAATGGAGAATATAACAAAGCTAATTTAATTACAACATTAATTGGAAACTATCTATGTTTAATTGATACATGCTTGTGACGTCATAGTCATAGCAGTAAGCACGCGAGGACGCGACGGATTTAATATGGATATGTGACGCTTCGTTGGTTTTCATGTCAGAGGTGAGAGGATGAATGACAGTGTAGTAAGCCTCATCATCATCATCATATCAGCCGAAAAACATCCACTGCTGGATATAGGCCTGCCCCAAGGATCGCCAAAACGACCGGTCCTGCGTTGCCCTCATACAACGGGTTCCCGCCGTCTTCACCAGGTCTACAGTTCACGCTGTGCTTTCCGGTTCGTGGTCGGTGCTCGAGAACTCTTCGGCCCTATCGGCCATCAAGTGCCCCGTCCATTGCCACTTTAGTTTAGCTATTCTTTGGGCTACGTCGGTTAATCTGGTTCTTCTGCGAATCTCTCCATTTCTGATTCGATCTCTTCATTGTATTTTGACTTAATCATTTTTCATTTCATTTAATTTTTTTCTCATTTAATTTCTTTTCGGCAGGTAGCAGGAGCAGTACCATGAGTTTGTAAAGTGTAATTGAAATGAGTTGAAATTTATTTAGGGGTGGTACAGACCAATCAAACTGAACAACTTTTACTATGGAAGCAAACCTGAAATTGCAAAAAAAGAAATCAGCTGTTCTCACATTTGAGTTGAGTAGGTAGAGTTTAGTATAGTATGGAACTAAAAAGTATGGAATTTTTTTTTGTGATTTTAGGTTTGCTCCTATAGAAAAAGTTATTCAGTTTGATGGTCTGACACACCCATAAAAATTTGTCACCTTTTTTGAATTAAAAGAAAAAAAAATGTCCCATACATTTACGTCGAGTCGAGAGGAGTATAGCTGATTTTTTATATTTTTTCTCTATGTTGGCTCCATAGTGAAAGTTGTCTCGCCTATCTCCCACAGGGGTAGGCAGAGACAACAGATCACCACATGCTACGATTCTGACACAAATGTCTCGCCTCCTCAACATCCATAAGTCTCTTCATACAAGCTCATCAGTTCCGGGTACATATTTTATTTTTTCTTCTTCAGTACGCATCCTACTTGGTCAGTGTATATCTAGGGTAACCCCTTTTAACCATTCCATTTACACTCGCCTTGTGAATTTTATACGTCAACCTGCTTTCGCCCATTCTTTCCATATATTTTTTCTCCGTATGAATTTTAAATCTTTATCTCTGCAGTTTATATTTCATGAAGAGAGATATTTATTCCTATTTTTCCAAACCAATCATGCTGAAAACCCCGTCATAGATTTTAACGGTACATTTCTAAATCTATGCTCAATTCACATAGCAGGGAAAATCCGTTGCGTATATCCGAATCCTTTGTTAGAACGAAACGCCTGGAGGCATCGTTTTGTACAAAGTTCGAATATTGTTTTTGGTGATTGTTCTAGTTGAAAACTGAGAAGGTCTCTTATAAAGTTTTGCTATCCTGGTACACTTATAAGTGCTCTTTAAAAGTTTTATCAAAGAAAGGAGTTTGAAGTTTAATATTTACCACCAGGTTTGATTTTGTCTTGGCTGATATTTGGCTTAGAGCTACTTCATTCGAAAGACATACGTGTATTATAAATAGGAACCTATAGGCTTTAATATAAAGAAGCTATTAAAAATGTTAAATGACTGTTCGATGTGACATTATAATCTTTCACTCATTGCAGTAGGTATCCTACTTATTCTCCGGCACCTTTTCCGGGGTATGCATCGACCTCGACTCCTATCGTGAATCGCCCGGCAGACCACATGAGGAATTTGGAAGAGTTTAGGGGAGACCTTTGCCCAGCAGTAGCACAACCCAGGTTAGGAAAAAAGATTATTGTCATTCATTTTTTATGTCATTTAAAAGTCCTAATTGTTCCAAAATATCTAATGACTCCATAATGCATATGCGCATAAAATAGTTAATAAGATACAATATTTAGAAGTGTAACCATGAACTTTTCAAACGAAATGACACCCAAAACCACTACTAAAGATCACTTTTTTAACAAAGTGACAATAACTTTTAGACACAATTAAAGAACGAATCCTAAAACAACCAAATAGACACAAAACAACTCAATCAACATTACATTACGAAACGAACCTCTATCAACTATTTACACAATGAAAAACCGCAAAAAACAAAACACCTACCGTCTCAAATCCACTGCAATCACTTAACACAACACTTGTTTGGCTTGCCCGCTGACGGCCTTACAACTGCCCGATGTTGCAGCGCGGAACGACTGCCACAGGTGGGGTTAAGTAATGGTTAAGAATGACAATAGATTACTAAATGACTGGCTTTATTCGCTAATTGATTAGAATTTTTTTGACAATAATGACACTGATCATAATACTTTTTATTTATTTATTAAGGACAACTAACAAGTAAAACACCAATACATTTCTATGTTACAATGTTACACAGTAGGCGCATAGACTAAGTGCTAACTTAATTATAGGCTGCCAGGTCATTCAAAATGCGGAAATGGACAATAATGCTTATTAAGTTTATATAATCTTAATAGTACACAGAACAAACTAAACACAAAAATAACAAAAAGTGCATACACTCCAGAGCGTCGCCTCAATACATGGTGACCAACAGGCTAGCAGGCCGGCAAGACCGATTCTAGTATAGTGTTTCTAATTATTGATTTTCCAACAGTTGTTCCAATAGCAGTAGGTACAACAGGGTGAAATTGATATCATTAGCATCCTTTTAAACTAAGAGCCTACCCGTCAAACTGAACAACTTTTACTATGGGAGCGAACCGATCGGAGCAAAAAAAATATCTGATGTTGCAGACATTTGAGTCGAGTAGGCATTGCAGTTTAGTATGGAACAGCAGATTTTTTATTTGCTCCGATCGGATTGCTCCTATAACAAAAGTTTTTAGTTTAAAAGAGAGTTTTTAGACTCTTAGTTTAAAATGATGCTAATGATATCAATTTCACCCAGTAAACATGACCTAATTCATGAACTTAGGTACACCATTATCTCAGTCGGTTCCTTCGACCCAACCTCAGCCAAAACATGTCAAAAAATTCCCTGACTCATCCTCAAAATCAGTCATAATCTCAAGGTTCCTTCACTTGGATTAGTAATAATAGTAGAATTTTAAGTCCTTTTTGGTGGTGTAAATCTCTGAATCTTTTTAGAATAACTCAAAGAATTAGTATCTCTATTATTTTACGACAAAAATTTTTACGCATCTCGAGAAAATCTCCATTATACATTAAGCATACGCATATGCTCACTACTATATTCCTTCGAGGGGTTTGTCAGAGATATTCTGGAAACTCAGAACATCCATGTTTCACTAGTAATACTCATTACACATATTAAATTACACACACACACACACTTACTTATATAATAATAATAATAACTAAATAAATAACGCTCATAGGCACATACAATGTAATGATCCCAAACAAGCACTAAAGGCTTTTTTATTATGGAAACCATACAACAAACATGTAAACATCCATGACTGAACCGGGATTCGAACCCAGGACCCTGGTTGAAGAAAGATTGGCGTGGCATCGTTGGTTTCGACTTCTTCTGACCCGGCATTTCCTAAAGTCATATTTAATTTGATATAAGTAGGTAGATTCTATCTATCATCTCTCTTAAACAGCCTAGACAACCTTACCATATTTACTCTACATAATTATACTTACTAGGTCATATGAGTCGTAGTAAACCAAGATAATAATTACCTTGAATAACAACACGTGATACAAATTGAACATTATTAATCAAATCTCGTATGGTCATTAGCATTATAGTCGGTTTGACTTGTAAGGGGTAAAAAACTACATATATAATTATACCAGGGTGTAATGAAAAGTAGTCTACCCATCGAACTGAACAACTTTTAGTATGGGAGCAACCTGTCAGAACAAAAAATAAATCTGCTGTTTCATACGTTTGTGACAAGTAGGCATTGCAGTTTAGTATCAAACAGCCGATTTTTTTTTTCGCGCTGACAGATTTTCTTCCATAGTAAAACTTGTTCAGTTTGATGATTAGAGTATAATCATTCATAGTACTTTTATGTATGTTCTCTGTAAAAAAGGTTACTATAAACTCGGTGATTATTTAGGAATGACCAAAATGTCTGGTCTTGACAATGTTACAGTATGTATTCAATATTGTATTTGTAACCTTGTATATTATGTGTTGTAGAGTTTCTGGCCGCATCTTCTCTGCAACGACGGAGCGGTGGTAGAGTCAGAAAAGTGACGTTAAAAAAGCTATCTATTTTTTAATTGTGTTTAAGTTCTTGTATACAGGGTGTCACAAATATACATATAAACGTTTAAAGGGGTGGTTAAGACCATCAAACTGAACAACTTTCACTATGGGACCAATATCGAAATCGCAAAAAAAAAATCGGCTGTTCCATCATCATCATCATCATATCAACCGATAGACGTCCACTGCTGGACATAGGCCTCCCCCAAAATGGAGAGATTTGCCGTAATCGCCGTGATGCGAAGCGTTTGCGATGTTCCATACTAAACTGCAGACCTTCTCGAGCTAAATGTATGGGACAAAAGATTTTTTTTCGCAATTTCGTTGTTGGTCCCATAGTGAAAGTTGTTCAGTTTGATGGTCTCAACAACCCCGTTAAAAGTTTTAAATGTTCATTTTTACTTTTGTAACATCCTGTATAATTATGTCTGTGTATTTTGTTGTGTATGCAAACAAACATATTTTCTTTCTGTCTATCTGTGATAATATTTTGTAAATTAAAATAATTGAGTTTGAGTTTGGGTAGTAACCCACAAAGTTCAATTTAGCAGCATGAAAAAACGACTGACCTCCAATTTAGTCACTTTAGAATTTGGGTCGAAAACGTTTCTATTACCAGTAAATAGGAAGCCGAGAAATTTTCTATCAAATATCTGTAAAGGTGTACTTTTAAGGGCAAAACCCTCGGCCTCTATTGAAAGTAGCCCGCGGTTACGAGAATCAGAAAATGTTTTAAAAGAGGCACGAAATACGGGAGATTTTTTTTATCTTTGTGAGAGATACGAATAAAATGTCCAATTTTATCCAAAGCTGCATGCCACGTCGATTTTGCTTCGGGCTAAATATAGGTTAGAGGGTGTTAAAATACGTCGGAGTTTTAAATGGCTAATTTAAAAATATCTCGTGTTTTAAAATTCAAATTGGCGATATCCATAGCTAACAATGTTTTTCTTAAACATAAAAGCAATTAAAAAAAACGAAGAAAGAAAACGGTTATGATTTGCGAGTAATTATTTGGCTTGGCTTCACACCGAAAAAAAAAATGTTCTTGCATACATACATACCATTTGCGCACGCCATCGCCATTGTCTTATAGGGGTATGTAGAGACCACCTCTTTAGCCCTCATTCTCATTCATACATCATTTTATGCGAGATATAGTAGATAGCTATTTAGATAACGATAAGATGCGAATTAAAAAAAATCTTATGTCGTCTCTAACAATCTCGTGCCGTGTGGTTCCGGCTTAGAAAGGACCGCCCCAATTCTTCACGTGGGTGTCGTAGGAGGCGACTAAGGGATACAAGGGTTCTTATGCAGTGTTTATGTGGACAAAAGGCTAGTCCACTTTGACACGTCATTCCATCCTGAAACATAAATTGCCAAATGTGATCATAGCTAAAATTAGATTGTTGGTAATTGTAGCAATGTTTCTGATCACCCTGAAAGGCATTACCGTCGTGAGTTCATATTTATGTATGTGTATCGAACAAAACAAACCAAACACAAACGTAAGAAAAATAAGTTTTACATTAGTATTAAATAACATAATATTAAATAACTTCTTAACATGCTGACACTTTTTTAAGGGGATAATCAGACCGTGAAACTGAACAACTTTCTTTATGGTACCAACATCAAAAAGGCGAAAAAAACAGCTCTTCCATACAAAACTGCTAACCTACTCGAGCCAAATGTACGGGACAGCAGATTTTTTTTCGCGATTTCGATGATTGTCCCATAGAGAAAGTTGTTCAGTTTGATGGTCTGGACATCACTTTAAAAATCTGTCAGCACATTAAGGACCTTGTATTTCAATATTGACCAGACGCAAGCATTACAAGGCAGTGATTTAACTACATACATGCCCGTGCGCAGCGGTCAGGAGAAAGTTGTAACCAATGTCAATACCACTTCACTTGCGGAAGGCGACGTAACTGTTGCGTCACGAAGTATAATGTAATCTGCGCCTGCGATGCAGTTTATTGCCAGGTTTCCTGTTTGATAGCGCGGTGAAAGATGACTTGTAAAATATAAAAGACCTGACCCGGATGTCAGGTATAGATTGCACTACTAAAAAGTTTTATCAACCGACTTCTAAGTGAGAATAAATTAAAACCGTCTTCAAACTTAAAAAAAATATTAATATTGCAGCCGATAATTTTAACGATTGTTCAAGTCGCTGTCAAGCCGGTACGATTCGCGACTGGGCTTGTAGTAATTTTTTGTCTTAGCTTCATTAAGGGCAGGTTATCCCAGTGCAAGCGTCTCTTTCTTACAAGCATACGTTTGCAATTAGCCATCCCACTTTAATTGAAAGCAGGATCACAGGATCTTTTATATAATTTGATATTTAAAAATATTAAAACATTTATTTAAAAAAGTAATCGTTAAATATTCTTTGATATGATATTACCTATTTCTACATGTGATTATTGTTACTTAAAACCTGATAATCTTCAAGTAAAACAAGAAAAACAATCAAAAACATCCTATCTTTGTGATTTTTTTTTATCGAGGCAAGTTACAAGTATCGTGTTTTGAACCGTTGAATAATCAAGAAAGTATATTAAACTAAAACATATATTTATTGTGAATCATAAAAACGAATATTACTATGTTTACAGCTTTATCAAAAACAGGTGGTTCGGGATATCCTGGCCTTAAGAGATGTTGTCATTATGAGAGAATCCACTCAACACCACCACATGAGAGCAATAAAGACATTATTATGATTATGTTGAGTGCTCATTATTAAAAGTTGTCATTGTGAGAAGTAGTCATTATTAGAAGTTGCCATTATGAGATGTTGTCATTATGAAAAGTTGTCATTATGAGATGTTATCAATATGAGAAGTTGTCATTATGAGATGTTATCAATATGAGAAGTTGCCATTATTAGAAGATGACATTATGAGATGTTGTCATTATGAGATGTTGTCATTATGAAAAGTTGTCATTATGAGATGTTATCAATATGAGAAGTTGTCATTATGAGATGTTATCAATATGAGAAGTTGCCATTATTAGAAGATGACATTATGAGATGTTGTCATTATGAGATGTCGTCATTATAAAAAGTTGGCCGTATTAGTCCAGTCATTTTACGGTTTGTGGCCGGACTAATTAATAATTGTCATTTTTTTTCGGTATGATATTGAAGAGCTAATTTGAGCCTCGAAATGTAAAAAAATAAAAAAGAAAATCACGCCAGCCGTCAAACAACCCCAAATTTTAAATCTAGCTATTATCTTGTTCTAAAAAACCTGATGGTATACATACTACAAACATGGTGTGAATATTTTTGTCTACTTAGAAGATTTTGAAAAATAGATTTGTATTTTCAAATAAATACATCATTTTTTAAATTTCAATGCCTATTTTATTGCTCAAAAATAATTTATATTGTTAAATCTAAGTCAAATGAGTGCATTGGTATTAATATTATTAATTTAAAAGCCTTCTGGGACACACAATTTTGATTTCTATGTTGCGTAGCGATTTTTTTAAATATGTTTTAAGATAGTCTTTTTGTCACTAAATGGTGCCGGTTACAGTTTAAAAGTCCAATTAATAATTACTCCCTACCCCGCCTAACAAAATTCCGTAAAATGACTGGGCTATATTATTATTTATTATTTATTTTTCAATTTTGGACACAAACAGTCTTAATAATAACAATAAATCTAAAACTAGTGAACAGATACCAGACTTGGAGGTCCCAAAAATTATATAGAGAGAAAAAGATCGTCCCAAAGATTATATTTTCTCATATTTCTATATGAGATGTTGTCATTTCGAGAAGTTGTCATTATGATATGTTGTCATTATGCGAAATTGTCATTTTGTGAAGTTAGGCATTATGAATATTGAAACGGAAAAAAATTGCGTTTTCATAAAATGTTTCCTCATAAAGTCCGGTATTGTAACACTGCCCGGACAATCCGGTATTCTGTACCTGGCAACAACACGCCCTAGGCAGTACGAGAGCGAGAGCCTTCTATTTAAATGCCATCGTAATAACCGGTAAACGAAAGATTACTCCAAATCTTCGTTCAGAGATACAGGTTGTGAGAATATAGGTAAAATTGGCAAAGACAGGAAAGGGTTGGTAAATAAATCGGACTTAAATCATAAATGTGAAAAAGGGCCAGAGTGACAGAAATTAACGTGGATTTTTCGTTCACCGCAATTCTAAAATTGAGGTCTTTAATTGTTGTTGTTGTTGTAGACATCTTTTAAAATTGCTGTGCCCTACCTAACAGGGTTCACAATCATCATCATCATCATATCAGCCGACAGACGTCCACTGCTGGACATAAGCCTCCCCCAAAATGGGGGGATTTTCCATAATCGCCACGCTTGGCAGGCGGGTTGGCGATCGCAGTTGGATCGAATCAATGTGTGTACTCAGAGGATGCTGCTGCCCATCCTCCGGTAGATCCCTTAGTCGCCTTTTACGACACCCACGGGAGGAAATGGGTAAATACGCTGTGTGGTGTCGGCTAAGAATAGGGTTCACAATGTTGTACTATTATTAAGATTACACCACCGATTGTATATACCATTGTGAAACGCAATAAAGCATTGAGTATTGAGATATATGTATAGAGACATTTCACATTATATATAATGATCTGATCATCTTTGTCCGCCTAACCTCGGCTTCCTCATCCAGTCGCTCCCCGCCGGTCGTCTTGGTCCAGCGGGCCGCAGGGCGTTCTTCAATAAGCTTGCCAGTTCGTGGTCTCCACTCTAGAACTCTGACTTGACTGACTTCCCATCGGTTGTTAGTTCTTCAGCAGATATGACCAGCCCATTGTCTCTTCAGCTTATTAATTTTCAGAGTTATGAACCATTTTAGCGATTTATTATGTACTCTTACCTAACTACCAGCCAAACGGTGATATAAAACATTGCATTATCATTTTTCATCTGAATCAAAGATCATTCATTAAACTCATTATGTACCTACCTACCTATTAGATTTGATTACCCATCCGTAATGAAATTCTGTGATGACATATGGAACTGAGACCTTGTCGTTCAAAGTAACCCAAAGAGCAATGGAGACATAGCCCAAAGAATTACTAAACTAAAGTGGCAGTGGGCGGGGCACAGTGGCAGTGGGAAAGCGCAGCGTGGGTAGGCCACTCACACGGTGAACCGACGACCTGGTGGGATATTTAACAACCCACTACAGGACACAGGTCTACCCTCAGGGAGGGGTATTTGGCGTTAGTCCACCACGCATGCCCAATGCGGATTGATAGACTTCACATACGCATCGAAATTTCTCCTTCAGCGTATACAGGTTTCTTCACGCTGTTTTCCTTCACCATTTAAGACCAGTTGTTATTACGTACATCTAAACTATTATAAAACTGTAACAGCAAGTTTGTCTGTACATTGAAGATATTAACAAAAAAAAGTTACGATATGGTTTTTAGGTATCCCTGATTCCGTATCATCAATTTTTGGATTTTTTGTCGGTCTGTTTGTTTGTGTGTTTGTTTGTTTGAACGAGCATCACGCAAAAACTATTGAACCGATTTTGATGAAACTTTTTTGTTTGATAGCTTATGAATTAAAATCTGGTATATAATTTGTGCGGACAAAGTCGCGGGTTAACGCTCGTAAGTAAAACTCATTTGTACATGCAATGTCGTCTATGCGTATTCGAAGCCAGTCATCAAGATTGAGTTTCCATACATCTCCCAAACGCGCCACCGAGGACACGCTCATGGTTTAAAACTCTGCACTCTGCTATGTTTTAAAACGGTGTGTAATATTTTGCTAAAAATATCAATCTTTCAATCAACACCCTGTACGTACATGTCCCGTATAATAAATTCCAGTCACGTGGTAATGTTTCATGAGCTAATACCTTCAGAGTCCCTCCCTGAGACGTGGCCTATTACCCTAATCGGAAGGTAACTGGCTTGGCTATACGTTCAACTTTGTCACTTAGCACTCTGTTTGACTGTCTCACTGACAATATTAACCTTAACTACTACTGTACTGAACGAAAATTTTCGGAGATGCTATTACCTATGCGATTTTTATGTGATGTATGCGATACTGTAAAAGCTCGAACTAAGGTAAAACCTAACATTTTTCGGTAAAACCTTACCTTACCTTACCTATCTTAAGTTTTACCTGAAAAAACTTGGGATTTACCATACTTCGGGCTTTCACAGTGACATATGCACAATCATATAAAAACCGGTCAAGTTCGAGTCTGACTCGAGAACCAAGGGTAGTTATTAAAAAAAACAAAAATCTCCGGGATGAGCCTATGCACGAGTTTCAACTCGATACCTGTTACGGTTTAAAAGGTTCGGTCTAGAGTTGCAACGGACGGACGAACGAACGGATAGACAGCCAATGTCCAGGACATTTTATTGATTTATCGAAATAGCTATAGATTTGTTAAATTGATAGTTTTATCGAGTAAATAATCTAATCCACTTGCAAGGTATTCCTTCTTCGAATTGTAAATTTTAAAGGACATCAGGCTCCACCACTACGTCTTTAAAACGTAACAGGTTCTTCAGACATTTAATTTTGCAAGTTATAGGAATGGGTGAAGGAGGGTTTTAGCAGACGGTAGTACAATCCACGGTGAAGTCTGCTTCGAATCTATGGCCGTAAAGCGAGCCAAAAGACACGACAAGGGACGAACAGGCTCCTGCACCAACCGACACTCGGCACAAGTGCCGCAAATGCGGCAGGCCTTATCGCTCTCAAATTGGCTTATACAGCCACGAACGTCGGTGTATAGGGCACATTGATCGACGGCAATCGACGGCAATCGACAATTTGTTAATACAAAAAGTACGATCCGTACGCACGCATTCGCATCGACGTGGCGAGCGGCGTCCCATACTAATCGTGCTTTTTGTATGGAGAAACCACAGAACGTTAGAGGGGTTAGAAGTGCAAAGTTGGCGTGAAACGTGTCGCCACATGTTATGCAATGATTTGTTCATGTTCATGTTCATGTGATGCATAACACCATAAGGCGCGCGGCGTAGTGCGTGAGAAAGGGCATTAGTAATTGTAGGAGCGTGAGCGGGAAGACAAGTGGCGACAGCCGTCTCCGAAGCAAAAGCGCTACTTTGCATTTCTGACCCCTCTTACAATGTTCTGTGGGAGAAACCGTCGATCGCCGTTGATCAAATCGTCCACAACCTTATCAAAACAGACGCTGTTTGAAACATCTACTTAGATTTATTAAGGCTCTATGGATCTAATATTATGATGATGATTGTGATCAAAGTACGTGACAAGTATTTCTACAGTAGCTTAACCAGTTTCCATTGTACTCAACTTTTCTCGACACTCCAAACGTTAAAAGTCTCCTCCCTGTTATCTTTTCCGGTCTCATGCCAAAAGCATTCAAGCTCTTAATTGAACTATGCGGGCAAAGCCTTTGGCACAGATATCGCTAGATAATTGCCTGAATTTCGACTTTTGAGAAAATGTACAGTCAAATTTAAAAGAGCTAATGTTCTGAAAGTGTCTTTGAACTAACTCACTAACTCTGCTGGCACTGAGATCAAAAATGGGTGTTGGCTTCCAAAACGAGAGAGAGCCACTGTTCCCGGTCAAGTGAGAGCGGTTCGTCAGAATAAACGGCATTTGTGCCGCTTTCATACACTTGTTCCCTAGACCGCTTTGAGTCGCAAGCCATAAGTTCGGTTGGTACAGGGGCGAGGTTAAGTGTATTGTCATACTTATAATTTTAGTGTGAACAATTAAAAAAACAACTGAATACAATAAAATAATTATACTACATTGTTACACTTCAGTTATCACTGCGGCATCGTCGATTTCACAAAATTAAATATCACATATCGATTCTTCTTCTTCTATCGAGTCGATGGCATGTCATTTTATATTTTTCCAGCCCAGTATTTTGCCACGCGGATAGCACTACCAGCAGCGTCCATAAGCTCCATTCGCGTGCAAGTTTGCGGGCAGGAAGGGCAAGATATGAGATGGGCCATAGTCTGTAATCACATATCGATAACACCTTATACTGTTATAACACGGCTACGTCGCGGCGGAATCCCGTCGATATCGGTGCGATACCGTTCCAGCAACGCTTATACGGTCAAAATACTGATACGCGATTATTTACCTCTGACACTTTTTTTAAATTATGTTAAAGTTGATTTTGAATCGTCCTACCTCAATAAGAAGACTAAATCATTGTTTTTGATTTTATTTAAAAAAAAATGGGAGTTCGTAGAATGGCTGACTACTAAAAAACAACGGGCTAGAAGCATGTTAAAATGCACTGTAATAATTTTATTTTTAACAAATGTCACAAAGTTATTTGCGAGCTCATGCAACCCAAACTTACTCAGCCACTCAGAAATAATTAGTTTTGTGTTACCAGCTCAGTTTTCATTTCAAAATGTGTCAGATATTTTGTGATACATACATTTTACTTTTCTGCTGTAGATTTCTCTCGGTAATTGTACCGGTTTTGAAGTTAATTACGTTACGTTACAAAGCTTTGCAGAATAAAACTGAACCACTTTTACTATAGAGCCACACTGAAATAGTCAAAAAATATTTGTTGTTGCATAAAAATCGTCAATAGTTACTCGACTCAAATGTTTGGAATAGTTGATTTTGTTTCACTATTTTTGTCGGTCCCGTAGTAAGAGTTGTTTAGTTTGATGGTTCGAAAAGTTCTCTAAAATATGTAAAGCATTTCAGTTTACATTTATACCTATGTGCAGTTTTTATGCAGTATCGTGGGGTTAGCTGTACATCAGCGCAGTTCGCTTAACGATTTTGAAAAGATTAGCCGATTTCTTTCCTTGGATGGCGTAGGAAGTGATTAGCCATTAAATTTGAAGAGTGCCACTGCGGGACGACTGCGGGACTGGCTGCAAACCGGCAGTAGTTGTAAACTATGGAATTATATGCGAGGTGTCAAACTAGATGCAGTCCGGCGCGGCTGCGGAACGGTAGCGGCAGTGTGACACCTCGTATATAATTCCATAGTTTACAACTACTGCCGGCCCGCAGCTACACTCTATGTGGCCCAGCCTTGAGGGTTCCTTACAGGTTAAAATTAAAATGAACTTCATGGTGTGTTACATCAGCGCGCGCAACTTCTGTCACATGCTGAACATAATACTCTGATCTGTTTCTCCTAGCTACGTGCCAAAAGAAGTATAACTTCAAAAATATACAGTTGATAAGCTCCTTTTCTGAAGTCGGCTAAGAAGTGTTTCCTTCTAAATCAACATAGCGAATTTAATTTAAGTAAAACGAGTAGCTAATTCAAGTCAACCCTCGTAATAAACCCTTAGTAAACTTACGGCCCTTAGGTACTTAACTTGCAAGTATTAGTTACAACCGACTTGGATATAGTACGATGTAAAATAGGGTTGCACCATTGTTTTAATATATTTCTGAAATACTCGGACTCTGCCAGGTCAACGTGGCGTTGCCAAAACTCAGATTTTGCTGGTTTTAGAAGGTATCATCTAGTTATTTGAAAGACATACAAATTAATGAAAAATATAGAAATGATCTTCAACATCTCTGCTTTATTTGCTAAATATTTGAAAAAGTCTATATTACGTGCATCTACTTTATAACTTGAAGTCACTTTTCCTTGCGTCACACCATATTGTCACAGATATTACAATGTGTAGACAATATTATGGTCTAAAAATGTCATTTTAAAAACGTTTTTTAAGAAAAATATTTAAAGAGTTAATTAGATAATATTATTATGTATCTCTGTAAAAGGCTTACTCACGGACCGTAGCCCGGACCTTTGGAAGGTTTGCGTGGGGACACAGGTCCAACACGTACAGGCCCCTTTGATAATATTATTATGTATCTCTGTAAAAGGCTTACTTACGGGCCTTAGCCCGGACCTTTGGAAGGCTTGCGTGGGGACACAGGTCCAACACGTAAAGGCCCTTTATCTAAATTCGATGGGATGCACCAAGCGTGGTCTATCTCTGAATGCATTATGGAAATGCACCAGAAGACATACCACGTTCGGTGCAGAGACTATTGTAGAAACGACAGAAAACTACTAGGGTTATGGGGGGTGAACTGGTTGGGCCGGGAAATCTGGGTTATTGCGGAGAGACCCGGGACGCCTGCCGAAACAAATGTCTCTAGTTTGTCAAAAATGGCAGACGGTGACTTGCCAACTCATTTGATGGGACCCCAAAAAGGCCGCTCGCAAGAAGCGACAGGGCGGCAACATCTAGTGAGCGGCTGAGGTTGTAGAGAGGTGAGTCTGCGGGCGCCGGTTCCCGGTGCTAAGCGCACCAGTCAGCAGGTCCTGGCGTTATGACATTTTACACTTGCAACCTGGAGCATAGGTTCCGCTCTTGCGACTCCACTCCTGGCCGGCTGGTTAAGGCAAGACAGGAGGTGACGGCCAAATTATTATTACTCTTTTCTATGAAAGTATTTTTTTAAACTTAGCCGGTTATAAATAGATTTCGTTCCCTTGAATCTTCTATTGACATTAATTAACTATTCTATGATATCTATGACATTTTGCTCGAATACACAACTAGGTCTGCGCCCGCGGCATGGCGGCGATAAAGCGCTGTCGCGCCCTAGCTCACTTTCTTTTTGCGTGCGAACGAACGAGTTAGCAGGCGCGATAAAAAGTTTACCGAGGCGCCACGCCGCGGGTGCAGGTCCACTAACCATATTAGGGACCAATGCTGAAAGAATTTAATTCCTATCTTGTCACTGTTCTTACGAGTACTTTTTATACATTGTATGTGTAATAGGGACAACATATTTAACACAAAGCTAACCTACCAACATTGTAATAAAATGTGACCTTTGGCCACATAGAAACTTGCTTAAAAACCTAGCGGAAGGTTAACCCACATAATGGCGCTTCCTAAGCAAACAAGAATAAAGGTACCTTGTAGACACATTGTATGTCGTAGAACAAGGTCCAACATAAAGTAGTTCTATTGGAAACTTAGATACAATAAATGAGGAAGATGTGACTTTAATATGCAATGTTGCTAAACAGAGGCCAGCGGACTTACTTCAGTGAAAACTGAAATGAAGAGTAAGCAAGTGAATGTTTAATTTCTTCATCACTGGCTGTCTGATTTAGAATTTGAATTTTTTCATCTGCTTTCGTTAAAAGAGTTAAAAAAAATTGTTTGGTCAGAAACAGCGTAATTTACGCTAAAGAATTCAGTTGCATTAGAAGCGATGCTACATGCGTTGGGTTCGCTTTAGCTGAACGTAAATGCTAAAAAAAACCGTTTTATACAGAATCAATACCTATAACTACTTAAATAACGTTAGATTTTTTTATAAGCTTGTTTATTACTTTTAATACAAAATCACGTCAGAGGCCGTAAGGCGGTTTGAAAAAACTCTGACACAAGGGCTCTGCCCACACGATAAGAAGAAGAATACAAAATGTATAAATATAAGACTGGTAAAGCCTAAAAATATTCATAAATGCAAAAAAGTAACAAGTCAGCTTTAAAAATTTGCATACGCTTTGTGTAAAAATCTTTTGTGTACATAAATTTTTTACAAAAATAAACCGCATCTTCTCTTTTTTAGTTTAATCTTCGATCAAAACAAAAGTTCAATGGAATTTCTAGTTACAGTTTATGGTATTTTCAGCTTATTGTTCTGGGAAAAGTTTTGAGAGTTATTTTCTAGAATGTAGGTATGTTTTCGTTTCGATGGAATTTCGTCTTCAAGATTTTTATCAATGTGTCTTGCAGAATGTTGCACCAGAAAATCAATTTATAGTATTTCAGACAATGTTTGTGATCATGGTTCATTGTAAGGTTCATTGTACGGCCCATTGTAAAGCTCAGTTGGTAGTGACCCTGCCTGCTGAATCTATGGTGGAATTCGAATCTCGCAAGAAGCAAATATTTTGTCTAGTGAATACGAATATTTGCATCCAAGTCAAAGTTATTCGTAGGTATCTATTTAATTATGTATTCTACAGGGTGAAATTGATATCATTAGCATCCTTTTAAAGTCTGCCCATAAAACTGAACAACTTTCACTATGGGAGCAAACAGATCGGAGCAAAAAAATAATCAGCTGTTGCATACATTTGAGTCAAATAGTTGTTCAGTTTGATGGGTAGACTCTTAGTTAAAAAGATGCTAATGATATCCATTTCACCCTGTATATCGTTTATTCGTCATAATACAAGTGTGGGCTATAATTGATTTGGTACTTTATGGCAATAAATCCTAATCTGTGTGATAATGTGTAAATAAGGTATTAAAAAAAATTTGACACAATCCCATTTTGAAACTTTCAAATTGCTACATTCTCTTTTCGACAAAATTTCCAAATGAAACAGTAAAGTAAATGATATAAAACTTGAAAACACTTAGAGGGTATAATTCGGAGCGCGCTCCATACAAGCGAAGTCTGGCTATATTTTGAAAAGGAGAACGGTTACGGCCCATCACAGACCACTGGTCTGTGCGGCCCATAGAAAAAAAAACCCAGGCCCGACAGTAACGAGACATACGTCATTTTTTTTGTTTTTTTTTTTTTTACGGTAAAAAAAAAAACAAAATTTATATTCAACATCGATGGCTAACACCAAAATATTGCCTTATGCTTTTATTAAGGCGTAACATTAAAAAATATATATAATGCCTATTTTTACGTAAATGTATGTGAGTAAATGATGATACAATAGCTATGGGATGTATCCAGGCAACCTTATGACTAGGATTCATTACAAACACACGGGTTCTATGATTTATAACCAAGAATATAAAATAAAAGCAGTTATGTCGAAATAATGGTTTATTTTCAGTTTTATTGAATTTCTTATTCCTTTAAAACATAATCCATACCTAGTGCAGTGCAAATTCAATAAAACTGATAATAAACCATTATTTCGACATAACTACTTTTATTTTATGTTCTTGGTTATAAATCATAGAACCCGTGTATAGGAGCCTTAAGTTTTAATATCCTCAATGCGTTTTCAATATTTTTTTTCTTTAAAATTATATTAATATTTATCGGAGGTCACATATAAAAGAAACTAATAGTAAAAATTGCTTACAAATACCTCTTCAGCAACATGCGTCGTCAAATTTCCTACAAACCTTCAATTTTTATAACATTTCCTTTGTTAAGTATGCCAATTAAAACAATTATTTGACTGTACTGTGTCATTTGGAAATTTTGTTGCACTCGCATGCTCCGTATTATATTCCCTTAAAGAAGTTTATCTAAATAAACATCTGGTTTCCAACTGCGACATCCCTAATTGTAAGGTATCAGTACCCGAACTGTTAACGGAGTCTGTTTAGTTAGAAAGTAACCTTATACCTAGCAACATCTCACATCAATCAACTAAGACTTTATAGTTGCAGGTTCTTGATTCTGATTACAATATAAAATTAGTTCAGAATATACAGGGTGAAATTGATATCATTAGCATCCTTTTAAACTAAGAGTCTACCCATAAACTGAACAACTTTTACTATGGGGGCAAACGGAGCAAACAAAGAGGGGGGGGGGGAGGGGTGGACACTTGACTCTAACAAAAATTTTCACTTTAAAGCTTATTTCGCTAACGGATCCCTAAACAAAAAAATGGCTTTCTCGCACCCACAATATTTTTAAACGACCTATTCAACGATACCCCATAGATGGGGTAGAAGAGAAAAAAAAATTCCATTCCCACTTCACGTGTAGGGGAATAAAGAAAATATTTTTCAAGATTTTATTTTACCACTTTTTCGGCGTAATTAATGATGCCAAATTACAGCTTTCTAGTAATAAGCGTCTCTGAGGACATACGGACGGACATGGCGAAACTATAAGGGTTCCTTGTTAATTTGGGAACCCTAAAAATTATATAATTAATTTAAATATTGTCTTTCATTCTTTTTATATGCTCATGTGCTGTAATTGTTGCTGCCATTCTTGTGTAAAGTTCCCTACTTTGCCCTCTACTAATTAGAAGGACACGTGGAGAACGCCATGCTAGTAAGATTCCCACCAGGAGATCACTGACACGGACACATACCTACTGCTATTCCTTCTGGACTCATCCCGGGTTTAGTGCTCCTCCTCCTCCCTCCATTTCTTTTCAATGCGAGGTTCTTGTAATATTAATATAGCCATAATCTCTTTATGCACCGTAAACAATGGCCAACTCTTCAAGAAGGAATCTAAATCGTCTCTCCATCTCCTCTGTGGCCTACCACGCCTAACTCTTTTAAAAACATCTTACTGTTTGTTTTGTTTTTAAACCGTTGAACAGATTTTAATGGAATTTCCGACACAAATTGTAAACATGTTATAAAGGACGCAGGGTACTTTTTAATTGAATTGCGTGCGAAGCCAGGATGGTTCGCTATAGTAATTTGATTACCAGAGCCTTTCAGTATGATTAAAATAACCAACATCTACAAAAATATATTTTTTAATTAAAAAAATTAAATCTTATAAACTGTATATTTAATTATTTACCCTGGTACCTATCGTAAGGTTGTCAGGAAGAAAAAGCTATTTAGCGATATGATCGCCTTTTGTGTCTTTATTTGTGAAAATCGAGCGTGCCCGTGCATTACTAAAAGTTGCCACCTTCAAGCCCAGACTGTTTCCTACGAAATCGCTCTATGAGTACTGTGAAGTGCTCACAGTCCGTCAGCTTTTCATTCTGCATACTGTCCTTCTCCAACATTCTGTGACTCCACACAACACCAATAATGCTCCAAAAAGAAACCACCTAATCGCACGTTCCGTTCAATACAACACAAGTTTCAGTCATAGATTCTTCTGTTTTCTTGGCCCATTCCTATATAACATCATACATCGCATATTAAACATACACACCCTTAACAATAGACTATGCAAAATTTCCTTAAAAACGTGGTTAAAAAATCTATCCTACAACGAAACAGAAAATCTTCTTCTCCCCCCCGAATAATGTCTCTCTCCCTCTCTCTCTCTCTCTCTCCCTCCCTCTCTCTCTCTCTCTCCCTCTCTTTGATACACGCACACACACCTCCACATAAACACACGCCCCTACATAAACACATAAACACACCCCTACTTATTCACTCACCCATACAAACCACACATCTTACAAGTACATTGTACATTTAATTTGCAATAAGTTTTACAGTTGTAACTGATGTCAATAGCTCAGGCAGGTAATTCCTACCTTTCATGGCATCAGTTGTACCTACCAATACTCCTAGCCTACTATTCTAACATTTAGTGCTTTATTATTTTATTATAAATCCGTCTGTAAAATGGCTTTTTGTGGATTAATAAATATTATTAAATTATTATTATTTATTTTTGCCGCTTATATTTATGATGTAAAGTAGGTATAGTTTATTGATTGATTCAACCTTTTAAATCAAATTAAAGATTGAAAAATTTGTCTCGGGCGGGAACTTGAACCCGCACTTTTCCAAACCTGGGAACTGCGTTATCCAATTTCGCCACCGAGCCCACTACCCAGAGAACGAAATTTTCAATCTGTTGCGTCTTAAGGGGACGTGAGCGCCATCTACTGGTAGTTATTACAAACTGGTTGTTATCTTTTATTTGATTCGAAATATGCACAACATGGCTGTAACATGTTTAAAAATCAATAATATTTGAAATTGAAACTTTTAATATTAGCGAAGCCGGAATATCGGCGGGATATCGATGGAAGATATCATCATTTTAATATTTAACGTAAATAGTGGCATTATTGTGACTGCTATATGCGTTTAAATGAGACTTTGTCTACCTGTGCCAACACCCAACAGAACAACTGTGCATAGAAATGTAAAAAAAACGAAAATAAAGTCGATTTCAAAAATAGTTGCGAATGTTGTAAACATGCAGCGGCCGTACTATATATTATCACGCCTTTTATCTCGTTCGTCGCGCAAAAAGAAAGAGAGCTAAGGCGCGATATCGCTTTATCACGCTGCCACACTACTGTAAGATGCAGGGGGTCTACCCGGACATTCGAACTTAACAATTGCGTGAATGTTTTTGTTCCAATGTCAACTCTATTACAATAAAGTTCGGACAGAAAAGGTCGCGATATTTCAAAGATCGAAAGTCCGGATACAGGGCCAGGTTGCAGGATAACATAGTGAACTAATTAAGGGCCTATGTCTAAAAATAATAGAAGCGAAATGGGAGTGTGATAGCTTATATTACTGTCTGATGCAAGAGAAAGAGATGGGGCGGCGCGCGCGACTGAATTGACGCAAGCGTAAAACACACTTTATTTAATTGTGATTGTATTATGTAAGTTCAATTCTGCTCTAATCAAAATTTGTTAAATATCAATCTCTTTTTTTTTAAATCAAGTATCGTGTTTCTATTATTCACCGTTTAGCAGTTCCAAGCGTTTATAAATAAAAACGGAGGCTACTTTGGCTTGTTTTTCTATCGAGAAAATCTGTCTTAATCGTGTTTTGGCTCATCTTCATTTGGCGCATCAAAACTTCAATTATATGTTCAATATATATCCGTCGACACATATCCGCAATTCATACTCCTACTGTTAGTACTTCATGATATATGACGCTTTGAAGAATCCTATTTTTTTCACATATCCTCTTAATACCGCTGTCTCAGCGACTCAAATAGGGTTTTGAGCGCCTCTTTTCCTGATCCTACGCACTCTCTCGCCAGTACCTAGCTTGAAACTCACGTAGGTCAGTTCCCACTTCTTCCTTCCGTCGACACATGGGGCGAACCACTGGATGTCGTCGTTCAGTAGGTCGACAAAGATAAATGCTCTCTTGTTATAACTTGATGCGAATAATAAACGATTTATCATTTATCTACCATTCCCGCACCTCTTTTTGATGCACACTATACCTATTTGCAGGATGGATACATTTTACCTTTGAAAAATATCCGTTTGACAGGAAGACAGCCAGCTTTGTACTGGAACCGTGTGATGGAATTGAACCTTATAGTAGTATTTATATGGCGTAAAGTGTAATAACACAATACGTCAGGTGCCATTTTTATTATAGAGTAGAATTTGTATTGGATCTAACTCCTTAGACGTTTTATTTGCTTTTACAGAAAATAAAATATCAGTATTCTTGACTGCAGTGGGGATTAA
The DNA here is from genome assembly GCA_927399405.1 of Agonopterix arenella. Lineage (NCBI taxonomy): Eukaryota > Metazoa > Arthropoda > Insecta > Lepidoptera > Depressariidae > Agonopterix > Agonopterix arenella. The sequence continues at coordinate 2,725,376 of OV656704.1, forward strand.
CAGGGTACTATGAAAGGGACGTTAGTAAAAGAGCAGCGATGGTTGCAGTGATACAAGTGCAATTCTATCAAGGCCCCCGACTCTCAATAACAATAATAGGCCGGTTGTTTAAGTTCTTTCACTAGTTCGACATACCAGCACGGCTAGCATGCCACCCACGACAAAGCGTTTAAACGAGAAAAACATCATGCGCGCTCTTTCTCGCTTATGTTAAATAATAAGGATGGAGGCACATCTCGATTTTTATCGTTTTCTGGGGGGTGGCATGCGAGGCCTACTGGGCGTCGACACTTATGTGACCCTTCCATTACCCGTAGTAATAAGCAGTGGTTGTTCCCTTAGCAGTGCTGTAAGACTAACAACACTCACTCTCATTTTACACTCAGCCGTCATTTTATACAAATGGGAAAATTGTAAAGAAGAGGTAAGCGCGACCGACCAAAAGAAATCTTTGAGGTAAGCAATGTGTACTGAGTAACAGGAATACGCCATTGCCCATTTTCCTCCACGCTTCCTGCAAGAGGGGGAGCTGTTAAAATTGGTAAGGGGCAGAGAGTGTCCATCCGTACTATATATAGTACTAGTTAAGAGAACACCTGAGACATTTCTGAGAATGTTTAAATTGTGAAGAGTAAGTTAAGTTGGAAAACAATTTTATGTTCTTGTTTGATACATACTTGCAAGGATGTATTTACAAATATTGCGCCCCTGGGCAAATATATTTGGCCGCCCCCCATAACTTCAGTTTGACTACGGCAGGCCTGTAGCCAAGATTTGTGCCAGCAAAAGTTCTAAGGTTTTGAGATAATTAAGAATTGATCGACAAAAGCTGTCACATGCCGCATCCAAATTGTATTTTGCGAAAGTAGTAGTAAGATTCAAAATAATTATGGAGCGAGCGAAGCGAGCTCGACTTTTTTCTGTTATATGACTTAACTGTGCTAGAACTCACCAGAGCGAGCGAAGCGAGCTTGAAATTTTTCCGCAAAACGATTTGGCCATTGGTGTAGCTAGAGATTTTTCATAAAGAGGGAAAATCCGCCAGCAAGCTCATCCACAGCCACCGCCAGTTGCAAGACTACAATATGAATAGTTCAGCACACGAGGAGCGAACGACGCGTTAAATTGGCGCGGAAAATTGTGTCTTTCAACCAACTTTCAACGAAAGTTTTCAGTGATGATAAAATAATGTTACGTGGAATGAATATACTTACTCTCTAGATAAAAAGAATGAAAACACGAAATAGTACTTTTAATAATTTCATCAATACTTTTGATTCTTCTGAGGGGGCAAGTGGAGCAACGGACTTTGATTGATTGATTTGATTTGGCTATAATTATAACTCTGTTGGTCTACTAATGCATGCAGTACCTACAATAATAAAAAGATAAACCAGAGCGAAGCGAGCTCGAAAATTTTCACACTGATGTCTGGCTAATACTGTATATCTGTGGGCAACAATTTTTTCCCCATATGTATGGCCCCACGGGACGCCCCCTTGACCCGGCCGCCCTTAGCACTTGCCCATTTTGCCCTTGGGAGAATACGTCACTGCATACTTGCATAATTAAATAAATGATGAATCCCTAAATCCGAAACAAGGAAAACGTGTATAATTAAGACGACAACAAAACTAATCCTGTTTTAATCATGCCGCGTACAATGACGGTGCTAAATCCTAGATCAAAGGGCATGTGACACTATTGTTCCTTGCGGTTGCGGTCACAGACGCGATCGCGAGCACAATGCGCGATTAACTTCGGATTCTAGTGTGGTTTTACAACAACAAACGGTGGTATTCATATACTGTTGTTCAGAATCAATACATTTGTTAACTTAAGGTGGTTTCAGTCCATACAAAAGTTTGACGCACAATACGCGTAGACGAAATTAATAAAAGTAATAGTTTATACGAGCGTTAACCCACGATTTCGTCCGCACAAATTATATACCAGATTTTAAGTCAGATCATAAGCTATCAAACAAAAAAAGTTTCATCAAAATCGGTTCAGTAGTTTTTGCGTGATACTCGTTCAAACAAACAAACGAACACACAAACAAACAGACAGACAAAAAATCAAAAAATCGGTGATATGGAATCAGGGATACCTAAAAACCATATCGTAACTTATTCTTTGTTAATATCTTCAATGTACAGACACACTTCTGTTACAGCTTTATAATAGTATAGATATGGAAAAATAGTTTAGAAAATCTAGTTGCCGCGTAACAAATAAGATTTGCAATTTATAATATAATTACGAAGATATAATAGATAAAATTTTGTATGAAAAATTTCAAAGCTTTATATCTTTGTAATTATTTTAAAAAAGTGTCAGCATATTAAGAAGGAAGCTGTATATAGATACAAACATCCGTGACTCGGGTACAAATATTCATATTCATCATACAAAAAATATTTGTTGTGGATTCGAACCCGCGACCCTCGGCACAGCAGGCAGGTACTACGACTGAGCTACCGGACTATCAACTCGTAAGTGCAAAAGAGATCATTTTTCAGGAGGAAGAGAAAACTGCGTCCTATAACTTTTATGTAAGTTCGGGAGTATTTTCAATCAGAATCAGAATCAGTACTTTATTTGTAAGAACATAGGTACATTCAGATGACATGATGAATACAATGGTTCTAATGTTCTCCCACACAGGGTGTACAAAATTTTAATAAAAAGAAGCTAGTTTTATGCAATTTTAAAATGTCATGCAAAATATAATTATTTATGAAAAGAAAAGAAATATACAAAATGTCATCCATAAATTATCCATGAGTAGTCGCTGATAAGTGGTCGATGTTTTAAATATTTTTACAATAATTTGTCTAGCCAATGTCACATAATTTATAATTAAAAAAGTACTTAATTGAATAGAAACGTTTATCTAAAAGCTATTTTGTTATTTTTGTTTTGAAATATTTTGAAGGGATTGTTATTTGATTTCCTTAGGCAGATTATTGTTATAGATTCTAATAGCCATACAAAATGCGTTATTCTTAAAAACGTTCACTCTTATACATAAGTACAACTGGTTTTATATCTAGTTGATCTAGGAAACCTTTGCGAGTGTTTTTCAAAAAAATCAGGGTGCTCCCTAACAAAAAGAGCCATCTGTTTAATGTACATGCATGGCAGAGTCAGAATATGGAGGTCTGTAAACAGAGGTCTAGATGGTTCTAAGAAATGCGCTTTGCATATTGCTCTTACACACTTTTTTTGAACAAAAAACGCTTTTTCACATCAACAGAATGTTCTTATTAGGTTCACGCTGCACGATGGCATTATGAGTATCAGATGATTTTTTGAGTGAAATTAGGACATGGTTTGTGAGATTTTCTCCCGAGGTCTTCACTCTAAGGCGACGCCATACTAGATTTTGCACAGCACACAAACAAGACGGCGCCGGGCGTAAGCCTTAGTAGACGTATGCCCTCGGTACCCGTAAATATCTCCTGAAGTGCGGAGGTGAGGTGCGGTATCTGAAGTTAGTGAGAGGCGGGAAGTGGCCATCGTGTAAGTAGTCGTGCCTATTAGTCAGTAAACACGCCATTACTTTGTTATAATAATAGTTTGCGTTTACTATCGGAATTTCATAATGCAATTTCCCTTTTTCAACGGAATTTATCGGATCCCTGACCCTCTCTATTATTAAAATGGTTATGTGTGTTTAATAAATTTAAGACTTGTTTACGTTCGTTCTCCGTTACAATAGCAAGATATTCAGATTCCTTTAGTTTTCTGGCAATTCTCATTAGAAATTATAATAGAAAGAATATTGGACATTCACTAAGTTGCAGAAACGCTCATTAGAGTTAATACTCCATTAAATCTCTTGCTAGCTTTATTACAACAACAAGACAAAAAGTGACAGCAAGAGATTTAATGAAAGATTAACTTTAATGAGCGTTTCTGCAACTGGAGTGCGATTTTTGAATCTCATTCGCCGAGCTCAGCAATTGAAAATGTCAAAATTACTATGGAGATATGCATCTTTCTACTGCTGATTTGACTTTCAAAAATCATACTCCAGGAGAGCGATTTTTGAAAGTCTAATCAGCAGTAGAAAGATGCGTATCTCCATACATTTTCAACTGCTGAGTTCAACGTATGAGATTCAAAAATTGCAGTCCTGAGCGTTAGTCCACTTCTATTGTCGAATCCATGACATAAACGTCATTGAATTTTTCTTGACATCGTGATATAGACACATGAATAAAGCCAATTAGAGTTAATTAATAAATCCGATATAAGAATGTATGACAGCAAAATGTTTCAAGCCCTAAAATTATATTGTTATTTGGAAGAGAATACTTAACAGGGTCTTCCTTAATATGCTGACACGTTTTTCAGGGGATGATTAGACCACCAAACTGAACAACTTTGTCTATGGGACCAACATCGAAATCGCGAAAAAAATATCTGCTGTCTCATACATTTGGCTTGAGTAGGTTTGCAGTTTTGTATGGTAGAGCAGATTTTTTTTCCCGATTTTGATGTTGGTGCCATTGAGAAAGTTGTTCAGTTTGACGGTCTGATCACCCCCTTAAAAAGTGTCAGCATGTTATGAAGGACCATACATAATGCTTATGTTATTTCACATCTTCTTCCTGTACCTACACACACAAATAGTATAAACCTGGACAGAACTGAACATTTTTATTACCTGGAGAGAAATCGCGGTAAATAAATTTCAACTAAACCATGATTGAACCGCGTGCGAACCACAACTTTTAACACATTCGATTGCACTATTCATTTGACAGCCGTTTTAGCCGTTTTGACAAATCGCTGTCTGTCACATAGAGTTTAGCGCGATGCGGAATTCAGCACAGTTCAATAGTAATTGGATTACAATACAATGATAAGAATTGAAATTGGATTGTGATTACCCTCTTTGACGACCCGCGCGTTTGACCCGTTTTGTTCAAACCAACTGTGTATTGAATGGTAAATGCATGTTGGGCGAAGTAGTACGCAGATAGGTTCTGAAATATGGACCTAAGCTTTTATTTAGAGCAACGCAAGCAATGTGCTGGACAGAATGTCCAAAGCCGTACAAAGTAATAAAAACATGGAGTCGAGCAAGTCCCTTAGATAATTTTTTGCGCGTATCCTCTTATTAAAGTGTATAAAAATCGAATAATATAAATATTATCTATGCGTGGGAATATTATCGTTTTCGGAAGGAGAGATGTAGTAGAAGTAGTGGCTCTTTAGTGCCTTACCTACCTATACTTCATTCTATTTATTATGAACATACTATTTGGCTTTCTGGCGAATTCTGATAAGCAAATGTAATGGAATCTGAAAGATAAAGTATCCGACCAACGATTTTTTTAAATCTTTGTATCCTACATATCTTGGACGTTACTAAAGCGCTGTTCTAAGAATAAGTGAGAGTAACATCCAGTTGCTGAAAGGTTCATTAGACTTAATCCTCCATTAAATCTCTAGCTGGCTTTTACTACGCCACAAGACAAAAAGTGACAGTAAGAGATTTGATGGAGGATTAACTTTAATGAGCGTTTCTGCAATTGAGTGTTAGTGTTTCAAATACATATTAGTTTCTGTAATGTTCCTATGTTTTAATATTGTAATTTTAAATTAAAATTTTACGAAGATTTTATTATTTACAATATAAGAATAAGAATAAGAAGAAACGACACAGCAAACCTGACAACAACCTGGGCTATTGGACTAGACATAGACATGTCTAGTCCAATATACCCATTATGCTCGCAGCATTGCCGGGTTGGACGGCCAATGGATGGACGGGCAATACGTTGGACGAAAAAAGACCCAGAGCGGGGGTCCAAGCCCCTCTCTCTCAGCCTGCGGCCCAAGTCCCTGGCAAACACTTTGGCTTCGGCAGCCCAAGGACCCGCCGTTTCTTTCGCAAGAGGCACAAACAGATATGAGCCTTCTAATTTCTGTAATTCAAAATAGTCTTAACATTTCGTTGCTATTTGGAATTGAGTATAAGTTATCTGTGCTACTAGGTCAACTTCTTCTTTAGATACCGCCTTTTCAATGAAACATTACAATTTCAACAGACCTTAAAAATAATTCAAGCGTTCACAGGGTTCACATTAACAAAATTCCGTAAGTTATAACGCGAATAGTTCACCAGCTAGTGTCGCGAATACTTGTTATGTTTCAAGACTTACGAGATCTTACATTGAGTAATGAGAAAAGTTTCCTTTCCATATTGTGACGTCTCTTGTACTTGCTCACTGTTTTAGAGCAGGCGTCTTTACTTTGACGTTTTTGCAGTTTGTTGTGTGAGAATGTACAATGTTTTATTGCTGTAAGTAATTAGATTAGCACAAACATTAATACCTTCAGGTTCAGGCTCTAAAATGTCTAGTTTCCCATAACGTCAAGTGTCAACACGTCCAGTCAGACTTTTTTACTTTGACGTTTTTGCAGTTTGTTGTGTGAGAATGTACACTGTTTTATTGGTGTAAGTAATTAGATTACCACAAACGTTGATACCTTTAGGTTCAGGCTCTAAAATGTCTAGTTTCTCATAACGTCCAGTCTCAAAACGTCCAGTCAGACATCTTTACTTTGACGTTTTTGCAGTTTATTGTTTTTGTGACAGAATGTACATGGTTTTTTTGCTATAAGTAGGTATCTTATTAGATTATTATAAACATTGATGCCTACAGGTTGATAATGTCCTAAAATGTCTTGTTTCCCATAACATCCAGCTCATGTCTTTACTTATACGTTTTAGAAGTTTGATTTTTTTGTGAGAATGTACGCTGTTTTATTGCTGTAAGTAATTAGATTAGCACATTGAGGCCTTCAGGCTGATAATGTTACAAAATGACAAGTTTTCCGTAACGTCCTGTCTCAAAATGTCTTGTGTGGTAATTTTACTAGTTTAAAAATGACAACATTTATAAAAAGAGACCTATCGGGAGATTGAGTTGATGTGGGCAGATGTTTTAAATATTTTAAATTATCAAAACATTTTTTTTTCTAGCCCATTTCATCCCACTGATGAGCAAAGGCCTCCCCTTTCATCCTCCAACCATCTCTGTCTTGGGCATGCTCTGGCCACGCGTCATCGAAAACATTCAGATCGTCCCGCCACCTCTTCCTAGGACGACCTGGACGCCTACTGGACTGGATTTTCTGGGATCCAGGGTGTTACAATTATTTACACCAATTTCTTAAGTATTATATTATTATTATATTTCCCAAGACAAAAGGTATATTTTTCAATTAAAACTGTAAAATCAATTTCAAGAGTTAATAAAATAAAACGTTGTTTTAGGTAGAGGTAAATGTTTTATTAACTTCAAAACAACTTGAAAACACTTCGAATAAAACAATATTTAAGAGAAATATACTTAAGTACGATCGGATTTAAAACATCAAAATGCAATTAGATAAAAAAAATCGGCCAAGTGCGAGTCGGACTACTCGCGCCCGAGGGTTCCGTACCATCACACAATAATATTAACATACCCAAAATTTGGTTTTAGCGCGAGACTGACTCACACTTAGCCAGTTTCTGTTATTTGTTGTTATGCTGTAGAGTTTGCTATATCCCACTTTCTTGTATGAGGACGCCCCCAATTTTTTCTATATTTGTGGTTGTATTATGCAACATAATGATACACATTCAGTGAAAATTTCAACCCTGTACCTATTACGGTTCAGAAGATACAGCCCTCTGAAGCTAGGACGAACGGACACCGTAGGCACCGTAGAGGTTCTGATTTCACCCTCTGGGAACGGAACCCTAAAAAATTTAATTTAATAGAACGAAGGCAACCGTTTATTCATTTCGTTCTAATTTCAAAAATGCGAATGTAATCGAATTTCCACAACCATTTTCATCTTCCATGATGCTCTACTCCAGAAATTAGATCTGATTGGGTTCTTTATCATGGCCTGAATAGCGTAGGTTGGAAAAAATACCTTATTCACAGTTAAATAAAGTTGATTGACGTTTTTATCCAAACCAGCAAAGAAGTATTTCGTTGTTATTATATATTTACTTTGAAGATACTCAAAATAGTATCAGGTGGTGTATATTTTATTTAAATTGTGTGTCGAAACTTTTTAACTCAATGATTTATTGCCAATATAATGATTTTAATTTGTAAAAAAAAAAAGTCAAGTTAAACGTACGTTTTTAGAAAACTTTTTTTTGTAGTGCATAGTTAAATCGAAAGATTATTCTAAAATGATATACAATCTGAACTAGGCATAGGTACATACAGGTAGGTTATAGGTACAGGGTGTAAAATTCAGTTCTTAACATAATATCAAAGGGGTGCTTCAGACCATCAAACTGAACAACTTTCACGACCCGACTTTTTTCTTAGACTTTTGCTTCCGGTCTGTAAGGTGCTGTTTAAACAGAAGTGACGTGGTGCGGTCGTGGCGCGGGCGGGGTGTGGCAATATAAACCTTATACAGGTCAGTTAACTAAAGCTGGCGCGTTCACAGTACTCACACTTATGCAATTTCACTATACAGGATGTTTCAAAATAAATAATTTTCAAATAATTGATTCATAAGTGTAGACTAAAGTTAGTTTTTAGTAAAATGGGTGCGTTGTAGATAAATAAATACAAATATATGTGTTACTTGTTTTTATTATGATTATTACATTCGCGTCGATCACACGTGACTGACTGACGCTAACATTTAACATCACGCTGTATTTATAAACAGTAGCAAAAGAAAAACAATAACTGTCCCCTTCACGGTCATAACATAGACGCGAGAGAGACGGGCAGACTTTTCATGATGCGTATGCAGTACGACGTCACGCCGCGCGCTTATTCACAGACACTACACAAGCGCAATGTGTAAATGTGTTGAACGCGCCAGCTTTAGTTAACAGACCTTGCAGTACGTAGCATAGCGTCGTTTTGAGAATTATGCCCGCGCCTCCAGGCGACGTCGCCTGGAGGCGACGTTTCCTTTATGACAAAAACGACGATATGCTACGTAATATATGGCTTATATTGGTGTCACTTTGACTATCCGCCACCGCTACACGTCTCTTCTGTATAAACAACACCTTAGGACTGATTCTTATATTTTAATGATCTCATATCAAATCAATCTCATAATCACCTTAAAAGTGTAACCCAATCGTAATTTTTACAATACAAGAATAGATGAATTATGAAAACTTTTGCACGAAAATCAACTTCGATATTACGATTTCATCAATTATTGTTTCTTACAATTCCTCTTAAAGATTTTAACAAAAACATCTTGAGTTTGTTTCTTGACTAAAAGTTTCATTGTTTCTAATTAATTTCCTCAACGGTAAGAGATGGAGAGGTTCAAGTTCCAATCATAGATAAATCAAAGAGAGGAAGATGCGTCATGGTCACACTGTTCCCAAAAAAATGTGTAGTAAATAAAATAAATAAATATGTTGGACATTCTCTCACTATACAAGGTGTTACAAAAATACAAATAAACATTTAAGGGGGTGGTTAAGAACACCAAACTGAACAACTTTTACTACGGGACCAATATCGAAATCGCGAAAAAAAACGGATGTTCCATCATCATCATATCGATACCAAAATGGGCAGATTTGAAATAATCGCCATGATGCGATGCGTTTGCTATGTTCCATACTAAACTACAGATTTACTCGAGCTAAATGTATGGGACAAAATATTTTTTTTTTCGCGACTTTGATGATGGTCCCACAGTGAAAGTTGTTTACTTTGATGGCCTCAAGAACTCCATTAAAAATTTTACATGTTTATTTTTATTTTTGTTACACCCTGTATTATCCTGTTTGTATCGCCCTGGTTTCTGCCTACCCCACTGGGAAAGAGGCGTGACGTTATAGATAGATAGATGTATTATCCAGTCCCATGGAAAGTACCATAATCTAGCTCAGACTTGTATCATTATGACGTGACATAGAGTACAAAGGTATTTACAGGGTGTAAGTAAAAGTATCATTAACCTTTAAACCATATATCTACACTTCTCATCAAACTGAACAACTTTTACTATAGGCACGGTATATCTAAGAGTTACTATAGGAGCATATCTGTCAGAACGAAAAAAAACAGCTGTTTCATACTAACCTGCAAAGCCTATTCGACTCCAACGTATGAACCAACAGATTTTTTTTTGTTCTGACAGGTTTGCTCCCAGAGGAAAAGTTGTTCAGTTTGATTGGTAAAGTATATGGTTTCAATGTTAATGGTACTTTTCTATATAAACAGGGTGGAATAGATTTAAATATTCATGACTCTCGTACAAATACTCTTATTCGTCATACAAATATTTCTCCCTTACGATTCGAACCCACGACCCTAAGAACAGCAGGCAGATTCACTATCTACTGTGCTATCGGGTCATCAATAAATGTTGTAAAAGTTTAGTTTATTATCGTTTTTAATACCTACCTAAAGTTATGCTGATAAATAAACAACCGTGTTGGTTTTAAAATAGACCATGCCAAGTTTTGTGCACCACGGAGATGTTTCTAATAAGGAAGAATGAGATTTGCATAACGTGCCCGTGCTTTGAATAGACTGCATTGCTTTGATGCTTGTAATTGCATGATTCCTAGACAGTAAAGAGTCAGGGAAAGGAAATAGCAATGGAAATATAATCAAAAGTACGAACCTGGCGATAGGGATTAAGACGCTAAGATAGATGAGATAAAGTATGGTTTTGATCCTACTCCTGTGAACTTATCAGACACAAGTGGGACGTGACAGTACTGGACTGGCGCTGGCATAACCACGTTCATCATCATCATCATCATCATATCAGCCGACAGACGTCCACTGCTGCTAATAAGCCTCCCCCAAAATGGGGGGATTTGCCAGAATCGCCACGCTTGTCAGGCGGGTTGGCGATCGCAGTTGGATTGAATTTGTGTCCTCAGTGCTATTCTTAGCCGACACCACACGGCAACGGCACGGCAACCACGTTAGATAAGTTTAACTTTTGGTTTCATCTAAGATTTCAAATCGAATGCCTCAAAAGTACTTTCTATCTTTTACTCGGGTTATTACTTTTTGTTTTACAATAGGTATTAGTTAGATCATTTAATTAAATCGCGTACGTCTCAGTGAATTTAATAATTTGATAATGACTGTCTCAGATTCAATGACAAAATACTTTAACTCAAAAGCTAATATTGCAAACCTTTGCTAAACGTGTTCATGTCAATTGAAACTAAAATAAGACCTTCAGGATTTTACTGCAGGCTCAAAGCATCGTCTTACGACTAAGGATGGCAAAGAGTTAGAGTTTGCCATTCTCCATCAGCCACGCGCATCCAGATTTGTAGAGGAAAGCTAGGATTCAGATTGTTTTAAAACCACCTAAGGTAAACAAGTTAGTGCGCGACAGTCCTGCGGGGCACAGACGTTGTGGGAAGTGAGGTAGCACATGCGACTGCCTTTGAGCGGCACGCGATTCCGTTCCCCGCTACACCACCAGGCCCCCGCTAACATAGAGTACCTCTCCTGCGCCAAAGTTTATGTCCCATCCCAAGGCAACACGCGACCTGGAGTGCGATTTTTGAATCTCATTCGCTGAGTTCAGCTGATGAAAATGGCAAAATTACTATGGAAATATGCATCTTTCTACTGCTAATTTGACTTTCAAAAATCATACTCCAGAAGTGCAATTTTCGAAAGTCAAATCAGCAGTAGAAAGATGCGTATCTCCATAAATTTTCAACTGCCGAGTTCAACATATGAGATTGAAAAATCGCACTCCTGGTCTGACTATAACATTCTTCTGGCCTGGCTTAACGAATAGATACACCGCCATCTAACGAATCTATTCAAGACCAACTCCAGTACCATTATAAACTTCATGACGTAAAACGGTCACCCATACAAAGACTGACTAAACCGGATGGTGCTTCGGTGATTGCTTTCTAATACCTAAGTTCCACCACATGATTTTTCCCTACAGATTCAAAGAAGGAGCCGCTATTGTCCGTGCACTTCGTACGAACAAGGGCGCACATACCCCGGCTGAGTGTGTGCACCTGTTCGTACGACCTCTAATGCCAGCGATGTGTGAGTGCACCGACAGCGGCTGCTTGTATGAAGCTTTGGATCTGTAGAGTTATTTTTTTTTAATCGCGTAATTACGCCACTACGCCATCTATCGCACATAGTAAGGTAAAATACTGAATTATTAACAAGCTGGATGTATGACTTTCCTATACTTAATAAGGGAATGTTATTCGGAGCGCGCTCCATACAAACGAAGTCTGATGATATTTTCAATACTAAACAATTAAAGTCAATGAAATTTTTCAAAAACAATCTAGAAACTAATCTTTATGTTTGTATCAAGTCAGATTTTCGTTAAAATGTATAGTTTTAAAGTTACAGTGCCTCAAAGATTTCCATATAAATCTTAAATTAATCCTAGCATTAAAACTGAATATTTTAACGAAATATGACTTCATACAAACATAAAGGTTAGTTTCTAGACTGTTTTTGAAAGAATTTCATTGACCTCAATTGGATAGTATTGAAAATATCACCAGATTTCGTTTGTATGCAGCGCGCATTTGCGCTCTCGGAATGAAATTCTCTTAAGGCGGTTGCAGAGGGGTCAATTTTATACAAAACTTTGACGCACAATACGCGTAGACGGTATTAATATAAGTAACTTTGTATATATGGAAAATTAGTTTAGAAAATCTAGTTGTCGCGTAACAAATAACATTTGCAATTTATAAAATAACGAGCGTTAACCCGCGACTTCGTCCGCACAAATTATATACCAGATTTTAAGTCAGATCATAAGCTATCAAACAAAAAAAGTTTTATCAAAAGTAGTTTTTGCGTGATACTCGTTCAAACAAACAAACAAACACCCAAACAAACTCACAAACAAACTCACAAACAAACAGACAGACAAAAAATCCAAGAATTGGTGAAATGGAATCAGGGACACCTAAAAACCATATCGTAACTTTTTTTTTTGTTAATATCTTCAATGTACAGACAAACTTCCTGTTACAGTTTTATATTAGTATAGATTATGAAGATATAAAGCTTTGAAATTTTTCATACAAAATTTTAAAAGCTTTATATCTTCGTAATTATATTATGAATTACAAATGTTATTTGTTACGCGGCAACTAGATTTTCTAAACTATTTTTCCATATATAAAATATTACTTTTATTAATTCCGTCTACGCGTATTGTGCATTTAACTTTTGTATGGACTGAAACCACCTTAACATTGTTTGAGTTTAAGCTTATGGCAGTGAACATTATTAGTTCTGAATAAACAACAAGCCCCGACGTTTTCTACGGTAATGAGAGTTTTTCATAAAAGTGATGACGTATTGTTTTGAATGTTACATTCAAGTTACATTTTAATATTTTCTACATTAACGGTCGGTTTGTTATTGTTGAATTTTTGTTTTATGTTTAGTTCTTATTATTTTTCTTTTCGAGTCAATAATATTGAAAATGTTCTGTAAGGTCAGGGTATTCTAAATCAGGGGGTCTGCCCGGACATTCGAACTTCGCAATTGCGTGAGCGTTTTCGTTCCTATGTCAACTCTATTATAATGAAATTTGGACCGAAATGGTCGCGATATATCGAAAATCTAAAGTCAGGGCCTGGGCCCTGGATTACGATTTCGCATGGATTTCCCCCTCCATTATTGCGTTCGGAATTGCGGAGGTATCAAATTCTATATTTATAATATTCCGGATCGGAATTCCGTATGTGTGTGGCACGTCTAACACAAACACACTTGTTAAAAAAATTCTTTTTAAATCTGATTTGAATGCTTTAACCCAACTTTTCCTAGCTTTTGTGCATCTTTGGAAACCTACAATAATCGTGGCGACCATAGAGATCTAGAGAGATGCCAACCAACGCGCTGAGTACGAAACCTAGTGTCGCATTACCACCAGTACCACGCGATAGAAAGTATTTTGTTAGCTTCAATGTGCTCATTATCCATTGCAGTATCAGAACTCAACGTTCGAATAATCTTTTGTACTACGGAAGCATTGTAAACTATTAACACATAATATCTCGACTGGCTTTCAGCCTCATAATATATTGAATCATTACTGTCGCGAGCAATATGTTCCATTTTTGCGCATATTGCTGCGACACTGGCCCCGCCTCCTTATCACATCTCCCTTTAGTTTTTGTGATCTGTGGTGGCGACTATCACATCGTTTGGGAGGTCAAAATTGTGCACTGATTTGGAAATGTAGATATTCTGAATATAGCATAGGTATTCTAAATATCTTTGATACCTCCTTGGGGAATATAGTCATGAGCGTAATGCGTTTACCACGCTTACGCAAAGTATATGCTGTGGTTATGTTATTGTTATGCTTATGCGATGCTTTTGCAATGCTTATGCGGTGCTTCTGCTGTGCTTATGCTATATTTATATTGTAGGTGTTTTACTTACCTAATTTTTTTTTTCATTATTAATGCAGGTATGTTGATGTTTGTTGCAGAACTAGGCGTAATTATGTGCACAGCTCAAATTATACTGGTCTCCCACATTGCAATATTCAGCAGCAGAATGAAATAAAATAGGAACAGCGGGTGTGGTGTAAAATTGAAGCGTCCAGCATAAACAGACACTTATTGCTGAAAACATCGGCGTTAATAAAACATGTTGCAAAAAAGTCCAATTTGGAGTTTCACTGAAAATTGTGTTATTTTCTTTGTAGTCGAATAAATTTGTTCCTGAATATTGGTAATTCGTATTTCAGTTTCAACTTTCCAGGAAAAGTAAATGTTAAAATTTTATTTTGAGCGCCAATAGACTAAGAGATAAGTGTGCTTTTTGCAACCATCAGCAGCAAGGCTGATTCAGTGTTTATGGGGTGTAGAGCATCTCTGTAATGGGGATGGACCAGGTTTGCCTGCATAACTCAGTCGGTTTAGGAGTTACAGCCGTTCAAAGGCCTTTGAAAAAAACCTTTGGTTGCAAAGTACACTGAAGTATGAGAGTTCAGCACGGTATATTCTCGACAGGTTCAATGGTAATGTAAAATAGTTTTTTTCGAAATTGTACGGTAGTTGATTTTAATTACAACTTCATTTCAAAATTTATAAAGATTAGCTTTGGACACAATGTTAATGAACGTGAATTTTGGGCGTTTCGCTCTAAGATTGGTTCGAACCACGGTGTGCCTAATCAAAATATCCTAAGCTCATTTTCCACTGCGTGGACCACAGTGCTGTCAAAATTTTAAAACTCTATTGTGATTTTGAATGTTTTTGGTACATACACGACGACGAGCGAAAAAAAAAGTGGTCATAAAGGTAGTTTCACTTGGGGTATGATGGTTCGAAACCACCGTAGAGCGAAACGAACGCCTTAAGACCTAATTAACTTGACTGTATACAGGGTTTAAGTTACAACCTAGAAAATACTGAAACGATGAACTTAGACCATCAAACTGAACAACTTTCACTACGGAGCCTACCTCAGGAAATGGGAAAAAAATCAGCTGTCCCATACATTTTAGTCGGGTGGGTACATCAGTTTTGTATGGGACAGCTGATTTCTTTTCGCGTATACACTTACACCCTGTATAGGGTCTTTCCCCCAAACCATCAAATTGAACATCTTTCTCTATGGGACTAACATCGAAATCGCGAAACAAAAAATCTACTACCCCATACATTTCGGTCGAGTAGGTTCGCAGTATTGTAAGGAACAGCAGATTTTTTTTTGTAATTTCGATGTTGGTCCCATACAGAAAGTTGTTCAGATTGGTGCACTGGTTTCATGGTCTTACCTTAAAACCTTTAGCAAATTAATTTCTTTATTTATTTTATTTTATTTATTTTTATTTCATTGAAAAACCAACCGCAATATAATATAGTAGTTACGAGTATAAAGCAGAAAGCCAATAATAGGTTTTCACTGGTAGATACAGATTAAGAAAGATCATGTAATAAAAACTTCATGTTTCACCTCTTGTACCTTGAGCCCATCACTTGATCCTACAGCGTTGTCAGGATGTATTCAAATGAAGCCAGTACAAGCGAAGTTGTCATTAGCCACCGAAATGAGAGAGGTTTTGTCCACTCTGCGAAATTAAATGGGATGCAAGTGTTCGGAAAATTGAAATTTCGTTGCGACTTCATTTTAGGTTGATGCTCTTGGAACACAGATACAAGTCACGACTTTAATCCTTTTTGAGGTGGTCACAAACATTGCTACAATAAGATACAACTTTTTTTACCGTCGTTGTAATACAAATAAATATATATATTTGTTTTGTAGTAGAAGCAAGGAACGCCTTCAGCTTAATATTTAGTATTTCTGTATGAAATTAAGTATCAAATGGTACAGGGCAAAAATTTTTAATGAAAATTCTGTTAGAGTGAAAACAAAATTAAGGTGTAAGGTGATTTTTCGCGATAACTTCAAAATCACGCATAACCTGGCAAGAACGTCCAATATGCAGGGCTTAGGCCGAACATTTGTGCAACGCGTAAACAGGCCATATACTCGCATTTTCAACACTGCCTCCGTGGTCTAATGGTTAAGAACATTGGCTCTCGACACGGAGGTCGTGGGTTCGATTCCCAAGGGGGACACCTAGTGAAATGTCACTTTGTGCGTTTTTCCCTTTGACTACTTATAAAGGGACTAGTTACGCGTGCAATTCTACGAACAAACATTTCTGCCACTTTTTGCGGGAGGCGAGGTAACACGAAATCCGACTTTGGATTTTATTCCCCATAACTTAAGATTCTAATTTTGAACGTTAAAAATCATGAGAAGAAGTCTCGTGTGAACCCCAAACGTTCTAAGTTCGAAATTATTGTTTTGAAATTATAGGCTGTCTCGTTTAGTGATAAGGTATAAAATTGAATGTAAATGCACATGATCAATTAATTTTATACCGTGGCAGAGGGGAAATGCTACCGCAAGGCTAGTCCTTATAATAAATAGTCAAAGGTTTTTCCCCAGTTGGTTAGGACATTGCAGACTGAATCACCTGATTGTCTGAAAAGAAAAATGATTCGTGCTTCGGATGGCACGTTAAGCCGTTGGTCCCGGCTACTATCTCTAGTAGTAGTAGTACTATAGTACTCGTTACATAAAAACCACGTCAGAGGCCTGAAAAAGGCCAGTAAAAAAGTAAGGCGGTCTGAAAAAACTCTGACACCAGGGCTCTGCCCACTCGATAAGAAGAAGAAGAACACATCTTGACCGCGTTTTCTGTCTGAACTTCATTGGAATAGAGTCTACATTGGAACGAAAACGATCACCCCTCCACCAATTTTCTCACCCCGCAGGAAGCATGGCACAAAATAGTGCAATAGTGTATTTCCTCTCTCACTGGCTCAGTATTGCATATGCTTACATGTTCTTTACAGTTTTTTTTCAATTGTATGAAGTGACAGTGTGTCAAAAATGCGCCTAAATTGAATACGAACGATCGACATGTTTTGAAGCATTCAGGGTGGCGACGAGATAACGCTTTGCTCGATAAATTAAACAAAAATGTTTTTTAAACAAAACTTATCAACCAAACGTGATGTAACAAGAATTTATCGCCGTCTAAAGTCCATAAAAAACCATGTTTCGTCGTCACGTACCACTATGTCATTGTAATCGTGATTTATAATGCTGCGGATGGCTGGAGGACCAACAGGGTCTAAATGTACGTGACTTTTGATTTTATCTAGTATAATTTAGCCAATGATTTAACTTCAAATTAACGAGTTATCTATCTATCTATCTAAATCATCTTCATTATCAGTCTATATAAAGTCTATCAAAATGAGGTGAAATATTTTAAGGGGACCATCAGACCATCAAACTGAACCACTTTCTCTATGGGACCAATATTGAAATCGCAAAAAAAAAAATTTGCTATCCTATACATTTAGGTCGAGTAGGTTTGTATGGAACAGCTGATATTTTTTCGCGATATCAATATTAGTCCCGTAGAGAAAGTTGTTCAGTTTGATGGTCTGATCATCCCCTGAAAATAGTTTCACCTAATTTTGTTAGACCTTATAGTATACATCCCACTGCAGGGCCTTTTAACTACATCATAGTGTAATCTATCTGGGCAGAGTTTCAGTACTATCGTGAAACGTGGATGTTCTGAGGTTTCAGAATATCTCTGACTACCCCCTCGGGGATTATAGTCGTAAGCATATACTATACTATACATAGTGTAATCAAAATTATAGTGATTCAGCTTAGCAGGGGTCACCGCGGGACTATGCTCCCGCGTGTGCAGGACCGGCAAAGTCGGTACCGCGTGCAGGAAGGTAGGTACCCGGACGTGCTCCAACCGGCCGCGGCCGCTGAGCTGAACTACTAGTTTTTATTACATCATAACTAAATATAAGATATTAATTATACATTATTGTTATTATATAGGTAGGTACTTAAATATAAGGTACCTATATAAAAAAAACAAAATTTTTCTTGTTTTGTTTGGTGTAATCATAATGTATTTTTCAGTTCTCAGGCTTCGAATTCCAATAATTAACTATATATTATAATAAGATTGGAAAGGAGCTGTGTCGGTAAATTAAAAACGGGGTGTAAATATAAACTTAAATGCATTATTACCTAAGTTGCTTTTATAAATAGATGCGTTGCCCGCGCTCCAAGATGGCAACAGAAATGCAAGGTAATTACCCGGCTTTCACATAGTCACGCGCTGTCTAGTATACGGGCTACACGTCACTGTATCGCGCCATTTTAGAGTGCAGTGATGTTTGCGTATGAAGCGTCTATTTGTATTATTACCATGTTTTAGGAGGTGGTTCAAACCAACTGAATGATTTTATGTTCGCTCTACTAGTGAATTGGTTTCATTTCATGGTCGGCAGCACTCCCTTTAATAAGTACCGTAACGCATTTTCAAAAATCTGTTCGATTTTCCGTCTGTACAAAAGTTTATAAATAAAAACTAAAAAGTTAAAACATAATATTGCAGCCGATAACTTTTTCGTTCGAATCATAAGAACATTAATTTGTTTTAAAGTCGCTTTCAAACCGGTGCTTTTTGCAACAGGGCTTGCATTAGTTTTTTGGCTTGGCTTGACACCGACTTCTATAAAACAAATTAATGTTCTTATGATGCGAACGAAAAAGTCATCGGCTGCAATATTATTTTTTAACTTTTTAGTTTTTTTGAAGGCGGTTTAAATTTTTTGTTAAAATTTTGTTTATTTCTCAATTTTCAATGGTGATTTCATTAGTTCAATTTAATAGTAGTGCTTTAAATTAACAAACACACTAGCCGGCACTACGATTTTCAAAGGTTCCCCTCGATTTCTCTGGAATGCCCATCATCAGATCCTGGTTTCCTTATCATGGTACCGCTCATGGAACATATTCTTTCCAACAACAAAAGAATCATCAAAATCGGTTCATAAACGACGAAGTTATCCGCGAATACACAGTAAAAAAAGAATATAATATATAAGGTTCAATTGAGAAACCTCCTCCTTTTTTGAAGTAGATGAAGTAGAAGAACTTCGATACTTTTTATCGTGGAATTCTTCAAGATGGTATCCACTTGATTCCACACAGATGTCCTCACGGGAAAAGGCTAGTTTTTATTAAATCTATTTTCGTTTTAGGCAGCGTTTATTTCAAAATGGGTTTGAATTTTTCAGGCTTCTTGTTGTCGAAGAAATTCGACGTGAAGATAAATATTGGATACCGTTTCTGAGAAACATTGAGAATGTGACCTACTATAGTGTTTGAAAGACGCAAAGTATTATTTTGGTTTCAATTCTACATCAATAAGGTCTCCTTAAGTAATTGCTATCCGGTGTGTCAAGGTTTTTTTTGGTCCTCTTTTTTATATTTTTTAAAGCCCGACGCAAAAAGAGGGGTGTTATAAGTTTGACGCCTATGTCGGTCTGTCTGTCTGTCTGTGTGTCTATCAGTAGGTATGTCTGTCTGTAGCATCGTAGCGCCCAACCGGCTGGACCGATTTCGATGGTGTTTTTTATAGTGATTAATCGAGTTTATCAGCATACATTTATTTTTAAATAATTTTGATCTATAATCTCTAAATGAAAAATAGTGGCGAGAAAATAATTCGAACTCCATGGAGAAAAACTACTGCTTTATTAAAAATAAAGTCACCTGCCTTCTCTTTCTAACTCTATGCTGCACGGCTAGCATGCCACACACGACAAAGCGTATAAACGAGAAAAACGTCATGCGCGCTCTTTCTAGCATACCTAAAATAATAAGGATGGAGGCACATCTCGATTTTTGTCGTTTTCTGGGGGGTGGCATGCGAGGACTACGGAAACAGAAACGGCTACATCAAAAATGACAACTTCTGACATTGTGAATGTATTTTTTTCTTAATGGCCGTTATTTATTTAAGTTGATTTTTACCAACGAGTTTCGGTCCGACGAGTGACGTCTCTCGTCACTCGAAAAACGACGTTATTTTTCGACAAAATTTTCGTATCGTTTGTAAAATCGTAATGCAACATGTCTAAGCTTACATCCTGTATATTTTATTTCACTACTTTAAAAACCAGAATAATTTCAATGACCGTTAGACCCAGTATAGTAGAAGAAAAAAAAATTATTCTGAACTCTCTCTTAAAAAAAACATAAACCACAGTCATCCTGTAACCTCCCTAATACCGCCTGTCATAGCAAACCGTGCCAATAAATCACTTCCCCACGCTTTTTAGAACAAAAGTATCAGAGACAAGGGTATTTCCGATGATCTATCAAAACCCACTAAAGTGTCTGTCAAGGGAAGCCATGGCATAATAACCCTTATTCCTTTAGCCTTTTCTTTTTTCAGACAACGATGACATTCGTTGAGTTTCAGTGCTACGAAGTGCTACACGTTGCTACGAATGCTACGAGATTTTAGGTGTACATGTACAATTGTGTCGTTCATTTTTCTATCGTGAAAAAAATCAGCTGTTTCATAAAAAACTGCAGTAGCGACTCGAATCAAATACAGGGTGTAAGTGACAGCCTAGCAAATACTGAAACGGTGAACTCAGACCACCAAACTGAACAACTTTCATTATGGAGCCTACCTCAGGAGACGCGAAAAAAAATCAGCTGTCCCATACATTTTAGTTCCGGTACAGCATTTTGTATGGGATAGCTGATTTTTTTTCGCATTACCTGAGACAGGCTCCATAATGAAAATTTTTCAGTTTGATGGTCTGAGTTCACCGTTTCAGTATTTGCTAGGTTGTCACTTGCGCCCTGTGTATGGGCTCCATAGTAAAAGTTGTTCAGTTTGATGGTCTGAAGCACTCCTGTAAGTATTACTAGGGTGTTTTGTTTAGTGTATACCTGTTTAGGGTACAAAAAAAATTTGATGTTTCATACTAAACTGCAATCCCACTCCATTTGGATAGAGTTACTTATTACTTGGGCTGCTTCATAGCAGCTGATTTCTTTCCGCGATCTCCTTTTTGGTCTCATATAGAAAGTTGTTCAGTTTGATAGTCTGATCATCCTCTTAAAAAACCGTTAGCATATTAAGTTTAACCCTGTTTATTAGTACAAACATTACAAGCTTGTGTTACTAACAGAGTTTTATTTCAGAGTTCCTTAGGCAAACAGACGAGCGACACTTTGCAATCGCCGAGAGTCGCAGTGAGTCGCGCTCATAGAGTTTACGGTCGCCGTGAGACGCGCGACTGTCGCGCGACCCTCTGCGACCGCAAAGTGTCGTTCGTCTGTAAGAGCGCTAACACTTTCGTCCATTATGCCTCGCCTCAGTTTTTTGCACCTATTGAATCGCAATTTGGGATTTATGCATGTGGCATGACAGATAACAGAAAAACAAAAACAGAAATTTTGTAGTTAAGAAGAAACAATAATATGCTGGAGTAAGTAACTTTTTAGGATTCCGCACCTAAAGGGTGAAAACGTGACACTATTTATAAGCCTACGCTGTACTTCCGTCTGTCTGTCTGTGTAACGTATTTAGGGCTGTAACTATAAACCGTAATCTATACTATTATAAAACTGTAACAGGAAGTTTGTCTGTACATTGAAGATATTAACAAAAAAAAAGTTACGATATGGTTTTTAGGTGTCCCTGATTCCATTTCACTAATTTTTGGATTTTTTGTCTGTCTGTTTGTTTGTGTGTTTGTTTGTTTGTTTGTTTGAACGAGTATCACGCAAAAACTACTGAACCGATTTTGATGAAACTTTTTTTGTTTGATAGCTTTGATTATGATCTGACTTAAAATCTGGTATATAATTTGTGCGGACGAAGTCGCGGGTTAACGCTCGTAGATAATAAAAATATCAAAAATTTAAAAAGTTAAGGGACTCATACAAAAAACTTGTTTTTATTAAGGTTTTTTCTTCTCGCTATATCGTAAAAACGTTAATACCCACATAAAAGCATACAAGCGTCAAACTACCTCGCATGCCACCCCCGAGCAAACGTCAAAAATCGAGATGGGCCTCCATCTTTATTATTTTACGTATGCCAGAAAGAGCGCGCATGACGTTTTTCTCGTTTAAACGCTTTGTCGTGGGTGGCATGCTAGCCGTGCTGGTGTGGTTATAGAACAAACTCTACAGTATAGCAACGAATAATAAAAACCAGCGAAATGTGAATCGGTCTCGCGCTAAAGGTCCCGGAGAAAAAAAATCTTTTTTGTAAGTTAATGTTGTGTGGTGCTGTGGTACGCAATCCTCGGTGCCCGAGTAGTCCGACTCGCACTTGACCGATTTCATTTACTTCCTTTTACTTATACATTGCCTGTAAGTAGGTTATACAAACATTTAATTATAATGAGAATATAGAAGGGCGGTTATTTTTATAACAAGGAAAATAAAGTAGTTTGTCAATAAAAACGTTTCTACCCTTCAGTTGAATAAATATTTCAAAGAAACGAATCCCATTATGTTTATTTAGTGAGAAGCTTCTGAGTGGGTGAAACATTTATCTGAAACGTGCGTTTACCCGCGACTTCTTCCGTACCAATTATATACTCGATTTTAAGTCAAATCATAATCTTTCAAACAAAAAAAGTTTCATCAAAACCGGCTCAGTAGTTTATGCATGATAACTGAACAAACAAACAGACAAAAAATTCAATAATTAGTGATTGGTACCAGCAAGGCTAGCATGCCACCCACGACAAAGCGTTTAAACGAGAAAAACGTCATGCGCGCTCTTTCTAGCATACGTAAAATAATAAGGATGAAGGCACATCTCGATTTTTGTCGTTTTCTCGGGGGTGGCGTGCGAGGCCTACTGGTACACCTAAAAACCATAATCGTAATTACCCGACTGCGCCAGAAGGAGGGTTATGTTTTTTTTTTAAATATTTTCAATGTACAGACACACTGCTTAATACACTTTTAAAATAGTTTAGATACTCTATAGACACCAAATCTTAATATCTTAAATCTTAGCAAATATTTGTCCGAATACAAACTCATATCAATCAAGTATACATGCTGTTGGGTGGCGGTAATACGTTGTCTTTGATAGTTATATTTGGTATGTTTACTGTCAGCTAATTAGCAAAAGAAGAGTTCTTTAGGAGCTCCTTTGGATCTGCCGTTTTTGGAGCGTTGGTCGAACTAGATATATTTCAATTAAATTCCATTAAGGTGGTTGCAGAGGGGTCAATTGTATACAAAACTTTGACGCACATTACGCGTAGACGCCATTAATACAAGTAACTTTGTATATAAGGAAAAATAGTTTAGAAAATCTAGATGCCGCGACACAAGTAACATTTGCAATTTATAAAATAATTACAAAGATATAAAGCTTTGAAATTTTTCATACAAAATTTGACCTTACTTGTAACGCGGCAACTAGATTTTCTAAACTTTTTTTCCATATATAAAATATTACTTTTATTAATATCGTCTACGCATATTGTGCGTCAAACTTTTGTATGGACTGAAACCACCTTAAGTATTTTGATAATTTCAACTTACTATATTCCGTATGGACTCTAGAGACGGGCGAAATACTATACTGTACGTTAGTTGCCTCATATGGGAAGAACTAAAATGTTTTTTTTTCAAAGCTGAGAACGACACTATTAACACGTTCCGGGGCGGTGAACGAGACACAATAGAACTTTTATTGTTATCACTGCTATAGCCGGTCACTGTCCCGGAACGTTTTAAAAGACCCTAAGGCAGTCTTCCTCCTGACACACCTACAACGGGATTCAAACCAAAGACCCTCAGTTTAGCAAGCACATTGTTTGCGAACTGACCTAACGTGCCGTCAAAAATAATCTTATTATAATTTTCCCTTTGCAAAGTTTTCCGAAACAATTTATAGTACTGTCAGCATCAAAAAAAGGTTAACAACTCAGATACCTACACAAATAAATCTAAATATTCAAAGTTACCATAATTATTTTATTGGGAATGAGTATATTAGAGGAAGTTTGAAAGTAGCACCTATAACGGAAAAATTTCAGGGTAATAGATTATCGTGGTATGGACATGTGATGCGGAGAGATGAGGGTCATGTTACAAGACGAGTGTTAACACTGGTAAGTGGATGGCTGTGGTAGGAGAGGAGGGTCGAAGAAAAGAAATGGATGGATTGTGTGAAGGATGATATGTGTAGGAAAGGAGTGAGTGCTGAAACGACGGCTAATAGAGATGAATGGAAGATGACATATTGCGCTGACCCCAAATAATGGGAAATGGGTAAGAGAATGATGATTATTCAAAGTTACCATCATCATCATCATCATCAGCCTATAAACGTCCCACTGCAGGGCACATGCCTACCCTCAGGGAGGGTGTATGGGCATGAGTCCAAGTTACCATAATTATTATAATTATATTGATACAGCCAGTGAGTGTTTAAATACTTATGAAGTTATGAACATTTACCATCCACCCACAAACCACTCACCATTCAAAACTCAATGAAATGATTCATGATATTTTTGATACAATAAATGATGATTATAATTTATGCAGCGCAATCAGTCCCAGGTCCACCTGACATTTTGATTTTAACGCGTTAGATACTCCTAAGTATTTGAAAACTTTATTTAACGGATTAACTTTAAATGTGTACCTTTATTTGGATGTCTATGTTTCTCATCTCTTTCTGGTGCCGACTGTACGCCCACAAGAACATTCTTAACAAAAAAAAAACTTTTCCGCAAGTGTAGTGTGGTCCATTATTGCTTCCGCTCCGTATGAGTCGAGATATATCTGTGAAAATATCGAATGTGACATCGCGGACATTTATGTGTAAGTTACACTAGTCTAGTAGTCCTAGAGCTGGCGGCCGATTTGACACTCAATCTTTTTAAGTTGGTCTGTACTATCACGTTGATTGAGAAAAGATAAACAGATTTATTATTAAATTAATTATCATCATTAACGTTACAGCCAGAGTCCATCCACTATTGTAAAATTTTAATTGCATAGATGTTTTCCATGGAACAGGTGATTAGGCATGCCTTATTCGATCCAAATATTGTTTCGTATTTTCTGTGTTATTCCTGTAGTAAAAGTTGTTCAGTTGTCCAACCACACTCTTAAGTTTAAAAACTCTTAACAGTATTAACGTAATTGTCTCTTTCTGTGCCATGTGGTTTTCAGCTAAAAATTTTAGCATTCACCTCCAGAAACGACTAAAAAAAATAAAATAAATCTTCAATCTATTACAGTTATTTAAAATCTTTTTGTTAAGGCAAACAAAGATAGAATAGTGTTAGTAGAAGATTTATATAAAAAAAATAAAATAAAATACAAAAAAAAAATAGAATAAAAATACAAAAAATGGGTAAATGGGTAAAATATTACAGAAACGGAACTTGTGATGAGGGACCAGATTATTTATAATATGTGAGACATGTGCTATGAACATTAGATACTTTCAGCAATGCCAATTACAGTGCGTTGAATGAATGAATGATATTATTGTGTATTAAAACATAAACATATAAGTAAATTTCGTATAATTAAAGCCCCAACTTCAGTCAGCTCTTGGTCTACTAGTGATGTGAGGAATTCGTATTTGGCATAGTATCGAGTTTTCGGAATTTAGAATAGCAAATACAGAATGTTATTTGGTTTGGTACTCAATATAATATTGAGTCAAATCAAATTCACGTCATTCAAAGTCACGTGAGATTCGTGAATACAATGGTCGCGTCACTACAATGTGTTAGAGTAATTAGTTCATGAATTACGTATTCGTATTCATTATAATTATTAATTATCATATATATATTTTTTGTGGCACGCCTTGGGAGAGACCTATGTTCAGCAGTGGACGATGATAGGCTGATGATGATGATGATGATTCAGTACAAAAGGTAATATTTAAAGGGTATGGGTGACCGTTTAAGTGGTAAACGAAATACCATTTAAACGTCTCCGTGCTTCTGAAGGCACGTCAAGCGTTAGGTCTCGGATAATTCCGTCAGATGGCGATGTAACTATTCTCTGCTTTGATTAATTAAAATAGCGGAAGATAGGTGACTAGCCTATAGCGCATGGACCGCATAAATTGGGCCCCCGTCGCCTTATTTACTAAGTCACAATCCGAGTGACATTGCGTGATTGAGAAACTTTTTTTATTTTGGGCGGGATAAAGATACCACAATGCCTTCGTGTGCTTTTTTTACATTGTACAAATCAGAAATAACTGGCCAAGAGCGAGGTGTGTACTCGCACATAGAGGGTTCCAAACCGAAATTACTGTAAGAGATGAGAACAGTGTTACAATATTGTTATTTTATCTTTGATTCCATTTCCACTATACCGTCTTTACCATAAGGGCAAGCGGGACACGAGCCCTGGACCCCGGATTAATGGGGCCTGGAACCTCATGCTCATATCTTAATTTTTAACCCCCGACGCAAAAAGAGGGGTGTTATAAGTTTGATGCCAATGTCTGTGTCTATCTGTCTGTCTGTGGCATCGTAGTTCCCAAAAAGATGGACCGATTTCGATGCGTTTTTTTTAATAGAACGATACTTTTCACTCGCAAGTACAGCAAAAGTAATGCACAGATTCATTGTTTGAGTATGTAATGCAAGAACGTCACCTATCTTCCACTATTTTAATTTAATCTAAGATTTTCTGACAATAAGCTGATCACTGCCACCAATCCGCAGTGGGCACGCGTGGTGGATTATTGCCCACTCCCTTGATAGGAGGCCTTTGCCCTGCAGTGAGATCCTCCAGGCTATTACTTCTTCTTCTTCTTATCGTGTGGGCAGAGCCCTGGTGTCAGAGTTTTTTCAGATCGCCTTTCGGCCTCTGACGTGGTTTTTATGTAACGACTACTACCACCAGAGATAGTAGCCGGGACCAACGGCTTCATCCGAAGAACGGACTCATTTTTCTTTTCAGACAATCAGGTGATTCAGCCTGCAATGTCCTAACCAACTGGGGAAAAACGCACAAAGTGACATTTCACTAGGTGTCCCGCGTGGGAATCGAACCCACGACCTCCGACTAACTTATACGCTATATTAGGTTAGAGTAATTATTTACACCGTATCCATGGACTCTATCAATCAATTATTCTTTATGTTACACAAAAATATCGTACAGAGATGGGAAATGTATATAGGAAAATACCTATATTTTATTTATTTAGATAAAATGAACGTAAATTCTCTAAAGTGCTTTCAGATAAATATTTTTTGCCAATTTGTTTTATAATTCTTCGAACTCTTTTTTTTGTTTTTACTGTAAAAGGTTTTTTATATTCAAAACGAAATTTATACAAGGTGTTACAAAAACAATACACCCTAGTAATATTTAAAGGGGTGGTTTAGACCGTAAATCTGAACAACTTTCACTATGGAGCCAACATCGAGAAAAGAACTCCGCTGTTTCATACAAAACTGCAGTACCCTAATCAACTCATATATATGGGACAGCAGATTTTTATGGCTCCGTACCCAAATAGTACCAACGGGGCTCTATTCATAAGCCTACGTCTGTCCATCCGTCAGCCCGTCCGTCTATCTGTCCTAACTCTAAAGGGCTGCATTTTTGAACCGTGTTTATTATATTTCCTATGTTACCATAGTAACAGTTGTTCAGTTTGATGGTCTAAATAATTAGGGGTTTTTTTACTACCTATGTAGTACAAACTGAACTGCCTCCATGGTCTAATGGTTAAGAGTTTTGGGCTCTGGACACGGAGGTCGTGGGTCCGATTCCCACGGGGCACACCTAGTGAAATGTCACTTTGTGCGTTTTTCCCCAGTTGGTTAGGACATTGCAGGCTGAATCACCTGATTGTCCGAAAAAAAAGAGGATTCCGTGCTTCGGATGGCACGCTAAGCCGTTGGTCCTGGCTACTATTTCTGGTGGTAGTAGTCGTTACATAAAAACCACTTCAGAGGCCGTAACGCGGTCTGAAAAAACTGTGACACCAGGGGTCTGCCCAAACGATAAGAAAGAAAGAAGTACAATAAAACTGATTCGAATCTGTGACCATAGCAGGAAAATACTACTGACTGAGCTATTACGGGTCGTCGTAGTGACTTTTCCTAACAAAACGTTTAAAAATAGTTCTAACTTCTTGTCCCCTACTTTGTCCCTTCCAAAAAGTTGTATTGCACGTTTTATATTCAAAAGTTATGCTAGTGACCTATTTCCACAAGTTTCCTACTACCCGCTATACATGATGAAAACTTAAATCCGTTACATATTTAAGGGGGAGCTTCGGACCATTCAACTGAACAACTTTCACTATGGAAACATCAAAATCGCGAATAAAAATTTATGTTCCATAGATAATGGCCACTTGACCCAAATGTGTGATACAGTTGATTTTTTTTCCGCGATTTCTATTTTGGTACGTTTGGTAGTTGTTAAAAATTTTACGATTTTTAGTCTTAAGAATCTTCAAAAACATGTAAGAAAGGCATTTATGCTTAGTTAAGTGTTGTTAAGGTGGTTTCAGTCCATACAAACGTTTTTCGCACAATACGCGTAGACGGAATTAAAAAAAGTAATATTTTATATATGGAAAAATAGTTTAGAAAATCTTGTTGCCGCGTCGCAAATAACATTTGCAATTTATAATATATTTACGAAGATATAATGCTTTTAAAATTTTGTATGAAAAATTTCAAAACTTTATATCTTCGTAATTATTTTATAAATTGCAAATGTTATTTGTGACGCGGCATCTAGATTTTCTAAACTATTTTTCCATGTATACAAAGTTACTTATATTAATACCGTCTACGCGCATTGTACGTCAAAGTTTTGTATAAAATTGACCCCCTTGTTCACTGTTTTTTCTCTGGGCCCTGTTCGTATAAAGGTTGAAATTATTTGTATGTCACTTATATGCAAATAAATTTCTTATTTTAATTTTTAAATTTACAAAGTTCTGTTCCTACCAATCTACTGAGACTAACCTAAAAGTTAGCCGTTTTCAATTTCACCCTGCATATTTAACTAAGTGACCTTTGAATAGAGACAGCAAGTTTGCCCTCGTCAATAATATCATATACGAGCGTTAACCCGCGACTTCGTATGCACAAATTATATACCAGATTTTAAGTCAGATCATAAGCTATCAAACAAAAAAAGTTTCATCAAAATCGGTTCAGTAGTTTTTGCGTGATACTCGTTCAAACAAACAAACACCCAAACAAACACACAAACAAACAGACAGACAAAAAATTCAAAAATTGGTGAAATGGAATCAGGGACACCTAGAAACCATATCGTAACTTTTTTTTTGTTAATATCTTCAATGGACAGACAAACTTGCTGTTACAGTTTTATAATAGTATAGATAGATGAGATGTGTTGAACTAACAAGAAGTGACAATTCCCTACGGTTTAAAAACTTGCGGTAAACATACTTCGAAATGTCAAATATCTTGATATTTTTGAAAGATATAACTTATTCCCGTGCAAGTTATGGTACATGTATCCATATTCCAGACCATTATCCCTTTCGGGTTAGTCAGAAACTACTACTGTAACATAAAACTACCTATCTTTTTATTATCTTTGTACCTTAAGGTGGTTTCAGTCCATACAAAAGTTTGACGCACAATACGCGTAGACGGAATTAATAAAAGTAATGTTTTATATACGGAAAAATAGTTTAGAAAATCTAGTTGCCGCGTCACAAATAACATTTCCAATTTATAATATAATTACGAAGATATAAAGCTTTTAAAATTTCGTATGAAAAATTTCAAAGCTTTATTATCTTCGTAATTATTTTATAAATTACAAATGTTATTTATGACGCGGCATCTAGATTTTCTAAACTATTTTTCTATATATACAAAGTTACTCATATTAATACCGTCTACGCGTATTGTGCGTCAAAGTTTCGTATAAAATTGACCCCTCTGCAACCACCTTAAACAGTTTTTAAAACGTGTTACCATGCAATTGGCGCTGTAAAATTTAAATGTTGTTGTATAAGAAATTAAGTAATTTGCTGTTTGATAAAAAATAAAGATGAATAAAAGTAAAGTAAAGTAAGTGTGCAGTTGTCGCAAGGCTCACTTTTAGCACAGAGCTCTTTTAGCATATTGTTACGAGCGACGGGTTTCGGGATTGGAGTGAAACGCTAAGTCCAATTTATTTACAGAGTTTATTAGGTTACACACTTACACACGGACCACCTCGCAGAGGTTCCCCTTTTAACAGTCCTCCTCGCAGGGGTTTCCCCTCTCACCACTTTCACTGTTCACTACGTCACGACGCGCGACACGCTATGACGTCACGACGCACGGCACTATGACGTCACGACACGCGACACACACTACACTGGACTAGACTGACACTTGTCTACTCACTGTTCCACTTTACTTTGCACTTTACTTTTCACTAGTACTTTTCCACTTTTACTTTTCTTCGCACTTTTCCACTGTTAAATCAATACTGACTTGCGTCCGCAAACTCGCGGCCTTATATACCCCTTAGAATTTTCTAGATGCCCGAATTTCGTTAGTCTTTTCTTTATTCCTTTGTTCCCTTCCGGATATTCCTAATCCCGCCTTCTTTCTCGAATCTTCCTAACCACGCCCCATTTTATTGTTTCTTTACAAATATTTCTTCTCTCTCTTCGTTCTAGAACATTCCTATTGTTTTTGGTTCTTTTCGAATATTTCTTCTCTCTCTGTTTTCTAGAACATTCCTAAACACGCCCATTTTCTGTCTCTTTCCAAATATTCTTACTCCCTCTTACTTTTCTAGAACATTTCCAACAACAATAAAATCTAGAATTATTTTCGACGAGTCTCGAACCATCGACCCCCGGCACGGAAGTCCGTGCGTCGACCGCCGAGCTAAGAAGCTTGTTGACAAACCGGCCGAATTTTTGAATGCCTTTCTATAGCTGCGTCATTTCACAGCATCCGTGACAATATCTATTTTTTTTTTAGGAGAGAACACGTCAAGAGTGCGATATCAAAAGAAATCAAATGAGAAAATGATCAGGAGTGAATGACAGTGACATTTAGCAGTCATTTTTTTCTGATCACGTTTATCAAAATTTGACAGCAAATCATCGGCGATTGAAACATTTGCTTGGTATCAATGAACCCTTTGTGTGTATAACTGGTATCTGAGTCGAGCTAATATATTTCACCACTGAAAATTATGAAATAAGAAAAATTTTAACAAACAATTAATACAGACTTCAAAATGCAGCCTTTGACTTTTACGTTCGCATCTATAAGAAAATTATTTTTACCCCTCCGGATGGAAAGCTTCAACTTTCGTCCCGCTGCGCTAAACGAAGTAGCCGCTTTCCGCCTCCGTCGAGGAGAAAAATAGTGTACTAAGTAAGCCTCAGATCACATGTTTCTTGACCTCGGCTTCGCCTCCTCGTCCACATGAGATCTGAGGCTTTTCTTACTTTACTGCCCTCGGTGTGTAATCTACTATTGTTTTATTAGAGTCGGTGTCAAGCCAAGACAATAAACTACCCAAAAGCCCAGTCGTGAATCGTAACGGCTTGACAGCGACTACAATAAAATAAATTTTTGTTCTTATAGATGCCAACGTAAAAGTCTTAGGCTGCAATATTATTTTGTATATCTTTACGTATACGTATGCATTATATAAGGTCTAACAAAATTAGCTGAAACTATTTTAAGGGGATGATCAGACCATCAAACTGAACAACTTTCTCTATGGGACCAATATTGAAATAGCGAAAAAAAATCTGCTGTCCCACACATTTAGGTCGAGTAGGTTTGTATGGAACAGCTGATTTTTTTTTCGCTATTTCAATATCAGTCCATTAGAGAAAGTTGTTCAGTTTGATGGTCTGATCATCCCCTTAAAGTAGTTTCACCTAATTTTGATAGACCTTATATAGGCAATTAATACAGCGACCTACATTGTCTCCATTACTAGCTTCCATGCCCGACTATGAATGTAAGTGCTCCAAGCAAATTTAGTTGTCAAGACAGTCCAAAGTTAGGATTGTAAATCTCATTAAGAATGATGAGTCAATCAGTCTGGCATCCCTCAGACATACAAATTAGCATTCCATTAGTTCAAGATAATTGTTTATACAGAAACTCTGGACCATTGCAGGGAGGAACGAAGAGGGGGACATTCCTTAGCAAAACGCAGATTCAGATTCAGATTCAGATATTTTATTGCATTGCTACATTATAACGTACATAGTAATGAAGTAGTCGTACAGGATGTTAAACGTTTTTACAATGTAGCACCCCGTCAGGGCATAACAATATAAAAATGACATTAATTAATTGGGAATTAAATTCAATTAACAATATAATTATCAAACAATCATAACATAACTAATTATTACAAAATTAATGTCCAGTTTAAATAAACATAAAAAATCTAAATTAAACAACACTACTAAAAATAATAAATTTGTCAAAACATTCAAACAATTAAATTAAAGTTGTCTGTACAATAATAATTACAATATTCAATATTATATATAAGACATGCAAGTAGTAAGTATCTTACAAAATTTCCTCTGATAAAAATTCATTTAAAGAATAGTAGGCTTTGTTTACTAGCAACCCGAATAAAGCTCTCTTAAACTCATTTATGTTGCAGCAGTTCCGTATAGTTTTCGGTATATTATTATAGATTTTTGGAGCTATGGCAAATATACTTTGATGCATGAACTTTGTTCTAGTTGATATTATTCTCATTATTCTCGCAAATATTTTGCGATGAATGAATATTTGCGGAGGCGATAGTGACGATTTTGTGAAGGTTCTCGAAGCGAAACGGAGCCTCGATGTTTGTAAGTATAGTGCACAGCAATAAAGAGTAGTTAATGTGCAAAGCGCCGGCAGCGCCATCTATCGGCACGCGCAGTCTGTGGTGAATATCTATCGTGCATTCGCTCGGTATTCACTCCATAGATTAATATGTATATTGGATATAGATAGGTAACTCGCCTTGAATTTTAGGACGTCCTAATTGCGTTGTTGCTTATTAGCACTAGGGGGCGCCACATTATGAAATAAATTGAAAAAGACGATCGGCCGACACGAAGATCGAACCCTAGGTACCCGGATCGTAAGCCGGTTGCCCAGACCGCTAGACCAACAAGACAGTGATTGATATGGGCGAAATCTCTCAATACTGTAGTATTGAGAGATTTCGCGCAGCGTGTGAGGTGTAGTGCGCTGTTACTCCGATATGAACCCTAGTGCAACACATAGTGCTTCGATACATCACCGATAGATGGGGGACGCTGTCTATGGAAAATCAGCGTTCCACTTAGTTTATACTAAGATAAGATAGCACGATTCACTCGCCGACCACCGTGCCGTGCGGACGTGCGCTGGCCACATTCACTAGTGAAAACTTTATCTATGTTTTAATCAACCTCAACTAACCCTGAGTGAAAAGGTGCATTTTACAGTAAGGATTATTGAATTTAAGTAACGATGGACAGTGTGTGCCTTTGGATGGGTGACAGTTATATTATTCAGGGGAGGGTTTTTGCGAGCCATAGGGTGTTTCTTCTCGGCGTTTGAACGCTGTCATTATCCTAACCAATTATGGTTACTTTGTTTATGGGAGAAAGTATAAAATATTATAACGCAGCCATAAAGCTTCCTGGACCCTTGTAATTGCGTTAAAATTATACCTTTTCTTATAAACAAGACGAAAATATTTGGTGAGGATAATGATAGCGTTTAAACGCCAAGGAAAACCAACCCATAGCTTGGAACATTGCGACGACCTAATTATTATTATTTACTACCGGCGCTCACGACTTCGTACGCGTAAACCACTGAATTGAAATAGTCATAACTTAATATAAAGTAATGTAAATTTTTATCAAAATACCCGAGGTAAGACTTAAGGGGGTTTCAGTCTATACAAAAGTTTGACGCACAATACGCGAAGACGGAATTAATAAAAGTAATATTTTATATATGGAAAAATAGTTTAGAGAATCTAGTTGCCGCGTCACAAATAACATCTGCAATTTATAATATAATTACGAAAATATAAAGCTTTTAAAGTTTTGTATGAAAAATTTCAAAGCTTTATATCTTCGTAATTATTTTATAAATTGCAAATGTTATTTGTTACGCGGCATCTAGATTTTCTAAACTATTTTTCCATATATACAAAGTTACTTATATTAATACCGTCAACGCGTATTGTGCGTCAAATTTTTGTATAAAATTGACCCCTCTGCAACCACCAGGGGGTGGTTCGGGGGTGCTTCAGAACATCATACTGAACAACTTTCACTATGGAACCAACATCGCGAAAAAAAGTAAAAATCTCGACTAATATGTATGGGACATCAGATTATTTTCTCGATGTTGCCTCCATAGTCAAAATTGTTCAGTTTGAAGGTCTAAACCACCCTCTTAAGTCTTACTTGGGTGTTTTGTTACACCCTGTATAAGCCTTGACGTAAACTTAATTATAATATGAAAACACAAAAATGAAGTTTTAATAGACTATTATCTTCTTTAACTCTGCAGTTATGTGTATGCATTGTGTATATGGATAGGTGCAGACATACATAAAGTCATGACCGTAATCCCTTTTGGGGAGGTCACAGGCATTGCCACAAGAACCAACTCACTGCTAGGGTGGTGATTGTGGCAATGCTCATAATAGTAATATTTTGTCTGTATCATACCTACCTAAAAAGTTAAGAAACTTAAGTAAATAAAATTAACTTACCTAAAATTCATAACTAAATGTAATACGTAAACTTGTAGCGTATGTGTTCCACACACCTGCGTTTGCGGTGCAGCAGTGGCGGCAGACGGCTTTCATGGTCTGAGCTGCGTCAAATGCGCAGGAAGGTCTCCGCGGCACCACGCGCTTAATGATATTATTCGTCGAGCGCTGGTGTCCGCCAATGTTCCCTGTACAACTGAGCCACCTGGTTTGAGCCGTACCGACGGGAAGAGACCAGACGGATTGCTCTCGTGCCGTGGGAAAAGGGCAAATGTCTTCTATGGGATGCAACGTGCGTATGTACGTACGCTGCATCTTACTTGAGAGGTTCCATCCGTGTAGCAGGGTCGGCAGCGGAAAGGGCAGCAGTACATAAACACCAATGTTACACAACTTTGGAGCAGAGCTACTTATTCGTGCCCTTCGCTGTGGAGACGGCGGGCCCGTGGGGTCATGAAGCAAAAACCTTTATGAGGGACCTGGGCAAACGTTTACGGGATGCGGGTAACGGTCCTCGTGCCCGGTCATACCTAGCCCAACGCATATCATTAGCGATTCAATGCGGAAATGCGGCCAACATTATTTATTTATTTATTTATTTGCATCAGGCAACAGTAGAATATAAAATTATAACGGGCCCATATTATAAATACCTTAACCTAAAATACATAAAAAAATATAACTTAAATATTTTAAACACTTCACGTTTATCACTCCCTAGGGTTTATTGTCTTCGCTTCCCTGAAGCGTCTAAACACGACTCCGGTAGGCCACACTTCGGGGAGCAGGAACGTCTTCAGGTGAGCGACGGGGACTCGGAGCTTGAAGGCCTTGAAGTCTGTAAACCTGCTCTCCAGTTCCCGCACCCTCACCGGGAGAGGCCCGCCGTCCTTGGTATAGAACCTGGTGCTGGGCACCTTCGGGCCAGGTATGACCTAGGGCGGGCTTGTCGGACTAAGTAGAATTAGTAAAATTTGTAGTTTAGAATGCTTAGAATGGTTTAAGTTTAGGGTAAGTTTTATTTGTGCTTTTACAATTTTATTCCCTTATTAAAGACAATACGTAAAAGTATAATACCTATTTGGTCCGCGAACGTGAACGCCCCTTCCCCAGATAAACTCATATAGGTTTTCGTGTGACGGGTTTCATCATTGTATTGTGTTATTGTAAATTTCTTTATTTAATAAAAAAAAAGTAAAACACAAGTTCTCCGATTCTTAGATTCTTTATCGTACATAATAAGTAATAAAATAGAATTAATATGAATATTACAATAAGTCGTGATGTGCAAAGGCGAGCTTACAATTGCACGGTCGTAAATCACTGGTAAATGGTAATGTTAAATATCGAATGCAAATACAAAAGCGGGTTATGAAGAGTACATTTTATATTAATTTGATTTAAATCAGCTTTCAAAAGATTTTATTATTTATTATTCATAAATATTTTTGTTTCACTGTGTGAAATATACAGTGTGTAAAATTAAAAGCAAGTTATATTCAACCTGGTGTTTCATTTTGGGGCCATTATTGAAAACGCGAAAAAAATCCGCTGTTCCAAAGAAAATGTCAATATCAACACAACCCAAATGTATGGAGCATTGTTGTTTTTCCGCGATTTAAATGTTGGACCCATAGAAAAATTTGATGACAGTTTGATGGTCCAAAGCACTCCTCTAAGTATGTCATGCATTTAATTTTACACATTATACTTCATATAAATGTGTAACGGCACGAACAACGACAGGCTAGCTCACTTTAAAACTCTTAAGAAAATAAGAGACTTGCTCGATCTGACTTTCTTGTACAAAATCCTTCGTGGCGTCATTGATTGTCCCCAATTACTGAGCAAGTTCAGATTTCGCATCCCAGCTAGGTATCCCAAAAACATCATAACATCGATGGTGCCTCCACTAAGGAGAACGGTATTAGGTTCAAGTTCTGCAGTGGCTCGTTTGTGTAAACTGTACAATACTCACAGTGTTTCCACCGACATCTTTCATGATTCCATGGGAATGCTTCGTAAAAATATCCTTATTTCATAATCACCATTCTTATTAATTCGTCAGCTCTGTCACCCAACATACGGTTAATGATAAGTGTGCTAAAATGTTAGTTAGTACTTAAAAAAAAATTAAATCTTCGGCACTACTTAGAAACAATAATACCGAAACAAATCTGAAAAAAATAAATATCTTACAATGGACAGCTCTAATGTTGCTCTACTTGCTGCTGATGAAGCTAAATATTATTGCATGCTGTATTTCTTTATAAGTGGTTGTGCATTTAGCTTTAACTTAAAAAGTTATGTAACCTTTGAACAATGTAACAATCGTTAAGAAATCAATAA
This sequence comes from Agonopterix arenella, assembly GCA_927399405.1. Taxonomy (NCBI): domain Eukaryota; kingdom Metazoa; phylum Arthropoda; class Insecta; order Lepidoptera; family Depressariidae; genus Agonopterix; species Agonopterix arenella. The sequence continues at coordinate 2,762,884 of OV656704.1, forward strand.
AATAAAAATAAATCATTATTGATAATGATAATGATGTATGTTGCAGTGCTTTAGTTGGCTAATGACTAGGTACCTATCACCAGTTGTTAAGGCATTAGGTATAAAACTAGTGTTGCATAATTTATCGATAGATGACTTCAAAAAATCGTAAAAATATCGATAGTTATCGAAAGTGAGACACTTTCTATAGTACCTTTTGGTGACTGTCTATAGATACAGGGCGTGTTAGCGTAAACAGTTGCATTACTTTAAGGCGTTATTGTACCAATGATACTGAACAACTTTTCCCTAAGGAACATATAGGAAACTCCCAATAAAATTGTTGGACTTTCCACACTAAATGCAATCAGTTGATTGAAAAAAAAATTGCTAATTTCCTATAGGTTTCTTAGGGAAAGTTGTTCGGTAATGATACCGATATGGGTCATTGTACCCATGAGGGTACAATAACCCCTTAAAGCAATACAAATTTTTACCCTATTGATTATTTGTGGTTGGGCTATTGCAAGCAAGGGTCGTTGTAACACTGGGACCAGCGCTGGTCCTTTGTGTTCGCCCCAAGCTTACCCATATTTTACGCACACCTCCGAACTTATGGTATTTTCTTTTCATTCTCGGGAATGCAGGTTTCCTCACGATGTTTTCCTTCACCGCTGAGCTAGTAAATGATAAATACAACCGTACATACATTCCAAAGAACTTAGTGGTACAGGCCAGGAATCGAACCGCGGCCTCATGATTGAGGCGCTAGCTCTCCGTATGGGCTATCATCGCTCTTTTAAATTTTTACCCTAACATTCTGTAGTATCGATAGGAAATATGGTTCAATATCACATACCATTAACTTTAAATTCTCATAACTTTTAATTGAAATAAAGCTTAAATGATGCGTGTACAAACAAACAGACAGATAAACATAATCAGATGTTCTATATCCACGCCAAATTTACAATTTTATTATATAATATGTATACAGGGTGAAATTGATATCATTAGCATCCTTTTAAACTAAGAGTCTACACATCAAACTGAACAACTTTTAGTACGGGAACAAACCGATCGGAGCAAATAAAAAATCTGCTGTTCCACACTAAACTGCAAAGTCAACTCGCGAGTTCGCGACTCAAATGTATGCAACAGCTGATTTTATTTTGCTCCGATCGGCTTGCTGCCATAGTAAAAGTCGTTCAGTTCGATGGGTAGACTCTTAGTTTAAAAGGATGCTAATGATATCAATTTCACCCTGTAGATAGTAATCGATAGTTTTGGAATAAGAATAATATTTATTAAACCACAAAAAACCATTTTCTATTTCAAATATTGATGCACTATATCTATATCAATAGTATTTGTCCACAGTCAATTATATTTATTATTTTGTAATATCGGTATCGATAGTATCAATGAACAATCGATAGTTTCTCTATTGGTATGCAACACTATCTGAAACGCTCAAGATCATTAGAGTTCTTGATCTAAAGAACTGCAGGAATACATTTTCGTTCTAAAAAAAATTCCAAGATCAAATTCAACGTACTTACGCAAACAAATAAAGAAGAGAAAAAAAAAAACAATTTCACAAAAAACCTTAATCCTTTACGCAACAAAAACAACGGTGACCATAAAAATGTCTTATCACCCATCGTGCTAATTAAATAAAGTCAGTTTTATCATAATTTATTATCATCGTAGCTTCTTAGCTACGCCGTAGTTGCTACGAGCGTCATTCGTAGCGATATAGGGTGTACGGAGACTGCGCGATTCAGTGCTACGTGGACCTCTAAATCGAACGCACGTCTTCTGAACCGATATCGTACGAAACGCGCGCGATATAAAAAACCTCGCGTTTGTTTCAGTTTCGAACAAAGTCTTCTTGTGAGCTTGGATTTACAAATGTGATTTCTAATTACGGTGAGTGAAGTGCTAAATTTCCTTGTATTTTTTTAAGTGTAAAATTATAAGAAAATTGCTATTAAGCACGATTGATTCGTTTCGTTGTATGGAAGGGAAGATGTTTTCGTATTTTCTCTGAGGGAATTTGTTCGATTGATTCTAACCGTTCGTTTTGGTAAGAATTTTTGTAACTAATTATACTTTATGGTTTTGTGCTACTTAAATATATTTTTTTAAATAATTGAGCAAACCGAACTTCGTCAACTGTTTGATTCTTAATTGGTTACACTTTTAATTCATATCATTTTAATTTTTTTACTACATTGGTGACTTACCTACGATACTTAACTAATATAGAAATTATGAATTGAATTAATTATTTTAGTCCATCAATACGGTATTGATTTATTTTTTTAAATCGAATAATACGTCATTGATTATTTTTTTTTATTAATAATGCTGTCAATATTACCGATATTTATCGATATCTTTAATGAAATACATAATTCATAATTATTTATATGATATAATATTTATTAAATATTCATAATTCATCATACAAATATTTGTCCCTCACGGGATTCGAACGGAATCAATACGTTATTGGTTCAATTATTTTAATCCAGAGGGGGAATGCTGCCAACCTCTTGGGTACGGTGTGCCCCAAGGTGAGGCCTTAAATGAGGTGTTTTGTTTATAGGATTTCCTTCCTTGTTTTTTTACCTATGTATAAGACCCCCTGTTTATTTATTTGATAAATTCTACACCATTATTTCAATTAATAAACATTTTCAGGAGTGATTAAAAAAAAAAAATTAAAGCTTTGAACCCTTAATTTTAAACAATAAAGATTTTAATGTGGTTGCAGAGGGTTCAAATTTATACAAAAATTTGACGCACTATACGCGTAGACGGAGTTAATAAAAGTAATATTTTATATATGGAAAAATAATTTAGGAGTTCTAGATGCCGCGTAACAAATAACATTTGCAATTTATAATATAATTACGAAGATATAAAGCTTTTAAAGTTTTGTGTGAAAAATTTCAAAGCTTTATATCTTCGTAATTATTTTATAAATTGCAAATGTTATTTGTTACGCGGCATCTAGAACTCCTAAATTATTTTTCCATATATAAAATATTACTCTTATTAGTTCCGTTTACGCGTATTGTGCGTCAAATTTTTGTATGGACTGAAACCATCTTAAGTACTTTCGTTGATAGATAACGAAAAGCAACAAATATTCAAACCTATTACACTTTTAACGACTTTTTCAATTTTTAGATTTTGGTAGTAAACTCGATTAAAAAAAAAATTTCGAAATGGAAAGGCAGCGGAAGAAGTGGAAATCCTCGAAAAGAATAGATTAAAAAACTTTTCTAATAACATTTGTACGTTTGTCATAAGAAATACCAAAGTCAGAAATTTAATCGATTTTAAAGACGTAAAAAATAAAAATTGTTTTGTGTTTATGCTTTTTTAAAGGCATAGGCCCACCACACATTCCCACCGCTGTAACTCCTGTAAGCCAGGATCAACAGCGGCGACCATTCACAACACTGGACAATGAAGTCCAGCGAGCCCGGGGGATGACTCTAATCTGCCTTGGAACCCGCAATGAATTAATCAAAGAAGATAGGAGGAATAGGAAAACGAAATATCCGACTTCCCTCCATTGCAAACGGGAGACAGCAATAAGAAGGAAAAAACATGGCTATTAGAGAACCAATTCAAGAGATCATTTATGGCAGTGTTGAAGACACGACCGCAAAAGCACCAAAAATACAAAATAAAACAATAGGAACCTAACATTGTACTGAAACTATGACCTATTTTGCTTCCTTGTGTTTATGCTTGTTTGTAAGCTTTGAATTCATACTTAATATAATAAATTTTAAATTCTCTCTGTCGGTTTGTTTGTTACGTTTTCACTGCTAAAAAGTTGAACTGATTTGTATGAAATCGATTATAAAGATAGCTTGAACCCTAAAGAAGGACATAATTATGCATATAAATTCTACGCTGACTGATTCGGGTGATAGATAATATACGTGTGTACGTGCAGTTTTGTATGGGATAGCTGATTTTTTTTCGCGTTTCCTGAGGTAGGCTCCACACTGAAAGTTGTTCAGTTTGATGCTCTGAGTCCACCGTTTCAGTATTTGCTAGGCTGTCACTTACACCCTGTATAGAATCCTGCGTGATGTGAGAATGAGTAAATAATGTTTAGGAGAATAGCCGTAGCGTCGATGTAGCTGAAACTACAGGGTGTTAAGGTAGACAGTTGCATTACTTTAAGGGGTTATTGTACCCGTAATACTGATCCACTTTCCCTAAGAAACCTATAGTAAATTCGCAAAAAACAATCTACTTTTCATACAATTGTTCGATCAGCTGATTGCATTTAGTATGAAAAGTCGAACAAAATTTTTAGTTTCCTATAGGTTTCTTTGGGAAAGTTGTTCAGTATCAAGGGTACAATCAACCCTTCCAATAATACATTTGTTTACCCGAATATCTTGTAGTGTAATAATAATAGCTCTCAAAGAATATAATTGAGAGTTTTAATGCCTTTCTCTAAACTGTCATGAGCATAGTTAATACACACGTAGGAACGATATTTTAAAATTTTACCCTTATTCATGCTGATTCGTATACGGAAATGACAAAAAGAACTATGGAGTTTATGCATTATTCATCAGGATGTGCGGAAGCTTAAAATAACATCCCTGTACCCAAATGTCAATCAATCAATCAAATATACTTTATTTTACACCAAAAACATAAACAGTAAAATACAGAAATAAAATACAAGAGGCACAAAATAAGGCGGTCTTATCGCTAAGAAGCGATTTCTTCCAGACAACCTTAGGGTAGAGGAAACGGTGAAAAGAAGAAAGGTAGGCGGTGTTTCCAGAAAAAAATATCAAAAATCAGCAGTTATTAGTAAAAACAAAAAGTAAATATACAAAATAAACCTATTATAAATACATATACAATATACATATTCATATAAATATATATATATATATATATATATATATATATACACACATACATCATACATAAATACGCGTACTACACAACAAAATACTATAGGAAAACATGAAATGTCCTGTGTGACAATTTAGAAATTAACTTACATGATTATGTAGCAACAAATATTATGTATCGTGAAATAATTACATCACATGATTACAGATACTTAGAATACATCTTACAGTTAGGTTATGAATTTATAATTGTATTGAGTAATTGAATAAAATAAATAAATATCGTGGACAATGTCACACAAATTATCTAGTCACATTTAAAGTACCAGAATCTAGCCTGGACTTGCATTATGATGACTAGATAACTTTTTTTTTTATTTTTTTTTTTTTTGAAAGTGACTGTTACAGCTTTGCTCCGGGAGCAACTATTGCTTTTTACTGCGGGCTATTGGGGGGACCACGAAAGGTCACCGAGCCAATTGAATGAACTTAAGCAACCGACCTAGGGGCACCCAGAGGGGTACGGACCTCGGCCAAGGACGTTGCTGGGGCTACGCGGCGGATTGTGTAGCTGGGATAGGTGAGAAGCGGCCTGGGATTGGCCTATAGCGTCTGTAGGCGCCTGAATTGAAGGGAGTGTGCAGTGGTCGCGGCTGTCTCCGCCGGCGGGGACGTCGATTACTGTGTCGGCGTGTTGTTGTCGTGTGTTGTGAGTTTGCGATTGTTAGTCGTGTCTGTTGGGCATGACTAGATAACGATATATAAGGTCTAACAAAACTAGCTGAAACTATTTTAACGGGATGATCAGACCATCAAACTGAACAACTTTCTCTATGGGACCAATATCGAAATCGCAAAAAAAAAAATCAGCTGTTCTATACAAACGTACACAACCTAAATGTATCGGACAGCAGATTTTTTTTTCGCGATTTCGATATTGGTCCCATAGAGAAAGTTGTTCAGTTTGATGGTCTGATCATCCCCTTAAAATAGTTTCACCTAATTTTGTTAGACCTTATAGAATACATATATAAATACAAACATCCATGACTCGGGTACAAATATTTATATTCATAATAAAAATATTTGTCCTTTACGGGATTCGAACCCGCGATTCTCGGTACTGCAGGCAGGTTCACTACCGATTGAGCTAGCGGGCTGTCAAATTGAACCTTAATTGAACACCAAATAAGTTAATTAAATTATGATGCTTCAAAAGATATGAATTGAAATTTAGTAAATTCTACTAATGGATACGAGACGAGTTTAACAAATTGTGCATTATTATTAAAGAGCTTTCTACTTTTAATTAAAGTGAGAATAACATCTCTAAGCTGTATCTATCAAAAGATAATTTTTAGACAGGACTTACTGTATTAATTTTGTCTGGCAAGTTTAGAATGAAAGAAATGCTAGCGCGTTTGAGGCCAATTGTCCTTACCTACCATAAAAGTTTTTAATCTAAGTTACCTACCAATAGGATATTTGACAGCTTGTGAAATATAGGATCTATTGATGGCATCCGTATTGAATACGAATTTCAAAAACCAACTATTTAGTCACTTAAGAAAAATATTGGATATTTTAAGAGAAAATCGACAAAGACAATATCTTTTTTTGTTTACTTTAGACACGTGATCGTGTTCATTCTATTCTATTCTAATACGAGCGTAAACCCGCGACTTCGTCCGCACAAATTATATACCAGATTTTAAGTCAGATCATAAGCTATCAAACAAAAAAAGTTTCATCAAAATCGGTTCAGTAGTTTTTGCGTGATACTCGTTCAAACAAACAAACAAACACACAAACAAACAGACAGACAAAAAATCCAAAAATTGGTGAAATGGAATCAGGGACACCTAAAAACCATATCGTAACTTTTTTTTTGTTAATATCTCCAATGTACAGACAAACTTCCTGTTACAGTTTTATAATAGTATAGATTTAAATCTCCGTCAACGTAGTGTTGATGATTTTGCCAATACCTAGTATAAATAGCTAAAGTGACGTTTTTGGGTATCCAATATTTTATGACTTCATGGATTTTTTTAATGTAAAAAAACCCCCAACGCCAAAAAACAAACATTAAAAAAAAAATCATCAAAATCGGTTTATAAACGACGAAGTGATCCGCGAATACACATAAAAAATATATATATATATATATACGGTCGAATTGAGAAACCTCCTTTTTTTTGAAATCGGTTAAAAAGTGAAAAATCATTCGGCCACCTATTATTTTTGATGCAATCAAATGTATGTTTTGCTTTTTAACTCTTCTTAAGATATTTTAGGTCAACTACGTAGATGACCGCTATGAAATGGCCATTGTTTTTTTTCGACAATCACTTGCGGTTCCAGACACATTCATTGACCTAAAATATCTTAAAGAGAGTTAAAAAGTAAAACATATACATTTGCTTCCACCAAAAATAATAGGTGCTCAAATTACTGTTCACTTTTTAAATATTTGTTTTTGGCGTTGGGGTTTTTTAAATTTGTAATTTAATGTTTTATCGTAATTTTTAAAGTTTCTATAAAACTGCTGAATCGATTTTCATGAAACAAAGCTAAGAAAACTCTCGCAAAAATTTCCAACCGTCTGGGAGCTAGGATGCCACATACAGACGGATAGACCGACAAAGGCGTCAAACTTATAACATCCTTCTTTTTGAATCGGGGGTTAAAAAGACGCGCTTGAGCCACCATAAAACGGTAGGGCTTCGTTGCAAGCCGTGGAGCAGGCTACCGATACGCGCCCACCCAATAACAGACTTGCAACGCGACTCCTTACGTTTATTTGTTACTCGTTTTGATTAAATTACGAATTGTCAATATACACCAATCATCAAGTCAATGATACCAATTACCGAAATTGGTCCTTAAATCAAAATTCATTTGTAAGAAAGAAAAAAATCTTTAGCAAACATCTTTTTGTGTCGATATTTCCCTTTCTTCTCATTGTTTTTGAATGTACAAAGGGAACAATACGAATTGGATGTGACGTCGCTAACGTTGTCAATAAAGTCTGTAATCGATATTGTTGTTAGAAGGTAGAAGTTAGCGGAAATTCGGTCTTAATTAACTTTTGTTTTTCCTATTTTAGAAAATTGGGTTTAATGTTTTACTGTTCCCATAACAGCGGAGGTTTTAAGAGTGGCCATTATTTTTGTACTTTTAGTGCCTTCGTTACTTTAAGAGCGTAGATGCCATTTAGGTTAAAGATAGAGTTAACTCGAGTTACATACATAAACTCAAGATCTAAATCCCTTTAGGGACGATCCCGGTACCTATTCGGAGTCTTTGCTAGAACTATCAACTATTAAATAAATACATAAATAGTAAGTAAGTAATCTTTATTTGCTCTTGATTAGGGTACAGTACAATAAATATCTAAATAATAAATCTAATAATAATAATAGGGTAATATCTTGGACATTACAGATTATCTAGCCCCATGAACCTAGTCTAGACTTGTATCATGATGACTAGATATATGATATACAGGGTCCTTCTTAAAATGCTGACACTTTTTTAAGGGAATGATCAGACTGTCAAACTGAACAACTTTCTCTATGGGAACAAAATCGAAATCGCGAAAAAAAAATCTACTGTCGCATACATTTGGCTCGAGTAGGTTTGCAGTTTTGTATGGGACAGCAGATTTTTTTTTTTCATTCTTTCTAAGTTGGTGTTGTTCAGTTTGACGGTCTAATCATGTCCTTAAAAATGTGTCAGCATATTAAGGGCCCTATATATAATACATACAAACTATTCAGTTAGGTAGGTCCAACTCGAGAAAGAGATCAACCGTCGAATCCAACCCGGCTGGGCACCTTTTGGGAAGCTACGTAGTATCTTCAAATCCCAAATACCGCAGTGTCTTAAAACGAAAGTCTTCGATCAGTGTGTGTTGCCAGGGATGACGAGACGTGGTCGGTCACTCAAGGCCTCATAAAAAGGCTGAAAGTCACTCAAAGGGCAATGGAGAGGGCTATGCTCGGAGTTTCCCTGCGAGATCGAATCAGAAATGAAGAGATCCGCAAAAGAACCAGAGTAACTTACATAGCCCAAAGAATTGCGAAACTAAAGTGGCAGTGGGCGGGGCACATTGGTCGCAGAACTGATGGCCGATGGGGCCGAAAACTTTTCGAGTGGCGACCGCGTACCGGAAAGCGCAGCGTGGTTAGGCCCCCCACACGGTGGACCGACGACCTGGTGAAGGCCGCGGGAACCCGTTGGATGAGGGCAGCGCAGGACTGGTCGTTATGGCGATCCTTGGGGGAGGCCTATGTCCAGCAGTGGACGTCCATCGGCTGAGATGATGATGATGATATAATACATCTCGGGTACAAGTTAAAAATATGAATATTCGTCTTCCCGTCCATAGAGCTGTATCTTTTGAACCGTAATAGGTAGCGAGTTGAATATTTTACAGAATCTGTGTTATTATTTAAGATTTGCTTACAAATAATAAAGAAAAGATATAAAAAGTTAAGGCGGTTGCAGAGGGGTCAATTTTATACAAAACTTTGACGCACAATACGCGTAGACGGTATTAATATAAGTAACTTTGTATATATGCAAAAATAGTTTGGAAAATCTAGATGCCGCGTAACAAATAACATTTGAAATTTATAAAATAATTACGAAGATATAAAGCTTTGAAATTTTTCATACAAAATTTTAAAAGCTTTATATCTTCGTAATTGTATGTTAAAATGTAAATGTTATTTGTTACGCGGCAACTAGATTTTCTAAACTATTTTTCCATGTATAAAATATTACTTTTATTAATTCCGTCTATGCGTATTGTGCGTCAAACGTTTGTATGGACTGAAACCACCTTAAGGTAATGTAAGAAACGTGTTAAATTAGAGGTTTTTTATTTTTGCTTTTGTGTTCATATTATAGTGGTACGGAACCATCGAGACGAAAGTCCGACTCGCACTTGGCCAGTTTTTCTAATAAATAGGTCTCTGTAGTCCAAAGTCTGTTATGAGAATTCAGTTTGTAGTAAACATATTTTCCAAATAACTTCTCAGAATCAGTCTGTAATGCAGGATTTATATCTGGAATGGAGATAAAATAAACTTGATAAAACTTCGTCTGAGTCTGTACTTTTGAAATAGACCAAATACTTTTAGAAACAAACATTTTCGAACTTGTAATAAACTTTATTAAACACTAGCGTTAACCCGCGACTTCGTCCGCACAAATTATACACCAGATTTTAAGTCAGATCATTAGCTATTAAACAAAAAAAGTGTCATCAAAATCGGTTCAGTAGTTTTTGCGTGATGCTCGTTCAAACAAACAAACACACACACAAAAAGACAGACAAAAAATCAAAATATTGCTGATATAGAATCAAGGACACCTAAAAACCATTTCGTAACTTTTTTTTTGTTAATATCTTCAATGTACAGACACACTTCTGTTACAGTTTTATAATAGTATAGATAGATATTATTTTCTGTTTTGGTAGCTATCCTCTCCATGTTTATCGGGGTTGAATGATTGTAACCACAGTTTATACAACGTGTTAATGAATAAGCGCAAAACCTCATACACCCCAACTGATTTATAACAAAATAATGAGATTGAAACTATAATTTTATTATTTTGATAGTTAAAATTTAAAGTTATTCGTATTTTAGGTTTTGAGGCAAAAATGATTTGTTATCATTTGAGCAATGAATGAAAGCGCTAACGTACTCATGGATACATTTTAATAATCTTGTTTTGGTAGTAAGTAGGATGAAGGTGCCCGTGCGGTGGGTTGACATCGGGTTCAGTAAATTTTAAATTTTACAAAAACATTATTTAATATTTTGGAGAAAATTGCCTATTTTGTAACCATGATAATTCGATTCTGCTCTCGATTCTATTTTTGCTCTTTCTAGTTTTGCGTTAATTCATTAACACGTTATATTACTATCATCATCAACCTATACAGCCTCCGGCAATTGAAATGGTGAACTCAGACCATCAAACTGAGCAACTTTCACTATGGAGACTACCTCAGAAAACGAAATTCAATGAAATACCTAATTTTATTTGTATTGCCAAAATTGTTATTGTTTCAATTGGTATTGTTTCGTTCAAACAGACTAATACGAGTAGCGAATAAATTCAAAATATTTCAAAAATGTCGTCTGGCTCCGACATATGAATTTGGATGCGAGAGAACTATGTCAGGATTGCAGCAGGTGGAAATCTTCAGTTAGGTACCACTGTGTTGAGGAAATGGGGAAAACATATTTCTATCTATCTACAGCAGGCATGTCAAACATGCGGCCCACACTGCACTTTCTTGCGCCCCTATCCAAATTTAAGAACAGCTTCCTGATGCGGTCCGAAAGCGTTCAGACTCTCATAATATTATGAAGTTAATACCACCGTTTTAAATCAAGATGATGATGAGAAAAATTTCGAGCTCGCTTCGCTCGCTCACTTAGTTTACAAGGTATGGAGAGTAGAGACAAGGTCAAGTTATTCCCATGCCGTACCTTAAATTCAGTTCTAGCTACGGTCTTGATTTAGATGCAGTTTGGAAGTTGATTTCTGCACATAGAATAACCCCCAACCCGAATAAACATTCCTGGGAAGAGATAGTATTTTTTTTCAACAATTTAAATAAACGATTACCAGCCCTTTTCTATGACCGATAGAATTTCTCTAAGTTCGTTGCGGCCCGCTGATAGTACTATCATTATACATTTGGCCCACCAACGACTTTGAGTTGGACATGCCTGATCTTCAGAGTGTTAGGGTAAACAGTTACATTACTTGACGGTGCAAATGTACCCAAGATACTGAACAACTTTCGATAAGAAACTTAAAAAAAATAAAAATAAATGCTTGGTCTTTACATACTGCGATGCTACCATATTTTTTTTTCAATTTATTTTATAATAAAGAAAAAAAATCACATTTTGTTTTTTAACTAAAGCCTTCCTACAGATAATAAATAAAATCTTACTAGGTTTATGCGTAGGAGGCGAGTCGTTTACAGCGTACCAGAAATTACAAACAACAAAAAGATCTCAAGATAATACAGGAACATTAATTTAAAAACAATTCCTATGTCAAATTAAAGATTGAAAAATGTATATATTGAATTCCTATGTCGGTTTAGGAGATACAGCCGTTCAAAGGTCGGACATTTGAATTTTTAATTTTTTACTGACCTTTAAACGTCTGTAACTCCTAAACCGACTGAAGTTATGCAGGCAGAACTAGTTCATCCCCATCACAGAGATGCTCTACACCCCATAAACACTGAATCAGCCTTGCTGCTGATGGTTGCAAAAAGTACACTTATCTCTTAGTCTATTATACGTTACTCGGCCAAAGCGCAGCCAGCTTATTCCGGTTTTGTATTGTGTCACCGTGTGTATATAAAAAGTACCTAACTTAAACATTTTAGTACAAATTGAGGTCAGATTCTTTTACTGCAAAACTAAATTACCTTAATTTGTCATGCAATAATAATCATCATCATATCAGCCGACGGACGTCCACTGCTGGACATAAGCCTCCCCCAAAATGGGGGATTTGCCATAATCGCCACGCTTGGCAGGCGGGACGGCGATCGCAGTTGGATCGAATGTGTGTACTCAGAGGATGCTGCTGCCCATCCTCCGGTAGATCCCTTAGTCGCCTTTTACGACACCCACGGGAGAAAATGGGAATTGTCATGCAATGATATTTGTAATTTATTTTCAAATATTATCATCTTAGACCATATGTAACTTATTATAAGATTTTCATAAATAATTTCCACAAAACCCATAAAAGGTATAATAAATTTATAACAAAACCGCAGCGCTCTTAATCGTAATTTAATGTATAAAAAATTAAATGTTTCCTTCATTTAATTCGAATGAAATCATAGAATTTTCGTAATATAAAAGTAGTTCACAGACAAATACAGTAGGTAACTGACAAAAGCTTTATTAAATTTCTCAGGGACTGAGATCCTAAATTCCTGTACAATATAAAGAATTCAGAATTTATTAATATACACATATTTTTAAGATAAAACTCTCCCTGTTTTAACAATGAACATTTGAAAACAACGCCATCTATCGCCACAGTTTCGCAATTTGTACAATGATTCACTATCTTTTGCCCGCGACTGTGTCTGCGTGGACATGTAATTTTGTCTAATGTCTCGTCTAAGGTCATGAAGGTGATGGTCCGAACCAAGTCTAGGAATCCTGGCATGTAACATTAGAATGGCGATTAAGGAAAGGGCTGATAAAAGACACAGGCTAGAATGCTCTGGCCTCTCGGGTCTGCAACACTGCAAGAAATTCATCAGCAATCTTCTTCTTATCGTGTGGGCAAAGCCCTGGTGTCAGAGTATAACAGCAATATAACACCACGAATCCCACAGTTCATACTGAACAACAGCAGGAGCAAAGCACTACGCCACAGGCACGATAAAGCTCACTCTAGATCCGAGTTGCCGAGCGTGCGGAGAGGAGGAGGAAACTATGGAACATTTTTACTCTGTGACTGCGATGTCTTGGTGGCTAATGAGTTACCTACTAGAGGCGACACCCAGGCTAAATTTTATCGCGGTGCACAGATTTTGTTTGCGTTATCTGTTCTATACATAATTATTCAATGTAATTAATTGAATCAGACGTTACTTTGCGGAAATCCATGACTAATATGTAGATGACACGATTGTATCAAGACCTCCGCTTCCAAGTACCTAGTAGACAAAGTTGTATTACGTTATGCAACACAACCTGCCCAGATCTCGGTGTCGGACGCTCGGCGGAGTAACAACTCTGTTTCGAACGTTCGTCGGTCTAACTCCCGAGGATGCTCCTTGGTGGAGCGAAACACGTGTAGAGTAGAAATTATTTGGTGGGCAGGTTGTGTTGCATAACGTAATACAACTTTGTCTACTAGGTACTTGGAAGCGGAGGTCTTGATACAATCGTGTCATCTACATATTAATTATTCAATGTTTATTTACAATTTTTTCCAATCCCTTTTTTCGTTAAATGGGGTCGAAAAAAACTTTTTTTTTCTTAACTACCACATTTCTGTTTACATAGGTATGAATACATGACAGACGGAATGGGCAAAAGTATAAGGGTTCCTTGTTTGAACCCTAAAAATACAGAGTGTTAGGCAGACGATTTTAAGCTTATAAAACCCCAAAAAAGCGTGAACAGCATTGCAAAGTTCAATAAAATTGTTTAACAAACAAGTTTTTGGTAATCATTGATAATAACCTATACTAACAAAAATCCGTGCGGTTTCGCAAATACCCCAATAATAGGTTCCAAATGATCTCCCATATCAACTCACTACTCCACTTTTCTCAACATTTTGCCTAACATCCTGTATAAATAAAACACAATTATTTCAATCAATCAATCAATTATACTTTATTATTTTTATAATTCTTTATTTCAGATTAATATTATTTGTCTTCAAGGTGTTACAAAAATACAAATAAACATTTAGGTTGTTCAGACCATCAAACTGAACAACTTTCACTATGGGACCAACTTCGAAATCGCAAAAAGAAAACTAATCTACTCAAGCTAAATGTATGGGATAGCGGATTTTTTTTTGCGATTTCGATGTTGGTTCCATAGTGAAAGTTGTTCAGTTTGATGATCTGAACAATCTCCTTAACAGTTTTAAATTTTTATTTTTACTTCTGTAACACCCTGTAATAAGTATTTCTAATAATTTTCCTAAATAAACTCAGTAGTCTACTTGTTTATCTAAAAATTTCTAATAATTTTCCAAAATAAACTGAGTAGTCTACTTGTTTAACTAAAAAAAATAACTTTCCTGCCTAACTAGTATGCCACCCACGACAAAGCATTTAAACGAGAAAAACGTCATGCGCGCTCTTTTTGGCCTACGTAAAATAATAAAGATGGAGGCACATCTCGATTTTTGTCGTTTTCTCGGGGGTGGCATGCTAGTGTGAGATTCAAACCCGAGACCTCCCACGTCGGCGTCGTGAAAACAACACGCAGGTAGAATGAATGGGTAACTTAATATCGTGTAGGTTTATTAACTAGCTAATGGCTAATGCAGTCACTAACTTGGGAATTCTCTACGTGACAACGTAGAAACTTTACTTTAATATTTACGTTCGTTGACGTTCGGAAAGACAAGCTAAAAGCACTGCAGCGTGTAAGCTGTATGATGCTTTATGATAATTACAAATTATTTAAGTGCTACTTTTTTGGGCTAAAAAAGTCCGTTAGTACATAAATGTTAAACAAGGCTTAGAATGAACCACCAAATTAGTACCCATGGGTACGAACTATACAGGATGTTACAAAAATACAAATAAACATTTAAGGGGGTGGTTAAGACCATCAAACTGAACAACTTTCACTATGAGACCAATATCGAAATGGCGAAAAAAAAATCGGATGTTTCATCATCATTATCATATCAGCTGATAGACGTCCACTGCTGGACATAGGCCTCTCCCAAAATAAGGAGATTTGCCATAATCGCCATGATGCGATGCGTTTGTGATGTTCCATACTAAACTACAGATCTAGTCGAGCTAAATGTATGGGACAAAAGATTTTTTTTTTCGCGATTTCGATGTTGGTCCGATAGTGAAAGTTGTTAAGTTTGTTGGTCTTAACCACCCCCTTAAAAGTTTCCATTTTTTATTTTTACTTCCTGTGTATGAGTGACAGCCACAGACAGATTTTTCAGTTTTGAGTAGGGTTTTATTTTTCAGTGCCTTCGTAATTTGGAAGGCACGTTAAGTATCTGATCCTACATATTTCCGATATATAGCGGATTCGTTGCTATGTCCGAATTATTCTAGGAACATCTTTAGTAACATCATCATCACCATCATCTTGTATAAGAGCTACTCTCTTGTTGGTGGAGTTTTACGAATATCTAGCCCAAATACCAAGTGAAGGAAAAGGTTAATGTCGTTTCGTATCAAGAACTCAAGACACTAGCGTAAAAGAGCTTTAGTAACGTCCGAGATGAATATCTCACTGACAAATAAATGATATTTGCTAATCAGATTTGGCTAGAAAACTAATTAGGAATCGGAATACGTTTTCATCCTTATATGGAATGAAGTATAGCTTTACTACTTTGACATCAAATAAGGAGGGCAAGATTTTCTGATTTCTATATAGCTTTCTGGCCAATTCTGATTAGCAAATATAATTTATTTATCAGAAAGATATACTATCCGACATATCTTGGAAGTCACTTAAGCTGTTCCGAGAATAAGTGAAAGGAAGGGTTTCAAATCTCTGTTTCTGTGATTCAAAATAGCCTTAAATTTTCGTTGCTATTTGAAATGAAGTATCATCATCATCAGCCTATAAACGTCCCACTGCAGGGCACAGGCCTACCCTCAGGGAACGTGTATGGGCATTAGTCCACCACGCGTGCCCAATGCGGATTGGTAGACTTCACATACACATCAGAATTTCTTCTTAAGCGTATCCAGGTTTCCTCACGATGTTTTCCTTTACCGTTCGAGAGCAGTCGTTATTACGTACATAAGTTAGAAAAAACTCATTGCTACATTTCATGTTGTTCGTGCGGATTCGAACCCGGACATCCGCAACGTGCCACCGACGCTCTTGAAATGGAGTGTACAGGGTGAAATTGATATCATTAGCATCCTTTGAAACTAAGAGTCTACCCATCAAACTGAACAACTTTTACTATGGGAGCAAACCGATCGGAGCAAATAAAATATCAGCTGTTCCATACTAAACTGCATCTCGACGCGCGAGTTCGCGACTCAAATGTATTCAACAGTTGATTTTGTTTTGCTCCGATCGGTTTGCTCCCATAGTGAACGTTGTTCAGTTCGATGGGTAGACTCTTAGTTTAAAAGGATGCTAATGATATCAATTTCACCTGTAGTTTCATAAGCACTAAGAATTTCGGTCAATTCTTTGTCAAAAATGGAAATATACGATCAAATAACCTGTTTACTCCATCCTTCAGGTGACAATAGATATACCTATTTGTAACCCCATACATATGTGAATTTGAAAGGATTTATTATTGGTAATATCAATTTATCACACAACGACGTTTAGTGTAGAGGGAAATGTGCCAATAATGGTTGTGCGATAGTTAATATGATATAGAGACGGTGCGACAGGCGGTCCGAGTGTTTTAATGGACTATTTGCGGTTGTGAGCATTATCGATGTTTTGCTGAAGTGTTTTTTGATAGAATTTCGGTGACCTTTGATTTCTATATAATAGCCCAGTCATTTTACGGCGTTTTGTTAGGAGAGGTGGGGAGAAATTATAGATTGGACTTTTAAACTTTAACCGGCACCATTTGACGAAAAAAAGACTATCTGAAAGCATATTTAAAAAAATAATTGTTACCCAACATAGAAATCAAAATTGTATTTCCCAGAAGGCGTTTAAATTAATAATATTAATACCAATGCACTCATTTTACTTAGATTTAACAATATAAATTATTTTTGAGCAATAAAATAGACATTGCAATTTTATAAATGATATATTTAATAGAAAATACTAATGTATTTTTCAAAGCCTTGTAAGTAGTCATAAATATTAAGACCATGTTTGAAGTATGTATAATGGTAAATCCTTAAAATCTTTGAAAAAAATTCACCATTCGTATTTTTAGAACGAGATAAATGCTAAATGAAAATTTGGAGCTGTTGCTGACGTGATTTTTTTTATTTTGGTACATTTTAAGCTCAATTTGGCTCTTAAATACTATACCGAAAAACAATATCAATTACTTATTAGTCCCGGCTCAAACCGTAAAATGACTGGGCTAATAAACATACGTACGCTGAGAAAAATATCTAGCCGCTTTTGCGGAAATCACAGAACATTATAAGAGGGGTTAGAAGTTCAAAGTAGGCGTGGAACGTGTCGCCACAGGTTATGCAATGATTTGCGCGGCGTGGTGTGAGAGAGAGGGCATGAGTAATTGTAGCAGCGTGAGCGGGAAGACAAGTGGCGACAGCCGGCAGTCTCCAAAGCAAAAGCGCTACTTTGCATTTCTAACCCCTCTTATAATGTTCTGTGGCGGGAATTTTTCGGTATTGGTGAAACGTGGATGTTCTGAGTTTTCAAAATATCTCTGATTACCCCTATGGGGAATATAGTCGTGAATTTTGTAATATAGTTACTAACACTATAGTAATATTCAAAGGGATAATTTAGACCATCAAAGTGAACAACTAGAGACAAGTGAACTTTCATTATGGAGCCAACATAGAGAAAAAATAAAAAACTAACATAAAAAACTGTATTACCCACACGACTCAAATGATGAGGGACAGCAGATTTTTTTTCGACTTTGTTTCCATACTAAAAGTTGTTCAGTCTGAACCACTCCTTTAAATATTAGTACGGTATTTTGTTACACCTTGTAGATGGATAGATAGACGTTAAACAAATAGCAATTATACCCAATTACTGTTATACAAGGTGTTATGTTTAATAGTTGCATTACTATAAGGGGTTGATTATACTCATGATATTGAACAACATTCACTAAGAAGCATATAAGAAATTCGCAAAAAATATTCGAATTTTCATAAAAACGTTTGATCGGCTGATTTGCATTCAGTATGGGAAGTCCAAAAATTCTTTTGTAAATTTCCCATAGGTTTTTAGGGAAAATTGTTCAGTACCATGGGTACAATCGCCCCTTAAAGTAGTGCAACTGTTTACCCTAACACCCTGTGTAATGTATGACAGTTATTTATTTTATTACATCATTATCTCACCCTTATTCGTGACAGGAGGTCCGAGGAACACAAAAATCTTGTCTTATGTTTATACAGGTCAAAAAGAGAACAGGTTTTTTTAAAAATTGGTTAAAACACATAACCCTTTGCAGCGCAAGTCAGGTAAGCAACCCACAGCGTTAACAGCGTGCATGCTCCGTGATTTCCTATATTTAATTTGGTCGGTAGATCGGTCGGTTTTCAATTTGGTCGGTGGCGTTCGTTCGTTTCGAGAGCGGAACCTTTCAGTTCTTACGCTCACAATTGCCTCCAATTTTCATTCATAAATCAGGACTTGCAAAGTCTTTCAATGAAATTTTTACTTAGGTGTGCAGGTGTTTAGTAACAGTAAATTTTTATACAGGGTGTAAGTGACAGCCTAGCAAATACTGAAACGGTGGACTCAGACCATCAAACTGAACAACTTTCAGTATGGAGCCTACCTCGGGAAACGCGAAAGAAAATCAGCTGTCTTTCGCGTTTCCTGAGGTAGGCTCCACACTGAAAGTTTGTCAGTTTGATGGTCTGAGTCCACCGTTTCAGTATTTGCTAGGCTGTCACTTACACCCTGTATAGAATCCTGCGTGATGTGAGAATGAGTAAATAATGTTTAGGAGAATAGCCGTTGCGTCGATGTAGCTGAAACTACAGGGTGTTAGGGTAAACAGTTGCATTACTTTAAGGGGTAATTGTACCTATGATACTGAACAACTTTCCCTATGAAACCGATAGGAAATTTACAGAAAAGATTTGGGCTTAAATGCAATCATCTGATCGAAAGTTTGTATGAAAAGTCGACATTTTTTTTACGAATTTCTTATACATTTCTTTGGGAAAGTTGTTCAGTAGCATGGGTACTATCACCCATCCATCCACCATCCACCCATCAAATGAACGTTCGAAAAAATTCAAATTACAACATAAATAAAAGCAAGCCCTCCACATCTCAATTTTCAACTCCCACTTTGTCGATGACGTCAGAGGACTTTATTAATTTCCAGTTATTACGGACTCTATCGAAGAGTACAAGAGCAGATTTTACGCTGAATTGAACCTTAATCCATAATTAATACAGTCACTTTGATAGCTCAGTTCTGACCAGGTTATAAGGTTTATAGGCACTTTTGTTGATGTTTTAAAACGAAATTTATTACAGAAAGTATCAGACAAAATTTTACCAAGGGCACTTTTGTGCTTAGGAAGTCATGTTGATCATTGCTTCCGTATAGTACATACTATCGGTTTTGCATCTATTCATTAAGTCGGGTCAGAGAAAAATTAAGGTTTGTAAATACTCTAAAACACACACTTGCCTCCAGCAATTACACTGAACCAACAAAAGCTTTATCGATAGAGGAGGCCTGTGTTCGTATGAGAAAGAGTACTAATATAATATCTACGTACAGTATGGGCAGTCTCTACCTACTACCAATTTTGACCTAACTCCCCTCTCGATCGCACTATGTTGTAGTTTCACTATGACAACAGAAAGCAGTGGAGGTATCTCTCACTCGCAAACGCCCGTTTGCATGAAGTGTCTAGGGTGTGTTCGACGTCCACCTCTTCTGTCGAACCAGTTGGACTAAAGGTCTTCAACAGGATCAATCTTCATTTGTGTTGTGCTTTTGTTGTTGTGCCTTCCAGTATTCAATAGAATTGTGAAGTCTGCTAGTGAAAATCACCCTTTCGTGCCTCATCAATTATCAATTCAAAAAGCATTATAAACCGAAATCAAAAACTTTCTTTACGAATACAAAAAAAAACGTTATTCAAAAAAAATGTCGATGCATGTGTTACTAAAACTTTTTCCTACGTACTACGACGTTGATTGATTTCGATTTGAGAGGTGGCAGCACGTAAATTTGGCCTCGAATTTGGCGTAATGCCACGCATTGTTCAAACCTCGATTCTTTTGAAAGGTCCACCAATTTGGTTCAGCCGTTTTAGGTCCCTTTTTAAAGCGTTACATACCGGCATTTGGGTCGATGTTTTTATATTTGGGCCAGTAATAAAATGTTATTGAGAGAAAAAGACGTTGGTTTTTATTACATATTAGGTAAGGTAACATTTTTAGGATATAGCTTATTTAGAACCTCTTGGGATACAGTATTTGTGTTGGAGACGGAAATTATATAAGGTCTAACAAAATTAGGTGAAACTATTACTACTTAACTATATTTAAGGGGATGATCAGACCATCAAACTGAACAACTTTCTCTATGGGACCAATATCAAAATCGCGAAAAAAAAATCATCTGTTCCATACAAACCTACTCGACCTAAATGTATGGGACAGCAGATTTTTTTCGCGAATTGAATATTGGTCCCGTGGAGAAAGTGGTTCAGTTTCATGGCCTGATCATCTCCTTAAAATAGTTTCACCTAATTTTGTTAGACCTTATATACTAGAAAAAAAACATTAAACTCATATACAGTTTATGAGAGCTACGTGGTTATTACTTAATCTAGAAATAAACAAAACCAAAACGCGGTAAGAACCCGTTAAAATGTTTATTTCTAGATTAAATTTATATGTCCGTATTACCATTTGGGGTTGAATAGCAATATTGCTACAACTACCAATGCAATTGAAAGCGAGAATCTATGAATCAAGATGCAAGAATGCTTCTTTTCATATGAATCATTCTTTTCATATGACCAAATAATCTCTTTCCGTATTTTGGTAATTGCCAACAAATATATTCCATAAACAACCGTATCATTACACAGGGTGAAATTGATATCATAAACATCCTTTTAAACTAAGAGTCTACCCATCAAACTGAACAAATTTTACTATGGGAGCAAACCAATGGAATAGCTGATTTTTTTGTTGCTTCGATCGGTTTGCTCCCATAGTGAAAGTTGTTCAGTTTGATGGGTAGACTCTTAGTTTAAAAGGATGGTAATGATATCAATTTCACCCTGTATACATACAATCACGACCAGTCATCATCAGTTATCATTCGAAGTGGTCAGAAAAGTTTAAAAATGTATGTACATATTATTTTGCCATTTAAGTTTCAGCATGGATATGTCATGTCGAGTGGTAAAAGGTGGGGAGAGACAGTAATATTAAATTTTAGTCACCCAAAATATAATACTCAATTTTGGTTTCAAAATAATAAAGTAAGTTATAGCCTGTAACATCCCACTACAGGGCCTTTTCTCACGAATTATTCCGATCAACGACCTCACAGCACTAGTAAAGTCTAAGGCATAAATCGATGGCCAGTCCCAAGCCATTATGATATTACATATAGCATATTGGTACTAAAATACACCTACACCACACCATAGACCGACAGGAACTCATAACCATAACTGTAAGTCATGGCTGTGTGGCCATAAAACATAATTCTACGTGTTACTCTCGTACAGTTGGGTGCGAAAGTTTATGAACAGTTAGACAGCATCACACCTTTAGGCCTATCTTTGTTGACTCAGTAGTATTTTACAGTAGTTTGATGCCTATTTTCAGGGTTCCGTACTTCAAAAGGAAAAAATATCTTATTGGCATTGTGCACGACACTAGCGCCCCTAGCGGTTTCATACACCCGTGAATTATTTCAAGTAAATGGTTTGTTAAATTAAAAAAAAATAATAATAATAATGTAAAAACTAAAGATATAAGCAACATTATCGATATTAAAAATGCAAAAATTATTAAAATCCACGATTTTTGCAGTCGCAATTTCTGAAGAAACTTTTATCCCCGTTTTCACTCCTTTGGGAGTTGAATTTTAAAAAACCCTTTTTTATTGAGCACCTAAATACCAATAGAAACATCCAAGCCAAATTTAATGTGTGTAGTCTACAGTTTTGGAGATTTCGTGTTGAGTTAGTGTGTGAATTTATATAGATTCAGGCAGGTATATATGCTTATTTTACACAGCTTCTCCGACAAAAGTACAAATTTTTGCCACCCCTGGCGCTGCGATCGATTTGACAGCTCCCATTACCCACTTCGCATCGCACATAGCCAATAGGATCACTTTATTGTCCATCTGTCAAGAAGCTTTTTCTCAGGAGCAGGTTGAGGTATCAAGTTGAAATTAATATCAACACTAAGGTCTACAGTATTTTGGAGGTATAAAACATTCAAACTTCTAAGTCATCTCTATTCTATTCTATTTTTTAAAAATGGCTGCCATCTTGGTAGTGATGATTTTGCCAATATCTAGTTTAAGGAGCAATTAGTGCTTGACATTGTACGGTAATATATGGCGATCTCATAGCCCTGTTTTAATACAAAAACACACACACGAAACCGCCATAAAATGGCGGAGCCGCGTGGCCACTTAAATCGCGAGCCGAACGAAAGACGTCTACTCGAGAGACCTCTAGCCACGCGACTCCCTAAGTCATCTCAATCAAAAAATACGACCATTTATGTCAAAACTATTTTGATACTCGCAAGCTCACTCATCAAATCAAAACCTATAGTGCACTTCCCGTCGTTGACCTAGAATCATGACATTTGGCAAGAAGCAAGCACAGCAAAAGTAAAGGAATAAATCCGAAAATCGTTAATATGTAGAAATACCAAATAATTTTAATTTTCGATTACGAACTTATATTTTCAGTTGGAAAATCCAGCGTGATTAAGAACAATGTATGTTACAACATTTTTTCTACTCTAAAGTTAAGTTTGTCTTTCATAATTTTTGTATGGAACCTTCCAAGCGCGAGCCAGACTCAAACTTGACCGGGATTTTTAATTGAATTTAAACTAAAAATACAAAAAGCATGCAAAAATTATAGTATCTAATAATGACTGAACGTTTAAACAGATTCGCACATACGCCAAACTAATTAATAATTGATATTCTTTTCGGTATAGTATTTAAGAGTAATTTTGAGCTTAAAAATGTACCAAAATTAAAAAAGAATCGCGTCAGCAACAGTTCCAAATTTAAAATTTAGCTATTATCTCGTTATAAAAACCTGATGGTATTTTTTGCACATAGTTAAGGCGTTACCATTGTACATACTTCAAATATTTAGCGTTATTATTATTAGTACGTTCGTATTTTCTAATAAAAACCTATTTTTTTTTAATTTTAATGCCTTTTTTATTACTCCTAAATCTAATTCAAATGAGTACATTGGTATCAAATTAAAGATTGAAAAATTTGTCTCGGGCGGGATTTGAATCCGCACTTTTCCAAACCGGGGAACTGCGTTATCCAACACAACAACATATCACAACATGGCTGTAACATGTTTAAAAATCAATAATATTTGAAAATGAGTACATTGGTATTAATATTATTAATTTAAAAACCTTCTGGGACTCACAATTTTGATTTCTATGTTGCTTGGTGAATTTTTTTAAAAATATGTTATTAGATAGTCTTTTTGTCACTAAATGGTGTCGGTTACAGTTCAAAAGTCGAATTAATAAACACTTCCCACCTCTCCTAACAAAACTCCGTAAAATGACTGGGCTACTGTTCGTACGTCCTCCGACGACGTACACTATGTTTGAGTGCACTGACAGCAGTCGCTTTTATGAAGCTTGTTTCCTTTAGGTATATTTATTCATGTGATAGTATACCACATTTGTTATCTCGTGGTAGACCTGTTACCGTTCCAGTTAGAAATAAACAAGCCCATGTTTTCCCATGGGTATCGTACAAGGCAGCTTTCTTATTCATGACATTATCATCTGTCGATTATAAAGGCATGTAGACTTTGCAGTGGTGTTACGACAGAGCAATCAATTATGTCAATGCCCTAAGGCGATCTAAACATGAGGCCGTATCCTAACATACTACAACATGCACCATGAGTTAACCAATGGACTGATGAGGCCTGTTTCACGCTATCTTGTACTGCTTATTGGCTCATAATTAATAAGGATGCCGTACTAAGTATAAATAATACGGTTGGCTGGTTAAAATAACTCTTTACTCATTTAGCCCAGTCATTTTACGGTTTGAGTCGGGACTAATTACTAATTGTTTTTTTTTTGTATAGTATTTAAGAGCAAATTTGAGCTTAGAAATGTACCTAAATAAAAAAAAATCCCTTCAGCAACAGTTCCAAATTCAAAAATGAGGTATTATCTCGTTATAAAAAACGTGATGGTTTGTTTCACATATTTAAGGCATTAACATTATAAATACTTCGAACATGGCGTAAATATTTTTGTCTACTTAGAAGGTTTTGAAAAATACATTCGTATTTTTAAAAATAAAACCTAATTTTTTTAATTTCAATGGCTATTTTTTGGCTTAAAAATAATTTATATTGTTAAATTTAAATTGGTATTAATATTATTAATTTAAAAGTCTTCTGGGACTCACAATTTTGATTTTTATGTTGCTTAGTGAATTTTTTTAAAATATGTTCTAAGATAGTCTTTTCTAAACTGTGTGCTTGTTTATAGTATACTGTAGAGTACGAATTATTTAATTAGAAAAACTGTATGTATAAAGGTATAAAAACCTTAGCTTAAGAATTGATATTGTAATAGTTATTAAGTCGTGTTATGCTGTAGAGTTTCTGGCCGCATCTTCTTCAGCGACAATACGTTTCGATGCCGTGGTAGCTTCAAAAAAAGATTAAGTGAGCTTCATGTTCCTATATTGCAAACATTATTTTGAGTTTGAGGTGTGATAATCTAGTGACTTTTTTATCATAGCGTATTTCGAATACTACAATTGCTACTAGTAGTATAAAAATAGCAGTTAGGTAAAATACAAATGCACTCTCTTATCTTAACGTGCTTCTTCTTCTTATTGTGTGCATGCAGGAAACTCTGGTGTCAGATATTTCAAACCGCCTTAGTGCATCTGACGTGGTATTTTAATATAGTAGCCAGGACCAACGGTTTAACGAGCCATCTGAAGCACGGCATCATCCTTCTTTTCAGACAATCAGGTAATTTAGTCACTGCAATGTCCGAACCAACTGGTGAAAAATCCACAAATAACATTTCACTACAAATCCACGACCTCCGTGTCCAGAGCCCAATGCTCTTGGCCATTAGTATAATAACGTATTCAGGATACTGATGGGGCTGGCACGGCATTGTAGCGCGTCGGGAATGTTTGCGGAGGCGCACACGTGCGACTTCTATGCTATATTGAGAAAACGGTGCGCCTCCATGTTGGGCAGGCTCCGAGCCAGCACTAACGGTCTCCTGAATGTGTTCAAAGACCGGTGGGACTCCACGCTGTTGCATCACTGGGTGAAGCTCCACACCGGGTTTTTAAAATAAAATGTTTTTTTGTTGTTTTTGTTTTTTGTTACTAACACTAGCTTTAAGATAAATGTATACTAACACTATATGGACATCTTGTCTGAAATAAATTATTTGAATTTGAATTAGACCGCCGAGGCAGTTAGCTAGTTAGATCATCTTACCCTGAATCTGATGAAATGAGACGCTGCTACGATCACAGGTAGACTCGTAACCCGTAGCTATACGATGAGAGCCTCCGATGTGAGATGAGATACGTCTGATGAGATAAGTTGTCTTATACGACATCCATTGGATTGGTTCTATTCAAAGCCAGTGACCACACGGCAACATGCATAGTGTACATGTGTGTTAAAATAATTGGTCATAGTCGTACCCCATGGGCTCGAAACTTATAATCATATGCTCGATAGACGTCCGCTCTAAATATCGTGAGTGCATCGTGAGTGCCGTTCTATTTGTATGTTTTAGTTTTCTATTTTTAAACAGTCACATTTTTCTGAGCACTGCTTTATAGTAATATTTTACTCAAGTGTCATAGATATTCATGTATTTTCGTAGTAGACTGTACATTCGAGATGGTTGATACGGTCCGGGACCGAAATGGCTCACCGTCCAATTTTGAAACGTCACTTAAATTTACTACCCTACGAATACTCTATGCCTGATTTACACGATACAGGTTTAGTAACTGGATAGTTTTGTAGTTAGTATTAACTTGTTACAAGGTGTCTTGTTACTAGTCTTGTTTGAAACTGTTACACTTTATTGGGTTCTTGCCGTATTTTGTTATTTTTGAGTTTCCGATATTTGCTACAGCAGTGTTTTAAGTATGTACTACGGGTATGAACGCTCATTTTATGAGGAAATACACAATGTTTACAAACTTTTAAATATAAATTCTTGACTTACAATATTAAACATAAAATCTAACAAACCTATATAGATACAATATATAGTAAACATAAGCATTATATAAATAACCATTAACCTAAAGAAAAAACAAAAAGGAAACAAAACTTATACTACTTACAAAATGTGTTCTAAATTAGCGCCGCTTGGCGGCAAGGTGCCCAGGAGGTGCAGCGTTACCTCTTTGTATGGCCAGGCTGATGCGCTGACCGAGGTAGCTGCCAGCCCTCTGGTCACTGGAGACCTCGATTAGGCGCGCCGATAATTCTTTAAATAATTGGCGCGCCTCTGGCCCCCACGGACCCAATGTCTCAACCCCAAACAGTGCAAATATGTAAGCCTCGCCGAGGTTTACATATAAGCGCCGTTTGAGGTTTTCCGCGGTAGCCGCCGCCGCAGCCGCATTGGATGAGGTCGCATGGTCGTGGGACGGTGCCAGTGTATCCACACAGTGTATCCCAGTCAGCTAAATCTTGACTTGAGTTTCTTCTTCTGTCGAGTCAATGACATATGTCATCGATTTTGGTTTGCCATCGCGGTTAAGGCATTTGTTCTTCTTCGATTCGTGTCCATTTTTCTAGGATTGTGTTTCTATATTTTATTACCCAGGTAATTGGCGAGGTTGACAGCATCCAGCGTAGCTTTTTATAGGGTAGGAGCGTTAACCCGCGACGTCGTCCGCACAAATTATATACCAGATTTTAAGTTAGATCATAAGCTATCAAACAAAATCGTTCAAAATCGGTTCAGTAGTTTTTGCGTGATACTCGTTCAAACAAACAAACAAACACACAAACACACAAACAAACAGACAGACAAAAAATCCAAAAATTGGTGAAATGGAATCAGGGACACCTAAAAACCATATCGTAACTTTTTTTTTGTTAATATCTTCAATGTACAGACAAACTTCCTGTTACAATTTTATAATAGTATAGATAAGAGACAGCCCTAGGGGAGCGCGTAATTTCTCTATGGGGATAGCCCTCCACAGAGGATTTTCGCGTTTCCTGAGGTAGGCTCCATAGTGAAAGTATTTTAGTTTAATGGTCTGTGTTCATCACTTCAGTCTGCGGAGGGCTGTTTTTTCCACCCTAAAATATATAGGGTGTTACAAAAGTAAAAATAAACATTTAAAACTTTTAAGGGCAACCCCCTTTAAAAGTTGAGACTATCAAACTGAACAACTTTCATTACGGGACCAATATCGAAATCGCGAAAAAAAAAATGTCGGACATCGCAAACGCATCACATTATTGGGTTTTCATCATCATCATCATATCAGCCGATGGACGTCCACTGCTGGACATAGGCCTCCCCCAAGGATCACCATAACGACCGGTACTGCGCTGCCCACATCCAACGGGTTCCTGCTGCCTTCACCAGGTCGTCGGTCCACCGTGTGAGGGGCCTACCCACGCTGCGCTTTTCGGTTGCGATCATTGCGATTCGATTATGGCAAATCTCCCCATTTTGGGGGAGGCATATGTACAGTCTATCGGCTGATATCATGATGATTATGATGGAATATTCGATTTTTTTCGGGTTTCGATATTGATCCCATAGTGAAAGTTGTTCAGTTTCTTGGACTAAACCACCCTCTTAAATGTTTATTTGTATTTTTGTAACACCTTTTACAAAGCTAGACTTAAGTATAAAGCTACACTGGACGCTGTCAGGCTCGCCGAATACCTGGCTAATAAACGGTTATAAAAATAATATACGGTTTACGGTTTAAGAATCTTTATTTCTCATAAGAATAAACAAATTCACTTACATGAGAAAATTAACTAATAAATTAAACAAAAGTTTTTATCAATTTAGCGTAGGTACACACGGCGACACAAACACAAACCAAACAACAAAACCAACATAAGCGGAACGCGCCTAGGTCGAGTAAGTTGTCAGCTTATGTTGGTTTTGTATAGCTTGATGTGTCGCCGTGTGTACATCGAAAATATTTGAGTCGAAACATGCTATATAAAAATAAAGTGCAACAAACTCAACTACACAATTAAGACATTATAAGAAGACATCGATATATATTTACTGGAAGTGTCATTGTGAACATGTTAAGTTATTTTAGAAAAGTCCCTCAAAATGTGTTTTTAAAGCCTTCTTGAAGGTGCTTAGAGTTTTAGTATCTTTAACGTCTTTTGGCAATTTGTTATAGATTTGTGCTCCCTCATAAACTAGGTTCTTCTTGCCGTAGTTTGTCCGTGGTGGGCGAAGATGAATACTGTTCGCGTTTCTTAGTATTCGTTTATGAACGTTAAGTTATTTTTGTTCGTAGAACAATTGACACGGAACGAAGAAGGGTAAATGTCTCCACACAATTCACACTAATTCAATCGGTATTAAATCGGCAAGGTGTTTTTCGGCAGTTCGTAGCGATTGTGCTTAATTTTTGTAATTAATTTCAGTTAGTTTTTAATATTAAGTTTACTTTAAAATTGCCCAGAACAGTCATTATTAGCGATCTTGTAAACAATATAATCAGAAACTTACACAATAGGTCTGAGATAGATATATCGACTGCGTCTTTACACAACCTCGTTCTCATTTTATCATGATGCGTATAAAATACAATATTGATGATTCGTATCAAACGTTTTGAATACACCATTCCTCCGATATATTATAAATTGAAAATATGTCACGTTCCTTATGAAAAACCGGGACGTTGCTCCCGGCGTGACTTGCGTTATTATTTTTACGTTTAAAGTTTTTGTTTAAAATTGTATTTCTCTTCGTCAAGAAGTTTTGCAAGAGTTCATTTCATTTTTGGTCTTGTTATGGTAATAATTGGGTTTTATTTGCTTTTGTCTGTTGTTTTTTAAAGGGTGATTGTACCCTTGGTACTGGACAACTTTTCCTAAGAAATCGAAAGGAAATTCTTGAACAAAAGTTTAGATTGCCCAATGTCCATCCATACCTACTAAATGCAATAAGTTATTCGAATGTTTGTATGAAAAGTTGAAATTGTTTTCTGGTGCTTTTCACTTATATTATTTGGGTTATTCAGTATCATGAGTACACTAATGCAACTGTGTAAGCTAACACCATCTATATTGAAAAAAATGTACCCGAAGGGGCTTGAACCCGGAACCTGCTAATCCGGGGCCGTGCTTTCATGCAATTAAGCTGTCGTTTTCTAATACCGACAGGTTTTAAAACACAACACAACAGCACACAGCACAACAAAGCAATAACAGTTGTAAATATGACATCATATAGTGTTAAAAAACACACACAAAATCCTTTTGCCAAGAACATCATCCGACGTTTCATTCAAATCGGCTTTCTGTACTTCTAATTCTGTACAAACGATTTTCAGGTTTTGCGTTCATTTATTAACACCCTGTATACCTACGTATCTAAGGATCTCACGTATTCATAAAACGTGAACGTGTTACGTTTTGCAATAAAGATTTTTCGGAACTGTACGTAGGTACCTACTCTTGCGTGAAGGTACGCAGATGTTTCATACTTTTCAAATATAAGTGAGAAGCTGAAAATGGAAACAATGTCCAAATGAAATATACTTTTCATAAAGCATGCAAGTTTCTGTAAGAAGTTTCTTTAAGAAAACTGTATAATTTAGAGATGAAAAGTTTTCCTATGAATGCATGCGAGTCACTCGGTGGGCATTGCTGGTTGCTGACTCCACCTCTGGAGGAAGGTTTTTTAAAGTCACACGTTTAAATCTGCAGCAGAAAATGTCTAATAAACAATGGACAGTATGCGCAATCGATCATGATTTTGAACGAGTGTCTTTCAAACATCGCACTCCTGGTCGAATTAAGCCAACAAATGTGAAGAAGAACAATTGAATATGTATATTTTTAAAATTTTCTTTGGCAATAAACTAAATTGAACTGATCTGAAGAAGACGACGGTCAGGTCGTCGTCCTCTTCAGTTAGCTACCTAGGTTTCGTTTTGTAGGGTTTTGTAGGTTTTGTTTTGTTGCATTAGGGTCGAAATGGTGTGGAAACTGGTGATAGGTATGTCTGGATCTCAGAAATACTGTTAAAGAAACCGTCTTCACACGCTGTCTTTAAGTTGAAATTTTCTCAGAATACCAACAGTTTACAGAGAAAATGTTCGAAATACGCTTTCCTGGCTTCTTGACAATAATTTATAACTCACTACCCTTATAAATATAAGTGTCTATATATAGCTCATAAATCAAGTCAGTAAAAAGCTACAAGTAGCATATAAAATGCTAAAACGTTGCGAGGAGGGTTGCACACAAATTTTATAAATCCCAGAATATCGGGATTCCGCGTCATCTCTTTTTACTTACTTTTAGTAGATCTCACTAATTGCGCAAGCGTTACGAAGAGGAAAGCAATCCATAATCTTATTCATTATTTTACGCCATTTTTTATAAATAAAATGGGACAATTACTTAACGGGGTGCTTCAGGCCATCAAACTGAACAACTTTTACTATGGGACCGACACTGAAATCGCGAAAAAAATTCCACTGTTCCATACAAAACTGCAAACATAACTCGGCTGAAACGTATGGGACAGCCGATTTTTTTCGCGATTTCGATGTTGGTCCCATAGAGAAAGTTGTTCAGTTTGATGGTCTGAAGTACCCCTATAAGTAACTGTCCCATTTTATTTTACACCCTGTATTTACAGGCTAGTTTGTTGTGATACCTAAGGCATTACTTGCAGTCTAATAGTTTCTTTTGTTTGTCAGCAGGTATGTTGTTTTGAATATATGTTATTTTATTTTTATTGACTTTATTGCAATTTTACTGCTACTTTACTGCTTTACTGCTACTTTATTTTTATTTATTTACTGCAAGTCTCTCTAGAAAACCATAACACACAAATTACAGTGCAAGTAAAAGTATAGTAACAGGGCTTAGTTGCATTCTTAACTACAAGATAACCATTTATTAGTTAGGACTTACATCTGTAATCAGTGCGTGTGGAGTATACGATATCGCGATTAAGGTACACATGGCGACACATCAAGTTAAACAAAACCAATATAAAGTGGTCGCGAGACATTATACGTTACTCGTCCTATGCGCTGCCAGCTTATTTTGGTTTTGTGTTTTCGGTACCTAATACGCGTGATATTTTAAACATATATTATACTTAAACTTAGTACATATAAATGAACATGACTGTACAAGTGAATGATGCACCGTTTACCTACGTAAACTTATAAGGATTTATTGATATTTATCATCTTTCCCCAAGAAACTTAAGGAAAATTCGCAACAAAATATAACAACAACTTTTCATATAAACCTTCGATCAGAAGAGCTATTTGCATTTAGTACGAAAAATCAATATTTTCGTATCGTTTGTAAAATCAATCAATCAATTATACTTTATTTGACACCAAAAAAACAGAGTATACAGAGAGCAATCAATCAGGAAATACAAAAGGCACAAAAACAGGCGGTCTTATCGCTAAAAAGCGATTTCGTCCAGACAACCTTAGGGTAGAGGAAATAGTGAAAGAAGATTGGAATTGGTAAAATCGTAATGCAACATGTCTAAGCTTACATCCTGTATATTTTATTGTATACGTTATCGATTGATTTGTCTGCGTTTTTCTTTCGCGAAGGCTCTAGAATAAAAACAAAGTAATTTATAATATCGATCAAACACTACTGTTATAAAGTGTCAACGTCGTTACCTAAGTCGCTAATAATTTTATTCATACCAATTTCCAAAATCCCCATAACACCGAGATTCCGCGGGATTAGAAATCATTAGTCCCGTCAGTACGGGGATTGAGAATTTGCTGCGGGATTCCAAGCCCTAGTTCAGCCTTTATGCAACGTTGGAGAGCTATAAAATAGCAGACTTTGAAACTTTGTGGCTAACCACTACCAGCTTTAGCTTAGTTAGAGTGATTAACAAGAAAACTGTAAAATGTGTTGTTGAAAATCTACTTGTCTAATGCAACAACGTAGCTATATTATTTCAGTTTTTAAAACGATTACTTACATTCAAGAAGATACAAATTTTATACAACAAGCTCTGTCTGTTTAATTTTGTCGTCATCATCATCACTGTTGGGCATTATCAGGCCCAGCAGTAAAAAGGTAGAGCATCCGCGTAGCAAGACGCTTGTTTGTCTTTTTTTCTTCTTTTCTGTATCTCTTTGTATATGTAACCGACTAAGTTAGATCTGGGGTCTTCTTTCTTATCGTGTGGGCAGAGCCCTGGTGTCTGAGTTTTTTCAGACCGCCTTACGGCCTCTGACGTGGCTTTTTATGTCAAGACTACTACCACCAGAGATAGTAGTAGCCGGGACCAACGGCTAACGTGCCATCCGAAGCACGGAAACATTTTTCTTTTCAGACAATCATGTGATTCAGCCTGCAATGTCCTAACCAACTGGGGAAAAACGCACAAAGTGACATATCACTAGGTGTTCCCCGTGGGAATCGAACCCACGACCTCCGTGTCGAGAGCCAATGCTCTTAACCATTAGACCACGGAGGCAGTTAATGGGGTCTAAAAACTCATAACCGGTCAAACTTTTGCCTTATTTTTGCATTCAAAACAGGTTTTGACCGATTATGAGTTATAAACTTATGACTGTAACATATATATTATATATATACATTCATATTATAAACGCAACATTTTCTGTCCTACGGCCTGTCAGTCAATACGCTTATAAATTTAGCTGAGTTCTACTGAAATGATTTATATACGATTTTCACGGTTAATGATTATGTCGGATAATATTCGTATGTCGGACAGGTCGGTGTGCATTTCTCATCACGCACTTCACCAGATCTTTTAAACGAGCCATCAAATGAGCATAAGCATTTTTAAAAGCTCTGAAATCCAGAGCATTTAAAAATGGTTAGGTATGCCAGAGTCTGGATACCTTTATAATTATGACGATAGTCTACTATTTATACAAGGTGTTAGGGTAAACAGTTGCATGACTTTAAGGGGAGATTGTATCCCTGATACTGAAGAACTTTCCCGAAAAAACCTTTGGGCTCGCAAAAAGACTTTCCATACAAAATGCAACCAGCTGATCGAACGTTTGTATGAGAAACAGATTTTTGACATTGGAAATGTCTTTTCGTTCGCTGCAACACCGATTTCACGAAAAACTGCGATCCCATTATATTTCGAAGAGTTGTGTAGATATGATATTCAAAAAAGGCTCAAAAGACGCGTATTTACAGGAGCTATAAGGTGCAAAAAAAGTTATTCGAGAAAATCAAAAACGAAAAAAATTATGGTCGAAATAGTGAATAAAAAAATTATTTTTTCAGAATTTTTGATTTTGGCGCTTGATGTTTGGAAAACGAAAAAAGATATCAAAAATTTGAGGAAAATTTCTCTGGACAATTTAGTCAGCTATAAATTGAACCTAAAACAAAGACGTTCGGGTTAAGGGTTTGTCCTGTAGCCTAACCTTTTGAGACTATATGTTATCGAATTCCGTAGATTAATTTCCAATGTGCCCGATAGTCGTGTGAAGCACGAAATCTGTTAATTTTTTTTACTAATTTCTCTTTGTTCCTTTGGGAAAGTCTTCAATTACCCATTAAAGTAATGCTACTGTCTACCCTACCATGCCTGTATATTGTGGTACAGGTGGCACTAGTACAGCCTAAGTTCTATATTGCAACCTCTGTACCGCCTAAAGCACATCTCGAGACATCGTTTCCCTTTCTCCTCGTCTAGTTCCAAACAAGGAATATGATCAACATTTTGAAACTATGAAGTTGTCTGAATGCGCTCCTCTCAACTCCCGCTCCCTTACAAACACTTTACTGTTGTTCATTGGTTATACAAGAGGATATTTCAGATAAAGCGTTCCATACAAAACGAAGTTACGTCCTAGTTTCGTAATTTAGTAATCAAAGTAAAAAAAACATTTTTACCGTAATCCTGAATGTCTGAAAAGAAAAATGATTCCGTTCTTCGGATGGCACGTAAAGCCGTTGGTCCAAGCCATCTCTGGTGGTAGTTTTCGTTACATAAAAACCACGTCAGAGGCCGTAAGGCGGTCTGAAAAAACTCTGACACCAGGGCTCTTATCATAGTCTTTTGAGAATTCTTGGTAATGCAACCATCATCATCGTATTTAAGAGCTACGCTCTTGTTGGTGGAGTATTCGCGAATCCTGTCTCTTTTCCGCTAGTCTCTTGAGTTCTTGATACGACACGACATCAACCTTTTCCTTCACTTGGGCTAGATTAACTAGGTCTTCTCTTCCCCTATATCTTACCTTCCAATGCAATAACCAATTCTATTAGGAATGAGGATTCCCCAGATTCTGGCTTGCCGCATGCGGGGTCTATTGTATAATGTGTACTGAATTACTCTTTTGGTAATAAAGATATTTGAATTATTTTAGATGGTTTTAAGTTTTTTAAAATCTTCTTGATTACTTGTCGCATCGGTTGCACCTCATTGCTTCTTTAATGCATCTCATACACAAAAAGTTTTCCCTTTATCCTTTGGAGAGTTTCAACGAAAGTTTCTGATTTAATTATTTTGAGTTACGTGCATGTGTTTTGAGAGTAATAAACATCATATATTTTACA
This sequence comes from Agonopterix arenella, assembly GCA_927399405.1. Classification (NCBI taxonomy): domain Eukaryota; kingdom Metazoa; phylum Arthropoda; class Insecta; order Lepidoptera; family Depressariidae; genus Agonopterix; species Agonopterix arenella. The sequence goes on from OV656704.1 coordinate 2,798,239, forward strand.
GGCGGTCCCGGCAGACCCGGTCTGAAAAACTTGCTACCTTTCCCGGGAGATCCCTTTTGGATACGTGGTGACAGTAAAACTTAAGGTTTTGTGACATTGTAAATGTGTATATTATTAAATATTAGACACCCACGGGAGGAAGTGGGATGGTGCTATTCTTAGCCGACACCACACGGGATCTACCGGAGGATGGGCAGCAACATCCTCTGAGTACACACATTCAATCCAACTGCGATCGCCAACCCGCCTGCCAAGCGTCGCGATTATGGCAAATCCCCCCATTTTGGTGGAGGCTTCTATGGACGTCTGTCAGCTGATATGATGATGATAATGATGATGATATATTAAATATAAAATATCAAAAGACCAACAAGTCCAGGGCAAGAAAAAATTGGATATTACAGTGAACAGAATTTGAACACTTTCTGGATATTGAAGCGATCTTTCAATCAACACCTTCTTTTCATAACGACAATCTTTTCAGTCTCATTTGTTACCGGCACTATTGTACTCGTACAATTGATTTAAGTGCCGAGCGTTCTGTGTTGTCGAATTAATGCCTGATTTCTGTGCCTGCCAAAAGGTTCAAGCTTTATGTCAAATTTCATAAAAATCAAATCAGCGGTTTAGCCATGAAAACATAACAGGCAGACAGACACTTTCACATTTGAAATTATCTTTGTGAATATGGATATATCTGACGAGTACGTCGCGGAATAATATTTAAGTGAGCGCTAAACACAGATGTACTCACTCATGCATGACTTAACTTATTCCTTTGAATCTGATGGAACGTGAAATCGCTATTATCAGAGAATGGGTCGGATGCAGTGATCTTAACCGGTGGTCACACGATGTGGATATCAGACGTTGACTACTGTAACGGAACTCGGAGCTACGTGAGATTTGACTAGGCAACATTGCCCTCAGCATCAGCATCGATTTATCATCATAATTGAACCGATAGACGTCCACTGCTGGACAAAGACCCAAGGATCGCCACAACGACCGGTCCTGCGCTGTCCTCGTCCAACGGCTTCCCGCCGCGTTCACCAGGTCATCAATCCACGTCACCTACTCACGCTGCGTTTTCCAGTACGCGGTCACCACTCGAGAGCTCTTCGGCTCCATTGACCATCGATTCTGCGAGCAATGTGTCTCGCCCATACCACTTTAGTTTAGCAATTCTTTGGGCTATGTCGGCTACTCTGGTTCTGTGAATCTCTTCATTTTTGATGCGATCTCGCAGGGACACTCGGACCATAGCCCTTTCCATTGCCCTATAGGTGACTTTCAGCCGTTTCTTGAGGGTTTGAGTGAGCGACAACGTCTCAGTTCCGTATGTCAGCACTGCCAGTAAAGGCGTCAATTAAGTCGACTTAAACAACAGGGCCTCTAAACAAAGTACTTTCGATTAGCGTTAGCGACAGGAGAAAACATAAAAAAATTATGGACTTGACGTATGGTGGAGAAAGCAAACGTCAAAATGTTTCAATCGCCAATGTAAAATTCATACATTCTGTCATTTCTATTAGTATCTACGCCAATAGAAATGTTACTTTGTCCATAGGCCCAGATCTAAGTTAGCGCGATCGAAACAGCACGTCACACGCATGACATCTAATCAGAAGATGAATCTGTCCAACACATCATAGCGCGACACTAGTAATAAGCCATTAAGATGGCAAGGACGATACAGCACGTTGTGAATATTAACCTCGTAATGGCAAGTCCATTTTCATAAATAATATAGGTAAGACCCAACTTTAAGAACAATCCTCGATCCCGGGCATTCATGGCAGATCTTACCTTCAAATTAATAATGCCTGGCGGGATAAATCACCTCGACACCCGTCTGAGTCAGTGTTGTTCTAAGTTAAACACCATACGAAATTAGTACTTAATTAGTTTACTAAAATTTAGTACTTAAGATTCTAGGTATTCAAGAAAAAGGTGTGTGTCGGCTAAAAGTTTCAAGGGCGAAAAATACATTCTTTCCTTGAAACTAAGCTTACTTCGGAAAAAATTTTGAAATATAGACGAAAATCTTTTTCCGATAGATTAGTTTATGTGTCAGTCCTCATTGTGCAGATTACAGGATTATAGAGGTTCAAAGAGAAAAGCCTATAATACTGCCTGATTATACTTTGAAGAATATTCCTTTTTGTGAAAGTTTTAACTTTATTAATTCAGTCTTTCAAACGCACACCGACAAAAGCATAAGCGTATATAGGTCTTAAATAAAATGATTAAACGCACACAGTCGCATTAGTTTAAGAGGTAGCTTTCTAACGTCATCTTCATCATCATCAGCTTGTCTTCGGCCACTACTGAACTCTCTCTAAGGAGGCTTTCTTTGTGACCCCCATGTGATAATAAATTAATACAAGGTATAACAAAACAGCCTAGTAATATTTAAAGAGGTCGTCGGTTCGAAACTATACAAAATTCGACCCCTACAAAAATGTGAAAAATAAATTGTCGATTTTGTGGGAATTTCGTTGACATGTTCGGGGAATCCAGCTAGCAATTACCCAAAACCTCAAAACCTATTATTTCCATCAAAGCCAGATGTATTCAGAACTCGATGACCTATCGGACGTCATATTTTCATCAACATGTGCCACAGCCAAGCCACAGCAGTTTATTTTTAGGCGTAGGTCTTTGATGGTATATTTTCAGTTTCAAGAACGAATGTGTTAAACTGAAAATTTTGTAAGTACTCAAATAATAAAATAGTAATGTTAATACTGCTTATAAGAAAATTCTAGTTTTCTTTAGTCTGTCCCTAATGGGTATAACAAAACACGCTAGTATTCGTTGAAAACTTCAAACTGAACAACTTTCACTATGGAGCAAACATGGATAAAAAATAAAAAAGAATCTGCTGGTTCATACAAAACTGCAGTAACAACTCAAGTCAATAATCACGTATGCCGGAGTGTGCTTCGCGCACGCCGCCCCCACCAACATCCACCTATTGGAAGTCATCCAGAATAGGTTCATGCGTACGGCCACTGGTGCGGCATGGTTCGTACGCAACAAAAACCTTAATCTCGACTTAGAGTTGCCTACCATCAAGCAACTACTCAAATGCATGGTGGCGGACTATTTCGCCACCACCCCCCGCCACTCCAACCCTCTAATTAGGGCAAACGCCATCTATCCTTGTGATACTACTAGGACGAATAGACGTCGACCCCGCAATGTACTGGTCGATCCAGACGATGAAATCACGGTTGCCGTACAGGCGGCCCAACAGACACGACTAACAATCGCAAACTCACAACACACGACAACAACACGCCGACACAGTAATCGACGTCCCCGCCGGCGGAGACAGCCGCGACCACTGCACACTCCCTTCAATTCAGGCGCCTACAGACGCTATAGGCCAATCCCAGGCCGCTTCTCACCTATCCCAGCTACACAATCCGCCGCGTAGCCCCAGCAACGTCCTTTGGCCGAGGTTGCTTAAGTTCATTCAATTGGCTCGGTGACCTTTCGTGGTCCCCCCAATAGCCCGCAGTAAAAAGCAGTAGTTGCTCCCGGAGCAAAGCTGTAATAGTCACTTTCAAAAAAAAAAAAAAAAAAAAAAAAACCCAAGTCAAATGTATGGGATAGCAGTTTTTTTTCGACATTGACTCCATAGTGAAAGTTGTTCAGTTTTATGGTCTCAACAACCCCCCTAAAAGTTTTAAACATTTATTTATTTCTTTTTTCGTTTGTGTAATATGTCTCTGGCTGTGGTTTTGAAATAACAGGCCCTAGCGCTACTTTTCTTTTTTTCTAACCGACTTAAAAAAAAAGGAGGAGGTTTCTCAATTCGACCGTATATGTATATTTATTTGTTTTTATGTGTGTTCGCGGATAACTTCGTCGTTTATGAACCGATTTCGATGATTCTTTTTTGTTGGAAAGAAGATATTTCAAGGGTCCCAGAGAAATCGAGGGGAACCTTTGAAAATCGTAGTGCCGGCTAGTGCGTTTTAAAAGTCGACAAAAATTTCTTATATCAAAAATTTTAACAAAAAATTTAAACCGCCTTCAAAAAAACTAAAAAGTTAAAAAATAATATTGCAGCCGATGACTTTTTCGTCCGCATCATAAGAACATTAATTTGTTTTATAGAAGTCGGTGTCAAGCCAAGCCAAAAAACTAATGCAAGACCTGACGCTAATCGTACCGGCTTGACAGCGACTTCGATAAGAAAAAAATAATGTTCTTATGATGCGAACGAAAAAGTCATCGGCTGCAATATTATTTTTAACTTTTTAGTTTTTTTGAAGGCGGTTTTAATTTTTTGTTAAAATTTTTGATATAAGAAATTTTTGTCGACTTTTCATACAAACTCTTTTAACTTAATTGACGTGGTCAAAACAAGTTTTATCCTTGTTTTAAGCAACTTTTACTTTTAAACCCCCAGTAACCCGTATAAACCAAATATTTACAACCAAACTTTCCTACTTTTCGCAACCCTAAAATTAATTAAAAGAAATTCGGTTTCCCGAAAACAATGTGGGAAAGGGTTATTATTTTAGGTCCGGATTTGATCCTTTGCGGATGAGATGGGGCCGAAACTCTTACATCTTACCGCCAAAATCCTAAAAACACGACTTGGCTTTCAGTGTACAATAACCGTACCTTCCGTTTTACGCCGGGTCGGTAAATCTTTTAGCTATTACACTTGTATAGGGTGTTAGAGCATTTTGTGTTTGTGGAGTGAAACGCTTTATAGTCGAGCGTCGATATCGAGAGAAAAAATCTGCCGTTCCATACAACATTACAAACTGACTACATTTTTTTTTACGATTTACATTACAAAAAAATCAATTTTTTGGTTCCATAGAATTAATTCTTGAGTTTGATGGTCTAAGAAAGTAGGTATAGTACGGCACTGACATATGGGAGTGCCATATGAAACTCGCAAAAAAAACTGTTATTCATATTCATTTGGGTCGAGTAGCCATTGTCGATAAAAAAACTTTTTTTTTCCAATTTCGATGTTGGCTCTGAAATGAAAGATGCCCAATTTGTTGCTCTGAAGCACCCTGTTTAATGCACAGGGTCTCTCTTAATATGCTGACAGTTTTTTAAAGGGATGACCGGACCATCAAATTGAACAACTTTTTCTATGGGACCAACATGGAAATCACGAAAAAAAATCTACTGTTCCATACAAAACTGCAAACCTACTCGAGCCAAATGTATGGGACAGCTGATTATTTTTTTTGAAATTTCGATGTTGGTCCTATAGAGTTGATGAGTTTGATGGTTGAGAAGTTGTTCAGTTTGATGGTCTGACCATTCTCTTTAAAAACTGTCAGCATATTAAGTTGGATCGTACAAAGGATTAAATTGCACACGTTTATAAGCCAAAATTAAAAAAAGAATTTAATGCACAGAAGTTGTAGGAAGCATGAAATATTCTCCACTGTGTTTGTAGTCATTATTTTTAAAACGTGTTATCATATAATTGGCGCTGTAAAATTAAATTAAATTAAATTTTCTTAATTTTCTCCGAGAATTTCTATTCAATTTTGTTTAATAAGTATTTGTATTAAATTATGAATTCATGGCATATTATTTGTGCATACAGTAACTGAATTTCCTTTGGCTATTTGTGCATGCACAGTTAATAATTAAATAGCTTTCACTGGCGGTGATTGTTCTTACTCAAACACCGAGGCTTTTATTATGGAAGCAGTGGAAAGCAAACAGTAAAAGCACAACAAGAACTAACCGAAACGGCACCGGCGGCGGTTGTGTACTGCGTCCATAGATTTAGTATACAGGGTGAAATTGATATCATTAGCATCCTTTTAAACGAAGAGTCTACCCTTTGAACTGAACAACTTTTACTATGGCAGCAAACCGATCGGAGCAAAAAAAATCAGCTGTTGCATACATTTGAGTCGCGAAGTCGCGCGTCGACATTGCAGTTTAGTATGGAACAGCTGATATTTTATTTGCTCCCATAGTAAAAGTTGTTCAGTTTGATGGGTAGACTCCTAGTTTAAAAGGATGCTAATGATATCGATTTCACCCTGTATACTACCTTAGATCGGCTACGGATTATCCGAGGCGGGACCAAAAAAATCTGAGATTTTGGGAAAGAAAAAAGCGCGATTCATTCCATTCACAACTGACACTAGGTCCATACAGGCTCATAGCGTGTTCGTGAATGGTCTATCTATCTCGTTCTAACAGACGTTAATGCTATGCCCTTTCTCTTCCGCATTTCCGATCTAACGTAGTATATATATCATCATCATATCAGCGGACAGACGTCCACTGCTGGACATAAGCCTCCCCCAAAATGGAGGGATTTGTCATAATCGCCACGCTTGGCAGGTGGGTTGGCGATCGCAGTTGGATTGAATGTGTGTACTCAGAGGATGCTGCTGCCCATCCTCCGGTAGATCCCTTAGTCGCCTTTTACGACACCCACGGGAGGAAATGGGATGGTGCTATTCTTAGCCGACACCACACGGCAAAGTATATAATTAATATATAAGGTCTAACAAAATTAGGCGAAACTATTTTAAAGGGATGATCAGACCATCAAACTGAACAACTTTCTCTATGGGACCAATATTGAAATCGCGAAAAAAACATCTGTTAATATAAAACTGCAAATCAACGAGCCAAGTGTTTGGGACCGCAGAATTTTTTTCGCGATTTCGATGTTGGTCCCATAGAGAAAGTCTTTGTAATGTATATTATTAAATAAAGTCATATTAAAGAGAAAGTTGCTCAGTTTGATGGTCTGATCATCCTCTTAAAAACTGTAAGCATATTTAGTTGAATCCTGTGTACTTAGCGGATTCCTTTTCATAAATATCATGTTGATATTTGCATTCAGTTTAAAATACAAGTGTAAATTATGTAATTATGATGACATAAAATACTATATCGAAACCACGCATTTAAACATTACATACATACATCAAGAACAACGACACAACTTTATTAATCCGCCGGGTTTCAGAGAAATTATTTGTTCCTGAAATAATAATTATAAACAAGATAATGAAAATGTTGAAACAAATATGGGGTATTGTAAAACGAAATATCTTTATTGGATGTTTTATCAGGTGGTTTTTTTTATGGTAGGCGAGCTACCTTGACTCTACTACTACTTGATCATTACCACTTTATATCCTAACGAGCGTTAACCCGCGACTTTGTCCGCACAAATTATATACCAGATTTTAAGTCAGATAATAAGCTATCAAACAAAAAAAGTTTCATCAAAATCGGTTCAGTAGTTTTAGCGTGATGCTCGTTCAAACAAACAAACACACAAACTAACAAACAGACAGACAAGAAATCCAAAAATCGGTGATATGGAATCAGGGATACCTAAAAACCATATCGTAACTTTTTTTTTTGTTAATATCTTCAATGTACAGACAAACTTCCTGTTACAGTTTTATAATAGTTTAGATTTATTTTCCCTCCGATGTCAATTATTTAGGTATTATAATGTACATTTCATAGAAATATTTCACATAGGTATGCAGTTATAGATACTGTTTCTTAAACTTTGACATAGGTATTTGCTATTGAAATAAATTCTTGATGAACGAATCGTTCGATATCATTATGCGGAATTACGTTTGCCTATCGTTTGTGAGAAGCACATTGCGTTCACTGGAAGCACAGGACCGAGCGCAGTGTAGAGGATTTATGTCACAGAATTTATTATTATGCTACTACGTAGAGAATGGCCACACCCTCACTAACTTTAGGCCTGTCGACAATCTATGGGTGGGTGTATCACGTGATCATTTTGTGCGCTCCTTTAAAGATATTTACATAAGAATAATTAATATTTACTCATGGTGTCACTGTAGTGAACCTTGTTTATGTAGGAGTAGGTTATTAATGTGAGATCATTCTATTGCATGTCCCCTGACCGTGTGTATGTCCTATTATTGGATGCTAATGATTATAATGATGAATTTTCTCTTTAATTCGATATGTAAATTATCATTCAAAATACCCATATATCTCTCAGAAGTTTTTGTCAACAATAAGAGGATATGTGAAAAAAATAGGATTCATCAAAGCGTCATATATCATGAAGTACTAACAGTAGGCGTATGATTTGCAGATATGTGTAAATTGAACATATAATTGAAGTTTTGATTAGAGCCAAAACACGGTTAAGACACATTTTCTAGATGCAAAAACAAGCCAAAGTAGCCTCCGTCTTTAACGATAAGCGCTTGGAACTGCTAAACGGTACATAATAGAAACACGAGACTTGATTTAAAAAAAAGAGATCGATATTTTTAAAGTTTGAATAGAGCAGAATTGAACTTACTTAAATAGTACAATCACAAATAAATAAAGTTTGTTTTACGCTTGCGTCGTTTCAGGCGCGCGCGTTGCCCCTTCTCTTTCTCTCGCATCAGGCAGTAATATAAGCTATCATACGCCCATTTCGCTTCAATTATTTTTCGACATAGGCCCTCAAGCTTCCTTGACGAGTTACTTCTGTCGTATTGATGGCATGTCATTCAGTTTGATCTACTGTCTTTTCTTGAAGACATTTGCCAACCATTACTAGAAGCTTAACGGCACCCAGAGTGTGCCGGTCATATCTGAGATTCAGTGCATCACTCGGGTGGGCTCTCTTTGTGTCCGGAGGAGATGAGATGGTAAGAGTACCGTCATGCCCACCACGCTATGCAAAATAGGTACCTACTTAAGAGATTGAGTTGCAGAAAAAGAGTTCGCTTTAATAATAGCAAATATCATTCAAATCTCATCCAATCGATTATTTTATTTTTTTCTCACTTTTCCCATCTCTAACTAAATAGCCCAGTCATTTACGGAGTTTTGTTAGGAGAGGTGGGAAAAAATTATTGATTGGACTTTTAAACTGTAACCGGCACCATTTAGTGACAAAAAGACTATCTGAAAACATATTTAAAAAAATTCACTACCTACGCAACATAGAAATCCAAATTGTGAGTCCCAGAAGGCTTTTAAATAAATAATATTATAATACCAATGCACTCATTTGAAATAGATTTCACAATATAAATTATTTTGGAGTAATAAAATAGGCACTGAAATTTAAAAAATGAGGTTTTTATCAGAAAATACGAATGTATTTTTCAAAAATATCCACACCATGAAGTATGTATAATGGTAATGCTTTACATGTGTGCAAAAAAATTTACAATCAGGTTTTTATAACGAGAATAGCTAAATTTTAAATTTGTAACTGTTGCTGACAGGATTTATTTTTAATTTTGGTACATTTCTAAACTCAATTTGGCTCTTAAATACTACAGGTACCGAAAAAATATCAATTATTAATTAGTCCCGGCTCAAACAGTAAAATGACTGGGCTATAAAACCAAAATTCCGAATTGGCACTGAAAATTGTAACTCACGACTATCGCAGAGAATTTAATTGGAAGAAAATGTACGCAGGGAAATAAATTACGAAAGCTTAGCGAGTAAATTTCAAAATGTCGGATAGGCCGGAATCTGCTTTGGAAGTCCACCACAAAAAATAAGTTTTTAAAAGGATTTATTATATAAGATACTTAACTGTTTCTTCTGATGTTTGAAAATATGAATGGGAGTGATTTATTTATTGAAGGTAGTGTATAGTGCCTGGAAGCGTTATTTATAATTTATTCAGGGTGTAAACTTATATGCGTTACATACTTAAGAGGGTTCTTCTGACCATCAATATACAGTGTTAAATTGATATCAATAGCAACCTTTTAAACTTAGAGTTGACCCATCGAACTGAACAACTTTTACTATGGGAGCAGACCGATCGGAACAAAAAAAAAATCAGCTGTTGCATACATATTTGAGTCGCGAACTCGCGCGTCGAGATTGCAGTTTAGATGGAACAGCTGATTTTTTGTTTGCCCCGATCGGTTTGCTCCCATAGTAAAAGTTGTTCTGTTTGATGGGTAGACTCTTAGTTTAAAAGGATGCTAATGATATTGATTTCACCCTGTAGAACCAATATGAAAATTGCCGAAAAAAGTATTTTCCAAACTCAACCCAAATGTATGACACACCAGATTTTTTTCCATTTCAACTATGCTCCTACAGTGAAAGTTTGATGGTCTGAAGCACCCCTTTAAGTATGTAACATTTAAGTTTACACCCTGCTTATTGACAATGTGTAAAACCTTGGACTAAGTCTAAATCTAATACAAGAACGCGAACGCGAATTTGGCTAACTTCGCCTTCAGTTCCCAAAACGTTTGTAGGAAACAAGGAAGGTACGAATCCAAACCAATTTACGGATGGGAGGTAGACAAACAATGAACAACGAAGCCAAGGGTGGTATCCTCCGCTTTGAGTCACAAACAGAACCATGTCCAATGGATTTGAATCATGAATTGAATTGTCAATTCGCTTGAAATTGGGTTCAATCCGGAAAATTGAATAGTGATTTCGTGATTTGATATTTTATTCCTTTAATGGGTTTTGGATCGTTTTCAACGTTATTGTATGAGGAGTGTGAATACGTAGATTTGAAATGCTTACGTTGCTCACTTTATACAGGGTGAAATTGATATCATTAGCATTAGAATCAAGTTAGCATCCTTTTACACTAAGAGTCTACCCATCGAACTGAGCAACCTTCACTATTGGAGCAAACCGATCTGAGCAAAAAAATAATCAGCTGTTCCATACTAAACTGCAATACATACTCGACTCAAATGTATGTAACAGTTGATTTTTTTTTCTTCGAATTGTTTGCTCCCATAGTGAAAGTTGTTCAGTTTGATGGGTAGACTCTTAGTTTAAAAGGCTGCTAGTGATATCAATTTCAGCTTGTTTAAATTAATGGTTCTCTGCTTATAATTAGACCACACAAAAAGGTTTATTTTGTAGTATTTTGTGGGTGAAAACGAACCTTCCCAGAAGGAACATTCCCAGTATCACCTCCATATACTTACTCGTTCAACTATTTCACTCACACCTTACTTTATATGTATATTTCATATGTCAGTCTACTATCAATCTTCCTTTCCACATAACTAAACCATCTCAGCATTCCTTCTTCATTTCCTGGCACAATATCGTCTTTCCGTTGACATCTTTTAATAATTACACTGTTCCATGTTCTGTCATTCAGATCACACCACGCATACTTAGTAAAGAATGCATTTATTCTAGATTCATTCCTCTTAACTATAAACATAAAATAATCCATTCACATTGATTTAGTGTAGCTACATTAATACAACAATATAACCGAACAATCAGAATGGTTGTCATTTAACTGCAACTAGGTCGAGACATCTATTTCCGCCTTAGTCTCATGGCTTCATAATATTATATCAGTAAAGTACAGACTGCATCTCAAGTATTTTCAATGTCTTATGTAGAAATTTAAATAAATTATAAGATATATTGAAGCTTATGTTGAAAACGATCTCGGGTAGTACCATTATACAACGTGTTAATGAATTAACGCAAAACTAGAAAGTAGTTTGTTTAGAATCGAGAGCAAAATCGAATTATCATGGTTTCAACAGGTAATTTTTTTCAAAACATTAAATGATTTGTTTGTAAAATTTATAATTTACTGAACCCGATGTCAACCCACCACACGGGCACACTCACCCTAATTACTACCAAAACAAGATTATTAAAATGTATCCATGAGAACGTTAGCGCTTTCATTTATTGCTGAAATGATAACAAATCATTTTTGCCCCAAAACTTAAAATGCGAATAACTTTGAATTTTAACTATCAAAATAATGAAATTATTGTTTCAATCTAATTATTTTGTTAGTTTGTTAGAAATCAGTTGGGGTGTATGAGGTTTTGCGCTAAATTATATTAACACGTTGTATTATGGTGATACACGGGCAATACGTTACGCAAAGATTTTTTTCGGTCTTTGCTGACGTAACGTTTATTTCCTAATAAAACCGCAAAGTAACTACTAAGTAATTATTTTTTTCTAACTGTTTCGCGGAAGTACTGCAACTAAAGTAATTATGTTTTAACCCAAACCCCAAACCCATCAGGTCTAATGTGGCTTGAAAATATTCTGATAACAGGTTGATTACTAACTTGTGTCTACCACAGCACAGCCTCCACCAAACCACACTGGGCTAGCGTGGAGGAATATTGCCCCGCGCTCAAGGAGGCCTTTGTAGACAAATCCTCCACAAGAGCCTAAGATAAGATAAGATAAGATAAGATAAATATTCTTTATTTGAACACCAAAATAAACAAAAAAAAAAACAACAATAAGAGGGTCTAATTGGCTACAATTTTACTATTCTGTTCGTTCGTAAACACTGAAAATAAACAGGGTTCTTCCTAATAACGCTGACGGTTTTTAATATTAGACCATCAAACTTAACTTTCTCTATGGGAATAGTATATCTAAATAGCGAAAAAAACGAAATCGACCATCCTGTACATTTTGATCACATCAGGATCGATCCGGTTTGAAGGTTTGTATGGAACAGCAAATTTATTTTTCATGATTAATTTCAATTGTTACAATCTTTTTTTTTTTTTTTTTTTTTCTTTTTAATTTATTTGTTTCAGGGCCTTAATACATTTTGTATATACCGGTCCTATCGTACCTTATCATTATAAGTATCTAATAATATAACAAACTATGACGATACAATCATCATAACCTTACAAACTATGGTGGAGTAGGTATTAATCACGGTTAGCCATCCTATAAACTTTCTTCGCCAACTCGGACGTCGGATCAGACAGGATACTTAAAAAGACTCCTACATCATATCTACTCAGGTTGGCAGCCGTAAGCAATGCCTCTCTTTGACTACGGTTCCGCTCACACTCCACCAGCAGGTAATTGTTATAATCTTAAAATGCCCTGCATTTTTCGGGCTACTTGCGTTGATAGCTGTACAACCATTGTACCGTTTCAAAAGAAATGAGGGGCTATTCATGAACCAAATTTCCTCTTCCTCATTCGAGAATATAATGTTTCATTTGACAGAATGCTTCTCAATTTGAATGTATGTTTTTCCTTTCTTATTTTTTCTTCCTTAAAATACGAACGAGATTTTGCGTAAGCTTTGTTTCACTTTAGACAAGAAACTTTTTTGACAAATACACTAATCAGAATATAACTTACATGTTCTGCTACACGAGATTCATGTATCTTCAAATGCACGGTGACGAACTATTTCGCCATTTTGACTACTTATATGAGGACTAGTTACGCATGTATTTCAACATTTCTGCCACTTTTTGCGGGGTGCGAGGTAACATGAAATCCGCAACTTTGGATTTTTTCCCCATAACTTAAGATTCTAATTTTGAATGATAAAAATCATGAAAAGTACTCTCGTGTGAACCCCAAACGATCTAAGTTCGAAATTATTGTTTCGAAATTATAGGCTGTCTCGTTTAGTGATAAGGTATAAAAAGGATAAAAAGGAAAAGTTAAAGTTTCGCCACCATCCCACGTCTCTCTAACCCTTTGACTATTTATTATAAGGACTAGCCTTGCGGTAGCATTTCCCCTCTGCGACGGTAAAAGATCAATCGATCATGTGCATTTACATTCAATTTTATACCTTATCACTAAACGAGACAGCCAATAATTGCGAAACAATAATTTCGAACTTAGAACGTTTGGGGTTCACACGAGAGTACTTTTCATGATTTTTATCATTCAAAATTAGAATCTAAAGCTATGGGGAATAAAATCCAAAGTTGCGGATTTCATGTTACCTCGCCCCCGCAAAAAGTGGTAGAAATGTTTGTTAGTAGAAATACACGCGTAACTAGTCATATAAGTAGTCAAAGCTCTAACCCCGTAAAGGCTAACGCCGCGTGTCCCTGTAGCTATAAGTGTTGCAATACACATAAGCGGGTCGGCACTGTCAGTTCGGCAGTACTTGTCGATCAACAAAGCCGACCTAGCAAGCACTGCACTTGTTCGGCTTCATTCGGCTTGTGCCGATCTTGAGCCAATCGAGTAGTTCGTTCGAGTAGACGCATCATTCGAACATTCATCTGCATACATTGGATTTTACCTTCCGGTTTTTCCGATGGTTCCATGCGGCTTTGCCCGGCTACTGTATTCGTGCGACAAAGACGAGCGGCTTTTTTCTCGAATATTCATCTACACATATTTACCGCCCGGCTGTGCCGATTAACGCCGGCCCACTTATGTGTATAGCAACCCTAACAGACCCCAAAAATCCGGATGACGACGCGATCACGGTCGCCATGATGGCCGTCTTACAGTTACAACATACCAACACCAAGCCATCAAATATGACCGGTAACACCACAGATCACAAAAACTAAAGGGAGATGTGAAAAGGGGGCGGGTCCAGTGTCGCAGCAATATGCGCAAAAACGGAACACATTGCTCGCGACAGTAATGATTTAATATATTATGAGGCTGAAAGCCAGTCGAGATATTATGTGTAAATAGTTTACAATGCTTGCGTAGTACTAAAGATTATTCGAACGTTGAGTTCTGATACCGCAATGGATAATGAGCACATTCAAGCTAACAAAATACTTTCTATCGCGTGGTACTGGTGGTAAGGCGACACTAGGTTTCGTACTCAGCTCGTTGGTTGGCATCTCTCTAGATCTCTATGGGTAACACCATTGACTTACCAAATACTGGACGTAGGGTCCGCGCTCATAAACGTCCGAACCAAAAGAACACCAAAACGTTTAAAGAGAACCAATTACGCGAAAGTCTTTGTTTGATCGTACAACTATGCAAAAGCGCGCGCGCGGCGCTCCCCGTGCCACGATGGGGGAGTGGGACGAAAAAGAATTTCAGCATTTTCAATATTTTTAGTTGGTTTATATTACTTACTATACACGTATTTAGGTTTGTGTATTACCAAATACTGGACGTAGGGTCCGCGCTCATAAGCGTCCGAACCAAAAGAACACCAAAACGTATAAAGAGAACCAATTACGCGAAAGTCTTTGTTTGATCGGCCAACTATGCAAAAGCGCGCGCGCGGCGCTCCCCGTGCCACGATGGGGGAGTGGGACGAAAAAGAATTTCAGCATTTTCAATATTTTTAGTTGGTTTATATTACTTACTATACACGTATTTAGGTTTGTGTAGATTAGTCTCGAACACTTTTTTTTCGAGATTTTTGTACTAGACCAGGCGTCCATTATTGTGTATGTCAATGGGTAACACAATCACATTGCGTTACCGAACTCGACATCCCCCGCCGACGGGGCAACCGCGATATCTGTCACTAGAAATCGCGAAAAAAGTTTTATTTTTCCAAATGGCTCGAGTGGGTTTGCAGTTAGGTATGGAACAGCAGATTTTTTTATTTTTCTCTCGTATTTGGCTCCATAGTGAAAGATGTTCAGTTTGATGGTAACCCCCTTAAGTATTATTAGCGTGTTTTGTTACATCCTGTATAAATAAAAAAATAGCTTTTTTAATATACCTAACGTTTCAAATATTTATAAGTGGCTGACCTTTTGTCGACAATTCTAAGCCGGAAACTCTACCCCGAAAATTCATTAGAGTAGGTAATTACTATTTTTAATAACGAAGGCTGGACTTTAAACACTTTTTAAAAATTCACGAATCCTTTCTCATCCTACGCACCAAAGTTAGAAAGTAAAAAAAAATTTTTTTTTTTTAATCTGTTAAAAAATTAAAATTGTTTCTTTTATAAATTGTTAAAAACCTTGTTAAAGCACCTCACAAACCCGAATAACTGCGCTTTTCTCTTTTAACGTCACTATTTAAAATACAGGTGGGACCTATTCGACAGCCTACATACCGGGTTATAAAAATAAACAAAATATGCCGCAATGCGGATTAAATTTACTTCGCAAAATAATACATTACTACGTGATGCCATAAATTTTAAGATGTGTACCACAGATGCTCTTCTATGGTAAGAAAGATAGAGGAAATGTTTTCTTAGTGAGAAGGGACTCAACACTGCTTACATAAATAACAAGCTATCGCCTCCGGCTTCGCCCTTTGTAATTCTTTTCACATTCGAGAAAAAAGTTGTGTTCGTCTTGAGATCGAAGCGTGAAAGTAAAACGAATTCACATTTACATTTATAATATAGGTGAGTTCTAACTTTTGGCCGTGACTTTCGCGTGGATTTCGGACTTAAGGTGGTTTCAGTCCATACAAAAGTTTGACGCACAATACGCGTAGACGGAATTAATAAAAGTAATATTTTATATATGGAAAAATAGTTTAGAAAATCTAGTTGCCGCGTCACAAATAACATTTGCAATTTATAATATAATTACGAAAATATAAAGCTTTTAAAATTTTATATAAAAAATTTGAAAGCTGTATATCTTCGTAATTATTTTATAAATTTTAAATGTTATTTGTGACGCGGCATCTAGATTTTCTAGAATATTTTTCCATATATACAAAGTTAATATTAATACCGTCTACGCGTATTGTGCGTCAAAGTTTTGTATAAAATTGACCACTCTGCAACCACCTTAACATGTTCCCATCTTTAATGTTTGAGCTAGATTGTGTCAGTCAGACTCCGAACTGTTTTAAATCTACATCATCTGCCTATCATCGTCCACTGTTGAACTTGGGAAAGTCCAAGGCGCGTCACGAAACTCTAATCTCGGCCTTCCTCATCCAGTCGCTCGTTAGTACCTTTTTTAGGTCGGTCCAGCGGGCAGCAGGGCGTCCGGTCCCAATCTACGCCTGCCAATTCGTGGTCTCCAAACTAAGACTTCCCATCGGTTTTCAGTTCTTCGACAGATATGACCAGCCGATTGCCTCTTCAGCATTGTAATTTTCTGAGCTATGTCATCCACTTTAGTTTTCTGATGTATCATCACATAGGCTGCTGCTGCCCATCCTCCGGTAGATCCCACACACGGGAGGAAATGGGAAGATGCTATTCTTAACCGACAACCATACGGGCAACAAATATGATTCGATAATGCAAATTTTTTTTTTCTAAAAATGCATAACAATCATAACATATTTTTGAATGAAGTACAGTTTGAAGTAAGAACAGTATTTTTTTTTAATTATTTGGTCCTTGCCACAACACACTTTATATTTGAATTAGCACAACGCATTTAATAAACGTACTTACCTCGTATGGTGTACTCTTATATATTCCGTGGTATGGTTAACATTGTTAGTGACCTCAATTCATAAAGGGTTCATTTAGAGCTACAAAATAATGGGTATTTACATACAATTGCTACCCTGCTCTGCTCTTTATTACAGCTGTTTGAGTAGCCCCATGAAACTGGTTAATTCAGTTAAGACAAAGGTTTTACCCTATTTAAGTTCTTTCTAGTCATGTTTAACGGAAATCATAATTTAAGCATCTACATGGAGATAATTTAAGTTATACGTTATTTGTTTGGCTTAATTACTTACTACAAGCAGATAAAAAGTATGACTCACCATTTATAAAACTTGAACCCCACTTATTTTAAGCTTCCACTTACCCCTTCGGAATATGTGTTACTGTCAAGAAAATGCGACCAGAAACTCTACAACATAACACGACTTAATAACCATTGCAAATTACAATATAAATCTAATTTAACTATTTTCTTTCTTATATCAACCATGGAATTTTTATCCATGCTGTATTTTTATTCATACTGTAAATGTCAATCATCTTTTGTTACTGATATGACATCGAGACCTCAACCAAAGTAAAGGATAAATAAATAAATAAATAACTCTCACAGGCATATAAATTGTAATGATCCCAAGTAAGCCTTTTTTGTTATGGGAATCATACAACAACGGCACAACCATATAACATACATGACCGAACCGGGATTCGAACCCAGGACCCTGGTTTGGCAGACCGGTGTGGCAACCATTGCACCAACAGGGTCGCCGAATCGTTACGATACATTTTTCGGCATACCTTTTGTTACACATATTTTTGTTTTGCATTCTTTTTTCAATTGCTTACGGAAATGTAATAAAAAACTACATATAAATAAAGTATACAAAATTAAATGCTTCTGTTTGCTGTTCAATTTTATTAATGTAATTTAACAGTAATATAATGCAAAAATTCGTAATTTTGTTACGGAAAATAAATGTTCGATTGTAAATGCACCGTAAAGGTAATAAATAAAAATTCTGCAAGGTACGAACTATTTTAGTAAAATTCATGAGCTACATTTTGTTTTTTATCGCCCACTGAACAATTGCCTTTTTGTGGCGTATCAATTGATACGCAAGTAAGCAGAATTTTAAATAAACACAAAAAGACCAAAAATTTCATGGTTGTTACTGTAACTTTTTATTATTTTTGGGCCCCTGTGTCACTGCAACCAGCGCTTATCTATTGCATAGTGTAATAACAACTACTGCTCATAACAACATAACAAATACCCGGTCTACGGTTGCGCGGTATGCGGGGGACGAGGCATTGGATTTACAAAATCGGTACCGCGCGCAGGCAAATGGGTACCGGGACGTGCTCCCTTCGGCCCCCGCATACCGCGCTCGATTGACCCGTCGCGACCGTTGAGCTTCACCAATAGTCTAACTAAGTTTATGACCTTGAAGGACCGTTGGATAACCGTCAATTGATTGAGAAAGGTATGAAGACTCTATGTAAAGGAAATAATAATTTCAATGACTCGAGTAAAGTTCGTGTGATTGAGTGACGTCACATTTGCGAGCGAGGTCATGCACATTGTTATTTTAAACTGATGGTAATTGTTAATATTCAAAGATCCCGCTACAAATTTTCTAAACCCATAATGTTGATGCAATAATACATATCCCGTTGAAATATCAAAGTTTAAGGATCCTAAAGTAATAGCTTGCCTGTTATTGCGTAAACATGCTATCATATAAAATATACAAGGAAACTCAATACGGTTCAGTCTAGTTACAGAATTAATGGTACCATCCTGCAAGAATTTGAGAGTATAAGAGATTTGGGAGTGATTCTTGATAGCAAGTTGACTTTCAAACTACATCTAGAGAATATCATCAGAAAGGCATCTAGAATGATGGGTTTTGTCTTAAGGAATGTTAAGCATTTTCGCAAACTGTCCGCAAAGGTATAACAAAATAATAACAAAAATATATAACAGCCTGGTGCGTAGTTTATTAGAGTATTGCAGCCCCGTGTGGCGGCCCCACTTTTCCACCCGCACCTTGAGATTGGAGAGACTGCAGAAAAGGTTTTGCTGGCATTTGGCATTCTCTGTTGGTAAGGCGAAGACAATTGTGTCCTACCACGATAGGCTAGCTCACTTCAAAATGATCACGCTTGAGAAAAGAAGAGACTTGCTCGATCTGACTTTCTTGTACAAGATCCTTCGTGGCGTCATTGATTGTCCCCAATTACTGAGCAAGTTCAAATTTCGCGTCCCAGCTAGGTATCCCAGAAACATGATAACACCGATGGTGCCTCCACTAAGGAGAACGGTTTTGGGTTCAAGTTCTGCAGTAGCTCGTTTGTGTAAACTGTACAATTCTCATAGTGTTTCCACCGACATCTTCCATGATTCCATGGGAAAGCTTCGCAAAAATATTCTTATTTCATAATTACCATCCTCATTATTTCGTCAACACTATCACCCAGCATACGCTTAATGCGCTAAAATGTTAGTTAGTAAGTAAATTTAAATCTTAGGCACTATTCAGAAACAATTCCGAAAAAAATTCATTAAAAAAATGAGTATGTTAAAATGGACAGCTCTAATGTTGCTCTACTTGCTACTGATTAAGCTAAATATTATTGCATGCTGTATTTCTTTATAAGTGGTTGAGCATTTAGCTTTAACTTTAAAATTATGTAACCTACCTACCTTTGAACAATGTAACAATCGTTAAGAAATCAATAAATAAATAAAAAACATAATATGAGCGGATGGATAATCAACGGGGTAACATTTTTGTATCCGATTGACGGGGTTGTGACGTGGCAGGCCTAGGAGTGGCAACCCTATTTTTTTGGGATCCTTAATTAAACTACGACCATTACTCTTTATCGGTACATAAACTTATGGATGCAGAAACCTTCCTGCTTTAATACAAGAATCTCAAGAGTTTTATTATATGGAAGGGTTTGGTATCTCATTGTAAAATAATTATGATTACTTAAGTATATTCTTTTGGCGTGCCAAATAAGCGGCAGGTCAACATTATATCTATCAAGATGAGTGCTGCATTTGATAGCCCAGTCATTTTACGGAGTTTTGTTAGGCGGGGTAGGGAGTAATTTTATTTTTATTTTATTTTATAACCGGAACCATAAAGTGGCATAAGGACTATGTTAATGCATATTCAAAAAAAATCGCTACGCTAATTAGAAATTAAAATTATGTGTCCCAGAAGGATTTTAAATGATTAATATTAATACCAATGCACTCATTTGACTTAGATTTAACAATATAAATTATTGTTGAGCAATTAATTAGGCAATGAAATTAAAAAAAATAGGTATTTATTAGAAAATACGAATTTATTTTTCAAAACTTTCTAAGTAGACAAAAATATTCACACCATGTTTGTAAGCCTTAAATATGTGCAAAAAAAATTACCATCACGTTTTTTAGAACGAGATAATAGCTAAATTTTAAAATTGGAACTGTTGCTGACGTGATTTTTTTTAATTTTGATACATTTCTGGGCTCAAATTGGCTCTTCAATATTATACCGAAAAAAATATCAATTACTAATTACTCCCGGCTCAAACCGTAAAATGACTGTCTAATTGGATAAATTTCCTTTTCTTTATAACAGAATATACCTTCTTTATGATTGAGCGTATACAAAGCAAACAAAATTATAATCTATCTATCTATACTATTATAAAACTGTAACAGGAAGTTTGTCTGTACATTGAAGATATTAACAAAAAAAAAGTTACGATATGGTTTTTAGGTGTCCCTGATTCCATTTCACCAATTTTTGGATTTTTTGTCTGTCTGTTTGTTTGTTTGTTTGAACGAGTATCACGCAAAAACTACTGAACCGATTTTGATGAAACTTTTTTTGTTTGATAGCTTATGATCTGACTTAAAATCTGGTATATAATTTGTGCGGACGAAGTCGCGGGTTAACGCTCGTAATGAATAAAATGACAGCTTTTTGTATTGTGATAAGTGGTTTTTAAATAGATTATTGACTCAATATTAATTCGCCATTCTGAAAATAAATCGAAAATCGATGAAGATAAGAGGGACTGTGATTTTTTCAATCTAGGAAACTTTCATCTATTACAAGGCAAATGTGTTTGACCGACAGCGACCGATGGCTTACAAAAAGCTCGTTTGGTATGGGAAGCCGTCTACCGTCGACACGCGGCGGCTTCCCTACCAACCCTTAAGTGTCGTTGTCAGTTCCAGGGTTGTCAGAAACATTGCTACAAATATTTCAAAGCATGTCAATTGAGCAAGGATAGGTACTTATGGAGTAAATCTCTGCATACTCCCCGCCCCCACCAATTTTGACCTCATCCCCTCTCGGTGGTATTAGAAGACAGTAAGCAGTGGCATATTCCTATCTCACTCGCATTCATTCAGCATAAACAGAATCCTTCTTAATATGCTGACACTTTTATAAGGGGATGATCAGACCAATAAACTGAACAACTCTCTCTATGGGACCAACATCGAAATCGCAAAAACACGGCGCAAGTTTGTTTTCAGTTTTGTATGGAACCGTTTTTTTCGCAATTTCGATGTTGGTGCCATAGAGAAAGCTGTTCAGTTTGACGGTCCGATCATCCCCTTAAAAAAGTGTCAGCATATTAAGTAGGACCCCTGTTTATGTGCTAGCCTCTAGTCAATGCGAACGTGGTTGTTTTAAGTGACCAGGGTGTGCTTTTACCCAAAATAAACTCGACCCTTTCTTTACAAAACGTCATCTTTATAGACTAGTCTAATAACAAACGGAAACTCCATTCCCAGGCCACACCAGTAATTAGAATAAAACTGCTGCCACAGTTTCAAAACACTAACAGTAAACTTTGTAATAAAAGCCTTAATTCAAGACTTTACTGCCAACAAAATAAGGGCATTCCTACGCCAATTGCTTAACCCGGCATAAACATTATAACAGTACGTTTAGACAGTTAAAAGTACGCAGTTCTTTACCCTGGAGAGCGCGTTGGGTGAAAGTTACAGAGCACTAAAAAAGATAACGCGTACTCTTTAGAAATGCGTAAAAAATTCCAAATTCCTGGTATTTAAATTAACCAGTACGAAGCTTTATGCAGGCGTTAATAAATTAACGCATTAATCTAAAATCCGTTTTAATTTGAACAAGAGTTTCAACAATATTGGATACCTTCAGAAATTCGGTAACTTTTAGAAATTCGAAAGAAAGCCACTTGTCAGACAAATTGGCCTAGTTTTTATAAAAAAAAAACCTAAAACAATGTTTAAAAAATCTATATCTTAGGTGTTATTAGTTATTCGTATTTTACTTTCGTATCATCCGTTTCTGGAGCAAAATCCTGTAAAAAAATTGCCTGCCATTTATGTCATTGAAGAATTATTCTTCCATGCAATGGTGGTCTGGAAACAATAACTTTTATTGACACTCTGGCACCGTCCCATCTCCAGAGATCATCCACAGGAGCCGGTGCAGCGGCGGCCTTCGCCGAAAACTCGAAAAGACGCAAATATGCAGCCCTCGGTCAGAACTACATATTTGCGCCTTTTGGAGTAGAGACCATGGGCACCTGGGGTCCAGATGCCAGGAAGCTATTCAAAGAAATATTTTCCAGGCTGATCGACGCCACAGGCGATACGAGGGCTGGTGCGTACCTCGGGCAACGCATTAGCATCGCTATCTAAAGAGGCAACGCTGCCAGCCTTCTTGGCACAGCAACAGCTTTGATGGAGTGTTCTACCTGTAGATGGTCTGCCGACGAATCTACGATCGGCATTCCATCTGCAGGCTGAACTCCCATCACCTACCTGACTCGTCTACGCCTTTCTCTGCCCTTTTTTTGTTTTGTTTTTGTTTTAATTTATTTTTTATTTTTTTTGTTCCTTACCTGCGATCTTAATTAATCTTGTATATTTGTAGTGTGTCAAAAAGTATGTTATGAATGATAAATAAAACTTTTATTGATGAGACCACTTGTTTTCTCATTCTACTTGTTTTTCTTATCGTGTGGGCAGAGCCCTAGTGTCAGAGTTTTTTTCAGACCGCCTTACGGCCTTTGACGATTTCACTTAATAGTATTAACAAAATTTTTATTCTATTTTTGTCAAAGTTCATCTCTAAGTGAACAACATTACCCACGTCTCTTGCTCTGTGAAAACAGTGAAAAGTTTCCAAATTGTTTATGTTCCGGAACAGTGGAAGTCGTTTGTCGTCAGACTTGCTATAGCATGTCCCCACAATATAATCTAAGTCGGCAAGTAAGAAAGATGTTGTTGATTCATTTGTTTTTGTTGTTTTCGGAGCGCAACATATGTTTCGAAGTTGTTTATTGAGTGAAAATAAAACGTTCGTATTGATTACCGACTGCTCTCAAGCTGTGAAGGAAAACATCGTGAGGAAACCTGCATACGCTGGAAAAGAAATTCCGATGCGTATGTGAAGTCTACCAATCTGCATTGGGTACGCGTGGTGGACTAACGCCCATACACCCTCCTGGAGGGTAGGCCTGTGCCTTGCAGAAGGACGTGTGTGTAGACTGATGATGATTGACTAAAAGCCATAGTTTTAGTTACAGTGCAAATGTTGTGATATGGTTTTCATAGATTAATATGTATATTGGATATAGATAGGTAACTCGTCTTGAATTTTAGGACGTCCTAATTGCGTTGCCGCTTATTAGCACTAGGGGGCGCCACTTTATGAAATAAATTGAAAAAGACGATCGGCCGACACGAGGATTGAACCTTAGCTACCCGGATCGTAAGCCGGTTGTCTAGACTGCTAGACCAACAAGACAGTGATTGATATGGGCGAAATCTCTCACTACTACAGCGCAGCGCGTGAGGTGTAGTGCGCTGTTACTCCGATATGAACCCTAGTTCAACACATAGTGCTTCGAAACATAATCGATAGATTGCGGAAGCTGTCTATGGAAAATCAGCGTTTCACTTAGTTTGTACTAAGATACCAAAGCAGGTTAACATACTAGTTAGATTACATAAACATATTAGTTTTCCTCTCACTCAACGGTTTGCTGGAAGAAAACTCTTTTAGAGTTAAGCTCGCCTTTGTACATCACGACTTGTTTTAATTTTTTTTTTCATAATTATCTTTTTGTGTACAATAAAGAATCTAAAGAATCTAAAGGTTTTGTCAGTTGTTTTGTTATCCATTTGACTTACCACGGGCTCGCTCCTAGTATCGAAACTGTGTCTTAGTGTGATGACACTAAGACACAGTTTCGATACTGCTAATGTAACGTGGATATTCTGAGTTTTCATAATATTTCTGACTATAGTATAGTATAGACCTTGAAAGTTTTTTCTTCTGGCTTTATTTTTAGATGGAAATGATTTGCTGTGTGCACATTAGCGTGAACTAGCGTCATCGGGAAAACCAAGCTAGTATGTATAGGTTCTTCGATACGAATTCCTATACCAACTTTTACCAGCTTTAGGGGTTGCAAAAAAAGTCAAATTTCAAGTTGGTAGTCTAGTTTTGGAGTTTTCGTGTTGAGCTAGTGTGTGGATTTGATAGACTCAAGCAAAAAATATAAAACAGCTCAGCCAAAATTGATTCACATTTCTGCCACAGCCTGCCTTGCAATCGATTCGACTGTCCGCGCCATGCATTCCATAGAGTGGGTACAAAGTCCTCCTTTGATCGGAAACGAGTAACGTTTCATCGCGCGCGTCATGTTACTGTACGATTTTTTCGCAGTTATCGTGGCAGGCAAATGGTAGGTACTTTTAAGGTACTTACAAGAAAAACCCATGTTATCCCAATATGTCCGAGTAGAGCAGATTAAATCTAGAATTGGAAGATAATAATTGAGATCAAGACGACATTTTATAAAAATAGTAAGCAATTTTTTCCTCCGGGATGGATTTGCGGGTGATGATTAAGGATGCCATAAGACGGTTTGAAAAATCTGACACTAGGGCTTGCTGCCCACATAAAAAGAATGAATTTCTTTTAAGAAGTAAACACTCACGTTTATGACGAATGACAGTAAATCTTTTAAATGCTTTCCAAATGTCGTTCCTAAGAATTAAAATAATCGTCTATTTCAGTCTGAGACTTAAGGCGGTTGCAGAGGGGTCAATTTTATACAAAACTTTGACGCACAATACGCGTAGACGGTATTAATATAAGTAACTTTGTATATTTGGAAAAATTGTTTAGAAAATCTAGATGCCGCGTCACAAATAACATTTGCAATTTATAATATAATTACGAAGATATAAAGCTTTTAAAATTTTGTATAAAAAATTTCAAAGCTTTATATCTTCATAATTATATTATAAATTGCAAATGTTATTTGTGACGCGGCAACTAGATTTTTTAAACTATTTTTCCATATATAAAATATTACTTTTATTAATTCCGTCTACGCGTATTGTGCGTCAAACTTTTGTATGGACTGAAACCACCTTAACTGGAATTAATTTAGTCTCATCGCCGTCAAGAAAAGATAATTCATAACACTTGTGAATTACATTGTAATTTTACAGCCCTTGAGCTTAATTCTAGAAAATCTCATAAATCTTATTATACAAAGGATTTTTTTTTGTATTTCATAATGTGCACGGAGAAGGACAGTAAGACCTGCCCGCACACACTACAGAATTTACGATTTCGTATGGATTTCCCCCCTCCAGAATTTTGTTTGGAATTACATAGGTATCAAATCCTATACAAAATCACAAATCGGAATTCCGAATGTAGTTATACCTGCCTGCGGTTGCGGCGGGTCTAGGCAGGTCTATGATCGCACGGTGTGCGAGGGGGTGAGGCACCGGCAGTATTGGTACCGCGCGCAGGTAAATTGGTACTGTCGCGACCGCCGAGCGCGCTCACTAATTTTCTTCCACTCTGACCTTACATCGATAGCAGCGCACGCACGCTGTTGCAGAATGTGAACCGTTTCTGGACAAGCTATGTCTTTTCTGGAATCTATGCAAATACACACTCACGCAACACGAAAGAATTTCATACATGGAAATACAGGTAACTATACCAAACAAAACACCATAGGTAGTGCTTTATGGGTAATTAACTTTTTTTGGGTATCAAATGAAAGCTTAGTAAATAGACGATTCCAAATAAGTTGCAGCTGAAAAAAATCGTATGTTTCATAAAAAAACTGCAATCCGCGATTTCGATATTGGTCCCATGGAGAAGTTGTTCAGTTTGGTACGGTCTAATCATACCCTTAAAATACCGTCAGCATATTAAATAAGACCCGGTAAAAAGGATGTAAACTGAAATGCATTATACAGGGTGTAAGCGACAGACTAGCAAATACTTAAACGGTAAACAAAGACCATCAAACTGAACAACTTTCACTATGGAGCCTACCTCAGGAAACGCGAAAAAGAATGCTGCAGCTAATTCAGACCATCTAACTGAAAGTTGTTCAGTTTGATGGTCTGAGTTCACCATTTTAGTATTTGCTAGGCTGTCACTGACATCGTTTATAGTGTATACTAGCCCAGTCATTTTACGGAGTTTTGTTATTATCTTAAAACATATTAAAAAAAAACCGCTACGCAACATAGAAATCAAAACTGTGTGTCACAGAAGGCATTTGAATTAATAATATTAATACCAATGCACTCATTTGGCTTAGATTTAACAATATAAATTATTTTTAAACAATAAAATAAATAAAATAAAATAAAAGGCATTGAAATTTTAAAAATGTAGTATTTATTCGAAAATATTAAATGTATTTTTCAAAACCTTCCAAGTAGAGAATAATATTAATACCATGTTTAAAGTGTGTATAATGGTAAAGCCTTAAATAGGTACAAAAAACATTTACTATCAGGTTTTTTAGAACGAGATAATAGCTAAATTTTAAAATTGGAACTGTTGCTGACGTGATTTTTTTTTAATTTTGGTACATTTTTATGCTCAAATCGGCTCTTCAATATTATACCGAAAAAAATATCAATTATTAATTAGTCCCGGCTCAAACCGTAAAATGAATGATCTCTATGGATGAGCTTTAGACTATCAAACTGAACAACTTTTACTATGGGACCAACATTGAAATCGCGAAAAAACATCTCCTATCCCATAGAAAATGTAAATGATGTCTCGTCCCCAATGTATGGAACAGCAGATTTTTTTTCTTGCGATGTCAATGTTGGTGCCATAGTAAAAGCTGTTCTGTTTAATGGTCTGAAGCACCCCAAAGAGATTGTAATGCATTTAAGTATACACCCTGTATTGACGTACTTTCATGCTACCATTTTCACACAAAACTAGTTCTCCTGCTACAGAAGAGAAACATTTCACATTTTAAATCAAACGAAGCCAAGTGCGCTACTAGTTTTAAATACAATTTAATAACAATCAGTCTACGATCCATATACGAGGTACGTGACGTAATATTACGTTATAATGTAAGTTTCCAAGTATTAATTCCGGTTTAGCTATGAAATTTGTCTGTAATTATTTTGCAATTAACTCCGTGTCGTGGTGTACAATTAATTTCATGTTAGTTATACCTATTTCGTAATTAAATACTATTTTGAATATTGTTTGTTGTTATTATGGATAATAGATGCTATTATACTTGATACTACAAAATCTAATTAATGCAACGGGCCTCCGAGTCGGCGCGGAACTCTGCACCCACCACCAGTGCCCCTGTGGCATGAATGTCGATCGCCAGGGACACCACGGGCTCTCATGCCAACGAAGTGCCGGCAGGTCGTCCGTCGTCCTCGCCACTCCCTCTCAACGACATCATACACAGCATTAGCATTTATCCTATTTGTACTGGATGCACAGGACTCAGTTGAGCGCCGAGCCATGAGACTCATCAACGATGACGCACTCGTCGAGGCTAAGTTACATAGTCTGGAACACCGGCGATTGGTCGCTTGTCTGTCGGTTTTTTATCGGATACACTTCGGCGAGTGTGCCCATGAGCTACATGACCTGATTCCACCATCCCCCTTCCACCAACGTACGACAAGACGTAGTGCGAGTCTGCATCCATACGTAGTCGATATTCCAACAATCCGCACAAAAAGGTTCGCATCCTCTTTTATAATGAGAACCGGTAAGGTTTGGAACTCACTCCCTGCGTCTGTGTTTCCAAGCAAATACAATCAGGATATTTTTAAAAGAAGAGTTAATAGGCTTTCTGGGTGAGCGCGCTACATCCTCGGCTTCGTCTACACTTCCCATCATGTGAGATGAAGCCAAGCGCAAAACCATTATGAAAAAAAAAAAAATCCCGTTCTAAAAAACCTTATGGTAATTTTTTTTTATCTATTTTTAAAGGTTTTACCACAAAACCAGGTGGTATTTTTGTCTCTAAAATGGACTTTTAAACTATAGGTTGGCGGATCACTTTTGGCGGCGATGGGTAGCGGAATACTTACCCACTCTATTGCCGAGACGGTCAGGTGGTTCGGCGCCTAACTTGGCTATTGGCGATCCAGTGTTAGTGGTAGACAGTGGTCTGCCCCGAGGAACGTGGCCCAAAGGTCGTATCCACCGTGTTTATCCTGGAAATGACGGCACGGTGCGAGTCGTGGATGTGAGAACCTCAGCGGGTTTGATTTTAAAGCGCCAGCCGATACCAGCTTAAATGGTAATCTTTGTATATATTTGTATTTTACTTTATGTTACTGTTGCGTATTTTAGTTTTACAAAATGTTTTGATTGTGCACCAAGGTTATAGGTACATGTAAAGATTAAAGTTTTTGTTTGTTTGTTATTCATGTGGGAGAATGTTACAAACTTCTTTGTGATATAATTTTTTCTTTTATTTTGTACACTATGTTTTGTTTTATTGACGTTGTCAGACAGAAAATAAATTCCTTTAACAAGCAAAGGTGTTTCTCTATAAAAAAGAAAATAGCTGTTATGAGCTAGCAGAGCTCACCAACAGCTTCAGTTTAAAAGTCCAATTCCTAATTACTTCCCACCCCTCCTAACAAAACTCAGTAAAATGACCGCGCTAATGAAATCTTAAATTCATTTGTTTGTCTACTAAGAACTATATAAAAATGTAATTTTATTTTGTTTCAGGTAAAAAATGTTACGGCTGTTATATGCACCGACATCGTTTGAAGTCTTTTGTTGCAACAAACAATTTTATTCAATAAAATTCATTGTGGAGTTTTGCTAAATTTCTTAAACAAGCTTTTAAATAAACCACTACAACATTTTATTATTCAACATTTTAACATTAAGAATAGCACCATCCCATTTCCTCCCGTGGGTGTCGTAAAAGGCGACTAAGGGATTTACTGAAGGATGGGCAGCAGCATCCTCTGAGTACATACATTGATTCGATCCAACTGCGATCGCCAACCCGCCTGCCAAGCGTGGCGATTATGGCAAATCCCCCCATTTTGGGGGAGGCTTATGTCCAGAAGTGGACGTTTAATGGCTGATATGATCATGATGATGATTTGAATGTTATTTTTGATATCAACTAACTGCATTTTAATAATGAGAACTTTTGTTATAAAGATTATTTTATAATAAACGTGGGCTGGTTTTTTTCGAAACTATTTTATGGTTTTCCATTATTATCATTCGACAGTCGACGGTGTGGCAGAAATTAAGGTATAAAAAAGCGATTGGAATTTTTGTTGAATTATTATCAAATTGGTTCGCTGATGAGTAGATAAAGAAAGTTGTTCAATTTGATGGTCTCATCGTCCTCTTCAAAACCATCAGCATATTGCTTATATAACTGCCTCCGAAGTTTAATGGTTAATAGCATTGGCTCTCGACACGGAGGCCGTGGGTTCGATTCCCACGGGGGACACCTAGTGAAATTTCACGTTGTGCGTTTTTCCCCAGTCGGTTAGGACATTGCAGACTGAATCACCTGATTGTCTAAAAAGAAAAAAATGATACCGTGCTTCGGATGGCACGTTAAGCCGTTGGTCCCAGCTACTATATCTAGTGGTAGTAGTCGTTACATAAAAACCACGTCAGATGCCGTAAGGCGGTCTGAAAAAACTCTGAATCAAATCAAATCAAATAATTTATTTGTTGAAAGTAGAGACAATGCGTATAGATCTTATAATATAACATAATAATTATAGTTCTTACTACTCTCAGCCATCAGTGGCATACAAATATTTAAAAAATTAAAAGAAATTATATTATAGAAATGTCAATAGGTATTATAAATGTCACAAAAAATTTGATTTAAACATAATTCAAACAATTAATTCTTAGGTCAATTTTTTTTTTTTTTTATGTTTAATAGGTAAGCATTTGACCCCGATCTCACACGATGTTAAGTGACGATGAGGCCGAAGATGTAGCATGCTTACCTAGAAATGTGCCTATTCACTCTCGCCTTGAAGAGGCCCAAGATCTCGTCAAATCTCAATATACCTCTTATAAATGTCACAAGAAATTAGATTTAAACATCTGACACCAGGGCTCTGCCCACACGATAAGAAGAACCATATTTAGTTGGACCCTATATTATATTTTTAAATTGCTTGGCTTTAAGATGCCTTTGCCACTTACAAACACTGATATTCTTTGTAATGAGTTTTCTGTGAACGAAAACATCGTGAGGAAACCTACATAGTTATCAATTTCAAAGCGTGTTTTGTGTCAGCTAACAAATATTTTTTTAGGCTTGTTAGCTTTTCCATCGCATTCAGAAGGTTAGGTATACAGGGTGTCCCAGAAATGGTGAATCAAACTGGCAGGGGAGGCAGCTTGACTAATGTCCTATCCATAAAAAATATTAAAAAAAATAAAACGCACATGACCATAAAAAAAAAAAGAATATCCAAAAAAACGGGAAAATCATCAAACTGCCAATATTAATTGTTAGAGGTTGCTTCGATTGATTGTTAAAATTTTACAAAAAAAAAAATGTCTGCACTTCGAGCACAGACCACTTAGTTTAATAGTTTTTTCTGAACCGAAATCTTTTTTTTTTAATCTTTTTTTTTTATGGTCATTTGCGTTTTATTTTTTTTTATATTTTTTATGGATAGGACATTAGTCAAGCTGCCTCCCATAGCAGTTTGATTCACCATTTCTGGGACACCCTGTATATACGAGTATAAAGAGAAAACGCATATCGTCGGCTTAACTGGCAAACCCTCGTTGAACATTTTTTATTTTTGCTGTATAGTAAAACTGGTAATACATACAAACTTTAAACATGGTGTGATCATAGTGCAAGAAACTCTACTTTCTAAGAATAAATAATAAAAACCGGCCAAGAGTGAGTCGGGCTCGCGCTAAAATATGTTTTTTTGGTAATTAAATAATTTTATTGTGTGGTAGAACGTAACACTCTTTGTGTAAGTAGTCCGACTCACACTTGACCGGTTTTTCCAAGAACACAGTCGCTGTTACTGTAGAAGATCTGTTATGATAAATTTTGGCAAGGCTCACTTTAAGCGTTCAGGTTTCAGAATGGAATAGTATTGTCTAACGGGATAGGTGGATAGTCTTTTGTCCAAAAACACAAAGCTTAAGACGGTTCCCTGACCAAACGACCTTGACTCTTTGAGAGCCGCCTCACCTCTACAAAACTACGTCATTTTAGTAGGTATAACTATTTTTGACTGGCTTTCACTATGTCACTTTGATACCTTCTATTCCAAAGAAATCAAATTCGAAAATCATAAGAATTCGCACCAAATTTTACAATTATCTCATAAATTCATTATATATTGGTCTTAAAAAAATTTTACTTCATAGCAATTGTAGATCTTAGTATTGTCTACACCACAATGGGGTGTGGCGGAAGTAAAAGTGACTTTAACTTATAAAGTAGATGCACATTAAACAGATTTTTACCAATATTTAGACTTTCCTTTGAACTTATGTTTCTTGTGTATTTTATAAAAAAAAAAGAAATATACTTCATAGAAAATAAAGCAAAAATGTTGAAGATCATTGCTATATTTTTCATTAATTTGTATGTCTTTCAAGTAACGAGAAGATAGCTCCTAAAAATCCGCAAAATATGGCCCGTCCCTGCGTTTACCTATGGGTATAATGCTTTGCTTCTTAACCCACCCATTATACCTTAGTCCCATTATACCTTACCCATTATACCTTAGTCGCCTTATAAGACACACTTTTTGCTCTAAGCCCAAAAGTGTGGTCCTGGCCAGCGCGGAAAAAAATTGAAAAATCTCTCACTAGGATTAATCGAAAAACTCCAAAAACCAGATGAAGTAAAGAAAAAACAGATTCCTTACTCATGATAATTCATTACCTACTCTGTATTCATTACTGCGAGTGAATGAGCCTACTGTATATTTATTGAATAAATGATATGATTACTCTATACGTGTAACAGAGAGAGAATACTAATGTGCTAATATCTGAACCTTATTTTCTATTTCATAGGGGAATATAACCCGTG
Source organism: Agonopterix arenella (assembly GCA_927399405.1). Lineage (NCBI taxonomy): Eukaryota > Metazoa > Arthropoda > Insecta > Lepidoptera > Depressariidae > Agonopterix > Agonopterix arenella. The sequence continues at coordinate 2,830,751 of OV656704.1, forward strand.
AACTTTGATCTTTAATTACGTAAAACAAACTTAAATTTTGCAAAGATCAGTCTACAGACAGGTTGAAATTTATATCATTAGTATCCTGTTAAACTAAGAGTCTACCCATCAAACTGAACAACTTTTACTATGGGAGCAAACCGATCGGAGCATAAAAAACATCTGTTGATTCATACTAAACAGCAATGTCTACTCGAAATCAGTATGCAACAGCTGATTTTTTTTTGCACCGATCAGTTTGCTCCCATAGTGAAAATTGTTCAGTTTGATGGGTAGACTCTTAGTTTAAAAGGATGCTAATGATATCAATTTTATCCTGTAGACTTTAGAGATCGTAGTTTATTAATGGAGTGTCCAAAAACTTTGCTACAAGTTTCATCTATCTTTTTAAGCACGCAGGTGTCAGAAATCGCATTTTTCATTGTCTAATTACCTAAAATGTTTTTGCTACTTATAATGTTTTTTTCGAATTTTTCGTCTTTATTATTATTTATAATAGCATATTTTTATTATTATACTTTAAGTTCACCGTCAGTGAGGTGGCGCGTTGTGGAGAGGTATGGACACTCAATCTTGAGTTCCGGGTTCGAATCCGCACGGACGACATGCCATGTACCTACCAATGAGTTTTTCTAGCTTATGTAGGTACCTAATACCGAATGCTCTAAAATGGTGAAGAAAAACATCGTACGGAAACCTGCATACGCTGAAGAAGACATTCCGATGCCTATGTGTTGTCAACCAATAGGTACGTATATAGGCACGCGAGGTGGACTAACGCCCATTCACCCTCCTTGAGGGTATACCCCTGCAGTGGGACGTATATATGGTCCTTCTTAATATGCTGACACTTTTGAAGAGGATGATCAGACCGTCAAACTGAACAACTTTTTCTATGGGACCAACATCGAAATCGCGAAAAAAAATCAGATTTTCTATACAAAACTGCAAACCTACTCGAGCCAAATGTATAGGACAGTTGAAATTTTTTATCGCGATTTCCATGTTAGTGCTATAAAGTTGTTCAGTTTGATGGTCAGGTCATCAAAAAAGACCCTGTATAGGCTGATGATGATAAAGTTACCCATCAGATACTTCATACGAAGTAATCATATTTTTTCTATTGTTTATCTAGTATACGATAATTCACTGCGGACAAACATGCCTAGAGTGTAATTTTCCAAGGAGAAAAGCGCAATTTTCAAACTACGCAGCGAAATCGTTAGCACCGATATCTGACGCTATAAATCCCGAGTACAGAACAGAAATAACACGTTTCCCGGTATTTAGAGATCCCGGTATTTAGAAATCCCTGTTTACTGGGACTGTAAACTCCCCACCGTAAAAGGTGTAACGAATCTCACTCAGTAAACATTTTGATAGGATTCTGTAGCCCGGAAGCAAACATCGAACCAGTTAGAGTTTGTCTGCGATATATTGGCACATTTTACCAATCGCTGCTCTTCCTTCTTTTGTTTTATTGGTATACAATCTGATAGGTAATTGAAAAGTTGACACAAATGATTGATTAACGAGGGATCTGAAACCGGGACTTTGTTTAAAATCCTTAATCTCTTGCGTCAGTTTGCACAATCAGTTTTACAATCTTTAATGGACAAAATAAAATTTTAGAATAGGTATCAAAATTTAAAAATTGTTTGGAGATTATGTCATAGGTACAAATCTTATATAAAAATATCAGACCTGTTTTTCTCTTTTCAGTTACTTAATATTTTTTTCACGCGGTCGGGTTTTTGTTCTTATTAATAATTAATGTTTTTTAACCACTGTAATATGCATCAATAACATAGGCTTGTGCAATACTCTCTTTGACACGTGTAGTGCAGTTGTTAAAAAGTAGGACACGTTTTTATTAAAACAGTGTGGAGTTGTCAACACCAGAACCATATCCGTGCGTCTCTCGCGACTTCAATCAAACTTTGTTTACTATTTTGTTTGGTTACGTCGGTTACAATTTGTATGTGTCGTTTTCAGAAAAAAACATATTTTTAAAGAGGCTTTTGATTCTGTTTGACTAGTTCACACATCAGATTCATGTTGATATAGTATACTGCATGACTGACTTCGACAATTGACTTACAAACACAACCCTTCTGAAATAATAGTCTAATTTTCAAATGTCACACTAGAGTTGGAATTTTTTAATAATTGGCATCGATGAGGGATTTTTTTTGGTTAATTATGTAACACCTTGTATAGGTACGATAATTTTTTTAATTCAACGCAGATGAAGTTACGGGGAAAAGCTAGTCAATAATGTAGACAAAGACCTCCTTTGTATACAATACCCTACTGACCCAAATCGAAAGACACTAGTAACAATGGCACAATACATCTCATCACTTCTTCACTATGACACTTATTAAATACAGGCCCATCTGGCTGGGACGTCATTCTAATTTGCGGTAAATCTATCCCAAGGGATCCTAGTTTCCAGACCAGACAAAGTAAACAGATTTTAGTTTAAAATCTGGGTCAGTAACGAGTATTTGGGTTACTGACTTGTTTATTTATTAAGCTGTAGTAAAGAAACTTAATTTTTTGCAAATATATGTAGTTTAAACTTAAACGCATTACATACTTTAGGAGGTGCTTTTGACTATCAAACTGAACAACTTTCACAATGGAGCAAACATCGGAATATTTGATCCATAGTGATAATGTTTTAGTTTGGGGGCTTGAAGCGCCCCCTTAAAGTTAGTTACGCTTACAATTTTAAATAACACGAGCGTTAACCCGCGACTCCATCCGCAAAAATTATATACCAGATTTTAAGTCAGATCATAAGCTATCAAACAAAAAAAGTTTCATCAAAATCGGTTCAGTAGTTTTTGCGTGATACTCGTTCAAACAAACAAACAAACACCCAAACAAACACACAAACAAACAGACAGACAAAAAATCCAAAAATTTGTGAAATGGAATCAGGGACACCTAAAAACCATAATATAGTAACTTTTTTTTTGTTAATATCTTCAATGTACAGACAAACTTCCTGTTACAGTTTTATAATAGTATAGAAGAAAAGACATTGCCCAATCCCATTTTGTATTAAAATATACTTTGCGCAATGTTTTCCATACTATCATCATTCTTGCTTTGTACGCGCTCAGAATAATAAATATAAATATTTTTTATATGATCGTGTTGATGGTTAATAAAGATTATATTATAAACCATCAAAACGTTTTTGAAGAATATCAAAGTCACTTGGTCATTTTGAACTGGACAGTTTGGGAATTGCTAAAGAAAATTTAGAAATTCCCGCATCTTCGTTTTGCGTATAAAAAAACGTACGTTACTCAGGAATGGTGTAGCATTCCATTGGTGAAAGAATTTTTACAATCGTTTTAGTAGTTCTATAGATAACCCCCCCCCCCCCCCCCACATATAAACAAACACATTTTACCTCTTTATAATATTTGTGTAGATACCTCCGACTACCCAACCCTGTGGGGAATATAGACTCTGTAGACATGTAGACAACAAAGGAGCCCAAAGAAAATTCACGAGATAAAAAAATAAGACACAGTAAAACATATATCATGCATGAAACGAAGAGAGCATCTGGATTTCACAGTCACTGCCTACACCTTCGGGAGACGGCGTGAGATTATGTATGATTAATGTATTGTAATATGTCCCACTATTGATCGAGCTATGACGTACGCGGAACCGCCCTTTCGAAGGGGTCAGGGGGTCTGGCCGTTGAGAGAACAGCTCTAGACCAGTCATTTTACAGAGTTTTGTTAGGAGGGAAGTAATTATGAATGGGACTTTTAAATTGTAACCGGCACCATTTGGTGACAAAAAGACTGTCTGAAATCATATTTTGAAAAAATCGCTACGCAAATTTAATATTATTATAACCAATGCACTCATTTTAATTAGATTATACAATATAAATGACTTTTGAGCAAGAAAATAGCATACGAAATAAAATAAAAAAAGAGTAATTCCTTAGAAAATACTAATGTATTTTTCAAAGCTTTCTTAATAATTATTATTTACTCCGTGTTTGAAGTGTGTATAATGGTAAAGCCCTAAAAATGAGAAACCAAAATTTTACGGTCTGTTTTTTGGGGCTGTTGCTGTCGTGATATTTTTTTAACTGTTTATGTCTAGGCTCAAATTGGTTCTTAAATGAAAGGCCGAATAAAAATCTTCGTTAATCGAACCGTAAAATTACTGGGCTAGTTGAGAAAACAGTTATAACCTACTAGGAAGGGTGCACCCTTGTAAAGAAAGTTTTCATTCATAATAAACGTTTGGTTAGAGAAGGTTTGTTTAACCCTTTATCTTAGAATATAATCGAATATGGTGCATACTGTATACTTACAAAATTAGTTACAATATACAGGATTAATAGGGTGTAAACTTAAATTCGTTACCTACATATTAAAAAGTGTACTTCAGACCATGAAACTGAGCAATTTTTACTCTGGAACCAATATAGAAAAATAAATAAAATTGGTTCTTCCATAGAAAATGTCAATGGCCCAAATGTATGGAGCAGAGTTGATTCTTTTTCGCGATTTTTTGTTGTCCCGCCCATTGTGAAAGTTGTTCAGTTTGATTATGAGAAGCACCCCCTTAGTATGAACGTATTAAATTTTACACAAAATGTTTGCTAAACTTTTCTTTACGGAAGCTTGTTAACAAATTACACAAAAAAAATCAAAAGGCGATCCCCATTTCCGAAGTCCGAATCAGAACAAACAAATAAACAGGGCCCTAAATAAAAAGAAAATGGCGTCAACAACACTTCCAACAAAAGCAATAATGTTGATGATCGATTATTGAATAAAAGGAAAATATCCTTGTATAAGAACAGTTATATAAAAGGCAAAGTTTGTTAGGCTGTTTGTACTTGATGACCTGGAAAATCTTTGGGTCGGCTTCTGCGGAGTTTTTCTGGTATTTGTGTTTTAATTTGCCAAGTATGTTCGTTGGAGTCGATGGAGTGGGTATTTGTCGATAAATTTTGCTTAAGGCCGCTTATTCGCTTAACAGTGGAAGATAAAAATGAGCATAAAGCTTGAAAATGAACAAAGTATTCATTTAAGTGTATTATGTATGACTAGCTTTTGTTTCAACTAAAATTCATAATTCGGCGACCAATTTTATAACAAAACGAGCGTTAACCCGCAACTTTGTCCGCACAAATTATATACCAGATTTTAAGTCAGATCACAAGCTATCGAACTAAAAAAGTTTCATCAAAATCGGTTCAATAGTTTTTGCGTGATACTCGTTCAAACAAACAAACACCCAAACAAACATACAAACAGACGGACAAAAAATCCAAAAATTGATGATATGGCATCAGGGATACCTAAAAACCACATCGTAACTATTTTTTGTTAATATCGTCAATGTACAGACAAACTTTCTGCTACAGTTTTATAATAGTTTAGATTAGATTACAATTTAAATTGGGAAAGGCGCTGTTTTGCTGCCCTTACCCTCTTACTGTAATCCTAATGAGATGACTTACGCTTGGCCAGTTTTCTTGTTAACCACTTGGATCCCCAAAGGTTTTCCGTAGTTTCACGAACATTTTCAGTTTATGAAGTAAGTACTTCAATACCCTAATCAAACAGTACTTCTCGAAGCCCATGTGATCAATATACGACTTTATCTTTCTACGAGCGTCAACCCGCGACTTCGTCCGCACAAATTATATACCAGATTTTAATTCAGATAATAAGCTATCAAACAAAAAAAGTTTCATTAAAATCGGTTCAATAGTTTTCGCGTGATGCTCGTTCAAACAAACAAACAAACAAACAGACAGACAAAAAATCAAAAAAATTGTGATATGGAATCAGGGATATCTAAAAACCATATCGTAACTTTTTTTGTTAATATCTTCAATGTACAGACAAACTTCCTGTTACAGTTTTACAATAGTTTAGATAATAAGTAGGTTAGGTTATTAAAACAACATACAAAAACAAAAAAGGATGTAAAGAAGAGTGGAGTGAAGTGGAGTGGACTTGTTATTTCAGACTCAATCTTAGAAGTATCGACATAAGTAAAACTTAGTCTGGCCGTGCATGGGCCACTCGCGACTGCCACAAAAAACAAATGGCTTACTGGCGAATTTTTATTTTATTTATATCAGTTGTAAGAGTGAATTAAAATAAATAAAAAAAACGAGTTTGCATATTTCATACATTTTGTTGGGACTCGCCGCACACTCGTGTGGTCGGTGGTCGCCACTCGCTACAGGTACAAAATGTATGAAGAAGCGTGTCGCGTGGTTGTGGTGAGAGACCTATGTGCGACCTGACTTAGTAATACGTGTAGAGTGAAGTAAAAGTAACAAAAAAGCTAATTGGTTGTAATCTGTAAACATTTGGAGGGAAAGTATTTTTCTTTATAGCAGGTAATACGTTCTGATCACATCATGTGTAAAATCATTAGAGAGTCCACTTGATCTTCCATTTATTCATGGATTTTGGGTTTTGGAGCGAATGATCTCATTTCTGACCCGGTCGATCAGTTTCTAGCCAAGGATGCTGTGCTGCATAGCCCTTTGACAAACCTTGAGGCTTGACCTCTGATCTTTTTTCAAAGACCACGTTTGGGCACCGTAGGTGAGAATTGGAAGAATGCACATGTCCATGAGCTTGCGTTTGAGTGGCAATGGGAGATTCCCTTTCATGTGTTCATTCATGGATCAAAAGCTCCTCCAGGCATTTTCGGTGCGTCTTGCAACTTCTCTTTCTTGTCTAGCCTGGAAGGAGACAATTAAGTAATCAAAATCATATTCCATGAAAAGAAGCTGAAAATAAAGTTAATAGTTTTTGTTAAAAAGACTGGGGCAAATGTCGCTACTCTTCTCTGAAAATAATTATGATCGACAAACTTCTTAGCCTTTCTGATATAGTCAATGCTTTGCTTACGCTTCAACCGTATGAATGGTCGCTACTGTTTGATAACATAACAGTAGGATGCCTTGACTTTTCTATATTCAGTTTACGCAGAAATTTAATGAACCTGTCATTCTCCTGACAACGTAAGAGAATATCTAATTTCATAGTAGAGTACTACGAGAAGAAACATTATCACAGAAGGATATGTATTTTAGATGCATCAATCTAAAGTTTATTGAACTTCTTTTTCTTTCGTGTCAGAATGAGCCATGTCGCATGACAATCGCTCATGCTGTAGGGGAATGATTTAGTACCACATACCCAGGGTTCATACCCAGGATCTAGTACTACATACCTAGGGTGTGCAAGGCGAACTTAGCTTTCGTCACTCGGGTCAAGTAGACTCTTTCTTTGCAGCATTAAAAAAATTATAAGTCGACAATATAAAAATTTCAAGGGAAATAACAACAAATCCCGGTCATTTCCAAAGCTTGAATTTAAGTGAACATTACCGACTTGCGCTAGCTTTCAATTTGAAATTACGGTACCTAATGGCAAAATCACTGTATCCAATAATTTGTTTGTAGAGGGGAAAATTCGAATCGTATCAAAATTTTGTTCAAAAATCCCCCTTTATTTAAGAGATTACTTAATTCCTAAAGTCTTCATAAAGATATCGAAGGTTTCTAAAATTTCCATGTAAATTCCATTTGTAGGTGGTAGGTCAATGATACAGTATACAGGGTGTAAATTTAAATGCGTTATATACTTAAGGGGTGTTTCAGACCATCAAACTGAACAACTATCAAAAAACTATAAACTATTAAAAGAAATTTACTCTACCCATCTATGGAACAATCGATGTTTCAATGCGATTTCAAAATTTTTAAATAGGTTCCATAGTAAAATTTGTTCAGTTTGATGGTCTGAATCACCGCCTTGCGTATGTAAAGCATTTAAGTTAACACCCTGTATTGTATTAATAATTAAGTCGTGCTTCCCCCCATAACATTCCAAAATTTTTGCCATTATAAGAAAACAGCAACATATTAAAAAAATAAAACAAAACGGTTCCTGAAAACGAAACAAAGGCTCACTTCGTTACAATCTCGAAGGGGAGTAATTATTTTGTCTATGGCACAGATTTCAGCCTTTTGTTCGTCACAGCCGGATAATGAATCTATCGGAATATCGCTGAATATCGGTGAAGATAGTACTGACAGTGGGGAACACAAGTATTATACGCTGCAGATTTTGATACGCTTCGTTAGCAGAATTTGGGTTTTGTATAATAAATTATGTCGAGTCTGGTCTTGGTCTACCGAACCAATGAATGAACTTAAGCAACCTGCCCAAGGGGCACCCCAAAGGGGTACGGACCTCGGCAATGGGCGTTGCTGGGACTACGCGGACTACGATTAGGTAGTGGGGATCGGTGAGAACCGGCCAGCGATGTGCTGGTGGCGTCTGTAGGCGCCAGAAGGAAAAGGCGTGGGCAGAGATCGCGACTGACTCCCCCTGGGGACGGAGGGGATTTCGATTTTTACTACGATGCAACAAAGAAATGATTGTGTTACCGCCGGCGGTGATCGCGTTGTGTGAGTTTGTGTTGGTGAGTGATTTTTTGATAGGCTTTTAAAACTATAGGTACAGTGTATTAGAGTAAACAGTTGCATTACAAGGAGTTATTGCCTCATGATACCGAAGTGAATGAAATCCAAATTTGTGAATTTCCTATTGGTTTCTTAGGGAAAGCTGTTCAGTATCACAGACACAATCACCTTTTAAAGTAATGCAACTGTTTACCCAAACACCCAGTATATGTGATTATTTAATTTAGCTGTATTCTTTGTTTCATAGAACCAATATTATCATTGTTAGCATTAATTATAGCGTATAACCTTAATTGCCGTGCGGCCTACTGGACCAAACCAACGACGTAAAAAAAGAAGCAGGGTGTGATTGGATGAGGAAGGCCGAGGATAGAGTTTTCTGTTGTGGACGATGATAGGGTGATGATGGTGATGAAACTTAATTGCCTTAAATATTTTAGGTGTTGGTTCAGACCATCAAATTAAACATCTTTCATTATCTATGTAGCCAGAAACGCTATTGCGAAAAATCTATGAGTACATACTACATAGTCCTAAAGATCTATAGATGAATAGATTCCAATTTGAATATAAACAATGAAAAGAAAAATGGCGTTGAAATTGTTTTTCCTAATTTAATACAGAATATTTAATTTGATCAAAGCAAGACCGAACGGGTCGTTGAAATATGAACTGTATTTTTCTTTATTTCCCTTTTTCTGCCTAAATTAATATAGTTAACATCTCAAACTTGCGTATCCCACTGTACAAGGCATTGTTCGAAACAATAGCTTCTTGTTTGAGATTTTCACGCGACACTCAGAGTTAAGTGGTTTTTAGGCGATCCTATCAGATTTATTACGGTTTTTAAACGGCTCTGTTTTGTAAAGATACTTCACTAAACTTGATTTTATGACCGCGTTTAAAAAATGTTTCTTTACGACATGGAAAAGATCTTCTTGAACCGAATTAATTTTTGATCTTGCAACATTCTTACAAGCTAAGCTCTTTGTTTGTCTCTTGTGTAGATTGAGGACCTTTTTTGCATAGGCTAGAATACGTGAAAGCATTTGATTTTAGAGTGATATTTACGGTAAAACCAAGTTTACGGACAGTGAAATTGTTGTGTAAAAATACTCGATTATGCGAATGATAATAGTAGCTCGGTAGGATAGGTTACATGAAACTTGAAAATAAATAATTTGTTGCTTGAATAGGTTGATGTGATACGTAAGATATTTGCCTATTACGTTCATAATTATTATTATCCTAATATGTAGATGACACGATTGTATCAAGACCTCCGCTTCTAAGTACCTAGTAGACAAAGTTGTAATACGTTATGCAACACAACCTGCCCACCAAATAATTTCTACTCTACTCGGTGTCGGACACCGAGTGTCGGAGTCGGACGCTAGGCGGAGTAACAACTCTGTTTCGAACGTTCGTCGGTCTAACTCCTGAGGATGCTCTTCGGTGGAGCGAAACACGTGTAGAGTAGAAATTATTTATAGTAGGTTAAGTTAATATTAATTGAATATCCAACATAATGTAAGTTGTTCATTTACTATTCGATATAATTATCTTGGATATTACCAAAGCCATCTACAAGAATGATGAAAGTACCTGATCTATGTTCAAATCTCAATTCTTTATTATACAAAATAAAGTTAATATCTTTTTGTTATCTGGGATTTTGTTTTCTTGTTAAGTATCCACATTTCTAGTCACAACGTTCAGTCTGATTATTATGTATCCATAAACATTTCACTTCATATAATAATATAGCATGCAAAACGATCACATCAAAATGAAGAGTCCAGTAATATTATGACTCGAGCTTCACCAATACGACTTTACGACCGTACGCCTTGATCGCACGGTTCAGTCGACCTTCCCTATTTTGTGGTTAAAACCTACCCAAACTACACTCGCAACTCGTTATGTAATTTTATTTCGTGTCTCCACAGCTGGGTATACCAGTCTATATTATCCGCATCAATTTAGACCGACCTCCCGACCCGTCCATTTACCCTAATACGATATTACGCAACCTGTCGTAAGTTTGTCCTTACGTTATGAGAGCTTACTCATGAAAATGAGGAAACGGCGATGGGATGGCAAACCTTTTTTTCAAAACCGCGTACCGATAATCCTTCCAAGTCGGTCAGCTAGCTATGGAAAGAACTGTGCTCAGTGTAGGGCGAAGCTTAGAGATTGCAAACCTTTTTTTTTTTCAAAATCGCGTACCAATATTCATGGAAATAGCTATGTTCGGTGTTCCTCTAAAGTTCACCTCACCTGTTTGGTACCATATTGTATGAAGATGGATTACTGTCTTATACTGTGCCTGAGGTGATACACATGAGAAAACTAAAGAGGTTGGCATAGCTCTGAAAAATTGCAAGCTGAAGTGGTAGTGGGCTGGTCATGTCTTTTGAAGAATTGACAGCAAGCTATGAAAAGATCCATGCTCGGTGCTTCTCAAGAGATAAATATGAGAAATGGGGTGAAAGGGCAGACAACTAAATTGGTTGCAATAGCTAAAATTAACAAACTGAAGTGGCAATGGGCTGGTCATATCTTCCAATGAACTGACTATCGATGGGGATTCTGAATTCTGGTAGGCGCAATGTAGGACATCCTCAGGCCTAAGGTATCGGGGAGCGATTGAATGAGGACAGACTATAGAGTTTTGTGGCACGCTTTTATGTTCAGCAGTGGACGATGACAGGCTATATTAATTTTATGTTTTTGGTGTGGACATAAAAAGTATTGTATTGTAATATGTGCCAATAATTGTAACACAAGTTCTCGAAAAGTTGTGCATAAAGTACAGTATTATCACCTTTTAAAAAAATGTGGTTGTATTTGTAATTATCGAGAGTATTTTAAGTTTGATTGAAATGTGTTTCAGAATGATATTTTAGTTTGATACTCGATAATTTTACATTTTTATTGTAACGACATCAATTTGCGCATTGCATCTCATGCTATTTTCTACCGAAAAATACGCTAGGTGAAATTGAAATGTTCGTCCATCCAAGCTGGTGGAAAAACGTGTAAAGAGTAAGCGAAGGATTCTCAAATTTACGAAATATTTGGGCTCTGAAGGTTTCAGTCCATTATTTATGTTCACATGAAAATCTTTTGCGTACCGTCTACATTTTTTCACGTGCCAGCTGTAGCACGTTCCAGAAGTTTGCCATCGCTGGCTTAGGACAAGTAATCTAGGGTAGCTAGGTTTTCAGAAGATTTGGGTCTTATTTCCTTGGTAATAAGTACATTTTTGGTAGATTAGGTTGGTAAATGAGATTAGCATTTTGTGTGGGTCTGTTTTGTTTTGAGCTAAGTAGGAGTCTGGCCAACGTGAGATAATCCTGTAAAATGGCGGCAGGTTATTACTGTGCTAATAATGTAACTATGGACAGATTTGCACAAAGTTCTAAACATAATCGTAGTTATTACTTATTAACCTATAGTACAGTCGACAACGACTGACGACCTGGTGAATGCGGTGGGAACCTGTTGGATGAGGGCAGCGCAGGACCGATCGTTGTGGCGATCCTTGGGGGAGGCCTATGTCCAGCAGTGGACGTCCCGACCTGGTTAAGGCGGCGGGAACCTGTTGGATGAGGGCAGCGCAAGACCGGTCGTTGTGGCTATCCTTGGGGGAGGCCTAAGTCCAGCAGTGGACGTCCATCAGCTGAGATGATGATGGAGATGATGATTTTTTATTTTTTTTTATTTTAACACTTTATTGTACACACGAAAATATAAATGAAAACAGCATAATAGACAATTACAAAGGGCGAGCTTATCTCTAAAGAGATTTTTTCCAGCAAACCCGTGAAAGAGAGAGAGCATATTAAGTTAGGCAGGCATAGTGTGCACATTTAACAAATAAAACAGTATTTAACACTAATAAATAGATATGATTATATAAAGATACAGGTATATACATACATACATATGATGCATACATACAGATGATGACAGTTGACAAAGTGTGAAATCTTAACCCACCTATACGAATCAGAAAACTTGATGACTTAGCTGTCGCAAATAATTCTACGTTTTGCTGCTCTATTTTTTTGGACAAGTATTCTTGGTTTCCTTTACACAAAAGCAATTTAAGGCTGTTGTATCAATTCAGTGACATTAACGAGTATTGAGTGATTTTAGGGTTACTGAAATTCTAGTTAAGTAGCTTAATTAAGTTAATACCTACGATTATTATTTTTTTTACAATTTCTTCCAGCTGACTAGATAACCATTACACCTTTTCAGATGTATACTCTTCGTATAAGTATACAGGGTGTTAGGGTAAACAGTTGCATTACTTACACGGGTGATTGTACTTATGAAACTGAACAACTTTCCCAAAAAACCTATAGAAAATTTGCAAAAAAATTTGGGCTTTCCATACTTAATGCGCTGATCTAACGTTTGTATGAAAAGTCGACATTTTTTGTGGGTATTTCCTGTATGTTTCTTAGGGAAAATTGTTCAGTATCTTGGGTAACATCACCTCTTAAAGTAATGCAACTGTTTACCTTAACATTCTGCATACTATTTCAGTCACAATTATAATGATTAAAGTATTCGTATTTACAATACAGTATTAAAGAAAATAATAAAATTCCACGCTGCCACTTAAATTGGCATCTTAAGGTGGTTTCAGTCCATACATAAGTTTGGCGCACAATACGCGTTGACGGAATTGATAAAAGTAATATTATATATATAGAAAAATAGTTTAGAACATCTAGTTGCCGCGTCAAAAATAACATTTTCAATTCATAATATAATTACGAAGATATAAAGCTTATAAAATTTTGTATGAAAAATGTCAAAGCTTTATATCTTCTTAATTATTTAATAAATTGCAAATGTTATTTGTGACGCGGCATCTAGATTTTCTCAACTATTTTTCCATATATACAAAGGTACGCGTATTGTGCGTTTGGTATAAAATTGACCCTTCTGCAACCACCTTAACATTCGTTGTAATGTTTTCTGAAACGCTTTACCCGATATCATCGGTATTTTTGTTCATATTAGCATTACAGTCGATTTTCCTCATTTAAATATATTCCGTTTTCTGTAGGTAAATAGACTCAGAATGGCTTTAATTATTCATTGCTTACGCGTTGTACATTTTGATCATTTTGCTGAATCTTTTATTATCATTGACTGGTCTGGAAATTATTTTCGTAAAATCATCTAGCTTAGCTTTGTTTGAATTAAATTCCGCAATGACCAAAAATTTGTAAAATAAATATTTTTGTACCCAAGTTACGAATGTTTGTTCCGAAACTTTCAGGGGTAGTTCAGATCATCAAACTGAACAACTTTAACTAAAGGAGAAAAACTGAAATCGCAAAATAATACAGCTGTTCCATACTAAACTGCCTGCCGCATGAGACAGCAGACTTTTTTTTAGGAATTTAGGTACATAATTAAAAGTGCTGTCCGTAGTTGTAGCAGAGCTTCTAACCACCCCAAAAGGGATTATTGCGAATCAACGTAAAGTATTCCTAAACGCTGACATTACTCGAATACCACAGGGTGTAACAAAACACCCTAGTAATGGGGTGCTTCAGCCCATCAAACGGAAAAAGCAGCTGTTCCATAGAAAACTGCAATACTGACTCAATTAAAATGTATGGGACAGCAGATATTCTTGTCGTGATTTTGAAGTTGGCGCCATAGTGAAAGTTGTTCTATGTGATGGGCTGAAGCACCCTCTTCAGTATTACCAGAGTGTTTTGATACACCCCGTAGAATGAACTATATCTTTATTTCTTCCCTCCGAATAACGAAATATCTCTTATCTATTACGAAAGATAATACTCGGTACACTGGTACCTATAATTAATTATGACAGAAACAATTGAAAAACCGTAAACTAATAAAGTAAGTTATTCGAGAAGAACAATAACATCAACTGAGGTAGTTACATGAAATTGCAGTTTCAGAGTCAGGTTATTGGCAGCTATTTTGAGATGGATCCAGAGTTGTAACCAGGCGTGTCATTATGCTTTTTTGTCTGTTTGTTTTGCTTTATCATCTTTTTATAGTTAAATAAAGACATAATCGTATACTGGAGACCGATAGAGCTAATTTTATAAACTTCGAAGTTCAATCCTAATCCACTTTCAGTTTTAATCACATTGCAATCCATTTACTATTCAACTGTGCTTAATTCTGTAGCACGCTATACTTGACATATTTACTATGTGACTGACAGTAACGGCTGTCAAATGAATAGCGCAATACCGAATGTGTTAAACGTTGTGGGTCGCACGCGGTCCAATTTGGTTCATTGGCGATTTATTTAGCGCGATTACTCTCCTAGGTGTCAGGGTACACAGTTGCATCTCATGATATTAAAACAAATTTCCCAAAGGAACATAAGAAAAATTCGCAAAAAAAAAAAAAAATTTTTATACAAACGTTCGATCAGCAAAGTTCAAATTTTCTTTTTGCTCATTTCCTTGGGTTTCCGGTTTCTTGGGGAAAGCTGTTAAGTGTCATGGAAAAAATGATCCTTTAAAGTAATTTGTTATCCTTTTTGGGGTATTCAGAAACCTTACTTCAAATCCCAACTATCTGTGTAGCGAGTTGTAACAAATTTTACTCTTGGATTAGACGTTGTTTATGGTTTCATGTACATCTCATGTGTTTTATTGGAGTCGGTGCCAAGCCAAGCCCAATTAAATTACACCAAGCCGAACACGAATTTTGATGCCGTGTGACGTGCATCATTTCATCATCATCATTTTCAGCCAGTATCTACCCACTGGAGAGCATAAGCCTCCTCCCTATTTTGCCATCATTCTCGGTCCTGTGCTATTTTATGTTGTCGTTTCGTAATATTTGACAGAAACTGTCCGTAAACTGCTTATTTTTCTTTGAGTCCATCGTTGCACTGAATAAGACAGCTGATGCATTGTCAGAATTATTCTCAAAATACTGCCCCAGTACGTCTCTGTCGGCTGACTTCAAAAACGCCAACTTTGCGGAACCGCTGCCAAATGCATCTGGTCTTGCCAGAAATACTCATAATGTTGTCCTCACTTTAGTGTTTTATGTTGCTTAGACCTGTTTTTGCATATTGACAATTTATACGGGGTCTCCCTAATATGTTGATGGTTTTCTAATTGCATGACCATACGATTCAACTGAACTAAGTTCTATTATGTGACCAATATCGAAATTGTGGAAAAAAATTTGATGTCCCATACATTTTGTTCCAGTCTTTCAGTTTTATAAGGGGCAGTTTTTTTCTTTGTTATCTCGATTTTGGTCTCATTTAAAACGTTGTTCAGTTTGATGGTCAGATCATGACCTTACAAAAATCGTCAGTATATTATACAGAAGGACCATTTTATAAGATTTCCTGTTGATTTTTACACCTAGATACCGTGTCGTACGCATACAATGCAATGTGTGACTCTATGCCGACCCGGTGTAATGGTTACCACGCCGTGCTGCCAAATCAGGGTCCTGGGTTCGACTCCCGGTTCGGTCATGGATGTTTATATGTTTGTGCTGTTGTTGTATGGTTTCCATAATAAACTGCCTATAGTGCTTGGGATCATTACAATGTATGTACCTGTGAGCGTATTTTTTTTTATAATACTCCATAAAAATCTATACTAAGTTATAGTCTCTAGATGAAAGATTTCCTCTCATAAAAGGGAAGAGAGAGGAATGCAAGGAATATTATACTACTCTCTAGTCATACTCTACCACGTGGGCCCAGTACAGAATATGGAAGCACGTTAGTTGTCAGATAATTTTAAAGTCGTTTTCGACCAGACTTCTGCCGCCAGAAAATAACGGACTTCTTATAATATAGCAGATTTTGTAGTTAGCACGTAAAAAAACTAAATGCACAAATTGCATGCCACAAAGTTAATTGCGACTAACCTTAGTCTACCACATAGAAATAAAACTAGGTATTTACGTGTTCAGAATGTTTAAAAGCTCATACAGAATGCTTTTTGTTATTTTTATTTTTCATTTGTCTTTTTATACAGGATGTAAATCTATATCTATACTATTATAAAACTGTAAGAGGAAGTTTGTCTGTACATTGAAGATATTAACAAAAAAAAGTTACGATATGGTTTTTAGGTGTCCCTGATTCCATTTCACCAATTTTTGGATTTTTTGTCTGTCTGTTTGTTTGTGTGTTTGTTTGTTTGTTTGTATGTTTGTTTGAACGAGTATCACGCAAAAACTACTGAACCGATTTTGATGAAACTTTTTTTGTTTGATAGCTTATGATCTGACTTAAAATGTGGTATACAATTTGTGCGGACGAAGTCGCGGGTTAACGCTCGTAATAAATAAATTTATTTTCATGCTTTGCTTCGAAAATGTCGACAGTATAATATATCGGTAAAATCATAGATTAATATGTGTATTGGATATAGATAGGTAACTCGCCTTGAATTTTAGGACGTCCTAATTGCGTTGCCGCTTATTAGCACTAGAGGGCGCTACATTATGATATAAATTGAAAAAGACGATTGGCCGACACGAAGATCGAACCTTAGCTACCCGAATCGTAAGCCGGTTGTCTAGACCGCTAGACCAATAAGACAGTGATTGATATGGGCGAAATCTCTCACTACTACAGCAGATGGCGGAAGCTGTCTATGGAAAATCAGCGTTCCACTTAGTTTGTACTAAGATAACATAGCATGGGGAAAATTATGGCAAACATTGATGGCAAATTGATTTTGTGTTCCAAGAATATTACTGATTATTTATGATTGTGTACCAGCAATCCATATTAGCTTATTTGTCCTTTATCGGTATAATCATTTCTTTTAGTATGTAGAATTAAGTTTTTCGTTTAGCATGAGCTTATGGAGGTGCTACTTGGGAATGTTCCTCAATTGAAAAAGGAAGATCTTCCTCCAGGCTATGTGTGAAACCTGTGGACCGGCCGAGTTCCAACAGTTTTTAGTTGGACCTTGTATATGTATCGAATCTCTGTGATTATTTCTCTTGCGCGATATATGTCTTGCATTCGATTGTGAACCTTATTTGTAGTACGTTACGATTTACGTATTCACGGTGAACGTTGTCTATGTATGGAGCATATTTCCGAGAGCGACGGTATCGCCATCTGTTGGCATCTTTGCTATAACTTGTGGGTGCTGACATCTGTAGCAAGTCCCCACAAGCTTATAATGCATGACAATCACTCATGCCGCAGTGGAAAGATTAGCCAGCCAACAATGGTCGTATCGAGGCTAACTGCTCATAATAATACGCATAATTATCACTACCCATAATTATGCTTATTGGTCAATATGCGTATTACAGGAGCAATGTTAGTCCATACGGAAGAGAGCTAGCTACTCAATTATTCGATTCCTGGCCTGTACCACTAAGTTCTACGGAATTTATGTACGGTTGTATTTAACATTATCACTAGCTCTACAGTACCTAAAGGAAAAACATCGTGGTTTCGGTTTCCTCACGATGTTTTTCCTTTAGCATACCCGAACATGAAAAGAAAATACCAAGTTCGGAGGTATGCGTAAAATATGGGTGAGCTTGGGGCGAACACAAAAGACCAGCGATGGAACGACCTTTGCCACGGATTATTTAAGAGTACAACCTTGCTTGCAATAATCCAACCAATAATCAATCAATCAATTTACGCGTTTGAGTCATTATGCGGAAAAATATTATTCTAATTGGTTGTTATGCGCATTGGTCGTTTTTCGAATTGGTCTAGCGTTCTTAAACTTAATAAATTTAAGCCCCTATGCGAGTATACCATCATTAGTAAGCACAAAAACGAAAAGGACCCGTTAAAATGTCAAAGTTTAGTTTTAACAAGAAAATGTTTCAAAAGAATTTTCTTTTGAGTTCAGAAAAATGCATGCAGCGCTGCATGTTTAGTGCACATTATTGCATAGCTAGGTGCTGTGTGCTAGAATAAAATGCTTTGTTTTATTCCATAGAAGTTTTCCAGAGAATAACAGTTACACAAGTTGCTTCTTTTTCTTTTTTAACCAACGATGCAAAAAGTGTTATAAATTTGACCAGTCTATCTGTCAGTCTGTGTGTGAGGGCGTGTCCACCTATCAGGTATACGTGTAAACTTAAATGCGTTACAAACTTACTTAAGAGGGTGCTTGCGTGCGTGACCATCAAACTGATCAATGTTCACTATGGGACCAATATTGAAATCTCGGAAAAAAATCAATCAATCAATAAAATATAGCTTATTTTACACCAAAAAATAAACATCAGCAGTTCCATTTGGGTCGAGTAGCCATTGACGGCATGAAACACCTCCTAAAGTATGTAAGGCAAATGCCTTTAAAAGTTTACACCCTGTATAATTACATAATATTGGTAGGTAATGAAAATTATGATTAAACAAAATATGATGTCCTCTAAATATCCAGGGCTCTGCCCAGACGATAAGAAGAAGAAGAATATCCTCTTGTTTAACTCACCACATTCAAAAACATATATAGGGTCCTTATTAATATGCTGACCGATTTTTAAGGGGATGATCAGACCTCGTCGATGACGCGTGGCCAGAGCATGCCCAGGACCGAGATGGTTGGAGGATGATAGGGGAGGCCTTTGCCCAGCAGTGGGATGAAGTGGGCTAGTAAAAAAAATGATCAGACCTTCAAACTGAACCACTTTCTCTAAGGCACCAACATCGAAATCGCGAAAAAAAATCACCTCTTCCATACAAAACTGCAAACCTACTCGAGCCAAATATGTATGCAAATATGTATGGGACAGCTGATTTATTTCTTGCGATTTCGTTGTTGGTCCCATAGAGAAAATTGTTCAGTATGATGGTCTGATCATTCCCTTAAAAAAAATTCAGCATAGAAGGACTCTGTATAAACACAGTATTCACTTATCAAATACCCGATTTTCATTAACCCAAAACCACTCAATACCAAAATCTCATCTAAAGAATTTCATATAATTACAAGGAGGGATTCAGTTGACTTATAGCCACATTAGAAGCCAGTAAATATGTACATTAGGACAAACACACTGGAAATGAGCCCTTCAAGGGCGTTCCACTCTGTTTACTGAGGTCCCTTTTCTCTTGATTTATCGACATGGATGTATTCTAATAATTTGTTAGGGTACCTCTTATTTTTGGGTAAATAGACACCATAGGAGGGCGGTTTGATTTAAGGAAAATAATGTTGTGGTTTTGCGTACAACATTATTTTGGTGAATTTCTTTTTTGCCTTTAATTTTAAGGTGGTTTCAGTCCATACAAAAGTTTGACGCACAATACGCGTAGACGGAATTAATAAAAGTAATATTTTATACATGGAAAAATAGTTTAGAAAATATAGTTGCCGCATCACAAATAACATTTGCACGTTATAATACAATTACGAAGATATAAAGCTTTTAATATTTTGTATGAAAAATTTCAAAGCTTTATATCTTCTTAATTATTTTATCAATTGCAAATGTTATTAGTGACGCAGCATCTAGATTTTCTAAACTGTTTTTCCATATATACAAAGTTACTTATATTAATACCGTCTACGCGTATTGTCCGTCAAAGTTTTGTATAAAATTGACCTCTCTGCAACCACCTTAAGAGGAAACGCGGTCTGCACGTCATCTGAATTTTGCGGTTTTAAACACATCTATTATTGTCGCGTTGTTCCCGAGCAACCGAGCTTCTAGTGCGAAAGTGACAACTGCAACTCGGAGTGATTTTAACTACATAAATAAAATAGACGAAAGCACAATTTCGTATTACCGTTTACTCTGCCAAAGTTAGACCAAATTTAATATTTCCTTAAAGAATGATATGAGAAAGAGTTCAGCTATGTCTATACGTCTGTACGTTGTGCTATAATTTTGTATTTTTGTCAAAGTTTGCTGGATGTCTGAAAACAGTGATATAATAGCCCAATTCTTTCTTTAGTTCTTAAAGTAATTTATTTATAGAAAAACAAAACATAATGTCATGGCAGAGGTAACATAGGTTGTATACTAAAAAATATTTGCTCTAGTGTCTTTTCCAGGGAAAAAACAGGGGAATAATAACTAAACGCCGCCTGAATTTCCTCAACAGGTTCGAAAAACAGGGCATTGTATGGAGTTACTATATGTTGGATATTAATCAATTAAAGACAACGAAATTTTTAGACACGATCTGGAAACCAATATCTGTGCTTTACATTTGTCAGATTTCCTTTAAAATATACATATAATCAAAGTTTTCGTAGCTCCAAGTTTTCCATATAAATCTTAAATTATTCCTACCATTGAAACGCGCGCCAACGATAATATCCTACTCTTAAAAATGCTATAACCAAGAATCGTCTCGAAAAAATACTCAAAAAACTCTAGAAAACATAAAAATAACTAAACCGATATAAACGGAACGAAAAGGATAGGAAAAGTATCCAATTATTTTATATAAATCCCTAAACCTCACAGAAAATATATTTTGTATTCATGAACTCGATTTCTCTTGGGGCTTACTCGATCTACCAGTTGCCTTGTATCAAAGCACTTAAAAACAACTTAGAATAAGAAGAATTTATTTTAATATCTATAATATTTTTACATTAAGTCATTTTGGTGAAATCTGTTTAAAGGCACCCCACCGAACGACCTTGACCATTTCAGCCCCGCCTTAACTGTACTAAACTACTAATTTTAGTAGGTATGATGGCTTGTATTTCATTAAGTCACTGTGGTGCCATCTAGCAATTAAAACCAAATACAAAAAGCATAAGAATTCACACAAAATTTTAAAATTTTCTATTTAACTCATTCTTCAGCATCCTCTGAGTACACACATTCGATCCAACTGCGATCGCCAACCCGCCTGCCAAGCGTGGCGATTAGGGCAAATCCCTCCATTTTGGGGGAGGCCTATGTCCAGCAGTGGACGTCTATCGGCTGTATGAAGATGATGATGGGTCATAATATTGTCTACAGAATGGTGTGTGTTGCAAGTAAAAGTGAAATTCTGGTTATAATGTAGATGCACGTAATACAGTACTAGTCCAAATATTTGGTCTTTTCTTTGAACACAGGTTTCATTATGTATTTTATAGAAAAATAAGAAATATGAACAATAACAAATAAAGCCGAGATTTTGAAGATCGTTGTTATATTTTCCATTAAATTGTATGTCTTTCAAATAATGAGAATATAGCTTCTAAAAACCAGCAAAATATGTCCCGACCATCGTCCGTCGCGTCGAATCCGTTTCGCCTCTCGCGGTGTGTTCAATCAGATTCAAGAGATGAAGGACTAAATAGTTCACCTGTATCTAATGAGCCCACATACTCATGCACTTAAAGGGTATCCCGCACTTGCACACCTTGACTGCTTTTATAAATAGGTACTCGCAAACTGTCTTGTCTTCGTTCCATTTCAAGTTTCAGTGAAAACAATCTTGTAACACATACTCCAGAACCCTCCAGAACCATACAGATGGACGTTTACGGATCAGTCATTATAAAAATGCGCACTAAAAAGACCTACTTCTAAATAAAGTCTATGACTTGTTCGATATTTGTCTATGGTGATACCGTGTCGCTTTGATCTTACGTTAAAGTGCGGATTTTCGGAAACGATGAAACGACTGTCGAGACGAGACACGTTGACAGATCGTCCATCAAATTTCGTGGTAGACCCGAAATGATAACAAACTGCTCTGCTTTTCAAAGGTTGAAATGGAATATTTGAAATATTTTTTCATAGCATTCCGAACGATGTTTCAAATGCCCGCCCTTCAATACGTGTGCCTTTACATTTGACATACATACACTACATAAACCAAACAACCCTTGGCGTTGCCAGAAATATTGTATTTTATTTTATTATTCCCAGGAAGATTTACAGCATTGACTATACAGTAAACACATTCTTAAATAACTGTAAGCTAATTACAAATCTTGACGCTACGAATCACAATTACCAACGCTCATTTACAACCTTCAATCCAACCGTACCCTTCCTCGTTCAAATATCCCATACATAGCACCAAGCATCAAAGGTGATTGTTAAAATAAACGAAGTGATTACCACATTGAGAGGGTAACCGTGTTATTCTAGAAAGGCCCCAGTACAGTATCATGAATTAGAAGGCTTTTCACTATAATGAAGACTGAATAGTTGTATAGAACCTCGCTTTCACCAGTTTCTACAGACATGCGTTCATTCGGAGTGCGCTATTGGAGTAAGTAGTAGTATATAGGTACCTACTTGGTTTACCTATAATTATTGTAGGTATATCTTTGGGTAAGACAAGTCTTTAAAATGGGTTGAATTCCTCAACAATGTACCAACTTCAAACTAGTTTTTCTACCGCAGAAATGATTAATAATATGTACAGAACTCTTGTTAATTTTGTTTGAAGTTCAGTTGTGTGTAGGGCATTTAAAACCCGCAAAGTTGTCTCGTAATATTTCAAATCTGTTCACAAATCATTCAAAATGTGTAAAATGGTAAAATTACCATTTTACACATTTTGAATGATTTGTGAACAGATTTGAAGATTTGAGATTTGAGATTCGAGATGATTTGGAAATCCAAAAGACACAATTTTATCATCCTCAGCCGATAGGTAAACGTCCCACTGCACGGCTAGGAGAATGTGTGGGCGTCAGTTCACTATGCGTGCCCATTGCAGATTGGTAGACTTCAAATCCGCATCAGAATTTCTTATTCAGCGTATGCAGGTTTCCTCACCATGTATTCCTTCACCGTTTGATAGCAGTTGCTCGCTATTACGTTCATAAGTTAGAAAAACTCAGTGCTAATTGGGATGATTTGTCCATACCTCTCAGCAACGCGACACAGATGCCCAGTTCATAAAAATTACTAAAATTTTTCAGACGATGAAATATCTTGTTAACAGAATAATCTGTAAAAACATTGCTTATTTAAGTCATGTGGAAAGAATGAGAGTAGATTGACGAATGTAATCTACAAGGCAAATGTGATTGGAATAGTCAGAAAGGACCGCTCGAGGCGAACATGTCGACCGAATCGGAAACATGCTCCAAAAGGGCCAAGTTGAATACACTCTGAGCCTCGGAATCTACGAGCGACTCCACTTATGAATATTGAAGCAAATGGAAGTCTGTCATGGATGCCTATCCTAGCATGAGGTTGTGAGGGTATGTAAATTTGTAACGTTGGCCGTAAAACCAAAAATGTTTACCTATTTTTGTAATACCACCTGTAGCTTCAATGCGGGTACTACCGTATTGGAATAGTAATAAACACAGCTGTTTGGTGGCATGATAGATCAGTTGGTATACAACGCGGCATACAACTTTATCAGCGTGTGAAAAGGAGTGATGAATGTGCGCATTAGCGCTTTCACCCACAAAGTTTGTTTTGTGCAGTGAAGGTTTTTACCAAGTTCTTTTCCAGCTATTATAGTGTAGTTGCTGATCCAAGTCGTGTAAAGTCATAGATGTTTGATCGGGCATGGCCCCACTACTTACCATGACCGTCTTCTTCTTTTCATGTCAATGGTTCTACTACGGTGGTGTTCTACTAAGACTGTGACTCCTGTAAACTAGGATCAACTTAGGAAAAAAGCGGCTATCTATATGGGACTTTAATAAACAATGAAGTTTTGGTGTCTCCCTTTTCAATCCCCCTAGAGTAAATATCATCTTATCCTCTTTTTTTTCCTAACTGTAATATCTTCAAGGTAATCATACCCTCCCTACTTTATCTGCAGCACTAGAAATAAGAATCAGTCAATTGATACTCGTCTTGTAGATTATTGCCTTTACCTTTGATCATATCGGATTCCCGTTCCCTTCCCGTTCCGTTCATATTTTGTTTCAAGATGTACTGACTAACTTCTTCTCTACTCTTTGTAATGTATTCAAATTTAATTGACTGCACTCTAGGTAGCTTTTGCAAAACTAAAAGTTACCAAAACAGCAGCTTTTCCAAACAAATCTCAACTAAACTTTAAAAGGTAGTCCAACTTTTACACGAGCTAACATAATGTAGCGTAATTTACAACATAATCCAAAGGGGCGAGATTATTCCGAGTTCCCCATTGTTCTCGCAATAAACAGAGTTATGCAGTAAGTAAAAACAATGAGCCACTCCTGAGACAATAAATAACAATAAGGAGATTAAGTTTAGCGACACCCTCTTTTATATTACAATGAGCATGTTATGAATATGACAATTATGTTTTGTAACATGTAATCTAGAGAGTGATTACTGATGATGGTGCCGCGTCAGAGATGTGTGGACTTTTAATCACGTGATTTCCACACTTGTGATGCACCTTGTAGAGGTACCGCTCTGGCCTCTTTTGGATGGATCACCGTTTTAGTGGTATTTTATCCAAGTAACTATTTGTTTAGCTTGGCCAGGGACCTAGCTTGTTTGGTCCGGCGGCTCCTGATCCCCAATCTCAAATAACCATCCAGAGTGACAAAGCATCCAACGGCCAAGGAAGTGCAGTGCTTTTTCCCACCAGTTCCTGCATCTAGCTTGAGAAGCCTCTGCGAATTGGGTCGAGAGACTAGTGATGATGATGATGAATTATAAATACGCGACAATTTATTTTAGTGGAAAATCATCATCATAAAACATTGCAGGTATAGCTTACTATTCGTCCCATATAATCGGGTTTGGTCATACAATCGGTTACCGAATCCTACATAAACATTCTCGTTCGTAGTACTTTCCGATATTGTCAATACCTTTTGCAATAAGTCGTTTCTGCGCGCTTGTCGTTTCAGGGTACATTTAACATGACCTTTTTCATTTGTAGGTACGGAAACATTGAGATCCTCAAAACATTTGAATCAGGGATTTTGACGTATTGGTATTTTGATAGAATGGGCTGAGTCAAAGTTTTTGGACAAATATCTATTGGCCCGTGGGGTTGCATGCTAGAAAGCGTTTATCCATGAACTTCTTTGTCTCTATATGCCTATATTATTACTTCTGGCTTTGCTACCAGTAAAAAAAAATGACGTTCTTATCGATGCGAATGTAAAAGACGTTGTCTATAATAACATTTTAAAACTTTTTAGTTTTGAAGTCGACGAATATTTTGGATTTTTTTTTGTATCATTTATTTGCTTTAGATGTATATTTTTCTTGTAGTGTTAAGTAAAACAAAACAAAGAACTTATTTTATTTTTAAAAGATTGTCAACAAAGTATTCACAGAATTATATTTCATAGTAGTGGCGCCCGCGACTTCGTACGCGCAGACAGTGGTCTGGATTTTAAATACTCATAACTTTTGATGGATTGAACCGATTACGACGAAATATGCCTAATGTCCTAAATGTTAATCCAAACTAAGCCCTATGCTATTGCGAAAACCATATCTAAATAGGTTCAGTTGTGTTTAAGTGGTGCGTGCAAAATGGGCTCAATGCATTCCATTGCGCATCCTAAATGCCCCCAATTCATATTTTTGCAAACATCTTCAATGTTCATCCGCGCCAAGTTTACAATTTTATTGTATGTATAGACACATTTTGATACAAACGTAATTAAAAAGGTGACGACCAAGATTCTAACAATAATACCTAAGACACTAGAAATGAAAATATGTATTAAGAATTTAGTACATATTAAAAATCGTGGGTAAGATTTATAAATAGCACCCAGTCCATTAAAATGAGACCACCGAATAGATGCGATACTCTGTGGTCCTTCTTTTTATCGTGTGGGCAGGGTAGCAAGCCCTGGTTTTTTCAAACCGCCTTACGGCCTTCTGACATGGTTTTTATGTAACGACTACTTCCACCAGAGGTAGTAGCCAGGACCAACGGCTCGACTCTGTAGTCAGATCTCGTTATAATCAAAACGAAATAACAAAATTGTCCAGAGCCAGAAGCCACAATAAGAGCATTCTAATTAAGTACGCTTACATAACCTATATTTTCGCTGTCCGAATAACATTTAGTTAAATGTACTGGTTCCTTCATGTCATAATAATAATTGCTCCAACGAGTTTGCAGAGTGATGTAAAATATCATTTTCATTTCACACTGTTGTGGGGTTCTACGCAGTTGAACCAATTCGCTTAATGCAAAGGGACGGTTTTAAAATTTTAAAAGTAAGGCCTAAAGCAAATTGTTATTCTTTTTTGTTTATTTCACCCTGTTTACTCTTACTTAAGGGGGTGCTTCAGACCGGGTTCCTGAGATAAATCTAAAAAGCTTAAGGGTTGGTTAAATTTGTGTAGTACTAAAATTTTGTCGTCGAAAAATATTTTTTCCTGTACTTCCGAGGATCGTCCGCCATTTTTGCCAGTCCTCGGCCATTTATATACTTAATAGCCAATTAGGTTAGGAAATGTAAGAAGATACCAGTTTAGGTGGTCTATGGAAGTTGTTGCCACTTCACTTAATAATTTATGTTTACTCCTATGTTCACAGTTTCACACCTTTTCGTATCTTATTTTCGTGTAAAGGAAACCAATTGCATTAAGGAACCATGAATGGTCTGGGTTAAATTATTTATTTGTCAACACAATTGCTCGTAATGTGGCTCTTATTGCACTGCTTTTCGGTTCATAATGCAGCTTATAAAACAATATTGCGTTTTACTTTACATTAGGTACTGCACTAGTGCGGTACCTGATATCAGTAAAGCTGTGACTCCTGCTAATGTTTTTCAGCACACATTACACAAAAACATGGATCAAATGTTTAAAAACAAGATGGCGGATGCCAAAAAGTGAAGCTATGTTTTGTTTTCTTCATAAAAAAACATTAGCAAGACATCCGCGTGATCTTTTTTTTTCATCGCAACTGTATTGAAAAACGTCGTAGAAAATTCGTGAGCAATGGTCATTACACTTTCGGCTCCAATTACTACTATTACACCTACCCACAATACTGTATATCTATTTAATATTTATTATTTTTTGCAGGTAATTGACAACACATACATTATCTTCTACAGAGTTTTGGAAACAACATTTGTCAACATTTTATGCAAGTACAATGAATATTTTTTTTATCAGTTTAAATAAACCTCTTAATTCGTACTACTAAATTTAAAGAGGATATTTGCATTCTCGGTCCTTTGAAAAACCTCTTTTTGGAAACATCTTTTTGGTTTACACAAATAACTAATAAAAAAAGAATTATATGGATATTTGTAAGGTTTGTCGTAAATTTTTTTTTGAAAATGACTTTTTTCCTCAAAGTCCCACCTGTGATGCAAAACCCAGATTAGAAATTAACTCGAGGTTAAGATCGCAATTTACTTTTTTAAAATAAAAACCGGAGATCGGTATTTTATCTCAGAGTTAATTGCTAACCCAGGATAACGAAAGTGAGGCTACGGTAATCACCTGACAATGGTAAAGTCTCTAAGGATTCACTTAACATTTTCCGTGCGAGGCCTAAAAAGACAAAATTCATTCTAAAATTTCCACTTTTCGGCAACACATTTACACATTCAGAGAAAAATAATCCCCTTCGTTATGACTTCTATGTGAAAACTTGGACCGTTTAAATGTCCTTGGGATGAAATGCCGGCAAGGGCTGGTCCCTAAACAGCCGTGCCGCTTTTAACTCGTCTAATGTTTCCACCGCATCTCAACGGGTTTTTCATTCAATTGAAAGCGGTTTGCGGTCGCGATGGCAGCCTTCAAGATTTCTGGAGTAGTGTGCAGTTCCGGTAAACAATTTTTATTGTGATGTTATGAAAGCGTTAGAGTACATTTTCTTTGACACGTCAATTTACTATCACCCATTCTTTCTACATGTGCAAAGCATCTCGGTATTAGGACTTTTTACCGTGAAACGTCTTTCATTTTTGTCAATCACTTGCAAAATCCATAATTATGTAATGAAATATGTTTTGAAAATATCGCTTATTTCTTTGGAAGCATAGCACTGGCATTATTTTACTACCATTATTTAGATTAGAGGATAGAAGATACATATTACTCGGTACAAGACATTTTACTAGGCTGCATCCCTGATATCCAACCAGCCTATCCGATTTTTATCCTTGATACTAATCTTCTTCCAGTCCACTGATATTTCTTGTTTGTTGAGAATAAGGCTGTATCCCAAATGAAAGTGCACAAAATATTATACGTTCTGAATAGAAAATTTGCTGAGGTCCGAAAATTCAACCGCGAACCGCGTCATTTTAACTAACAAGTTTTACCATTTCATTATTTGGTTCTTGTAAAGTTTTGTTTACTTTTGTTGTACGTTTTCATTTATGTTAAATTTTTTATTTTATTTGATTTGATAATTTTCATTTTATTTTTTTATTTCTATCTATAATTATGTCATATAGAAATGAACTCGATATGATCAAGGCTCCAAAAAAGGCAGATTCAAAAAAGGTACTAAACTAAGTAGGTAGCTTTTTTTTGTTGTACTAGCTGATGGTAGCCATACCAAATCATGAATCAAAAACAACATATTTGTGTCACCCAACAGCATGCGTACTTGATTTGTGTGGGTTATGTGAATATATGTCAGATGCGGACAAAAATTTGCTAAGATTTTGTATGAGACTTAGATTCTTTTGAGGTCAATGTCTAATAAGATGATGCTCTGAAAGGGGTTTTGATTTTAGCACCACAAACTTATTTCTATCAGAACAGCATGTCACGTCGCAATCTCGAATTCTCAATCGATTTATCTCGAACACGTATTTATTTCGGCATCTGACGTCTCAAGGCTACAAAGAGATATAATTTTGAACTTTTAAACGAATTCTACGCGAGTATGCAGTGCACAAAAGCACCGTGTAGAGCACCTGAAAATATTTAAAACGAAATCGTTATAAAAATCCAAAAAGGGCGGACATCTAACAAAATTGTTTTTTTCCAGATTTCCTGTCTATATAGTACCTACACTATAAATAATTGATATTAACAAAATAAAAGGTTGTAATATGATCTACGAATAATATCTGGTTATTCGTAGGATATGATGTTAAGTAAATTGTGCGTGCGTGAAAATCATTGTTTTTTTCCTGTTTGTTTGTTTTTTCGAGCATCACGCAAAAACTACTGGACTTATTTCGATAAACATTTTTGCATATAAGTTGAGAAGGATAGAGAAATGTATGTCGAGATAGTTTGATCATATGGACATAAGTAATGAACATAAGCCATGAGAGCGATTGTCGAATACGTTTCGTAAGGCAAGCGGAAATATTGAAAGGACAGCCTAGACGTGCATACACTGACCAAATTGATGATGTGATTAAAAAGGCTCAGATCAGACCCGAAATTGACGAACATGCATGAAAAACTGATTATTGTAAAGGAAAAGAGAGTAGTCTGTCAGGATCGTAGCAGGTGGCATTCAGGTGGCCTACCTCAAAGGGAGATTGGCGTGAGAATAGTGTATACAAGGTGTAACAAAACACCCTAGTACAAGTTAATGGGCTGATTTAGAGAGTTTAGGCCATCTTACTAAACAGCTTTCACTATGGAGACAATGTCGTAATAAAATCAGCTGGCCCATGAGTCCAAGTAGGTACTGTAGTTTTTATGAAATAGGTAGCATATTTTTAAAGCATAGCATATGCTCACGACTACATTCCCCGAGGGGGTAGTCAGAGATATTCTGAAACTTCAGAACATCCACGTTTCACTAGTAGTACCGAAACTCTGTCCAGTATATTTTAGTATATTTTTTTTTATGTTGGCTCTACATTGAAAGTTGTTCAGTTTGATGGTCTAAACAACCCTTTCAATATTATATTGTATATGATTAAATAATCTCAAATTTCTCCAAACACCACCGATATTTGCATCAACGGTCGGACGGATAGAATTTTTGAGACGTTTGAACTAAAGGGCCCTTTGGGACGAAATGCCATTAGGCAGGACAAGTCCCAAAGTAGTCGTGCCAATTTTAACTCTTCTAATGTTTCCACCGCATTGCAGCGGCTTCGGGTTCACTGTCAAGTTTCTGTCTTGTGTTTAATTCAGAGTTTTGTTTGTTCTACGCTTTCATTTTTGATGGGAGTTATATTGGTTAACTTGACTTAGTTTAGCAGGTAGAATATATTCTTCGCTTGTAGAAGGATAATACTATGGTAGTGCAGAGAATGGAATTTTGCGTGTTAAAGCCAGATTTTTTGCGCAAAGTCAACTTTACGTTTCATTAGCACAAGTTTATTTACGGCAACAATTTACTACCTATTTATGTTCTTATTTACCTGTTATTACTTACTTACGTTTTTTGAGGTAATTACGGTACTCACATTAAATATTATAATTATTTAAATTTTGGAGTAGTGCTTTAATTGCCACTGTTGGTGCCTTAAACAATTATGATGTTTCATTTATTAATCTTGACAAGCATTTCCACGAATGCAAAAACTATTTAACATTAAACGTCAAATTCAAAGATTTTCTTAGAAACAACTTCGATTCTCCTTTACTTGCTGCTAAGAAACTCGACTTAAAACATAAAAAGATTTTCTGATTTTCAATCTTTTAATTGTAAGGACCATATTACACTGGCGTTTGTCGAAAGGCCGCGTTTCTGAAACATCGGTCGGCGGGCATTTGATTTGCGGGCGGGCAGTCTTCTCAAATAATGAGATTGAGCGAAAGAGGAAGAAAAGTTGCTGCGTGAGAATGTGATGCCTGATGGGCTGCAAAGTGCAGTTTCACAAAAACTCAAAAGCAAATAAAAAAGGAAAAAACAATCTAAGTTAATGATTAAAAGACCGTCGCGCCGCACAACTCAACAGTATTTGAACAACTTACTCTTTGTTTTTCATAGTTAAACTATTCTTTATCAATTCGATTTGGATTGAAAACGCGTTACGGGGACTATTCCAAAAAATTTGTTGTGCCCAACGATTATCAAATATACCTATATAAGGTCTTACAAAATTAGGTGAAACTATTTAAAGGGGATGATCAGACCATCAAACTGAACAACTTTCTCTATGGGACCAATATTGAAATCGCGGAAAAAATCTGCTGTCCCATACATTTAGGTCAAGTAGATTTGTATGGAACAGCTGATTTTTTTTCGTGATTTCGATATTGGTCCCATGGAGAAAGTTGTTCAGTTTGATGGTCCGATCATCCTCTTAAAATAGTTTCACCTAATTTTGTTAGACCTTATATAATAGGCCAACTAATGACATTCTATGCACATTAACTCACCACGCCATACAATAACAAAACCAAAAACTTGTCTCTAATGCCACTTTAGTATGCTTCAGTTGTGTTTGGCTGTCGTCATACATAGCCGCTGACATTCCACAAAATTCCAGGCCTTTCAAACGTCCTCGGTCACTAAGCAGTAATGTAAAACAACTGAGCAAACTTTTTCTGTAACGTTAAAAGGGCGCTGATGCGAAGTCCTTGTGTATAGAATTTGTCATCTTGACGTCAGCTAAAATTTTAAGAAAATGCTCAATTAAAAAACGCCACTGTGATAAAGACCTAAATCTGTAACACTGGCAGGTCAAACTTTTCAGTAGTTCTGCGAAGCGAAGTCTGCCCAAGTAATATCTGACGTTTATCCGTTGAAATGCTTATGCTCGATGTGCCGGATAAAGTTCAGACGCGGGCCAACAACGGTATACTTGGCAAACTTGCAGATCATGAGAACAAGCTAACTCTACGAATTTTATAGTAACAAAATGGAATATGTCAAAGTACAGTATGTTATCGTTTTGTATCGAGATAGTCTCTTTTGTGTTTCTCACAAGTGACAACGATGTTTTCAGCTTGATTACAACCAAGCTTACAAATAATTAGCTTGTATAATTATGGCCGGCATAAAAGGTGTCAACTGCCGTGTATTCTTTGTATCCCGTTAAAACGCCTCGTGTGGTCACCCCTAAACAAACATTTTCCTTCATTTTCTCTACTCGAGCCTACGCAATCTTTTGTTACTATGTCATTTATTGCCAAGTACAAAATGTACGAAACCTCTGCCCTTTTCGACATTCGGAGATATTTGTCTTTATTACAATACAGTAACGTTTTTGTGTGAAGCTCATATTGTGCCACAGGGCTTTCAATAAATTATTCTAGATATTTATTACTAAGCTTTAAAACTTTTTGAAACCTTTCCCGAAAATATATCTTTAACATTATTATTATTAATCTAAGATAAAATGTGTGTAAGAGAGGTACAGATCTTAAGAATCCTCAAGGAGAAGTGGAGTGAGGTGAGGGGTGAGGATGTGGAAAAGTTCCGAAAAAGGACACATTTCTGCCATGCTTATCGAGACTGCAGTATGTTTTTTTCGGCAGTATTGTGTTTTATGTTTCCGGAATCCTTGTGACGAAGCTCTATTATGCAACTTTATCCTTACTGTAACTATATCATTCAGAAAAGAAAGAAATGGTATGTAAAAGTGCAGTACCTAAGTATGGTCGATCCATGTAGAGCTCGTCACAAGGATTCCGAATATATAATGTGACTCAATTTTGCCAAAAAATACTTACTGCAGTCTTTTAGTGAGAGATGTAGGTAACGTTTAGAATCTCACTGATGGGTAAAAACCTCTCCAATCCTCTCACTAAAGGGAAAGGGAATCAGAGATATGTATCTAGTCTATTTGAAATAGGCATGGTAAAACCTCATCTGTAACTTGGGTATAATCTCAAGATTGATTTCTCCGTCCGTTTGTTTGTGGTTTTCTCCCGTCTAGATTCCTTGAGAAAGGTTTAGGCTTATTGCGCAATAACTCTAGGGATCTGAGATACCTCGGACGGGACCGTTTGATATATTCCAGTTCAAAATACTTTATATAACCTTTCCTTGGTGAATATCAAACCTTATTACGAAATATTAAGATCCATTTCTCTGATCTATCCAATGAATCGAATCTTAATTATACCCGGCCAAGTAGAAACTGAATCGTCTTCGTACGTAATCAAATCAGATATGAAACACGTTGCTAAAATTATCGTACGTTATTATACTAATCAATGTTAAAGCAAGGATTACACACGATTAGTCATGTTAACTGATATTATTGAATTTGGTCGGATTAGCATTTTGAAACTTGTCGATTAAGCTTTGGTAAAGGGGTTAGGTACGTGATTTGTCATGTAAGGTTTGGTATACAGGCTGTAACGTCACAGATTACTACTTCGTAAGAGATACATCACTTCCATAAAAAACAATAAAATCTCGCTTTAATTGACAACATTTCATTTTAAAGGTACCAAAATTAGAAAACCATTTGGAGATTATGTAATTTAAAGCTTATATCAAAATTATCAGATTTTTCTATCCATTATTTCTCGAGTTATTTCAAAAATACTGAAAAATAAAAAAGAGATTGAATGAGTTTTGTTTTAATTTATAATTAATGGACTCTTGCTTGTGTGTTAGCACTGCATTTCTGCCAGTGTCAAGTAGTTAATGGGAGAATCTATCCCAATCTCAAGGATTGTTTTTGGTCAAGAACAAGAAGAGATTTTATTTTTTTTTTATTGCGGACCCTCGTGGCAGGCAAAAACGCGACGCGCGAAAACCACGAGAGACAAGTGCTCGGGTCAGAACCTACAACGTGACTTGGAATGAGATTTTATTCCTTTGCCTGCTTGGCTTTTCTATTGTATTTGACAGTTTTTATTTTTAATTTTATTGCGGCCAAGGTATTATAGCCACAAATCCTACGTTTTTCAGAAAATTCAAAAGTAAATTAAAAATAGAAATATCAAAAATTAAATAGGAAAAATACGTCTCTTACTTTTTAACCTATTTTTATATTTTTCATTAAAAACAGGTGGTTAAAAAAGTTTAATGTTGTCTATTCCCTACTCCCACAGTATAAGAATGATAATCGGCGGTGCACGCAAAAATG
Organism: Agonopterix arenella; assembly: GCA_927399405.1. Classification (NCBI taxonomy): domain Eukaryota; kingdom Metazoa; phylum Arthropoda; class Insecta; order Lepidoptera; family Depressariidae; genus Agonopterix; species Agonopterix arenella. The sequence goes on from OV656704.1 coordinate 2,865,083, forward strand.
CGCGCGGTGTATGCGACGACGTTGCCGTTGCCAAGGGGCAGCAATCAAGCAAGCGCATCGCTTTCTGTAAACTCAGCCAATAAGTTGGTTCAATACCTTAAAAGATTGAATATAGTGTAATCTTCATCCTAGATGAAGGAAATCACCTCCATATTTTTATAGAAATACGAGGACTGTTTTAATTTGAAATCATAAAGTGTGACATCCTTGACGTATTGTTGTAGGTATTTGAATCCTTTACTTAGTTCATTCCAAAGATCGACCACTATTAATATATTGGTCAACTTTACATGAATACGCAATGAATTACGCAATGAATCCTTGGGCTAAGAAACCCGAATTCCTTTAAAGTACGAGTGAATAGGCTTCTTCTGGGTGAGCTCGCTACATCTTCGACCCCATCTTCGTCTTGAGGACTAGATTGAGGTCAAGAGCAAACCCACAATGAATCTAATAGATTTCTATAAGTATTATTATATTCGACATTTCCAACAAAATCTGGAATGGAATACCTACGTAGCGTAGGTAAACCACACGCATTTTCCAAAAGAATCTGACTGAAACGGCAAACGATATTATAATATGAATTTATAAAAATATGACTTAAAAAAATACAAAATATTTACCCACCTTGAATTAATCTGCAAGAAAGGCGTGCTTTCTTCAAACAAATCAGATGAAACTAACAAATAAATAAAACGCATGCCCACTTTTTGTAAAAGACACAGCTTAAAACTTCAAACAAGAACTTCGATTAGGTTTTTTTATAATAAATTTTAAGAAAATATGCTTTTTCTAAGGCATTATATTTTTCACCCTCGGACTCTATCCGGTCAGTGACCTTAGAATCAGACCTTCGTCGCCAGACAGATTTTAGTCTATCTAAAAAATGTTATGTCATTGGCCTGAACAAAAATTACAATCCTTTTTCATGCAAACCGCGGTCGGTGTCTGGTCGGTGATCTGATACATATGTTATTTTTTTTAAACAAATAAACAAAACATTGAAATCCAAATCAGTTATATTCAGAGACGTAGAAACTGAAATGAAATTTGTTTTAGAGGCATTGAATACAAATTTTTAAGGTATGTACCTCCTAACTTCTGTAAAAAACTTTTTATCAAATTGCGAAGCTACGTTTTTAATTTCCCTTAATAATAAATTGAAAATAACTTCAAAAAACTAAATGATTTCAAAAAACCCTTAAAGACTGTAACATAAATAACTTTATCTCTAAATATTTGCAAGCATTAATTTGTATATACTTTGAGAAATATGTGAATGCGATACAGGTTTATTTGTCTCTTATTTTTATAGTGATTCCTAATGTTAACTAATAACAAGATCTCTATGTTGTAACCTATAACCCTATAACACACGATTTCATAAAACTTCTGACTTCGTAGTTCAATATTAAACACTTTTCTATGGAAATAGTCTAGGAGAAAATTACCATGATGGTCGGTCTCTAAAGAGATACCATCTTTCACAGCTTGGGATGGAACTCATTTATTTTTTATTTTTATGTTGTCTCACTACTGGCAAAGAAAAGAGATATACGGTAAAGCAACTTCATGCAAGCAGAGCTTGAATCGACGCACGCACACAGATGAACGCTCACGTACACACGGCGGCACATCAAGCTATACAAAACCAACATAAGTTGGCCGCGCGTAGGTCGAGTAGCGTATAGCGTCGCGCGGCCAGTTTATGTTGGATTTGTATAGCTTGATGTGTCGCCGTGCGTACATGGCCCGCTAAGGTACGAGTACGAAATGCGGCCGTAGAATGGTGCGCTATATCATGTCTTTAATCTCGTTCCTTCGCGCGCAAACAGAAAGAGCGCTAAGGCGCGATAGCACTATCTTTCTTATCGTGTCGACAGAGCCCTGGTGTCAGAGTTTTTTCAGACCGCCTTACGGCCTCTGACGTGGTTTTTATGTAACGACTCCTACCACCAGAGATAGTAGCCAGGACCAGCGACTTAACGTGCCATCCGAAGCACGGAATCATTTTTTTGAAGTTGCTGTACTGTATATCTCTTTTCTGTGCTACTGCCCTGTCAGCTACACTTCTCGGAAAACTAATTTCGCTGTACGCTCGCAATATTTTATTTTCAACTCGATTTTTAGCTTCTTGTTAAGTTTATTTTATTAAGAGAGGCAGTCCTATAAAAATAATATTATATTATATACTCGTAAAACCACCATGATCGTTTTTTTGGGTAGTCGTGCGTATGGCGGAGGTTTAATTCAAACTTGGACCACATTTTTAGTTACCTACTATAGTTTTAGGGTACTCCTTCATAAATAAACGCGAAACTTAGAAACCGTTTATATGTACACACGGCGACACATAAAGCTATACAAAACCACCATAAGCTGGCCGCGCGACGTTAATACGATACGCGACTACCAGCTTATTTTGATTTTGTTTAGCTTGATGTGTCGCCGTGCGTACATAATCTCTTCATCATCTTCAAACCTTTAACATAAGATCCACATTACCTTTATGAATTCACAATGGGCGAGGCACATTGCTTGCAGAACCGATGGTCGATGGAACCGAAGAGTGTTCCGGAAAGCGTAGCGTGGGTAGGCGTACAAGGTGGACTGAACCCACAGAACATTATAAGAGGGGTTAGAAATGCAAAGTAGCGCTTTTTCTACGGATCTGGCTGTCGCCACTTGTCTTCCCGCTCACGCTGCTACAATTACTCATACGCTCTTGCTCGCACCACGCCGCGCGCCCTATGGTGTTATGCAAATCATTGCATAACCTGTAGCGACACGCTCCACGCCTACTTTGCACTTCTAACCCCTCTTAATGTTCTGTGCGGGAACCCATCGGGTGAGGGCGGATTGGGGGAAGCCTATGCCCAGCAGTGGACGTCTATCGTCTAATATGATGAAGAAGGTGAAATTATTAAAAACCTTTTATTTTTGAGGAGTTGGGTTCAGACTATCGATTTCGGGTTTGCTCCCATAGTAAAAGGTGATCACTGATCCTTGTTCTAGGTCAATAAAATGCTTTGCCAATGTTTTCATTGTTCAAACTACAAACAAGCAAAATTTACAGTTTCATTATCAATGTAGATTATAAACAAAGTTATTCAAAAAGATATGCAGTACAATTAAGCATTTTCGATGAACCCTGTAAAAAAATATGAAGCTCAAAGTCAATATTAATGTTACGTATGCAATGCAGTTTAATAAAAGTGAACTAGCCTTTAGCAATATTGCTGGGAATTCATAAAAATTGTACAAATATTTGTTCCGGTAAAGAGTTTTAAGGCGTAACCTGCAGCTGATGAATTTAAATGCAATTCAGTTAATAATTTTTTTTACACACAAATAATGGTACAATTCAATAACAATAAAAAGCTAAAACATAGGTACTTCAACCTAATCATCATCATCATTACTATCACTACATAGTATAAAACAAAGTCGCTTCCCGCTGTCTGGTCCTATGTATGCTTAGATCTTTAAAACTACGCAGCGGACTTTGATGCGTTTTTTTCATAGAATAACGCTCCATTAAATCTCTTGCTGTCACTTACTGTCACATAGTAAAAGCTAGTAAGATATTTAATAGATGATTAACTCTAATGAGCGTTTCTGCAACTGAGTGAGAGTGATTCAAGGGGAAGGTTTAATATGTATATAATACATCAGCATTGCACCCGTGCGAAGCCGGGGCGGGTCGCTAGTAAAATATAAAAAGAGAAACAATTTAATAACAATAATTATGTTACGGGTTAAGTTGATTCAATGAATTTGTTAATTTTTTATTTTAATTACTTTGTTTTGTTTATTAAATTGTATATTGGCGTAAATAATTTTTTCGAATAGGGTCGCGCCGAATCTCACCCTATCTCACGTTGGGGAGATGGTCTCACAATAAATATTATCCAAAATCCAATGGAAATGTCTCTAAGTATTTCTATTGATTTCTCTCTATAGCTGGCTATAACACGCCTTAATAAATTTGGAATGTGATTTATCCTTTTCATAGGAAAGCTTCCGACGCTTTTCCGTTTTTGTCTCAGTTTTAACACCAAAACACTCGTATATCATTTTGTCCTCCATTTTCCTTTTGTAAATTACACTTTTATTCTAGATAATGCTAGAATAAAATAGTTTGGTATTTTTACAATTCCTTTGAGTTATTATCAGCCACTGATGTCCCACTGTTGGGCAAAGGCCTCCCTCCGTTCTCTCCAAGAGTCTCTATTCCGCGCTTCGAAAGGATAGTTCTCAAGGAAATTATCTATTTCATCCCGCCACCTTCGTCTAGGTCTGCCTCGACGCCGATTTTGGGACCTTGGTGATGTTTTCATTCTTTTTGTTGCAAGTCAATTTGTCTCTCTGCGGCAAAACGATTGCACTAAACTGTTAGTACATAACAAAAGAAAGGTTTTGTGATGTACTAACTGTTCAATAATAGTAATGTAACAATAATAGTGTAACAATAATAGTGCACTCTTTATTTTTAAAAGTTTCATTTTTTCAATCTATTTTTTGAATAAACTTTCTAACTAACGTGGTCTAATGAACGCCCTTATCGTTGGGCTTTCAATACGGAGGTCGCGGGTTCGATTCTCGCGGGGGAGACCTAGTGATATGTCACTTTCTGCGTTTTTCCAAAGTTGGTTAGGACATTGCAGGCTGAATCACCTGATTGTCTTAAAAGAAAGATGATTCTGTGCTTCGGATGGCACGTTGAAAAAGCCGTTGGTCTCGGCTAATGTTCTCGTTACATAGAAACCACGTCAGAGGCCTTAAGTCGGTCTGAAAAACTCTGACACCAGCATTGATTAAATTAAAATAGCAAGGTAGCCCAGACTAGCCTATCGCGTATGGACCGCATAAATTAGGCCCCGTCGCCTAATTTACTTAGAGCGGCATACGTGAATAAGATAATTTTTTTATTTAATGCGCGATAAAGGTACCTTCGTGTGCTTAAAACTCGTTTTACAAATCATTCAAAAAGAAAAACACAAATCACACAGCATTGCTTTTCACTCGTAAGTACATGAAAAGCAGGTCCATTTTTCAAGTGCGTAATGAAAGAACGTCTCATATCTTCCGCTATTTTAATTTAATCAAAGGACACACGATAAGAAGAACTAAATTCTTTCATCTAGAATCCAGTATGACTTAAAAGTAACATATTTCAGTAACTGTAAAACATAAACTATTCACTGTTAATATAACTACATAAACTGTTTATTTTGTAGATTTTTTGCACAATCCTTACATCTCTCTGCTTGGTAAATAAAAGAAATCGTTGAATCGCAACGAATACGCCCTGAGGGGCCATTTTGTTTTTGGCATAGCGCAATATTTCACTGAATGTTCGCGGGTAGAGTTACTTATGGTTTTAAGATATCTATCTATCCTAATATTATCTTAAAAACTTACAAAAAAACAACAACAATTCAGAATTAAGAGGATGTAATGCGTTCCATAAAAACGAAATCGGTTATAATTTTCAATACTAACCAATTAAGGGCCTATGTCGAAAAATAATTGAAGCGAAATGGGCGTGTGATAGCTTATATTACTTGCTGATGCGAGAGAAAGAGATGGGGCGGCGCGCGTGCCTCAAACGGCGCAAGCGTAAAACAAACTTTATTTAATTGTGATTGAACTATTTATGTAAATTCAATTCTGCTCTAATCAAACTTTATACAATATCAATTTCTTGTTTTTTAAATCAAGTCTCGTGTTTCTATTATTCACCGTTTAGCAGTTCCAAGCATTTATCGATACAGACGGAGGCTACTTTGGCTTGTTTTTCTATCAAGAAAATGTGTCTTAATCGTGTTTTGGCTCTAATCAAAACATCAATTATATGTTCAATTTACACATATCCGCAAATCATACTCCTACTGTTAGTACTTCATGATATATGACGCTTTGAAGAATCCTATTTTTTTCACATATCCTCTTAGAGTGAATTACATTTTTCGGAAACAATCTAGAAACTAATGTCTATGCTTGTACGTCTAAGAGTTTGGTTATAATGTATTATAATAATAAATATCTTGGACATTGTCACACAAATTATCTAGTCACATTTAAAGTACCTGGACTTGTATTATGATGACTAGACAACGATATAGAATGTATGGTTTTAAAGTTCCAGTGCCTCAAAGATTACCATTCAAATCTTAAACTAATCCTATAATTGAAACTGTATATTTTAACGAAAATCGGTCAACATGCAAGCATAGAGATTAGTTTGTAGTTTGTTTCTGAAAAATTTTATTGACTTAAATTTTTTTTTAGTTTTAGGTAGCATTTATTTGAAAATGCTACTTTGACTTTAATTATTGGGTATTGAAAATATAACCAGACTTCGTTTGTCCGAATTATATCCCCTTAACTTTACCTACAGGTGTGAATTTTATTGCCTTACATAATTTTAGGGTGTTTTAGATGGATAGATGATTGATGATCATCAAACTGAACAACGTTCACTACGGAATAACATCGAAATCGCAAAAAAATATTCCACAGAAAACGTAAAGTGCTACTCGATCCAGATGTATGGAACAACCGATTTTTCTTCACTATTTCATTGTTGGTCCCGTAGTGAAATTTGTTCAGTTTGATCGTGTGAAACTCAGGGTTTCACCACATTAGGTTATATCTTGTATCTGTATTTCCAACATGGTATAGGGAATTAAATATTTTTTTGTTATTTTATAGAGTTCAAGTTACTTAGTGAAGAGATGATGAAAGCTTGCGTATATATTATTTTATATTACAATTGACATAATTATTATTTAAGTGTATTGCTTCCCAAAAAACAAACAATTTTAGTTGGTGTACATGGCAGAGGAAGACCTAGACAGAGTTATCTAGCCCAAGTGAAGGAAAAGGTTGATGTCGTGTCGTATGAAGATCAGATCAAGACACTAGCGGAAAAGAGACATGATTGGCGAATACTCCACTGACAAGAGCGTATGATGTACATGTATTCCAAAAGTTGGCTGGCAGAATTCACTTTTCGTGATAAATCCTTTGTCCTCTTCCTTCTCATTCATGTACAAAATTCTTTCCCTGTATTTTGGTTAGCAAATAAAAAATATTTATGTTAAGATTTTTATAGCCTCAAAGAGGTAAAAAGTTATTTATCATCAAAGTAGTTTTTATATGTTATTTTACCTCCTACGTTTCCATAAAATCCCCTGAAGCAATTTAGTTATTAATTCACCTATATTTTCAGCCCACACGTCTTATCTCGTACTTAATTTTTGTAATAAAATGGTTGTTCTTGGTATTACAAGCTAGAAAATTTATTATGTCTTGGTTTCGTTTGAAAATCTTGAAAATTGATCAGACCGTCAAACTGAACAACTTTCTCTATGGCCCCAACAACGAAATCGGAAAAAAAATCTGCTCTAGCCTAGTGTATGGGACAGCAGATTTTTTTATCACGATTTCGATGTTGGTCCCATAGAGAAAGTTATTTAGTTTGAGCCTTTGACTACTAAGGTTTGAGCTTAAAAAGTGTATAGGCAGCCAGTACACTCCTACATGCGCTGTGATGTTTACTACCAAATGGCCGCCGCTTATTCTCGTACGTGGACGCTACATGCTGCGGGGTGTACATAAGGCGACACATCAAGCTATACAAAACCAACATAAGCTGGCCGCGCGTAGGTCGAGTAACGTATAGCGTCGCGCGGCCAGCTTATGTTGGTTATGTATAGCTTGATGTGTCGCCGTGCGTACATGGTCGCGAGCTTGTATGAAACAGTTTTCTGGTAGAACATATATTCGGTGGCTTAGGTATTTACGCTATGGTGGTTTGACTTAAAATATGAAGTACAGTGGAACTTCCGTTAACAGGTATTAGAAATTATCACCGAAGTTTAGCAACGTAAGGATAGGTGACATTTAGTGGTTTATCTCTAGCATCTCCGTACTTCGGAAAGCACGTTAAGCAAATGTTCCCGAATGGTACCGGTACATGACGGTATAATTATTCGCTATCGTAATGAATCGTGGAAGCAAGTTGACGACTAACTTGCATCCACGAATCCGCACTGGGACCTCGTGGTGGGGTATGGCCCACTCCCTATCACCCTTATTCGTGAGAGCCTTTGCCCTGCAGTGGGATCCTATGGGCTATAATATAACTTACTTTTTAACTTTCTTTGTTTCGCTTGCAAATTCTTAAAATAAATTATTTACCAAAAATGTTGAAACTTAATACACAACGGGGCAAAAAACTTCGCAACATATTTTTTTTGTACCTCACTTTTTACATTTTACTGATATTTTTTGTAGGTTTGTCTTTGTTATATGGCTTGACCATAAATAATTTTTAGAAAGTTTTAATTCGTAATCGAAATGCAGGTTGAATAGAATTTAATTTAATGGAAGAAACCTCACCCTCACTTATCGCGAACAAACTTATACTACATGAGTAACAAATACAAAGACAAAGCTTTATACACACTACTGCACGGTATAAAAAAAGATGAAAATAAAATGATTTCATGAAAATTGCCGTAAGATGGTAGACACGATTAGAGCAACAGTCTTGACTTTAAGCTTTTTAACTTGTTAAACTTTAGCCAGGATCGTGTCAAATGAAATTTAAGAAAAAAATTCTTGAAAGATGTGATTGGGCATTGAATAGAACGTAATTTCGTACTTTGCTCAGAAGTCTTTTTTTTTTTGCTTGAATTCCGCTGTTTTTTCAAACAGGTTCATTAAAATCTTTAAAATGTTTTACACTTTGAAAGTTATTTAGAAATATTTACTTTTAGAATTAAGAAGTGTTTGTAGCTAAGTGCATAAAGCATGATAGTGAGAAAGCTCATAAGAGCGCGTACATTTCACACGAAAACTTTATTGCGTGGGAGAAATTTGAATATTGTTGCGTTAGCCCAGTCATTTTACGGTTTGAGCCGGGACTAATTAATAATTTGTTTTTTTTTTCGGTATTGCATTTAAGAGCCAATTTGAGCCTAGAAATATACCAAAATAAAAAAAATCACGTCAGCAACAGCTCCAAATTTAAAATTTAGCATTTATTTCGTTCTAAAAAAGCTGATTATAATTTTTTTATTCACACATTTTTAAGGCATTTTTGTATGTATAATACATACTTTAAACATGGTGTAAATATTTGTCTCTACTAAGAAGGCTTTGAAAAATACATTAGTATTTTCTAAGGAATACCTCATTATAAAAATTTTAATGCCTATTTTATTGTTTAAAAATAATTTATATTGTTAAATCTTAAGCGAGTACATTGGCATTAATATTATTTAGTGAAAAGCCTTTTGGGAGATATAATTTTGATTTCTATGTTGCGTAGACATTTTTTTTTAATATGTTTTCAGTTAGGTAGTCTTTCGTCACTAAATGGTGCCGGTTACAGTCCAAAAGTCCAATTCATAATTACTTCCCACCCCTCCTAACAAAACTCCGTAAAATGACTGGGCTACGTAGTAAATAGAGTCACTTGTCAATGATATGATGGATGTGTGTTGCTACTAGAATGGACAAGATCATGAATCAGTATACATATCAGAGGAAGTTTCGTACCGGCTTGACACCGACTTCTATAAAACAAATTAATGTTCTTATGATGCGAACGAATAAAAAGTCATCGGCTAAAATATTATTTTTTAACTTTTTAGTTTTTTTGAAGGCGGTTTTAATTTTTTGTTAAAATTTTGTTTATTTCACAATTTTCAGTGGTGAATTCAATAGTTCAATTTTATAGTCGTGCTATAAATTAACAAACGCACTAGCCGGCACTACGATTTTCAAAGGTTCCACTCGATTTCTCTGGGATGGCATCATTAGATCCTAGTTTCCTTATCATGGTACTACCCTTGGAATATCTGCTTTCCAACATAAAAAGAAACATCAAAATCATTTATCCGCAAAATAAACGACGAAGTTATCCGCGAACACACATAAAAAATATATATATTATATATACGGTCGAATTGAGAAACCTGCTCCTTTTTTGAATTCGGTTAAATACAAAGATCAAAAACATCTACATCTTTACCCAGATATCTAAGAAAAAGTACGAGAAATTGCAATTAAGGTCAACAGCACCTACACTGAGATACCGTTTACTTACTTTGAATAAAGGAATACACCTTTACATGGCAACCCCACTTGAAAAGGTACGCGTCGTCATACTCTGTGGCTTTCAAAACGCGAAAGGAAAGAATTCTATTGTCCGTTTCTTTTTAGGCGTTTGGTTGTGAATTTTTTAAGTTTTTCTAAATGTAGACCGGTGTGGTGAACCCACAAGTGGACATTGAAATAAAGGGTCTGTAGGTAGCTTTCGGATGACACTTGTAAAATGGTAAAAATAAGTAAGTTGGTATAATGATTTTGGTTTTGAGACGATCGCACCGTCAATTCCACACTAAACTGCAATTCCTACTAGAGTCAAATGTATGAAACAGTATAAAATGTTGTTCAGTTTCATGGACTAAAAATTGGGAAAGTAATAAATAAATCGCCCAGTATTAATGGTTTTGGAATAGGTATCTATTTTAAATGTAATAAAAAATGTAGTCTTCTTCTTATCGTGTGGGCAGAGCCCTGGCGTCAGAGTAGTTTTTTTCAGACCGCCTTACGGCCTCTGACGTGGCTTTTATGTAACGACTACTACGACCAGAGATACTAGCCGGGACCAACGGCTTAACGTGCCATCTGAAGCACGGAATCATTTTTCTTTTTCAGACAATCAGGTGATTCAGCCTGCAATGTACTAACCAACTGGGGAAAAACGCACAAAGTGACATTTCACTAGGTGTCCCCCGTGGGAATCGAACCCACGACCTCCGTGTCGAGAGCCAATGCTCTTAACCATTAGACCACGGAGGCAGTAAATGTAGTAATAAATAAACAGTTCAGTTTTTTACACAGTTTAAAATTAAATCCGTTACCTACACATTTTAGGGATTGCTTCAGACCATCAAACTGAACTACTCTATCGTATTTCCTCTGTCGTGAAAGTTGTACAGTTAGATGTTCTGAAGCACCCCCTTTAATATGTAACGCATTTAAATTGACACCCTGTATTTTTAGCACTTCGTTGAAAACAAATCCACGCTGATCTAAAAAATAACAGAGAAGAAAATTCGGCCGGTTTTTTAAAGAGATTTCTTCCAGCAGTGTAGCAGTGTTCTTACATTGTGGTAGCAGTGACCGTTTTGATCACAAGGCCAATAAAAATTGTAGGTATAAAGGGGTATTGTAGGTTTTGCTTCCTTATTTTCTTTTTCGTCTGCGTTACCCGGATAAAAAGTACCCTATGTGTTAATCCAACCCATGGTCTATCTGCATGCCAAATTTCATCGAAATCCGTTCTGTAGTTTTTACATGAAAGAGTAACAAACATCTATACTTACAAACTTTCGCGTTTATTATATAGGATTTCTTAAAAAAAAATCTGTATTTCAATTCTTTTTCAAAACGAATTCTTCTTTCTTCTCAAAATAATAAACAAAATTCTTCCTTCTTCTCAATAAACATGTTCTTCCAATCTGCTCTCGATACATTTTCGTATTTTATTTTGTAATATATCTTCAAATCATCATTTTTTGCTCTTCAGTAGGTAACTTATTTTTTTTCTTCAAACCAGTTACACAGCACTGCCAAAGGCAGCACTGGCAAGGTTGCCATGCAATGTGGGCGTATGTATGTCTCGTGTTTAGATGTATATTGCGCACAATGTCTCCATGAATATTACTTATATACTAACTTATGGCTATGTGTGTGTGGGGGGTTAGGCACACACTACATATAAGATACTAAATAAATAGTACATATATACATACATACAACTCAACTCACGACCGGAACCAAAAAAAAAAGTTAAGAGAGTGACTTTATACAATGGCATAAGTTGATAGGTTCGTGAGAATACTGTTTCTAATTACCGTGAGATGATAAAATGCCAAATATTTGCATTTCATAAAAATTTCACTGTTTTCATTTGAAAGATAACACCAGCAATTATTTTTGAACTCAAATTTAATGTAAGCCCTTTGTAAGTGGTCGGCAAGCGGCATCCTGCGTGTTTAAAACGTTCCGTTTTATTAAAATATCATTTTTCTTTTCATTTAGAAAGTAAAAATTTATGTTTTAGCTGTGATGAGTTTTAAATGATAAAAACTACTTTTTACTTACGATGAAGTACGTTATAGCTTGTAGAATCCCACTGTAGGGTAAAGCCTCCTTTTACGAATTTTATTTTGTGAGAGGGAGTGGACCAAGTGTGGTTTGGTGGAGGCAAGTTAGGGCTCTGTCAGTGAGAACTTATGGTGTGGAAACGTGGGCCCTGACAATAGGACTAGTCCATCAACTCAAAATCGCTCAGCGAGCTATGGAGAGAGCTATGCTCGGTTTTTTCCACAGAAATCACATCAGGAATGAGGTGATACGTCACAGAACTAAAGTGGTTGACATAGCTCAGAAATAGAATAAAGTGAAAATGAGCTGGTCATAACTGCTGAAGAACTGACAACCGATGTGGAATCAGAGTTCTAGAACACGAAATGGCAGGCGTAGCAGGGACCCCTTGCAGCCGGACGGCCCACACCTAAAAAGGTTGCGGGGAGCGACTAGCTGACAGCGGCCAAGAATAGAGTTTAATGGCGCGGAGTGGAAGAGAGGCCTATATTCAGCAGTGAATGATGATGATAGGGTGATGATGATGATAACTTTACTGTGTCGTGAGCTTACCTTTAGGAAAAACTCTAACATTAAACCTTCGAAAATTTGACCTCTTGTTTTCACGCCGAAAAATACGGGAAACGGCGGCGGCGGTTTAAATTCATACGGATGTGAAGAGAAGCTATATTTCCGGCTGTCAACATCGCGAACTCGCGGTTTGACTAATGTCTTCACTCACCCCTGATACGTGTCTGAACTGGGAATTGAGGCGGGATTTCAAAAAACGTATGTAACGTAATGTAATGTGGTACATTAACTGATAAATGGTTTATGTAAATAGCTGTTGCTTTAAATGTTTTAGGATTTTCAGAGAGCCACTGCGTTGAAATGAAATGAAATTATTATTTTATTTAAATTATACTTACAGATTTATACAAGGTGTAACAAACACCCTAGTAATATGTGAAGGGGTTATCTAAAAAGTTCTTAACTTAAGACGATCATAATAAACAACTCTCACTATGGAGACAAAATCGAAAAAGTAGAATGTTTTTTTTTTGGTATATTATTTTACGATATATAAAACAAAATTAAACTAAATCACGTCGGCAACAGCCCCTTTGACATTTTCCATTTAGATTGTAGAAATCTCGATCTAGAAATGGTTATTGCATTAACTTCTTTGCACATTTCTGAGGCTAAAAAACATTTTAATTGTTTTTTAATAACCGTCTAAGACACGTTATTAAATTTGCGAATTAATATTATTGCTTAGTGAGTCAAAAGTCTTCAGGCAATGAGAATAATGTAACCATTTTGTAACCAATACCTAACGTGACCAAATATGAATTAAATTATGATGCAAAGCCCAGAAAACCATACATATAATTACTTCCCCCCCCCCCCCCCCCAAATGACGTAAACTGTCTGGCCTATTTGGTGTTCATTTGATTGTTCTGAAGTTTTGAATGAAACAGCAGATTTTACTATGGTATTTTGTTACACCCTGTATAAATGGCAAATAAGTCCAATCTGTAGTGAGTGCTACAAACCATAGATACTGTTACCACCCTAATATCTCTCAAAACTGCGTTTATTTAACCAGAACTTACGATTTTTGTTTGTTTTTGCCGATCCTGTTCCATTGCCACGCAAAGGTCTCCCATAAACATTACCATATCTCTCGGTCCCATATCAAACCCCGACATTACGTAAGCAATAAAATAGCCATCTAAATCATAGTGCTATTTCCTGGCTTCTGGGCGAATAACAACCCCTTTCGTCCTGCACCCATTGCGTGACAATTGGGTATCAGTAACCTCGTTAGAGTTGTTTCATGGTGATGATGATAATTTGTTATAAGCCGATTACGACTATAGCGACTACTTACTTACTTAAAATAGACCGGTAAGGTATGCAGAACATGCGATAGCTTCGGTATTTCTTAACCGATTTGAATGATCTTTTTCTGTTCTGAAGAAGATAACACCGACTTGGTTCAATTTTAATTTGGGAAAGATCAAATGACGCCCTTTGGAGCACAAAAGAGCCGAAACACGCAACAAGCAAAACAGGCGCTCCAAGTACAGGCGCAAAATGAATGGATAGGTAGATTCGAACAACTTGATCCGAGATTGCCGAAAGTGCGCATCTAGTGTGCGTGCACCTGTTTTGCTCGTTTATATGAAGGCGCCCTTCTGTACGTGCTTTTTTTTGTGTTCGGAGCGTAAAAGAATTATTCAAAAGTTGACAGCAAATCATTGGCAATTTGCTTCGTTTTATATACCTATGTTGATATTTTTAACAAACTGACTCTGAATATGAATGTTATACGGGTCATGCAATTTAATTTGAAGTTAAAAAAGGACGATAATATTCTGAAAATGATAATGTGAATAAATGAATAAAGCAGTGCTAGTAAATAATCCCCGTTTTCAGTTTCATTTTGGATTTAATCTTGTCAATTTGTCAAAACCACATTACGATTCTCTCTCATGTAGATTCGGCATTCATACATGAGGCTTACAAAAGTCGACGGTCTGAAGGATTAACTTGACAAATTCTTGCTTTACACCGACTGAGCGAAATAAAGGTACGAACATTTCCCGTTTTTTGTTGCTAAATAAATTTCCACTGAAACGCTATTGGAGCGCGAATCAAATTTTTTACGCATTTGGAATTGCGCTAATCATTTTACAGCTCATGACAGCCGTCTGACAGATCGCTCAGATGTCTCAGGTTGTCAATAAGTAGTCAAGTTTAGAGTTTTTGGCGGTTATTTGTCAGCTACGTTTGGAGTCCTCATATATTATTGAATTTTTATTGTTTATGTAAAATTGGAGTTATTTTGCGTAACAAAGTGTGGTGCAAGTGAACAATATACAGTTCAGTGAAATATGATGGTGTATGGGTCGTAAACAGGAAAAGTGTTCCGTCATTTGTAGCGCGGCAAAGCGATCGGTTCACCTCTTTCCTGTGGACTTCTCTGCGTTTCCTGTGTCTTTCGATTGTCTCCAAAAACTCCAAAAAAGCGTCAAAACGTCGAACACTAACGTTTTAATTCCTATAATTTTATTGAAGACATCGGTTGTATGGGATTTTTAACCCTTTACCTTGAATTGTACCAACAAAAAAAAGTAGTCAAGTTTAGCACGATAAGGAATTCAAAACAGTTGAATAGGAACTGGCTTGCAATTTAATTACAAGTGAGATAGAACATCGGTGTTTTAAATTAGCGCAATCGGCCTACGGAATTATGCCCTAAAGTTTAGGGTCTAAACCAATGATGGAACTTACATAGATTTCCATTTTTTGAACACGATGGAAAGTCGTTTAAATTAGATTTTAGAGCGAGTACTTTATTTACTATTATTTGATGAAGGTAGGGCAACTCTAGCTTGTAAACTACGACAATTTATCGTTCTATTGTGAAATTGTGATCGCTCATGTTTTATACTTTGGATGTATTTTCTTGAATATCTATACAGTTTTCCCCAAGAAGTCCTTTTTCACCAAGCTAGTGATAATCACTAATACAACCGCAAAAACTTAATAGTGTACAAATTATATTTAGCTATTGTTTTTGGATAAAAAAGATATTTGTTACATTTGATATTTATTACATTTGATATTTGTTGTAAACTCGTTATATGCTCGAAAGTAAATAACTTATTTAATTATTGTAACATTATAACTATTTAAATATAAATTACATACACACACAAAACTCACTTGTCGCCATTATCAACATCTCAAAACGTAGACGTACAAAGGTTCACTGTTGTTAACTGGATCTTCATAAATTGTAATAAAGATATTCTACTTCAGTTCAGTTAAGCCTTCATAAAAATTGGATCTTCGTAAATATGAATTGAAAGAATTCTGTGCATTCAAACTGCGCACTTCTGTTAATAGCCTTCGAAAAAAATATCAATTCAGTCTAAGTTCTTTGCTGCTAATCAAACTGAAAAACTCATTTCACACACAGTCCTATAAATTTCAACCTAAAAGATTTCAGTATTCTAGAAAAGTAACAAAAAAGACCTAATCTGTCTCTCCCGTTTACAGCCAATCGTCAGCTAAATCCTTTAGGTCATTACGACTTAAACAAATTAGTTTAGAAAGCTCTCTTTCTTATAGCTTATTGCTAAAGAAGATAATACGCACAGACCAGTAAGGAAAAGACCCCGCTTCGATCCAGCGTAGTACGAAAACGAAATCGCCAAAAGGTGGCGACATGCGGGGGAAGTGTCCTTGAATGAACCAATTAGATCACTTTTTTTTGACCGGTTGTCAATCACGAGAAATCAAACTAGTGATGGGACGTCGTATTGTCATCTGTCGACATGTATCGATAAATTGTTTCTGTTTTTTGTTGTTTCTCTAATACAAGACAATTCTAAAACAAATGTTGAAATTGAACTTAATTATTATTAATACAGTAATAAAGTTATAAGTTACAGTTATAAGCTTAGTGGTCTGTGATAATACGTAAGACTTTTAGCGATTGCTGAAAACCACAGGTTTCATCAAGATTAGTCTCATATTTGGCCTCCTGATTGTTAAACTATTATAAAACTGTAACAGGAAGTTTGTACATTGAAGATATTTACACAAAAAAAGTAACGATATGGTTTTTAGGTATCCCCGATTCCATATCACCAATTTTTGGATTTTTTGTCTGTCTGTTTGTTTGTTTGTGTGTTTGAACGAGCATCACCAAAAACTACTGAACCGATTTTGATGACACTTTTTTTGTTTGATAGCTTTTGCTTGATCTGACTTCTTCTTATCGTGTGGGCAGAGCCCTGGTGTCAGAGTTTGTTCAGACCGCCTTTTACGGCCTCTGACGTGGTTTTTATGTAACGACTACTACAGCCAGAGATAGTAGCCGGGACCAACGGCTTAACAAGCTATCCGAAGCTAATCTGGTATATAATTTGTGCGGACAAAGTCGCGGGTTAACGCTCGTTAATAATAATATCGTCCTGAGTTTTTGCGGCGTAATGAGGAGTTTTAAAACTAGGTACAATAAAAGTACTGTAGTAAGCTACAGTTTTGTATTGAATATCGTACAGCGCTCCTAGTGGTTACGTTGAGAACTAATTTTGTCATACAAAAATGGCGCCGCAACTACAGTAATAACGTTTAGTGATAACTCATGGTATTTTAGGCTTAAAAAGTTAAAATAAATGCATGTCACTGGTTCAGACGCATCCGTTGACGGAGTGTTATATCAAGTTTTCCATGATTTAATACCATTCTTTTATTAATATTTAACGTTGCACATTCAACTCACAACAACGCCATCTCTCGAGCCACTTGGAACTAATATTTCTTATTTTTTTTATAGCTTTCGGAATCCTCTATCTCAGTAAATTGAGGAATTATGTGACTATTAAGTATAAAAGCAGAACGCGATCGAGAAAGATTTTCTGCTTGCGATAAGCTTGAAATTCGAAATCTGAAAAGCCTTCATAACGCGAAGGGACACGAAGAGGTCCGGAAAGACCCAAAATGGTGAGGTTTACCAAATCATAAATTATTCAAGTAAACCGCTCAAAACTGCGGACGGGTTGACTCCAAAGGGACTAAGCTGAATATAACTAATTGTTCGAAATTGGAATGTTTGCAATAACATTTTAGAGTTCAATTTCGGTTTTATTTGATTTAGATAAGTTTGTTTTTGTATAACTAGTTTGGATATTCTATTAATATCATTGAAGGACTTTGTAAATCACATAATTTGCGTAACACTCTCAAACTAGAGCTAATATTTTCGGAAGCACATAAAAGCTATCATGAAAAAAATTATATGAACTTATCTTTAGTTTATATTATAATGAAAAAACCAATCGGTATAAACAATCCTCCAATACCAACCAATACCTCGACGTCCAATAGTATTTTTTTCGTACAAATTTATTTCATACGTATTTTAGAATAAACAGAATTGAACCTAACATGAAACTCTCTGTACCTGCACGACTAGCATGCCACCCACGAAAAAGCGACAAAACGAGATAAGCGTCATGCGCGTACTTAATGACATACGTAAACTAACAAAAAGATGGATGCGAATCTAGATTTTTGTCGTTTTCTTGGGGTTTGGCATGGGAGGCCTACTGGTCCACATATTAATCTATGTACTGCCTAAACAGTATTTGTGAAGTTTGTGTATTCATTCGGTCATGATTTTGAGATTCAAAATAGCAGCTTTTCATTAGCATTGCTTTTTATTTAGCATTATCTTTCTGTCGTATTTAACAATATTTCCATCAGAACAAGTTCTTTGCAGCACTTTTCGATATATGAATATTTAATAGAAAACCTCAACTGGCTATCAATAAAGAATAGAAAAAAAAATAAGAAGAAATCAAAATCTAATCTATTAACCCGCCACAGTTCGCGTAAAATGAATGAGAAACACAATAATCTGCTCCAGTTCACCGGCGTATCTGTTTTTGGAATCCCAATGGAAAAATGTGAAAAATAAAGAAAACCACAGTAATTCAAGAGTCACTCAAAATAAAAATGTCACCTCATTCAGCTTAACAAAAACATGCCAACAGCAAAACAGCTAATAAACAGTAGCAATTCACATTTATTAGCAACCATTAATCCAAGACTTACAAAACCGGCGCTGTTTAATCATAACCGTTACTCTGACTAGGGATGCAACGGATGAGTATGTGAATATCCATAAACGAAATTACAGAATGTCAGAAAAAAAATGTTCGTTAAAAATACATATACCTACCTATCAGAAATAACTTAGAAAAACAGAAAAGAAAAAAATTAATAATTCGAAGCTGTACATTGTAATAAAAAAAAAAATTCGGGTAATCTGGTTGGGTACCTCAGGGACGCAGCCGCAGTGGAGTAGGTACGTGAAACGTCTTGTACCGGGTAATAATAAGGCTTCTATCCTCTAAATAATGGTCATAAAATAATGCCAGTTGGTGCTATACCTACTTCCAAAGTAATAAGCGATCCTATCGTAACATATTTCATTACATTTGGTTTCTTTAGTGACCGAAATATCAAAATTTATATAACTTATAGGTATGGGCAATAAATAATCAAATTCACACCCGAACACTAAATAATTTTCATAGCAGACCTATTTTCTCTGGATGATGTTACCATGCTGGGCTTCTAGGTCAATATGGTTCAGAGCTTATAATCCGGGTCAGTCATGGATAATACTTGGTAAGCCGTTGATGTTTAGTTAGCACTATACAAATCTTTTATTCTTAGTTTGCGTTTAAGATGTGAATGTGTTAATAATCGATATTATTATTGTAAGTATTAAATAATCAATCGATCAATTACACAGCCAAAGCCCAAAAACATGATTTCGTCTGGCTCAACCTGGACAGATAAACGACCAATGTTGATTGGCTTTTTCTACTACAACATGCGTAATTGTCATTTGATATGGGTCATGATGACCCAAGAGAAGGAGAAGACAGCTAAATATACTTAGGCCGGATTCGACCAAACTTTGATTTATAGAAGAGTAACTATATAAGGAACATTTTAACTCTTAGTGTTTACTCCCAAATATTTTCATTTGTCTTGTACCACACTAAACCCATACTAAAAGAACGAATGTATAATCCACATAAAGAAAGAGGTCGGTGTATCCGTACTTATTGCATTGTGAGGTTCTTTTTTCTTAAATGTTTTTAATTAAGTGATATTGACATTTCATTAGTCTCGGTATAAGTTTTACACCGTCAAAATTGGCCGTGTAAACTCTCAACTTATTCATAGATTAGGGTTAGTAAAACGCAAAATCAGTTTACTCTAGAGTAACGGGCGCCTTAATCTAAGAATAAAATTTACTCGCTTTTGATCGAATCGGGACTTAAGGAAATACCAAAGGCTTATAAGGGTTCAAATATTAGTAGCTAGAATTAAAGATTTCAACATAAATATCCGTAATATCTAAATTCGTAACATCCCTAATTCTAACTAGGAAAGGTTATAAATTTAAGTGAAACGGCGACGTATCTTTTGCAATTTATATCCTGTTCAAGTTACGTGTTTACAAATTTTTCAAAACATAGCTTTTATGAATATTCTACTCTTGCTTTTTAGTAGTTGGGTAGATAACGTAGGATTAAAAAGTTTTATTTTTTATTTTCGTACGTCTAGTAGCCCAGTCATTTTACAGAGTTTTGAAGTAGGGGTGGGGAGTAATTATCAATGGGACTTTTAAACTGTAACCGAAACCATTTATTGTCAACAAAACGATCTGAAAACGCATTACAAAAAATTTGCTACGCAACATGAAATCAAAATTGTATCTCGCAAAAGGCTTTTAACTTAATAATACTATTACCAATGCACTCATTTTAATTAGATTTAACAATATAAATTAGTTTTGAGCAATAAAATAGGCACTGAAATATTAAAAATGAGGTATTTATTAGAAAATACTAATGTATTTTTCAAAGCCTTCTAAGTAGACAAAAATATTATTAACACCACGTTTTAAGTACGTATAACGATAAAGCCTTAAAAATGTGCAAAAAAATATCGTTAGGTTTTTAGAACGAGATAAATGCTAAATTTTAAATTTGAAACTGTTGCTGATGTAATATTTATTTTATTTTGGTATATTTCTAGACTCAAATTGGCACTATACCGAAAAAAAAACAACTTACTTTTGTGAGTATGGTCACTCGGCCGTTGGTACTCAGATAAGCATATACATGCGCTTGCTTGATTTCTACCACTCGCGCCAAACGGCAACGTCGCATACGTCGCGCGCTGTAGGAAGTAATAACAACTTTGAGTCTTCATTAAATACATTTTTGCGCGTACCGTCTGGTAGTAGGTAACTAAATAGTGGGAATTTATTGTTTTCTAAGGAAATGATGTATCTGCTACGGAGTAACTAAGTAATCTATGATATTGTAAACTCCCTCGCATTCTTATTTGTGAGAGAACGCTTGCTTCCCTGAAGTGGGATCGTACAGGACCGGTGTGAAATTGGTAGCCAAAAGTAGTAGCTTTTTATAACCTGCCCAAATTAAGGAGTCGTCAATTTTAATAGACTATTTAGCTTTAAAAAGGTATGATGCAAGAGACCTGAAAGGTTAAATTGTATGTAGGCAAAATGTTTGAATACTAAGCTATATTCTAAGATAAATTTTATCAGGTTTAATAGGGTACGAGTGACTGATATGATCGATAGAACGTGAGAGTATATTTTTCGCTATAGTACCCAATAAAATGCTAGCTACCGGTATGATGCAAGAGACCTGACAGGTTAAGTTGCATTTGGGCATAATACTTGAACACTAAGCTAGATTTTAAGACTAATTTTATTTGGTTTGATATGGTACGAGTGCTCGATATGGCCGATAAAGGTGAGATATTTTTTTTTCTTCGGTACTAAAAAAAAGCTACTGCTAGATATAGGTATGATGCAAGAGACCTGACAGGTTAAAAAGTATATAGGCATAATGTTTGAGTACTAAGCTATATTTTAAGATAAATTTTATCAGGTTTAATATGGTACGAGTGATTGATATGATCGATAGAACGTTAGAGTATTTTTTTCGCCATAGTCCCCAATAAAATGCTAGCTACCGGTATGATGCAAGAGACCTGACAGGTTGAGTTGTTTTTAGGCATAATACTTGAACACTAAGCTATATTTTAAGACTAATTTTATTTGGTTTGATATGGTACGAGTGCTCGATATGGCCGATAAAGGTGAGATATTTTTTTTTCTTCGGTACTAAAAAAAGCTACTGCTAGATATAGGTATGATGCAAGAGACCTGACAGGTTAAATTGTAGAAAGGCATATTGTTTGAATACTAAGCTACATACTAAGATAAATTTTATCAGGTTTGATATGGTACGAGTGATTGATATGATCGATAGAACGTGGGAGTATTTTTTTCGCTATAGTACCAAATAAAAAGCTAGCTACTGGTATGATGCCAGAGACCTGACAGTTTAAAAAGTATATAGGCATAGTATTTGAGTACTAAGCTATATATTAAGATAAATTTTATCAGGTTTAATAGGGTACGAGTGACTGATATGGTCGATAGAACGTGAGAGTATTTTTTTCGCTAAAGTACCCAATTAAATGCTAGCTACCGGTATGATGCAAGAGACCTGACAGGTTGAGCTGTTTTTAGGCATAATACTTGAATACTAAGCTATATTTTAAGACTAATTTTATTTGGTTTGATATGGTACGAGTGCTCGATATGGCCGATAAAGGTGAGATATTTTTTTTTCTTCGGTACTAAAAAAAAGCTACTGCTAGATATAGGTATGATGCAAGAGACCTGACAGGTTAAATTGCATTTGGGCATAATACTTGAACACTAAGCTATATTTTAAAACTAATTTTATTTGGTTTGATATGGTACGAGTGCTCGATATGGCCGATAAAGGTGAGATATTTTTTTTTCTTCGGTACTAAAAAAAAGCTACTGCTAGATATAGGTATGATGCAAGAGACCTGACAGGATAAAAAGTATATAGGCATAATGTTTGAGTACTAAGCTATATTTTAAGATAAATTTTATCAGGTTTAATATGGTACGAGTGATTGATATGATCGATAGAACGTTAGAGTATTTTTTTCGCTATAGTCCCCAATAAAATGCTAGCTACCGGTATGATGCAAGAGACCTGACAGGTTGAGTTGTTTTTAGGCATAATACTTGAACACTAAGCTATATTTTAAGACTAATTTTATTTGGTTTGATTTGGTACGAGTGCTCGATATGGCCGATAAAGGTGAGATATTTTTTTTTCTTCGGTACTAAAAAAAGCTACTGCTAGATATAGGTATGATGCAAGAGACCTGACAGGTTAAATTGTAGAAAGGCATATTGTTTGAATACTAAGCTACATACTAAGATAAATTTTATTAGGTTTGATATGGTACGAGTGATTGATATGATCGATAGAACGTGGCAGTATTTTTTTCGCTATAGTACCAAATAAAAAGCTAGCTACTGGTATGATGCCAGAGACCTGACAGTTTAAAAAGTATATAGGCATAGTGTTTGAGTACTAAGCTATATATTAAGATAAATTTTATCAGGTTTAATAGGGTACGAGTGACTGATATGGTCGATAGAACGTGAGAGTATTTTTTTCGCTAAAGTACCCAATTAAATGCTAGCTACCGGTATGATGCAAGAGACCTGACAGGTTGAGCTGTTTTTAGGCATAATACTTGAATACTAAGCTATATTTTAAGACTAATTTTATTTGGTTTGATATGGTACGAGTGCTCGATATGACCGATAAAGGTGAGATATTTTTTTTTCTTCGGTACTAAAAAAAAAGCTACTGCTAGATACAGGTATGATGCAAAAGACCCGACAGGTTAAATTGTAGATAGGCATATTGTTTGAATACTAAGCTTTAATCAAAGATAAATTTTATCAGGTTTGATATGGTACGAGTGATTGATATGATCGATAGAACGTGGGAGTATTTTTTTCGCTATAGTACCAAATAAAAAGCTAGCTACTGGTATGATGCCAGAGACCTGACGGGTTAAAAAGTATATAGGCATAATGTTTGAGTACTAAGCTATATTTTAAGATAAATTTTATCAGGTTTAATAGGGTACGAGTGACTGATATGATCGATAGAACGTGAAAGTATATTTTTCGCTATAGTACCCAATAAAATGCTAGCTACCAGTATGATGCAAGAGACCTGACAGGTTAAGTTGCATTTGGGCATAATACTTGAACACTAAGCTATATTTTAAGACTAATTTTATTTGGTTTGATATGGTACGAGTGCTCGATATGGCCGATAAAGGTGAGATATTTTTTTTTCTTCGGTACTAAAAAAAAGCTACTGCTAGATATAAGTATGATGCAAGAGACCTGACAGGTTAAAAAGTATATAGGCATAATGTTTGAGTACTAAGCTATATTTTAAGATAAATTTTATCAGGTTTAATAGGGTACGAGTGACTGATATGATCGATAGAACGTGAGAGTATTTTTTTCGCTATAGTACCCAATAAAATGCTAGCTACCGGTATGATGCAAGAGACCTGACAGGTTAAGTTGCATTTGGGCATAATACTTGAACACTAAGCTATATTTTAAGACTAATTTTATTTGGTTTGATATGGTACGAGTGCTCGATATGGCCGATAAAGGTGAGATATTTTTTTTTCTTCGGTACTAAAAAAAGCTACTGCTAGATATAGGTATGATGCAAGAGACCTGACAGGTTAAGTTGCATTTGGGCATAATACTTGAACACTAAGCTATATTTTAAGACTAATTTTATTTGGTTTGATATGGTACGAGTGCTCGATATGGCCGATAAAGGTGAGATATTTTTTTTTCTTCGGTACTAAAAAAAAGCTACTGCTAGATATAGGTATGATGCAAGAGACCTGACAGGTTAAGTTGCATTTGGGCATAATACTTGAACACTAAGCTATATTTTAAGACTAATTTTATCAGGTTTAATATGGTACGAGTGATTGATATGATCGATAGAACGTTAGAGTATTTTTTTCGCTATAGTCCCCAATAAAATGCTAGCTACCGGTATGATGCAAGAGACCTGACAGGTTGAGTTGTTTTTAGGCATAATACTTGAACACTAAGCTATATTTTAAGACTAATTTTATTTGGTTTGATATGGTACGAGTGCTCGTTATGGCCGATAAAGGTGAGATATTTTTTTTTCTTCGGTACTAAAAAAAAGCTACTGCTAGATATAGGTATGATGCAAGAGACCTGACAGGTTAAATTGTAGAAAGGCATATTGTTTGAATACTAAGCTACATACTAAGATAAATTTTATCAGGTTTGATATGGTACGAGTGATTGATATGATCGATAGAACGTGGGAGTATTTTTTTCGCTATAGTACCAAATAAAAAGCTAGCTACTGGTATGATGCCAGAGACCTGACAGTTTAAAAAGTATATAGGCATAGTGTTTGAGTACTAAGCTATATATTAAGATAAATTTTATCAGGTTTAATAGGGTACGAGTGACTGATATGGTCGATAGAACGTGAGAGTATTTTTTTCTCTAAAGTACCCAATTAAATGCTAGCTACCGGTATGATGCAAGAGACCTGACAGGTTGAGCTGTTTTTAGGCATAATACTTGAATACTAAGCTATATTTTAAGACTAATTTTATTTGGTTTGATATGGTACGAGTGCTCGATATGACCGATAACGGTGAGATATTTTTTTTTCTTCGGTACTAAAAAAAAGCTACTGCTAGATACAGGTATGATGCAAGAGACCTGACAGGTTAAATTGTAGATAGGCATATTGTTTGAATACTAAGCTACATACTAAGATAAATTTTATCAGGTTTGATATGGTACGAGTGATTGATATGATCGATGGAACGTGGGAGTATTTTTTTCGCTATAGTACCAAATAAAAAGCTAGCTACTGGTATGATGCAAGAGACCTGACAGGTTAAGTTGCATTTGGGCATAATACTTGAACACTAAGCTATATTTTAAGACTAATTTTATTTGGTTTGATATGGTACGAGTGCTCGATATGGCCGATAAAGGTGAGATATTTTTTTTTCTTCGGTACTAAAAAAAGCTACTGCTAGATATAGGTATGATGCAAGAGACCTGACAGGTTAAGTTGCATTTGGGCATAATACTTGAACACTAAGCTATATTTTAAGACTAATTTTATTTGGTTTGATATGGTACGAGTGCTCGTTATGGCCGATAAAGGTGAGATATTTTTTTTTCTTCGGTACTAAAAAAAAGCTACTGCTAGATATAGGTATGATGCAAGAGACCTGACAGGTTAAATTGTAGAAAGGCATATTGTTTGAATACTAAGCTACATACTAAGATAAATTTTATCAGGTTTGATATGGTACGAGTGATTGATATGATCGATAGAACGTGGGAGTATTTTTTTCGCTATAGTACCAAATAAAAAGCTAGCTACTGGTATGATGCCAGAGACCTGACAGTTTAAAAAGTATATAGGCATAGTGTTTGAGTACTAAGCTATATATTAAGATAAATTTTATCAGGTTTAATAGGGTACGAGTGACTGATATGGTCGATAGAACGTGAGAGTATTTTTTTCGCTAAAGTACCCAATTAAATGCTAGCTACCGGTATGATGCAAGAGACCTGACAGGTTGAGCTGTTTTTAGGCATAATACTTGAATACTAAGCTATATTTTAAGACTAATTTTATTTGGTTTGATATGGTACGAGTGCTCGATATGGCCGATAAAGGTGAGATATTTTTTTTTCTTCGGTACTAAAAAAAAGCTACGGCTAAATACAGGTATGATCCAAGAGACCTGACAGGTTAAATTGTAGATAAGCACATTGTTTGAATACTAAGCTTTAATCAAAGATAAATTTTATCAGGTTTAATAGGGTACGAGTGACTGATATGGTCGATAGAACGTGAGAGTATTTTTTTCGCTAAAGTACCCAATTAAATGCTAGCTACCGGTATGATGCAAGAGACCTGACAGGTTGAGTTGTTTTTAGGCATAATACTTGGACACTAAGCTATCTTTTAAGACTAATTTCATTTGGTTTGATATGGTACGAGTGCTCGATATGACCGACAAAGGTGAGATATTTTTTTTTCTTCGGTACCAAAAAAAAGCTACTGCTAGATACAGGTATGATGCAAGAGACCTGACAGGTTAAATTGTAGATAGGCATATTGTTTGAATATTAAGCTACATACTAAGATAAATTTTATCAGGTTTGATATGGTACGAGTGATTGATATGATCGATGGAACGTGGGAGTATTTTTTTCGCTATAGTACCAAATAAAAAGCTAGCTACTGGTATGATGCCAGAGACCTGACAGGTTAAATTGTAGATAGGCATATTGTTTGAATACTAAGCTACATACTAAGATAAATTTTATCAGGTTTGATATGGTACGAGTGCTCGATATGATCGATGGAACGTGGGAGTATTTTTTTCGCTATAGTACCAAGTAAAAAGCTAGCTACCGGTATGATGCAAGAGACCTTACAGGTTGAGTTGTTTTTAGGCATAATACTTGAATACTAAGCTATATTTTAAGACTAATTTTATTTGGTTTGATATGGTACGAGTGCTCGATATGACCGATAAAGGTGAGATATTTTTTTTTCTTCGGTACTAAAAAAAAGCTACTGCTAGATACAGGTATGATGCAAGAGACCTGACAGGTTAAATTGTAGATAGGCATATTGTTTGAATACTAAGCTACATACTAAGATAAATTTTATCAGGTTTGATATGGTTCGAGTGATTGATATGATCGATAGATCGTTAGAGTATTTTTTTCGCTATAGTCACCAATAAAATGCTAGCTATCGGTATGATGCAAGAGACCTGACAGTTTGAGTTGTTTTTAGGCATAATACTTGGACACTAAGCTATCTTTTAAGACTCATTTCATTTGGTTTGATATGGTACGAGTGCTCGATATGACCGATAAAGGTGAGATATTTTTTTTCTTCGGTACCAAAAAAAAGCTACTGCTAGATACAGGTATGATGCAAGAGACCTGACAGGTTAAATTGTAGATAGGCATATTGTTTGAATACTAAGCTACATACTAAGATAAATTTTATCAGGTTTGATATGGTACGAGTGCTCGATATGATCGATGGAACGTGGGAGTATTTTTTTCGCTATAGTACCAAGTAAAAAGCTAGCTACCGGTATGATGCAAGAGACCTGACAGGTTAAGTTGTATTTATGCATAATACTTGAACACTAAGCTATATTTTTAGACTAACTTTATATGGTTTGAAATGGTACGAACGTTCGATATGACCGACAAAACGTTGCAGAAGTTTTTTCGCTTTGTTACTAAAAATGCTGCTGCTAGATTAAGGTATGATGAAAGAGACCTGACAGGTTAAGTTGTACGTAGACATTATAGTGTTCAAGACACTAAGCTAAACTCTGAGATAAATTATATCAGACTAAAGATTGAAAAATTTGTCTCGGGTGGGACTTGAACCCGCACTCTTCCAAACCGGGGAACTGCGTAATCCAATTTCGCCACCGAGCCTGATCTTTAATTTGATTCGAAATAGCACAACATTACTGTAACATGTTTAAAAATCAATAATATTTGAAATTATATCAGGTTTGATATTGTACGAGTGTTCGATAATAATATGACCGACGGAATGTGGGAGTAATTTTTTTCACTTTAGTATTAACTAAAAAACTAGCTACGGGTATGATTATAAACACTTACCTATATTTAAATATTTCTTTTTTAGTGTTTCATATGGAACGGTCATCCGAAATGGCCAAAAAAAGAAAGAGTCCGCTATAGGACCATAATTAAAGCTAGTTACTGCTTCTGGTAAGATGCAAAGAAACAAGTTCAATTGTTTAAAGTTATAATACTTGAATACTAAGCCATATCTAAAATAATTCTTTAATATGGTTTAATATGGTTCGAGTGTAAAAAAATATGACCGAAAGGATGTGGTAGTCAGTTTTTTCCATAGATCATAGTTTGAAGAATTACGGACTGGTTTGTTGCAAAATACCTGAAAAGTGCATATAGTTTATTTTAAAGTACCATTTAATTTGGTTTGAGGGAAAAAACACGTGCACTTATTTTCTTTTTGAAGAAATATAACACATGCAAAACATTTTTGGCTAGTCTTATTCTTACTTATTGACAATGCATTCCACTTGTTATCGGAAATGCACGCGCCGTCGCCATTGTCCTATTATTGACTTACAATTGCTGCCGCTGCCGCCGGTACGGTTTTGTTTATAATTATGTAGTGCATAAAAATTGTTTTATTGCACTCCTTGTATGAGAGATATTTTATTTAAGTGTCTTTGTTATTATGTTCGACTATAGAATAATTCATGTCTAAAACTTTTACTAAATTACTTTGACTAGATTACTTATATTTAATACCCTTCACTTTACTCCTTTAATTTTTTAATTTTTGCTTTCTATAATACAAATCTATTAACACGTTCCGGGACAGTGACCGGCTATAGCAGTGATAACAATAAAAGTTCTATTGTATCTCGTTCACCAGCCCGAAACGTGTTAATATATTACTCCCACGTT
Source organism: Agonopterix arenella (assembly GCA_927399405.1). Taxonomy (NCBI): domain Eukaryota; kingdom Metazoa; phylum Arthropoda; class Insecta; order Lepidoptera; family Depressariidae; genus Agonopterix; species Agonopterix arenella. The sequence goes on from OV656704.1 coordinate 2,894,358, forward strand.
CTATTAGTCATATCAAGCACTGATACCATATCAAACCTGATAAATAAAGTTTGAGAATATAGCTTAGTGCTCAAGTATTATGCCAATTTACAAAAAAACCTGTCAGGTCTCTGGCATCATACCAGTAGCTGGGTTTTTATTAGGTACTATAGCGAAAAAAATACTCCCACGTTCTATCAATCACATCAATCACTCGTACCATATCAAACCTGATAAAATTTATCTTTGATTAAAGCTTAGTATGCAAACAATGTGCTTATCTACAATTTAACCTGTCAGGTCTCTTGGATCATACCTGTATCTAGCCGTAGCTTTTTTTAGTACCGAAGAAAAAAAATATCTCACCTTTATCGGTCATATCGAGCACTCGTACCATATCAAACCAAATAAAATTAGTCTTAAAATATAGATTAGTGTTCAAGTATTATGCCTAAAAACAACTCAAACTGTCAGGTCTCTTGCATCATACCGGTAGCTAGCATTTTATTGGGGACTATAGCGAAAAAAATACTCTAACGTTCTATCGATCATATCAATCACTCGTACCCTATTAAACCTGATAAAATTTATTTTTAAATATAGCTTAGTACTCAAACATTATGCCTTTTTACGTTTTAACCTGTCAGGTCTCTGGCATCATACCAGTAGCTAGCTTTTTATTTGGTACTATAGCGAAAAAAATACTCCCACGTTCCATCGATCATATCAATCACTCGTACCATATCAAACCTGATAAAATTTATCTTAGTATGTAGCTTAGTATTCAAACAATATGCCTATCTACAATTTAACCTGTCAGGTCTCTTGCATCATACCTGTATCTAGCAGTAGCTTTTTTTTAGTACCGAAGAAAAAAAAATATCTCACCTTTATCGGTCATATCGAGCACTCGTACCATATCAAACCAAATAAAATTAGTCTTAAAATATAGCTTAGTATTCAAGTATTATGCCTAAAAACAGCTCAACCTGTCAGGTCTCTTGCATCATACCGGTAGCTAGCATTTAATTGGGTACTTTAGAGAAAAAAATACTCTCACGTTCTATCGACCATATCAGTCACTCGTACCCTATTAAACCTGATAAAATTTATCTTAATATATAGCTTAGTACTCAAACACTATGCCTATATACTTTTTAAACTGTCAGGTCTCTGGCATCATACCAGTAGCTAGCTTTTTATTTGGTACTATAGCGAAAAAAATACTCCCACGTTCTATCGATCATATCAATCACTCGTACCATATCAAACCTGATAAAATTTATCTTTGATTAAAGCTTAGTATTCAAACAATGTTTTTATCTACAATTTAACCTGTCAGGTCTCTTGGATCATACCTGTATTTAGCCGTAGCTTTTTTTTAGTACCGAAGAAAAAAAAATATCTCACCTTTATCGGTCATATCGAGCACTCGTACCATATCAAACCAAATAAAATTAGTCTTAAAATATAGCTTAGTATTCAAGTATTATGCCTAAAAACAGCTCAACCTGTCAGGTCTCTTGCATCATACCGGTAGCTAGCATTTAATTGGGTACTTTAGCGAAAAAAATACTCTCACGATCTATCGATCATATCAATCACTCGTACCCTATTAAACCTGATAAAATTTATTTTAAAATATAGCTTAGTACTCAAACATTATGCCTTTTTACGTTTTAACCTGTCAGGTCTCTGGCATCATACCAGTAGCTAGCTTTTTATTTGGTACTATAGCGAAAAAAATACTCCCACGTTCCATCGATCATATCAATCACTCGTACCATATCAAACCTGATAAAATTTATCTTAGTATGTAGCTTAGTATTCAAACAATATGCCTATCTACAATTTAACCTGTCAGGTCTCTTGCATCATACCTGTATCTAGCAGTAGCTTTTTTTTAGTACCGAAGAAAAAAAAATATCTCACCTTTATCGGTCATATCGAGCACTCGTACCATATCAAACCAAATAAAATTAGTCTTAAAATATAGCTTAGTATTCAAGTATTATGCCTAAAAACAGCTCAACCTGTCAGGTCTCTTGCATCATACCGGTAGCTAGCATTTAATTGGGTACTTTAGAGAAAAAAATACTCTCACGTTCTATCGACCATATCAGTCACTCGTACCCTATTAAACCTGATAAAATTTATCTTAATATATAGCTTAGTACTCAAACACTATGCCTATATACTTTTTAAACTGTTAGGTCTCTGGCATCATACCAGTAGCTAGCTTTTTATTTGGTACTATAGCGAAAAAAATACTCCCACGTTCTATCGATCATATCAATCACTCGTACCATATCAAACCTGATAAAATTTATCTTTGATTAAAGCTTAGTATTCAAACAATGTTTTTATCTACAATTTAACCTGTCAGGTCTCTTGGATCATACCTGTATTTAGCCGTAGCTTTTTTTTAGTACCGAAGAAAAAAAAATATCTCACCTTTATCGGTCATATCGAGCACTCGTACCATATCAAACCAAATAAAATTAGTCTTAAAATATAGCTTAGTATTCAAGTATTATGCCTAAAAACAGCTCAACCTGTCAGGTCTCTTGCATCATACCGGTAGCTAGCATTTAATTGGGTACTTTAGCGAAAAAAATACTCTCACGATCTATCGATCATATCAATCACTCGTACCCTATTAAACCTGATAAAATTTATTTTAAAATATAGCTTAGTACTCAAACATTATGCCTTTTTACGTTTTAACCTGTCAGGTCTCTGGCATCATACCAGTAGCTAGCTTTTTATTTGGTACTATAGCGAAAAAAATACTCCCACGTTCTATCGATCATATCAATCACTCGTACCATATCAAACCTGATAAAATTTATCTTAGTATGTAGCTTAGTATTCAAACAATATGCTTTTCTACAATTTAACCTGTCAGGTCTCTTGCATCATACCTATATCTAGCAGTAGCTTTTTTTTAGTACCGAAGAAAAAAAAATATCTCACCTTTATCGGCCATATCGAGCACTCGTACCATATCAAACCAAATAAAATTAATCTTAAAATATAGCTTAGTGTTCAAGTATTATGCCTAAAAACCAATCAACCTGTCAGGTCTCTTGCAGCATACCGGTAGCTAGCATTTTATTGGGGACTATAGCGAAAAAAATACTCTAACGTTCTATCGATCATATCAATCACTCGTACCCTATTAAACCTGATAAAATTTATCTTAAAATATAGCTTAGTACTCAAACATTATGCCTATATACTTTTTAACCTGTCAGGTCTCTTGCATCATACCTATATCTAGCAGTAGCTTTTTTTTAGTACCGAAGAAAAAAAAATATCTCACCTTTATCGGCCATATCGAGCACTCGTACCATATCAAACCAAATAAAATTAGTCTTAAAATATAGCTTAGTGTTCAAGTATTATGCCCAAATGCAACTTAACCTGTCAGGTCTCTTGCATCATACCGGTAGCTAGCATTTTATTGGGTACTATAGCGAAAAATATACTCTCACGTTCTATCGATCATATCAGTCACTCGTACCCTATTAAACCTGATAAAATTTATCTTAAAATATAGCTTAGTACTCAAACACTATCCCTATATACTTTTTAAACTGTCAGGTCTCTGGCATCATACCAGTAGCTAGCTTTTTATTTGCTACTATAGCGAAAAAAATACTCCCACGTTCTATCAATCATATCAATCACTCGTACTATATCAAACCTGATAAAATTTATCTTAGTATGTAGCTTAGTATTGAAACAATATGCCTTTCTACAATTTAACCTGTCAGGTCTCTTGCATCATACCTGTATCTAGCAGTAGCTTTTTATTAGTACCGAAGAAAAAAAAAATATCTCAACTTTATCGGCCATATCGAGCACTCGTACCATATCAAACCAAATAAAATTAGTCTTAAAATATAGCTTAGTGTTCAAGTATTATGCCCAAATGCAACTTAACCCGTCAGGTCTCTGGCATCATACCAGTAGCTAGCTTTTTATTTGGTACTAAAGCGAAAAAAATACTCCCACGTTCTATCGATCATATCAATCACTCGTACCATATCAAACCTGATAAAATTTATCTTTGATTAAAGCTTAGTATTCAAACAATATGCCTATCTACAATTTAACCTGTCAGGTCTTTTGCATCATACCTGTATCTAGCAGTAGCTTTTTTTTAGTACCGAAGAAAAAAAAATATCTCACCTTTATCGGTCATATCGAGCACTCGTACCATATCAAACCAAATAAAATTAGTCTTAAAATATAGCTTAGTATTCAAGTATTATGCCTAAAAACAGCTCAACCTGTCAGGTCTCTTGCATCATACCGGTAGCTAGCATTTAATTGGGTACTTTAGCGAAAAAAATACTCTCACGTTCTATCGACCATATCAGTCACTCGTACCCTATTAAACCTGATAAAATTTATCTTAATATATAGCTTAGTACTCAAACACTATGCCTATATACTTTTTAAACTGTCAGGTCTCTGGCATCATACCAGTAGCTAGCTTTTTATTTGGTACTATAGCGAAAAAAATACTCCCACGTTCTATCGATCATATCAATCACTCGTACCATATCAAACCTGATAAAATTTATCTTAGTATGTAGCTTAGTATTCAAACAATATGCCTTTCTACAATTTAACCTGTCAGGTCTCTTGCATCATACCTCTATCTAGCAGTAGCTTTTTATTAGTACCGAAGAAAAAAAAATATCTCACCTTTATCGGCCATATCGAGCACTCGTACCATATCAAACCAAATAAAATTAGTCTTAAAATATAGCTTAGTGTTCAAGTATTATGCCTAAAAACAACTCAACCTGTCAGGTCTCTTGCATCATACCGGTAGCTAGCATTTTATTGGGGACTATAGCGAAAAAAATACTCTAACGTTCTATCGATCATATCAATCACTCGTACACTATTAAACCTGATAAAATTTATCTTAAAATATAGCTTAGTACTCAAAAATTATGCCTATATACTTTTTAACCTGTCAGGTCTCTTGCATCATGCCTTTTTAAAGCTAAATAGTCTATTAAAATTGACGACTCCTTAATTTGGTCAGGTTATAAAAAGCTACTACTTTTGGCTACCAATTTCACACCGGTTCGTACAGGCTTAACTTAGCTACTTTTGTTTGCACTTTGTCTTCATATCCTTTGATGGAAAATGCATAATATGAAGCCGAGGATGTATAGGGATAGCGCTTGTCCAGAAAATTCATATTTTAGTCCTCTTTCAGAGTCCACGATTGAATTTAGTGGAAAATCATAAAAGTTCATAAAGTAATCATAAAACCATCTAGGAATAGTTTACATTTTCACAGACTATGCGGTTTTATGGCGGATTAGCTAATTCGACGACCCGGTTGGTGTAATAGTTACAACGCCGGACTGTTAAATCAGGGTCCTGGGTTCGAATCCCGGTTCGGTCATGGATGTTATATGTTTGTGCCGTTGTTGTATGGTTTCAATAATAAAAAGCCTATACTGCTTGTTTGGGATCATTACAATGCATGTGCATCTGAGCCTTAAAAAGCTAATAATTAAAAAAGTAAAAAATTTAGGGATTCCAATACAAGAAACGTGTTTTTTTCAACCACGACGACGACCGTTTTATGGGATTCAGGGCGTTTGTTAGCTCTATCATAAAAAACGGTAGGTTACATACAAGCGTCAAACCGGTCAATTGTGTGTCGGGCTTGCGCTAAGGATCCCGGAGAAAACTTGGTAATATTGTATGGTGGTACGGATACGGAACCCTCCGTGAGAGTCTGTCTCGCACTTGGTCAGTTTTTAGTCCTAAATTAACGGTCTTATGCTTTGAATAAACACTGCATTTCTGTCAATCTCGAGTAGGTTTTGCATAAGCATAAACACATGCTCACGACTAAATTCCCAAGGGGATAGTCAGAGTTATTCTGAATCTTCAGTACACCGAAACTACTACCGATGCTAGTAGTACCGAAACTCTGTCCAGTGTGATGGGGAGTGAGCCCGTCGCCACTTGTAAATGGACAGTAGATACAATACATGCCTCGAAATTGAAGCATGCAGTTTTCCTCACGATGTTTTCCTTTACCGAAAAGCCAGTGAGTAGGTTTTGGGAGTATTATAATCCCAAGGTTTTTGACATTGGAAATGTATTTTCGTTCGCTCTAATATAGGCTCCGATTTTACGAAAAAGTGCGATCCCCTTATATCTCAGAGAGTTGTAAAGATATGATATTCAAAAAAGCCTCAAAAGACGCGTATTTACAAGAGCTGTAAGGTGAAAAAAGAGTTATTCGAGAAAGTCAAAATCGAAAAAAGTTAAGGCCGAAATAGTGAAAAAAAAATGTTGATTTCGAATTTTTTATTTTGGCGGTCGATATTTTAGAAACGAGGAATGATATCAAATATTTGAGCAAAACTTCTCTGGACAATTTAGTCAGCTACAATTTGAGCTTAAAACAAAGATGATCGGGTTAAGGGTTTGCCCTGTAGCTTAACCTTTTTGATACAATATTTTTTCGAATTCCGTTGATTCATTTCCAATGTGGTCGATAGATGTGTGAGGCACGAAATCTGTGATTTTTTTTATTGATCTAGAAAAAAATAGCAGAGCCACTTCGCCGGCATTCCAAGCATATGATCTATACAACCGTCTGCGAATCCAATCGCCACGCAAGTATTAGTTGTAAAAGAGGTTACTGCTACAAATAAATCTTAAAAGAAAAAGTCGTAACTATACGTATGTATGAAAGTATCTTTATTCCTATCCCCTTTTTGGTCAAGCAGCGGTTCCCAAGGAAACTTTAGCAGTAAAACAACGGGCTCACTGCTCTTTCTTCACCGTCTAGCGTCATTAAATTCACAGTTGGAGGTATTTCTGACAAAGAGTTATAGTGGTGAAAATAAAGTTTCTATGAAATAAGTTGGTGGATGGTTTTTTGTTGTTTTTTATTCTTTTACGAAGAGTTTGTAAGAATGTGCGGTGTCTCCATATACAATTATATCTGTATATGCAAGGTTCTTAATATACTGTCGGTTTTTTTAAGGAAATGGAATAACTTTCTCTACAGGGTGAAATTGGTATCATTAGCATCCTTTTATCCTTTTAGTTTGATGGGTAGACTATTAAGTCACTCTTTCTTATTCTGTGTTTTCATGGGTGTAAGGCTGGCCACCTATCATCACCGTCATTCAAAACCGTATATACAGGGTGAAATTGATATCACTAGCATCCTTTTAAACTCTTAGTCTACCCATCAAACTGAACAACTTTTACTATGGGAGCAAACCGATCGGAGCAAAAAAAGAATCGGATGTTCCATACTAAACTACAGTACCGTGCCGTGCCGACTCGTCTCAAATGTATCTATATGACTTGGAAATCGTGAAAAAGAAAATCTACTGTCTCATATAATAAAGACCCTAGTCTCAAATAATTAAGAAAGACCCTAACTGTAACCGCGTTCTAGAAAACGGCTCTAAGAATTTTGATAAAATTATGAGAATTTCATGGGGGCTAAAATCGATCTAGGTCGGTCTCATCTCTGGGTAAACTCGTTTTCACCGATCAGAGCTCGATCACCGAGGAACAGTAGTACCAGGTTTATAAGTCTCCCCGGTGTACCTGCGCAGTTGACAAATTTTAATAGCGCGCGAAAGTATGTTGACCAATGAGGATGTGCCACCTTCAATCCGTTAACGCTTTTGGCTAATTTTTTTCGCGCCCTTTTCGCTGTTATCCGAGTTTGCATCCTTTGATTACTTAACGACTTCGGGTTTTGTCGGGGACTCGGGCCTGCTCTGCGCAAACGAAGATTGACGAGCGGAATTATTTTTCTGGTCGTACTGTACTTATAACTATACAGAGGAGGGTATACACTTAAATGTGTAACAGATGTTAGGTGGTGCTTCATACCTGATCTAATCAACTTTCATTACGCAGCCCAACATCGAAAACGCGAAAAAAAACACAATTTTATGGACATTTGGGTTGTATAGGTAGTCATTGACCATATTGTTATGGCCAACCATATAATTTTTTTTTAGTGCTCCATAGTAAAAGTTGTATAGTTTGATGGTCTCAAGTGAAGATGGTTATGTAATGTAAAAGCGCGTCTAAGAAAACATTTTAGGAACTATTTAGCTCAATTGAAGGAAAACGTCGGTATCGTACTTAAAGGTTAGAACACCTTTTGAGGAAAATTATTGCTCGTCTAACAAGAGAAGTGATGCGGTGGAGTATCCTATTTTATCTCAGCCTTCGTACGAGCAGTTGATCTAAGGCAAGGAGTCATTTGTCCTGAAAAGTGATCCACCTACGATTCAATAATTTTATTGCTACAATTTTTTTTGTTCAACATTCAATCAGCCTTTATTATTTAACTATCACCCCTATTTTTTAACTACCACAAAAACGTTAAGTGTGTATTCAAGTAATGATACTAAACAACATTCCCTAAAGGACATGGCTCGTAAAACGAGAAAATTTGTAGGACCTCGACCAATCGATCGGCTGATCGCACTTTTGTATGGAAGGTCTAAAAATATTTCTCGTATTTTGACCCATGCTCCTCAGGAAAATTTATCTAGTTTCATTATCTGAATGCTTCCATAAAATCTTTATCCATCATCTCAGCCGAAGGACGTCCACTGCTGGACAAAGGCCTCCCCCAAGGATGGCCACAACGACCGCTCCTGTGCTGCCCTTATCTTTATAGTGGTTAATAGCGCTGTATTGACCTACGGTAGAGATAGAAGATCCATTTGAATTTGCTTCCTCTTATATTCTTTCTAAAACACTTTTCGAGAATACCTAAAGCAATTTCTTAACAAGCACATGAGACCAGTCTCAAAATTCAAAGGACATAACATTCATGATTGCCTTTGTGCCGTGTCAGAGTACCGGCTTCCTATAGCGATGTCGCATTCTACTCCCACGGGTTTTGTTCCGAAATGGTGTTTGCTTCGAGCTTGCGTCGGTTGTAAAGAGTTTTGGAAGATGGGAAGTTCAGTGGAATATTGTATTGAATTAAAGTACTTACAATATGTTTGTTTCTTTTTAACTTAAACTGTTTTAAAATTATCAACGATGTAAAGGTGTCTATTTCCAGGAGGCTTTTTTATCTATGATTATTATTTTTGTGAGTGTATTTAGATAACATTAAAATCGGAGTCACGTTGCAGGTTGCACCCGAGAAGTCGTCTCGCGTGGATTTCGCGCGTCGCGTTTTTGCCTGCCACGAGGCTCCGCAATCCTCAATCTCTTCTTGTTCTTGACCAAAAACAATCCCTGAGATTGGGATAGATTTTCCCATAAACACTTGACACTGGCGGAAATGCAGTGCTAACGCACAAGCAAGAGTCCATTAATTATAAGTAAAAAAAAAACATTAGAATCGACTTACACTACATCATAATTTAAAAAATTTAGACTTAAACATGTTTAAAATTATTTAAAAAACGCCCCAAATTTTTTTTTCAATCTTTAATGAGAGTTGAATGAATGATGTTTCTTTGTGATTCTGGCTTGCCGCATGCGGGGTCAATTGTATCATGTGTACTGAATTTCTCATTTGCTAATAAAGATATTTGTATTTGTATTAATTTGATTCGAAATAGCACAACATGGTTGTAAAATATTTAAAAATCAATAATATTTGAAATTAATTTATAAAGTTGTCACTGTCATGAAAGATATAATTACCTACTTCTGTATACGTAGCGGGGTCTTTGACTATTTATTATAAGGACTAGCCTTGCGGTAGCATTTCCCCTCTACCACAGTATAAGATCAATTAAACACGTGCATTTACATTCAATTTAATACCTTATCACTAAACGAGACAGCCTATAATTGCGAAACAATAATTTCGAACTTAGAACGTTTAGGGTTCACGCGAGACTACTTTTCATGATTTTTAACGTTCAAAATTAGAATCTAAAGTTATGGGAATAAAATCCAAAGTTGCGGATTTCATGTTACCTCGCCCCGCGCAAAAAAAAAATATATATATATATTTTACTCAAGCTCAATACCTATAATGTAAAATATGCTTAGAAAAATCAACAACAAATCTGTACTCTTTTTTCTCCCGAATTTTCCGAAAGTTTGTAATAATTTAGCAATTTATCCGAAAAATACTATATAGGGTCCAACTAAATATACTGATACTCTTATATGGGGATGATCAGACCATCAAAGAAAAAACAGCTGCCCTATACATTGGGGTCAAGTAATAATTGCAGTTTAGTACCTAGCTGATTGTTTTTTTCACGATTTCAAGTTTGTTCCTATCCGAGAAAGTTGTTTAGTTTGATGGTCTGATCATTCCTCTAAAAAAACTATCAGCATAATAAGAAGCTTTTTTATAAGAAACGAGCGTTAACCCGCGACTTCGTCCGCACAAATTATATACCAGATTTTAAGTCAGATCATAAGCTATCAAACAAAAAAAGTGTCATCAAAATCGGTTCAGTAGTTTTTGCGTGATACTCGTTCAAAAAAAACAAACAAACACCCAAAAAAACACACAAACAAACTGACAGAAAAAAAATCCAAAAATTGGTGAAATGGAATCAGGGACACTTAAAAACCATACCGTAACTTTTTTTTGTTAATATCTTAAATGTACAGACAAACTTCCTATTACAGTTTTATAATAGTATAGATATAGGGTCCCAAAAAAAGCTTGCAACCCTATGTTAAACATTTAACTACATGCAGGGGGTTTTTGGCGGGGATTCGTTAGCTAAGTTTGGAGTCCACATATTTTGTCGAATTTTTATTGTTTATACTGAGTTTTGGTTCATAAAATTGGTGTTGTTTTGCTTAACTGTCGTGTCGCAAGTGAGCAATATACAGTTCAGTGAAATATGATGGTGTATGGGTCGTAAACAGGAAAAGTGTTCCGTCATTTGTAGCGCGGCAAAGCGGTCGGTTCACCTCTTTCCTGTGGATTCCGCGTTTCCTGTGACTTTCGATTGTCTCAAAAAACTCCAAAGAAGCGTCAAAACGTCGAACACCAACGTTTTTTTAGGCTTGAAAAAATGAAGATTTTGTTTTACTAGAAGATTTGGCCTAAAGGTCTAGTAACCGGGCCAGTAAATAAATTTATCTATACTATTATAAAACTGTAACAGGAAGTTTGTCTGTACATTGAAGATATCAACAAAAAAAATTACGATATGGTTTTTAGGTGTCCCTGATTCCATTTCACCAATTTTTGGATTTTTTGTCTGTCTGTTTGTTTGTGTGTTTGTTTGTTTGTTTGTTTAAACGAGTATCACGCAAAAACTACTGAACCGATTTTGATGAAACTTTTTTTGTTTGATAGCTGACCTGACATATGATCTGACTTAAAATCTGGTATATAATTTGTGCGGACGAAGTCGCGGGTTAACGCTCGTATATATATATATTTAACTACATGCACAATGCCATGTAACAAGACAATATTTACAAATACTCATTCTAAAAGGATGAAGGTATAAAGGTATCATTGTAACGTAATAGATACCAGTTTAGATTCTGTTCTATCCGGCTTTGAGATTCTGTTTCAACAGGCTTTAGTCCGTTTGTTTTGGTTTGTTTGAATTTAGGCCCGTGGTTCGGGTTTCAGGTTTGAAGTCCGTTTGGTATTGGATCAATAGAGAACGGTTGAGTGTTGAATATTTATAATCGATCGTAATTATATTAATCTTTGCTATCAAAATAATATTTTTTAGGGTTCCGTAGATATACAAGGAACTCTTATACTTTCGTCCATTCTTTCTGTCTGTCTGTATGCCCCGTCTCAATAACTGACTAATTTTTGCACCCATTGATAGCCCAGTCATTTTACAGTTTGGGACTAATTAATAATTGATATTTTGTTTCGGTTTATATTGAAGAGCCAATTTGAGCCTAGAAATGTACCAAAATAAATAAAAATTACAAAACAGTTCCAATTTTAAAATTTAGCTATTATCTCGTTCTAAAAAACCTGATGGTATATTTAAGGCTTTACCATTATACATACTTCAAACATGGTTTAAATATTTTTGTCTACTTAGAAGATTTTGAAAAATACATTCGTATTTTCTAAGGAACACCTCATTTTTTAAATTTCAATGCCTATTTTATTGCTCAAAAATAATGTATATTGGTAAATCTAATTCAATTAAGTGCAGTGGTATTAATATTATTAATTTAAAAGCCTTCTGGGAAACACAATTTTGATTTCTACGTTGCGTAGCGATTTTTTATTTAATACGTTTTAAAGATAGTTTTTTTGTCACTAAATGGTGCCGCTTACAGTTCAAAAGTCAAATTAATAATTTTTACTCCCTACTTAACAGAACTCCGCAAAATGACTGGGCTATGAATCGAAATTTGACATGATCACGAAGACAGATAAGAGTACGTCAAAAACAGAAATGTAGTAGTTATGAAGAAACTAATTTTTTCTACCCAATACCGACGAAATGGGAGGATTGGAATCTTTTTTTTTTAAATCGAGTGAGGTGTTGTTAGATAGATCTTGTCCAATGGAAAAAAAACTCCCATAAAAACGTAAGTAAATCGCTATAACGCTTCTGTCTCGAGATATCTGCGCTCAAAGTCAAAAATAGGGCGTAGGATCTCATGAATAAAAGTGAGAGGGAGTGGATCATACTCTGTATTTTTGTTGAATAAATAATTTTACTAAAATTGTACGTTTAGAACATATTTCTTTCTTTTATTGAAGTACAAGATCTCTATTAACCTAAATGATAATGTAGTGAAAATATTACATACCTAATTTTGGGTTTTACTGCGAACTTACTTTATAAAAAATACGTGGGTTAAAACCGATCCTCAAAAAAACAAGACACTTTCTTTTATTTAACATTTTCAGCTTGGTATCTAATAGTAATGAGACAAAGGCTAAGAATTGGGTTCTTTGAAAATTTAATACTTTGCGTTGCGAAATTTCTCAACCCCATTTTATCGAATAAGATTATCAAGGTAGAGGAGATTACAACAAAACCTTGTTCTAATAATTCTGACATTCCTATCACTAGGCCGAATGCAAAGATATACAAATACTGCAGTGAAATATCAAACGAATCAAACGTCAGAGTCAGAGGCGCTCATTAACTTCGATCAAAGTAAAATGGATAGGCCCAAAACGAATTTAGTTGAAACTCATAAACTAGGCGTGGGCGCGCACTTGATCGGTCATCTCTGTATTTGAAGTATACCCTCGTAGAGTATACCTGACTCTGCTATATTGACTAGCGTAGGCCCACGGCTTTGTGCCGACGACCTGGTGAAGGCGACAGCAACCCGTCGGATGAGGGCAGCACTGGACCGGTCGTTTTGGCGATCCTTGGCAGAGGCCTATGTCCAGCAGAAGACGTCTATCGGCTGATACGATGATGATGATGTAGGCGACACTTAATTTTTGTTGCAATGCAACCAGTCAAACGGTTCCTTTTGTGGGGACTTGCTATAGATGTCAGCACCCACAAGTTATAGCAAAGATGCCAACAGATGGCGATACCGTCGCTCTCGGAAATTTGTTCCATACAAAGACAACGTTCACCGTGAATACGTAACTCGTAACCTTCTACAAATAAGATTCACAATCGAATGCAAGACATACATCGCGCAAGAGAAATAATCACAGAGATTCGATACATAATATACAAGGTCCAACTAAGAACTTCTTCTTCTGGACCACGGCCGGTCCCCAGGCTTCACACATAGCCTGGTGGAAGATATTTCCTTTTCAATGGAGGAACATTCCCAGTAGCACCTCCATACTTTAAAATACTTAATGACCTTCAATTGTTCGAGGTTAAATCAACTGCGAGGGCAAAAGTAATTAATCGTGATTAAGCAGTATTAACTATGAATAACAAATTAACTATCAGACATGTTACATCTATATTTTATAGTACCTACACGCCAGATTGAATCGTGAAGGTAATTGAAATTAAGGGGTTAGAATCCTCTAGATTGGAGAGCTAATTTAGGTATTAGGAGTCTAGGTATTAGTCTGGATTTGAACATTCGTATTATAGGCTATTGACCGTAGTTCGAAGGCAAAATGTTCTGAGATCGTTTTCGTCTCAGAACATTTTTCCTTAGGTCAATAGCCTATAATAGGTATAGGTAATACATATTCAAACCAGACAATAAGATAAGATAAGATTTATTTATTTGCAAGATTATGGTATACAGTAAGATCCTAACTTAAGGATATAGCACAAAACATAATCTGCCACACAGGATGGCGTGCAAATTTTAAAAACAGAAGACAAACACATGAAATAAAATTTACATTTAGTCAGGTTAAACGAAAACATCGACCATATATTCGTTTACAGAGAAATAACATTTATTTATTAAAAATTTATGTAAATGATTTTTAAAAGAACTTGCATTCAATGTTTTAAGCATATTTGGCAACCTGTTATATATTTTGATAGCCATACAGTATGAGCTTTTGTTATACACCTGGAGTTTTTGTGGCGGAAGTACAAGCTTATTACGATACGCTTTTCTCAATTTTCTTTCTGTGACTTCTCCGCACTTAGGAAATAGCCCACCATTCTGGTGTACAAATTTGCATATTTCGTAAATGTAAAGACAGGGCATTGGCAAGATATTCACCTCCATAAAAAGCGTCCACAACTGTCAAGAAATACATAAATAGTGACTGAAATCCTTGTTATACCGGGTGGTCCAAACCAGATGGATATACATTTTTTTAGATTGCTGACTTGGGGACCTACCAGGCCCCAGTTCGGTAACATTTATTTGTGTTTGAGAAAGAAACAAAGATAATTGATTAATGATTTCACTAACATAAATAAAGTAACCAGAAAACAAAAAAAATACTTTTTACAAAAATTTGTTAAACTTTTAACTGCGTTATTCGCCTCAACTCTCGCTGTACGTTAAAAAAACATTATTGACATATTTCTTCAAAAATCTGTTGTAGTCTTTTTTAAATTTTCATAGTTATAAAGCTCAAACACCGAAAATTTAAAACTTTAATTGTGAATTTGATATTGACATCATGTTGCTTAGGTAGAAGCAATTAATATTTTATTACAAACTCATTTCTAAGGAATATTCGTTTTGTATTTTTAATTAAAAACAGTCTTCAAGAGCTGTTCATCCTACCTGACTACCTGTTTCCTTTTTTATTAATTTACGGTTTTGGTACTTATAATTGAAAATAGGAAAGATATTCTTGCCCTGTTTAATTCACGAATTTTCCTCCTCGTTTCTTCGTATACGTGGCATCTCGATTGTTTTCCAAGCCTTACAAATGCCCCGGATAAAACAATGTAGACCGAAAAAAGTCTACTAGCTCTTTCGAGCACGAAACAATTCCGTGAAATTAATTATGAATTTGTTTGTTCCAGGTATAAGGTATGCGGGCTCAGAGGGTACCCGCTACCTTGCTACTGTTGCTACTTGCAATACAAGCTCTCGATGCTAATAGAAGAAAACAAAAAGATAAAACTGTACCCACAGCAATTAATATATGCGATATAAATGACAGAGATTCTAAAGTGCATTGCTACTGCGAACACAGTCAAGAAATAAATGAAGCACTTAAAACAGAATGCTGGGTATTCAACGGAGGAATAAAAAAGACAGACTCATTATGGACGAGCTTTTCCTCCCAATCAAATATAGAAACGTTGGCTTTCAACATCAGAGCCGATGGAGGATTAGATTTCGTGCCAACAAAAGTTTTACAATACCTTAGAAGGTTGAAAAACTTCAGCATTAAATACAGTTCGATTCCAAAGATAGATACAAATACGTTTGTTAATATAACTTCGGTGCAGGAGATGACGTTGACGAAGAACAAAATAGAAGTTCTGAAACATCACTCATTCTACAACATGCCAAACTTGACGATTCTTACAATGGACGAGAATAAAATAACTGAATTAGTAACAGATACATTTTACGGGCTGCCAGTACTACAAAAACTATACTTAACTAGTAATAACATAACAGTAATCCAAGATGGAGCTTTTAGACATCTTGTCAACTTATTAGAATTAGAATTGGATAGAAATAACATTAGCGTATTGAAGAAAGAGAGTTTCGATGGACTCGCTAATTTGAAACGCTTAGATTTAAGAAGAAACAAATTAAATGTACTAGATTCGTTCACGTTCACAGAACTGTGGAACCTTCATGAATTGTTGCTAGACTATAATGAAATTAGTGTTCTAGCCCAAAGGACGTTTGATGGATTATCGCTATTAAGAAAATTAAGTCTAAGTCACAACAAGCTCGTCACTCTTGTCGGCGGATTATTTGAGGGAGTGAGAGGACTGTCTGCTCTAGATTTAAGATATAATAAACTTAAAAGATTTACATTCGATAATCTACGCCCCATTTATGATAATCTCAAGAATAAGAACAGCTATATCTACTTGGATGGTATGTATTTTTTTTTTATCAAACTTGTTTAAATGCAGGTGTTAGGGTTAACAGTTGCATTACTTAACGGGGTGATTGTACCCATGATACTGAACAACTTTCTCTAACAAACCTACAAGAAATTACCAAAAATGAACGTTTGTATGAAAAAGTTCCTTTTCGTCCTTTGGAGAAGTTTTTCATTATATTATGAGTATAATCGCCTATTCAACTAATGCAAATGTCTACCCTAACGCGCTGTATAACTACAAGTCGCTAATTTATTAAATTGAGGGTTACGTCTCGAAAGTCACCCTGTATTAGTCTTCCATGGGGCCATGGGATAAAGATATGCGTATAATAATTATGTGGAGGGATCTTTTTCGTTTTATTCATATATCATATATATCAGGTATTATGTTTCTAAGAACACTTCGCATACCTACTTGACGGATCTTTTTTCGCTTTTATTCATATTAAGTTTCTTAGAACACTTTGTGTTTCGGGCCTTATATTTTTCTTGTCCCTTTTAAAGTAAAGTATAGGTCCTGCAAAAGTAGATTCTTCTAGCCTATTATTAAAATTACCAAAAATATAATTAGAAAAGTTCGTTAAAAAAAGCTTCTTCTCATTGAATAAGGGTGAAAGAGAGTGGACCATACCACTGAGTAGATATCCTACGGAGAAACATCTTCGAACAATCTAGACCCTACATGTGCAGCATTTGGCCGTACGTGAACGTTCACGTACGAGAATAAGCGGTACTTTGATAAAAACATCGCTGCACTTGTAGGAGTGTACCGGCCATACCACGAGCTTATATAAAGCTGTTTCTCTGTAGGATATCTACTCGGTGGCCATACTCCGCCAAGTGGGCCCAATTCGAATGGATGAGGGCTCGTTGGTTTGCTGTCAAAGTATTCTCAAATCGCTTTAATTGGCATCTGACGACGTTTTAAAAAGTTTGTTTGCTCTAAGTAGGTGCAATACATTATCAAAGCTATTCTGCTTTGAAGACCGTTATTCTTATGCGCAATTTTAAGCCTTACAAAGTTTAATACGAAGTTTAATTCATTCAAAAAACAATTAGCGCTAAGCACACGTCTTCAAAGTACAATAATCCAATTAGAGGAATTAATTAAATCTTCGATTGTTGCAGGAAATGAATTCGAGTGCGATTGTCATCTGGCTTGGATGCACAGGCTCCGGCATGAGGCGAAGAGCGTCAGGGTGCGCACCTCACTAGAAAATTTCATTTGCAGATTCAACATCGATCCATCCCTATCCCACTTCACTTACTTCGAAAAAAGTCTCATTAACACAAACAACCTTGAAGTAGACGAGAAAAGTGTAATCAAAGATTACACTGATAGCTCTGATGATGTTTTTCGTGAGGAAATAGACGATACTTATGTTGATGAACCTAAATTGGTTAAGAAGGAGAATGAGAAAACGCTACTTCAGATACCTGTTGAGTTACTCCCTTGTCCTCAAGATGTTAAGACGGTCACTGATAGGACGTATACTTACCCTTCTCAGAACGAGGCTATTGATTACAGAAATCTAATTCAGGCATCAATGTCGCAGACTATTGAAGTTAATGTAATTTTGTCTCTATTTGTGATGTTATTAGGTTTGTGTTTAGGTTGATTTGGAATTCGAAGTACCTTTGATGGTTTTGAAATTACGGATCATGCACGGAGAAAAATATCTAGTACTATATTTACAGTAGTATATTATGTGTCAAATATTTTATATTAGCAACAAGAATTTTTTTTGTTAAAAGTTGATTTTGTTAAATCTAAAATAAGATTTATAACTAAAAATCTTCTAGTAAAAGCTGCTAAAATAAATAGTTATCACGTATACAACTACATCATATATTGGATATTTTTAATATATCGATTTATCGATATATCGATTCTAATATTACTAGATATTTTTCTCCGTGTGTATTTGTTTTGCAAAATGTAGGCAATTTCTTTTTGCAACTGGAAATATTGACTGTTTAAAATATTATGTTTCATCACAAGACACTAGCTGACCTCTGCTAGGCACGAGCCTCCTTCATAAAGATGGAATTTTTCATAATCATCACACTTCGAGGTGAATTTAATTCTTTCTGAAGTTTTTTTGTAGCCTACACTACATCATACAGGATGTTTGTGCTGTAATAATTGTAAAAAAATATTATTTTATTTGTCAATATGCCAAATAACGTATAAAATAAGTGTAATTAATATAAAACAGGTAATTTCTATGTACAAATGTAATATTTATAGTAAAACCTTCAAACAGAACTTAAAATATAATGTAAATAATAAAAATAATCATTATGTAAAGAAATGTGATATAAATATTAAGTAATTATAATATTATGTATTATTAGGTATCTCTGAGAACTGGATTTTATTGTACTTTTCTAAAAGGTAAAAAAGGTCATAAAAATTATTGCACTTATAAAAATTATTTTTCATATAATATAAATTGTTGCAAAATCTATCGAAAATCTATGTAAATATTTGGAAATTAATTATCTTACTATTGACTTAACTTTGTCATTAATAAAATGAGAAAATAATTATTAAGATACCTACTTAGCTTTACCTAATTTAAAAAATGCTGAAAGTTTGTTTTGTTTATTTTTAAATCAGAAAGTGTGTTCACCACAAGCAAACCACAAGTAAGACAAAAAGAGATGCGTAAAACTTTTTTTAACGTACGATTAAAAATCAACCTACTTAAGTTAATATTAAAAAGAAACTAATTTTACTAGATACACAACACGAAATTATGTAAAATTTCTTCAAAAACCGAGATAATAACATTGTAAGTCGTCAGCTTTTGTTCAGCGGTATCTTACACTAGTAAGGAAATTTCTAATGAGTAGTGAAAAGAGAAGTGACGTAAAACTCGAAGGTTGTACTAGTTTTAGATATTTCGTTTGACGCTACTATTCAAGGGCTGTTCCTGCCTTAGAGGTTACCGCTTATTGAGTGCAAAAGAGCTCTGGATATTTTATCTCATGACTGTGCGTATGACGTACACACATTGACACATCAAGCTATACAAAACCAATAAAAGCTGACCGCGCGTAGGTTGAGTAACGGTATAACGTAGCGCGGCCAGCTCATTTTGGTGTTGTGTAGCTTGATGTGTCGCCGTGTGTACAGCATAATCCAGTGCAAATAAACCGATTAGTCGCGCCGCCAAAGTCTATGATAAAATAGAAGAGTGGTATAAGCTTCTTAGCTACGACATCCCGCCGCGTAGCTGACTACGGAGCGGTACAGCTCTTGTGGTCAGACCTTAAAGGCCAGTTCACGATTCACCAGTATATTTAAAAATGACCAGTAGGCCTACCATGAGTTTTCACTGTTACTCCTGTAGTTACGGCGCCAATTTTGTATGACAGAATTAGTTCTCAACGTAACCTCTAGGAGCGCTGTACGAAATTATAATACAAAAACTGTAGTGTACCACAGTAGTTTTACTGTAGTTTACTACAGTGTGGGACAATAAACACCTAACAACTAAGACTAAGATGGGCGTGTATCAGAAATGCATCTTGAGTGTACTCTTGTACGGAGCTGAGACCTGGACGTCTTATGCAAAACAGGAGAGGCGGCTAAACGCATTCCATATGCGCTGCCTTCGGAGTATCTTGGGAATACGTTGGCAGGACAGGGTGACAAACGAGAGGGTACTTCAGGTTGCACAGCTGCCTAGTATCACGGCTCTTCTTAAGGAGAGGCGGCTTAGATGGCTGGGGCACGTACACCGTATGGAGGCCTCTCGTTTGCCAAGGCGCATCCTTCTTGGTGAGGTCGCACATAGGAAGAGGCCAGTCGGAAGACCCGTGCTGCGATTTAAGGATTGCGTCAAGAGGGACCTAACCTCTTTCGGAATCGGCCACGCAAATTGGGAAGAGCTCGCAGAAAATAGAGGAGGGTGGAGAGGGAAGACAAGAGATGGTCGGACTACTCATGACGAGGCCTGGTTCGCACACCTGGCAGAGAAACGTGACAAAAGGCATAATGCTGTCACAATCCCACCTCTGTTCACCGGTGGCGTCCGGTTCTATTTTGGAGGCTGTGGACGTGTATGCGGCTCTCGTATAGGACTTTACAGCCATGAGAAAAAGTGCCTCTCCAAAAACACTGCTTAAACCATCTGCAACAGATGTAAAGGCCGATGATGATGATGACTACAGTGTAAACTCATGTTAGGCCTACTGATTTTCTCCCTTGATGGTAGTCACAGACACGCGCTATAATACGTTGCTGTACTATTCTTACGCACTCAAAATTACATACGCACGTCTCTTTCCTGCGTGTGAGTAAGAGGGAGTGATTGGCAACTTGCGTGCGTTAGAAAAGTTCAGCAATATATTATAGCGGCCATTTGTGATGAACTTGAAAGTAAAATCGCTGCCATTAGTATATCAGAGATATTTAGGGTTACCTAGTGGAAATTATTAATTCTAAAATATGAATATTCATTGTTTTGCATTCACATCTGCCTCGCCCATTCACGAAATTCACAAAGATGTTAATATATCGAAACTGTCATAATTTAGACGATCTGGTGGGTCATGAAATGACCAGGGCTGCAATCGCGGTAAATATTTGGTGATTGAACCATTATGGGACTACGTACGAATCATAACTTTTGACACATTTGGTATTGCGCTAATCGCGGTACAGCCGTTAGAGCCGTTTTGACAGATCGCTCAGACGTTATTGGCTGTCAGTTACATAGAGTTTAGCGCGATGCGGAATTCAGCACAGAATAGTAATTGGATTGCAATGTGATTAGAACTGAAATTGGATAAGAATAGAACTTCGATGTTTTAACTTAGCGCAATCGGGCACCTATAATCCCTCAAAGGTTTAAGGTTTGTTTAAGGGACGTTCTGTATGAAGCCGTGGTGGTCCAGTGGCGAGTAACCTTGCCTGCCGTGCAGGAGGCGATGGTTCGATCCCCGTCCAGGCCGACTCGTACCAATGAGTTTTACGGAATTTATGTACGATTTATAACACCACTGGCTTTTCGGTGAAGGAAAACATCGTGAGGAAACCTGCATGCTTCAATTTCGAGGCATGTATTGTACCTACTGTCCATTTACAAGTGGCGACGGGCTCGCTCCCCGTCACACTGGGCAGAGATTCGGTACATTAGTGAAACGTGGATGTTCTGAGGTTTCAGAATATCTCTGACATATAGTCGTGAGCATATGTTTATGCTTATGCTGTATGTTACAGGAAATTCATTTTTTCTTAGAATAAATAAAATTGACTTAAAGTTGACTAAAAACCTATGATCGTAGGTGATAAATAATACAACAAATGAATTCAGTTTATCCAGTGAATTCTCCAATAATAAATTTCTGTTTTATGTATGAGTGTTGTTGCAACTATGTAATGTATTGTATTTCCACTGAACTCAGTTCCACAGGTTCATGCGCAGTAAGTAAACCTACCACATATTTCTCATTTTTGGTTTCATCTAAGATAACAAGATAGGTACTTTACAATCGTCTGAAATTGATTGTAATATTGGTTAACTACTATCTTCATTCCCTCGTTTCTGGTGCAAAGGCTGGCTATGGCAAACGCTGCTGCTTACCTTTGCACCTGTATTAGATTGCCTTTAGACGTACATTCATTCGCGCGGGATTGCAAGCGGGATAAGGCTGCGCGCGCGAAAGAGCGAGTAGTGTTCTGCAATCGCGCGCGCAATCAAGTAGGTCTGGCATCGCAAACGCGCGTGAATAAATTTATTTTCGCGCTAGAATATAACTTTTAGCGGTTCAGAAGTCTGGTTTTCGCGCGGGATTACAGTTGTTGCAAACGCGCTCTTTACCGGTGCAATCCCGTGCGCAATCACTCGTGATTGAATGTACGTCTAAAGACTCTAAGGCCCACTTGCGCCAAATGCTGTGTTAAATTGCGTAACCCCGTCTTTAGTAGCACCGACCTAAAGATCGAACGAGTGTTATCGAAGATTGTCTTGCGCCAATGAAAACTAGTTCATAGTTAACTAACCTGACAGTTCTCTATCTTTCGCTGGCAACATCCTAAATGACCATAGAGTTTATGTAATCCGACAAATATGAAAAGTAAACACGTCTCTTTCACATTGCATCTTTTTGTATTTGTCTGTCTCATTTGTTTTATTTTGGCAATGACATTTCGTTTTCATCGTTCATTCATGTTATCAAAGAGCATGTAACACACTACGTTATGAGTCGGGACTTCCATACTAAAAACAGGTCGTGCCAAATTATCCAGAATGTATGACACGTGTGCAACCGTTCAAAGGAATTAAATGGCGCGGTGCACGTTTCATATTATTTTTTATTTGTTAGAGAGTTGCGCGAGCCTACAACAAAACTGTAAAAACCGCTGTTGCCTCAATTTTGACATTTAGCACGTAGTTTAGTGACTTAAACCTACCACATCGGCGGTTTAAATATAACACAAGTTTAGCCCCTAAAACAGGATGGTGCAAGACATAATTATAATTTAATTCCATATTAGCGTCTAGTTTCGAGTTAATAACGATAACCCTGCTAGGCGCAAGCGGGCCTAAGGGACCTATCAACAGAGGACTATTTGATAAGATAAAATAGTTTTTTTCTATGTTATACTATTTAGCACCTATACATTGTAATTATATTTTTTTTAATTCTGTTATTAGTAAGATTTAAATGCAGAGCATTGTACCAAAAAGTGGAGATCTAGATATCGCTCGACGAAGCACCCACTCAGAGAGTATTTTAGTCAAAGTGAAATGAGAAAGTGGCATGAATAATCTGTGAGGGATTCGAAATCCCGACGAGTTTTACCCAAATTATCAAGTCTACACCTATTTTGCAATGTATACCTACTAGCCAGCTCAAGGACCTTACTAATTATCAATCAATCAATCAATCAAATATACTTAATTAACTTATCTTATTTACTTAATTATGTAACTTATTATTGTATCATATAAGGTCTAACAAAATTAGCTGAAACTATTTGAAGGGGATGATCAGACCATCAAACTAAACAACTTTCTCTATTGGACCAATATCGAAATCGCGAAAAAAATCATACAAAACTGCAAACATTAACTCGACTCAAATATATGGGACAGCAGATTTTTTTTCGCGATTTCGATATAGGTCCCATAGAGAAAGTTGTTCAGTTTGATGGTCTGATCATCCCCATAAAATAGTTTCAGCTGATTTTGTTAGACCTTATATGCGCCAAACTATTGATTGAGCATTTTTGTTTACATAAGTAACTAAGGAAATTCTGTTTCATACACTTTGAAATGCAGGCCATCTAATCTTGTCACAACAAACTTCTTATGTTTCTGACAAGGTTCTTCGGTTGCCTACAATTCAATTTGGTACACTATTTGTATATAGGTATTCGCAATCTGGCCCTGTACCCGAACTTTCGATGTTCGATATATCGCCACTGTTTCGGTCCGCACTTCATCGTAATAGAGTTGACATTGGAACGAAAACGTTCACGCAATTGCGAAGTTCGAATGTGCGGGTAGAGGCCCTGATTCGTGCTGATCATGCATAAATAAGTAAAGAAAATATTAGTTCCTTTGACATTTTTTCAATTTTCTCTGTAAATAATTAATTCTAATTTTCACTTCGTTTTAGTTAAAAACTAAAATGTAATTTAATATTAACATAGATAAATTAATATTTATAATTTATATTATCAAAAGGAAAAGTGATTTTGTTATCAAACTAAAATCGTAAAAGTAAATTTGTACGTAATTATGTAAACCTCTGTAAATTATTAATTACTTTAATAATTTCATTAAAAGTTGATGTTGGAAAGTTTGCGATTTTCTTATCAAACACCTATTTTACGAGACGAGTTATAATTAAATCCATTCCGTAGGGTGCAATCAAAATTTAAAGCCCTTGATAACCAGCCTTTGGACCTTTTGTGTTAAATTCTAAGGTATACTTTGAAATTGGCCTTTAATTATGGTCGATTCTGGCTTGATATCTTTATGATATCAGAGAAAATAATAACGCGGCATCCATACGCAAATAATATTTCAGGATAATTACGAATTGCGATGTTTTCACTGGAAGGGCGCACAGCGGCGGGCGGCGGCGGCGCGTAGCGAGTGGCTGGTAGTTCCTCACTGCGCCCGCACCGAAAGACCGCCTTTGAAAGATTGGTATAAATGATTTTTTTTTAATTTTTGATACGCAGTGAAAGATCTTCAGGGGGTCCAGTGCTGATTCGTAAAAGCAGAACTAAGTTGACAAATTTGCATGTAAATAGCAATAAATAAATGATTATGATTATGGTTTCGCATATTATATTATTATAGAAATCATATTTACATGCTAACGCTTCCGCTGCTACTGCAGGTCGCAAGTGCATAGATGCGTTGTTAAATTTAAAATATTTCTACAGATATTGTACAGAAAACTGCACTTGCAGCCTGCAATAGTTGCAGGCGGGAGCGTAGCTCAGAATTTAGAAAGGACTTCGAAATTCTACCAGCTAAGGTGTGAAAAGTGGGAGTAAATAAAAAACCGGCCAATAACGTGTCGGACTCGTCCAAAATAGGGTTCCGTAGTCATTACATGAAAAGCTTAACAATAACTTAAGAAATTTTGAAAAGCAAACAATAGCGATGCGATAATTTGATTTCTCCAACACTGTCAAATATAGTTTCAGATTTTTTTACTCCAGTATTTTAGAAGTTAGCGAGGAGGGTTTACTTTACTGTTATCTGTCCTAATGGCAAATTTCGAAACAATAGGTGCAAAAATATAAAATATGAGCGAGTAATCGAGGTGAGTCATACAGACAGACAGACGGAATGGACGGAAGTATAAGGGTTCCTTGTTTGACTGTGGAACCCTAAAAAAAACCTGTCTTTTGACAAAATATAGGAATGTGATAGCTAACACTATTTTCGTGATATTAACACGTGAAACGTGCAAAAATTTTATTTAACAGTGCGAAATGAAATCGGTTTGAAAAGGTGAACAGTCTCGCGTTAGTAAGCAATTTGTGCGTTTTCCTAACAATAACTTTACTGGAGAATCCAAACATCCGGCAGTCGAATCCAGAGATTGTAATGAAAAAAGTTTACTTCACATACCTAATGCATGATGAATTTTGTTAGAGAAAATTTCATATCTCTCTGGCGTTTTTTGTTTGTTTCAGGAAATGGCTTTAGCATATTACTGAATGAAAATGGAAAAGTTTTAGAGTGAATTTAGGAACTTTCTCGCCGATTTTTCACACGAATATTTGGGTTTACATTGTAATTTCACTTTTGTTTTTTATGGATATTATTGTTTTGAATGCTAGTTTTCGTTCAATCCCGCACCGATCGAGTGAAATTTCAGTATCCTTACTATTCTTGTAATCTAAACATTGGTAAGAGAACAGCAGAAACTCCAGAACATCACTAAATCGGCACGAAATTGAACGAAAACTACAAACAAGCCGCACATTACGCAAGATAGGTAGCCATTTTGTGAATTTGTCAATTAGACATTGCCATAGACAATAAAACCTTTTTTTTCATAGTTCTGCGAAGTATTTAATAGATGGCAACACATTCTGTGCAAACTGAATCGGAAAAAGCCACCAAAAGGCGACTGTCCTCCGCCTGGTAGTACCAGATTTATAAGTCTTACCGATGTACCTGCGCAGTAGACACATTTTAATAGCGCGCGAGATTATATTGACCAATCAAGATGTTGTCACCTTGAATCCGGCGCTATTGGCTAATTTGTTTTCGCGCGAGTATGGTATTAATTTAATATAAAAGCTAGAAACACCCACACAGATTATATTGATAATTAACGCTCCAGACCGATAAAAGAAGTCGCATACGCCTACAATACTCCTACGTTATTTAAATAATATGATCTGGGGTGGATTACAAATTTACTTATTTTGAGAGATTCAATTTTCGTAAACCTTAAACTCATCAGAAAATATTAATTGTATTTGGAACCTAATACAGATAGAGTGGTAAGTAATTAATAAGTCTAGGCAACTATTCATATCATTATGCATTAACACGTTCCGGGACAGTGACCGGCTATAGCAGTGATAACAATAAAAGTTCTATTGTGTCTCGTGTGAACGACACGCGAACTTAACACGTTCCGGGGCAGTGATGCCCCGGAACGTGTTAAGGGTAAAATATTAATTTGTATTATGAATATGAATATTTGTACCCGAGTCATAGATGTTTTTATCTATAATATATACCTATATATTCTATATCGTTGTCTAGTCATCCTAATACAAGTCTAGGCTAGATTCTGGTACTTTAAATGTGACTAGATAATTTGTGTGACAATGTCCAAGATATTTATAATACAGGGTATGATCAACCTAACAGAATTTTCGAAGACAAGAAATTAATTAAAAATGTTAAGTGGCTCAGTGGTATTCGTTATAACATACCATACTAATTGATGTTAAAAAGATGACGTCACAAAACCTTTATCGACATTAAATACAATATTCCTATGTACCGTAGTGGTTGCCACTCCCTGAGTCCCTGTTGGTAGCTTGTTGTGTTTTGACGAATAACAGCGTGAAACCATTCCAAGGATATGGCAGGCAACGGACTTGTAGACTAAGAGATAAGTGTACTTTTTGCAACCATCAGCTGCAAGGCTGATTCAGTGTTTATGTGATGTAGAACATCTCTGTGATAGGAATGGACTAGGTCTGCCTGCATAACTTTAGTCGGTTTAGGAGTTACAAACGTTTAAAGGTCAGTAAAAAATTAACGATCAGCTGGAAGGCTGATCGTATGATATTATTGTAGAATGCACTGCAGCTATAGTCACAAAACCTTTATCAAAATTAACCGACTGGCAGTTCATGTCAGTTTTTGTACTGTTCACATAGCTACAGTGCACACTACAATAATATCATTGCCTTGCAGCTGATCGTAAATTTTTTACTGACCTTGAAACATCAGTAACTTTTAAACCGACTGGAGTTATGCAGGCAGACCTGGTCCATCCCCATCACAGATATGTTCTACACCCCATAAACACTGAATCAGCCTTGCAGCTGATGGTTGCAAAAAGTACACTTATGTCTTAGTCTATTGCGTTTTACAAAAAAGCTTTCCATTTGAGCCAGACAGGTTAAAACAAAAGCTTGTAATTTTCAAAGGTGCGTTCACCTCTCATACCTTTTACCTTGCCTCACCTTATACACTATACAGGGTGAGGAGGTTTGAATACCTAAGGCGAGCATCATCACGTTGCGGAGAGGTAGGTATGAACCATGGGGGTACAGGGTTGAATTGGCACGGCCGACATACCATGGACCAATGAGTTTTTAAACCTTTTGTACACAATACAGACTGCTTAGAAACGGTGAAGGAATACATAGTGACGAAACCTGTATACGCTGAAAATGAAATGTTGATGCGTATGTGAAGTCACCAATCCGCATTGACACGTGGTAGACTAACACCCACACACTCTCCCTGAAGGTAAGCTTGTGCCCTGCAGTACGTAATTATAACGCTGATGGTGATGAATACCTAAGGACCTCTATAATCCGAACACTCAAACTTAACGCCGAAGAGACTGAACGGACGATGAGTTATTTGGATTATTAAGTAGTATTTTAACATGCACCACGAAGCAACAGGCAAAACAACTGAACTGCGCTGCGGTATAACAACAACTACTGCAATGGGTGGAATTCTACTGCTGTTGTGAGTGAGCATAGTAGCCCAGTAATTTTAGGGGTTGAGCCGGGACCAAAAAAAAAAAAAAAATAATAATAATAATAATAAAAATGTGGTCTTTAATAATTGATATTTTTTTCAGTATAGTATTTAACAGCTAATTAGAGCTTAAAAATGTTCTAAAATTAAAAAAATATAATGTCAGCAACAGCCCCAAATTTTAAATTTAGCATTTATCTCGTTCTAAAAAAACTAATGGTAATTTTTTTGCACTTTTTTTAGGTTTTACCATTACACATACTTCAAACATGGTGTTAATATTTTTGTCTACGTAGAAGGCTTTGAAAGATACATTAGTATTTTCTAATGAATACCTCATTTTAAAACATACCAATACCTATTTTATTGCTCAAAAATAATGTATATTGTTAAATCTTTTTGTCCCTAAATGGTGCCGGTTACAGTTTAAAAGTTAAATTCATAATTACTCCCCACCCCTCCTAACAAAACTCCGTAAAATGGCTGGGCTACAAATAGGTTCATAGATTGCTGTTGAGTCCAAAAAGTTAAAAATTATGGTTATAGATTATTTCAAAGTGTATTTAACGTGTGTTTTTAACACTAATGCGTTTTTTCAAGATACCATAATTTTAAAAGGGTCATTGAAATCATTGCAGTACTTTTTGCGAGTGGTATAGTTTGTTCGGATAACAGAGGCTTTTGGCTTAGCTTGAGTCTTGATTATCGGAAATGGTATGATTGGCAACTACTTTGGCAACTGCTTCGGTCAAGGAACAAAATTTATATCACTGTCGGTCTTGTTGTGTAATAAGATTAAATATGATTCTGATTCTTGTTAACATCCTGTACACATAGAGATCGTAACGAACTTTAATAAAGAACCCAAATTCTGCGGCTAGACTGTGTACCGTCGATAACCAAAGTAAATGCACAATAAACTTACTAACAACATGTACCTACATTCCTAAAAGCAAAAATGCTAGAGATATTTCAGTTTCAGACAATATCTATAGTAACAAAATTTGGATAAAGGAGGACCATAGAGATCTAGAGAGATGCCAACCAACGCGCTGAGTACGAAACCTAGTGTCGCATCACCACCAGTACCACGCAATAGAAAGTATTTTGTAAGCTTGAATGTGCTCATTATCCATTTCGGTATCAGAACTCAACGTTCGAATAATCTCTAGTACTACGCAAGCATTGTAAACTATTTACACATATTATCTCGACTGGCTTTCAGCCTCATAATATATTGAATCCTTACTGTCGCGAGCAATGTGTTCCGTTTTTGTGCATATTGCTGCGACACTGGCCCCGCCTTCCACCTTTTCATATCTCCCTTTAGTTTTTTTGATCTGTGAGGAGGACGTATCTTTTTCCAGACTCTAGCTTAACCTCTTCTGGAGAATAGATAGGTAGGTATTATTAGGGACAATCAATCATTTCAACCTGAAAAATTAAACTAAACATTATCTTTGCATTTTAGTACAATTTTATTAAAGGTTTGAGGTTGAGATAATTGATTGTGGGTCAGGTTAAAGACTCAATCGAAAGTGTCAGAAAATACGTCCTTTAGCTAAATAGTCATCTATTTAGTCTTTTCCTTACACTGACCTCATCGATTACCTCCTCCATCTAAAGTAAAATAAAAGTTTTATCTAATTCTCCTCCGATCAAACATTGTTTCAAGCACTTTAGTTTGCTACGATCGACTGAACATGTTGCAATCAAATTTTTGTGGTCTCTGATTACGTGCGAAACCGCTAGTAAATTCTAGTTGTAATTAAGTCTGGTTTAAGCATTTTCTCTTCGATACGGTTCGGATATTCTGCACAACACAGTTTAATCTTTTAACGGTTGTTCAACTTCTTTGATGGAACTGTAAGTAAAACGCATTCGATATGAAAACGAGATCTTGCAAGGGATTTAATTGAGACTAATTTCTCTGAGTTCTCTGCTGTTTTTTGATGTAGTACCATAGGTACGTATACATTTTAATAAAAAATAGAAAAATCATAAAAAGTAATAAATTCATCAATACATAATTCAGTAAAATTACATGACAATTCCAAAGAACAACAACAAAAAATTCAATAGGAACAATTAAAATTAAATAATTTTTAGATGTGAACTTGTATTACAAATTATATTCTTAAAAAGATCAAATTCATTGAATACTAAAAATTTTGCGATCACTAAACGTTTCCTCATGTTACTCAATTTCAACCGCTGAACTAATTCAAAAGGGATAGTTAAAATTAAATAACTATTTATTAGCACACATTTATAGACAACAGTCCGTGTATGTGCACCTTGTATTTTAACTCTTAAAATATATTGAATAATTCATTGAATGATTCATAATATTTAGCGATCACCAAATGTTTCCTCATTTCAATCACTTTCAACCGCAGAACTAATCGCATCAAATTCATCAAAGCATTATATACATGAGTGTTATATTACGTTAACACCTATTTCCCAAAGCATTCTATTCTGACACTAAATGAAAACCACGTCACGTTCCAATACTCATGACCTCGCTGCGTCAAATACATGCAGTAATTCCCAAAAGTAGGTTTTGTATATTGTTATTGAATAATTGAATCTAGAACAGGAATCTGGCATAGTGTATTAATAACCATGATCTAGAATAAATGTCCAAATGCGTTCTTTACGCAGTATGCGAGGTGTGACTCAGAATACTAAGGCCGCAGAAGCCGCAGTATGTTGCGCGTAAAACGGCTATATCACGCCTTTTATCTCGTTCGTTTGCGCGCAAATTGAAAGAGAACTAGGGCCGCTGATCTATTGTGAACGCCCCTTTTATGGTATCAGCTAATAATGTGTCAATTCATAGACGAAGAAAAATTTTTTGCTTACACGTGTCAATACCAATCGTCTATGTGGAGGAACTACTTGGGAAGGTTCCTCTGGTAAAAAGAGGAGATCTTTCGCCAGTTTAGGAGTTCTTACAGTTCTTAGTTGGACCTCCTTACACCCTCTAATCTCTCTATATCGAATCTCTGTTATTATTTCTCTTGCGCGATTTATGTCTTGCATTCGATTGTGAGCCTTACGAGTTACGTATTAACGATGAAAGTTGTCTTTGTATGGAGCATATTTCCGAGAGCGAAGGTATCGCCATCTGTTGGCTTTTTTGCTATAACTTGTGGGTCAACATTTCTGTGGCAATGACAGCAATAAGACTTGTTGCGCCCTCTGCAACATACCATCCATTCGAAAACTTATTTTACCTTTAAATTGTTCTAGGAGTTAATTTCCTGGTGTAATTGTTCTGTGGCAATACACTTGGGAGGACTTTAACGTTGTTTTAATTAGTTAGGTTGATTTCGTCGCTTTCTCTAGAACTTAACGTTGGCTGTTTCAGAGATCTCCGGATAATAGTTGATCAGCGTAGGGACTATAAAAGTGAGTCGTAATATACAGAATGTATACAGGGTGTAAGTGACAGCCTAGCAAATACTGAAACAGTGAACTCAGACCATCAAATTGAACAACTTTCACTATGAAGCCTACCTCAGGAAACGCAAAAAAAATCAGCTGTCCCATAGACTGCTGTACCTACCCGACTAAAATGTATGGAAGAGCTGTCACTTACACCCTGTATAAAGTTTAACAAAATTAACCAAAACTATTTCAAGGGGATGATCAGACCATCTGTCTCTATGGGACCAATATCGAAATAGCACAAAAAATCAGCCGTCCCATACATTTAAGTTATTATTTGCTGTTTTGTATGGGACAGCTGATTTTTTCTTCGCGATTTCGATATTGGTCCCATAGAGAAAGTTGTTCACTTTGATGGTCTGATCATCCCCTTAAAATAGTTTCAGTTAATTTTGTTACACTTTATATACCAAAGGAGGTGCTTCAGATCATCAAACTGAACAACTTTTACAATGGGATCAATATAGAAATGGCGAAAAAATTACCTGTTGCATAGAAAACGTACAGCTTGGTCGTTCTACACCAGCATCACACTGCGAAAAACCAATAAAATATTCTCATTTTATTAGCGTTCCCAAACTCGGTCCAGTGTGAAAGAAATTGATTATCCCGCTTTAAGGACAATGAATAAAAGGCTCGAAATGGAAGCATGTAGGCTTCCTCCAATATAGTTACCCTCACTGAAAATCCAGTGCGGTGCCTATTTACAAATTCACTTTGACTATTTATTATAAGGACTAGCCTTGCGGTAGCATTTTCCCTCTGCCACGGTATAAGATTAATTGATCATGTGCATTTACATTCAATTTTATACCTTATCACTAAAAAAGAAATTTAAAAAATTTTTTAATGTGAATGCGGTGTAAATAAAGTATATTTCATTCTTTCATTCATTCATTCAGCCTATAATTGCGGAACAATAATTTCGATCTTAGAACGTTTGAGGTTCACACGAACCTTCTTTTCATGATTTTTATCGTACAAAATTAGAATCTAAAGTTATGGGGAATAAAATCCAAAGTTGCGGATTTCGTGTTACCTCGGCCCCCGCAAAAAGTGGCAGAAATGTTTGTTCAAAGAATTACACGCGTAACTAGTCAAAGCAAATTCATGAACAATAACTAATATTTTAACATCTTATTCTAATCCTAATCTCAAAATTGTAGCTCTAGCGTTGTGTCGGTAATGTTCCCAATCTCCAGTATGTTGAAATAACAATGTGTTTAACGTTATTCGGTAATGTATATTTGAGTGATAAAACATTGTTTTTATACAAAACACAGGTTTGATTTGAGCCATCACGAAATGGGGTGCACACACACGCAGTGATGACATATGGAACAGAGACGTGGTCGTTCACTCAAGGCCTCATAAAAAGGCTGAAAGTGATCCAAAGAGCAATGGCGAGGGCTATGCTCGGAGTTTCCCTGCGAGATCGAATCAGAAATGAAGAGATCCGCAGAAGAACCAGAGTAACTAACATATCCCAAAAAGTTGCTAAATTGAAGTGGCAGTGGGCGGGGCATATTGCTCGTAGAACCGATGGTCGATGGGGCCGAAAAGTTCTCGAGTGGCGACCGCGTACCGGAAAGCGCAGCGTGGGTAGGCACCGCACACGGTGGACCGACGACCTTGTGAAGACGGCGGGAACCCGTTGGATGAGGGTAGCGCAGGACCGGTCGTTATGGCGATCCTTGGGGGAGGCCTATGTCCAGCAGTGGACGTCCATCGGCTGAGATGATGATGATGATGATGACACACGCAGCACTTCGCTCGTCAGACTCACTTGACTGGAGCCCTGCACCTACACAACATGGATACAGACTGCACAGTGCACACTTCGAACAACTCAACGACCTCCAGTCTGAGGGGGGAGTCCTGTGGGGACTTACTACAGATGTCAGCACCCACAAGTTATAGCAAATATGCCAACAGATGGCGATACCGTCGCTCTCGGAAATATGCTCCATAGATAGACAACGTTCACCGTGAATACGTAACGCGTAACCTACTACAAATAAGGTTCACAATCGAATGCAAGACATACATCGCGCAAGAGAAATAATCAGAGATTTCATACATATACAAGGTCCAACTAAGAACTGTTGGACCACGGCCGGTCCCCAGGCTTCACACATAGCCTGGTGGAAGATCTTCCCTTTTCAATGGAGGAACATTCCCAGTAGCACCTCCATATAAGGAAAGAGTTTCCCCGAGTGACGAAACCTGAGTTCGTCTGGCACCCTGGGCCGTCAGCCTCGATACGACCATTGCTGACGGACTAATCTTTACACTACAGCATGAGTAATTGTAATGTGATATGTTTCATGCTGATACGAAAGAAAAAGAAGAAGAAGATCACAAAATGGTGGAGTTTCATGGCATGCCGAAGAGCTGGCAATAGACCTGCAACTGCCCAGTAACAGATCTGCTAAGTGCCTGCATGTGACATCGAGTATTCAAGAAATACAAATGTACCTACAGCACGTAAAATACTTGTAAGAGTACACCTCGTCTTCTTAAACTTTTGCTACATTGATCTCTTTTTTAAGGTTCCGTACTCTACAAGGAAACCGTTCAGTCCGTGCGTCTGTCTGTCCCCAGCTTAGTGTAGTAAACGACAGTAGTATAATAACAAAGTTAAAGGGAAAACTATCACAGCTAAGAAGGCTTCACAAGTATACGGGTAATACTTAAGGTGGTTTCAGTCCATACATAAGTTTGACGCACAATACGCGTAGACGGAATTAATAAAAGTAATATTTTATACATGGAAAAATTGTTTAAAAAATCTAGTTGCCGCGTCACAAATAACATTTGCAATTTATAATATAATTACGAAGATATAAAGTTTTTAAAATTTTGTATGAAAAATTTCAAAGCTTTATATCTTCGTAATTATTTTATAAATTGCAAATGTTATTTGTGACGCGGTGTCTAGATTTTCTAAACAATTTTTCCATATATACAAAGTTACTTATATTAATACCGTCTACGCGTATTGTGCGTCAAAGTTTTGTATAAAATTGACCCCTCTGCAACCACCTTAAAAAACGGGCATAGGCCCACCACACATTCCAACCGCTGTAACTCCTGTAAGCCAGGATCAACAGCGGCGACCATTCACAACACTGGACAATGAAGTCCAGCGAGTCCGGGGGATGACTCTAATCTGTCTTGGAACCCGCAATGAATTAATCAAAGAAGATAGGAGGAGTAGGAAAACGAAATATCCGACTTCCCTCCATTGCAAACGGGAGACAGCAATAAGAAGGAAAAAACATGGCTATTAGAGAGCCAATTCAAGAGATCATTTATGGCAGTGTTGAAGACACGACCGCAAAAGCACCAAAAATACAAAATAAAACAATAGGAACCTAACATTGTACTGAAACTATGACCTATTTTGCTTCCAGTAATAAGTATGGCAAAAACATCTGAACGCACGGAAGTTATCCCTAGTCGCAACAAGATCCATGTAGTAAGGGACACCAGAAAACGATTTTATTGAGTCAAGCATGGTCTGGCGCTCGGCGTACCAGAGCTCACACTCCCAAAGAATATGATGAGCGGTCTGTTCGAACTCGTTACTGTCAACAGAACATTCACATAAAGGTGACGCAACCAATTTAAAATAAAATAGCTTTCCCTTAAAGTTACCATGTCCAGTAAGAAATTGGGCTACGCAGTGATCTACCTCTAGCCACGCTTTGTCAAGACGATCGCGAACAGATGGAAAAAATTGGTATAGATGTCGACCCTTTGCAGACCCTTGCCACCGTAGTTCCCAGTCTAATAAAAGTTCATCAAAGATGTTGCAATCAAAGTTAAATAATTTACTAATTCTATATCGGTCGCGAGGTTTTAAGAAGTTATGACTAACTTTTCTTGAACGAAAGTAATTGGCCGCGCGGCGTTGTATTTCCAAGTCTACGGGAACCACCCCCGCTAGAACGGGGAGTGCTTCGGTGCTGACCGTTCTATACGCTTTACACAGGAAAATCAAGGCTAAACGTTGACTTTGAAGTAACTTACGGCGCGCAGCGCCAATAGCCGACCTATCTGCCCAAACGGGGGCTCCATAACACATGCACCCGAGGTATGTTGCGGAATATATTATTTTAAGTGATTTGTAACAAAGACCCCATGTCGAGGTGGAAATACGAGCTAAACTCAAAAACTTACTTTTGGCTTTCTCTCCTATTGTCTTGATATGATTTACGAAGCTAAAATTACGTTCCAAATGAAAGCCTAAATAGGAAACAGAATCTTTACTTTTAATATTAATGCCTTGAAATTTTATTCGTGGTGGTACTTTCAGGTTCCCTTTGAGCAATAGTTGGAATGTTTTATGCGGGGCGAACTGAAGACGATTTCTGTATCCCCAATCTGTTATTTGCTGCAGGCAGTTGCTAGCCAGTCTTTCGATACCTACAACCACCTTAAATAATAAACTTATAAAATGTACTTCTAAGTCCGCATATTGTGACTGGCAACTACGGAATACGGAACCCAACACTGCACGTAGCCCGACACGCACTTCACCAGCTTTTGCTAACTAATGAAACGCGAAGTGTGTCAGAATTCGGAACGCCAATTCTTCTCAGCAAAGACATAAATAGAAATAATATTTGTAGCGAGGAAGTATTACGAGTGAAGCGAAAGTGGGAGTAATAACGTTTCTTATGTTTCATAAAATGGTACGGTAAGGTTGTAAAATAAACCTGTAATTTTATTAAGGGAATTACTAAGAAGGCTGATGGGTTTCGGTAACATACGAGGAGCTCGAGACGCAGAATTTATATTATAGGGTACCCCTTACAGTTCCACTTAGCTTTGGAATTGTTCTAATTGTACCTACCTTTACATTAAAGCGAAAGCGTTAGTGGCACTTCGCAGAGAAGTATGGACACTCAATCATGAGGGTCCGGGTTCAAATCCACACGGACGGTCCAGTACCAATATTTTTTTCTAACCGATATTTTTTTCCGACTGCTCTCAAACGATGAAGGAAAAACATCGTTAGAAGAAGAACAAGAAGAAATTCTGATGCGTATCTACTAATAATTTTAAGAGAAATGTTAAGTTTATATGTTGAGGTGTGGTTCGGAACCGTCGGTGTGCGAGTAGCCCTACATGCACTTGACCGGTTTTATTATTCCTAATCTAAGGAAAATTTGAACTACTAGCACCGCGTTAACCCGCGACTTCCTCCGCACAAATTATATATCAGATTTTAAGTCAGATCATAAGATATCAAACAAAAAAAGTTTCATCAAAATGTGTTCAGCAGTTTTTGCGTGATGCTCGATCAAACAAACAAACAAAAAATCCAAAAATTCATAATCATAATCATAATATTTATTGCACAATCATATGGTACAATTAATGATTTGGAAACAGGGACACCTAAAACCATATCGTAACTTTTTTTTTTGTAATTCATTCAATCTAAAGACATTTGCTATTACAGTTCATCACAAGTAGGTACCTAACAGTACCCTGGACCCTGGAGTACCTTTAGACCTATTTCATCGCCGGTCGTCAACCTAGCTGCCCACTCGGCACGTTCTTCACAATTACTTTGCATAATTACATTCGCACACTAACTGTATTTTCCTTCTACTTGACTGTATTCCAGTTTTCTCATCAAGATTTAATACACAATTCTCTACAACGAAATTGGTTTGAGCCTAAATAAGGCGCACCCAGAGTATTTAGCACAGCCGAAGGCTCTATTTATTAACGTGGCAAGTCGACTTATTTGTCAAAACCGACATAAGTTCCGGTTCGGTCATTAGGTAAGTACCAAAAATAGGCAATAAGGCCTTGGAGTGCGATTTTTGAATCTCATACGTTGAACTCAGCAGTTGAAAATGTATGGAGATACGCATCTTTCTACTGCTGATTTCACTTTAAAAAATCGCACCTCTGCAGTATGATTTTTGAAAGTCAAATCAGCAGTAAAAAGATGCATATCTTCATAGTTATTTTTACATTTTCAACTGCTGAGCTCAGCGAATGAGATTCAAAAATCGCAGGACACTTCGCGTTGGCCACACCAACATTAAAAAAACAATTTTTTTAACAGAAAATAAAGAGATCCTTCCACTATAGTTAACAGACACTGGAAGGATGGCGTCAATCTTAAAAACATACAACGTACCACGACTTGATTATACGTTTTTATAGTATTATAAGTAACTAGAGTTAACCCGCGACTTCGTCTGCACAAATACCACATTTTAAATCAGATCATTAGCTATCAGACAAAAAAGTTTCATAAAAATCTGTTAAGTAGTTTCTGCGTGATGTTCAATCAAACAAACAAACTAACAAACACACAAACAAACAGACAGACAAAAAATTAAAAAAATGGTGATACGGAATCAGGATATGGAAAAACCATATCGTTACTTTTTTTTGTTAATATCTTCAATGTACAGACACACTTATAACACTCTGACACGCTGTGCTAGAAGGTACAATATAAATTAATACAGTTTTTAATGATTATACAATATACATTGTATGTATACTATTGTATGACAATACACACTTTCCATTTAATTTAACTATACAGAAAATATTAATTTAGCAACACTCACAGACACAAGCATTTAAATCATTTAAATAATCATTCAGTTTATAATAGGTACCTATTCTTTTTAACAGATTACTTTTTTATCTTAGTTTTTAACATGTTTTCGGAAAGATTCAACACGGTCTCGGGATTCGGGTTGTAGATTTGCTACTGGGTAGTCGCGTCGCGTGTTGGTCGTCGTTTACCCTTACCCGGCCTACAACGAAGCTCCAGTGGTGGCTCAAGTTAGTGTTCTTTTCTAAAAACGACTCTCGAAATCACCAAAATACTTCTATAACCGTGCAACGTCAAGCACTTTTGCTACATAAACTCGACATTGGCTAAATTATCTAAAACCAAGATGGACGCCATAATTTAAAAAAATACTAGAATAGAAAACGGTCTCGGGGATTTTATTATAACATGATATATGCGTATACAGTGACGCATGAAAACCGTGTGGTGACGGTCGAGAATATCACCACCCCATCTCTTCCCGTGGGGGTCGTAAAAGGTGATAAGGGACTATAACAGATTGTCTAGTGTTATTATCCTTGAAGCCCCACTAGCCGGTCCATTGAGGACAGTGGTGCTTCACGGAATGCAGGCGTTCTTGTTATCTCCCACCAGCTTTTTAGCTGTAGTGCGCGCAGCGGCCACACTTTGGTTTACCGCATCGGCTCGCGGGGTAAACCTGGCTGATGGTGACTTGCCGTATAGCAGGATTTATCAGCGGAAACCTCCTGCTAAGCGCTCGAAGCCTATACCGATGCAATTAGTTTGGCGGACCCAGCGGTATAGCAAGGCAAGGTGGATGGCCTAGGGCAACGGTCTACCGTTCCCCTCTAGGGCGTAGTTACCGTTGGCCAGACACATCATTAGAACCCTCCTCCGGTCGTATCGGTTTTCCGTTCCACTGGGTCAAGGACGGGGAAGACGAGTGTGTGCACTTGCGTTTGCGCGTACGTTTGTGCACCTAAATATCTCCTGCGCAACTGACTGCTTCCGAAAATGGACTAATGGTGCACTCTCGTGTCCGCAATGTGCGAGGACCTTTACTCACAAAATAGGCTTCGTGAGTCACATTCGAGCACATGAGCGCCAAAATCGGAGCTGAAGCAATCGCCGTGGCCGAAATCGGTCAGGAGCTCATCATCATCATCATCATCACCCATGAAAGACGTGTTGACCCTACTACATCTTTCAAACGGAGCCGAGTACGCACGGCGACACCTCAAGCTATACAAAACCAACATAAGCTGGCCGCGCGACGTTATACGTTACCGTAAAACGAGGTGACTTTGATTAGTTTTGAAATTCAAATGGGTGTATCTTTCATAATTTTGGTTTTAAAAATTAGAAAAAAATACGATAGTGACAACTAGCCTTGTGATAATATTTAAAATAAAAATTTAAAATTATGTATGTTTAATCTCGGAGAAAAAGAAAGAAAAACCAGCGTATCAAAGCAATATTGAAAATGGGGCTACTTTGATATCAGTCGTTTTTTCATTACTTTCGAAAGTCACCCCTAAAAGGAAACTTTTTTCTGCGAATATTTTCTACAAATTTTATCAAATTGTTTTAACCACTCAGTCTCATGTTAAAGTCTTGAAGATTTGGTAAAAAATGGACGAACTGTCAATAATGCCAAGACCAAAAAAGAATATCCGGCTGCGTTCTGTTTTCGCAGAGAAATTTACAATCCTGTTGTCATTTGGAGTTATCATCAAAGTCGCCCCAATTATCAAAGTCAGCACCTCGTTTCACCGGTACTCGACCTACGCGCGGCCAGCTTATGTTGGTTTTGTAAAGCTTGATGTGTCGCCGTGTGTACACTACACTTTTTACAAACGGACTCCCAGTAACAAGAAGGGTCAAGCACAAGTATGCTCAGTGAGTGCAAGTGAGAGATAAATACACCACTTCTTATTGTCGTTCACCTCCCGTATAACCATGAAAGGGTGAGGTCACAATTGGTGGACAGGGAAAGTTCATACTATAGGTAAAACGTACTCTATCTTCGTCTTTCGAGTCGATGGCAAGTCATTTAAAAATATTTCCAGCCCAGTATTTCGCCACACGCATAGCACAGCCAGCAGCGTCTATAAGCTCCGTTCGCGTGCAGCTGTCAGGGCAGGAAGAGCAGGATATGAGGTGGACCATAGTCTGTGGGGAAACTCCGCATTCATACTATTAATTTTCCATACAAACGTTTCGAACGCTTCAACCCCTATGAATATGATTGCGGTTGATATTGGAAAAATACACTCAATTAAAAGTACATTTTGGGGCAATAAAAGTTAAGATATGCTAAATTTCATATTTCTGCAATATATAGAAAGATAATCTGAGTCTATTGATTATATGAACTTACACCAACTCTATCCAGTTTTACGGGTAGACCATCGCCCAGGAAGCTGGCATAAGTATTGATGATTCTAAAATCCTTGCCATCGCCTTTAAATTGACAGATGAGCATAATTTCCTTGCTCTAAGGGCATAATACATGTCAAAAAACTGAAGCAAGCTTATACCAGAGCACAGAGGCAGAGTACTATAATACCCGAGAATAAAGAGTGATTGATTATAAAATTTCGCTTATAATTTGGAACACTATTTCCCAATTCTTTAGACGACTTTTATTACTTACGTGGGTCGATAATAAGCTGACTCATTCTAAGTTTTCTTTCACTCTCAGATCAGCGATGAAATTTGAGATTCAGTGTGGACAAAAAGTCCATCAAGATAGTCTTTCAAAATCCTAAAAGCGTAGGTACTATAAAGGGGCATAACTAAGCTGCGAGAGTCTGATTGAAACCAAATTACTTTTGCACTTTTTAAAATATTTTTCAACACACTTGCTCATAAAATGGCCCTTATTTCACCGCAATTAGGCACATAATGACACCTATAATCAAACTGTGACTTTTCATTACTATTATTCAGATAGTAGGTATCTAAACTTCTTGGTTGAGTTCTTGAGTTGCTTTGTTCTTAAAAAAGTTTCGATACAAAAAAGATCATATTCAATAGTACAAATAAATTCTCTAAATAAACTTTTTATTTACTAAATAAAATGATTTTTTATTATTATTTTCTTCACAAGTGTGTTGAAAAACGTCGTATGATACACGTGTGTATTGATGATTACCGTCCTCGGCTCTCTTAAGACCCTCGCCTTCTCGATATGTATTCCAAATTCAATCTAATATGGGCAGTATAGCGCCCCGCGATAAACAGTCGCTACATCACCCCCCCCCCCCCTGACTCTATATAACGTTTAACAAAATTAGGTGAAACTATTTAAAGGGGATGATCAGACCATCAAACTGAACAACTTTCTCTATGGGACCAATATTGAAATTACGAAAAAAAATCT
Source organism: Agonopterix arenella (assembly GCA_927399405.1). Lineage (NCBI taxonomy): Eukaryota > Metazoa > Arthropoda > Insecta > Lepidoptera > Depressariidae > Agonopterix > Agonopterix arenella. The sequence goes on from OV656704.1 coordinate 2,935,931, forward strand.
GCTTTCCCATACATATAGGTCGAGTAGGATTGTATGGAACAGCTGATTAATTTTTAGCGATTTCGATATTGGTCCCATAGAGAAAGTTGTTCAGTTTGATGGTCTGATCATCACCTTAAAATAGTTTCAGCTAATTTTGTTAGACCTTATATAATGCCAGGCCTACCAGCCTAACCTATGCTAATGCGACTACCTAGGCGAGAGAACTTACAATTGTTTAGTTTAGAGAACTTACAATTCATTATTATAAATATTAGAACTTCTTGCAAAAAATACAGATAATTGAAAATTAAAAAGAGGACCCCAATCATATAACTTCAATGCGGATCTAAAATAATGTCCGGTTGATTCCGACTTCTCATAATACATCGTACATCCAAACGTCTACACATCAAAACTTTTACATTTATAATATTAGTAGGATTATCACAAGTTAGATTTGAGCTTAAAAGTTTATCAATCCATTTGAATTATAGGGTTCCCCTACCTACATCAAGTTTAAATGTTTGTGTTATATTCTAAAATGTGTTGGAGTACGCAATCTAATTTGAAGTGGGTTTAGTATTAATGGCCTTACATTAGTAGCTTTGCTTTTCGTTCCTAGCTCCCAACATGTGGGTTGTATTGATTGAGTTTAGGGCTCTATGGAAATACTAAAGTTAACCCTTCTTGGGCTCACTAAGCTTTAACGTTTAGTGTCGTTAGCATACATACGTACAGTACTATTAATTGAAAATGTTTATAATGTAGAGAGTAAGTATACGTAAGTTCTCAGTGAAAAATTTATTAATATCGCCATTGACGTACAAAACAATGGACGCCGGATCTAGTACAACACTCTAGAAAAAAGTGTCCGAGACTAGCCTACACAAACCTAAGTAAGTATATAGTAATAAAACCAACTAAAAACATTGAAAAAGCTGAAATACTTTTTTATTTTGCTTGCTTAGTTTTTACCCTATCACGGCACGGCACGGCGGCGCGCGCCGCGGGCCCGCCTGTACGCTTAGTTGGCCGATCAAACGAAGACTGTCGCGTAATTGGTTCTCTTTATTTTTTGGTGCTCTTTTGGTGCGGAGACTTTTGAGCGCGGACGTCCAGTAGTTGGTAAGTCAATGAATATCGCAAGATTAATATGAAAGCCATAAAATTATAATATTTCTAGTAACATTAGATATTAAGAATAATAATAATTATGTTGTACCTACCAAAAATAATATTGGTCGGAAATATCATTTAGTAACTTTATGTAGTAAAACATACAGTTGCCCCGAGCTTTTTGGTGAAGGAAAATCTTTTGAGGTATTCACATGCTTCAATTTTGTGGCGTCCTATTATATCCACTGTCCGTTAAAATTGGCAACGGGCTGACTGCCTGTCGCATTGGACATGTTTAAGACATCTGAATAATGGCGTGTTTAGAAATTCTCTGTCTATCCTTTCAGGGAAAATTGATGATTTTCCTTTCAGTGAAAGAGATTTGGTATTCGCAGCTGCACTGAGAAAAATATTTATTGACATGGTTATAGAAAACAGATTTTAGTCACATCTATCAAAATTGTTTTAGCAACAAATAAAAACCACTTTCAGCAACGAATTTTCTAGCAAGATCTACCAAAATGAATATATAAGCATTACTATAGTCCCCGAGGGGGATATTCTGATATCTCAGAACATCTACGTTTCACTACCAAAATGACCAGTTGTCAAATATACCTCCTACTACAAAAAACATATAAAACATACCTTGCTCGTAGAATAGCAGATTGGACCGAAAATTTCTCAAGTGGGAAGCACAATACTGGAATGCACAGCGTAGGTAAGCCCTCCACAAGTTGGACCGATGACTTGGTGAAGGCGGCGGGAATCCGTTGGATGAGGGCAGTGCTGGACCGGTCGTTATGGCGATCCTTGGGAGAGGCCTATATCCAGCAGTGGACGACTTTTGGCTGAGATGATTACGTTGCGCCTACAAAATTTTAGTACAAGCGACTAGATTTTTTCTCCGTGTATAGTTGACAGAAAAACTTAAGCCTAGTGTACCAAGTTTAATGTGTAAATAACACGCCTTTACAAGCATCTATACAAATTCTAACACCTAATGTAAATCAGACATTATCATAATCTAGAGTTCACTCGATTTTCCCTAAAACACTTTTAATGCGATCCGTCGAGAGAAGCTGTATCACAGAAAAGAGATATACAGTAAAGCAACTTCATGCAAGCGCTCGAATCGATGTACCCACCCACACAGACGAGCGCCAACGTACACGGCCCGCTAAGGTACTTCAGTACAGTACCTTAACGGGCTATACAGGTGGCGCCAATGTCATTCTACTTATATACAAGGACTTCGCATCAGCGCGCTGTTAACGGGACCGCAAAAGTGTGCTTAATAAAGGCCAGGCCACACAGAGGCGGTTTTGCAGGAAAGTGGGCCGGAGGCGGACCTGCGGGAAGCGAATATCTCCGGACCCGCGCGTATTTCTGTGTGGTAGGGTACATACAAACTCGAACATTACCACCACAACACACCATACACAACAAAACACACAGAAAACCGAGCGAGCCCGAAGATATTCGCTCGCTCCGGCCCGCTTTCCCGCAAAACAACCTCTGTATGGCCTGGCCTTAATGCTTTTACATTACTGCTTAGTGACTGGGGACATTTGAAAAGAACTGGAATTGTGTGGAATATCAGCGGCAATGGATGTCATAACATCCAAGCACAACTGAAGAATATTAAGGTGACATTAGAGACGTGTTATTTTTGGGTTTTGTTATTGTATGATGTGGTGAGTCCATGTGTACAGAATGTCATTGATGTACGTGTGTCGATTCGAGCGCTTGCATGGAGTTTCTGTACTGTATAATATCTCTTTTCTGCGGCTGTGTGTAACCAGAGATATCCACATATAGGGCCCATAAAACGGCAAGCCTTTTAGAGTGAAAAGCTGGTCGATAAATTACGAAGGTATGGGAACGTAAAAGTAAAATGTATTTATATAGGTATACACCCTTTTATATGGAGCGAATTCACTGAGCGTAACGTCTTGATATCATGAGAAATTTTGGTTTAAAGTGTCATGATATTTTAGAAGAAAGTTGACTTGTCATTTTTTCTACCTACATGTTATGGTAATTATTGTCTTTTGTAGCGAGTGGAGATGGGAAAGCGTCGGTGAACGTGTCCATAGACACTAAATCATAGGTTCAAATTCGCACGGACAATATGCAGTTTACCGATGAGTTTTTATAACTTAAAAGGGTTAACCCGCGACTTTATCCGCACAAATTATATACCAGATTTTAAGTCAGATAATAAGCTATCAAACAAAAAAGTTTCATCAAAATCGGTTAAGTAGTTTTTGCGTGATGCTCGTTCAAACAAACAAAAACACAAACAGACAGACAAAAAATCCATAAATTGGTGATATGTAATCAGGGATACCTAAAAACCATACCACTTTTTTTTTGTTAATATCTTCAATGTACAAACAAACTTCCTGTTACAGTTTTATAATTTTTTAGATTATTATATATAATATATTTTTTAGTACGTAATATCGACTGCTCTCAAACTGTGAAGAAAAACATCGTAAGGAAACCCTACCAATCCACATTTGGCACCCGTGGTAGACTGACGCAATACACTCTCCCTGAGGCAAGGCCTGTGCCCTGCAGGCTGTATGGACCCGTGGTGGTCCAGTGGCGAGTAACCTTGCCTGCCGTGTAGGAGGCGATGGTCGATCCCCGTCCAGGCCGACTCGTACCAATGAGTTTTTTTTCTGAATTTATGTACGCTTTTTAAAACCACAGCACGGAATATATAAGAGTAACCACAGGCTTTTCGGTGAAGGAAAACAGTGAGGAAACCTGCATGCTTCAATTTCGAGGTATGCGTTGTATCCATTGTCCATAATACGTGGCGACGCGACCAACGGGCACGTCACACTGGACAGTTTCGGTACTAGTGCAACGTAGCTATTCTTATAGTATGGCATCATAAAATTGTGCACTTTGTGATAGAAGCATGAAATTTTTACCATGGTTAGTATGTACCAGAAGGTTTATTTTAAGATGAGGAGGGAAGTCAGATTTGACCTCTGAGGCAGGATAGAGGTCAAATCCTATATTGATCTGGTCTCATGTATCAAAATACGTTATTTGGAGATGAACGCTACAAAAAATAATTGTTTACATGGGGTAAACAATTATTTTTTGTTTACCCCATTCATTTGAAAACAATTTAAGTGTAGATGAGATAATATAATCCAAACAATTATTTTTTTGTAGTGTTGATCTCCAAATAACGTATTTTGATACATGAGACCAGATCAATATAGGATTTGACCTCTAACCTGCCTCAGTGGTCAAATCTGACTTCCCTCCTCATCTTAAAATAAACCTTCTGGTACATACTAACCATGGTAAAAATTTCATGCTTCTATTACAAAGTGCACAATTCCGGCCAAAATGACAATGTAGCGGCCTAGCTATTAGGTTTCAGAATATCTCTAACTATCCCCTCTCGGGGAATATAGTCGTGAGAATATGCTTATGCTATACTATACGATGACATGGGTTAAAGGAAACGTATGGCCAGGTGTGGGTTGATAATATCAAGATCTAGCATCAAAAAGGATGGCAGAGTGGGGAGGACGCTTAAACCATGCAGAGTAGTGTATCAAATTATGATGATGATGAGGCTTACCTTCACTTTATAAACCAGACTTGATTAAATTTTTACTACATAAACGAATTAAAATCTACAGCAGGGAAAACCTGGACCAGACTCACCAGAAACAGAGAGGAATGGAGAAGATTGGAGGAGGCCTTTGCCAAATATGGGCAAACAGAAGAGGTTTTCGATGTCGTCTGAGCCCTGAGAGGATTCAGCGATTAAGTGAAAAGTTATTATGTTAAATATTAAAATCTGTAAAAATTTAATATACTTTTCTGAAATAAAGGCTTATATTATTCTTATTAATGGTAACGTAGTTTTGAAAGTATTTTTCATTACTAATTATTATTTGTAGAAACTTTTAGTTGGCAATGTTGTTTTATAAAAATGTTGATACCCTATACTATCCTGTAATTAGTCCGTAAGTTTTCCTAAAATGAATAAAATAAAATAAATAACTAAGCAAAGTTTATTAAGTATAATTAACTAAAATTCTATACCTGTAACTGACAAGCTTTAAAATCGTTTTATTTTAGACTTTAATTGGAAGTATTAATTTGTAACTAGTTTCTCGTCTCAATCGCCAAATAATCGTAATTTGACACAAATTAGAATTAAAAAACTCTGCTATACAATTGCTGTTTATCCTGGTAGGTATACCTACATAAGTTAAAAAATAGTGGTGGGAATGAGGAGTGGGTCTATTTTCAATTTATCACTCTGTACCATTATTGTATAAACCAACAAAATGAACAACTTGCAGCCATGGAGCCAATATCGAAATCGCTCCAAAAATTTGCTGTTTCATTGAAAATGTTAATGGCTAGTTACTCGAGTCTCGACCCAAATGGATGAGACAGCTGATTTTTTTTTCCAGATTTCGATATTGTCTCCATGGCTCAATGTTTAAAAGTTGTTCAATTTGATGGTTCAGTCTGAAGATATAAGCAAGGCATTTAATTTTACACTTTTGTGGCGTAGTACTAAAGTGTATAAAGTTTTTCATTGCTGACTCTAATTTGGAGTCTTTGAGGACGTTTACTTGTCATCACCGTTAAGTAAGTAAATACGCAAAAACAATATTTTTCCTCAAACAGTACACTAAACATTGGTGCCTAACTGCAACAAAGACGTCGAAATTTCAACCTAGTATATACTTACGCAGAATTCGACCACCATATCTTGAATTTCCGTTCCCGTCTTTCCTTCGAGATTCTCAGTAATAGCGGGGAAACAACATTCGAAGGAACAGGTCTAGTAACTTGGCCTTGTAAAACCTTCAGTGGTTTGAAATTACTGCCGCCCTAGAGGCGTATATACCTTCCAAGTCTGGGATTAGTCGGGATTATTAGAATTGTTGGAACTCTGCAAAATCCTACCTACTCAGTTTTCGACTAAATACTGTGGTTAATGTATATATTTGTGTTTTATGTTAATTGCGAGTGTAAGTTCAATTAGAAATCTCGTTACAATCTTAGATAAATACGTCAATTGGTAACTACATAATACCGGATGATTTTTTTACCGTTCCGAAACTTTTAGTGGTGGATCAGACTATCAAACTGAACAACTTTTACTATAGGAGCAAACTTTAAATCGCAAAAAAAAATCTGCTGTTCCATATTAAGCTGTAATGCCTACTCGACTCAAATGTATGAGAAAGCAAATTTTGTTACGATTTCGGGTTTGTTATATAGTAGTTCAGTTCATCATCACAATCAGTAACCAGGACCAACAACGGCTAAACGCGCCATCCGAAACACTGAATCATCTTTTTTTTCAGACAATCAGGTGATTCAGCCTGCGATATCCTAACCAACTGGGGAAAAACGCACAAAGTGACATATCACTAGGTGTCCCCCGTGGAAATCGAACCCACGATCTCCGTGTCAAGAGCCCATGCTCTTATCTATTAGACCACGGAGGCAGCTACACTGCATCATTAAATCCTACGATCAAGAGCGATTTTTTAATGTCACCGGTGACATAGAAATCTGTCGATGAAAATGAGATTTTCATCCGTTTTTCTATATTTTTGAGATCGTCCTAATGTGTTAAAAAACATTTTGTTTCATACAGAATACGTTTCAATTGAACTATTTATTATTTAAAGAATTATTTAGTGATTTCATAGTAACAGAGTGTACCGTCAAAATAATGGGGTAACGGAGCCACGGAATATACAACGTGTTAATGAATTAGCGCAAAACCTCATATACCCCAACTGATTAATAACAAAATAATTAGATTGACACAATAATTTCATTATTTTTATAGTTAGCATTTTAAGTTATTCGCATTTTAACTTTTGAGGCAAAAATTATTTATTATCATTTCAGCAATGAATGAAAGCGCTAACGTACTCATGGATACATTTTATTAATCTTGTTTTGGTTGGAAGTAGGGTAAGTGTACCCGTGTGGTGGGTTGACGTCGGGTTCAGTAAATTTTAAATTTTACCAAAATATTATTTAATATTTTGAAAAAAAATTCCTATTTTGAAACCGTGATAATTCGATTCTGTTCTCGATTCTAAACAAACTACTTTCTAGTTTTGCGTTAATTCATTAACACGTTGTATAAGACGGAGCGTAGAAAAAGAGTAAAAGCTGTTGTCGTTTGACAACATTTCAATCATCAAACTTTCGAGTGGTGAGATTAGATACGAGTGGGTTGCAACACGCTGAAAAAGTCACAGATGTGGAATTCAAAAATGGCAAATCATTTATTTTACGTTATTTTCTACTGCTGATTTGAACTTGTAATTTTCAGATTCAGGAAGTAAGGACGAGACAGTGCATCTTTGTTTAGGGCACATACTCATGCACATTAGGTGCATTGACTGCTTTTATTAATAAGCTTCGTAATTCAAAACAGCGCACAATATTTTTACACGTACTACTTCTTTGAAACAACTGATCCAATAATTTCTTCAAAAATTTGTAATTAATCAACACAAGTGTATTTTGAATATAGTTTCAGAAAATCTATTGTTGTTATTGTAGCCCAAATTAGTAATTTAAGGTAATTAACAATGGTAGGCGTTCATTAATCTTGGGTTCTATCAAAAACAGGGATGACCTCGCATAATTTTGGCTATCGGCCTACAATTATTTTTGTACAGGCTGTGTGGGCAGTATTATTTCATGGCACACGGATTTATTTCCATACTTATATACCCTCGGGTGGTAGGAACATTTTACAAACAAAACATAAATCTTAACAACTTAATTATAGAACAAAAAACCGGCCAACTGTTGGGCCACGCGCAGTGTAGGGTTCCGTAGTTGCTCGTCACAATATATGGACTTGGAAGGGGGGCTTTTTGTTTTATACTACGGTTTAACGACTAATAAAGTATAAAAAGTACATGTTATAAGTTTTTCGACTATTACTCGTAATCTTGTAAAGCCTACTTAGCGGTGATAGTTTTCATTTTAAATTCTATACTATTGCAGTGAATTTTTTCACATCTCCAACCACAACCGTTTAGCTGGGAAAGGGGGGACACTTGACTCTAACAAAAATTCGCTTTAAAGTCTAATATTTTGCTAACGGATCCCTAAATCGCAAAAAGGTTTTCCCACATCCACAATATTTTTAAAATACTTATCCAACGATACCACACCATACGATAAACGAGAAAAAAAATGTCATCCCCACCTCACGTGTAGAGAGGAAACCTAAAAAAAAAATATTTTTCAAGATTTTATTTTACCACTCTGTTGGTGTAATTAATGTTTATACCCTTGCCAAATTACTGCTTTTTAGTACTAAGCGTCTCTGAGCTAAGCCGCGGACAGACATGGCAAAACTATAAGGGTTCCTTGTTGGCTTCGGAACCCTAAAAACCAAAGTACTCTGTAGGTAGGACAGATCAAAATAAGATCGGTGCTGTACTCTTAGATATTCCGTGTCGGCGCTCCAACTACAGATATAACACCATATCAAAACGAATACTGGGTGATTTTTAAATCACTTTCCAAACTTTCAGGGCTGAACTAGATTAAATTAAAGATTGAAAAATATGTTTCGGGCGAGACTTGAACCCGCACTCTTCCAAACCGGGGAACTGCGTTATCCAATTTCGCCACCGAGCCCACTACCCAGAGAACGAAATTTTCAATCTGTTGCGTCTTAAGGGGACGTGAGCGCCATCTACTGGTAGTTATTACAAACTAACAAACTAACTACCAGTAGATGGCGCTCACGTTCCCTTTAAGTGCGGGCAAGTCCCGACCGAGACAAATTTTTCAATCTTTAATTTGATTCGAAATAGCACAACATGGCTGTAACATGTTTAAAAATCTATAATATTTGAACTAGATTAGATACCTATTCGACTCAAATGTACGGAACAGCTGTTTTTTTAGTCGAACCATCTTGAAAATTAAGGTGTTAATTCGGCGTACAACACTATTTATTAATTATTAACAAAATTTAAAGGGTGTATTCAGATAATGAAACTAAACAGCTTTCCCTTAGGAACATGGATCGAAAAAGCGCAAATTTATTGGACCTCCCATAAAAAAAATTAACTTTTGTATGGAAGGTCCAACAACTTTGATATAATTTAACAAAAGACTTGTATATTATTTATAGGTAACTAAATCCAATATATTTGCCTATATGATAAGTCTTCAGGTCTTAACAAAAAATGGCAAAGATACTTTGTTTTTGGTTAAAGTAAATAAAACGTAAATTTGGTCCTTCGAGTCGGATTATCATAATACTGTTTGAAGTAATATTTCAAAAGTACTTTTATTTTTTGTTGTGAATAAACAGTAATGAAAATGCTAAAGCAAGTTATATCTGAATAAAACCGAGACGTTATTAGGGTTATGAATAAATTCATTTCAATTTGTTGAATATGAAAATCACTCACAATCTATTTAATCGAGTATTTCGTCAACCGTTTCAACCAACTTCAAAAAGAGAGAAGAATTATCCTAAAACTACTGCATCTACTTCCACATATAATTATACAGGATGTTTAATTAAATGCAGTTACATATCAAAAAGAATGCTTCAGATCAATCAGATTAAACTGAACAACTTTTTATATGGGACTAACATAGAAATCGTGAAAAACAAATCAGTTGTCCCATACTTCTATATATTCAGGTCGAGTAGGTTTGCAGTTTTGTATGGAACAACTGTTTATTTTCTCGATTTTGACATTGCGTAGGCACACTTAAAGTTTACAGAAAATAAAAAGTGGATCAAAGTAGGAGATTGGGAATACTTTTATTATTTTTAAAAGTAGCCTCCATTCCATTTTATGCATCGTCACATTTGGTGGAACATCTGTTAGAAGCAGTGGATCCCCTCTGCTTTACTATGAAAATATTGAAATTGGTTAATTTATGGGTTATTTATCTAGTACTAAGCTTCCCGACGCCTAAATATTCTTATCAGATCTTTTGTAATGTTGTCATAGCAATGCTTAAGGTTGCTTGAATCTGCTGGTAGGTCACCCTGGAATCAGCCTCTCTCATAGGCTGCACAGCATAGCCCTTTTCCTCAGTTGTCGCTGTTGAAGAACATCTCCCACGCAGATGTTCTGCGAGATTGCTACGATCATGCTTAAATTCATTTAACCAGTTGTAAACAAGTGTCAAAAGAATGGGGCTTCATCAAAAAATACCAACAAAAGTCTAACTAAATAACTAACTAATTGAATCAGGCGTTACTTTGCGGAAATCCATTACTAATATGAAGATGACACGATTGTATCAAGACCTCCGCTTCTAAATACCTAGTAGACAAAGTTGTATTACGTTATGCAACACAACCTGCCCACCAAATAATTTCTACTCTACACGTGTTTCGCTCCACCAAGGAGCATCCTCAGCGTCCGACACCGAGTCAACACTCGGTGTCGGACGCTCGGCGGAGTAACAACTCTGTTTCGAACGTTCGTCGGTCTAACTCCTGAGGATGCTCCTTGGTGGAGCGAAACACGTGTAGAGTAGAAATTATTTGGTGGGCAGGTTGTGTTGCATAACGTTATACAACTTTGTCTACTAGGTACTTGGAAGCGGAGGTCTTGATACAATCGTGTCATCTACATATTAAATAACTAACTTTATTATCGATTAGGGCCACAACGAAATTCGTAATAAATTGGGAAGAAAAAATGTTTCCTTGCTAAATTCGTCTTGCTTCGTGACACGTACTTTTCAAATGGCCACCAAATAAATACATGATAAAAAAAATGTTAATAAATAAATGATTCTATTCTAAATCGTTAAAACAAATAACAATCAAATAAATTTTCAGCTAAAGGTTCCCTAAGAATTGTTTATTAGAAACTAAAATAAATTTTTCATTGGAATTGTCACTAACTGGTCAGTTCTAAAAACTTTCAGTGTGCCCTACGTATATGTTTGTATGGTCTATGATCATCCCTTAAAAAAATAGTTTCAGCTCATTTTGTTAGACCTTTATAATATAGAGATCCCCCATATTTTTCGAATGGTTTGAGTGTATTTGTTTCTTCTGAAATCAGCTGACCCAAAAATCAGGGTCGATTAGATGTAGCAGTTTTGTATAGAAAAGCTATCTAAACTAAGCGATTTTGATCTGAGTCCCAATTATACAAAGTATCATTAACCTTTAAACCACATATTCTACGCATCAAACTGAACAACTTGTACTATGGGAGCAAACCCGTCAGAGCAAAAAAAAATATCTGCTGTTCCATACTAAACTGCAATAGCTACTCGACCCTAATCTATAAGTCAGCTGATTTTTTTTTGTTCTGACAGGTTTGCTCCCATAGTCATTGTCATCCTTGTGAGCTAATATTATGTGTGAGAAGAATTAAAGAAACATTTATTTATTTATAGTAAAAGTTGTTAAGTTTCATGGGTAGAGTAGCTGTGTGGTTTAAATGCTAATGATACTTTTTCTTAGACCCTGTATAGGTACAGTTGTATAGTTTGGTGATCTGATCAATCCTTTTAATGTCTACGTTGTCATGCAATAATCTATACTATTATAAAACTGTAACAGGAAGTTTGTCTGTAGGTACATTGAAGATATTAACAAAAAAAAAGTTACGATATGGTTTTTAGGTGTCCCTGATTCCATTTCACCAATTTTTTGATTTTTTGTCTGTCTGTTTGTTTGTGTGTTTGTTTGGGTGTTTGTTTGTTTGTTTGAACGAGTATCACGCAAAAACTACTGAACCGATTTTGATGAAACTTTTTTTGTTTGATAGCTTATGATCTGACTTAAAATCTGGTATATAATTTGTGCGGACGAAGTCGCGGGTTAACGCTCGTAAACTATAAAGTGCTTTATCTTTATTTCCAGCTCCATAACATTGTCCCAAAGCTCATATTAAATTCAAACAGTTCCCCGTATTGACAATAAGGAGTATAATGGCATGCAAACACAGAAGGTGTTATTGCATACAATATTGTTTGGAGACAAACAGAGTAGAAAACTCTGGTGCATTGGGTTCGGGTTAATATTTGGTTTGAGATAAAGTTTTATTTTATAGTTCTTCGTTTTGTTGGTTTGCATTTTGATAATGTAACTTCTGGAAACTGGTCAAATTCAAATTCAAAAATTTTTTATTCAAAATATTTTTGACTCTACAACCGACCGCGTCGGAAGGTGTTCCGTTGAGAGAAGATGCGGCCAGAAACTCTACAACACACATCTTTTAAACAAAACAAAGTACAATTAAAATACAATATTGCATTACATGGAGTAACATTGTCAAGACCAGACATTTCGGTCATTCAAATAGTCATCGTGTTTATAGTAGCCTTTTTTACAGAGGACTTGTTTAACATGGGACTTAAACTTTTTTTCTGGCAAGTTTAGAATATCCTCTGGTATCTAATTATAATAGCGTATACAGTGCCCCATGAAAGATGTGTTCACCTTACTGAGTCGAAAATGTGGGAATACTAATTTATTTATATTTCTTGTATTGTAATTATGAACGTCACTGTTTTTGGGAAAGAGATACAAATTTTTCCGAACGTATAAAATATTTTCGTAAATATATTGACTGTAGAAAGTCAAGATACTGATATCTTTAAAAAGATCTCGTAGTGAATCTCGACAACGCAGATTATAAATGTCTCGAATTGCCCTCTTTTAAAGGATAAAGATCGCCTCAACATCTGCAGTACGGCCCCACAGCAAAATACCATAAGACATGATACTATGGAAGTAGCTGAAGTATACAAGTCTTGCAGTAGCTATATCAGTTAGCTCTCTAATTTTTCGAACTGCATAAGCTGCCGAGCTCAGCCTACTACAGCTAGGGTTTCTATATGTGGACCCCATTGCAGCTTCGAGTCAATCTTTATCCCTAAAATTACAGTATTATTTAAATATATTATTATATTAATTAAATTTAATTTAAAAATACGGTATGTTACATGATATAAACTTAAATGCATTAGATATTCAAAGGGGTGGTTCAGACCATCCTACAATAAACATTTAACTCTGAAATCTAGAACAAAAATCCGCTGTTTGGTTGTGCCGCTGAAACAGCTATTTTTCTTTCGAGATTTCGATGTTGGCTGTACAGGGTGTTAAGGATAAATAGTTGCATTACTTTTAAGGGTTATTCTACATATGATACTAAACAATTTTTCATAAGAAACCCATAAAAAATTAGCAATTTTTTATGGGTTTCTTATGCAAATTAGCAATTTTTTTTAGATTTGTTGCGAAATTCCTGTAGGTTTTTCAGGGAAAGTTGTTCAGTATCATGGGTGAATTCACCCCTTAAAGTAATGCAACTGTTTACCCTAACACCCTGTATAGTGAAACGTGTTCAGTTTGATGGTCTGAAGCTCCCCTTTCCGTTTGTAATGAATCTAATTTTACACCCTTTATATTAAGTATGGCCTCTGCCAAGTAGTACGATATGGAGTCTGTTCCACATTAAAGAAAATGTATTTGAAATACAAGCTTTAAATTAAATGTAATAAAACACACAATTCAACTGCAGTGGGATGCAAGCAACTACAGTGAAGGACAAATTGTTTCCGAGACGTTTGTTTGTCGTCCCGCACCACCCAGACGTGCCCAAGAGCCATGCACTTTGGAAATGTGATATTCCTATTATTTTACACTGTTTTTTTCAGAAAAGAATATTGCTTTATCTAGCTGGATTTACTGGTTTTTGTACGCGATTTCAGTTCACTACTTTGAACTCTTATTCTTTTCTGAAGCGAATTCTGACTGTTGAAGAGGTGATACCTATTTGTAGCAACTGGTGATCTATTCTACCTGGACATAAGCGTTTGTGTATAGGGTGTAACAAAACACCATCATCATCAGCCTATCATCGTCCACTGCTGAAGAACCTGACGGATATTCGAGATACCATCTCGCTCAAAACAAAGTTAAGATTGTATTGGCCTCTCCCAAGCTTCAAGACTCTGTCCTCGGCCTTCCTCATCCATTCGCTTTCCGCTACCTTTTTTAGGTCGTCTGTCCAGCGGGCAGCAGGGCGTCCCACACTACGCCTGTCAGTTCTTGGTCTCCACTCTAAAACTCTGACACCCCATCGGATGTCAGTTCTTCGGCAGATATGACCAGCCCATGAACAAAACACCATAGTAATTAATTAGTAATTTTAAGGTTTAGAGTTAGACCATCAAACTGAACTTTCGCTATGAAGCGAACATCGAGAAAAAAAACAGCTATTCCATATAATAACCTGCACGGCTAGCATGCCTACGACAAAGCGTTTAAACGAGAAAAACGTCATGCGCGCTCTGTCTTTATAGTTTTCTTGGGGGTGGCATGCGAGGCCTATAGATCTACCTAGTCAATATATGGAATAGCTGTTTTTTTTAAAGTACAATAGTTTAAGTTTTTTGCATAAGTTTTTTTACATTTTTGTCTACGTTGGCTCCATAGTGAAAGTTGTTCATTTGTATGGTCTGAGCCACCCCTTAAAATATCACTAGTTTTGTTACATTCTGTATGTATATAATTATAACCACTTATACGTAAAATAAATTATTTCCCCATACTAAGCTAGTTGCATGCCCATCAGTCATTACCTTAATAAAAACATTGTAACAAAACTAGCTTTAGCCCGTGACTTCATACCATAGATTAATATGTATATTGGATATAGATAGGTAACTCGTCTTGAATTTTAGGACGTCCTAATTGCATTGCCGCTTATTAGCACTAGGGGGCGCCATATTATGAAATAAATTTAAAAAGATCGAACCTTAGCTAACCGGATCGTAAGCCGGTTATCTAGACCGCTAGACCAACAAGACAGTGATTGATATGGACGAAATCTCTCACTACTACAGCGCAGCGCGTGAGGTGTAGTGCGCTGTTACTCCGATATGAACCCTAGTACACATAGTACTTCGAAACATAACCGATAGATGGCGGAAGCTGTCTATGGAAAATCAGCGTTCCACTTAGTTTGTACTAAGATGACATAGCATGCTTCATACGCGTAGACACTGCTATTGATACGAGTCTGATACAGGCTGGGATCGTAACGCCGCCCTCTGCTCACAAGAAAGTAAACCGGCGGCCACCACAACCATAGGTCGTATACATAGTATAAACTTAAATGCGTTACATAAATTTTTAGGTGGTGCTTCAGACAGACAAACTGAATTAAGGAGCCAATATCGAAATCGCGAAGAAAAAATTGTATCACCTCTTTAAATATGGTCATACCATTCTGTTCTGTTACACCCTATATAATGCTACTGATGATGTAGTATTAATGATCAATCTCTATCATCATCATCATCAGCCCATAAACGTCCCACTGAAGGGTGTTAGTCTACCACGCGTGGCCAATGCGGATTGGTTGATTTGTTTATCAATCTCTATTGTATGTCATTGCCTTCACTGAATAAATGGAAACAACATAATATTTAAATGTTTTTCTTTTATAAAAACAGAAGTTAAAAACAAGTCAAGCTGTACAAGGTTATTTTCTACTTCATATTCTCAGAAAGTACCTGTTTTTCTTCCAGAGTTGCTTCGCTTCGGTATTGTCAGTAAGCCGGAGGCAGTGGTGCAAGTAAGTATCTTTTTAAGGTTCCCTAGCCGGGAATGAAAGTAGAGAACGGAGTCAACTCAGTGGGCCTAGTATATTGTCTCCTAGAATATCTAGATGTGCTCTGTCTTTATTACTTTACGCATGCCAAAATGGGCGCACGTGCCGGCTTTCTCGTTTTGTTGTGAGCTATTCTAGTAGTGATAGTCTTTAGGGCTATGAAGCCTTAGAAAATAAAGATGGGCAGAAGAAAAAACGAATTGGGATGCTGAAAAAATACCAACTCAATTGCTATGGCATAGTAAATAGCGCGCTCTAGTTGTTGCCCACCCCACACAGAATGACAGGCTGCGAGACTGCAAACAGACAAAAACGGCTCTTAGTACGCCTCAGGAGAGCACATGTCTGGTTACTGGAACACATACCGGTGACTGCCCAATCAACAAAACATCTTTTTAACATTGGTGTTAAGTCCTATTGTGCAAGGCGTGCATGGGGGTCGTCGATACTCCTGCGCGTCGTGCTGCTGGAATGCAATGGATTAGCACACTAACGGGCACAACATATCTGATTGCCGAGGTCGCTTCCAGAAGTCATCAGCAATTTCATCAACCATCTAGTGGGAGCTTCCAAGAAGAGCTGAGATTACAAGAGGCGTCGTTCCCACCAAAAAAAGAATCTCCCAAAACGTCAAGTTGCGGCAAAAGAGCCTGCGTTATCAATACCAACAATCTGTTCAGGGTTATGCTCTGTTATAGAATTTAAACCGTTCTTTAGTCAATGCAAATGCTGTTTTTCATGACAGACTTGAATCTATTGTTAAAAATGTTGAAACGGTCAATTTAAAATAACATTCTGGTGACTGTTAACACAAACATTATAGGTATCAAAGCAAACCAAATTTGGTCAGCAAACTGTAATGAGTTCGATTTGACGACGTAAACAAATAGAATTTAATTATTTTTGTTCATATAACGCTGCTCACTGATTTGATTGTGCGGTTCGTCCGTGTAGTATTTGGGATGTTTGGTTAAGTATACCAATGTATTTTATTAACACACTAAAAATATACAAGATTAATTAACATCGCAGGTACGGAACAAAAAAAAATAAAAAAGAAATTAAAACACAAAACAAAACAAAAAAAGGGCAGAGAAAGGCGTAGACGGGCCAGGTAGGTGATGGGAGTTCAGCCTGCAGATGGAATGCCGATCGTAGATTCGTCGGCAGACCATCTACAGGTAGAACACTCCATCAAAGCTGCTGCCGTGCGGGAGTGTGCCAAGAAGGCTGGCAGCGTTGCCTCTTTGGATAGCGACGCTAATGCGCTGCCCGAGGTACGCGCCAGCCCTCATGTTTGGTACCAATTGTTTATCAAAGTCATAATTAGCCAATTAATGTCCCAGAGCAGGACCTAAGCTCCCTAGATAAGTATAATGCAATAAAAAAAATTACGTTTACAAATACTATACAGGATTTAAAATTAAATGATTTCCATATCGAACAAGATGCTTCAGACAACAGAACAACTTTTACAATAGAGCCAACACCGAAATCGCGAAAAAAAAGTTGTTCCATAGAAAATTTCAATAGGTACTCGAACAAAATGTATGAGACTAACGTTTTTTTTGCGCTTCAAAGTTGGTATGGGAGCATAGTGAAAGTTGTTCAGCACGATATGGTCTAAAGCACCCTAGCTGACATGTAACACATTTAAGTTTATCTGTATAACTAGAAAGCCTACATGATTCAATTTCTAGGAGTATATTATTATTGTGTCCACTTTGGGTCTAATATATACCTACCTACGTTCTTCTTCTATCGAGTCGATGGCATGTCATTTTATATTTTTCCAGCCCAGTATTTTGCCACGCGGATAGCACTACCAGCAGCGTCCATAAGCTCCATTCGCGTGCAAGTTTTCGGGCAGGAAGGGCAAGATATGAGATGGGCCATAGTCTGAGGGGCAACACCACACTCACACCTCAGGTCTGATCCATCGATAAAACCCTATTTGGACAGGTTCTCCTTACTCCGGCCGACTTGAGTTCGGAGCCTGTTTAAAGACCTCCAAATCGGCCTGGGTAGTTCATGTCCTGGGGGAAGGCTTTACGAGGGGGGGACAAACGGGTCAGGTAGCGTACTCTTTCTTCGCTAGAGGTCACATCTAGCTCGAGGACCATTACCAATACCTTGTATAGGGTGGACACACTTTGGAAAGTTTTTGCGGCTCTTGACCTACGTTGGACTGAAGAAAAGATGAAAGACGTTAGAGCGAATACCTTTTTGACTGGTATGCTAGAACAAGAAATTCTTAGAGCGAAATGAATCGTCGCGAATGACACTGGATCTAAGCATGTAAGAGTAAATATAAAATATAGCTAACTACCCCGGGAAAAAAAGTCCTAAGTATAATAATAGCGAATGTGATGAAAGACAGTTGCGCGTAATGAATATTGTGTAGAATCGCGAGTAGGAAGAAACGCGTTTGTGTGAAATTGAAGACTGTGGAATAGAGAATGTGTTCGATGGCAGTTTTGCGAAATCCGTATTATGTAGACTCACGAATAGGAAGAAAAGCGTTTGTCAAGACCTTCGATTAATCCATAATATGTTATATCTATATACAGGGTGAAATTGATATCATTAGCATCCTTTTAAACTAAGAGTCTACCCATCAAACTGAACAACTTTTACTATGGGAGCAAACCGATCGGAGCAAATAAAAAATCTGCTGTTCCATACTAAACTGCAATGTCGACGCGCGAGTTCGCGACTTAAATGTATGCAACAGCTGTTATTTTTTTGCTCCGATCTGTTTGCTCCCATAGGAAATGTTGTTCAGTTCGATGGGTAAACTCTTAGTTTAAAAGGACGCTCATAATATTAATTTCACCCTGTATATAAAAATGAATCCCTATTTCCCTTGGTCACGACATCACGCGAGAACTGCTGTACCAATCGCAATGAAACATTAGTGGGTTGTTGTGCACATGCCAGGGAAGGTTTATAAAAAAAAACAGCCAAGTGTGTGTCGGGTAAAACTATCAACTTTAAAAATGCCAAAGACAGCAGAACCCTTAAGTACGTTATTAAAATAAGTTTATAGCTGGAGATTTTTATCCGGCTAATGGCAAAGCGTAGCGCTCCACAGAAACTAATCTCCTTTAAAAGTGGGTCGCTTATTAAAAATCAGTATCGCGGCGGAACAGTTTACCCAGAATGTCACGTAAAATGTTTCAATCTTCCGTGTAATGGTTGCAATCGATATTCTGAAGGAGTATGCTTGTAGTTTGAAAAGATTTTCTAAGATACCTCTCTGGGTATTAATGTTTTGAAGCTTTGAAAATGTTTGATGTTATTACTGTTTTAAAATCCGCTCGTTTACATTTTTCTTGGTGATTATAGTTTTATTAATCTAGATATGCCCGGCGTTCGTCGCAGTGCGACTTTGAATGAAAGAATGAAATGAATGAAATATTCTTTATTTACACCGGCATTATTTAAGACTTTTTTGTCTTTCGTCAGTAACACAACAACCTACCAAAGTTTCTTCGCAATCGGGTGAACGGTTTAGGAACGCATAAGGGACAAATAGATAGACAGACAGACATTGATTTTTTTATACGCTACATACTTTAGTTAAGAGGATTCTTCACACCATCAAAATGATCAACTTTCACCAAGGAGACAACAATGAAATAGTAATCTCTAATCAATCTTTTCCATACATTTGAGTTGAGTAGTTTAAACTAACACCAACTATGGAAAAAAAATCACTTTTATTGGTTTCATAGTATCTAAAAATTGTTCAATTTGATAGTCCAAGGCAATAAGGAATAAATGAATGAATGATATATGAATCTATGAATAGCACCATCCCATTTCCTCCCGTGAGTGTCGTAAAAGGCGACTAAGGGATCTACTGAAGGATGGGCAGCAGCATCCTCTGAGTACACACATTTATTCGATCCAACTGCGATCGCCAACCCGCCTGCCAAGCGTGGCGATTATGGCAAATCCCCCCCCAATTTGGGGGAGGCTTATGTCCAGCAGTGGACGTTTAATTGCTGATATGATGATGATGAATAAGGAATATAATACTCTCTACCGAGAGTGATAGTCTGAAGCATCTCCTGAAGTAGGTATATAAAAATGAATAACGAATGCCCGTATTTCATTTAGGAGTAGGTGAGTACTACTAGTATACCTTTCTAAAATTAATATTTCTGTAGCATATTTTCATTAAATTAAATTAAATGTAACTTCATATACTATTAGTAGATTCAGAGTACTAGGTAGGTATATTCTCGGAAAAGAAAATTACGTGTAATCCTAAACAGAAATTCAGTGAACAAAAATAAGAAATATTACGGACAAGCTTCTTCTTCAGTTCGTAAATAACATTCAAAAGAAACAGACGAGTTTTCTTGAAACAAATTTAAAAAGAAGGTTAGAGTTTATTGCTAGCGTTGTGTTTCTGAATGGTTTTCTACATTTTAGAGTCTTCAAAGTTCTAAGAAAAACAGCTGTTGATATTTGATTCTGCACCCTGATAGGTTGAGTTAAAATTCGGTCATAGGCCCACCACACATTCCCACTGCAATAACTCCTGTAATCCAGGATCAACAGCGGCGACCATTCACAACATTGGACAATGAAGTGAAACTTATTTGATAGATAAATGTTATTATGGAATGAATTTTTTGATGACATTTTGTGATTTTTTTTTTCTAATATAAATCTAATGTAATGAAATGACTAACAAATTGTTTTCTATTTTCTTTAATGGATCATTTTTATGTGACTTATAATGAGAGCATGGGGGATGACTCTTATCTGTCATGGAACCCGCAATGAATTTAATCAAAGAAGATAGGAGGAGTATGAAAAACAAATATCCGACTTACCTCCATAGCAAACGGGAGACAGCAATAAGAAAAAGCATGGCTATAGAAAGCCATAAGAGTACATTGCTATTTTATAGGATTTCTTTTTCGCGATTTCGATGTTGGTGCCATAGAGAAAGTTGTTCACTTTGACGGTCTGATCATACCCTTAAAGAAGCGTCAGCATATTAAGAAGGACCCTTTGAAAGTACACAATTGTATCGTTATTCAGATGTTAAAGGTTCACACCTTATTACCATTTGAAAAGCATGCATTGGGTTTCGACTGACGACTGTGTTACAAAAGAATTTTAAATGCGTCGTTTTCTTAGTATGGATAAAGGGTGTTTGAATCCCAGTACTGTATTCTTTTGACCTCCTTTTGCATCGATACCAGCTCGAATTTTCTACGAAATAATCATTTCTGCATTTCTATTCCGAAATCTTTAATAATTATGCAATGAACCATAAGAGGCTAATCACGACAAACTTTTAAATGCAGTGTTTTTGTGTGTAAAAGGCTAGTTATGTCAACACTTACATGTCATTCCATTATGAAACCTTCATTAGGTATGCTACAAAAAATTGTTGGTTGTAGCCAATGAAAGAAATTCTGATAACCACAAAAAGGATCATCATAGCAACATCATTCAATTGATTCGAATATAATTTAATTGAATGTAATTGAAACAAATGCAATTTAATTGTATTGTGTAAATGTGATATTAAGTACCTACTAACATATTTTACAGAAGGTATGTTACTAAAAAAATGAATCATGGTCATTTGAATAAAAAATAAATTTATTATTATAACTATGTATGCTTATATGTACACACGGCGACACATAAAGCTATACAAAACCAACATAAGCTGGCTGCGCGACGTTATACGTTGCTCGACATACGCGCGGCCAGCTTATGTTGGTTTTGTATAGCTTGATGTGTCGCCGCCGTACCATCCTGAATCATTGAAAACCAATAATTTTGTGCAGGTTGTAATAAAACATACAGTAATATTTAAAGGGGTGGTTAAGAACATCCAACTTTCACTATGGAGCCCACTTCGAAATCGCGATAAAAAATCTGCTGTTTACGGTCCGCCACACACAGACGGAATTGCGATCCGGAATTCTGATTCAGAATTCAGTGTACAAAAAATACTAGAGTGCAGTTTAAAAAATGCCTAAAATAAAAATGTATGAAACGCGAAAAGAATGACAATTGCATTTTAAAGTATTTATTGAAATGAAACAAACAACATGAAAATTTCTGCATCGCTGTCGATACGATGATGATTTGTAAATTGTATTTCAATATTATGCAACTATATCTAAAGGCTATCGATAGTTTTAACATTAGACATAATCTGCATATAAAATGGCATGAACCATTATCACACAAGCTATTTTTGAGCGCAGGCGATTTCGAAACTATACTGCAACGACGTCGCAACTGCACCATCACGATACGGTATCGTTCCATCAACGCCTTCGCTCAAAAATCACTTGTGTGATATAACTGTAAATCTTTAAAAAATGCCATCTAAGACATCAAAAAATCACTAGATCTAGTGAAAAAGTCTCTGAAAGCGGCAACACTCTATACGGAATCTAATTCCGAATCAGGTTTATTCCGGATGTATGTGGCGGACCTAATAAAAAACTGCAGCACCTAAGCGACTCAAAGGTACGGGATAGCTGTTTTTTTATCTTTTCTTGATTGTGAAAGTTGTTCAGTTTGATAGTCTAAACCACTCCTTTAAAAAAATAATACTAGGATGGTGTTTTGTTAGACCCTGTATAGGTACCTAATTTATCACTGTTAAAAATGATAAAACCTTGTATCGTGTTGTATCTTTTATTTTTACTTTTATTTTATTTCTTCAGGATCGCTGACATGGTAAACACAATATTATTAACAAATACATAGACAGACAAAAGGCGTGTGCCACGGAGTACCACCTCAATTAAAGGCAACCACGGCATGCAATAGCCATAAGCAGGTTTGAGTTTAGTAGAAAATACAACAAAAATGAAAAACTCCAAAAAAAAAGGAAAATAGAAAGAAAAAGCATGATTATATGAATAAGATAGCAGCGGCAAAGTTATTCCAGATTAGAATGGGTAATTAACCAGAATTATTTTCCCATCCTCCCATTCCCAAATTTAGAGTCTTATATAACTATAATTATAAGGTAGTATTATTAAATAAGTAGGTACAACAATAGGTATCTTATTTTATCTTCTACAGAAAGTGGTTGGTAGTTGTAACGAGTTTCTAAACGCCCCATGGGCGAGTAAACTCGTGAGTTTATGAATAAAAATCTGAATCTTCTGTCTTCATAAATCAATACTCTCAATTCTAATAAGGAAACTTCTGCTATTACTAAATCATGTTTGAAGCTTTCAAGTGAGCACTCAAAATCCCCGATGACCACTTTCTGTCATCCCTTATCTCTATGCCTAGTAGGGCTGTCATTTAAATGTCAGATTAACTAGGGCTGTGAAATGTGAGCGACGAATAATTGAGTGAAATGTTTGGAGAAAATTATAATTGACTAGCAACCCGCCCCAGCGTCGCACGAGTAAACATAATTCTTCCTCGTGAAGTAGTCTATCTTGGGTGAAATTGATATCATTAGCATCCTTTTAAACTAAGAGCCTACCCATCGAACTGAAAAACTTATACTATGGCAGCAAACCGATTGGAGCAAAAAAATAATTAGCTGTTGCATACATTTGAGTCGAGTAGGCATGGCAGTTTAGTATGGAACAGCTGATTATTTTTTTGCTGAGTAGACTCTTAGTTCAAAAGGATGCTAATGATATCAGTTTCACCCTGTCCTGTATTAGCGAAAACCGTATCAAAAACCTTCAAAAATGTATTTTCCGAAGGGGGTGGCTTCATAGTATTCAATTTAGTCTTAGAGTTTGATGGTCTAAAGTCCAAACAATCCTTTAAATATTACTACGGCGTACAACTTGTATTCCTACTTACTTTTAAAACTTAGGGTCAATGTACAAGACAAGGGTTAGTTTTTACATATTTTCGACTAGCTGGTGCCCGCGACTTCGTCTGCGCTTCGTCTGGACAATTCACACAATATCTTTATTATAATTTAAATTGTAGCCTATGTGTTATTCTGATGTATAAGCTATATTATTGTAAAGTTTCATTAAAATCCATTTAGTAGTTTTTACGTGAAAGAGTAACAAACATCCATCCATACATATAGTAGGATAACAGGGTGGAATGACGATGATACATCGTTGCATACTGAACAACAGCAGGAGCAAAGCTTGTGCCATCATCGGAGCCCTCACCGCGCACTACACCACAGGCACGATGATGCACAAGACGAAGCTTACCCTGGATCCTAGCTGCCAAGCGTGCGGAGAGGAGGAAGAAACCATGGGACATATCTTGTGTGACTGCAATGTCTTGGCGGCTAAACGCATGTGCCTCCTGGGTTTATTACAGGTTTCTTCTCCTGAACGGTATTTCCTTTCTCATTTACCACGTTCTCACGAGAACACAAAAGTTCTCATTTGGTCGTAGTGTTGCTGGCTTGCCAGCCCCCATAATAAAAAGAAGAGA
This sequence comes from Agonopterix arenella, assembly GCA_927399405.1. Classification (NCBI taxonomy): domain Eukaryota; kingdom Metazoa; phylum Arthropoda; class Insecta; order Lepidoptera; family Depressariidae; genus Agonopterix; species Agonopterix arenella. The sequence continues at coordinate 2,960,125 of OV656704.1, forward strand.
TGTTAAATTTTTTGCAAAATTTACGCGAACGTAGTCATGGACAAAAGCTAGCAATGCAATATGACAGAAATGTCAGTTACAACAAGTACAAAAAGTGCACTACACTTTATTTACAGTTCGCTTGGCACAGCCCTACATCGCTTTTATTAAAACTGCAAAAAACCGGAACGGTAAACAAGGGTTAAGCACAAAATGATGGCTGCTCGGACGTTTTATGTAAACAAAATTGCTGTTGACATGTCCCGTTTACGAACACCCTATGTATGTATGCGGTTTGCAATGAAAGTCAAATAACAATTTTGAACATTGTTACCATAGAAATAAAGGTGACGAATGTGAAACAGCTTGCTTTTTCAACTGCACATGAAATAAAAGAAAATTGTTGGCAGTTTGTTTGTTTTGGATAGTTTAACATTTTTGTCGATAATTTTTAAGGAAATACGAGTTTAATAAAAGATCAAACGTATTCCTGTTTGCGGTGCTCAAAAACTTTACTGCTTTATGTGACAAAATTTACTTTTAGCCTATAATAACTACCCCTTTCGTTTTGTTGGCGTAACTAATGGAGCTTCATTATTGGAAACGATCACGTACAGGTCCGGTCAGTATTTGGATGGGTGACCGCTGAATTTCATTACGAGCGACTCCGTGCTTCGAAAGTTATTTCTAAAGTCTTCGATGTTGTCTCTATACTGAAAATTGTTCAATTTGATGGTCTAAAACTACCCCTTTAAATATAACTAAGGTGTTTTGTTACACCCTGTATGTAAGGGTGTAAGAGACAACCCTCTGCAGACTGATACGGTGAACTCAAACCATGAAACTGAACAACTTTCCATATGGAGCCTACTTCAGGAAACGCGAAAAAAAATCAGCTATCCCATACATTTGAGTCGTGTTTGTACAGCAGTTTAAACGACAGATTTTTTTCGCGTTTCCTGAGGTGGGCTCCGTAGTGAAAGTTGTTCAGTCTGCGGAGGGATGTCGCTTACACCCTGTATAATAATTAATAACAAAACGTAACTAAGAATTAAAAAATATTTACAATAGTCATGATGTACAAAGGCGAGCTTCCCTTTGTTGTACAAATGATCGATCAATACAAATTAGCCTAACCACATATTATCAATCTAGTGGTTATTGGTCTACTGTCTTGGCGGTGTATGATATTATTCCCTTGGGACTATGTCTACCATATTCACGACTATTATGAACTACCTAGCCAGTTCTGTTTGTATAATATGGTTTTGCATATGGCCATCAAGAATTAAGTGTATGCACGTTGTTGCTGCTGACTGTAACTTTGAATATTTATATATCAGACTAGCTTTTGCCCGCGACTTCGTCTGCGTGGACATGTAATTTTGTCTTATGTCTCGTCTAAGGTCATGAAGGTCATGGTCCGAACCAAGTCTAGGAATCCTGGCATGTAACATTAGAATGGCGATTAAGGAATGGGCTAATAAAAGTCACAGGCTAGAATGCTCTGGCCTCTCGGGTCTGCAACACTGCAAAAAATTCATCAGCAATCTTCTTATTATCATGTGGGCAAAGCCCTGGTGTCAGAGTATAACAGCAATATAACACCACGAATCCCACAGTTCATACTGAACAACAGCAGGAGCAAAGCTCGTGCCATCGTTGGAGCCCTCACCGGGCACTACGCAACAGGCACGATAAAGCTCACTCTAGATCCCGGTTGCCGAGCGTGTGGAGAGGAGGAGGAAACCATGGAACATTTGTACTGTGTGACTGCGATGTCTTGGTGGGTAAACGTATGTGATTCCTGAGAGATGGTTATTCATTACATGTTTCTTACCGTGAACGCTATTGCCTCCCTCATTTTCCAAGTTTTTCAAGGATGAAGAAAATAATATGTAGGGGTCAATACAAAAGATACCATTGGGTCGAAGTGTTGCTGGCTTGCCATTTCCCATAATAAGATAAGAAAGTCATGAACTTAAGCTAAATCAAAATCAGAAAGTACCCCAAGTAATTCTGTAGGTATCAGATTTAAAAGTCATTCACTGGATCCATCACTTTAATTTTTCTACTGTTCGTCGTTTATTAGTTTTTCATTTATGTCGAGCAGCATAATAATCATCTTACGACCCACTGCGGGTCACAGACCTCCACTCACGTATAATCGTTAGAGGATACTCTACCACGCGGGCTAGTGTAAAATGGTGAAGGCAAGAGCTAAAATAATAATATTCTAGCAAGCTAATGGTCAATTTGCTAAAAAAGATTTTCAATTATGTAAGTAGCTACATTACCGACCTGTGGTGTTATAGTATAAGAAGGACCTTTTAGATACGTAGGTACCTTTTTATACGTTGTGGTAGAATGATGTTCTATAGTTAAGTTGCACAAACCCTCAAAAAATCATAATTGAGACCGAAAATCAAACAAAACAAAAATTTGGCAAGACTTACTGCAACAAAATTCATCCTTTCTGTAAAATAAGGTTATCATTCCGTAGCATTGGCTCAGATTGGACTCAAACAATCAATATACTTACAACGATGTATTACAACGATAATATAAGGTCTAACAAAATTAGCTGAAACTATTTTAAGGGTATGCTCAGACCATCAAACTGAACAACTTTCTCTATGGGACTAATATGGAAATCGCGAAAAAAAATATTGATGTCCAATACAAAACTGCAAACACAAATGTATGGGGCAGAAGATTTTTTTTCGAGATTTCGATATTGGTCCCGTAGAGAAAGTTGTTCAGTTTAATGGTATGAGCATACCCTTAAAACAGTTTCACCTAATTTTTTTAGACCTTATATAATCAACTAAATTTGTAAGCTCCTGCTATAGCTAAGTTTTTCAATTAATAATTGTAGCATACTTGCTTTAAAAAAACTCCCAACGCCATATATTAAGATGAAAACAATACTACGATAAAATTTTTAAAAACTTGATTTTTGATAGTTGACGACCCGGTTGGTGTAATGGTTACCTCGCCGGACTGCCAAACCAGGGTCCTGGGTTCGAAACCCGGTTCGGTCATGGATGTTATAAATGTTTGTGCCGTTGTTGTATGGTTTCTATAATAAAAAGCCTATAGTGCTTGCTTGGAATCATAACAATGTTCCTGTAAGCGTTATTTATTTATTTAATTATTTTTCGAATTCAGCCGGTAAGTAACTATACAATCAAATATGTAAGACCGAATATCTGAGATGTCTTGAGCGTGAATTAAGTATGGTACTTGCTTCAAAAAAACACCCAACGCCATCTATTAAGATGAAAACAATACTACGATAAAATTATGAACACTAACTTTAGAAAAGGTTAAAAGAAAGAGGATTTTTAGTATTTGCCGACCCGGTTGGTGTAATGGTTACCACGCCGGACTGCCAAACCAGAGTCCTGGGTTCGAGTCCCGGTTCGGTCTTGGATGTTATATGTTTATGCCGTTGTTGTATGGTTTCCACAATAAAAAGCCTTTATTGCTTGTTTGGGATAATTAAAATAATGTTTGTGCCTGTGAGCGTTATTTATTTATTTGTTTAATTATTTTTCTCGCGTTCTCCGCTGGAGAATACGCGTGCCCGGTGTGGGGCCGATCTGCCCACGCCAAGCTGGTGGATACCGGCACTAAACGAAACGTGTCGGATTATAACTGGTTGCTTGAAACCGACTCCGGTACAGTTGCTTTACCCACTGGCTGGCATAGCGCCCCCAGATGTAAGTAGGGTTGTGGCAGGTTCCTCAGAGAGAGCCCAAATGGTGGACGACACACGACATCCCATGCATGGCTTTATTCCTGCGCCGCAAAGGCTGCCAAGCCGACGCAGCTTTATGAAGTGTGTCGACCCCCTGAATACTGGCCCAGCGCAAGCAAGGTGTACTCTATGGCGACAAAAAGTGTCCCTCCCAACTCCATTTGTGTCGCCGTCTGAGAGCCGTTTGTGTCCCGCCTAGACATGACTTGCCTTGGGCGACCTGGAAGTCTTTAAACCGACTTCGAACCCAGGTCGGTCGCAGTAAGGACAACATGGTCAGGTGGGGATACTCGGATGCGCAAAATGTGACTTGCTTGTGTGGAACTCCACAAACGATGGCCCATCTCACATCGTGCCCTGCGTGCCCTTACATCTGCACGCAGGAGGAGCTCATGACCGCTAGCGATGGTGCAGTATCGGTTGCCCGATTCTGGCAAGCTACTATTTAGCGACTTCAGAATTTGAAGTCGACACGATAACGTTTATGCGTGATTGCGCCACAAACATACAACATTACAACCTTACAAACATCGTCACAAACGTTCACGTTTATAATATTAGTGAGATTATTAGTTCTTCTTCGTGATGACATTTTTCATTACTGAAAACAATCAAGTGTACTGGCAGATACAAAATTATTTTTTAAGTATTTTTATCACTGAACGGAACGCGTCGGGGTGCATTATATATATTATATTACTTTATTTTTTATTTATTTAACTTAATATGCTGACACTTTTTTAAGAGGATGATCAGACCATCAAACAGCTTTTTCTATGGGACTAACATCGAAATCGCGAAAAAAAATCTTCTGCCCCATACATTTTTGTAGAGTAGGATTGCAGTTTTGTATGGAACAGTTGATTTTTTTTCGTGATTTCGACTTTGGTCCACAGAAACAGAAAGTTGTTCAGTATGATGGTCTGATCATCCCCTTTAAAAAACTGTCTGCATATAAGAAGGACCATATACATCTTGCAATTCGGTCAGATTCACGCGAAATCGGTGCCGGCCGCATTTTACTGCAACGTCACCGTTTGACGTTTGACAGCAGGGGTCTACCCGGACGAATACTATATACAATGTTCTTTGTTCTTGACCCGGACATTCGAACGTTGCAATTGCATGAAAGTTATCGTTCCAATGTCAACTCTATTACAATGAAGTTCGGACCGGAACCGAAACGGTCGCGTTATATCGAAAATCTAAAGTCCGGGTACATGGCCTGGCCGAAAATGTCAAGAAATTTGTAGTTCGAATCTTTTTTTCTTGTGGCCAGTACTAAGGTTTTTTTTGTTATGCAAAGGTTTTCTCCATGGAGTTTGAAAGATTTTATCGAAAAAAGAAGAACAATGTTACACTAACAACCGGTGCAGTCATCAGCACTGGACAATGATAAAATTTATAATTATTGGTATTTATTTTGTAATTTGTTGTTATTTTAGCTATTTATAAATCAAACAGTCTTCAGAATCAGCTTATTTTATTACAAGTCTTTAAATTTTAATTAGTGTTACTTACTTGAAATTGAAATGGCACGGTACATTGGTTGCACTTGCGGTTATATGTTTATATCTCCGGCTCCCGTCAATGTAGCGAGATAAATTATATACCAGATTTTAAGTCAGATCATAAGCAATCAAACAAAAAAAGTTTCATCAAAATCGGTTCAGTAGTTTTTGCGTGATACTCGTTCAAACAAACAAACAAACAAACAAATAAACAAACAAACAAACACACAAACAAACAGACAGACAAAAAATCCAAAAATTGGTGAAATGGAATCAGGGACACCTAAAAACCATATCGTCACTTTTTTTTTGTTAATATCTTCAATGTACAGACAAACTTCCCGCTACAGTTTTATAATAGTTTAGATTAAATTCTGTTTGTTTTTTGACAAATTACTTTTTTAAGTACCTACCTAACGAAGTAAATCTTTGTATTGCATGTATAAGTAGTACCTACAAAATTGTCTTCTGATTGATGTAGTTACATCAATCAGAAGACAATTTTGTACTGTTTATGTTGCACTTCCGGATAAACCTCCGATGGTTTTTGGAAGTTCAATTGTCCAAATCTTTGTCATTTTTCTTACAATAAATAAATTAAAAAAAAATAAAAAAATTATTAGGAAGGCTCGATTGCAAAGTTGGTTGTGAACCTGCCTGCTGATCCGAGGGTCATGGGTTCGAATCCAGCGATGGGCAAATATTTGTCTCCACATACAGGGTGTTAGGATAGACAGTTGCATTACTTTAAGTGACAAGTGAAAATCGCAGAAAACAATTACGTTTAGTAATGTCAAAAATTTTTTTTGCTCATTTGCTATAGGTTTCTTAGGGAAATTTGTTCAGTGTAATGGGTAAAATCACCCATTAAAGTAATTTAACTGCTTACTTAATAAAATGTTTAACATTTTTTGGATGTACTTTTGATGACATTTTCATGATTTTCAAAAATATTAAAAGGGGCGTTTCGGATACGTAATGGAATGCATTGAGACCATTTGTAGAATTCTTTTCTGTTTGTTTTGTACAAGCATCACTTTAAAACTACTAAACCGATTTGGATGGGGTTTTCACAAAAGCATAGGACTTAGTTTGGATTAACAATCTAGGCATTTATAAAACTGCAATCCTACTCGATCCAAATGTATGGGACAGATGTTTTTTTTTTGCAAGATAAAGATAGAGAAAATTGATCAATTTGACGGTCTGATCATCTTCGTGAAAATCGTCAGCATAATTAGGAAGGATCCTGTATATCCATAAAGCTTTATCATTAACTAGGGTTATCCCGCGACTTCGTCCGCACAAATTATATACCAGATTTTAAGCCAGATAATATGTAATATGAGCTATGTAACAAAAAAATCATCAAAATCGGTTCAGTAGTTTTTTGCGTGATGCTCGATCAAACAAACAAACAAACAGACAGACAAAAAATCCAAAAATTGGTGATATGTAATCAGGGACACCTAAAAACCATATCGTAACTTTTTTTTGTTAATATCTTCAATCACAGACACACTTTCTGTCACAGTTTTTTAATAGTTTAGATTATTTACAAGTACAAGCCCAATATTATTCCAAAATAGACCAAGGCCACGTTCAGAACCTTGTGTGACTGAAATTCCAATTTCATTTACTTTCATTAATCATTATCAGTATTGTCACAGCCCTATCGTCCTGATCTTTGTGGGACATCTTATCTCGAATGACCAATAAATCCTAACTACAAAGTGTAAGATAACACCCTATTAACAAATGAATCGTGTAACTAATCTAGGCTTGTTATAAACAATTAGGCTAGCTTGTAGGTTGAGCTTGAAATCTAGTTCACTAGAAATAAACTACTGACTTTGTTATGAATATGTTGAATGAAATAACATAAAAGAAAGATAGAGTTGTTCCTGTATAAATGTTCAAGAATAACAAAATAAAATAATGAATAGGTAAGAATAATAGGAAAAGATATGATAAATTTAGGTACCATTTTTGACTTATGTACGTAAACTGGCTGCTATGAAACGGTGAAGGAAAACATCGTGAGAAAACCTGCATACACTCAAGAAGAAATTCTGTTGTGTATGAGAAGTCTACCAATCCGCATTGGGCACGCGTGGACTAATGCCTATACACCCTCTCTGAGGGTAGGCCTGTGCCCAGCAGTGGGACGTTTATAGGCTGATGATGAAAGTCTACATAACTAAACTCAAATTAAACTTAAATGTCATTTATTTAAATAATTGTTGTAACTGTTTATTAAAAAACTTGTAGAAAGTACAGAAAATTATTCGGGTTATGGGGGTGAACTGGATGACTCGGGGCTAATACAGGGTGTAAGGAAAAGTATCATTAACCTTTTTGATTACTCAAAAACCACACGGATAAACCACAATCATACTGTACCCATCAAACTGAACAACTTTTACTATGGGAGCAAACCTGTCAGAACAAAAAAGAAATCAGCTGTAGTATGAAACAGCAGATTTTTTTTGCGCTGACATGTTTTCTCCCATTGTAAAAGTTATTCAGTTTGATGGTTAGAGTATGTGGTTTAAAGTTTAATGATACATTTCCTAACAGATTTTATAATTGTTGTTGTTGCGATAAGACCGCCATATTTGTACCATATTCAGTTTATGTTTCCTATTGTGCATTGTTGGTCTTTTGGTGTAAATAAATTATATTTCATTTCATTCATTCATTCATTGTTATGATTATGACATTGATCCAACAAGGTTTCAGAAATCACTGAAAACATAATGTAGACAATAGTGTAAAATAATCTCTAATACTTAGCCTCAGTATTCATTACGTATTCATACTGATTAATTAGTCTAAAGACTACAATAGTCCTCCAATATTACGACAACTCTCACACAGATCATATTACAAAAGTCTAGACAAAAACTTTTTTTTTTTTTCAACACAGATGTGATTAAACACAACCGTGTCATAACCAAGACATCGTAAATAACCCGGCGCAATTTAAATGTTGTCATAATAACAACATTTAGGCATAACAAACTACATCCATTAATATCCATTAGAACCCGTTTCAGTGTATAATTAATACCTCCTACAGTTAATTGTTGAAACAATTAAGATAAGTTATGTTAGATATCTTATATTTTCATAAGCGTATGTTAAAGATACGCCCATACACCCTCATCATAAAAGTACATGAGTAAATATTCTACATAGACAAACCTTCACACAATCACGCCACGCTGCGATATTACACTACTACAAACAAAGAGTGGCAGTGTACGCGTGACTTTTCACCGACGAATTCACAGATATCTTGCAAGAAAAACAGCTTCATACAAGCTGACCGTAGCAGCAGGTACATACCTCTCCCAAAGAGATTATACCTAAAGGCCTAGAGGGAGCCATACCATCGCAAGGCTGTCCACTATTTTTGACGTTTGTGTTTGAGTGTGTTTTGTCAAATAGTTGTAGTGTGTTTGAGGACCTGGTTGGTGTAATGGACTGCCAAACCAGGTTTCTGGGTTCGAATTCCGGTTCGGTTATGGATGTTATTATGTTCGTGTCGTTTTTGTATGGCTTCCATAATAAAAAAGCATATAGTGCTTACTTGGGATCATTGCAATGTATGTGCCTGTGAGCGTTATTTATTTATTTAAGTAGTAAGGACAAAAGAGACCAAGTGACAACTGCTCTAATGTTGACAGACACTTTAAACTCGCACTAGCACAAAAAAAAGTGGACAGCCGCATAAACAAATATTTATAGATCCATCTCCTTCTACTATTAAAGGTACGTCATAAGTAGAGATACGATAATACCTAAAGTTGAGGTGTTGGCTATTATGGAGTATGGAGTGCACTATCGTAAGGAAAAAAAATATTTTGTTTAATTTTATAATTTCAAGAAGTTTCTTTCATACTATGCATTCGATTAGTTCTGCATTCCCTGACTTCCTGACGTCTCGGGATTTATTTTACCGAAAAAGATATTTTTTTTTAAATTAAATAATTTAAAGAAGTTGGTTCCATAATATACATCCGATTAGTTGTGCATTCCTACATTTTCCTGGCATCCCGAAAAATATTGAAAAAAGATAATTTTAAGAAGCCGCTTCCATAATTTTATAGCTAAAAATGAAGTTTAGGTCCGAGTTTATGCATCCGAATATCCGATCTCTAGTCATAAGACAAAGGAGACTAACTACAATCGTAAATTGCTACGGACTCTATGCCTTACAATAAAGAGATCCTTCCTCTGAGACCCCTCCGTACATAGGAGGAGGGCATAGCTAGCTAGGAGAGGGAGCCAACCGATCGGAGAAAAAAAATTCTGCTGTTTAATACTAAATCGCAATGCCTTCTTGATTCAAACGTATGGAACAGCAGATTTTATTTTGTTCTGACTTGTTTGCTCCCATAGTAAAAGTTGTTCAGTTTGATGTGTAGAGTACAAATATGGTTTTTCTTACGACCCTGTATACGTTTTAGCAATCCACCCTTATTTTATGATACAGGGTTTTAGGGATTTAAAATTATTACTTTCCATCCTCATAAATGCAATCAGCTGATCGAACTTTTGTATGAAAAGTTTTTTTTTGGGAACTCCTTTGTTTCTTTGGGAAAGTTGTTCAGTATCATCAGTACAATCACCCATTTAAGTAATGCAACTGTCTTTGATAAGTTATATGTTAAGATCGACCGACGAAGCATCAAAAAAAATCTCAAACTTTTGTCTCTGCAACTAATTTTTGTCTCTCAAATCAAGTCTACGGGTTTGTATGAAAAGTCTCCCGTCTGTCGCGTCGTTGCATGCGCGCACTTTCATACAGACCCGTAGCACAGCCCGGACGCTGCATACAAAAAATTTAAATTGACAAGATGACGTCAGCACATGCGAAACCTAAGAAATTGAACCTTAAGTCTTTGGTAACTGCCAGGTAACTAGAGGGCGATAGAGGAGGTTAGGTAAAAAGTTGGTGGGAAGCAGGGAGTGACTTGATATGAGAACCAAATTAGTTGCGGAGACAAAAGTTGCTCGTGCACGCTATCTCTCAGTTGATGAATCGTGTCTGTATACACGCACACAGGGATAAGTAGTATAGCGCCCATAGAGATCAAAAGAGATGCCAACCAACACTCTGAGTACGAAACCTAGTGTCGCATTACCACCAGTACCACGCGATAGAAAGTATTTAGGTAGCTTAAATGTGCTCATTATCCATTGCGGTATCAGAACTAAACGTTCGAATAATCTTTAGTACAACGCAAGCATTGTAAACTATTTACACATAATATCTCGACTGGCTTTCAGCCTCATAATATTCCTCACTAAATAAGCCTCATTATATTGAATCCTTACTGTCGCGAGCAATGTGTTCCGTTTTTGCGCATATTGCTGCGACACTGGTCCCGCCCCTTTTCACATCTCTCTTTAGTTTTTGTGATCTGTGATAGCGCCTCACGCTCACCAACCTAAGAAAGTTGACCACTTTAGTGTTATACCGAATGTCGTAGAAGTGTGAGGCTCCATCTAGACATATACTTCATCTAAGGCAACTGTCTAACCTAACCTACAATACACCACGAGCACATCCTATAGGATCTTACAAACACGAATATCTCCCCAAATCTTATTACAATTTACTATCAAAATGATATCATCTGAAAGAGAACTGTAATCCCGCAATCCATTACCCTCCCTCTTACATCAGAAAATATTATAAACCATTTTCCATTCCACCGGGTACAGTCGTGATCACAAAGTTTATCTCATTCTTGTTTCGCCTTCACACAGGCAAATACAGAAGCCGAAGCTCGGTCATGTATGCTAAATATCTTTGCGTTACGAAAATCTGTCTTATGGTATTTTCGATACGACTGTACCGTGAAATGTTTTTTTCTGCGTGATTTCGGAAGTAAATAGCTTATTGTGTTATCAGACATTTTGTGAGCAAATCTTAAAGATTTTTAACGCTCACTGCCGTGTAGACCATCATTCGAACATAGAGTACATAATCTTGAAATATGTTACATATTTATGTACTTTAAGGGACAATTTACAAATCATAATCGCTATCGAAGATTTCTATAAATATTTAATAATATTTTTAAATTAAAATATCTTTGGTCAACTACGATTTCTTATAGGCAATCAATAAAAATGAAAAAGCATTTTGTCAAAAGAGAAAAGCTTTTGTGGGTTTTAGGCATTATTTTATCCAGCAATCAGATATAAGTAATAAAATTTAAAAAAAGACATTTTCTATGGAACAACTGATTCTTTTTTGCTATTTTGATGTTGGCGCCATACTGAAAGTTGTTCAGTTTGATGGTCTGAAGTAATCTGTTTAATATGTACTTACTACTTAGTATGCTGTCTCAGGGACCCAAAGTGGGTCTTGGCCTCCGACAACAAAGCACGCCATTCATCTCTTTTCTGTGCCATCTCAGTGCAGTTGGCTCCTCGAGTCTATCCAGCGATACCTGGGCCTGCCCACTGGGCGATGCCCGGAGGGCAATGTTTAATATATAACACATTTAATTACAGGACCTTTAAGGACCTTAAGGTCCAACTAAATTAGTTGACACTATTTTAAAGGAATGATCAGACCAATATCATCAAACTAAACAACTTCGATGGGACCAATAAAAATGCGCTGTTCCATACAAAACTGCAAACCTACTCAACCCGAATGTATGAGACAGTAATTTTTTTTCGTGATTGTGAACCGAAAATCCGATTTTTTTCTATAGAAAAAGTGGTTCAGTTTGATGGTCTGATCATCCCCTTAAAAAAACAGTTCAACATAAACTGATGGCTGTGTTTCAAAGAACTGATTATGGGAGTGAAAATATAGAGTGGTAATAAAAATAGAAATGTTTCTCTCGAAACATTTTCACTTTATTTCATCAATATGTATTATCCATTGCGCCTGGCAACACAGAAAATCCTGTGTAGTTTAATGACAACAACAATGTTAGGTTCTTTCATTTTGCATTGTTTACATTTGAGTTGACAATTTTAACGTGCTTTATTTTTATTACGAGCGTTAACCCGCGCCTTTGTCCGCACAAATTATATACCAGATTTTAAATCAGATTATAAGCTATCAAACAAAAAAAGAGTCATCAAAATCGGTTCAGTAGTTTTTGCGCGATGCTCGTTTAAACAAACAAACAAACAGACAGACAAAAAATCCAAAAATTGGTGATATGGAATCAGGGATACCTAAAAACCATATCGTAACTTTTTTTTGTTAATATCTTCAATGTACAGACAAACTTCCTGTTACAGTTTTATAATAGTTTAGATAATGTACCCGAAGAACCCGTGTATGAATATTTGTAACCGAGTCATGGATGTTTGTATCTATATATGTATTCTATATCGTTGTCTAGTCATCATAATACAAGTCCAGGAACTTTAAAATGTGACTAGATAATTTGTGTGACAATGTCCAAGATATTTAATGTGAAATTATTGATATATTGGTGGAGCGAGCGCGTTTTCCTCAATTCAACGTCTCGGCCGTTTATTTTATTTTAATACCACCTATTTGTCCGAGTAAAGTAGATGGATCCCATTCCGTTGCATGATACGCGTGATAAGGCTATAATCACGCCTTTCATCTCATTCATTCGCACGCAAATAGAAAGAGAGCGAAGGAACGCTGCTCATACGGCCGCTAATACTTGTAGGACTTTCCATTTTCGATAGTTACATCGTTCTAAACTTCTAACGTCAACTCGATTCAAATAAAGTTATGACAAAAAGAATCACGATAATTATAACGAAAACCGTAAGTCTGAGTTTTGAACCTGGGGTACGAATTTTGAACCGGTGAGCTTGAACGGTTTTTCAATCTCATATAAAAGCCTTCTCATACCCATGAGTTCAATTCCCACCGATCCCTACTACCCAATCGTAGTCCGCGTAGTCTCAGCAACGCCCTTTGCCGAGGTCCGTACCCCTTAGGGGTGCCCCTTGGGCAGGTTGCTTAAGTTCATTCATTGGTTCGGTAGACCTACAAGGGCGCTTCGCCGTCACCGGTGTGGTCCCCCCATAGTCCGCAGTAATAAGTAGTCGATGCTTCCTGAGTAATGCTCTATTGGTAAATTCGAAAAAAAAATTTTGTTCAATACGAGTGGGAAAGAGGCACTCGTGTTGAATTCATGTCATTGGTATGAGAATTTTAGTCAACGGTGAGATTTAAAAATGCGAACTTTGGGAAATCGATGAATATCGGCCATTTTACTCAGCCGGTGACTTTCAAAAATCGCACTTCTGTCCCTTTCCAGGAATTAAGGAAGACAAAAAAAATATTGAACGTTTTTCCTTAAGTTGGTTTCGGTCCATACAAACGTTTGACACACAATACGCGTAGACGGAATTAATAAAAGTAATCTATACTATTATAAAGCTGTAACAGGAAGTTTGTCTGTACATTGAAGATATTAACAAAAAAAAAAGTTATGATATGGTTTTTAGGTGTCCCTGATTCCATATCGCCAATTTTTGGATTTTTTGTCTGTCTGCTTGTTTGTGTGTTTGTTTGTTTGTTTGTTTGAACGAGTATCACGCAAAAACTACTGAACCGATTTTGATGAAACTTTTTTGTTTGATAGCTTATGATCTGACTTAAAATCTGGTATATAATTTGTGCAGACGAAGTCGCGGGTTAACGCTCGTATTTTATAAATGGAAAAATAGTTTAGAAAAACTAGTTGCCGCGTCACAAATAACATTTGCAATTTATAATATAATTACGAAGATATAAAGGTTTTAAAATTTTGTATGAAAAATTTCAAAGCTTTATATCTTCGTAATTATTTTACAAATTGCAAATGTTATTTGCGACGCGGCATCTAGATTTTCCATATATACAAAGTTACTTATATTAATACCGTCTACGCGTATTGTGCGTCAAAGTTTTGTATAAAATTGACCCCTCTGCAACCGCCTTAAGTTTTCGAACATTCCAAACCGCATCAAATGAGTATTTTATATCCAACGTATTCATGTATACATTTATTTAAATTCGTACTAATTGTCGTTTAAACTTCATTACTTTGTTCAACTCCCCGAATAAGGTAATCTGCATACTTGGAAACGAATTTGTAAGCGTATGTTAATTTTATGTCAGTAATAATGAAACATTGTTCAATTACATCCAGTGGTTCTTAGTGTTTTCGGTACTTTACCCCACTTAATTGTTGATGTTTTACTTGTATTTCTTTCTGTGTATTTTGTTTTTGGTGTTTGTTCCACACAGAACATTGCATTTAAAGATTTAAATAATAAGGTAATTTTAAGTTTTAAATCACTGAAATATACAAGATTAATTAACATCATAGGTAAGGAACAAAAAAATAAAAAAGATATGAAATAAAAACAAAACATAAAAAGGGCAGGGAGTAAAAGCAAGGGGGTAGACGAGCCAGGTAGGTGATGGGAGTTCAGCCTGCAGATGGAATGCCGATCGTAGATTCGTCGGCAGACTACCTACATGTAGAACACTCCATCAAAGCTGCTGCTGCCGTGCGGGATTGTGACAAGAAGGCTGGCGGCGTTGCCTCTTTGGATGGCGATGCTAATGCGCTGCCCGAGGTACGCTCCAGCCCTCGTGTCGCCTGTGGCGTCGATCAGCCAGTTTTAAATTGGCAACATTTTTTTAATGTTTTTAATATTGCGAGTGGCAACATCGCTCTCTTCCATTTTTTATCTGTTCAGAATCAGTGTGATTTATATAATTCTCTAAATTCGTTTTAGTTCGTTTTATTAAACAGTGTGCAATAAAGTATACAATATAATTGATCTTCTGTAGAGTCGATGGCAATATATTGAGTCTCATTCATTTTCTTGGTGAAGAGATATCATGCCAACTAGCATTTTAGAGACTTACTGTTGTTCCAGTGTGTACCTGGGTCACAAAAGTCTGGTTTAAATAAATCTATTATTAAATTTTGATCAACCTTTTTGACCCAAACACTAAATTACTCGTTCCATCAAAACCACATGCAATAAAATAAAAATAAAAAATAAATAATAATAAAAATAAATAAATACATGCATATACTACGAACATAGATGCACCAGCAGGGCCTCTGCCCGGACATTCGAACTTCGCAATTGCGTGAACGTTTTCGTTCCAATGTCAACTCTATTACAAATGAAGGTCGGACCGAAACGGTCGCGATATATCGAGGATCGAGGGTCCGGGTACAGGGCCAGTACCAGCACATCGTTTTGGATGATCTCAAAAATATTTAAGATTTAGCACTGTTTTTTTTTTACTTCAAGTATAGTTTTTGTTGCACTCTCATTGCATCTGTAGTCGTATCGTTATCTCATACTGGTAAGCGTATTCCTGCCCTCCGCATGGCCAGGCTTAGCCTAGTGTGGAGGTACCGTTAAATTGTAGATACCTGATAAAGTTCAGAGTTGTTAATGTGCAAGCCTATTCCCAGATTGTTGTGAACTAATTTTAAACGTAAAATAAGTGCTCATTGAAAATAAATATTTTTGTATTATGTATTTGTACCTATTGATACGAGTAAATAATTAATATAATTGCACAGGGTGTAAGGAAACGTATCATTAACCTTTAAACCCATAAAACTGAACAACTTTTACTATGGGAGCAAACATGTCAGCACAAAAAAAAACCTGCAGTTCCATACTAAACTGCAATGCCCACATGACATAAACGTATGAAACAGTAGATTTTTTTTTCGTTCTGAATGGCTCCCATACTAAAAATAGTTCAGGTTGATGGGTAGAGTATGTGGTTTATAGGTACTTTCCCTTAGACCCTGTATAGACATATTATACGCCGACCGTACCCCTTTTTTCGGGTTGATGATAATACTATTATAGACTCTATTAACACGCAACAAAACTTGGTTTCAAACTCATTCAGTAACTCACCAGTTTCACGCCCAACATCCAAAGAAACTCTAACAGGAAATAGTGAAACAAATCAGCACAAACCTAATAACCTATCGAGGCAAATTGGGTAAATCCTGTTGGTGGAAATAGGATTATACCGTCCAAATGTACTGAATGGTACGATTCGAACTCAAAATTCTATTACAAGTAATTTGGAAATTGAATGAGACTTGAGCGGGAAACAATTGGAGGATTTTATTTATTGGGACTTGAGCTTGAGGACTTATACAGTGGCATTACTTTAAAGGGAGATTTTACTCATGATAAAGAAGGGAGTGAGTGCTGAAACGACGGCTAAGAGACATGAATGGAAGAGGATGACACATTGCAACGACCTCAAATAATGGGAAATGGGCAAGAGAATTATAATGTACCTGCTCTTCATAGAGAACAACTCTCTCCAAAGGGAAATACCAACAAAAAAGAATTCATCTTATCGTACTCAAACGTTTGATCAGCAAGTCCAAATAAATTCTTTTTTTCTTATTGCCTATTTAACCTTGCTGCCTTGCCTGCCGTGCAGGAGGCGATGGTTCGATCCCCGTCCATGCCGACTCGTACCAATGAGTTTTTCGGAATTTATGTACGATTTGTAACCCCACCGGTTTTTCGGTGAAGGAAAACATCGTGAGGAAACCTGCGTGCTTCAATTTTGAGTCATGTATTACCCACAATCCATTACAAGTGGCGACGGGCTCAATCCCCAGAGTTTCGGTACTAGTGAAACGTGGATGTTCCGAGTTTTCTGAATATTTCTGACTACCCCCTCGGGGAATATAGTCGTGAGCATGTGTGTGTATGTATACGTCTATAATTCATTTTGTAAAAATCGAATAACAGTTTATTCGTAAAAGCATCTAATTTTAATAAAAAGAGATTTTCCGAAAATTTTTATGTTTTTAAAATTTTGTGTACAGGGTGTTCAAGTTTTGAGTTCCATGTTGAAATCTTTAATAACCCGTAGTGGAGTTTGGTTCCGAACAAAGAACGGAAGTTACGATTCGACTATAAAATTGTTCGGGACTAACGTATAAAGTGTTTAAACTCCAATACTTTTTATTGATTAATGTATTGTTGGTTCATTCATATAATAGCTTAAGAACAAGTCATGTGAGATATAATCCGCAGGTGTTGTGGACCCTCCATTTAAATTTGACTTCTATCGCCAGTACATAGAGCTCATTATCCTTTACATTACTCTTTATTTTGAAATGCATTATGGGAATGGGTCTGCTAAGCTGATTATGGGTGTAAAGTAAAATTACGGTGAAAGGATTAACAAAACCTCTGAAGCAGAAGGAAAGCGCAAAATAAATAAATGGTTTTTATTAACTTGCTTACCTATTTACTATTTACGTGTACACGTATACCAAGTGAAAGTTGTTCAGTTTGTTGGTCTGAAGTTCTTACACCGTAAGTATGTTACGCATTTAAGTTTACGCTATGTATAAATATTTAAAATTTGTTTCTTCTTAGTAATAATGCTGCCGATTTTTTAAGGGGATAATCAGATCATCAAACTTAGCAAATTCCTTTATAAGAATAATATTGAAATCGCGAAAAATATTAACAAAAAAAAACCTAGCAATGCCCAAGCTCTTGACCTACCAAGAGATTGGGCATTTGGCATCTATGTTTACTTCATCATATTTGAAATAACATGTTTTTCTATACAGGGTGTTACAAAAATACAAAAAAAACATTTAAGGGGCTGGTTAGGACCATCAAACTGAACAACTTTCACTATCGGATGTTCCATCATCATCATTATCATATCAGCCGATAGACGTCCACTACTGGACATAGGCCTCCCCCAAAATGGGGAGATTCGCCTTAATCGCCATGATGCGATGCGTTTGCGATGTTCCATAATAAACTACAGATCTACTCGAGCTAAATGTATGGGACAAAAGATTTTTTTTCTTGATTTCGATATTGGTCCCATAGTGAAAGTTGTTCACAGTTTGATGGCCTCAACCTGCCCCTTAAAAGTTTAAAAGGTTTATTTTTACTTTTGTGACACCCTGTAGTCTGGTTGCAAAAATAAAATCACTGCCGACGATTTTTTTTTAAATCAACGGAATCAAAAAAGAAACAAGCCTAAACATTTTTCTTAGAACACAAAAATACCGTTTCAACTACAATAATGAAAAAAAGGAAAAATTTAACAATTTCATTTGTTATCAGTGCCTCGAGACCAACTAAATTAACGGTCCCTACGTGCTTAGATGAACAAAGGGCGTATTATGCCCCCTTCCCAGTTAAGAAGTATTTGTGGCGATCCTGCCAGATTGATGACTTAGGTTTCTGAACGCAGAGCTGGGGATTTTGTACGATTTGCTGTAACTTTGTTTGCCTGACTCTAAATATTTCACAGGCTTGTTTACATTTCAACCCGTAGTAACTTATCTTTATAGTGGGTGCGTGCGTATTTTTTATCCATGATTAACGGCATCTCCACTGGTTTCATTTGTCTATCAATATTATGTAGTTGATCGACCTGGTGAAGGCGGCGTGGCGGGAACTCGTTGGATGAGGGCAGCGCAGGACCGGTCGTTATGGCGATCCTTGGGGGAGGCCTATGTTCAGCAGTGGACGTCCATGGGCTGAGATGATGATGATAATTATTTATTATGATAATGCACGACCACAAATAATTTCTGCAATAAATGATCTCTTAAATTGTCTTCCATTTGCAATGGAGGGAATTCAGATATTTGTTTTTCCTACTCCTCCAATGTTCTTCGATTAAATTCATTGCGGGTTCCAAGACAGATGAGAGTCGTCCCACGGGCTCGCTGGACTTCATCGTCTAGTGTTGTGAATGGTCGCCGCTGTTATTCCTGGTTTACAGGAGTTACACAGCTGTGTGAATGTGTGGTGGGCCCAACACCAACAAAAAAAAACAATACTAGACAATTTATTCATGTGCAACTGCCAGAAGATTTCAATAGAACTAAATATCAGGAATATCTCTGTTGTTTCTTACTTTTCAGTAAATTTTTTGGTTTATTCGGTGTAAAAGGTATTATTCTTCTCTTCAATTTTCAATTATGGGCCTAGAAAGACACGAAGTTGTGATGGTAAAATCTTGAAATCGGTATTGGATCAGAATGAAATAAGAGCCCATGTAATAGCTCATAGTATAAAATATAACATGACAAAGAATTTGATCTGCTAAAACGAGGAAAACGATTAGTTTTCTTGCTCTTTCTATAACAAGATCCCATTCTTTGTTCGCAAAAATTAAAGCTTCACTGGCTCAGGGGATTTTTTTAAATGAGAAACGCGGTAGCCCAGCCCCACGAAAAGTGCACGCGCGTACTATTTACGATTAAAAATAATTAAAGTTTTTTAATAAATTCATTAGACAAATTATTAGTGAATATGTGAGTCGAATTGCAATAATATAAACAATTGCAAGTAATTCTAGTTTGAGAAAATAATGTTAAAACTATGTGTTATTTTCGTAACTTTTGGATTTTTTTTCTATGGAGTGAAGTATTTCCAATCGTGTATTCCATTTATGATTTCACTAGATAAACTACCCAAGAATACTGTGCATGTTTTTCATTTCAGTAACTTGAATCAATCTAGTATGTGAAAGTCTAGTAAACATGGGACCCTTTCCCAGCTACTTTCGCTATGTCAACACGTCCCACTTCAAAATAATCTCCTATACACGTAATTACCACTCAAATAAATAAAGTGTACTTTCAAAGTGTCATTCATAGCATTTTCCGAGCCCTCGGCATCTGCTCATTTCCCCCTCAATAATTCAGGGAATCTTTCTCTTGCATTTTGGTTAATGAAATTTTAATCATTCCTTCCAAGTCAGCACTTATCTTTCCTGCGTCTCTTATGATGTACCTACTTAGGTAATTTTGAGTGGGGATTTTGGAAGCATTTAGGCCAAAGCCTAAATGCTTCCAAAATCTCAAAAGATGTTTTATTTTTAACGCGTTCTTATGTGAAGAAGACATTGTAAATTATGTTACTTAACTTGTTGAAGTTTTTTTTATTTCGTATATTAAGAGCTCTGCTTCCGAAAGCATGTATGTTAAAGAGGAAAGGCGGTCTGCTAGAAATTTGAAGAATAGGTTTATAGGTCAGATCTATTGCTGTCGTTGGGCCCGCACAACCAAGGTACCAGTGCGAAAGTTACGACTGCAGCTCGGACTGATTTTATCTACAGAAAATGGATGAAATCACGATTCGGTTTCCTCCTCCAAAACTATACCCCTATGTCCTTTTATTGTTTATATTCGTCAAATTTCTTTATGGGATGTTGTCTGACCACTGCGGTAAAATTGAGCAAATTTTTTCGAAGGCTCCTAGTTCTTATAGCGATTAATTTATGGAAATTGCACTTTCAGGTTCGCTGTCAGTCGCCACTCGAGAGCGCTTCGGCCCCATCGGCCATCGGTTCTGCTAGCAATGTGCCCCCACCCATTGCCACTTTAATTTTGCAATTCTTTGGGCTATGTCGGCTATTCTGATTCTAATGCGAAATTCTTCTTTTCTGATTCGATCTCGCAGGGAAACTCCAATTATAGCCCCCTCCCAATAAATTAATTTCCTTAAAATTAGCACTGATGGCTTGAATTGAACATGCGCCAAATTATAAGATTTCACTGGGAAGTTTTAAACCCGTGTTGAAATTTTGACTCACATTTCTCAATAACTTTTATACTCAAACAAAAGTTTCGACTTTTATAGATTTAGAATAAGCTAATTTTAAAGATAGAAAATTAAGACTTTTAATTAATATTCAAGAATAAAACGTTCTATGTCAGTATTTTAATAAAAGTCTCAATTACATCAATGGATCAGTTTTAAGCTAAATCAAGAAGATAATCCATAGCAGTATATTCTTAAAGTATCCGTGGTCTGAAATAAATCACATATAATTCTACACTATATTCAAATAAAATAAACTCAATAATTAAGAAGCAGAATTTCTATCTTCTCTTCTTATCGTGTGGGCAGAGCCCTGGTGGGAGAATTGCTATCAGAAATTGAAATCATAATCGCAAAAATCACCATGTCAATTTGATATTGATTGAATCGGTAATCGGTCGGTGTATGAAGTAAGAGCCAAGTGTCCAAGGATCTACCTTGAGTTTGACGTTTTAGTTAACTCTTCCTCGACTTCTCGTTTCTCGAGTCAATTAAGTATTTGATATCTATACAATTTGACAGAGTGGAGGTCAACTCGAATGGAGGAGATGGCGAAGAAGCAAAAAAGAACTCAGGTGTATGAAATTAGTAATCCTAATTTTATTGGCCCTGTAACAGAATGCATGCATGTATGTCGCCTCGTGCAACACGTACACACGGCGACACATCAAGCTATACAAAACTAACATAAGCTGGCCGCGCGACGTTTAATGTTAGTCTACCTGCGAACGGCTAGCTTATTTTGGTTTTGTATAGCTTGATGTGTCGCCGTGTGTACGTGTGTACACGTACTTACGTAACAGATACATCACTTATTTAGAAAACGAGAATTCCCATGCTTTGATTACCTACTGATAGATGGTAAAAGCAAAAATTTATCTTAGCGCTCTTACAGACGAGCGACACTTGGCGGTCGCCTTGTGTCGCGGCCCTCTGCGACCCACGGCGGCTGCAAATTGTCGCTCATCTGTAAGAGCCCTTATGCCTGACCCAGTGTTGTTATTACTACGTACAGAGCGCGACGTATGCGATGGACCTGGCGCGAGTAGTGGCAGAAATCAAGCAAGCGTATCGCTTACGAGACGCCAAAGTGGAGGTGCTGATCTCGCTTATACGCTCTACGGGTAACGGAGGTCTACCCTACATAATAAATAAGAACATAACTATGCCTATCATGACTTCAAAGAAATTAAAATATGAATGTTATTTTCTTTGATAACTTCATAATTACGATGTAACAAATAATTCATAAGCAATTAACTGACTGGCATCTCATTTACTTTTTCTTTGAACCAAATTAATGGACTGAGGAACTCTAATTTTGGGTTATTCATCTCTTCGTTTCTTCGTTTATTTTATTTCAGAAATTGTTGAAGCATTATAAATTAAAATCTTTGCAAAAAATTAAGAAGAAACGTTTATTTAACTTTTAATTTACCTACTTGACATGTCATTCCACAAAATTAAAAGTCAAGCATTATCTGTTCAAAATACGAATGTGCATGACATTGCATGGCCATTTTACTTGCTTGAGTAATGCATACGAGTGAACTGTACGGAGTGAAAAGACATTACCCACGTGAAGAAGTGTATTTGTTTCGGGTCGTTTCACAGCTGTCGAATGTGTATGATCAAAGAACACATACAAATCATAATTATGATAGCTGAAATTATGCACAGGATAGGAAGAATATCGTGCTTCCCAAGGAAATGGAAAATATCCTTTTCTATCGTGGCGTTTCTTATAAAATTCCAATGTAAGCTAAACGGGATTGGGAGTTCTCCTTTATTCATTTTTTAGAAAAACTACTTTTTTCTTAAAATATCTCACCAAATTCGTAAAACCTTACGACCCTTGGCATAGTTGGGCCTTCAATCTTATAGGTAATAATCTAATCTAAACTACACTGGCCTGCAAAACTAAGTATCACACTTTTAAAATAGCAATAACTTTTTAAGTACACAAAATATACTGTCGAAATAAAAAGGTCTCCAAAAGAGTTTAATTTACAAAGAATAGTAACAAAGAAAGCTGATAGTTCCAAAAAAAATGAAATATTAAAAGTGTAGTACTTCGTTTCGCAGGTCAGTGTATTATAAAACTGTAACAGGAAGTTTATCTATACATTGAAGATATTAACAAAAAAAAAGTTACGATATGGTTTTTAGGCATCCCTGATTCCAAATCACAAATTTTTGGATTTTTTGTCTGTTTGTTTGTTTGTTTGAACGAGCATCACGCAAAAACTACTGAACCGATTTTGATGAAACTTTTTTGTTTGATTGCTTATTATCTGACTTAAAATCTGGTATATAATTTATGCGGACAAAGTCGCGAATTAACGCTCGTTTCTTATAAAATTAAAATTTACTAGTTTTGTAGGCGAAACGGGATTGGGCTTTCTCCTTTATTCATTTCTTAGAAAAAATACTTTTTTCTTAAAATAACTCACCAAACTCTTCAAACTATACGGCCATTGGCATAGTTGGGGCTTCAATCTTATAATAATAAATAAATAACAGCCAAAAATTCACACGAAAAGAAGAAGAAGAATTTACCTGTAACCAATGTTTCGTTCTGAAATAAAAACACAAATTCCTGTAAGATATAAATTTATTTCAAAGAAAAAAATTATAATCAGAAGTCATCATATCTACAAAGCTACCTAAGGGTCCCTACGAAGTCAATTTATCGGCACTCAATATAGATTACAAGGATCCCCTTAAAACTTAAGTGTTGTATGATGATATCGCTATCTCTTTCACTCTTGAGAAACATCAGATGTGTAGAGTGGCAAGGATGTAGAGTTAATTGATGAGGAAGGTCGCAGATTGAGGTTGAATTCAAGCGTAGTTTTATGGTATGGGTAATAGTGACACAGGCACCAGCGACATTCCGAAACATTTATTGGAATTTAATAATTTTTTTCAAATGTATTTATTCACAAATCAATCATCATTACCTTGGCAGATGGACGTCCACTGCTGGACATAGACCTCCATTGAGGATCGCCACAACGACCGGTCCCGCCCTGCCCTCATCCAACGGGTTCCCGCCTTCACCAGTAGGCCTCGTATGCCACCCCCAACAAAACGATAAAAATCGAAATGTGCCTCCATCTTTATTATTTTATGTAGCGCGCATCACGTTTTCTCGTTTAAACGCTTTGTCATGGGTGGCATGCTAGCATGTCGAGATGTGCCTCCATCTCTATTATTTTATGTACGCCACCCATGCTGCACTGCAAAACGTCATGCGCGCTCTTTCTCGCATACATAAAATAATAGAGATGGAGGCACATCTCGATTTTTATCGTTTTCTTGGGGGTGGCATGCGAGGCTTATTGGTCGTCACTCCACCTTGTGCGGGGCCTACCCACGCTGTATAAATCAATACAATACAATAAATCATTAAAAGGATTCTTAATGCACTGTTTTTGTGGAAAAAGGCCATGTCATCATGAACCTAACCTTAAAATTCTTCTTGGTAGATTTCGGTTTATAGCACCTACCGAACAAGGCATCAAAATCAATTTAAAATCGTGAGAAAAACACCTCCTTCCTCTGTAGAAAGCTAGTTTCAATTATTTATCACAATAAAAAATGCATCGAAAATTGGTAGCACAATATGCTTCAAAGTTATAGAACTCGTTCGTTACTAATTCGTTACTTTTGTGAACTTCACTTCCATACAACGCGAGCATTACATACAACAAGGAATTCGCTTCCATGTTAAAATGCTAAAAGTGAACCTTGCATTGAATTACCAACTACTGGAAGTAGGGTCCACCACGGGTCCGCACTCAAAAGTATCCGAACCAAAAGAGCACCAAAACGTATAAAGAGAACCAATTACGCGACAGTCTTCGTTTGATCAGCCTACTAAAAGCACGGCGCGCGCCGTGCCCCGAAGAGTTAAAAACTATGCAAGCAAAATGAAAATGTATTTCAGCATTTTCAATATACCTATTCTACACGTACTTAGGTTTCTGTAGGTTAGTCTCGGACACTTTTTTTGAGAATTTTTTACTAGACCCGGCGTCCATTATTTTGTATGTCAATGGAACCTTGCTAACGTAGTCGGTTGTTGTTAAAATGTTTCTAATCACCCCTGACGGGAAAAATGGTCGTGAGTTTCTAAATAACCTTGACCTAACCGTGAAAATTTTTTTCACAAAAAATACACCTAGATTTTCCTCTATAAGTACCTAAATTAATAAGTAAGACTATATATCCCTACAAAAAGAAAACCCAAACATACCAACTCCATAATTTATGTACACCACACCTCAAAGTTTGCCCTTTCCACTGTCCCAATGTCATTGTTCCGTTGTCGGTAATCGACGTTCTGTGTTCTTCACGCATAAATATTGTATGAGCCCAGCAGATAAGATGTGGCCGGCCCGAGTATTTCACTTTATTTTCAGGCAAGTACACAGGGCTTGTAGGGGTTAGAGTGCTTTTCAGATAGTTATGTGATCGTTGGTACATAATATACGAAATATTATGTACTTACACGTACCTACATAACCTACTGTATTTTCTTCTTGAAGTTTGGAGGAGGCCTATCTCCAGCAGTGGACGTCTATCGGCTGATATGATGATGATGAAGACGAAACATCCGATTATTTTTTGCGATTTCGATATTGGTCCCATAGTGAAAGTGGTTCAGTTTGATGGTCTTCACCACCTCCTTAAATGTTTATTTGTATTTTTGTAACAACCTGTATAATTATATACTAGTGAAACGTGGATGCTGGGAGATTTCATCCGAACATCCAAGTTTCACTAGTTATCACCTTAACTCCTGATTTTTCTGATATCCTGATCGATTGTTTGCTCTCTTTATACTCTGTTTTTTTGGTGTCAAATAAAGTATAATTGATTGATTGATTGATTGATTAATTAGTTGAGATGTTTTATAATAGATATTCTTCATTTTTACGCATCGCTCTAAAAGAAATAATAATAATTTATATCAAAGACATTGGCAGAAAAAATAAGGTTTGTTGTTGCTTCCTCGTTCTATACGGCCCGGTAGCACAGGTAGCACAGGTAGCACAGTCTGTAGTGAACCTGCCTCCTGTAAATATTTATATGATGAATATGAATATTTGTACCCGAGGATTTTTGTATATAAGGTCTAACAAAATTAGGTGAAACTATTTTAAGGGGATGATCAGTCCATCAAACTGAACAACTTTCTCTATGGGGCCAATATCGAGATCGCGAAAAAAAATCTGCTGTTCAATACAAACCTACTCGACCTAAATGTATGGGGCAGCAGATTTTTTTTTTTGCGATTTCAATATTTGTTTGTGAGAAAGTTGTTCAGTTTGATGGTCTGATCATCCCCATAAAATAGTTTCACCTAATTTATCCTATGTTAGACCTTATATATCGTTGTCTAGTCATCATAATACAAGTCCCGGTACTTTAAATGTGACAAGATAATTTGTGTGATTTATTTTATTTACACTTCTAGTTATTGATAGCAATCATCAAAAACGATCGCATTTTTTCACAAAATGGATATCAAATATACATTTGAATATTCTTCAGAAAATTCGTAAGTCATTCTCCCACTCTTCATGTTATTTTTATGCAAAAATACCATTTTCATATTATGCCAAGGAAAACTTTGGATATAATACAAAACACGTGTATAGGACTTTTCACTTCGGGGGTAAGGCTTTACCGCGAATAAAAGCTATGCATAAATTGTTTTACGGTAAAAGCCAAAGTTTGGTAATTTATGTACTTACCTGAAACTAAACGATTATCTCTGAAGTCTTAATGCCTTTGCAAGTCCTTGCCAAAGTGCCTACCTTTTTCAGGGTTCCGTACCCAAAGGGTGAAAACAGAACTTTTATTTTATAAGCCTACTCTGTCCGTCCGTCTTAGCTTCAGAAGGCTGTATCTTCTGAACGGTAATAGGTAGCCACTTGCTTTTTCACAGAGTATCATCATCATCATCATCAGCCTATAAACGTCCCACTGCAGGGCACAGGCCTACCCTCAAGGAGGGTGTATGGGCATTAGTCCACCACGCTTGCCCAATGCGGATTGGTAGACTTCACATTCACATCAGAATTTCTTCTTCAGTGTTTGCATGTTTCCTCACGATGTTTTCCTTCACCTTTTGAGAGCAGTCGGTATTACGTACATAAGTTAGAAAAACTCATTGGTACATGGCACGTTGTCCGTGCGGATTTGAACCCGGACCCCCATAATTGGGTGTCCATACCTCTTCGCAACGTGCCACCGATGATCCGTTTCACAGAGTATGTATCATTGTATTGGGTTTGATGATAAATAATAAAAAAAGTAAGAAATTAATAAAGTAAATACACAAGAAAAAAAAGCATACATGAAACTAGAACAACAAGATCAACGAACGGTAATATACTCAAGTACATAACACAAAATAATAAAAAGTGTGGATCGGGCTTGCGTTAAAGATCCCGGAGAAAACACAATTTTTTGGTAATAATTATGGTATGATGGTACATAATCCTCCGTGCACAAGTCCGACTCGCACTTGGCCGGTTTTTAACATAAATTTAAGCACAATGCTCTGATAGAAGACTGAGATATAAAAACGGTTTGTTTCTTTCATTTCCAAAAAAAGAAATGTCTGTAGTGTGTTGGGTCGTCCATTATCAGAGGATCGCCCATCCACATTGGACCTGGACCACCACGCATGGACGCCTTTAGTTTAGAACTTTATAAGTGAATGTATGAATTATGCTTACGAATATACCCAAGGGAGATCAAAGATTTATTTTATTACCCGACTGCTCCAGAAGGAAGGTTATTTTATTTATTAGGAAGCCAGCATAACACATAATTTTACATTCTTAGTGGTACACAGATTATAATTTTGATTATATTCATGTTATAGCTCAGCATTCTTTGTTTTTAGTGATCCGTAGTCAAACAAGAAACCCGTATACTTTCGTCCATTCTGTTTGCCTGTATGCCCCTCAATTACTATCATTTTTGATCATATTAACACGTTCGCGGACAGTGACTGGCTATAGCAGTTATAACAATAAAAGTTCTATTGTGTCTCGTTCAGTGTCCGCGAAAGTATTAACTGGTTTGGCATGAATAAAGATCATAGTAATCCTAAAACAGAAATATGGTAATTAAGAACAAGCAATGTTTTTGGAAATTGGAAAATATCTCCTCTGAAATCGCAACTTATGATCGTTTGACATATTGAATTGATGTACCTAATTGAATTGAATGTAATTGAAATGAATGGAATTTAATTTTATTTAATTTAATTGTATTGTGTTGTGTAAATTTGAAATTGAACCATTGTAATTTGAATTTTAAGTACCTACTAACATAGTTTACATAAGTGTGTTACTAACAAAATGAATCATGGTTATTCGAATAAATAAAATTTATTTATTTATTATAAATACCTCGAGATATTTTATATGCTCTGAAAGTCAAAAACAGAGTGTACCTAGCTTATCATAAACTCGATCCAATGTTGTACAAAATACTCAATTTAGCTTAAAAATATAGTTGTAAAACGGGATTCAGTTGACATTATTTTGTTCAAAGTAAACTCTATTATGTAACATTTCAAATTAAATTTGCTTAGTGGGTTTTAGTTTGTCTAACTAACTGATGTAATTGTAATTTACTTTCTCTCTCTGTACAAAGTGACATAATGGTGCCCACATTGTCATAAAATATTTAATGTAAGTTTTAGCGGGTCGTGCGGTTTAAAGATCTTTAATATACAGGGTGAAATTCAAATCATTAGCATCATTTTAAACTTCCTAGTTTAAAATGATGCTAATGATTTGAATTTCAGTTTGTTTGATTAAAGTTGTTCAGTTTTGATGGGTAGACTCCTGTCTACCCATCAAAACTGAACAACTTTTACCATGGAGCAAATAAAAAATTTGCTGTTCCATACTAAGCTGCAATGTCGACGCGCGAGTTTGCGACTCAAATGTATGCAACAGCAGATTCTTTTGCTCCGGTCGCTTTGCTGCCATAGTAAAAGGGGAACAGTCAGTGTGCTGGGGCCATAGACAAAGTGACAATCTATTAGCGTCGACGCAAGTAGAAACGGGCAACATGTATGGACTTGACGTATGGTGCCGAAAGCAAACGTCAAAATGTTTCGATCGCCAATGTCAAATCCATACATTCTCTCATTTCTACCAGCGTCTACGCCAATAGAAATCTCACTTTGTCTAGGGCCCCAGGAGTGAAATTCACAAAGCCTCACATCGCTGTCAAAAACATCGACGTGCTCACAAATGTAACATCCTACTTGCATCCTTCAGATCGTCGAAGTTTTTATATGAGTTTGCCACATGACATAACCATATTGAATAACCAAATTGTCAGCTCGCCGATGTTTCAACGACGAATTAAAGGTTGTGACGATGCCCAGCAAACAATTTGGTCGTAATGGCCCACATTTATATGACTATTTTGAATTATAAAAGTTATATTACGGTAATTTCGTCGTATACTGGTGTTTTATGCGTCTGATGTTCGACTACACGACACCTATACGACCAAATTGTTAGTTGGGTGTTTGCGCTTAGTGCGGACCAGCAGCCAGGTGGTCAGATGACATAATAATATGTAGAGTAGCCAGCAAAGAGTGGGTGAGACTAGCGTGGAACCGTTCTGGTTGGCGTGAAAATGAGGCCTTCACCCAGCAGTGAGGTTTACCGGGCTGGAGCCCGATTGCGCTAAGTTAAAACATCGAAGTTCTATTCTTACCCAATTTTAGTTCTAATCACATTGCAATCAAATTACTATTCAACTGTGCTGAATTCCGCATCGCGCTAAACTCTATGTAACTGACAGCCAATAACGTCTGAGCGATTTGTCAAAACCGCTCTAACGGCCGTCAAGAGCAGAACCGCGATTAGCGCAATACCAAATGTGTCAAAAGTTATGGTTCGTACGTAGTCCAATAACAGTTCAATCACCGAATATTTACCGCGATTGCAGCCCTGATGATAATGGCATCTTATTGAATGATAGGACACAACACTGACCTCTATGCGATCCCAAACTTAGTTACGAAAACAAAAACTAATAAATCAAACAGCACAAGCCGTGCCAATAATTCACGTTTTCCACTCGCGTTGCTATGCTATAACATGTTCTAAATAAACATTGTTACGTATGATAAACAAATAAAGTGTTGTTGGTAAACAAATAAGCCCACACGATTTACAAATATTTGCCAAAGGTGAATTGGCGTACAGTGACAATTTATTTAGATGAATTTATATTACACGCCTATTTGAAGAGAGCGAGTATTATGTTATGTTATATTTTATTCAATGTTTTAACTGTAAAATAAATGTTAGTAAGACACCTATCACAAACATGCTATTTGAACGTATGCACAATACATGGTGTAAGGAAAAGTATCATTAACCTTTAACTGCCTCCGTGGTCTAATGGTTAAGAGCATTGGCTCTCGACACAGAGGTCGTGGGTTCGATTGTGCGTTTTTCCCCAGTTGGTTAGGACATTGCAGGGTGAATCACCTGTACTTCGCATGGTACGTTAAGCGGTTGGTTCCGGCTACTATCTCTGGTGGTAGTAGTCGTTACATAAAAACCACGTCAGAGGCCGTAAGGCGGTCTGAGAAAACTCTGACACCAGGAGAGCGATTTTTGAATCTCATACGTTGAACTCCGCAGTTGAAAATGTATGAAGATACGCATCTTTCTACTGCTGCTTAGACTTTTAAAAATCGCACTCCTTGAGTATGATTTTAGAAAGTCAAATCAGCGGTAGAAAGATGCATATCTCCATAGAAATATTGACATTTTCAACTGCTGAGTTCAATGAATGAGTTTCAAAAATCGCACTCCAGGGGTCTGCCCACACGATAAGAAGATTAACCTTTAAACCACTTACTCTACACATCAAACTGAACAACTTCTACCTACTATGGGCGCAAACCTGTCAAAACAAAAAAATTTCAGCTGTCCAATACTAAACTGCTATATGTACCTACTCGATTCAAACGTATGGGACAAATTTTTTTTGTTCTGACAGATTTGCTCCCATAGTAAAAGTTGTTCAGTTTGATAGGTAGACTATGTGGTTTAAAGGTTAATGATACTTTTTCTTACACCCTATTATAAGAAAGAGTATCTTTCTAGTCCTACCTACATGCTGGAAACTCCTTGCTTCCCACCGATTTTTTATCTTATTCCATCTAGTCTGGCTGGATCGTGGCACAATGTAACATAGACTGACACCATTACCTATGCTAGCTTCCTGATTGACACGCTAGAATTTGTTTTTTCGAAAAAAAATAGAAAATCTCAGTACGAAAGACAAAAACTCTTTGTGTAGGCGATGTAGTCAATGCACTACAGCGATGTCGCAACTGAATCGCCGCAATTTTAAGTACTTACGGGCTTTGATTAAGCGGTTTTGTGATTCTAACAATGAGTGATCTCAGAAATACCGCGGCGATATCGCGACTAATCGAGTCGACGGCCTTATATTCTAAATGTTTCTATTCAATTATTTTCCTA
The DNA here is from genome assembly GCA_927399405.1 of Agonopterix arenella. Lineage (NCBI taxonomy): Eukaryota > Metazoa > Arthropoda > Insecta > Lepidoptera > Depressariidae > Agonopterix > Agonopterix arenella. The sequence continues at coordinate 2,991,546 of OV656704.1, forward strand.
CATGGATAGGATAACACTTCCAGCAGTGTCCATAAGCTCCGTTCACGTCATCTGCACAGGGTCAAACAGGGTAGCTAGACAAAGTGGTATTCTATTGGCGTAGACGCTAGTAGAAACGGACAACATGTATGGAATTGACGTATGGTGGCGAAACCAAAGTTCAAAATGTTTCGATCGCCAATGTCAAATCCATACACTCTCTTCATTTCTACTAGCGTCTATGCCTAGGTTCCCAGTCCGGGCCGGAAAGGCAGGATACAAGAGGAGCCATAGTCTTAGGAGCACAACGCGTTCACACCTGAGGTCCGACCCGTCTAACATAACTTAACCTAACCCCACTAGAACAGTTTATCAATGTTACGGATTAAAAGGCGTATAAATAATTAATTGACAGAATGAAGAAGCTAAATATAGCAAAACTAATACTACTACATATATAGACCCTTCGTACCCAACGCTACTCCAATTTAGCTAAAACGCAACATACAGTGCAACACTTAATATGCGGACACTTTTTAAGGAGATGATCAGACCGTCAAACTGAACAACTTTATCTATGGCACCAACATCGAAATCGCGAAAAAAACTGCTGTTCTGCAAACCAAATTTATTGAACAGGTGATTTTCTTTTGCGATTTGGATGTTGGTGCCATAGAGAAAGTTGCTCAGTTTAACTTCTGATCATCCCCTTAAAAAAGTGTCAGCATATTACGAAGAACCCTCTTTAGCTTTTATGACTCAAATATTAACTAAGCTATTTAGCATTGACAATAGCACATCATCCTAGTTCTAAAAAAAAATCGGACAATCTACACCATTTTGGTGTAGTTTTGGTGGCTTCAATTTGAAGCAGGTTTGATGTTTTTTCTCTATTCTTAGAATGGTATATGTACATAATAAACGCCGGTAAGCCTTAAACTACGTGTGAAATTACCAACGCGGATTTGTCACTATAACTCTTATATCGCTAAATAGGTGATCACGAAATACCGTTTAACATAACGGTGACGGAGGCACGGCAGCGCAAAGCAAAATATTATATCAATTTAGACTAATTTTTATTATTAAATTTTGTATTATTATCACACATTTGCGATTTTGAGCAATTTGTTATATTTTACGAATTCAAGAAAATTTCCTGGTTCCGAGTATTTATCTGGCTGCATCTTCTTTTTAAATCCATTATAACATCTGAAACATTGTGCTGTCAAAAAAAAAAAAAAAAAAATCTAGGGAATAATTTTGAATTTTCAATTAGGTTAGGTTACCTACTGAAAAGGTTTCTTTTGTACCTATTTTGAGATCAAATCAACTGTTCCATACATTAGAATCCAGTATTTATGCCGCCCTATTTTTGACTTTGACCGCAAATATCTCGAGACAGATGCGTTATAAAGATTTAGTTTCGGTAGGAGTTTTGTTCCTTTTGGACAAGACCTATCCAACGACACCTCACTTAACTTATTTAAAAAAAAATGTTTTTTGGCAACCCACTTCTCGTTGGGAAGGGTGGCAAAATTTTTTTTTTCTTTATATTCTTACTTCATTTCTGTTTTTCAGACGGACAGATAGACAGAATGGACGAAAGTATACGGGTTCCTTGTTTGACTACGGAACCCTAAAAACGAACAAAATAACTACTAGAATAGAATAAAAAACATGTCTGAATAAAGGCTTACCTATATAATAGTTAAGAGTTCCAGGACGGAATGACTTATGGTAGGTAATTTGCCTTTCTTAACATTCGTAGTCGTCGTCTTTTCTTCAGACAAAATCTTGCCTTTACATGTGTACTCTTTTTGCAGCAGTTGATTGTTAATTCCAAACCTAACTAGAGCAGCATACCTCACTCATCACCTCACCAAAGACTACCCAATTCATTTATAGTAATATCTTTTAGCCTAGTCATTTTAAGGTTTGAACCGGACTAATTAATAATTTACATTTTTTTTGTATAGTATTTTATACAAAACTTTGACGCACAATACGCGTAGACGGAATTAATAAAATTAATAATGTATATATGATAATATTTTAAATAGTTTAGAAAATCTAGATGCCGCGTCACAAAAAAAATTTGCAATTTATAAAATAATTACGAAAATATAAAGCTTTGCAATTTTTCGTACAACATTTTAAAAGCTTTATATCTTCGTCATTATATTATAAATTGTAAATTTTATTTGTGAAGCGGCATCTAGATTTTCTATACTATTTTCCATATATAAAATATTACTTTTATTAATTCCGTCTACGCGTATTGCGCGTCAAACTTTTGTATGGACTGAGTGCCAATTTGAGCTTAGAAATGTACCAAAATTTAAAATAAATCCCGTCAGCAACAGTTCCAAATTTAAAATGAATCTCGTTATAAAAAACCTGATGGTAATTTTTTTCCACATATTTAAGGTATTACCATTATACATTATACCATAGGTACTTCAAACATAGTGTAAATATTTTTGTCTACTTAGAAGGTTTTGAAAAATAAATTCGTATTTTCTAATAAAAATATATTTTTTAAATTTAAATGCCTATTTTATCGCTCAAAAATAATTGATATTATTAAATGTAATTAAAATGAGTGCATTGTTATTAATATTATTAATTCAAAAGCCTTCTGGGACTCACAATTTTGATTTCTATGTTGCGTAACGAATTTATTTGTAATATCAAATAAAGATTGAAAAATTTGTCTCGGGCGGGACTTGAACCCGCACTACTATTTGTAATATGTTTCATATCGTTTTTTTTTTGTCACTAAATAGTGCCGCTTACACTAAGTCCGATTAATAATTACTTCCCACCTCTCCTAACAAAACTCCGTAAAATGACTGGGCTATTTGTATAAATGAATAAATGCAAATACTATAAATTCTATTCTTCACCATCTTGTACAAATCGCATCAAGGGTCGTTAGATGTTCTTTGAGATAGCTTCAGCCTTGTAAAACACAATAAGGTATCTACCTACATAATTAATGTTTATAATACCTATTGTAGGAGGTATATGAGTTCGAGAAAATCTACATTTTTGTAGGCGGCTAAGTTATCTGTTATCATTAGGAAACTTCTTTGTTCTTATTTTTGCTTGAGTATACAAACGTTAAAGTACGTACCTATAATATTAGTATAAGAAGATATTACTTCTAAGAAAAACTTTTATAATATTGTCTATTTTACTAGTCAAATAACTTTGTAATAATATCTATTCTATTCTATCTTTATTAAATGGCGTTTCCTTAAAGATTTCGCCAGTATCAAGTGTTGAAGATATTATAATAATTCAAGTTAACGTTCATTGTACGGTAATTGATATGGCGATCTCAAAGCCCTGTTTTTAAACAAAAACACACACCCGAAACCGCCATAAAATGGCGGAGCCGCGTGGCTATCTTAATCGCGAGCCGAACGAAAGACGTCTACTCGAGAGACCTCTAGCCACGCGACTCTTCTGTAATAATATCTCTCAAAAACTGTATTAAGGTGGTTTCATTCCATACAAAAGTTTGACGCATAATACGCGTAGACGGAATTAATAAAAGTACCTAATACTTTATATATGGAAGAATAGTTTAGAAAATCTAGTTGCCGCGTAACAAATAACATTTGCAATTTATAATATAATTACAAAGATATAAAGTTTTTAAAATATTGTGTAAAAAATTTCAAAGCTTTATATCTTCGTAACTATTTTATAAATTGCAAATTTTATTTGTGACGCAGCATCTAAATTTTCTAAACTATTTTTCCATATATAAGGTCCAACAAAATTAGGTGAAACTATTGTAAGGGGATGATCAGACCATCAAACTGAATAACTTTCTCTATGGGACCAATATCGAAAGCGCGAAAAAAAAATATGCTGTCCCATACATTTAGGTCGAGTATGTTTGTATGGAACAGCTGATATTTTTTCGCGATTTCGATATTGGTCCCATAGCGAAAGTTGTTCAGTTTGATGGTCTGATCATCCCCTCAAAATAGTTTCTTTATTAATCTAAATACTTTTACTATACTCCGTGGAATCGGGGTCGCTTTGAAGCTTCACACCATCAAACTGAACAACTTTTACTATTGGACCAACTATGAAATCGGTTGTTTCATCGGTAAAAAATCGGTTGTTTCATACATTTTTGTCGATAATAGTGAATGTGCCGAGGATGCTAGTAGTGCGTTACGATTCCGAACGAACGAAAATTTAGCTCGAATTTTACAGAAAGAGATTATTATGCTTGCTCTATACTACAGGGTGAAATTGATATCATTAGTATCTTTTTAAACTAAGAGTCTACCCATCGAACTGAACAACTTTTACTATGGGAGCAAACCGATCGGAGCAAAAAAGAAAATCAGCTGTTTCATACATTTGAGTCGCGAAACTCTCGAACTGGCGCGTCAAGATTTCAGTTAGTATGGAACAGCAGATTTTTTTTTTTCTCCGATCGGTTTGTTCCCATAGCAAAAGTTGTTTAGTCTGATGGGTAGACTCTTGGTCTAAAAGGATGCTAATGACATCAATTTCAGCCTGTATATGAATACTGAATCAGCTTTGCAGCTGATTGTTACCAAAAGTATGTCTATCTCTCGTAATATTAAACATACTTTTTAAATGAAACATTTATAACTAGAGTAGGCAATGACATTCTATACAAAGGGGATTTCACATCAGTGCGCTATTAACGGGACCACTAAGTTATACCCACTTGTTTTACATTACTGCTTTGTAACCGAACACATTTGAAAGATTTGAAAGGACTGGAATGTCAGCGGCAATGTATGACAGCTGGACATAACTGATGCATAAAGGTGGTATCAAAGACAATGTGCCATGTTTAGGCTTTGTTATTGTATGACATGATGACTCTATGGTTATAAAAACTCATTGAGAGTAGGTATAAATAATTAGACCTTTACTACCGTACCAGACTCTCCGTTGTCTAATGGTAAAGAGCATTGGGCTCTTGACAGATTGTGGGTTCGATTCCCACGGACACCTAGAAGTATGTTACTTTGTGCGTTTTCCCCAGTTGGTAAGGACATTGCAGGCTGAATCACTTGACTGTCTGAAAAGAAAGATAATTCCGTGCTTCGGATGACACTTTAAGCCGTTGGTCCCGGCTACTATCTCTGGTGGAAGTACATAAAAACCACATCAGAGGCCGTAAGGCGGTCTGAAAAAACTCTGACACCAGGGCTCTGCCCACACGATACAAAGATAAGACGATACGATATTTATACAGGGTGTTACAAAAATACAAATAAACATTTAAGGTTAAGACCTGGTTAAGACCATCAAACTGAACAACTTTAACTATGGGACCAATAGCGAAATCGCGAAAAAAAAATCGTATATTCCATCATTATCATCATCATATCAGCCGATAGACGCCCACTGCTGGACATAGGCCTCCCTCAAAATGAGGAGATTTGCCATAATCGCTATGATGCGATGCGTTTGCGATGTTCCATACTAAACTACAGATCTACTCGAGCTAAATGTATGGGACAAAAGATTTTATTTTGTGATTTCGATGTTGGTCCCATAGTGAAAGTTGTTCAGTTTGTTGGTCTAAACCACCCCCTTAAAAGTTTTAAATTTTTATTCTTACTTCTGTAACACCCTGTATACAGATAGATGAAAGAAAAATAAACGCTAATCGAGAACCAAATCTTCATTGCAAATCAAAAAATCCTTTTACTATAAACGACCTTGAATTCAGTTCTGAAAACACGATTCGCATTCAAGCGAAAAACAACAATTTCCTAACGTAACGATGTCCCATGTGATACCCTAATAAAATTCTCAAGAGCAAGGGCGCTCGATACGCTAACAAGCCGATAAGTGTCCCCCAGTGACATTGTCTCATAGATAAAATGGAATCAGTGGTACAAGTGGGCGAATAAAATGTTTATTGCACTGTTTGTTTGGGCTAGGGAGAAATGGTTAATCTATTTGGAATAGGTAAAAGGCCTGAAGTGGACCAGTAGAGGAGAGCTCTTTAGTTTTCTGTTAGTTATCTAAACTTGAATTATTATTATGTCAAAAAGTTTTGGTTTTCCAAAGAAAAGAAAATACAGTTGAATTATTATTTAAGAGGAAATGCGGTTGCTGTTTCATCATCTCAGCCGATGAACGTTCACAGCTGGACATAGGCCTCTCCCAAGGATCGCCGTAACGACGAGTCCTGTGCTACCCTCATCCAACGGGTTCCCGCCGTCTTCACCAGGTCGTCGGGCCTACCCACGCCACGCTTTTCGGTACGCGGTCGCCAATCGAGAATTTTTCGGCCTAACTTTTGGGCTATGTCAGTCACTCTAGTTCTTCTGCGTATCTCTTCATTTCTGATTCGATCTCGCAGGGAAACTCCGAGCATAGCCCTCTCCATTGCCCATTGGTTGCTGTTTAGTCCATACAAATGTATTCTCCTGCTTCCTTTCTGGAGAATGACAGTAGAGCAAAAAGCAGTAGTATAATCTGTGATAACTGATAGGGTATCAACAGCAGTCAGTTATTATGTGTGATTTTAATCAATTTTATTGTTTTATTTTTTACACTAGTTTATAAGTATTTACAATATTAAAAGCGACTAAGGGATAGTAAGAAATAACAACAAACAGTTATGTACTCATCACTTTCCACAATGTCTATTCGTGATACCAATGTCCTTCTCAAGTAAAGTACCTACCTACTCACTAAACCGTCCCTAAGTTTTAACAACTACTTCTTCTTCTTATCGTGTGGGCAGAGCCCTGGTGTCAGAGTTTTTTCAGACCTGGTGACGTGGTTTTTATGTAACGACTACTACCACCACAGATAGTAGCCGGGACCAACGGCTTAACGTGCCATCCGAAGCACGGAATCATTTTTCAACGACTACTTGAAATACCAAAAATGATCAGTGCACCGATGCACAAACAAACACACAGAGGAACACACACGACACGTCACTAGCCCTGAAGGTCCCGCGCAAGAGTCCCTCACTGGCCAAGCTCCGTCGCCTGCGACAAGGGATGGTTTACATTCCGAGCGGGGGAGAGGTCAGGCTTGAGACGGAAACCTCGTCATCATTCTTCTTATAATAAAGGTACATTGTGGATGTGAGGTCATGATAATTTATTCGTATTATACTCTACATATGCACAAGATGCATTATGCACAAGAATACTAACAATCGAGACATCAAACATTAAATTCAAAAATTTTAGATAGCTCTGCATATACAATTTCGTTCTGTTATCGATTAATTACAGATTAATGGCTTGCAGAGAAAAAATATTTTTCCAAATGTATAGGAGTTGAGGAAAAACTCTAAACTCTAAAAACAGTTTTTCAACTTTTAATTAGATTTTGGCCCTATAGGGAAAGTTGTTCAGTTTGATGGTCTGATCAACCCCATAAAAAACCTTCACCATATTAAGAAGGACCTTATATAAATTGCACGATGGCAAAGTCGCTTACTATACCTAGTCTATTAATGAACAAGAACATTATGTACTTACGGATTAACAGCATCACTAAAAAGATAAACTAATATCTCAATGTTGTTTCCGGTTGTATTTTCATGAACAAGCATGACGTAAAAAATTAAAATTCGCCACTTTAAATTAGCGTTTCGTTGTTGCACATCTGTTTAATCCAGCATGTATCCATTTCATTCATGACATATTAATAGGCGGAGACTGATGTGTTGCGGTAAAACTGTCAAATTAGAATTATTCCTATTTGGCCATTGACCGTGTCGTCGTCCTGTGGTGCGATTTTTGATAGTCACACGTTTAAAATCAGCAGTAGAAAATGACAAAATTACTTTGGAGATTATGCACCATTCGATCATGATTTTCAATTTCGTGGTTTAAAAAAAACCTTCAGATTAGAATAGCATCAACACAGACGGGTATCGTAGCATATGCTCACGACTATATAGTCGTTTCTATATTCGGAATATTCCCGAGGAAGAAGTCTGATATATTCAGAAAACTCAGAACAGCCACGTTTCACTAGAGTATATATATATAGTAGTCCAACCGATTTCGGTTATGGTGACCGCTGTGCTCTTTCACGCCGCACATGTGCTCTTATGTGCCTAGTGTAACCAATTTTCACCTTGAATGTTCGGCTGCACAGAGCACACGTCAGCACTCCATCCACATAATTATAATGATAGGCCACAGGTGGGCAGGCCTTTAGCTCATCTCGCTTTCTGTCTAGCTCGTTATGTCTGCGCTCCTCGAAGTCAAACTCGCTATTCTGCACCAGTTGCCTCCACTCATCTCTGTTTTCAGCACTTCGTTCCCAATCTGAGCTCTCAATACAGTTCTTCATGTGCCTTCATGTACCAACTCTGTCCAGTGCGACGGATAGTGAGCCCGTCGCCACTTATAATGGATATTCCTTACAATGGAAAAATTTCTTTCAAACGTCTTCAACATCTCTGATACTCACACCGTAGCTGTCGGTTAGTAACCCGCCTCTGATCCTACCTGATGGTTTCTATTCCATCAGATACGAAAGAAAGAAGAGAGTTCATAATTATATTATGTGCAAAGTCTGCAGCATTGTCAGCAATATTTAAAACATCGTCGACATTATCAAGGCAGTTCGTCCAAAGTCTACAGAGATCGATTATTGCTTGGGCATTGTCAACATATTCCATTTATTATAGACTTTGTCCATCCTCAGCTATCGGTACAGTGTTCATAATGCTTGCTCTAGGGTACAAATTCTTTGTTGCTGGCAGTGTGGGAGGTGACTACCGAGCATTTTGGATACATACTTCATCATCTTTGCATTACGAATTTTTAATATACATATCTATCTATCTTTCAAACCCCTGTAGGCCTCACATGCCACCCCCGAGAAAACGATAAAGATCGAGATGTGCCTCCATCTTTATTATTTTACGCATGCCAGAAAGAGCGCGCATGACCTTTTTCTCGTTTTAACGCTTTGTCGTGGGTGGCATGCTAGCCGTGCTGGTAGACTTTATCAAGGACCCAAGGGCTATATTGATCCGTTTTAAGCGAGGAAACGCTGCCAGCATCTTGGGTCGCGCATGGTCGAAACCTGCGCCATATTTGAGGTTAAGTTAGTTTTAAGTTCTCGTTTTTGTGTTAATAAACTAGATGACGTCTATTTCTAATTATTATCTTTAACAATAACAACTAAAACAAATACGTTATTCACCGCTTGACCTTTTATCTCCAGTTCACTTCCTCGTCCTTTTCTAAATAGTGATGAATGGGGACCTATTCAGATAGCATCAGTAACCTGTGATAAAACTAGTTCCTAGTGGATCTGTCCGTTAAGCTCCTTTTGTCATCGTTAGGCTTAAATCCTTTGGCACTGGAGCACTGGACAGTATTTAGTGTAGGTATCCGTACCTATTATTACACCGACGGCTTGATCAGACCACGTAACTCGAAATAGTTAATTTTCACTTTCCGTCACCATTATACAAATTTCTAGAGAAGTTTGTACATTGAAGATATTTACTAAAAAAAAATCAGGGTTATGGTGTTTTGGTGTCCAACGATTTTGATGACTAAAGTCATCAAAGTCATCAGGTGTGATTTAAAAATCACAGATTGTTTACTTTTTTCTCCATCTTATTGTATCTAAGTATGTGCGAGAAAAGCGACTTTCCCAATTTTAATGAAACTTGTTGTGTTTAAAATCAGATTTTATCTGGTTACGACATTAAGTATTCTACAAAAAAAATCAAAAAACCGCTCACGGAGTAGAATGGTTTTAGTTACAATTTTTTGAGCCAGATCACTATAAAACAAAAATCTATATTTGAGTTACTTGGTCTGAAAACGAAACTTCAATTAGGAAAACTAATAAAAAATTCTGTAATCGAAAACACCGATGCGTGTTGTGAAGTCTACCAATCCAGGTCGCGTGGTTATCTAAAACACCCATACACCTTCCTTGAGGGTAGGCCGCTACCCTGCAGTGGGTCGCATATAGGCTAATGATGATGAATCAGAAACACTAGTCGTCAACCTTAAAATATATAATTTTTAAAATTCTTTCACTGTTGTTCAAAATAATTGTATTGTAAACACCAATAATAGTAATAAGCATATAGAAAAGAAACTAGGTCAGATCTATCTTATTGAAATCTTTTTTACGCTAGATATACTTGCTTATGTACCTATAGGTATGTATAAACTCACAATATGCAGAGATAATGGACTTCTAGCTTCTGCAATCTTCACATTCCCTCGCTTCATCGACATTCTTATGCTGCCTCGTAGGTTGTAGTATCGTAAATTTTTATTTATTTTTACTTACTGGTAGAAAATGTTAGAACTACGTTATCTGGTGCAAATAATAAATGCCAAAAATTTTAAATATGACAATGTTCTTCTTTTTAAATATAGCACACTTATTTACTAACTAACGGCGGCCTGCGATTTCGTACGCACAGACCGCAGACTTTAAACACCTACTCAAAATTGTTGATTGAATAAACTGACTTCGATGAAATAATATCTAAATATTTTTTTATGGATTTTGAAAACCCAATCCAAATTGGTTCAGTAGTTTTTAAGTGATGCGTACACAGATAAATAGACAAACAGACAATTTTTTTTTAACTATCTCGATGCATTCCATTATGTATACGTATTCTAAATGCCCCAAATTATTATTTTTGTAAATATCTTCAATGAACAACAATTTATTATAACATAGAAGATAAGAACAATTTATTATAACATAGAAAGATAAGTAATATTACAGTACCTACAAGAAAGAGTGCATACATATGCTCATGCCTATGTCCCAGTACTGGGGTAGGCACAAACAACAGATCGCCACATGCTGCGATTCAGACACACATCTCTCGCCTCCTCAACATCCATAAGTTTCTTCATATAAGCTCGTCGGTTCTGGGTACATTTTGCCCTTCTTCAGTACGCATTCGATCAGGTCAGCGTACGTGAGCCCAGGATGATCCTTTTCAACAATTCCATTCACACTTGTCTTGTAAATTTCATACATCAACCTACTTTCGCTCATTCTTTCTAAATGGCCAAACCACCTCATCATACCTTTTTCCTTTCATAAGAAAGAGTGCTTTACTTAAATATTTATTCGTATGGCTTTCAGAACATGTAAATAACAATATTAAGTTCAAGTTTTTCAAACCATTCAGCCTTTTTCATCAGTTCGACAAGGTCTTTAATGTTTCCAGGGTATTTCTGAGTGGGAACTTCTCGACGATGTGGCAAACTAATCGAAATTCCTCCCCACAATCACAGGCGAGATCCCAAGATATGATACCTATACCTACAGAACAATATTGACCTCACCCTCTCTCGGTGGTACGAGAGATGCACGACAGTAAGCAGTGTTACATTCTTCTCTCACTCAGCATACGTGCTAGCCTTTTCTTGTCAGTGCGAGTCCGTTTGTATGAAGTGTCTAAAGTGTGGTATTAGGTTCTACATAATCATCATCAGTTTTTATACGTCCAACTATCGGGCACAGGCCTACTCTCAGGGAGGTTTTATGGGCATCAGTCCACCACAGTGCGGCTCTTTTTTAGAATATTCAAGGTCAAGTTCGAATGACGTGTAATTGGTGATAGGTCGCCCACAAAATAATATTGCATAAGAAACCCTTTTCCCTTATTTGCCACATAGGAGTCCCACGCACCGTTCGTTCTGAGCCTGAACCACTGAAAACCAAAACATGCAGACAGACAAAGTTTTTCTCATATTATTTTTGAAAGAATTATTAAAATCAGTTTAGTTTTAGATGAGGAAACAGGGGAATTTATGAAATGCTGATTTCGTCGATTTTTTGACTATAAAATCGGTCCAAGCTGCAGTTGTCTCCGCACTCTAGTCGGCGGGGTGTATGGGTGGGGCGGTTCTAACAAATACGTATACAGTCGGAAAGTGACCTATTCTCCAAATTAGCATTTCAGCCCGCCTATCCTCTTAACCGTACCCCCGCTTGGTAGAAAGTGTAGCGGAAGATGTAGGCTATGGTGTATTCCTGTCTCGCTCGCACTTACTCAGTATCGCACATTACCTCGCTTACCTCTTCTTGTAAATTTTTCGCAGTATGAAATGACAACTGCGATAAGTACCTACGGCGCGCCGCGTATCTCATGTTCATGAGAGACAGGATGTCGTGCATTGACATAAGGCGTGTTTTATTTCGTTGTTCATCTCCGCTCGGTTGGCTGTAAAAGCGCGCGAAACCGGGAGAGTGCAATATCTGTTACAACAAGGTGTGACCCTGCTCAAATCAATAGTTATCTCAATTATGTTCTATTCTCGGCGTGTCTGTCAAAAAGACAAAATTTTTCAAAAAAATATATTTTTCTTGGACTTTTGCCAAAAACTCTAACTAAGCGAATTAACTACAACGATGTATTAGTTCTAGTAAGTGACGGAAAACGTTCGGATTCACTAACTGTTGTGAAGTGACAGTGCGCACTGGTGACTGCGGTAGGAAATACTATTGTTTGTTTATAGGTGAGCTAAATTGTACTTTATTTTGTTGAGATTAAGTGTTTTGGGTTAAATAAACGGAGTTGTAAAAATGTTAGGTTCGTATCGTTATGCAAACAAAACAAATGATATGAATGCGCGGGAAACATAATGTTAAAAGTTTTGATTTATTTTATAGCAAGTTTGGTCACAAATCGATGTTTGTGGAACGTCTACTTTTAAACATTACTACAACATCATAACATTCATATATTTTTAACCAACTTGAAAAAAAAGAGGAGTCGCAATTCGTTTCTATGTTTTCTTTATTTAACTATGTTACACGATAACTTCGACTTTTATAAACTTTTTTCTAAAGATTTGGATTATTCCTTCATCTGTTTTGGTCGAGTTAGCTCCAAGTTGGTCCCATTTTTTAATATGGTGAACTTGGTGGTTTTGGTGAACATCTGATTTAGTGCTTCGGAGATTAGACATAATGAAAATCCTCAAAAGTTGATATCAAATCATCTGTGATTGATAGAATTGCTGTTTCGATTTACTCCTTGCATTTACAACTGATATCTATATCAACCCAATAGATTTCACCTTTGAAAATTGTGAATCAATATTTCGGCTTCCTAACCGAGCATTTTGCTGAGTTGGGACCCTTTTGCCACTGCGGCGCACAAACAATCTCTTTTATTAATATTCTGTTTTGAATATTTTACAAAAATGTATCAATGTAAAAAATTGTATGTGTGTCGGAGATCCAAATAAATAATTTTACTTTCTTTCTTTCTATTTTAATGTCGGTTTTAATTTGAATCAGTTTACTTCCTCGGCCTACCTTTATCTCATTACGAGCGTTAACCCGCGACTTCGTCCGCACAAATTATATACCAGATTTTAAGTCAGATCATAAGCTATCAAACAAAAAATGTTTCATCAAAATCGGTTCAGTAGTTTTTGCGTGATACTCGTTCAAACAAACAAACAAACAAACACACAAACAAACAGACAGACAAAAAATCCAAAAATTGGAGAAATGGAATCAGGGACACCTAAAAACCATACCGTAACTTTTTTTTTGTTAATATCTTCAATGTACAGACAAACTTCCTGTTACAGTTTTATAATAGTATAGATTTAGGGCATTTACTAAATCCATAATTTAAGTGCCAAACCGTTAAACCGTTCCAAACATTTCAGTGTTAAGCTGAAGCATCTAGAGGTTAGTAATTAGCCTTATAAAAAACTAACTTCTAAACTCATAATAGCTATGTAAAACATTATAATACGATCAAAAATCTTAAAAACAAATGTTAGCAAAGTCTCATTTGATTTTAAAATAAAACTAGTCAAGTGCTAGTCGGACTACTCGCGCACCGAGGGTTCCGTACCACACCACCACACAACATATTATTAACTTACGAAAAAGCATTTTTTTCTCCAGGACCTAAAGCGAGACCAACTCACACTTGTCTGGTTTTTATTATTTGTTGTTATACTGTAGAGTTTTGCTCTATAACCACGCCATGTTTGACTCTTGTATGTATTATACTGTTTTAACGAAAGACCCCCCTACATTTTTTACTTTTTGACATTTTTATTATTTGTTGGCTAACAACTATCCACTATAATAAATTAATAACGCACATTCTCTGAATTTCTCTTCTTCTCCATTTGTTAGCTATTACGGTTCAAAATATACAGCATACAGATGGACAACGTAGGCTTATGAATAGAGCCCGCTTTCACCCTTTGGGTACGGAACCCTAAAAAAGAGTATTGCTCGTTTATAAAAACAATAGAACAAACGTCAAAAAATATTTATCTAATTTATTAACGTATTGTTTTTCTTAACTTACAAATATACAGGCTGATGTAACCATTTGAAAATAACATTATGGAAATCCACACAATCGTAATTTAGCAGACATCGAGTCCTTTCCGTAAAATAACTACCGTATATCATACCTAATAATCCTGACTTTCGGGTTCACCAAGTTCACACCATTTCCTTTTTAACCCCCGACGAGGGGTGTTATAAGTTCGACGCCTTTACCGGTCTGTCTGTCTGTCTGTCAGTATGTCTGTCTGTGGCATCGTAGCACCATAACGGGTGGACCGATTTCGATGCCGTTTTTTTTAATAGAAAAGCTATTTTTTGCAAAAGTGTCCTTAGCCTTGGTTCATGAAAATCGGTTCAGCAGTTTTCTAGTAACTTTAAAAATTACGAAATAAAATTAAATTACAAATTCAAAAAACCCCCTACACTAAAACCAAACATTTAAATAGTGAAAAATAATTGGGTCACGGTTATTTATTCGGACCGCAAGTGATTGTTATAAAATCAATAGTCATTACTCACCTATTAGTCACCTACGCATTAATTAACCAAAAATATTTTAAAGAGGGTTAAGAAGTAAAACATACATTTGCTTACATCAAAAATAACCGTAACCGAATTATTTTTCACTTTTTAAATGTTTGTTTTTAGCGGGGGTTTTTCAAATTTGTAATTTAATTTTACAATCAAATGCAACTAGCAAGGCGTATATATATTTTTTTTGTATTTTGAGAAACGTATCTCGAAGGAGATTCGCTGCAGTCCGTATCGATACATCCTTCTCAAGTGCTTGCACTGTTGATCAATTTGATAAAAATGTGCATGACCTTGAGAAAACGTTAGATAATTTTTATTTTTTTGTAGTGTGATCTGCACCAAAAATTATGTATTAGTAGATTTTATTGTAAGAAATCGACTATCTTCGATTAATTTGACTCAGTTTTTTTAATGCATTAATAATTCAACCAAGTGAAATGAAATAAGTTAGCTAATTAACTTTCAATGTAATGCACGTTCTTATTTTCTTATTTTGAGAATTGGTGTGACGATCCTAGGTCGATCAGTGGTCACGTTTTTTTTTTTAAAAAAACAGGAAATGTATTTTTTTTAAAAAAACCTTCTTTAAATTTTTATGCATGCTGAGTTAGCCTATAAGTATGACATGTATACACTCAAAATTATAATGTACCATTGTCAATGTAAAACTATTTATGTGTTATGTTGGCTTCCTAATAATAAAAAAAAAATACTAGAAAGTGAATAAGTCGAAGGGTTACTGGCTTGCCAGCCTCCATGATAAGAAAATACTTTTAAAAAGTGAAATACTGACCAAGTTTTAGACACGGTTTTCGTAAAAACATAAAATGTCTGGATTTAAAAAAAACATAACACCAATATTCTTTACTTGCACATCAAGAATAAACAAAATATAATTTATAATAAGATTTAATAGTACTTTCACGAGATTTTAATTTCAGTAATAAAATATTCCAATGAACGATACTTAAAAATATAATAAAATACCTGCTCTTTACGGCACTCAAAATAAGGTAAAGAAAATTAATTAAAATTCCAAACAAAGAAACTGCTTTTCATTTTCAAATCTTATTTTCGTTTCTTTATGTTAACTACATTCAAATTAAATTGGGCTAGATTGGTTAGCAGTGTTGAAAACTTTTCCTCGGTTTTAATCAGATTGTGCAGTTGCAAATAAGGAACTATTAAAATTACCATAGTTTTATTGCTAATTGGAAAATCTACGAACACAAAAACTAGCAAAGTTCTGGACTAGGAAAATTTCATTCATATCCGGGAATTCATATAAAGAAATTCTATTCTATTCTATTACACAGGGTGAAATTGATATCATTAGCATCCTTTTAAACTAAGAGTCTACCCATCGAACTGAACAACTTTTACTATGGGAGCAATCCGATCAGAGCATGACAAAAATCAGCTGTTGCATACATTTGATTCACAAACTCGCGCGTCGAGATTGCAGTTTAGTACGAATCAAATGTACGCAACAGCAGATTTTTTATTTGCTCAGATCGGTTTGCTCCCATAGTAAACGTTGTTCAGTTTGATGGGTAGACTCTTAGTTTAAAAGGATGCTAATGATATCAATTTCACTCTGTATATCCAACTGTAGAGTAATCGAAACCATCAATTCTGTCAAAATTATTGACAGGTTGTTTTGCTCGTAATTCTTAATTTGTGTAATTACCCGATTCAGTCGATGTTTTTTGACAGTTCATAGCGATTCTTTCCTTGTAAAGTCATAATACGTTATCGACAGTGATCAGAATAGGTAGACTCGATAAGGAAAAGGCGCAAATATTCGTGTGATGAATATTAATATTTGTATTCGATTCATGGGTTTGTATATATAAAGAGCGTTCACCCCGTTTAATATACTGAAATTGATATCATTAGCATCATTTTAAACTAAGAGTCTACCCTGATGGGTAGATTGTTCAGTTTGATAACTGAACAACTTTTACTATGGGAGCAAAGCGATCGGAGTAAAAAAATCAGCTTTTGCATACATTTGAGTCAAGTAGGCCCTGCAGTTTAGTATGGAACATCTAATTTTTTTTTGCTCCGCTCGCTTTGCTCCCATAATAAAAGTTGTTTAGTTTGATGAATAGACTCTTAGCTTAAAAGGATGCTAATGATATCAAACGAATACAAATATTAATATTCATCACACAAATATTTGCGCCTTTACCCTAATCGAATCTACCTATTCCGATCACTGGTTATCGATCTATTTAAACTAAGACTCTGCCCAAAGGAAAAGTTGTTCAGTTTTATAGGTAAACTCTTAGTTTAAAAGGATGCCAATGAGTTTAATTTAACCCTATAGATTTAATTATTCAAGGATTGGAAAGTAGTTGTCAAACTCATCCCTTTCAAATGAGAAAGTTCAACAAAACGGTTGGAAGGGACCGCCAGTAAATCTAAAATTTCAGGAACTCGCGTGCAGTCAATTGCATAACGACTATCGGTTAGTTTTAACTTTAATTTTCAGCTATTCAAATTGTAATTTGTGACTATTATTTTAATGATGAATTTAACTCTTTGGCTCATCGGTTTTGGAGGATTTAATATCGAATGGAGTTTGATGTAGGCAAAGAAAATGAAATAGAAATAGAAATCATTTGTTGCTCTCATGTTGCAACATTTTGGTCTTAAGGTGGTTTCAGTCCATACAAACGTTTGACGCACAATAAATTGCAAATGTTACTTATGACGCGGCATCTAGATTTTCCAAACTATTTTTCCATATATGCAAAGTTACTTACATTAATACCGTCTACGTGTGTTGTGCGTCAAGTATTGTATTAAATTGACCCCTCTGCAACCGCCTTAAATGCTAGGCATAGTAAGTATCAAACATGAACCCTGTTAGTGCACAGCTATCTTAAGTTAAATAAAATTAACATGTTAAGTTAAACGTTGAATTGGGCATTCCATCTAATAAACAAACAAAATTGAAATACACACATTCACATTATCAAATTGTAAAATAAAATTATTCAATTCAATATTATTATTATTTTAAATTGAAATTACAAAAGAAAAGAATAAAACCATTAACGTAATTTAAAAAATTTGGAATTTGAAGCATACCCTAACTAAAATAAAACAACAAAATAACAAAAACTGGTCAAAGGTAAAGATAAGCGATTGTTACTGATTCTAATATTCGATTGGTTTGATACTACTAATATTAAACACTCGAATACAAAAACAATCGATCGCTAGTTCGCAAATTCGAACAAAACCACTAGTTGTTCATTCACTTTGCCATACAAAATTGAGCTGTTTCGTCATATAACAAAGTATACTTTTAATAGATATTCGTAGTAATAAGTAAATAGTTACTAATTTGAGAACCTCTAGTTCATTTATTCAGTAACGAGCGTTAACCCGCGACTTCGTCCGCACAAATTATATACCAGATTTTAAGTCAGATCATATGCTATCAAACAAAAAAAGTTTCATCAAAATCGGTTCAGTAGTTTTTGCGTGATACTCGTTCAAACAAAAAAACAAACACACAAACAAACAGACAGACAAAAAATCCAAAAATTGGTGAAATGGAATCAGGAACACCTAAAAACCATATCGTAACTTTTTTTTGTTAATATCTTCAATGTACAGACAAACTTCCTGTTACAGTTTTATAATAGTATAGATAGATAGATAGATAATGAAATTTAAATCGGAAGGAATGAGACGACGCAACACATTCTTATTTACTTCTCGTTTTTTTTCAAATTCGAATGAGATATAAGGTTATTTGAATAATTTGAATGACTTCTACAATCGTATTATTTGAATAATTTCACAATCGCCCATCTTTAGTCAAAGGTTCTCGCGGGCTCGCACTAAGGATCCCTGAGATAAAAATTATTTTATGGTAAATATAATGTTGGTACGGAACCCTCGGTACGCGAGTCCGACTAGCACTTAGCCGATATTTTATTTTTCTTCAAATAATACTATTTTAAAACGTACAATATTAAGGTGGTTGCAGAGGGGTCAATTTTATGCATGGAAAAATAGTTTAGAAAATCTAGATGCCGCGTTACAAATAACATTTGATATTTATAAAATAATTACGAAGATATAAAGCTTCGAAATTTTTCATACAAAATTGTAAAAGCTTTATATCTTCGTAATCTATACTATTATAAAACTGTAACAGGAAGTTTGTCTGTACATTGAAGATATTAACAAAAAAAAAGTTACGATATTGTTTTTAGGTTTCCCTGATTCCATATCACCAATTTTTGGATTTTTTGTCCGTCTATTTGTTTGTTTCTTTGTGTGTTTGTTTGTTCGAACGAGCATCACGCAAAAACTACTGAACCGATTTTGATGAAACTTTTTTTGTTTGATAGCTTATTATCTGACATATACATGGTTTTTGTGACGCGGCAACTAGATTTTCTAAACTATTTTTCCATAAATAAAATATTACTTTTATTAATTCCGTCTACGCGTATTGTGCGTCAAACTTTTGCGTAAAGAGCATTCTGCATTATAATATTTTTATGAACACTCAACTTTTTTTGACCTGATTATGTGAATTGTCTTCTTCCTCATTTGTTTTTATTTGCACAAATGTTACGTGTCATTCTACTAATTATTAGAATGAATATAAAACAAACTTTTAAAATGAAGTCCTTTGTTATTTAAAACAGTTACTTATAGTGCCTGCGCTTTAATTTATGCTAGCTTTTGCTCGCGACTTCGTCCGCAACGGCCCTCGTTATATCTTTGTGAGATACAATAATTATGTACCAACCAGTTATCAGGTCTTATAATAAGTTTTAAAACACAAAATGTTTCATCAAAATCGTTTCAGTAGCATTTGCGTGATGCTCGAACAAACAAAAAATAAAACACCTGTGATTTTGAGTCAAGGATACCTAAGCACTATACAGGGTGTAAGTGACAGCCTAGCAAATACTGAAACGGTGAATTCAGACCATCAAACTGAACAACTTTCACTATGGAGCCTACCTCAGGAGACGCGAAAAAAAATCAGCTGTCCTATAGTAAAACTGCTGTACCTACCCGACTTAAATGTATGGGAGAGCTGATTTTTTTCGCGTCTCCTGAGGTAGGCTCCATAGTGAATGTTGTTCAGTTTGGTGGTCTGAGTTCACCGTTTCAGTATTTGGTAGGCTGTCACTTACATCCTGTATAGCAACCATTTTTGCGTAAATATCTTCAATGTACAGACAGATCTACGAATAACTAGTACATACACACTCCTGTTACAGTTCTATAATAGAGTATATGCATAATAAGGTTAAACAAAAAATGCCCATCTGTTCCTTATCGGTCGTCCTGAAAAGCAGCTATAGGACATAAATGACAGCCCACTTTTATCCCGTAAATGGTACTTGAAAGCTAAAAAGCCCAGTCATTTTACAGTTTGAGCCGGGACTAATTAATAATTGATATTTTTTTTCGGTGTAGTATTTAAGAGCAGATTTAAGCTTAGAAATGAACGAAAATAAAAAAAAATCCTGTCAGCTTCCAAATTTAAAATTTAGCGATTATCTCGTTATAAAAAACCTGATTGTAATTTTTTTTAGCACATAATTATGTAAGGCCATTACCATTATACATACTTCAAACATGGTGAAATTATTTTTGTCTACTTTAAAGGTTTTGAAAAATGCATTAGTATTTTCAAATAAAAATATAATTTTTTTAAATTTCAATGCCTATTTTATTGCTCAAAAATAATTTACATTGTTTAATTATTAATTTAAAAGCCTTCTGGGACTCACAATTTTGATTTCTATGTTGCATTGTGATATTTTTTAATATGTTTTCAGATAGTCTTTTTGTTATTGCATGGTGCCGCTTTCAGTTTAAAAATCCAATTAATAATTACTTCCCACCTCTCCTAACAAAACTTCGAAAAATTACTGGGCTAAAAAGTCTGACCTAACTGTGTCTATTTTACAATGTTTTCCTCGAAGTAAATTTCTACTTCTATTCTTTACGTGAAAATGGACGGTAAAGAAAAACGTCGTGAAGAAACCAGCATACGCTGATGAAGAAATTCTGACGCATAATATATAATGTCTACCAATCCGCACTGAGTATGCGTGCATGGTGGACTAAGACTAAAATTTACTAAGTCCTTTCTTACATGTAACGCATTCATTGAGGATAGGCCTGTGCCCAGTAGAAGGACGTATACAACGTGTTAATGAATTAACGCAAAACTAGAAAGTAGTTTGTTTAGAATCGATAGCAGAATCGAATTATCATGGTTTCAACATAGGTAATTTTTTTTCAAAATATTGAATAATTTGTTTGTAAAATTTTAAATTTTCTGAACCCGATGTCAACTCACCGCACGGGCACCGACTCACTACCAAAACAAGCTTGTTCTTACAAATTTATCCATGAGTACGTAAGCGCTTTCATTCATTGCTGAAATGATAACAAATAATTTTTGCCTCAAAACTTAAAATGCGAATAACTAAAAATTTTAACTATCAAAATAATGAAATTATTGTTTCAATCTTATTATTTTGTTATAAATCAGTTGGGGTGAATGAGGTTTTGCGTTAATTCATTAACACGTTGTATAGGCTGATGATGGTGATGCTTGGATAAAAAACGTGTATCTATACTATTATAAAACTGTAACATGAAGTTTGTCTGTACATTGAAGATATTAACAAAAAAAAAGTTGCGATATGGTTTTTAGGTGTCCCTGATTCCATTTCACCAATTTTTGGATTTTTTGTCTGTCTGTTTGTTTGTTTGTTTGAACGAGTATCACGCAAAAACTACTGAACCGATTTTGATGAAACTTTTTTTGTTTGATAGCTTATGATCTGACTTAAAATCTGGTATATAATTTGTGCGGACGAAGTCGCGGGTTAACGCTCGTTAAATATAAACATAAACCGAGATGTCATGTCTTATGTATTAGCGTTCAATTTAATACATAACTCTAACATAGTTACATTGTTAGCAAGTCTGACTGATAGTGGAAAATAGTGTCAAATTGGATCCACATTTAGACAAAATGTCATTATACAGTGTGTCCCGTAAACTGGCGTCAACCCGGTGGATGCTGATAGGTTAGTTCATGCCTAACCAGAATATACAAATATAAAAAGAAATCTGTCAATCAATCTGTCAATATTTTACTTTAGGAAAAGGTTCATATTTTTCGAGATAAGGACAGTTTTATGAAATTAAAAAAGAAAAAGTAGTTCCTAATGGCTCGATAGATGGCGTTGACGAGACAGGGGTGAGCGACCTTGCAGATAATAAAATGCAAATAAAATAGTAAGAATTTGTGTTTTTAAGTATACGGATGCGTCTGCGTATATTTCGTAAACGGATGCGTCTGACTCAGTGACATGCATTTTTGTTCACTTTTTAGCCTAAAATTTTCGTCTTCGGACCCCTCTCTGGTCAACGCCATCTATCGCCGGTTTGTTGAACTACGTTTGACTAGCTGTCAGAAAACTCCTCATTGAACAATCTATGGGTGCTGTGCGTTACTTAATCATTTTTACGCACTTTTACGACTATTTTCGCGCACCATAGAAGCGTTGTCTCTGTGGCATAAATACTCATATTGTCCAAACTATGTCCAATGTGCAAGGTGTCTTAATGGATATTGGATACAAATACACGCCTGAAAATCATGCATAATTAACCTACCCAATTATACATTTTCAATCAGAACTGCGATGCTGTGATAGACTGCGACGGAAAGATAGACCTACATGAATAACATGAATATCTTAAAAGTCCTTGTTGAATACGGAATCCTATTGCAAGAGTATGTCTGTGGTGAACGAATAGATAATATTTATGTTAAAAATACCTCAGTTTTTATTATTTACATATCATAATTGTTATCAAATTGTAGTACGTACTTCATTCTTCTAATTCCTGACCCAACACGGTCGTATTGAATTCAAATTGGGATAATTTTCAATCCTCATCCAAATCATCATCATGATCAGCGTATAATCAGCCTATATCTCTGATTACCGCCGCGGGGAATATAGTCATGACCAAATGCTATGCGTATAATGTGTTC
Organism: Agonopterix arenella; assembly: GCA_927399405.1. NCBI lineage: Eukaryota > Metazoa > Arthropoda > Insecta > Lepidoptera > Depressariidae > Agonopterix > Agonopterix arenella. The sequence goes on from OV656704.1 coordinate 3,014,458, forward strand.
CACTGTACAAACCTTAGTAATCAGCGTGAGAGCGAGAGCGTTCCATTCCGTAAATGAAACATGGGACAAAATTCAATTGTTTTTACGCATTCTATACAATAACGATATGCAGGAATTTATTCCAACTTATAAAAGATTCAACGAAAATACTGACTTTTCCTTTAAAGTGTAATGACAACATTCATTTTTATTTCGACGTCATCTTTTAATCTAGCAAATTGTTTTGTCTTCTTCTCTTTGTACAAATATTTCTCTAAAAATATTTTTAGACAATGTCCTAATTATGTTTCTCTAAGATAACGTTATGTTATGTAATGAAATTGCACTCATAAAGTTAATTCGTCTTATTACTGTTGAGATAAGGTCTATTATCACAAGGTCAACTTGAATGTTTGACTTGCAAATAGTTTCACTACATTTTAAATTACGGTGACAGCGAAAACTAAGCTGCGCCCTAGGTGCAACAGTGGATGTGCGGGGCCCGGAAGCAAGACTGGTTATGTATAATTCGTAGGTATAATTATATTCGAAATAGAAACTGATAATACCCGTTCAAGAAAATTATAACTAGCTAATTGCCATTTTGAAATCCATTAAATTTTTCTGAATTTCTGAGGTGCCGGCAGAAAGTTTCCAAAGTAACATTAGTTCCCGCCAACAAGTCTCATAAAGCTTCTTTCTTGCCAATCTTCTGTTCTTACAATTGTCCAAGAAATTTCGTTCTTTTAACGAAGAATCTTTGTTCTGCTATCACAATCTTTTGTCTTGTTATAGCTTAAGCTGCCTCTGGTGACCAGAGTCTTGTCTAAGGTAAAGTTCAAGCAACCAGGAATATACTTCTCTCTACCAAGAGCTCTGGTTACAGGTGAAGAAGTAAGACTTTTCCCCCAACTCCTGCAGATTACCACTAATTAAGGCGGTTGCAGAGGGGTCAATTTTATACAAAACTTTGACGCACAATAGGCGTAGACGGTATTAATATAAGTAACTTTGTATATATGGAAAAATATTTTAAAAAATCTAGATGCCGCGTCACAAATAACATTTGCAATTTATAAAATAATGACTACCCTTACTATAAAATAATTTTTCATACAAAATTTCAAAGCGTTATATCTTCGTAATTATTTTATAATTTGCAAATGTTATTAGTGACGCGGCAACTAGATTTTCTAAACTATTTTTCCATATATACAAAGTTACTTATATTAATACCGTTTACGCGTATTGTGCGTCAAAGTATTACATATATATAAAATATTACTTTTATTAATTCTGTCTACCGTATTGTGCGTCAAACTTTTGTATGGACTGAAACGACCTCAACTTACTAGTTAGTTTTTATTTTACTTTACGCGTGTTGCTAAGTTTCATTTATGTACGACTGAGACCGAAATAACAGGTGCATCCGCTTCTTCTTTGATATTTCAGAATACATTTTACATAATATTTTCAATAACTCTGACTATATTCTCTCAGGGAATAAAGTCAAGAGCATATTTATACACGTTGAAGTAGCATCAGTTCCTGATAAATATATCAATTTCAGTGAACGTATATTTTAGTACTTTCCGTAAACCCTCGTATTATTGTTGATAACTGCCGAACACAATGGAATGTGTAAGTATTGTTTTGTAACCGAACTCTGTTTACTTTACATCGGATTCAAAGGAAATGTGTGTAACAATAAACGTACGAATGAGCTCTATACCTACTATAGGTATGTATATGGAAGTGCTACTGTGTAATTTTCCTCCATTGAAAAGGGAAGATATTTCACCAGGATATGTGTGAATGTGAAGACTGTGTGGGTGAATGTGTGGGTTCTTAGTTGGACCCTGTGTACAGGGTCCTTCTTAATATGCTGACACTTTTTTAAAAGGATGATCAGACCATCAAACTGAACAACTTTCTCTATGGAACCAACATCGAAATCGCGAGAAAAAAATTTGCTGTCCCATATATTTGGCTCGAGTAGGTTTGCCATTTTTGTTTGGACGAACTGATTTTTTTTTCGCGATTTCGATGTTGGTGCCACAGAGAAAGTAGTTCAGTTTGACGGTCTGATCATCAGGGTGTAAAATAAAATGGGACAGTTACTTAAAGGGGTGCTTCAGACCATCAAACTGAACAACTTTTACTATGGGACCAACACTGAAATAGCGAAAAAAAATCAGCTGTCCCATACAAAACTGCAAACATAACTCGACTGAAACGTATGGGACGGCCGAATTTTTTTTTCGCGATTTTAATATTGGTTCTATAGAGAAAGTTGTTCAGTTTGATGGTCTGAAGCACCCTTATAAGTAACTGTCCCATTTTATTTTACACCCTGTATATCGAATCTCTGTAATTATTTCTCTTGCGTGATTCATGTCTTGTATACGATTCTGAACCTTACGTGTAGCGGCTAACGGTTTAACAATGTGACGTCGCAAGTTGTCTTACGTTCACATTTTCGAGTGCGACTGTAGCGCCATCTGTTAGCTTCGTAGCTATAACTTGTGGATGTCAACATCTTGGACTTGCCAACCGATGTCAACATCTGTTGGCAAGTCCCCACAGCACCTATGTAGTAGGTACTAGATACTCATTTTAGGGTTCCGTAGTCAAACAAGGAACCCTTATACTTTCGTCCACTCTGTCTGTCTGTCTGTGTGCCCCGCCTCAATTTCTTGCTCATAATTATGATCAATAGGACCTATTGAATCGTAGCTTGAAGACACATAACAATAACAGTAAGCTAAAACAATCGTTTAAAAAAAAGAGAAACGTCGTAGTAAAGATAAAACTTTTTTTTTCGACCACATACAACGAAAAGGAGGTCGAAAAAAAAAAAACCTTTTTTATTAAATCGATTAGAGTGTCGTTAAATAGCTCTTGTAACTGGGAACTAAACACTTATACAAACTTGCTCGTTACAATGCATGTATTTCTATTTATCCCCTTCTTACTTCTAAAATAGGTACTGGAGTAAAAAATCTTAAACTATTTGACAATGTAGCTCCCCTTAAGTACTTTCAATTAAAATTATAACGAACGCAGTAGCACAATCAGTGTCAGAAAAATCAAATAAAAACCTGCAACATAAATATTTTAACAGACGATGGTCGGCGACTGTCAATAGATGGCGCTGAACGAAATTAAATCGCAATATTGTTTCATCATCATCATCTCAGCTGATGGATGTGCACTGTTGGACATAAGCCTCCCCAAGGATTGCCATAACCAGGCTTGCGCAACTCTCTAACAAAAAAACGTTATATGACACGTGCACCGCCACAATTAAATTTCTTTGAACGGTTGCACACGTTTCATACATTCTGGATCATCGGTCACGACCAGTTTTTAGTATGGAAGTCCCGACTCTTATAACGTAGTGAGTTACATTCTCTTTGGCCGTAACGACCGGTCCTGCGCTGCCCTCACTATTGTTTGCTTTTGAAGATTTATTAAATTATTTAAGCTATGATATTATTATGATACGCTTTTCATGTAGTGGCTACGGAACCGTATCTTGGGGTTGGGCGACTCTGACAAGCTCTTGGCCGGTTTTTACATGTATAATTCTCCTTTTTTAAGTAGGTTTATAAGGTCCGCCACACACAGACGGAATTGCGAGGATTCAGTGTTGTCAACTATGGTTACAAAAAATACTAGTGCTGTTTAAAAAATGCCTAAAATAAAAATGTATAAAACGCCAAATGAATGACAATAATTAGGTATTTATTAAAACAAAACAAACAATTTCTATACAGAATAATTACTACCATGTGATGAGGTCTTGACGTTACGAATTTTACGATGATGGTTTGTAAATTGGATTCCAATATTAATGCAACTATATCAGAAGACTATCGATTGTTTTAACATTAGACATAATCTGCATACAAAATGGCATGAACCATTATCACACAAGCGGTTTTTGAACGATGGCGATTTCGCAACTATGCCGCAACGATGTCGCAACCATAAATTAATATGTATATTGGTCGCAACTGCACCGTCACGATACGGTATCGTTCCATCAACGCCTACGCTCAAAAATCAATTTCAAATATGCCACCTAAGACATAAAAAAATCACTAGATCTAGTGAAAAAGTCTCTGAAAGCGGCAACACTCCATACGGAATCTAATTCCAAATTAGGTTTATTCCGGATGTATGTGGCGGACTTAAGTCTATTTTTTTTTAAAGTTTCCTTTCTTTACAAGCAAAATACCGTTTTGCACAATTGATTCACGTTTCATTTAGAAAAGATTCCAGTTTTCATTCAACGGAAGAATGAAGACAATGCTTTTTTATTCGCTTCACTACACAATGATAAGGTGAACAGTAATTTTAGAGATTACCTTCACGAATACTGCAATACTGCACTGCATTAAATACAAATAAAACGGATTTAACGGGTTTACTATTTAATCCATTTGTTTAATACAATAACTACTTGAGATCGGATTATATGCATTAACAAAATGGCAATATCTAAACTATTATAAAACTGTAGCAAAAAGTTTGTCTGTACATTGAAGATATTAACAAAAAAAAGTTACTATATGGTTTTTAGGGATCTACTGAAGCATGGGCAGCAGCATCCTCTGAGTACACATATTGATTCGATCCAACTGCGATCGCCAACCTGCCTGCCAAGCGTGGCGATTATGGCAAATCCCCCCATTTTGGGGGAGGCTTATGTCCAGCAGTGGACGTTTAATGGCTGATATGATGATGATGATGATGGTTTTTAGGTGTCCCAGATTCCATATCACCAATTTTTGGATTTTTTGTCTGTCTGTTTGTTTGTTTGTTTTTGTGTTTGTTTATGTGTTTGTTTGAACGAGTATCACGCAAAAACTGCTGAACCGATTTTGATGAAACTTTTTGTTTGATAGCTAATGATCTGACTTAAAATCTGGTATATAATTTGTGCGGATAAAGTCGCGAGTTAACTCTTGTATTATAAAAATGATTTATTTTTTATTTTTACATACTTAATACGTTTGTATGGATTTAAACCTCAAGACAGGAAGCTGGCATAGGTATATATCTAATAAAAAATTCGTCTATGTCTATTCGTAATATCATTTCTAGCTTCGTAGATAGGGAAAAAATTCTTGGTATATGGATCTATCCAATCCAATAGCAATTTTATGGCTGCACCGTTATTTACGGTGATTTTAAATCCCATCTTCTCCTGTAAATTTTCCCTAATATGAAGGACCTTTTTGCATTTTCCGGTTATAGTAAAGTACTCGCCGTACCGCCTTACTAGGTGCCTCTTGTATTTTTTCTCTGTATTTTACGGTTTATGTTTTGGTGTAAAATAAGTATATTTGATTGATTGATTACTCTTTGCTTACCATTGCTGTTGTGATCTTTGCATTAACCAATAAATTTTTACTACGTGAAGAGATTTGCCAACCAATCAAATTCTAGAAATAAACATTTTAACGGGTTCTTACCGCGTTTTGGTATATTTGAGTTCCCGATATTTCAGCAGTGTTACAACTGCCATGATTACGGGATAACTCAAATATACCAAAACGCGGAAAGAACCCGTTAAAATGTTTATTTCTAGATTAAATAATAACCGCGTAAGTCTCAATCAAATTCTTTATTTTTCAACACAGGTATTATTATAAGGATGAAAATTACTGTTTATTATGTGTCTCTACGTTGAACCAACCTAAGGCTTTCCCAGCGCAGGCTTTTGTCACTCGGCCGTAGTTACCGATGTAATAAGTACTCTACAATTTTATGCATCGTAAGCATAGATTACCCCCAATATGCCGTATCGCATACAGGGCCGCCGACGCTCGCCACACATCTATGATTTTGCACTGATACAAGCAACGCGAGTGAGCGAGCTCGAAGTAGTGCGACTTTGAAATGGCCAATCACGTTGCACCGTTTCGTGCCCCGCTACCCGCACCTACCGCCAAAAATGGTGACTTCGGGCGTGTACAAAATTTTCATCATACTATATCTATTGGGGGTAATCTGTGATCGTAAGCGATGCGATTGATTTCTCTCCGCTACTGGCGGCAACATCGCATACCTAAGTCACGCACTGTTCGAAGTAATAACAACGCTGTAGCTTCATTTGGTATATTTTTGCGCGTACCGGCCAGCAGTAGGTATAATTAAAAAGAGAGAATTTATCGTTTTCTAGGGAAGTGACGTAATCTGTTACGAATTACGAAGTATTCTGTGCTCAGGGGGCGTCGAACGTATCGAGGTTTCAGTACAAAACTCGGGAAGACTCTTGCACCCAGGAAGGTGGCATATTCCATGCTTGCCTGCCTCTGTGGTCTAAAGGTTAAGAGCATTGGCTCTCGACACGGAGGTCGTGGGTTCAATTCCCACGGGGGACACGAAGTGAAATGTCACTTTGTGCGTTTTCCCCAGTTGGTTAGGTCATTGCAGGCTAAATCCACCTGATTGTCTGAAAAGAAAAATGATTCTTCAGATGGCACGTTAAGCCGTTGGTCCCGGCTACTATCTCTGGTGGTAGTAGTCGTTATATAAAAACCACGTCAGAGGCCGTTAGGCGGTCTAAAAAAACTCTGACACCAGGGCTCTGCCCACACGATAAAAAGACCACATTCTTATAATGTCTGATGATAAATTATGAATTTCTTTTTCAGAAACAATTCTTCACGATGGTGCTGAAGTTTTCCTCGCTGAAGTATGCACCACTCATGGTTTTTCAAATTCTGTTGATGGTGTTGTTCTTCATATTCGTCAGATATGGAGAAGAAACAAATCCGACTAAAGGTAAGTCTTGTAACTCGCACTAGATGGTGTTAAAATAATAAATGTAGGTATATTATGACGCTGAATAAAAAACCTATTGGAAGAATGAAGACATGATCGATTTAAGTTTCGTTCCTAGTTTTAGGCACCGCAGTGGCGCTACTTGTCACTTTCTCTCTGTCAAATGTCGAGTCCGGTGTATTTTATCTTTTATAAATAAATACGTGTTAAATCCATACCAAAGTCTATTTTCTACAAAACCATCTCTCGAATTATATAAACAGGTAATTATCCATGCAAAATTCTGTTCGTGCGTGTGAAGCCTTAAACTAAAAATGCAGTGATTTTTCACTCAGATTGCAGTTGTGGCGACTGCATCACAACTGCAGATCAAAAAAGCATTCGATTTGCAGTTTGATTGCAGTCATATGGATTTCAATATAACTGCATGGCAACTGAAGACAAAAAAAACAGAAGGTCTTCAGTCGTACCAACTGCATTCGAACTGCAAACAGACTGAATTTCGACTGTTAATTACAGTCCTGTTGCAGTTCAAAAGCAGCTCATGTGACTACTTACTATCATTATTCGTATGGCTTTCCATTCCTGCGGAAATTACAAGTTTAAGTCAATAGTTTTAAGCCATAGTTTGGCTCTCGGGGTCACTTCGCTTAGTTTCCGGGTTCCACCGTCAAATCTTTTGCCAGGGCACTCATTCACTATGTCCTCGATTGTCTGCTTACTATGAGAATAAGGTTCACTAGTTTTAATTAACTTCTCCTTGCCGACTGTACATAAAACTGTCACGATGAGAGCATTTATTAATTAAAACGTTGTATCTGCAAGGACTTCATAATTGCAATTAATTTACTTGAAATTCCTCGTTAATCCGTAATGGCCACGACAAGGCCAGTGCGATTCGGAATGTAAACAAATTGTACAGTTTAATTTATTCACTGATGAGGCGCGGGAGTCAATAAATTGTTTGTTGCACATTTTAAAAGTCAATTCCATTAAAGATGCAGATATTCTGTAGGATCCCACTGTAGGGAAAAGAAAAGAATGCCAGAGTAGAGTGAACCACTTCAAAGTGTCGCTTTTGAGGACGGGCGGGGTGTAAATTATGTGAACTAACATAAATAGTTTTAAGCAAAAGTTAAAAATAAACATTTATCATTATCAACATAAAATCTTTGAAAATTTTGGATTTTTGTTTAAATGCAATCAGCTAAAAATACTGGGAAAGGAAGGCCTTGGGAATGTTGTTCACTATCATGGGTACAATCACCCTTTAAAGAAATGCAACTGTTTACCCTAACACCCTGTATTATAATAAAACCTACCTGATATAATCATAGGACTATTTCAGACTAGTAAGAAACCTTTGCAGTTTTAGTATGATTCACTACTGTACCATTTAAAAATCAATCTTGAAACAATACATTCATTTTCTTCAAGACCCTTTTTATCATATCGAATACAAGGTCATAAATATGAATAAGTAAGTACATGAATTTTTATAGACTATTTAAATATGAATATAAAAGATTTACTAGACTCGTTTCGATAAGAGCAACCCATCAATAGTAATGACTTTTGTTCTATGGCTTTAGAAAATTTATGAAAAAAGAAAACTTTTTGATGAAGCCATTACTTCTCACGGAGTGAAAGTATAGATTGACGAAAATTTATGGATTCAATATGAACTTCGGCCCTTTTCGGTTCACTTTATCTATTAATTAGGGTTCGGTACCTCAAAAGGAAAAAACGGAACCCTTTTAGGATCACTATGATTTTCTTAAGATTTTAGCCGCGTATTCCACTAAGCGGCACAAAGGTTCGCATTTGATGGCACTACACGATTCTACTGCAATATTATCATTATACTTACGCTTATTGTCCCTAATGGGGATTTCAGAGCTTTAGGAGTATACACTGCTGTCAATTTATCATTAAATTGGCATTTGGTTTGGCTGACCTGAGGCACAGTATAAGAAAGAGTATCTATACCCTGAGGTCTTAAAGTCATAGCTCACATATACGACACCGCTCTCGCATGGTAAAAGAATGAACATTCAAATATAGGCTTGAGGCCGTGCTCTGTAGATACACTTTACAATTACAACATTTTTGGTTGACAGCTTGCCGCGAGCTGTTTGCAATTATAATTACAAAGCACGGTATTTGAATGTTCTTTCTTTTACCGTGCGGGTCGTATAATGGAGCTATAACCTTTATTGTGTCTATCTTATTCCATCTTTACCAACATATAACTGATTCTTCTAATGGTTTCGTCTAATGGTTAAGAGCATTGGACTCTCGACACGGAGGTCGTGGGTTCGATTCCCACGGGGGACACCTAGTGTATGTCACTTTATGCGTTTTTCCCCAGTTGGTTAGGACTTTGCAGGTTGAATCACCTAAACGTCTGAAAAGAAAGATGATTCCGTGCTTCGGATGGCACGTTAAGCCGTTGGTCGCGGCTACTATCTCTGGTGGTCGTAGTCGTTACATAAAAACCGCGTGAGAGGCCGTAAGGCGGTCTGAAAAAACTTTGACACCAGGGCTTGCTAGTTGCTGCCTACACGATAAGAATAAGAATCTTTATCAAATATGGATTTTTTCTATTCCTAATAATTTAGTAATTAATTTTAGACAATGGATACTTAGATCGAAAAAACAAAATATTACTTAAAAGTTACATAATCAATCTAGCATGCATTATATCCTCATGACTAAAGTCCCGGAGGGGATTATCTATCTTGTATCTACAGGGTAAAATTGATATCATTAGCATCCTTTTAAACTAAGAGTCGAACTGAACAACTTTTACTATGGCAGCAAACCGGTCGGAGCAAAATATCTGCTGTTGCATACATTTGAGTCGCGAACTCGCGCGTCGACATAGCAGTTTAGTATGGAACAGCTGATTTTGTATTTTGTTCCGATCGGTTTGCACCCATAGTAAAAGTTGTTCAGTTTGATGAGTGGACTCTTAGTTTAAAAGTATGCTAATCATATCAATTTCACCCTGTATAAAATAAAAATTCTACACAATACCCCTCTTTATTCGACAGCCTCTATCTTAATTAATATAACAGTACATTTTCATGTTTTTAGAACCTCGTATCAAAACTTACTAAAGTATCTAACTAAAATATTTAACTAATGCAAAACTTGTGTTAGTTGAGATTCACAAAGTGAAAGTTTATTATGAAAATTACTTTATTAGAAAAATTCATGAACACTGTAACCTTCGAAAAGTCGAAAGTCTGCAAGAAAAACCTGTCAAGCAGGTGCCGGGCTTAATGTTTGGTTCCGTAGCTTGTTAAGCGAAATAAAATTTGAAAACTGAACATGACACCATTCCTTGTTTTACATTTTCAATATAATATATTACTTTGAATTAACTACTGTAGGTACCTACCTAAACTGTAAGCTTTAATTTTTTTTATTTGTACCTACACCAAAAGCAATAATACATTAAACAAAGTTTTAATATTAGCATGCGATATTATTTCGAATGAACCTTTAATAGGTCAGCAGCAATAAGTTGTACACACTTTTGTTCTACGTCGTAGTACTAAAGTTTATATAACTTATTGCTGCTGACTGTACACAGTGTTAATCAGTTTAGAATGACGATTAGAAACTCTACAGATATTTTGTTTATTTTTATATTTTCCTACACGTCCGAATCAAACTTGCCACTTGGAGCAACTATTTTGGGCTTGAAATCTTTTCACTCGGAACTTCTTTCATAATTTTGCAGTATTTTGATTGTAATTTTTTTATGTCTGTCAGATATTTGTACGGTTTGTATAAGATCAGCCTAGGTTCAACTTCTCTCGAGCGTGAGCTATATTTAGGTTTTATATATATATTAAGATCTATTTTTAGCTGGTTATGATAATTTTTATATAGTAAAAATTATCATCATCTAAAAGAGAGGCCATACATATTTAAATATTTTCTATACACCTTCTTAGGTAGCTATTACAAACTGTCTATGACTGTCTCAATTCCCAGTCAGATAATCCAAGTAGACCCTGAGTAAAATGTTGTAAAAAAGAGAAAGGGTTTGTTATTTGGCTACGGTACCCTAAAAGCGTGGTTGCTCATAAAACATGTCGAATATATTATACCTGTGATATAGCCTGAAAATGTAGATTTATGCATCGAGTGTCTAACATGCTATGGTACTTGACTAACAAATAGCAAAAGAAAAGAGGAGTGTTAAACTTATTGTAACTGAAACATTGAAAATATACGAAATGCTATAATCGAATTAAACTATGATTAAATTATTAATCTTAAACAACATTAATTACTCAAAATTAATAACGAGTAAAATAAAAATGTACTTACCTAATATGAGCCTTTTTCCAGACCGTTGAATTTTTTTGTACCACTTAAGTTGGTTTCAGTCCATATAAAAGTTTGACGCACAATACGCGTAGACGGAATTAACAAAAATAATATTTTATATATGGAAAAATAGTTCAGAAAATCTAGTTGCCACGTCTCAAATAACATTTGAAATTTATATTATAATTACGAAGATATAAAGCTTTTATTTTTTAAGCGTAATTATTTTATAAAGTGCCAATGTTATTTGTGACGCGGCATCTAGATTTTCTTAACTATTTTTTCATATATACAAAGTTACTTATATTAATACCGTCTAAGCGTATTGTGCGTCAAAGTTTTTTAAAAAATTGACTCCTCTGCAACCACCTTAAGACAAATTTGTTCACGATGATAATCTTAAAAAATAAGAGTACGAATTTCAACCTTATCCCAAGTAAATAAATTAATAAGTGACGTCATCTCACGAGTGATAAGTTGACAACAATTAGCGAAGGGGATAATACGGAGTCGCGTTACATGGTGAAGAGTCAGCGACAGAAATAGGTCACATTGTGTAACAAACGGCTTGTTTACTAGGATCAGATGTAACGTAAGGCATGCAATGTTCCTTTTCGGGCTAGTAATCCATTGGCTGGAAATTACAGTTCGGTATAGCCTTGATTCCTGAACTAGTAAACCAGAGAGTGTCGTAAATCAATTCAGGAATCAATAAGTAAGAAATGCGAAATATTATAAATTAAGCTTTATTTTAAATATTGTCGATCTCCTCGGATAATACAGTCGTGAGCGTAATTATATGTAACGAGCGTTAACCCGCGACTTTGTCCGCACAAATTATATACCAGATTTTAAGTCAGATCATAAGCTATCAAACAAAAAAAGTTTCATCAAAATCGGTTCAGTGGTTTTTGCGTGATACTCGTTCAAACAAACAAACAAACACACAAACAAACAGACAGACAAAAAATCCAAAAATTGGTGAAATGGAATCAGTGACACCTAAAAACCATATCGTAACTTTTTTTTTGTTAATATCTTCAATGTACAGACAAACTTCCTGTTACAGTTTTATAATAGTACGAGCGTTAACCCGCGACTTCGTCCGCACAAATTATATACTAGATTTTAAGTCAGATCATAAGCTATCAAACAAAAAAAGTTTCATCAAAATCGGTTGAGTGGTTTTTGCGTGATACTCGTTCAAACAAACAAACAAACAGACAGACAAAAAATCCAAAAATTGGTGAAATGAAATCAGGGACACCTAAAAACCATATCGTAACTTTTTTTTTGTAAATATCTTCGATGTACAGACAAACTTCCTGTTACAGTTTTATAATAGTACGAGCGTTAACCCACGACTTCGTCCGCACAAATTATATACCAGATTTTAAGTCAGATCATAAGCTATCAAACAAAAAAAGTTTCATCAAAATCAGTTCAGTAGTTTTTGCGTGATACTCGTTCAAACAAACAAACAGACAGACAAAAAATCCAAAAATTGGTGAAATGGAATCAGGGACACCTAAAAACAATATCGTAACTTTTTTTTTGTTAATATCTTCAATGTACAGACAAACTTCCTGTTACAGTTTTATAATAGTATAGATAGATGAAAAATTTCACAATTGTTAATTTTATTTTAATTTAATAATTTATCGTAGACAAGGAACTCTTTTAAGGTTCCTCTCCATTACTGGAGTTTGGCAGTCAGCTCTACATACCCTTGTCTATCTGTCGCCAAACGAAACAAATCTTCGACCCTGGCGATGCCTGTCCACTCTCTCAGGCCCTCGGACTTTCGATTTTCGTTATATCGCGACCGATTCGGTCCGAAATTCATTTTAATAGAGTTGACATTGACACGAAAACGTTCGCGCAATTGTGAAGTTCGAATGTTCGAATGGCCCAGGTTCGCGAGCTATGACATTTGTGGCTCATCAACTCTTCTTTTGCCCTTATTATAGTTTGGAGTAGTTGGTATCGCTCCTTACTCAAGATATAACCATGGTAGGTAACTTTCCCCTTTTTAATGGTTTGCAAAAGCTCCCGGCACCTAAATGTAACGCTGGAGCATTCTTACTCGGATTCGTACCTATATCCATCACACATAGAAATACACCAAAATACACAAGCACAAAGGGCGAGCTTATCTCTGAAAATATTTCTTCCAACAGACCCGATACACAGAAATAGTTTACAAAGGATACTGCAGCATACTTTTTTGTTTTGTTTTACAAAACTTTGCCAAGGATCAAGCAAACAATAAAGATATCATTGAAATCGAACCAAATATCACATAAAACAAAATGAGAAATCACTAGTCGTAAATTCGAACCAAAAATAGTTTATTTTTAATCTGTTCGCGAACAGAATGTGACCCCCCACTGGGGACGCAATTCGGTTGTCGTTCACACAGTCAATTTATATGCGTCGAGGCGAGCCAATCAACGCTGTCAGTTTTAGAGTAAGCGATAGTGATGAGCGAAGCGTAAGCGAGATCTGAAAGAGGATTTTTATCGCTTCGGTATAGACCTGATTTTCAGCGAAAATGCGAGGGTGATGCCTGGTGTCGTGGGTTTTAGGACTACGTAGCTGATTGAGATATGATGGGTTATTCACAAGTTGTACCTTTATCACGACACGTAGGGAGAAAAAATGTATTCGGTTCATTTGGCAGATTCATTTGCAATGTACCCAAAGGTCGTTGAAGACACGAGATCTATGAATTTTTTTCTTTGAAAGAATCACGTTGGTGTATATTTTGTTGTTGATGTCCAGTAAAGTGATTGATTGACCATGAGGATATCATAACCTCTGTGTCCTAGTAGTGAAAATATTCATTTTCCGTGTTAGTATAAAATGAATCAAATCGTATGATAGAGTTATACTCTACTTTATATGCTTTAGTGGAAAGATTAGGCAATCAGCAATTGTCGTATCGAGGCTACCTAGGGTGCGCCAGACGGCATTTAAATGAAAAATTGAAGAAGTCTAGTAATTCAAAGCCAACTCGGTGTTTTGTAAGTTGCAGGTTCAAATCCTGTTCATCAATCAAGCAATTTTTATCATTTTCTATCACTAACATAAAGAAAAAATGTACAGACAGGAACTTTTAAGAGGATAGGTGGGTACCATTTATTCCATACAAACGTATTCCCCTGTTTCCTCCTTGGATAATAACACTAGAGCAAAAATTGTTTTACCATACAATCTCTGTTATCTCTGCTATGTCCCAATGTTTTGCTTTTTTGCATTAATTAATTACCTACTGTAAAAAATAGGGTCCTTCGAAAATAACCAATTTTACCGCCCGTTTCCAGACATCAAACAAACAAATTTGACGAATATAAACAAAAAATGCAAAACATACAGACATAGCCAAAGTATTTTTCATATTTTTCTTGAAAGAATTATTAAAATCGGTTAAGTTTTGGAGGAGGAAGCAGGGGAATACAAAATTCTGATTTTGTCGATTTTATGTAGATAAAATCGGACCAAGCTGCAGTTGTCTCTTCCCCACTCTAGTCGGCGGGGTGTATGAGTGGGGCGGATCGGACAAATACGTATACAGTTGGAAAAATGACCTTTTCTCCAAATTTGTCAATTTGTCATCGCGCCTGTCCTCTTAAGATTAGATTCATAAATCGTTTTTTTTTTTTTATTTTAAATTAAAATTTAAGAGCTTACACACTATCAAAACTTGTTTAAGACAAAGACTGGAAAATTCGGTTGGGTTAGGTTAGGTTAGGTTAAAAGAGAAAACAAAATAAACCTTATTTCGATAGCCTAGAATCAATATATTAGCTTCGCATTTGTAATCCAATTCGTCCAGAAACGTAATAAATCGGAACAAAGAACCGACGAACCTTTAATCACAATCACCTTCTAAGCTTTATTTTTTATTTTTTTGGTAATGAGCGGAGCGTGAGCGGACAGCAGAATGAAACAACAATTTTTTTATGTTTTCAGCATTCAACCGAAAATATTAAGTAAAGAAACAGCAATAGTCTTTATTGCAATTAATTAAAAGAAAGTGTTTTCTTTACTTTGTCGGAACGGTAGGTGGTTGAAATTGTGGTATTTTAGTAGTAGGTACTTATTTGAAATAGTGGCATAATTAAGTAATAAGTAGTTGAAATAGTGATATTTAAGTTAGTGGTAGTTGAAATAGTGGTATAAATTTGCAATAAACGAATATGGCTATGACTTGTATAAGTTGTTGAAATTGTGCCATTAATTAGTAGTAGGTAGTTGAAATAGTGGCATAAATTAGTAATAGGTAGTTGAAATAGTGGCATAAATTAGTAATAGGTAGTTGAAATAGTGACATAAATTAGTAATAGGTTAAAATAGTGGCATAAACTACTAGTAGGTAGTTGAAATAGTGGAATAAATTAGCAATAGGTAGTTAAAATAGTGGCATAAATTAGAAGTAGGTAGTTTTTGTCAAAATTCTTTTCGTATTGTGCACCGAAGTCAGGGAAAGAATCGATTGTCCTTTCGAGTTTCTCGTAACAGTAGGCTCGGCTCTGTACTGATAAGTCAGTCAATCAGTCTCTTTCTATATTAGTTTAGGTATCATTGGATAAATTATTGGATATATTTTTTGCCTTCTCATTTTATTGCCAAGATTTTCAATCTTTATGAAAGGAAAAATATCTTGAGTCACTTACACGTTTTTAAAAAAAATCACTACAAAAATGTTCTACTGTAAAGCGGGATTTACTCGGGTCGATGTCCGCCGTGCGTTTTTGTGCGATTTGAAGTTATAAGATATCAATGTTTGCAGTACATCCATTAATTAGTCTGATTTTAACTTGAAGCATAACCTCCGCTCGAAAGTTAATATTTCATTTAGCCGCATGGCAAAAAGAGAAATGCCAGTTAATCGAATTTACGTATGAAAAGTCGACAGCCGTCTGCTTAAGGAGATTTGGAGAAAAATAATTGAATAAATGAAAAAATTTACTCAAATAAGATGCCTCGTATTTTGCGAACAGTCTCTTAAGCTTAACAATTTTTGCGAACACACAAAGAGTTACAAAGTACACTGCCAGATAACTTCTTTAAACAAACTCGTACGAAGTTTACATCGAACCGCTCGCTCAGTCAACAGATCTCACTACCGATCCAAAGTGCAAATAATCCTGCAATTTAATTGAAATGCATCAAGAAGGCGACTGGGGCTTCCTAGTTTTGCTTCGTCAATCGGATTATGGGTCAATGGGATAGTGTGGTCTTATTAAAGGAAAACCTCCCCGGCTTTAGTTTTTCCAGTCGACTACGATCCGGGTTCATTGAAGGGAAAAGTAAATAAAGGGTACAGGGTGTAAACTTAAATATTATATGTTACAGACATTGAGCTGACGAAAAAGAAATCAGGTGTTTCATAAATGTTGTTTGTTATTAACATTTTCTATGGAACAATAGATTTTTTTTTCGCGATTTCATTGTTTGTCCCATAGTAAACGTTGTTAAAGTATGTAACGTAGGCTACTTAAGGTGGTTTCAGTTACACGTTAAGGTGTTTTCAGGTTAATTACGAAGATAATTATAAAGCTTTTAAGATTTTGTATGAAAAATTTCAAAGCTTTATATCTTCGTAATTATTTTATAAATTGCAAATGTTATTTGTGAGTTACTTATATTAATACCGTCTACGCGTATTGTGCGTCAAAGTTTTGCATAAAATTGACCCCTCTGCAACCACCTTAAATACGTTACATACATTAGGGGGTGCTTCAGACCATCAAACTGAACAACTTTTACTATGGGACCAACATCGAGTTGACGAAAAAGAAATCGTCTGTTTCATATATTTTGATTGTTATTGACATTTTCTATGGAACAGCAGTTTTTTTTCGCGATTTCATTGTTTGTCACATAGTAAAAGTTTTTAAAGCATGTAACGTAGGTACCTAACGTAGTTTATGTCATAGGCATTTTTAGCCCAGTCATTTTTAGACATTTGATACGCAGCCATTTGACCACTCTTGTGGTCAACTATTACAACGTTTTAATGAATAACTGCAAAATGTCATATACCTCAACTGATTTATAACGAAATAATTGGCAAATAATAAATTATTTAAACAAATTATTTAATGTTTCGCAAAAAAAAAAACGTTAATGTTGAAACATTGATAATTCGATTCTCCTCTCGATTATAAACAAACAATTTTATAGTTTTGCATTTATTCATTAACGCGTTGTATTGTATAGTAGTCAACTTTCTGTGAAAGTATTTTGAAGTCTCTGTACCAACTTATTAAACGCAATTTCTTATAAACCGTGAACAAAGTAGCTTGTATTTCTTTGACCTTTAAAATTCATCTCGTTACAAATTTTGTTTTATTTATGCAAACTGAATAAAGTACGCGACAATATTATGCAAATTAGGTTTCATCTTTTCGCGACTATTTTTATTTTTAATCCTTGAAAATTGCAAGCGTACACGTTCTTTAGTAAACTTTTGTAGCAGACTTTTTTATCAACAATATCTTGAACCTAATCTCTGTCTTTATTTTGTCAGATTTCCGTTAAAATATATAGTTTCAGAGTTTCAGTCACTCAAAGATTTTCCTACAAATCTTAAATTAATCCAAGCACTGAAACTAACCGCTCTTCATATTTTTGGGATTGTGAGCTCTGGTACGCCGAGCGCCAGACCATACTTGACTCAATAAAATCGTTTTCTGGTGTCCCTTACTACATGGATCTTGTTGCAACTAGGGATAACTTCCGTGCGTTCAGATGTTTTTGCCATATTTATTACTGGAAGCAAAATAGGTCATAGTTACAGTACAATGTTAGGTTCCTATTGTTTTATTTTGTATTTTTGGTGCTTTTGCGGTCGTGTCTTCAACACTGCCATAAATGATCTCTTGAATTGGCTCTCTAATAGCCATGTTTTTTCTTTCTTATTGCTGTCTCCCGTTTGCAATGGAGGGAAGTCGGATATTTCTTTTTCCTAACTCCTCCTCTCTTCTTTGATTAATTTCATTGCGGGTTCCAAGACAGATTAGAGTAATCATCCGGACTCGCTGGACTTCATTGTCGTGAATGGTCGCCGCTTGATCCTGGCTTACAGGAGTTACAGCGGTGAGAATGTGTGCTGGGTTTATGCCCGATAAAAAAAAGCACTGGAACTATACAGGGTGTTACAAAAGTAAAAATAAACATTTAAAACTTTTAAGGGGATTGTTGAAACCGTAGAGCGTCACGTGACTCCTGTCAACGACTCGGGGCGTTGACACGAGTTACGCCTACCTCTATGGTTGAAACCATCATACTGAACAACTTTCACTATGGGTCAGTTTTTTTTGTCGTGATTTTGATGTTGGTCATCAAAATCACGACAAAAAAAACTGACCCATACATTAAGCTCGAGTAGATTTGTAGTTTAGTATGGAACATCCGATATTTTTTTTCGCGATTTCGATATTGGTCCCATAGTGAATACGCTCAGACGCCCTCGCAGTTATAATCCTCTTAAATGTATATGATCGGACTGTTCGTGTCATCAATAAACTTAGGTCTTTTGAGGACGCTCCCACTATGTAAACGCTGGGCCGGGCCATATTTTGCTGGTTTTTAGGGTTCCGAAGTCAACAAGGAACCCTTATAGTTTCGCCAAGTCCGTCTGTCCATCCGTCCGTCCGTCCGCGGCTTAGCTCAGAGACGCTTAATGCTAGAAAGCTGTTATTTGGAATGGGCATACATATTCATCACGCCGACAAAGTGGTAAAATAAAATCTTAAAAAATATTGTTTTTAGGGTACCTCTCCTACATGCGAAGTGGGAATGGAATTTTTTTTCTCGTCTACTCCACGGTGTGGGGTATCGTTCGACATGTGGTTTAAAAATATTATGGGTGTGGAAAAACCATTTTTCGATTTAGGTATCCGTTAGCGAAATTTTAAGCTTTAAAGTGAAAAATTTTGTTAAGTCAAGTTTCCCACCCTCTCTGCCAGCTAAACTGTTGTTTCTGGATATGTGAAAAGATTCATGGCAGTAGTATATATAACGAAATTAAAAGGAAAACTATCACAGTTAAGCAGGCTTTACAAGTTTACGAGTAATAGTCGACCAACTTATAAAATGTACTTTTTAGACTTTATTAGCCGTTAAACCGTAGTATAAAGCTAAAAGCCTTCTTAGTTCATAATATTATATTATGACGGGCAACTACGGAACCCTACTCTGCACGTGGTCTGACACGCACTTGGCCAGTTATTTTTGATGGTTGGGGGACTCCCCTAGGGGGTAGTTAGAGATTATTCTGAAAACTCAGTACATCCACGTTTCACTATTAGTACCGAAATGGTCTGCATCAAACTGAAAAACTTTTATACAACGGTTTAACGGCTAAACCGTTGTATAGAACAAAAACCCCTGTCTAAGATCATATTATTTGGTCCCATAGTAAAAAGTTGTTCAGTTTGATGCAGACCATCAAACTTTAAGCACCCTGTATAAAACGTTTCTCTTTCATATTATAATACAATTATAATAATTATTATAAGAAATACAATGTCTAACTTAATCAATACCAAATAAACAATACACATAACTAAATACGGAACCCTATACATTCCATTGTTTCGACACGCGCGAGCTTACTCAGAACAATCATCCCTTATTACCGGATATATCTCTTTTGATCCCACGAAAGTAATTTCATCTAGCCAGACGTTATTAGAAGAGAATAAGTAATAAATGATCGAATAGCTGATATCTGGAGGATCTTCGCGGAATCGAATTAATCCCAAGGGATTGTACATTAGTGTATCGAATTGTTTTAGGGTGATGGTGCATTGTATTTTGCCTAAATATAGGCTTTGTCAAGGATATTCTAAACACCATAAATTATTATACAGGGGGTTCCAAAAATACAAATAAACAATTAAGGGGGTGGTTAAGACCATCAAACTGAACAACTTTCACTATGGGACCAATATCGAAATCGCGAAAAAAAAAATCAGATGTTCCATCATCATCATCATCATCATATCAGCCGATAGACGCCCACTGCTGGACATAGGCCCTCCTCAAAATGAGGAGATTTGCCATAATCGCCATGATGCGATGCGTTTGCGATGTTCCATACTAAACTTCAGATCTTCTTGAGCTAAATGTATGGGACAACCATTTTTTTTTGCGATTTCGATGTTGGTCCCATAATAAAAGTTGTTCAGTTTTTTGGTCTAAACCACCCCTTCAAAATTTTAAATTTTTATTTTTACTTCCTTATACACCCTCTATTTACACATGTTAGCACAGATGCCAATTAATTAAAAGAACATTTCCGAAGGACTGAGTAGTGTTTTACCGACATGTGGTATCGTTGCTTTCAGTAGAGTTTCCTGAGTAAGAAAAATGACAGTGTCGGTTTCTCAATTGGTGGATTAAATCTCTTGCTGTCACTTTTTGTCTCGTTGACGTAGTAAAATCTAGCAAGATATTTAATGGAGGATTAACTCTAATGAGCGTTTCTGCAACTGAGTATTAATGCCTTAAGCCCCTAATGGGAATATAATTCGGAGCGGACTCCATACAAACGAAGTCTGGTTATATTTTCAATACTAATCAATTAAAGTCAATGCAATTTTTCAGAGACAATCTAGAAACTATACGTAACCCATACGTAATTAAAAAAAATACTAATCTCTATGTTTGTATGAAGTCAGATTTTCGTTAAAATGTAATAAAAAAAAAAATTCCACACAAATCTTAAATTAACCCTAGCATTAAAACTATATACCTATATTTTAACGAAAATCTGACTTCATACAAACACAGAGATTAGTTTTTAGATTGTTTCTGAAAAATTTCATTGACTTCAATTGGATAGTATTGAAAATATCACCATACTTCGTTTGTATGCAACACGCATTTGCGCTCTGGGAATAAACTTCTCTTAAAGGCTATGCCTACAAACTGAACATGGCCCAGACATTCAGTCCTTTTGACATAGCATAAGTAAATGCTTAAGACTATATTCGGTCCGTGAAAGCGCAGAATACAAGCACAAACTGTGGAAGTTGTCGAAATATGTGTAATATTATAAATTCTGTATACAGGATGAAAGGAAAAGTATCATAAACCTTAAAATCACATACTCTACCTATCAAACTGAACTACATTTACCATGGGGGCAAACCTGTCAGCGTAAAAAAAAAATTCATAGATTTCGTGCCTCACACGACTATCGAGCACATTGGAATTGAATCTACGGAATTCGAAAAAAATATTGTCCCAAAAAGGTTAAGCTACAGGGCAAACCCTTAAGGTCATTGCAGAGGGGTCAATTTTATACAAAAATTTGACGCACAATACGCGTAGACGGTATTAATATAAGTAACTTTGTATATATGGAAAAAATAGTTTAGAAAATTTAGGTGCCGCGTCACAGATAACATTTGCAATTTTTAAATTAATTACGAAGATATAAAGCTTTGATTTTCGTACAAAATTTTAAAAGCTTTATATCTATATATGCATGCACCATCATGACCAGCATGACCTATCTGCACAATGTTTCAATGAAAATCATCAAAGTCGATAAGCTGATGACATTTTCGATTTAAATATTTCATGCAATTTTCAACTTACATGCGTTCAAATACCTATACGAAATTAGAGTTATCGTGGGTTTTTATTCCACATCGTCGACTATACCCTCAACTCGTTATGCAAAATACAACAGGCAGTTTGTTACCGCAAAAAACAAAACAAAAAGCCAGAACCCAGTGAGTGTAGTGCCGAAACATTTTCATTCGTTCTATATCATAAAAATCGAGCCATAAAAGGAAAAACGGTGTGCATTAGAATCGCTACACAATTTCTATATAAAAAATGGCCTATTATCCTCCTGGGTGCCATTTATGAGACAAAAACAATGTATTGTACGATTTCATTTGCAATTTTTCATTTGACAGTTGACAGGTTAACAATCATTTTTGCTGATGGAAAACAAACAGATAAATTATTTGTTACGTGGGTAGGAACAGGGAAGCTTTTTGTCTGTGAGGGTAGATATACGCTTGGTTAATTTTATTGATTTAAATGTTATCTTTGACCTTTTGTCTTTTGTTATATTAATTAAAATAGCTGGTACCGAGAATACGTGTATGTGTATATTTGTCCGTGTGGTGTCAGCTAAGACTAGCACCATCCCATTTCCTGCCGTGGGTGGCGTAAAAGGCGACTAAGGGATCTACCGGAGGATGGGTAGCAGCATCCTCTGAGTACACACATTCAATCCAACTGCGATCGCCAACCCGCCTGCCAAACGTGGCGATTATGGCAAATCCCCCGTTTTGGGGGAGGCCTATGTCCAGCAGTGGACGTCTATAAGCTGTTATTTCGTAATTTTTAAAGTTACTAGAAAACTACTGAACCGATTTTAATGAAACAAAGCTAAGAACACTCCAGCAAAAATTAGCTTTCTATTAGAAAAAAAAAACTGGGCGCTACGATGCCAAAGACATACAGATCCACTGACAGACAGACCGACGGCAGACGGGATCCGGCTTAACCTTGGCGTTAGTTTTTTAACATTGTTCCATTCGAAACAACTTACTCCGTCGCCTAACATCTACCAATTGGGGAGTTCATCCAGATGTTCTCCGCACGACAGGCCTGGCGCTTTGTTTTTCCGCCGGCGAATATACGTGCCCAGTCTGGAACCGGTCTGTAAATGATATATATTTGTGAATGCCACTTCTCCTTACGAATTGACTTGTGGTTTTGAAGTATCTAAAATTATATTTTTTGCTCGTTACGGAACCTCTGGCCTGGTTGAACTGATAGTGTGTGTGAGATTTCGTTTTCTTCAATCATCATACATAAGACTATACTGTTATCGATAATATTCATTAAAAAAAAAAACTATTAATTGTCATAGAAGATTGAGTGGACTACCTAATGTGAAAGATTTTGAGGTTCACTCACTTGATTCAAAAGTCAATAATAAAGTCAAAAATCAATCCATCAACTTCTACAGGTTGTAACCAATTAACTATTTGAAATAGAGTGAAATTGATATCATTGGCATCCTTTTAAACTAAGAGTCTACCCATCAAACTGAACAACTTTTACTATGGGAGCAAACCGACCGGAGCAAAAAAAACCGCTGTTGCATACATTTGAGTCGCGAACTCGCGCGTCGACATTGCAGTTTAGTATGGAACAGCAGATCTTTTATTTGCTACGATCGGTTTGCTCCCATAATAAAAGTTGTTCACTTTGAAGGGTAGACTCTTAGTTTAAAAGGATGCTAATTATATCAATTTCACTATGTATATTTCTCCGTGCTCTCGTCGATGCGCTTAAACATAAACTTTTTGTAATTCAAACTTATTTTATTCTTCACAGGCTTCGAAGACACCCACGTGATGATCTTCATTGGCTTCGGCTTCCTCATGACCTTTCTGAAGAAGTATTGCTACAGTGCTCTTGGTTTCAACTGGTTGCTGGCTTCAATGGTTATACAATGGGCTCTGCTATGCCAGAACTTCTACCATATGAAAGATAACACAATTTTTGTTACAAAGAAACATTTACTAGGTAAGAGTGATATATGTTTTTTTTTTAATTTACACACATGCACAATAAGAACAGTAGGTAAATAAATAACGCTCAAAGGCACGTACATAGTTTTTTAGATTTATATTACCTATCGTAGTAAAGATGTCGTAGTCCGATTGCAGAGTTTGGCATATATATCTGCCTGGGCATTTCATGAGTACGCCACCAACATTTTTTAATCTGCTTCGTCCCACTGCTGGGCAAAGGTCTCTCCTAAACTCTTCCACATATCTCTATTCAATGCGGTATCCCTCCATTCGTTGCAATAGGCATCCGAATCATCGAACCACCTTTTCCGGTGTCTGCTTCGGCACCAATACGTCTCCCAATCGAGACTTAGACCTAGGAATTCTGATTGGTATGGCGTAATAACCATCACACTAACAGGGTTGTCAAAGAACTTCATAAACCCAAATTATAATATTATGATGCAAGTTGAGCTCTTGTACACTGAAAAAAAATGTTTGTTGTTTGTAACAAAAAAAAATTGCACCAAATTTTGGTTATATTAAAAACGTTTTCCTATTTATAACCAAACTTTTAATGATGTGCTACAAAAATGGTTTGCAAGTAATTGAAGTTTGGTTATATTACAAAAAAAAATATTTTTTCAGTGTAAAAGATGCTGGAGGCATTTCCTCGCTGAATAGCGAAATTATAAAATAGAGAACATTGTTACTGAATTCTAAAGAAATTCGATGGTTCGCTGTTGCTGATTTTAAAGAGATAATATAAAAAATATTGTAGTTTATAACACTAAAAAACACGCTTATTAACGCACTAAAAAGTACAAAATAATGTGATTTACTTAAAATATTTCTAACGATAATTATGCATCCTATCATTGTTGGACTTTTAAAACGCTAACTTATCACTTTTTAATGTTCAATGACCAAGTAAAAAGCGTGGGGCGCATAACTTAGTATAAACGAATCTATTGATGTAACCACATTTTTGAAAATGAAGGAGGGATTCAGTCTTTTTTTATGTATCCAAAATGTAATATCGTATAAGAACCTACATAACATTTCTATATGGATTGTTTTTTTGTAGATAGTAAAAAACAGCTCTAAAACTAAAATATGACGAAGTTCCTGACATCCCCAAAAGGGGTAACGGTCGTAAGTTTATTTAACAAGTACATTTAGAAAACCTTTAGAACTACTATACATGGTGTAAGGAACAGCGCTCCGCATACTGAAACGGTGAACTCAGACCATCAAACTAAACAACTTTGACTATGGAGCCTACCATAGAAAAACGCGAAAAAAAAATCTGCTGTCCCATACAAATCTGCCGTACCTACCCGACTCAAATGTATGGGACAGCTGATTTTTTTTCCCGTTTCCTGATAGACTAAGAGATAGGTGTACTTTTTGCAACCATCAGCAGCAAGGCTGATTCAATGTTTATGGGGTGTAGAGCATCTCTGCGATGGGGATGGAACAGGTCTGCCTGCACAACTCCAGTCGGTTTAGGAGTTACTGACCTTTAAACATCAGTGCAGGCAGACCTGTTCCATCTCCATCACAAAGATGCTCTACACCCCATAAACACTGAATCAGCCTTGCTGCTGATGGTTGCAAAAAGTACACTTATCTCTTAGTCTATGAGGTTAGAGTGGAATAGGATCTATGGTGAAAGTTGTTCAGTTTGATGGTCTGAGTTCACCGTTTCAGTTTGCGGAGGGCTGTCTCTTACACCCTGTATAGAATGTCTCTAAATGTCAGTGTTATTGAACTTAGATTATTAGCTAAAAATAAACCAAAATATTGTGTCTACAACGAAACAATATTGTACTAAACACAAAAGCCTTTGATCATGGCGTTAGACATAGAAACCTATTCAAATCAATTCAGTAAAAATAGCACTAAACATTCATTGACCGCTCCGCCCACATGGTTGGGTTTGTACCCGCTTCACATTCACTAAGTCCCTTAGGTACGACTGTGTTTTTGCACAAACCAACAGATTTATACGCCTATAGTGAGGGAAAACATGAACCGTTTACGAGAATATATTCACACTTTGTGTTCAGTGGATTGTGGACTTTTAGTAGTTAGGATAAGAGTTATATTGGTCGGTATAAAAGTTAGTCAGGGTTCATTAAGACGTTATTACGGTGGTAAAAGTTGTGTTAAGAACAATAATATGATAAGCCAAGATAGAATAAATGGGTTTTGTGTTGTCCAGTACATTAATCCTCTGACTTTGTTAAATTGCTAAGAAATTCTGTATAGACACGAGTAACTTTTTGGCATCCTTGATACTAGATGTGCTTAATTATGATTAAGCATCAAGTACTAAAATATCTTTAATTAAACGTCTTCTTTTGATTCACCTGCATGTACTTTATATATTCTTCTTCTTTTTCTTCTTGTTCTTATCGTATGGGCAGAGCACTGGTGTCAGAGTTTTTTTGAGACCGCCTTACGGCCTCTGACGTGGTTTTTGTGACTACTACCACCAGTGATAAGAGCCGGGACCAACGGCTTAACGAACCATCCGAAGCACGGGATCATTTTTCTTTTCAGACAATCAGGTGATTCTGCCTGCAATGTTCTAACCAACTGGGGAAAAACACACAAAATGACATTTCACTAGGTGTACCCCGTGGGAATCGAACCCACGACCTCCGTGTCGAGAACCAATGCTCTTGACCATTAGACCACGAACAAAAACCGGCCAAGTGTGAATCGGGTGTACACTAAGAGTCCCGGAGAAAATAATGTTTTTGGTAAATAGGTATTATGAGTATAGTCAGACTCATGCTTGGCCGGTTTTCATCTAAAAACTTTTCTATTTTGTCTTCTTTTTTTTTATTATATCGTGCCGTATCCAACCTATTATTGCGGTCGGTCGGAGCTCCAAATGTCAAGTATTGTTTTCCAAAGGGAGTTACCGATCTAAAACAAACCCTAACAAGAATCCCCAATCGTGTCTCCAGAGATTAACCTGTAACCTGTTGATTGTTTTTGGAACATCGATGTACTGGAAATATATTAACCCTTAACAAAGCGGGCCGATATAAAATATAATTGCCACTTCGATTTAGAAATTAGAAATATGTAGTCAATAGCCCAGTCATTTTACGGTTTGAGCCGGGACTAATTAGTAATTGCCATTTTTTCGGTATAATATTGAAGAGCCAATATGAGACTAGAAATTTACCAAAATTAAAAAAAAATTACGTCAGCAACAGTTCCAATTTGAAAATTTAGCTATTATCTCGTTCTAAAAAACCTGATGGTAATTTATTTTTTGCGCATATTTACGGCTTTACCATTATACATACTACAAACTTGGTGTGAGTATTTTTGTCTACTTAGAAGGTTTTGAAAAATACATTCGTATTTTCTAATAAATACCTCATTTTTAAGTTTAATTGCCTATTTTATTGCTCAAAAATAATTTATATTGTCAAATCTAAGTTCAATGAGTGCATTGGTATTAATATTAGTAATTTAAAATCCTTCTGGGACACATAATTTTGATTTCTATGTTGCGTAGCGATTTTTTTTAATATGCTTTTAGACAGTCCTTTTGTCACTTAATGGGGCCGGTTACAGTATAAAAGTCCAATTAGTAATTACTCCCTACCCCGCCTAACAAAACTCCGTAAAATGACTGGGCTACAAATAGGTTAACAGATTGCAGTTGAGTCCAAAAAGTTAAAAATTATGGTTATAGATTATTTCAAAGTGTATTTAACGTGTGTTTTTAACACCAATGCGTTTTTTCAAGATACCATAATTTGAAAAGGGTCATTGAAATCATTGCAGTACTTTTTGAGTAAATTGCGAGCATGGATACGGACTCGTTGAACGCCTTTTCTGATAAGTTATTCATTAATTGGGCCCTTTTTTAAAAAAGGTTACCCGGGGGGCCGAAATGGTTTTCGCAAGTTCAATAAATCGAGCGTATGGCCAACTAAGAAACGTACGCGCTTCGCAAGAGCCGACAGAATACTAACACATGCAAAATGTAGAAGCGCGAACCACGGCGCCGTATAGCCGGCCTCGCACCCCTCCACGGCGCCGTGTGTTCGGCCACACACACCTCCACGGCGGCGTTTGTGTACTTGGCATCCAAAGTGTTAAAAAACCGGCCAAGTGAGAGACTGACTCACGCACGGAGGTTCCGTACTATCACACAATATTACCTAAAAATTGTATTTCCTGCGGGCCCCTTAGCGTCAGCCAAACACACACTTAACCGGTTTTTATTATTTATTGTTTTACCTTAAAATATGAATAATATTTTGTATCGTTAAATTTCATTAAATTGGTATTAATATTATCAATTTAAAAGCCTTCTCGGAGATACAATTTTGATTTCTTTTTTGCGTACTGATATTTTTTTAAAATATGTTTCAGATTGTCTTTTTGTCACTTTATGGTGCAGGTTACGGTTTAAAAGTTATAATTACCCATTGATAATAACTTCCCACCCCTCCTAACAAAACTCCGTAATATGACTGGGCTAAATGGGGAGCTCCTTAAATTTTTTACTTTTGGAATTGTGTCTATTACTTTTTAGGAAATACGCCGTAGTAACTCACAATCTTTGAAACATTTGACGATTGATTGAAACTATTAAGGTTCAAATGATACAGCTCTTAAATAGGTAGAACAGACAGGCAGACGGACGGATGGACAGCGTAGGCTTGGTAATAGGGTCCCGTTTTGCACCCTTTTTAGGTACGGAACCCTATAAACGTTTCTTCGAGTCCAAGTTTCCAGTATTAAACCTGTTGCATCTTTCAGAGGCGGATATAATGTCAGCGACGGTGCTCATAACATTCGGCGCTCTCCTCGGTATTGCTAGTGGACTGCAGTTGGTGTTTATTGCAATCGTCGAGACGGCCGTAGCATGCCTCAATTTTTGGCTTGTTGCTGATATTTTCAAGGTAAGCAACATTTTTGTAAGATACCCCTTGCTAAATTAGTAGTCGTATCTTGATGTCCTGGATTGAACGCCGCACAATGAGTGTTTCTTCGGCGAGTTAAACATCAAGACGAGGCTCTCCACCATCTGTGTGCAACGAGTCCTTTGATTCTTTGGGCATACGGTCAAGAGATCAGTTTGGAAAAACTCAAGATAACCGGCCGTATGGAGGTAAAGAGAGGTAGAGAACGTATGCCTACGAGATGGACTGATGCAATCAAAGAAATTACTGAGGCAAAGCTACAAGCCAGCATAAATTGATCCCAAGATCTAGGAGAGCTGTTACACAAGCGGTCCACAATGATCACATCTCTCAGCCATGAGGTTATGGTGAAGGAGAAGAAGAAATCGGTAGAACATTTTCAAATATACTCGATTTTATTCTTGATGGTGGTGAAGATATTTGCCAACCAGCTTTATAGGCTTGCTGATTGTCCATTGTGCAACTGACATCATATCAGGAATTCAGTACGCTACTCAGGGTAACTAGAATGGTTTCATTTCTAATGTTTTTGTAAAATGCACGTCCTTCGCGTTCCTTACGTCCACCTGGGTGAACAACGGATACTTACGCAGACCCGGGGTCGACCTGGGTGGACAACGGATACTTACGCAGACCCGGGGTCCACCTGGGTGGACAACGGATACGTACGCAGACCCGGGGTCCACCTGGGTAGACAACGGATACTTACGCAGACCCGGGGTCCACCTGGGTGGACAACGGATACGTACGCAGACCCGGGGTCCACCTGGGTGGACAACGGATATTGTGTATTCAACGCTCATGCCCAATGCGAGCGACGCTTCCTAGCAGATGATAGAGGCTGTTGATGATGATGAATTGAAACTTTAATAACAACAATAATTACAGGCAGCAGATGTCGGTGGTTCCATAGCTATCCATTCATTTGGAGCATACTTCGGTATTGGAGTCAGTTTAGCTCTTCGTTCTAAGAAAACTGATACAGCAGCAGAACCCGGGCAGGACAATTTAAATGCACCTAATTACACATCTGATGTCACTGCTATGATAGGTATGAAATGATTACCTATTATTAACTTGCTATAGAGAGTGTAAGTTTCTGACGAATTTTATATTCAATTTGGAAGCTAGGTTTAAACTAGGTTCATCCTCATCATCATCATATCAGCCGACAGACGTTCACTGCTGGACGTAAGCCTCCCCCAAAATGGGGGGATTTGCTTTAATCGCAACGCTTTAATCGGTTGGCTATCGCAGTTGGATTGAATGTGTGTACTCAGAGGATGCTGCTGCCCATCCTCTGGTAGATCCCTTAGTCGCATTTTACGACACCCGCGGGAAGAAATGGCATGGTGCTATTCTTAGCCGACACTACACCGCAAACTATACTAGGTTACTTACATTTAAATCTTGTTAATCGTATTATCGCCCTCTTCCTATCACCTGAATAAGTTAAAATTTTACACAATTATGTGTAGTTTCGGTGACAATACATTATTATGGTAACAATGAAGTGATGTTAGTGGGATCAGGATTTGTATGAAACTGCACGTAGAAGCACACACGGTGCGTCAATCCGTCACCGTGTGTGCTTCTACGGGCGGTTTTATCGAACTCTTTGCTTCACAAATGACTGACTGACGTTTGCCGCTCCGTCAATGCATCATCGTGTGTGATCCCACTTATGATGGAGACGGAAGGTGGTCAAGGAATCTGCTTAATATTATTTTTCCGGAAAACATTCCGCTTTGATCTCATTTAATTTATCTCTCTGCTATAGAAACTAAAAACCATTTTATTTAAAGTGAGTATTATGCAAAATCATAAATAAATAAGAGAGGGAAAATTTTAACCGTATAAAGTATTCAAATAAAAGTTCTCATCTTTCAGGTTCAATATTCCTATGGATCTATTGGCCGTCATTCAACTCTGGTCTGACTGCATCTAACTCTGAATACCAAAGAGCTGTCATCAACACTTACCTGTCATTGGCTGCAGCTACGGTAACGTATAGTGAAGGGGAGTGTGGAAGCTTCATACGAGCGGTCCGCAATACACGCACTTAAGCGTGGAATTCACCTGTTATGATACAGGAGTAATTTAGTTGGTGCTTGCCGTAAGCGAGCGAGATACCCGCGGTGATGTGCGTATCTTTGGGAACGATTTCGTGAAAGCTTTACTTTTGAGCGATCTGCTTAGGTCTTGAATAGTATTTTTTTAATTTGCTCATTTTATTTATCTGCTCACTAGCTCGGTAATAACATCTCGGTTCATCGGTTATGTACTTGGAATACTCGAAATTAAAATGAATCTTTTATTGCTATGAAGAAATAATTTTTAAAAAACTGTAAATTTTGAAAACAAAATATGAAATATGTAACGACATCTCGCATATGTCATGTTTACTACAATGTAATTGACACCATTCGGCATTATACAAGGTGAAATGTATATCATTAGCATCCTTTTAAACTAAGAGTCTACAAATTGAACAACTTGGGAGCAAACCGAGCGGAGCAAAAAAAAAAAATCAGCTGTTGCATACATTTGAGTCGAATAGGCAGTTTAGTATGGAACAGCAGATTTTTTCTTGCTCCGATCGGTTTGCTCCCATAGTGAAAGTTGTTCAGTTTGATGGTTAAACTCTTAGTTTAAAAGGATGCTAATGATATCAATTTGACCCTGTTGTATTGTAGTTATGTATAAAATTACATACTTATTCGACAATTTGAAAAAGTTGACGCTTAAAAAAGCTAAGGTCATGTTTCTGAAGACTCCAAAATGGGAAAAAAGAATGCATTACACACATTTAAAAAAATTTCTAAGATGTAAAGTATACAATCCAAGTTTTATCAGAAATTCTGACAGAATATAAAGTTATTTTATAAAAGCTTAAAAATAAATAACATAACCGAGATGGTTGTTAGGATAGTTTTACATTTGTTATCTGTGCCTACATCAATGGCAGACGAGCTCGAGATGTACGTGCCAACTGCTTTGTTGAATTTAACATTTTAAAATCTTTTTACATCTAAGTACTAGGTTCTTACTAAAGCTGTATCTAGAGATTTTAAACTGGATTGTTGATGTGGTATAACTTATACAATCTTTAAATTGTTAGGAATAATAATTTAGAACGGGGTTTCTCAAACTAATAGCCCCACGCACTCCTTTTAAATAAACCAGAAGACTTCGTACCTACCTCTTTATAAGCGTAAATAGCCCAGTTATTTTACGGAGTTTTGTTAGGCGGGGTAGGGAGTAATTATTAATTGGACTTTCAAACTGTAACCGGCACCATTTAGTGCCGGTGCATTAAAACATAATTTAAAAAAATTGGCTACGCAACATAGAAATCAAAATTGTGTGTCCCAGAAGGCTTTTAAATTAATAATATAAATACCAATGTACTCATTTCAATATAAATTATTTTAGAGCAATAAAATAGGCATTAAAATTTAAAAAAATGAGGTATTTATTAGAACATACGAATGTATTTTTCAAAACCTATAACGGTAAAGCAACTGTTGTGTGTATGTACAAAAAAAAATTACTATCAGGATTATTAGAACGAAATAATAGCTAAATTTCAAAATTAGAACAGTTGGTGACGTGATTTTTTTTAATTTTGGTACAATTGTAGGCTCAAATTGGCTCTTCAATATTGTACCTTAAAAAAAAATCAATTATTAATTAGTCCCGGCTCAAACCGTAAAATGACTGGGCTAAAACTAGAAAAACTAGGCTATGATAAGAAAATAAGTGTTATCTACAGAGTGTTAGGGTAAACAGTTGCATTGCTTTAAGGGGTGATTGTACCCACGATACTAATCAACTTTTCCTAAACAAAAAAATGCAGAATGCAATGCAAATACATTATCTTGTTCAGTTACTTTACTGGTATTACAAAATTGTACCTATTTGTTAATTGTAGGTACCATAAATGGATAGGTACATGTTTTTGTCTGCTAAATAAAGAGAAGCCTCAAGAGTAAAATAAAGCTATGAAATTAATTTCGTTAAAATAATATTGAAATAACGTTACACAGAAATTTGATAAGATTTATAAAAATGAATCCATAGAATATAAAAGGAGAAATTCAAGTAGTTGGCATCACTTCAAAGATTCACATTTCACATTCACATACATCACTTAAGGAGTCACGTTGCAGATTCTAACACGAACACTTATCTCGCGTGTTGTTCGCGCGGTTCGCGTTTTTGCCTGCCACGAGGCTCCGATCCGCAATCTCTTCCAGTTCTTGATCAAAAATAATCCCAGAGACTGGGATAGACACTCTCACAAACTACTTGACACTGGCGGAAATGCAGTGCTTGCAAATGTCAATCTATACTATTATAAAACTGTAACAGGAAGTTTGTCTGTACATTGAAGATTGGTACATTGTTAAACTTGAATTGTTTTGCCCCACTAGAGGGCACATCTAACTGACTGTCAAATTAGGCCGATAATTGAAGATATTAACAAAAAAAAAGTTACGATATGGTTTTTAGGTGTCCCTGATTCCATTTCACCAATTTTTGGATTTTTTGTCTGTCTGTTTGTTTGTGTGTTTGTTTGTTTGTTTGTTTGAACGAGTATCACGCAAAAACTACTGAACCGATTTTGATGAAACTTTTTTTGTTTGATAGCTTATGATCTGACTTAAAATCTGGTATATAATTTGTGCGGACGAAGTCGCGGGTTAACGCTCGTTAATTATAAACATAATCATCACTGTAGGTACTATAGTACAGAATAGGTACCCCATAACGAATGACCACTCCCGCTGCACCTCAGTAATACTGTAATCCGAGTCCGCGGAGACGCTACTCACCAACCAAACTGCAGGTTTATTTTTATGTCACAATTTAAATAATCATCATCAATTTCTAAAATAAAAATCATGTTCCCCAGGTGACAAGCTTCTTCCTGTCGTCAGCTGTAAGCAAGCACAACGGAAGGTTTGATATGGTGCACATACAGAACTCTACATTAGCCGGTGGAGTTGCAGTAGGATCTGTGTGCAACATGCATATCGGAGCAGGGGGTGCAGTCGCCGTCGGAATCGGCGCTGGAATCATCAGTGTCCTTGGTTACAGGTTTTTGACGGTAAGTTGTAAGCATTATTTGGAAATTCGGTTATAATACGATATATATAAAACAAATACAAAATAAATTTATTAATTAACAAAAAGAGTAAGTCAGTTCACATGATGCAATAGACCCCGTATGTGGCAAGCCAGTATCTAGGAATCCTTTATGATTTATCAGGCAAAAAATAACAATTTTAGGATAGAGTGAGCGAAGTTAAAATGAGTATGAAATTTAACATTAGTATTTAGGAGGAACTTTTTACAAGTTGAATAAGTACGTAACAGGTCATTCAACTGTTTGCTGAAACTTTTTTAACTTTTGGCTGTAAAAGAAATCAGGCGTTATTCAGACTATGCTCCATTTAATTTTAATATTATAAAAGCACTGACTTTTGAAATGGCAGCTGTTCCAACTTAGAATCTAGGTCATCTTGCAGTTCATGGAAACTCTTTAAAAATGAATATCTTAATTATTTATTCACTACTGTTCTAATTCTTATACCTTTGTGAGGAATATTGCATCTTCTAGGTACATTTTCAATGAGACTTTTACTAAAAACCAACTACAAGCAACAATTAAAGCACAACACAGAAATTCTGATCGTGGTTAAGAATTATAATATTTTGACGTATGGTGGAAATTGATCTAAAAAAGTGAGAACTAAAGAAAGAAAAAGAAGGTGAAAGTGTGTGTGTGTGAAAGTGTGTGTTGTAAATGGTGTGATGGATATGGTATTGGTTTTATTAGTTATTATCACTAGCTTAATTCTACCAATCGTTGATGTATTTGTAGTTGTCATCAGCCTGCTAGCCGATTCCATGGTAGTCATATCCACGACTTATCGACGCTCCACTGGATTTTATAAATTCAACTCAACAGGTCCTTTATAATCATCTCCTCAGTTTGCTAATTGTTCCACAGCCGAAACTGAACAAAATTGGCATCTTGGACACATGCGGTGTGAACAACCTTCACGGAATGCCTGGAGTGTACTCTGGTCTTCTCTCAGTTTTATTTGCTTCAATGGTTACAAGTGAAGAGTATGGTTCAGATATGAACGGCATCTTTCCAGCTATGGACGGGGTAAGTAGTTTACAAATTGTTTCATTTTGTAGAGTCTTAAGGGTTAAGGCACGATAGGGCTGACGTAACTTCAAGGTTAAAAGCTCCAAAAAAACAAAAGAATTAAAAAAAAAGCTTTCAGATGGACTATAATTATAGTGTCGCTATGGTACGTTGCGAAGAGGACTTTCAATCACGAGAGGCTGAATTCCACAATTACATTATACCAATAAGAAATAGATAATTATGTTACTAACGCAAAGTGAAGACTCGAAAACGTATCCGTCTTTCAATAAACCGTGTCAGGCAAGGTAACGAGCGTGACCTTTTGCGACCAGGAGTGCGATTTTTGAATCTCATTTGTTTCAACCGCTAGTTGAAAATGTCAAAATTACCATGAAGATATGCATGCTTTATACTGCTGATTTGACTTTCAAAAATCATACTGCAGGAGTGCGATTTTTGAAAGTCAAATCAGCAGTAGAAAAATGCGTATCTCCATACATTTTCAACTACTGAGATCAACTTATGAGATTCAAAAATTGCACTCCAGATTTTAAACGGTAATTTTCATGATAGTAACATTATCTTGTGTTAATAATATACATTGAGGTTTCTTAGGTCGAATTCTTGTTTTTTTCCTTATATATCATTATAATGGAAAAAGCTTTCCTTGGATATGGTTGAATCAAACTAAACAAATATTCAAATTACATATTGAAAATGTTTCTGTCTCGGACGAGAAACCAGTGATGTCAGAAGTCCAAATTTTTCAACACTATCGTTTACACGCTATCGAATAGTATTTTATTTAAACAAATATTTTTTTATTTCTAGGCCACAGATGGGAGAACACCAGCCACGCAGGCCTTAAATCAGTTCATTGCTCTGGTTGTGACAATCGGAATATCTCTTCTAGGAGGATTTATTACAGGTAAATTTAATAGAGTTCATCAGAAATACCATCAAGGACTCATCTATAATTCTGTTACTAACATTATTTATTATTTATTTATGAAAAAAGCCATTGTGGTCCAGTGACGCGTAACGTAGTAACTATGCCTGCTGAGCAAAAGAAGAGGCCCACCAGGGATCCACCCTCCATGGCCCTATTTAATAAACGTGACAATGAGCGTTTTTCTTGTGGTTTTCTAAGGGATCGATAGATGGCGCTATGGTATGTGCGAAAAAAGGTCAACATTTTTAAAATTGTTTCTTTAAAATAATAAAGAGGGAAAAGATGATCCAAAAGATGCCAACGTGTCTTTTGGTGGAATATTTCATTATTTACGAATCATTTTAATTGACAATTTGAAACCAGCCATGTTTAAGTCTGCCATGGTTGTATGGGCTCGATTCCTTGGCCTTTACAAAAAAGGCAGGCACAGTCTTGACATGATTTTGACAGGAAGGCACAGTCTCGAATTCTCTTTTGACAGGATGTCGCGAACGTCTCTATGGATAATTATATTATATGAGTCGATAAATGTGTCGAGTTTTTTAGGAACTAAACTTAAAAAAGAAAATAAGATCGCTCATTGACAATTACTATTCAGAGTACATTGCTGGGAACTGTGGAAGAGGTAAAAGTGGTATGTCGGGATCGTAGCCGATGGCGATCAATTATCTCTGCCTACCCCAATGGGGTACAGGCGTAACTATACGTCTGTAGGTATTTTAATAAATTGCTAGCAGTCAACCCAAATTGATAACACTAAAACAAATAACTTTTATTGCATACCAATCACTCGATTCAATCTGCCTACTGGGTTAGATAATTGAATCCCGTCTTCGAATCAGCAATTCAAAATAAATTGATCAAAATATACAGGTCGAAATGATTTTTCTTAGAATTTCTTGTTACTAAGTTAGATTCTGTATAAATTGTTTCTCAGTAGGTACCTTTTATATTGTACTAGTTGTTGCTCACGACTCCATCAGTCAGAACACATTCTATCAGTGTGCCTTTCATTCAAATCCGTTCAGCTTCATTTCAGTTCAGTTCAGTTTTATTCAAATG
The DNA here is from genome assembly GCA_927399405.1 of Agonopterix arenella. Taxonomy (NCBI): domain Eukaryota; kingdom Metazoa; phylum Arthropoda; class Insecta; order Lepidoptera; family Depressariidae; genus Agonopterix; species Agonopterix arenella. The sequence continues at coordinate 3,051,289 of OV656704.1, forward strand.
CGTGATTAAGCCATTATACAATCTTACAAACATCCAAACATCGTAACAAACTGTGACATTTATAATATTAGTAAGAAGTAAAGATTTATTGTAAGATAATAAATAGAATTTTATCAAAATACGAAATCGAAAACTGGAAGGAAATGTTAAAAATGCGCAATAAAAATTGAGGTACTCGGTATTAATAACAAATTTTTTTAAATTTTTTAAGAAATTTATGCCGTAATGGTCTAGAGTAACCATGCCAACCAAGAGGTGATGTTTCGATCCCCATTCAGGCTGATTCGTGCCAATGAGTTTTTGGAATTTATGTACCATAGATTATAATTCAATTCAAATAATTTATTTCAGACAAGATGTCCATATAGTGTTAGTACACATTTATCTTATAGCTAGTGTTAGTAACAAAACATTTTATTTTATTTTAAAAACCCGGCATGGAGCTTCACCTAGTGATCCAACAGCGGGGAGTCCCACCGGTCTTTGAACACGCTCAGGAGACCGTTAGTGCTGGCTCGGAGCCTGCCCAACATGGAGGCGCACCGTTTTCTCAATATAGCATAGAAGTCGTCCGTGTGCACCTCCGCAAACATTCCCGACGCAACTATAATGCCGCGCCAACCCCATCAGTATCCTGAATGTGTTGTTATACTGTACACGTAGATCGCTGTATGCCCGCTGCGCATACCGGTTCCAAAGGCTGCACGAGTAGAAAGACATACAAAATGCTTTAAAAAGTGTGATTTTTACTGGTTTCCGTCATCGTGCAAACCTTCGTGCCAGCATATTACAACGTACAGTCAGCAACCTACGCTCCCTTTCAATATCGCAATTATCCCTGAGATCATCAGTGACCCAATGGCCCAAGTACTTGAACTTTGTCACCCGTCCTAGGGGAGTGCCACTGAGTGAGACTCCAGGTACATTAGAGTGGTTGATCGTATTCGTCGTAAACATCATCAGCTCACTCTTCTTGACATTCTACTTGAGCCCTTGAGCCACCGCATATGACTCACAGATCGCTACAAGCTTCCTAAGTGCGCCGATCGATGGACTCAGCAACACCATATATAATATTTATAACGTGAGAAAGCCTGAAATTCGAAGGGATGTATTGTACCCACTGTCCATTTATAAATGGCAACGGGCGTACTACTCGTCACCCTGGACAGAGTTTCGGTACTAATAGTGAAATGTGGATGTTCTGAGTTTTCAGAATAATCTCTAACTACCTCCTAGGGGAGTCCCCCAACCATCGAAAATAACTGGCCAAGTGCGTGTCGGACCACGCGCAGACCACGCGCATATCCCACTTCACGTGTAGGGGAGGTACCCTAAAAAAAATATTTTTTAATACTTTATTTAACCACTTTGTCGGCGTGATGAATATGTATACCCATGCCAAATTACAGCATTCTAGTACTAAGCATCTATGACCTAACCCGCGGACGGACAGACAGACGGACTTGGCGAAACTATAAGGGTTCCTAGTTGACTTCGGAACCCTAAAAAACTTGACAAACCGAATTGCTCATGCCTGTTAAATTCAGTCAGTCATTCCTTATCATACCTCCATTTGAACTAACACATTAACGTTCAATAAATTATCTATGAACCATCTCAACAACCAAGCCAGCCAAATTGGTTGTTAAATAACGTTGCATAATTTAAACAATACTGGTAACAGGCGATTAAAAGCCCATTATGTTTTGAACGTAAGCTTATAACGAGATTTGTTTTACAAGAATTTACCCTGGAACAAAGATCGCTCTTTTAACCGACTTCGAAGAAGAGTTTGTGATTGTTTAAGTGCGGTGGCATCGGAAATCACTGAGATGGTTGCTTAGTTTCTTGTCCGAGATTGAATAGAAGTATTTAGAACTTTTAAGGTAGAACGTCATAGCTTGTGCTTTTCACTAGTACTGAAACTCTGTCCAGTGTGACGGGGAGTGAGCCCGTCGCCACTTGTAATGGACAGTGAGTAAAATACATGCTACGAAATTGAAGCATGCAGGTTTCCTCACGATGTTTTCTTTTACCGAAAAGCCAATGTGTTACAAATCGTACATATACATTCCGAAAAACTCATTGCTACGAATCGGTCTGGACGGGGTCGAACCATCGCCTCCTGCACGCTCTTATAGAAGCTTGTTAATAAATTACTCTTTGACTTTGACTTTTATAAATTAAAGCAATTACCTTATTCATTTAAAGGTTATCTCAACATATGTATGACGAACAAATTAAGCATCTGTATCAAACAGATTTTTAATTTGTTCTGACATACCTACTCGTCTAGTAACTAAGGATTTTCCAGTACCATATCGAATCAAGTTTTAATCAAGTGAAATCTTGATTCCGTCTACTTGACTTCGATCTTAACGTTTGGAAATGTTGCGAGGCACTTTGTAAGCTCTGTTTATCGACTTAAAACAGGCAAAGTGCGAGTGGGATTCGTATACTGAGGGTTCCTTACCACTGCACAATAATATTTTTGTGTAATATATTCCAAAAAGTTTTTCTTTCATTTTTTCAGTTCGGTTCACTTAGTAAGTGCGTGCCAGACTCGTAGGCCAGTTTTTTTTTTACTTGTATGTATTACCGTTTTTAAAACAGAGCAAAAACAAAAGGTAGGGGAGGGGTAACTGATGGAAAAATTGAAAAATAGTTTAATTAGAGAACGTTGTGGTCTGAAAGAGGATGTGGTGACAAAGATAGAAAAAGTTAGGTATTTTGAGATGGTTTGGTCACATGGAAAGAATGGATGAGAGAAGATTGACGAGTGCAATCTATAAGGCAAGCGTAAGTAGAAATGTTGGAAGGGGAAGTCCTACACGTATATATACGGACCAAACTGGCGACGTGCTTAAAAAGGCATAATGAATGCGAAGGAGCTATGAGTAATTTGTCAGGATTGTAGCATATGGCGTTCCGTTGTCTCTGCCTACCCCAGTACGAGACAGGCGTGAGAATAAGTATGTATGTATGCAAAAACAAAGTTTTTTACACTTATGTTTAAATCTACGTTTACATTGTTAGTAATTGATAATGTTACTGTAATTGTCAAAATTGGAGCATTTAAAATGCAAATTGTTAGTCTCTCATTATCGCATCGATTCATGCTGATAATACTCGTTCTTTCCATCACGAAACTTTGACTATTTATTATAAGGACAAGCCGGTAACATTTCCCCTCTGCCACGGTATAAGAACAATTGATCATGTGCATTTACATCCAATTTTATACCTTATCACTAATCGAGACAGCCTATAATTGCGGAGCAATAACTTCGAACTTATCATGTTTGGTGTTCACACGAGAATGTTTATCATGATTTTTAGCATTCAAAATTAGAATCTAAAGTAACGGAATAGTAAAGTTCAAAGTTACAGATTTCATGCTACCTCGCCCCCTCGCAAAAAGAGGCAAAAATGTTTGTAGGTTGAATTTCACGCGTAATTGTCCATATATAAATAGTCAAAGTCACGAAAAGACCAAGAACTTAAATATTGTATGTAATTATGTTAGACTGCCTTCATTTACTCATCTCCCACTCGAGACCTTAGGGAGAAGGGACGCGCTGAAAATCAGCGCTGGTGGGGTTCAACCCCGTGCCAGTATATGCTGAGCCTCGACCTTTTGCCTCAGTCCTGTAACTCTATATTATTTTGTACTTTAGATGGTAAGAAAAACTAAGGCAATAAATGATTTTTTAATTTAAAATCTTAAATAATAATAGCCAAGTATTAAAAGGGGCAATAACAATAAATTATAATTAATTTACGCTAATTGAATTTAAAATATTTTATTCTTTATTTTCAGGTTTAATAGCGAAAATCCCGGTTTTCGGGTCCCTCAAGGAATCCGAACGGTACAACGATGAAGTCAACTGGGAGCTGCCTTAATGGAATCTAATAAATCTACACTTTCGTTAAATTGTGCGTTGCGATAGTCTGTCAAAATAGTCTGGGAAACGATTTTTCAAAGGATACTCAATTCGTAGCATATCGGGGCAGTTACTCACATTAGTCAGATCGGCATAGTTCGGCAGACCTATACTCATCATTGTCTTGCCCATTTCCCATTATTTGGGGTCGGCGCAATATGTCATCCTCTTCCATTCATCTCTCTTAGCCGTCGTTTCAACACTCACTCCTTTTTTACACATATCATCCTTCACACAATCCATCCATCTTTTCTTCGGCCTCCCTCTCCTACTACAGCCATCCACATTCATACTTAACACTCGTCTCGTAACATGACACTCTTCTCTCCGCATTACATGCCCATACCACGATAATCTATTACCCTGCAATTTTTCCGTTATAGGTGCTACTTTCAAACTTCCTCTAATATACTCATTCCTAATCTTGTCCATTCTAGTTACACCACACATCCATCTCAACATTCTCATCTCAGCTGCATGCAATCGTTTCTCATCCGTCCCTTTTGTGGCCCAACACTCTGATCCGTACATAACGACAGGTCGTATTACGGTCTTATATATTTTCCCCTTCAATTTGAGGGGGATTCGGGAGTCGCAGATCGTTCCCGTAACCTGCCGCCACTTCATCCACCCTGAGTTGATTCGGTGCTTCACGTCCCGGTCTATCTCTCCATCTTTTTGTATGAGTGACCCGAGGTACCGGAAGTCGGAGCAGACTGGCAAAGGCACGCCATCAAGGGCAATAGGCATGCAACTGGAGAGACCGCCGAAATCGCAGACCTATACTGAGATTCATAATTCGGCAACCAATTTTGAAGTTTAATTTTTTAATTATAAATGTACGTAGTCCCTTCTGCTTGTGCGTTAGCACTGCATTTCTACCAGTATCAAGTAGTTTGTATATTTGGGATAGACTCTATCCCATTTATTTATCTATTTATCAATCCCAATATCAAAGATTGTTTTTGAGCAAAAAACAGTAAGTTGAAACTACAGTTTCTTAAAACAGAACCATTATTGAATAGGTTTGAATATTTTTTTCAAACTAGATGAATGCTTGTATTATGGACCTATTTGAATAGGATAAGACAGAGGAGTTATCTGATATTATGTAGCTGCCCTTATACAGACAAAAGCCCAGTAAAACAAAAGCTATTTATTGTTTCAAGTTATAACATGAAATTAATGATTGAGGAGAAAATAATGATGTACGAAATAATTTTACCGTTTTTTATCCCATCATAAGTAATTTGCCTTTTTATTTACAAACTATCGACTTCCGCGTTTTCATCGAAAACTGTTTTAATTCTTGTTTAAAATCGACTATCTATTTTCTCTAAATTATACTTAGTATTGATACTGTAAATACGTTACATTGTTACTTGTGTTATTTCAGTATCCACCAAAGCGGAGATGAGCGGAGAGGAGATTTTTGTCGTTAACATCCAATAGGATTTACCCATAGAGATCTAGAGAGATGCCAACCAACGCGCTGAGTACAAAATCGAGTGTCACATTACCACCAGTACCACGCGATAGAAAGTATTTTGTTAGCTTGAATTACTCATTACTTACTCATTATCCATTGCGGTATCAGAACTCAACGTTCGAATAATCTACTACGCAAGCATTGTAAACTATTTACACATAATATCTCGACAGGCTTTCAGCCTCATAATATATTGAAACCTTACTGTCGCGATCAAGGTGTTCCGTTTTTGGGAATATCAAAAAAAAAAATCAAATTATTTTTATTCCAAATAATATCACATAGGTAGCTTTTTGACGTCATTTTTGACTCTACCACCGCGTCGGAAGGTGTTCCGTTGAGAGAAGATACGGCCTGAAACTCTACGCTATATTGCTGCGACACTGGCCCCGCCCCGATCTCCACTTAGTTTTAGTAGATACAGTTAAAACAGAGAGGAGAGTAGATGTGTCTCATATTTGACGCGATCAAGGTGATGATTTAAGGAGTAGGCGAGCAGAAATGGAAATTTGGAGAATAGGTCACTATTCCGACTATATACCTACGTATTTGTTGCTGTCATGTCATACATTTTTGACAGCGATGTGACGCTCAGTTAAAAGTTAATCCTCCATTAAATCTCTTGCTGTCACATTTTGTCTTAAAAGCTAGCAAGAGATTTAATGGAGGACTAACTCTAATGAGCTTTTCTGCAACTGACACTTAGGAAATTGCACTTCAGCACACATCCACATTCAACCCTCCTCTCCCCCCATCTCCACTTAAATGGATACCGGGCCTTACGGAGCAGATAGTACGCAACGCACTTATTGTTGAATATCGATATATTTTTAAGAAGAATTTTTTAAGATTTTTATTATTAAAATATAAGATGATTTCAGTATTTTGTTTGTTACAAAGTCATAATATTAATCAGATGAAAACAGTGTTACAATAAGGGTACAATGAAAAATTAAGGTTGAAAACATATTTGGTATATTTTAAAAGAAAGTTGTATTTTGAAAGTTTATTTACATTAGTGTTTAGCTCTCTAAAATGCCTTTATATTAAAATGTAAATCTAATTTGTTGCCTTGCTTTTGAATTTAGTTACTGAAAACTTTTGCCTTCTAAAACCTAATTGAAGAAGTGAACCCTATTTTTGTATGAAAGAAAATGTAAGATACCTATAGATAAACAAACTGTATAATAAAATGATGAATTATTAATTTGGTGCTTTATTTTTCCACCTATTTTTTATTTATCGATGAAAAAACAAACTTTATAGCTCAAAATTTACTAAATGTTTTTTATTAATTAATAAAAAAATGTAGTACAAAATATAAGGTCTAACAAAATTAGGTGAAACTATTTTAAGGGGATGATAAGACAATCAAACTGAACAACTTTCTCTATGGGACCAATATTGAAATCGCGAAAAAAAATCTGCTGTCCCATACATTTAGGTGGAGTAGGTTTGTATGGAACAGCTGATTTTTATTCGCGATTTCGATATTCGTCCCATAGAGAAAGTTATTCAGTTTGATGGTCTGATCATCCCCTTAAAATAGTTTCACCTAATTTTGTTAGACCTTATATGAAGTATTTTGAACTATACCTACCTAAGTATTTTCTAAAAAAATGAAATGTTAATTTTTTTAATTAGCCAAGTATTCATGAAAGCAATTTTGTATCAAATATAAAATATTTTCTAAATTAATTTTAAAAAAAAAAAAAAGTTTTAAATTCCATAAAAAGATGGCGTCCCAAATTTTTTTGGAACACATAACTTGCCAGAAACATTAAATCAACTCATCCTTGTGACCTCAAGAAGAGACACCGAGAAGAAGGAAGGTAAAGGAAGTCAAACCGCTGTACGCATATTTTGCGAACAAAATCCTTCATGGCACCTTTTTTAAACCTATTTCGATCCATTGTTGGGCAAAGGTCTCCCCCAAGCTTTTCCTCCTCTATCCCATGCTATCAGTTGCCATTCTGCTTCATGGCACCTACTCTATTATTTTATATCACAAGCCCCACAAGCTTAAAAACTATTTTATACAATACAAACTTAACAAACTTAATGGATTTTTATGAGAAGTTAGAATGAAAACTATACCACGAGGTACTACTATTAATTTAGATTTTCTTAAAAGTGGAATTATTTCGTACCTATAAAAGTATTGTATAAAACTAGCTTTTAGGCAATTTGATACAGGGTCAAACCAAACAATTATTACTATGGGAGCCAACCGAATGGAGCAAAAAAAAAAATTGCTATTACATACGTTGGAGTCGAGTAGGCATTGTAGTTTAGTATGGAGCAGCTGTTTTTATTTTTGCTCCGATCGGTTTGCTCCCATAGTAAAAGTTGTTTAGTTTGATGGGTAGACTCTTAGGTTAAAAGGATGTTTATGTTTTTTTTTCACCCTGTAGATAGTAAGGACCTCAGATCCAAGCCGCCGAGCGTGCAGAGAGGAGGAGGAATCCATGGAACATTTCCTGTGTCACTGTCTGCTACTACGATGTCTTGAAGGCTAAACGCATTTGTGTCTCCTGACTGAAAGAATTTTCCAAAATTACAGGCTTTCCCTGTATGTCTAGTATGATTTCTCATCTAGCGCGCGACTCGGTTTTATTCCATAGTACTTGTCGCGGCAAGCGCGGCTTTCGTTCTCTGAAAAGCGCGGGAAGACGTTATTTTCTATGGAGCAAAGGCGCGTCGCACGCGTGTAGAGAAATCATACTAGGCGTACTGAAAACTTATATACTTACCTTTTTATTATTTTACGAGCGTTAACCCGCGACTTCGTCCGCACAAATTATATACCAGATTTTAAGTCAGATCATAAGCTATCAAACAAAAAAAGTTTCATCAAAATCGGTTCAGTAGTTTTTGCGTGATATTCGTTCAAACAAACAAACAAACAGACAGACAAAAAAACCAAAAATTGGTGAAATGGAATCAGGGACACCTAAAAACCATATCGTAACTTTTTTTATTATCTTCAATGTACAGACAAACTTCCTGTTACAGTTTTATAATAGTATAGATGTAGAAAATAAATAGGTAAGTAGACAACACAAAAGATCCTATAGGGTCGAGGTGTTGCTGGCTTGCCAGCTCTCAAAATAAGATAAAATAGTAAGAAACCTTTTTATTGTAGGTTTTGTTGAACTAGAAATCCAATATTTTATGATGAGCGCGCCACCTAAAACGCTCTTGAAACCAATCGCCGGAACTACAGGGTGTTACAAAAATACAAATAAACATTTAAGGGGGCGGTTAAGACCATCAAACTGAACAACTTTCGGGATCAATATCGAAATCGCGAAAAAAAGAAAACGGATGTTCCATCATCATCATCATCATATCAGCCGATTGACGTCCACTGCTGGTCATAGGCCTCCTCCAAAATGAGGAGATTTGCCATGATCGTCATGATGCGAGGCGTTCGCAATGTTCCATACTAAACTACAGATCTCCTCGAGCTAAATTTATGGGACAAAAGATTTTTTTTTCGCGATTTCGATCTTGGTCCCATAGTGAAAGTTGTTCAGTTTGTTGGTCTTAACCACGCCCTTAAAAGTTTTCAATATTTATTTTTACTTCTGTGACACCGGTATACTGAGACGTGGAAGGGTTTGGGGGAGACCTCTGACCAGTGGGACAAAAAGGTTAAAAAAAAACACTATAAATTTTTAACATTCTATTTTCAAATCCTTTTTGCCTCCACCCTGCATGCTGCAAATGCATTGCAAAATCAGAATCTACTTTTTAACAAATAATGTTGTTTGCTATTTGAATAGTTTAGACAATTAGTCCCAACTAAGGATGGTCTAGTCTGCATAATCGTTACTAATTATGCCATACCATGCTTGAATCATAATAACATTATGCTGAAACTAGAACCGAAACGTAATGCTGAACTGTTTGATAATAACATCTATTTCCAGCACGATTTTACTCCATCATTTTGAGTGCTTACTTTTACATGACAATCCAAGCAACTATCTATAAGGGTGTAAGTGACAGCCTAGCAAATACTGATACGGTGAACTCATTCCATCCTAGTACCTCAGTAAACGCGAAAAAAAAATCAGCTGTCCCATACATTTTAGTCGGGTACGTACAGCAGTTTTGTATGGGACTGCTGATTTCTTTCGCGTTTCCCTGAGGTAGGCTCCATAGTGAAAGTTGTTCAGTTTGATGGCCTGAGTTCAACGTTTCAGTATTTGCTAGGCTGTCACTTACACAATGTATTTCGTTACATATGTTTTATGCAAGTGACCTCTCTACTGATAGAAATAAAAGACGGTTCACTTTAAAATATCTTGCGTTCATCTGATAAATAACTGTTCAACTGAAGAAACAGGGTCTGTGGTCAAAATGATAAAGAATCCTTTGATAAGTTATATGTCAAGATAGACAGTCAAAGAAGCTACGAAAGCGTTGAATAAAATATCACCCAAGTCTAGGGTGATAAACCGTATTAGGTATACACGCACACAGAGATAAGTTCTATGACGCCTCACGCACATGAACCTTTGAAAGTTGGCCACTTTTGTTTTATAGGGTAGAAGCGTGAGGCTCTATCTAGACAATTACTTTATCTAAGCAATTATTACTATCAAATTATCGTATCGTAATCTATAGGTAATCATACATCCTACCGGAGGGCCTGGCCTGTGCCCTGCAGTGGGACATATTAAAGGTTGATGATGATGATATCGTAAACATGAAAATACTAAAACTACAACCCAATCCATAATTTGAAACAACCCAATTTTTCAACAGCAAATACAACAAAAATGTTCTTTATTTGAAATCGGTGCCTGAATATTACACTTCAATTTTTGCCTGGAAACACCTGGGACCTTCGAAGAACCTTGCGTTTATCTTTATGATCTTTATTAACAAAACTGTAAAGATGAAATTTGTGTAACGGTGAGTAAACTTGGCATTTCTCGTCGGCTGTCATGAGGACTAAAATAATGGAATTCAAGGAAAATATACGGATAACTTTGTTTGCACAGTGGAAACAATGTTGGTAGGGAAAACATTGTTTGTGTTAATTTTTTTTTTCTTTCTTGTTTTCTATCTTCTGTTGTACAGTGTAATGTTAGTGCATTAGTAAGTAGAATCGTTTATTTATTTTTATTTTTGTCTGACTTCGTACATACAGCTAGGTTCCTTTTCGTCACAGTATAATTTTATTATTCATGCACGAAAATACATGGTGCAAGGAAAAGTATCATTAACTTATAAGCCACACTCATCTCACTTTTACTATGGGAGTAAACCTGTTAGAACAAAAAATATCAGCTATCCCATACCACAGTATAAGACAAAAATCCATCTTCATACAATGGTACCAAACGCGGCTTGTATGTGTGCTCGCCAGTACGTACGACGATATCTAAGGCAGCCAAGGCAGCGCCAGACGGGGCTACGCGGAGATATTGTCAGTGTGTGCGTGCTACGAAGCGTACGCCGCGTTTGGTACCATTATTGTATGAAGATGGATTACTGTCTTATAATTGTGCCCATACGTTTGAATCGAGTTATTGCAGTTTAGTATGGGACACCTCAGATTTTTTTTTCTGACAGGTTTGATCCTGTATTAAAAGTTGTTCAGTTTAATGAGTAGAGTATGTGGTTTAAAGGTTAGTGATACTTTTCTTTACACCCTGTATAATGTCAAGATAATTTAATTGACATTAAGAATTCAATAATAAAACTTGCTTACAAAAACACGAGTGCACCTGGATGCTTAAACTTGCGTCACCCCAGGCATCACACCTAGCCTGGTGGAAGATCTTCCCTTTTCCGATGAAGGAACGTTCCACCTCAATTACTTTCCTCCACAATATCTGAAACATTAGCTTTACATCTAACTTAAGGCTATTTGTTAGAGAGAAGGAGGGGTAAAGCCCCCCCCCGGCTTTACACACATTACATTCACAGTATGAGAAAGAGTATCTAGTACTACATACATACAGGATGGAAACTCCCTGCCTCCGACCAACTTTTTACCTCACCCCCTCTTTTGCCCTCTGGTTACCTCGGCGGTTGCTAGAATTTACGTTTTCGAAATAAAGAGAATAATCAGGAAAATCTCAAGACGAAGGATAAAAAGTCTTCCCAGCAAACAATTTGGTCGTATTAGGCCCACGTTCATATGACTATTTTGACTTATATAAAAGTTATATTACGGTAATTTAGTCATATACTGGTCTTACGTTCGACTATACGACACCTATACGACCAAATTGTTAGTTGGGTTTTTGAATAGAAGGGTGTCAATGCGTTTTATTTACGAAAAAGTCATGTACCGCATGCAGCTAAAGTTGTTGCAGCCCTAGACTCCGTTTTGCATGTTCTGACGTCATCTTGTCAATTTCTATGTTTTGTAGGCAGTGTCCGGGATGTGCTACAGTTCTATGCGTTTCCGAATTTCTGAATAACTAAAACATCATTACAAACCAAGACGTACACCAATAAACATGACGAACAATGGAAACTGCCCACTCTATCTTTGACTGTTCCACAATCATGTTTCATAGTGTTGCCCATCGACAGGCGACTAACGATAGTATACCAATTTTCTTTCGATAACTGGCCTTGTACGCGGACGTTCGATTTTCGATATAACGCGACCGTTTCGGTCCGAACTTCATTGTAATAGAGTTGACATTGGAATGAAAACTTTCACGCAATTGCCAAAAGTTCCGATGTCCGGGTAGAGGCCCTGATGATATAAAGTCTATCGATAGTTTCGATACTATTGATAATATCGATAGTATTGCACTTTGTTCTACGTTTCAACCAAGAAGCTGGCACAGAGGTCGGTAATGTTCGTCCTTCTTTCGTAAATTTCTGTCGTTGTTTCCGACGTCAACTCTGTCCCTTTTTAATCCAACGACAAAAATTAATAGAAAGAAATAATAAGTCGGAACGTAAACATCGAGTCCGCCAAACGTTCGAATGAGGGACGAACAATTTTTGCGTTTCAACGCTTGTAAGGAGTATATGTATCTATTAGTATAAATCCATGGTTCCGATCAATCGATAATAGTATCGATTGGTCGGATCGTGACAATATTATCACAGACTCTCCTCCTATCTTCTTTGATTAAATTCATTGCGGGTTCCAAGATAGATTAGACCCCTGCCTTGAGCACGTTGGACTTCATTGTCTCGTCACACCTTGGACATTGTTAGGTAATAGCTGTCATTTCATACAAATGGGAAAAATTGAAAAAAAGAGTTAAGCATGTGCGATACTGAGGAGTGCGAGCGTGATAGGGATACGCATTTCCTTAAGAGGTAACCACGAAGTAACTAGAGGGGTGAGGTAAAGAGTCAGTGGGAGATAGGGAGTGACCATACTGTATGTAGTACTAGATACTTTTTCTTATACTGTGGTCTAGTGATGCGAATGGTTGCCGCTGTTGATCCTGATTTACAGGAGTTACAACGGTGGAAATGCGTGGTAGGCCTATGCCCGTATAAAATACTATCACAGAGTGCAATACTATCTATAGTTAAAAATCATAATTATCGATAATGTACAAAGCACATTGTAACAAGTCAGAAAAATGCATACTGCCAACTTACTTTAGTCCAAAATCGCCTTCTACTATGTGCACACAGTAGAAGCACACTATGTACAATATTAGCAAAGTATGTACGAAGCACATTGTATAACAAATCAGCATTTTCATGCATAGCACTAAAATCGATACTATCGTTATGCCTATCGAAATTATGGCTGCTGGATAGATGTAAACTATCGATTGTAAGACTATCGATATTTTGTCAACACTTATAATGTTTGCTATAATCTAATATTCCATTTGGGGACACATTCGGTTGCTCCCAAAGCATGCTAATAAATAATAGTTGGTAATACAAACGGTTCTAGATCAATAAGGTTGTTTATAAAGTTAATGGGTGCTGCAATTGCAGTTTCAGTTTTGCAATTCACAAAGAACATTTGTTATTTGGTTGGGGTTTAATTGAATTTAGTGTCAGGTCAATGGAGCTGTTTGTTTAAGTGACTTTGAACGGTTTCAAATAGCTTCAAGCATGTACAGGGTGTAAGGGTAAACAGTTGCATTACTTTAATGATACTGAACCACTTTCCCAAAGAATTTTTTATAGAAAAATTGCAAAAACATTTTGGACTTTCGGTGAAAAATTCTTTGGGACGAAAGTTTGCATGAAAAGTCGAAAATAAAAAACATATTTCCTATTGGTTTCTTTGGCAAAGTTATTCAGTATCATGGGTACAGTCACTACTTAAATTATTGCAACTGATTACCATCACACCCTGTATTGATGTTTCTCTAAATTGTTTTTATTCCATTTTAGGTTTCCTCCCATAGTAAAAGTCAGTTTTAATGTTTTTACGAAATCACCTATATCCATATAAAGTGTGAAATTGATATCATTAGCATCCTTTTAAACTAAGAGTCTACCCATCAAGCTGAACAACTTTCACTATGGGAGCAAACAGATCGGAGCAACAAAAAAATTAGCTGTTCCATACTATACTGCAATGCCTACGCGACAACAATTTTTTTTTGCTCCGTTTGGTTTGCTCCCATAGTAAAAGTTGTTCAGTTTGATGGTTAGGCTCTTCGTTTAAAAGGATGCTAATGATATAAATTTCACCCTGTATAGACAATGAAAAATCTCCACATACATAAAAAAAACTCATACTAAATTACACAACATGACTTTTTCCGCTTGCAAAGCCGACAAAAGAAACTTAAAATTAATGAACAAATACACGACTTGTATTTTTACAAATACACGACTATAATGAGAGAAGAAAGTTACACAACGCATCAATTAAGGCTAACAACTAGAGATGCCGAACTATCGAATCATCGATAATGTTGTACTGAATTATTATTAATTATTGTAGAACCACCTCGAGGATATTTACTCATTGTGATTGTACAGTCAGCGCAGCAACAAGATATATACACTTTAGTACTTGCAGAACAAAACTTGTACAACTTATTGCTGCTGACTGTAGTGTTTTTTTTTTTTTTTTATTTATTTGTTTTAGGGCCTTAATACATTTTGTATATACCGGTCCTATCGTACCTTATCATTATAAGTATCTAATAATATAATAAACTATGACGATACAATCATCTTAACCTTACAAACTATGGTGGAGTAGGAATTAATCACGGTTAGCCATCCTATAAACTTTCTTCGCCAACTCGGACGTCGGATCAGACAGGATACTTAAAAAGACTCCTACATCATAATATCTACTGAGGTTGGCAGCCGTAAGCAATGCCTCTCTTTGACTACGGTTCCGCTCACACTCCACCAGCGGGTGTTGGACATCTTCTATTATACCACATGTATCGCAATTAGGTGAGTTGACTTTTCTCATTAGAAATCCGTACTTGTTCAGTGGAATGTGACCAGTCCTTAGTCTGTGTGCTAAAACAATACTACTTCTATTTAACGTCGTGTTATTGAACCACGGAATGCGAGGAGACTGTAGTGTTGAAATAAGGGCTAATGTAGAGAGTTTCGAGCTAACAGTACGTTGCGATAGAAAGTGTAGTAACTACAGGGTGAAGTTGATATCATTAGCATCGTTTTAAACTAAGTCTACCCATCAAACTGAACAACTTTCACTATGGGAGCAAACCGATCGGAGCAACAAAAAAATCAGCTGTTCCATACTAAACTGTAATGCAACAGCCGATTTTCTTTAGCTTCAATTGGTTTGCTCCCATAGTAAAAGTTGTTCAGTTTGATGGTTAGACTCTTAGTTTAAAAGGATGCTAATGATATCAATTTCACTCTGTATACGCACAGAGTACTATAATTACTACCGTAACTATAAGTAACAATACATTTAAGTAAATTTAGCAGTCATTTCATACAAATTGGAAAAACTGACAAGAGAAGTCAAGCATGTACTGAGATGATACTGAGTAAGTGCAAATGAGAGAGAAATATTCTAAAGTCAAATATACTGTAACGCCTGTCATTTGCCTCCGTCTGCTAATAGGGGAGAGGGAAAAAAATGGTGGGGGCAGGGAGTGTGCGTACTGTTTCCTGATGAGAGTATTGACATTCCATAACTCCCTAGGAACAACGGTGTATCTTAACTTTAACTATATTGGTACAATTACGACAATTATCGTCGATGTACTATGGTTAGACTATCGATAATTTGAGTATCGAATAGCAACACTATTAATAAGCAAGATTCTGTGTCTGTATAACGAACACAAGCGTTACTTTAAAATTTTATGTAGTAATAAAAAATAACCTAGATTTCTTATTCCCTACAAAATAATATTACAACAGTAAATTAGTCGAAGTCAAGAAGAAAATCCTATGTCTAACATATTATTAAAAGGCAAGGAACAAGGCTTGTAATCCTTTTCTTACATACTTGCTAAGCCATGTTCTTCGGTTAAGATCTGATCTTATTTTTTTTAGACTATGCGTTGACAGATCAGGACCTTGCTTCATAGGAAATAATCAATATTATACTTTACGAGCGTTAACCCGCGACTTTGTTCGCACAAATTATATACCAGATTTTAAATCAGATCATAATCTATCAAACAAAAAAAGTTTCATCAAAATCGGTTGAATAGTTTTAGCGTGATGCTCGTTCAAACAGACAAACAAACACACAAACAAACGGACAGACAAAAAATCCTAAAATTGGAGATATTAAATCAGGGATACCTAAAAACCATATCGTAACTTTTTTTTTGTTAATATCTTCAATGTACAGACACACTTTCTGTTACAGTTTTATAATAGTTTAGATTACATAAATATACAGAAAAAATAACCTTCAGTGCTACATTACAGTCTACATTAATTAGAAAAATAAAAGAAATACAAAAACAAATTGTTAAATAACAAACACGGCAATAATGATTATACTTGTTGTCTGTAATTTTTTTTTATCAACTTCAAGCGCATTTATTTATATTAAAGCACTACATACATAACCATTAACCTAAATAAAAACAAACAAAAAAACAAATACTACTTACAAATAAAAAATGTCCTCGAAATTTCCGCCGCTTGGCGGCAAGGTGCCCAGGAGCCTGGCAGCGTTACCTCTTTGTATGGCCAGGCTGATGCGCTGACCGAGGTAGCTGCCAGCCCTCTGGTCACCGGAGATCTCGATTAGGCGCGCCGATAATTCTTTAAATAATCGGCGCGCCTCTGGCCCCCACGGACCCAATGTCTCGACCCCAAACGGTGCAAATATGTAAGCCTCGCCGAGGTTTTTCCGCGGTAGCCGCCGCCGCACCCGCATTGGATGAGGTCGCATGGACGTGGGACGGTGCCAGTGTATCTACACAGATAGCGTCCCAGACCAGCGACCTCCCCAATTGTCTGTAATTGACAATTATTTTAGGCTTTTACGTCATGCTGTTTTTCTTTACGCTAACTTCAAAGTGTTTCTATTGTCCGAAAAAAAGTTACAAGTTAAAAATCCTTTTTTAACCCCCGACGCAAAAAGAGGGGTGTTATAAGTTTGACGCCCATGTCGGTCTGTCTATCGTTCTGTCTGTCTGTGGCATCGTAGCTCCCATACGGGTAAACCAATTTCGATGCGGTTTTTTTATTAGAAAGCTAATTTTTGCGGGAGTGTTCTTAGTTTTGTTTCATGAAAATCGGTTTAGCAGTTTTCAAGTAACTTTAAAATATACGAAATAAGATAAAATATAAAAAATTAAAAAATCACCAACGCCAAAAACAAACATTTAAAAAGTAAAAAAATAATTCGGTCACCTATTTTTTTATGTAAGCATTTTTTAATTTTAAAATATTTGTTTTTGGCGTTAGGATTTCTTAAATTTAAAATTTTTATATAAGATGTCGGTAAAATTTTAATCAACGTTTGACTTCATTGACTCAATAAGCTAACCTAATTCACATTTCAAACTTGAGAGCAGTAAACATAAAAAGTAAAAAGCCCTAACGCTCCATCAAACACCAGTTAACTCAACAAACCAAACGCGGAGATGAAAAATTAATGAGAAAATAAACGTAACATCTGCGTCAGTGGATTCGAATAACAGCCAATTTTCAATGGTCTTTCAAATAACACGATAGTTGTACGGTTTGAAAGGATAGCAGTTATCGGAGCAGGTCTGTTGTGGCTGGTTATCAATAGACCTATCATGAAATATTCATTGTCGAAGGTTGTGGAGCGCCCGATCTCTTTTATTAGCATTTAAGACAAGTTTTGCAATGTAAGTCGGGAGCTCTTTGCTACGGAACGTATTGTGGAAGCTTCGGCATCTTAGCTAATTTGAATTCTGTTTTGTTATTGTTAATTTTCGCTTGTAATGCTACGTCTTTATTATAACGGTTATTTGATATCTTATTCTTGTTATAAATTTGTTTTTATCAAAAGAGTTTAATTTAATATGAAGAGGGCTCTTAGGGAATTAATTTTCTTTAACGTATAATCTCTGGGGTTGTCCTCACTAGAAGCTATAGCTAATTGGTAATAATTTATTCTGTTTACAAACAGGGTGAAATTGATATCATTACCATCCTTTTAAACAAAGAGTCTACCCATCAAACTGAACAACTTTTACTATGGGAGCAAACAGATCGTATGAAAAAAAAATTGTTGTTGCATACATTTGAGTCGAGTAGGCGTTGCAGTTTAGTATGGAACAGCAGATTTTTTTTTGGTTCAATCGGTTTGCTCTCATAGTAAAAGTTGTTCAGTTTGATGGGTAGACTCTTAGTTTAAAAGGATGCTAATGATATCAATTTCACTTTCAAAAGATACTACACTTTCAATCGCAACGTACTGTTAGCTCGAAACTCTGTACATTAGCCCTTATTTCTACAGTACAATCAGCAGCAATAAGTTGTACAAGTTTTGTTCTGCAAGTACTAAAGTGTATATATCTTGTTGCTGCGCTGACTGTACAGTCACATGAGGAAATATCCTCAAGGTGGTTCTACAATAATTAATAATAATTCAGTACAACATTATTATACGTTTGATGGGTAGACTTTTAGTTTAAAAGGATGCTAATGATATCAATTTCACCATGTATACGTAATTTTTCTATGCACATTCTACGGCATTGACCAAAATTTATCTATTTCTCACTGGCTTCAACAATCAAATCACTGGGCATGAATCTCGCTATCAGCATTTACCAAGATCAAAGTTGCCATGCCTACTTGCATTTATTGTTAGCATTTTGTTGGGCCACGTGCACTTCGTAGATTTCAACAGATTTCCCACTGTCTGTTGGCCAATTGAAGCAAACAAAAAAGCTACCAGGGATATTATGTTAAAGTACCTAAAAAGTTTTAGATCAGCCCCTTCTCATCACTACAATTCTGATGGAAGAGCTGGATACTTCCCAATTCATACTTAATTTAATTAAGTGGATATCATCATTATCAGCCTGTATACCACTGGAGGGCATTGACCTACCCTCAAGGAGGGAGTATGGGTGTAAGTTCACCACTCGTGCCAAATACGGATTGGGCACGAGGGCACGAATTCCTCTTCAGCGTATTCAGTATCCTCACGATATTTTCCGTCACTTATATAGAGCAGCAAGTTGACACAGGTACATCAATATAATTTTCATTTCAGTCGGACTGACAGAAACGTAATCCATAATTTTATCTATTAAACTACTATCAAAATATATATTTATCCTTAGCATAACAATACAGTACCTAGAATATTGATTGAGAATAAATTATGAATGGCAACTGTACTAAAAGCGTAATGAGAGTAATGACCTACCTAGAAAATGACCTACTCAGAAAATGTCTTAACGTTCTAAAATGACGTACATCAAAAATGACCTACTTCTCCATAATGAACTCATTGAAATGGTACCTAAAGCGTAATGAGAGTAATGACCTACCTAGAAAATGACCTACTCAGAAAATGTCCTAACGTTCTAAAATGACGCACTTCGAAAATGACCTACTTCTCCATAATGAATTCATTGAAATGGTACCAAAAGCGTAATGAGAGTAATGATCTACCTAGAAAATGACCTACTTAGAAAATGTCTTAACGTTCTAAAATGACGTACATCGAAAATGACCTACTTCTCCATAACGAATTCATTGAAATGGAATAGATAGAACATAGTGTGAGGTCCAATGCAGATGACGTTTTTTTTCAGCGCAGTTTGTTTGCTCGTGAAAATGAACAATACTAAATTGTATAAAGCCACGCAGACGGCATGCAAAAAGGATGTTATGCAAATAAAACGTTGATTTCTCGCGCATTGTTCAAACTTCACGCAAAATGAATGCGGAGCCTGTTTTTCCACCAGAGATGTGCTAGGCAGATGAGCGGTGCGGGGGATGCATTGCGGACTCATTTCAGATTTAAAGGTGGGGTGAGGGTTGAGGGAGTGAGGCGTGTACACGGCATCGCCCACATTCTCGCACGCATCCCTCGCACAGATTCCTCGCACACATATCTCGCACAGATTCCTCGTACGCATCCTTCGCACAGATTCCTCGCACGCATCTCTCGCACAGATTCCTCGCATGCATCCTTCGCACAGATTCCTCGCACGCATCCCTCGCACAGATTCCTTGCACGCATCCCTCACACAACTCTTGGTCCTCCATTTTGCACTTGTTTTGTATGTTGAACGACCTCGCTTCGCTAAAGCTCTTTTCCACCTGAGCAGAGCTGAGTGAGGCTAGGAAAATTAATTGATTCTATTGGTGGATTTTTTCATCGCGCACCGCTTAGCTTCCTCGCACATTTCTGGTGGAAAGGCAACCTCGTGAGCATTGAGTCTGATAAAAGAGCGTGGTAACTTCAGGCAAAAAGAGAGTCTAATAACTATTATTATTTATAGTCTTACGGAAAAAAAATCTTGACTCTTCATAATAAGGTTCAGTTTACAAACAGGAACGAAGATCGAGACAGAATGTTACCTTATTCCTTCCTAACATTGACCTATATACGAGCAGCAACTGCAAAACAAACTTGTATTTCAAACGGAACGGCTAACGGTTCGTTAAGTCCCTTTCTTTGAAACATCTAGAACATTATTCAGTGCCGTTTTGTACAAGTAAATTAGATTTCACGTAATAGATAATTTTATCTACAAAGTCTTAGCTACTTCGCTTTAAAACCCAATGGAATTGAAAATAAATCTCTTTGGGTAAGCCTTGAAGTTCATGTAATGAATGAGTTTAGTTGAAGATTACGTAAATAATATTATAGCACCTGAGCGACCGAGCTGTGCTTGCTGAAAACGAGTTTTACCAGAGATGATAGCTATCTAGATCGATTTTTTAACCCCATAAATCTATATTGGTCCTGAAAATTTTATCGGAATCCTTATGCCTGTTGCGCATTTGTATAGACTTGACTTACGCATCAGAATTTCTTCGCCAGCTTATACAGGTTTTCTCACCATTTTTTTTCTTTGCCGTTTCAGTCGGTATTACTTGTACATTAGTTAGAAAAACTTGTAAATTATCAACATTCCATTTTCGAAGTCAGATTTAAACGAAATTAGCTACGAAATATTTTTTTGTATAATGACTTTATCTAATCTAGAAATAAACATTTTAACGGGTTCTTACCGCTTAATCTTTGGTATATTTTTAAATAATAACAGCGTAACTTTCAAAAACTGAATGGCTTTATCTATACTTATATTATAAAAGAGTTCCCATGAATCAAAACATGAAATTATGAATAAACAGGGTGTAAACTTAAATGTGTTACAACTTTATGGGCTGCTTCAGACCATCAAACTAAACAAATTGTACTATGGGACCAAAAGATAAAAAAAAAACAACTGTTTCATTCATACATTTTGGTCGAGCAGCTATTAACATTTTGTACGGCAAATCATTTTTTCGAGACTTAGATATTGGCTCTGCAGTGAAAATTTTGGCAAGGCAAAAGCTCGTACCTAACTGTCATAAACCTTATTTATTTTGTATTTGAGCCACTGTTACCGCATAGACTACGTCCACATAAATAACAAAGATTTGTGTTTGCGGTTTGGACGTAGGTATTCGGGATGATCTGGAGCGTCGATTTCAAGTTGCTTCTGGTTTCCATCGCAAATAAACCGTGTTTGGTGTCAGAGCTACGCTTGGTCTAGTTTGTGTACTTACGCCTTGATTCAGTTTAGAATTTAGATCCCATTGACACCCCTTGAATGTGGTACATGTATTTTAGATTCTGAACCAGGTACCAGGAGCCCGATTGTGCTAAGTTAAAACATCGAAGTTCTATTCTTATCCAATTTCAGTTCTAATCACATTGTAATCCAATTACTATTCAACTGAATGAATTCCGTGAAACGTGCTGAATTCCGCATCGCGCTAAACTCTATGTAACTGGCAGCCAATAACGTGAGTAACTGAGCGATCTGTCTAAACGACTCTGATTTGATTTGATTTGATTTATTTATTTTCTCATACACATACAAAAGTAACAGATACAGTAGGTACTTAGTTTATATTATAATTAAACATTTTGTTGTGATGAGACTGGAGTCTGGGATAGGCTTAAAAAGTTTAAGCCTGGTTCTACAGATCTCCATCTCTAACAGCTGTCAAGAGCAGTACCGCGATTAGCGCAATACCAAATGTGTCAAAAGTTATGGTTCGTACGTAGTTCAATAACAGTTCAATCACCGAATATTTACCGCGATTGCAGCCCTGTACTGTACCAGGTACCGGTAGTATCAGATTTATAAGTTCCCCCGATGTACCTGCGCCGTTGACAAATTTTAATAGCGTGCGAAATTATATTGACCATTCAGGATGTGCCACCTTCATTACCTTGCCAGGATTGGCTAATTGTTTTCGCGCCCTTTTCGCTGTTATCCGACAGCCAGACTAAATGACTTCGGGTTTTGTCGAAGGACTGCGCAAGCGAAAATTGACGAGGGTAATTATTTTCCTGGTCTTACTGTACAGTCAGCAGCAATAAGTTATATACACTTTAGTATTACGACGTAGAACAAAAGTGTATACAACTTATTGCTGCTGACTGTACTTATGTGTTTACCTGAATACTCAAAATTGAATCAAATTAAAGATTGAAAAATTTGTCTCGGGCGGGACAAAATTTTTCCAATTTTAATTTGATTCAAAATAGCACAACATGGCTGTAACATGTTTAAAATCAATAATATTTGAAACTCAAAATTGACACGTAGAAACAGAGAAGCACATTCCGTTAATTAAATAAAGATTATTATTTGTTCATAGATATTCGAAGAGTTTCTTTTTAAGTACACGTGAATCCTCATATTTTTCTTAGCAACGACTTAATTCGAGTCGGCTTAAGCGAAGCAATCTTTGAAAGAGTTGATTCAGCTCGGCAGTTTTATTCCGTTTCTTTTATTTTCTTTGCATTTAAAATGTAGTCTGAAACAGGCGCTTTTACAAAATTTAATTTAGTGGAAATACAAATTTGTTGATATCATCTTGAAATAAAATATGCAGTGACCTGAATAAACTCTGATATTTAGATATTTATTACCATCACCGTCATCGTCTACTTATACTACAGGGTGAAATTGATATCATTAGCATCCTTTTAAACTAAGAGTCTACCCATCAAACTGAACAACTTTTACTATGGGAGCAAACAGATCGGAGCAACAAAAAAATCAGCTGTTCCATACTAAACTGCAATGCCTACGCGACACAAATGTATGCAACAGCAAATTTTTTTTTTGCTTCGGTCGGTTTGCTCCCATAGTAAAAGTTGTTTCGTTTGATGGCTTTTACTCTTAGTTTAAAAGGATGCTAATGATATCGATTTCACCCTGTATATGTGTAAAATTAAATGCGTTTCATACTAGGTATATCAAAAGAGGTGCTATGTAGACCATCAAACTGAACAAATTTCACTATTAAGCCAACATTGAAGTATTGAAAAAATGGTACCATTGTGTTGTTCCATAGAAATCGTCAAGCTACTCGACCCAAATGTATGGAAGAGCAGATTTCTTTTTTTCGCAATTTCAATCTTGGTCCCATAGCGAATGTTGTTCAGTTTGATCCTATATACGTCCCGCTGTTGTAAAGCACAGGTTTCCCACAAATAAGCATGAGAGGAGGCTCCATGCGGGCATGCATATACATGGTGAAATTGATATCATTAGCATCCTTTCAAACTAAGAGTCTACCCATGAGATCAAAAAAAAATCTGCTGTCGCATACATTTGAGTCGCGGACTCACGCTTTGAGGTTGCAGTTTAGTATGGGACAGCTAATTTTTTATTTGCTCCGATCGGTTTGCTCCCATAGTAAAAGTTGTTCAGTTTGATGGGTAGACTCTGAGTTTAAAAGGATGCTAATGATATCAATTTCACCCTGTATAGAGTCGAAACCAAAAATCTGGATTCGTATTGAAGCCGCTATAGGGTGCTTCCGACCATCAAACTGAACAACATTCACTAAGGAGCCGATATCAAAATAGCTATAAAAAAATCTGCTTATACATAGAAAATTCCCTTCGCTTCTCGACAAATTTCATAATTGGTACCACAATAAAAGTTGTTCAGTTCGTTGTTATGGCTTCAAAACGACACCAATTTCACGGTGTATAAGTAGATACTCATATAATTATCGCCTTAATAAATAGCCACACAGCCATCTAACGGCTTTTTTTCCACCAAAATTACAAAAGCAAGTACGTCGCGCTTGAGTGTAAAGGAAAAAAAAGTATATTATAGTACTCACGATCTAGATCTTTGACAGTTGAGAATGTGGAAGGTTTACACATGAATAATCGGTTACCGGGAAAACAAGTCAAATCAATAGGGATTTACATCCGTTGCGGGCAGAGTGTTACCGCTCTGTATTACGCGAAATGGCGAGAAACACATCTTGTAAAACAGGCATGTCAAACTCGAAGTCACTGCATGCACTGCTGGGCCGGCCAAATACATAATGATAGTACAAGCAGTGGGCCGCAATGAACTTGGATAAATTAAATAAACTCATTGCATCGATCGATTATGGAACATAGTAGCAAAAAAATAAAACAACTTCCCAGGAATGTGTCTATCTCCATGGTCTAATGGTTAAGAGAATTGGCTCTCGACTTTGAGGTCGTGGGTTCGATTCCCACGAGGGACACCTAGTGATATGTCACTTTGTGCGTTTTTCCCCAGTTGGTTAGGAAATTGCAGGCTGAATCACCTGATTGTCTGAAAAGAAAAATGATTCCGTGCTTCGGATGTCATGTTAAGCCGCTGGTCACGGCTACTATCTCTGGTGGAAGTAGTCGTTACATAAAAACAACGTCAGAGGCCGTAAGGCGGTCAAGAAAACTCTGACACCAGGGCTCTGCCCACACGATAAGAAGAAGAAGGAATGTGTCTATAACTATACTGTTTATTTGGTTTGGGGGGATAATTTTATCCGCGGAAATCAACATCCAAACCGCATTTAAGTCCAGAAGGGCCCAGGGCTGTAGATAAAACTGTAATTAATGTAGGGTATGGTATGGTAAGTTTAGGGTATTTTTCATTGCCACTTTAACAATGTTTTGGGCTATACTATATCGGTTCCTCTGATTCTTCTGTAAATTTCGTCATTTCTGATTCGATCTCGCAGAGATATTCCAAGCATAGCCTCTCCATTGCCCTTTTGTCTATAATTTGATAGGTCAATTAGCAAAGGTTAAATCTTACAAGTCAATTTTGAACGATAATTACCTACTTGTATGTTTATATTCTGTTAATGCGAGAGAAAGCGAGCTCCTCGACTTCTAATTTAGGGTATGAATAAAATTATAATTAGCTTGTTTGCGTTGAATAGATTTTAATAGCGTTTTATTGCCATATAATATAATAAATAAATAATATAGCGAGCATAGGTTGCTATGGGTTCATAGAGAATCATTCTTAAAATGTGAAAAGACAATGCGAGTTTTGTATGGAAGGTTGGCGCCTTATTTTTCGCCATTCTTTTTGGCGTGGCCATCAAACAAACTTGAATATTTTAGTTCAGAATAAACGAAAAAAAAACTTGTTAATACATGTATATTGCTAAACTCAGTCCGAACCGAGATATAAAGGCTTGAAGTTGATAATAATAATATTTATTACGTTTACTTCAAGCCATTTTATCTCCGTTTGGACTGAGTTTAGAGATATACTTGTCGTACAAAATGTTGTTTGTAATTTTATTATGAACTATGTTGAAGTTTGATTGATAGCCAGTTTTAGGCATTGGCTTTTGGTGGTCTGATAACGTGGTGAAGGTCAGTAGACCTTCTTCCCTCTTTTGGTGACCAAGTCCAATACCGCATTGGTCCTCCGGCCGTTTTTTATTATACAAGGTGTAAACTTAATAAAATGCGTTACATATCGAACAGGGTCCTTCAGACCATCAAACTGAACAACTTTTACTATGGGACCAATTTTGAAATGGCGAAAATAGAATCCGCTAGTTGGTTACATAGTGAAAGTTGTTCAGTTTGATAACCTAAAGCACTCCCCTTATGTATGTTCCGCATTTTATTTTGCACCCTGTCTGTACCTAGAATAATATAAATCGTTATTTTACAATAATTTTAGTCTATACAGTTTTTGAGAGTTACGCGGTTACTAATTAATCTAGAATTAAATAAAACGGGTATAAATTTTTTCGGGTTCTTACCGCGTTTTGGTATATTTGAGTTCCCGATATTTCAGCAGTGTTATAACTACCATGATCAAGGGATGGGAGGCCATCGTTATGTTTTTAATTCCACATCTAAGGGAATATAATTCGGAGAGCGCTCCATACAAACTCAATTTTTAAAAACAATCTAGAAACAAATCTCTATGTTTGTATGAAGTCAGATTTTGAATAAAATATACAGTTTTAAAGTTACAGTGCCTCAAAAATTTCCATACAAATCTAAAATTAATCCTAGCATTCACACTGTATATTTTAACGAAAATATGACTTCATACGAACAAAGAGATTAGTTTTTAGATTGTTTCTGAAAAATTTCATTGGCTTTAAGTGGATAGTATTGAAAATATAACCAGACTTCGTTTGTATGCAGCGCGCATTTGCGATCTCGGAATAAACTTCTCATAAGTCTAGCCATGTCAGAGGCCGTAAGGCGGTCTGAAAAAACTCTGACATCAGGGCTCTTCCCACACGATAAGAAGAAAAAGTCTAGCCATGAAACAAAACGCCAGCTTCTTACTTATCCTACAGCATGTTTTAGTTCGCAATGCCGTGAATCGACGAGCATGGATAATGGGATTTATGGATGCGAGGTGAGATCGTGAGAGCACGAGAGGTGTGCCACGATCAATTTGTGTTTCCGCACAAGGCGAAGTGTTGAGAAATATGTAGAGTTCTAGAATTATAATGGAACCCAGTCTTCAGTGTTTAAACTACTAACTGATGAATGTAACTGTGTTTAGGATGTTAAAAGTTATAGGAAAAGAACACACTTTAAGTTTAAAGTTGAAAAAAAAAAAAAAAAATAAATAAAAAAAAAATAAAAAAAAAAAAAATGTTCTTACAAATTATGAACGGTAGGTATGATGTGCATTTATTGCTATTTTACTTAAGTCAAGCATCTTGGTTTAAAATCCCGTAAAAATTTTTTTTTTGTTCTGAAAATAAATATCCGAATCAGAATATAATAATGATTAAGAGTCAATATTTTAACCTTTGATCTTTGAGATCAAAGGTTAAAATAATTTATTCAATATAGGAGCTTGAATCACACTTATTAAACACGAGCGTTAACCCGCGACTTCGTCCGCACAAATTATATAAGGTCTAACAAAATAAGGTGAAACTATTTTAAGGGGATGATCAGACCATCAAACTGAACAACTTTCTCTATGGGACCAATATTGAAATGGCGAAAAAAAAATCAGCTGTTCCATACAAACCTACTCGACCTAAATCTATGGGACAGCAGATTTTTTTTTCGCGATTTCGATGTTGGTCCCCTAGAGAAAGTTGTTCAGTTTGTTGGTCTGATCATCCCCTTAAAATAGTTTCACCTAATTTTGTTAGACCTTATATACCAGATTTTAAGTCAGATCATAAGCTATCAAACAAAAAAAGGTTCATCAAAATCGGTTCAGTAGTTTTTGCTTGATACTTGTTCAAACAAACAAACAAACACCCAAACAAACACACAAACAAACAGACAGACAAAAAATCAAAAAATTGGTGAAATGGAATCAGGGACACCTAAAAACCATATCTTAACTTTTTTTTTGTTAATATCTTCAATGTACAGACAAACTTCCTGTTACAGTTTTATAATAGTACGAGCGTTAACCCGCGACTTCGTCCGCACAAATTATATACCAGATTTTAAGTCAGATCATAAGCTATCAAACAAAAAAAGTTTCATCAAAATCGGTTCAGTAGTTTTTGCGTGATGCTCGTTCAAACAAACAAACAAACACACAAACAAACAGACAGACAAAAAATCCAAAAATTGGTGAAATGGAATCAGGGACACCTAAAAACCATATCGTAACTTTTTTTTTGTTAATATCTTCAATGTACAGACAATCTTCCTGTTACAGTTTTATAATAGTATAGATATATAATATATAGATAGATAAGTAAAATATTTTTTTGATGCTATCACCGTTTGGAACGTATAGATGCGACCAGAAACTCTACAACATAACAATAACTATATTATTAAAGACAAATAAAGGAAAATAAGTACGTATATTAAAAATAAATAAAAATATTGAGAAAATAAAACTAACTTAACCTAAAATATGGTGCAGGTTTGGACCGCGCGGGAGGGTAGCAAGATGCTGGCAGCGTTTCCTCACTGAATAGCTAAACTGATCATTTGTATTGTTTGTGTGGGGTGCCGAATAGTGCCAACACCCTTGTACTACAACAATAATAAATTTTTAGCTAAGGTTGTGTATAAAATAATACATAAGTAGTTTATTATTAATACAAATAATTGATACTATACATTAGGTAAACAATAAGTTAGTGACACTCAGACCCAAGCATTTTTGATTTGAATTTCTTTTCTGTATATTTTACTTGTGTATCTAAATTACTGTAAAATAAAGTTTATGTACTGTATATTCGAAAGATCCATAAAATAGTATCATTAAATATAATTATGAATAAAGAGGCTTAAAACTAAACTAACCTATTAGGATGTGGTGCAGGTTTGGTCCTTGTGGAAGGGTATCTAGAACGCTGGCCGCATTTCCTCGCTGAATGGCTATGCTGATCCGTTGAGTGAAGAAAGTGCCAGCCCTTGGGTCCCCTGTCGAGTCTATCAGGCGCATTAGGTCCCCACGGCCCGAGAGTTTCGACACCAAAACCCATAAAATGGTATTGGGGGCCGATATCCCGGTACCAGTAGGCCTTTCGTTTTCGGCCGCCTCCGCCGCTGCGCCAGCCCTTCGACTCGTGCCCTGTAAGTGAGACGGGGCCAGTGTGTCCTCGCAGGTAGCGTCCCACACTAGCGCTCGACCCACCCTGCTTCAAGCTCCTTTATTGAATAAAGCAGAATAATCATTTGATTTGTACCCAAGTGATTGTATTCTGTATTTATCAAGGCTAGCCAGGGCTGATGTGGGGACTCGCGGTTGGATCTCTGTTTTTTACTTTTCGCGTTTGAGGTGTCGCGGTGACGTTTTTCTATCTTCGACTGAAAGAGCGTCACGATTACGTTTTGATTAAATTGTTCATTTCAATCCAATGTTTTTATTCTTGTGTGTCCCACAATTACCCTATCACCACTTGACACGTCAGTTACTCCTGAAACTTACATTGCTAAATGTGAGGATTGCTACAACTAAATTCCTAAACAGATAGTTAGTACTTGTAGCAATGTTTCTGACCACCCAAGAAGGGATTACGGGCGTGAGTTTATGTATTTATGTATGTGTAAATATTCATCATAATAAAATAAATATGTAGGTAGGCTAGTTTTTGTTACTTGTACAATTTTATTGTAGCTTCAAGTTGTTATAGTCCTAGATATCAAAGATCAGAAGTTAAACTCATAAGTTAATACCACAGAGCACACAACTGATTTCTGAGATTCTTTGATAAATTTTCATCTTTAAGGTGCCATAGGTTCAGACGAATATTTTCTATGAGAAACGCGATTGCCCAGCCCTCCGAAAAGTGCGTGCGCGTGCCGTATTTTCGATTAAAAACAATTAACAAAAGTACTTTTCACAGATTTTTTTAATGATTTCACTAAATAAACTAATGGTAAATATGTGAGTATAAATAACAAAAATCGGAAACTATTTTAAGTTCTTCTAAAACTAGAAAAATGTTTAAAAATACAAGAAAATACGTCATCTTTGTGACGATTTTCTATCGAGTGAAGTAATTCCAATCGTGTATTCAATTGATGATTTCACTAGATAAACTATCCAAGAATACTGAGGTATGACTTTGGTTTCGGTAAATTGTATAAATCTAGTCGAAAAATGAAAAATAAAAGATGACTTCAAGGTGTTTCGTCCTACCATAGGGCCTAAAGAGTCAAAAGTGTCTGTGTGTGTCATGAAATTTTCATTAAATTCCGAGAAAAATCTAACTAAGACGTCAATACAAAGGAAATCAAAAAGAACGGAAATCTAAAACATGAAGCAAAAGGTAAGTCAAAGTGAAAACTTGTGAAAGAGCAAGCAAAAGCAAAGATACTGAAGTTAAATTTCTTACTAAAACAAATACTTCTAAAAACTTAAGTTGTTTTGCAATTCAAAGTGGGTGTTCGTTTGTTGTATCAATTAAATTAAGACAGGCACTTGTTTCAACCTTCCCTTATCCTTGCGACGTCCGTTCATTAGAAAGAGCATAAAGAAAGTAGATTTCTATCGTTTTGTATCCTTCGCGTTGTTTATTTGAAGTAGCTATATTGAAACGTTGATAGGTAACTCAAATAATTTAGCTAATATTGCGAATAAATTTAGTTGGTACCCGGGACCTCGTCCGCGCAAGGTTCCTTCATCGTAGCGAGATGACAGTTTTTCAGTCTAATCATAGCTTTAAAAAAAGTTTCATCAAAATCAGTCCAGTAGTTTTTGTGTACCTAATGTTCAAACAGACCGACATAGGCGTCAAACTTATAAAACCCCTGTTTTTGCGTCTGGGGTCAAAAATAATAAAAAAATTGTGATTTGGAGTCGGGCACTTGTCGTTACGATATTATAATCTAAACTATTATAAAACTGTAACAGGAAGTTTGTCTGTACATTGAAGATTGTACAAAAAAAAGTTACGATGTGGTTTTTTGTTTGTTTGTGTGTTTGTTTCTTTGTTTGAATGAGCATCACGCAAAAACTACTGAACCAATTTCGACGACATTTTTTTTGTTTGATAGCTTATTATCTGACTTAAGATCTGCTATATAATTTGTGCGGACAAAGTTGCGGGTTAACGCTAGTATTATCCCAAAGGGTGCCGACTGGAACCATTACTAAGCCTATGCTATCCTTCCGTCTGTCTACATTTAAAAAGCTGCATTTTTTACCGAGAGTAGCCGGTTGACATTTATACAAGCTACCATTGTTATGGCAAATGATAAAAAATACAAAAAGTAAAATTTATGATTATGCTGCCTACGTCGAAAATGCATTATAAACAAAAATATTCCCAAAAACCTTGAAGAAGTTTTGAAGGATATGTGTTGGATTTTCCAAATAAACTTTTTTTACATAAAAAATAAAAAACCTTGCAGATCCTCAACGTCGACAGTCATCGAGGAGGAGAAAAATACAAAACCAAAATTGACCTCGGATATTTGTTTGAGAGTAGTTTTGAAACTTCAATTTTTAGGCGTTCATTGTGTAACAATCTAGTGTTTTATTCTTCATTGAAGGTTCCAATGTAAGGATCACTGACACAAGAAGTTAAATTTTATGACCATGTTACACCAACGAATTTCCTCCGACACATAAAATCTGAACACTTTACGATCCCTAAGTTATGTAGCTTCTACTAACTTACTAAATAACATTTTGAATATGGCCCCTGAGATTATGGGCTAGCTCACACGTGTCGATGTTCAGAATCACGTAGTTTGTCGAAGAAAGAATTTGTTAGGTACCCTATGTTTCATTGTGTCTACAGGGTGAAATTTATATCATTAGCATCCTTTTAAACTAAGAGTCTACCCATCAAACTAAACAACTTTTACTATAGGAGCAAACCGATCGGAGCAATAAAAAAATCAGTTGTTCCATACTAAACTGCAATGCCTACTCGACTCGAATGTACGCAACAGCTGATTTTTTTTTGCTCCGATCTGTTTGCTCCCATAGTAAAAGTTGTTCAGTTTGATAGGTAGACTCTTAGTTTAAAAGGATGCTAATGATATCAATTTCACCCTGTATAAACATTTTTTTTCTTTTTCTTCGAATTGACCATAACAGCATTGCTCAGTAGGCCTAGCATGCCACCACCGAGAAAACGACAAAAATCGAGATGTGCCTCCATCTTAATTATTTTACGTATGGCAGAAAGAGCGCGAATGACGTTTTACTCGTTTAAACGCTTTGTCGTGGGT
Source organism: Agonopterix arenella (assembly GCA_927399405.1). Taxonomy (NCBI): domain Eukaryota; kingdom Metazoa; phylum Arthropoda; class Insecta; order Lepidoptera; family Depressariidae; genus Agonopterix; species Agonopterix arenella. Next base: position 3,083,264 of record OV656704.1, read on the forward strand.
GGCATGCTAGCAGTGCAGGGAGCAGCTACTGCTTATTACTGCAGACTAATGGAGGGCCCACGAAGGGTCTACCGAGCCAGTGAAAGAACTTAAGCAACCAACCGACCTCGCACCTCGACGTAGGATGTCCTGGGGCTACGAGGCGGACTGGGTACCGAGGATCGGTGAGAAGAGGCCTGGGATGTATCTGGTTGCGGCCGTAGACGGCAGAAGAAAGAGCAGTGGGCAGACGTCGCGGCTGCCCCCGCCGGCGGGGACGTCCATTACGGTGACGACGCATTGTAATCGTGTTACCGGTCGTATTATGTGAATTTGCGATTGCAAGTCGTGTCTATTGGGTCGTGTGGCTGTTTAGCTATGTGAATCACATTAAACCATAGAAAAAATTAATTTACGAATGCGTTAAACTTCATTATTATTTCTGTCGAAACTACCTGTCTTTCACACACATACACAGACACACTCGAAAAATAAGCTGGAACAAGCACAAGCACCTATAAATGATTATGGGAGTGGAGAAATATAAATTTTAAAATGATTACAATGCTTTGAAAGTGGGTTCAGTATATATAACGGGCATAGGCCCACCACACATTCCCACCGCTGTAACTCCTGTAAGCCAGGATCAACAGCGGCGACCATTCACAACACTGGACAATGAAGTCCAGCGAGCCCGGGGATGACTCTAATCTGTCTTGGAACCCGCAATGAATTAATCAAAGAAGATAGGAGGAGTAGGAAAACGAAATATCCGACTTCCCTCCATTGCAAACGGGAGACAGCAATAAGAAGGAAAAAAAAACATGGCTATTAGAGAGCCAATTCAAGAGATCATTTATGGCAGTGTTGAAGACACGACCGCAAAAGCACCAAAAATACAAAATAAAACAATAGGAACCTAACATTGTACTGAAACTATGACCTATTTTGCTTCCAGTAATAAGTATGGCAAAAACATCTGAACGCACGGAAGTTATCCCTAGTCGCAACAAGATCCATGTAGTAAGGGACACCAGAAAACGATTTTATTGAGTCAAGCATGGTCTGGCGCTCGGCGTACCAGAGCTCACACTCCCAAATAATATGATGAGCGGTCTGTTCGAACTCGTTACTGTCAACAGAACATTCACATAAAGGTGACGCAACCAATTTAAAATAAAATAGCTTTCCCTTAAAGTTACCATGTCCAGTAAGAAATTGGGCTACGCAGTGATCTACCTCTAGCCACGCTTTGTCTAGACGATCGCGAACAGATGGGTTCAGTATGTCTATCATTTCTTTTTTTTAATTATAAAAATTGAACTTGCATCGAATCGAATGACGAAAGGTCATTCCTTCCATTACTCAAAGGCGTAATTCCATAATATTCACATTATGGTTTCTGTAAGTGATATACCTTAACAATATGACAAAAAGTAGCTGAAACTAGAATATTCCAGTTTATCACAGCTTTTTCTCTGAGACAAAAGGTGGGTAAACAAAATGATAAATCAATTCAAGTTTACGACTTAAAGACAGCAGTGTTGACGGTGCAAGGGTCGATTTATAGTAAAAACAAAGTGTTACCAGTTTTTATGATTGTTCAACTTTGGAAATAAAAATAAAAGATTTAAGTTTTTATCCACATTACAGTGTGTAAAATTAAATGGGACACTTACTTAAAGTGGTGCTTCAGACCATCAAACTGAACAACTTTCTCTATGGGACCAATATAGAAATCGCGAAAAAAAATCTGCTTTTCTAATTGTCCCATACAAAACTGCAAACATAACTGGACTGAAATGTATGGGACAGCATTTTTTTTTTCGCGATTTCGATATTGATCCCATAGAGAAAGTCGTTCACCCGTTTAAGTAAGTGTCCCGTTTAATTTTACACCCTCTATACACCATGCAATTATTGTGGACGTTTCAAGGCCATCTCATCATCAGAAAATCTTTTACCTATGGGTGGTCCCATAGTAAATGATTTTCTATTTGATAGTCTTAAGTAGAAAATCTTTAACTATGGGACCAACTTTGGAATCGGGAAAACATTCAGCTATTTCCAGGCTGATCGACGCCACAGGCGACACGAGGGCTGGCGCGTACCTCGGGCAGCGCATAAGCATTGCCATCCAAAGAGGCAACGCCGCCAGCCTCCTTGGCACACTCCCGCACGGCAGCAGCTTTGATGGAGTGTTCTACCTGTAGATGGTCTGCCGACGAATCTACGATCGGCATTCTATCTGCAGGCTGAACTCCCATCACCACCTGGCCCTTTCTCTGCCCTTTTTTTTTTTGTTTTTGTTTTCATTTCTTTTTATTTTATATTGTTCCTTACCTTAGATGTTAATTAATCTTGTATATTATTAGTGTGTTAATAAATGAATCCCCCTTTTTGTCTATAAAAATGTTCTATGGAACAACAGTTTTTACTGATATCGTTATTGGTTCCATGGTAAAAGATTATCAGTTTGATGGTCTGAAGCCACTGTTTCGGCATCAAAACGGCTCCGATTCCACAGTCGGTGTTTGTTTGTGTCAAAGGTACTTTATAATTACAGCTTGATAGAGCATAATTTAGTAATTACTTGCTTATTTCGGTAGCGAGGCGTTTAGACGTGAAACATTGAGCGACCTTCATCTGTTCAAGTCCATGGAAATTCAAGTGAACATTATCGAACAAGCTGACAATTTTCCTAATTTACTATCAGAAAACGTTTTTGATTAATTAAATGTTGTTCTGTATAAAAACACTACGTCTTGAAGCAATTAAGATGTCACAAGTTTGCTCTAGAAAATCTAGAAAAATACGTTACTGTTTTTTGTTACAAGAATTATAATTAATTGGTTAGTACAATTAGTGAAGTAAATTAAAATTTTCATTTTTATAGTGCATATTTTGTTAATATTCAGCTCTTTTATAGAGTACTAGGGTTAACCCGCAACTTCGTCCACACATATTATATACCAGATTTTAAGTCAGATCATAAGCTATCAAACAAAAAAAGTTTCATCAAAATCGGTTCAGTAGTTTTTGCGTGATGCTTGATCAAACAAACAAACAGACAGACAAAACATCCAAAAATTGGTGATATGGAATCAGGGACACCTAAAAACCATATCGTAACTTTTTTTCTGTTAATATCTTCAACATTTTTTTTTTTTTTTTTTTGAGATGACTATTACAGCTCTGCTCCGGGAGCAACTACTGCTTTTTACTGCGGGCTATTGGAGGGACCACGAAAGGTCACCGAGCCAATTGAATGAACTTAAGCAACCGACCTAGGGGCACCCAGAGGGGTACGGACCTCGGCCTAGGACGTTGCTGGGGCTACGCGGCGGATTGTGTAGCTGGGAGAAGCGGAGGTGAGAAGCGGCCTGGGATTGGCCTATAGCGTCTGTAGGCGCCAGAATTGAAGGGAGTGTGCAGTGGTCGCGGCTGTCTCCGCCGGCGGGGACGTCGATTACTGTGTCGGCGTGTTGTTGTCGTGTGTTGTGAGTTTGCGATTGTTAGTCGTGTCTGTTGGGCCGCCTGTACGGCAACCGTGATCTCATCGTCTGGATCGACCAGTACATTGCGGGGTCGACGTCTATTCGTCCTAGTAGTATCACAAGGATAGATGGCGTTTGCCCTAATTAGAGGGTTGGAGTGGCGGGGGGTGGTGGCGAAATAGTCCGCCACCATGCATTTGAGTAGAATTGCTTGATGGTAGGCAACTCTAAGTCGAGATTAAGGTTTTTGTTGCGTACGAACCATGGCGCGCCAGTGGCCGTACGCATGAACCTATTCTGAATGACTTTTAAATCTTCAACACACTTTTTGTTACAGTTTTATAATAGTTTTGATATTTGCATGTGCCAGATTATAAGGAGTGCTAGGGTCTATAATATTCATGACTTGTCTCATTCACCTTAATAAGAACTTCTATTTCTGTTTCCTGAACAATGTTAATTTACATACAACATTGATTGTTTGGCGATATTATAGTTTATTCTTCCACAACTACTTAAGAAGAAGAATAGCTATAACCAATTCAATTATATACTGTAAATTATTCTATCAATATCTCTATGAATTTAGCATAATCCTTTTGCGTGACATCAATCGTGCTGCAATGCGGCATTCAAAATGTTATTACAGAATCAAATAATAAATATTAATTAGACGCATCTACATTTGAATAGTAACCTTATAATTAACTAAATACACATCATTGTTGTATGTCAATTTATCACCGATGACGTGAGTTGGAGTGGAAACAAAACATCGTTTAGGTTAAGTAAACATAGTAGGTTCACTGTTAATTACTGTTCCTATTGATGAATGGTTTTGAGTGGTTAGAACAACTGTATAAACAACGTCAGTAAAGATGTTAATTTGTGACTATAAACAAGCAAAATCAACACACAGGAAGTGACAATTATGTAGACAAATCTAAATTTATCAATATTAATTTATATTTATTAGTGAAACTGCAAGAAAAATTACAATAAAAAATTATATAATTATGTCCCTTTAGGTAAACTGGCACAGGCGATCAAAAAGCAATTCTCGCAAACATCGTCTCAACCAATGATTTTTTTTTTTTCTTGGAGTGGCCTAAAACAATCGTTTGTCGCACGCAACCATAAATTCGACGTTCAGACATCAGCGAGTTGTGGGATGATGCAAGTAGGATGTTACATTTTTAGTTCATAGACAATTATTAACAGATAAATTTAACCTAGAATTGCAATATGTCTGTATCTGCGACATGCTTCGTCAAGAATTTATATATTTAAACAGGAACCCAATCAGCAACACGCTTCGTCAAAAACTTAATCCTAATACATTCTAAATCTGCAACACGCTTCGTCAAAAACTCAATCCTATACATTCTAAATCTGCAACATGCTTCGTCAAAAACTTAATCCTATACATTTTAAATCTGCAACAAGCTTCGTCAAAAACTCAATCCTATACATTCTAAATCTGCAACACGCTTCGTCAAAAACTCAATCCTATACATTCTAAATCTGCAACACGCTTCGTCAAAAACTCAATCCTATACATTCTAAATCTGCAACATGCTTCGTCAAAAACTTAATTCTATACATTTTAAATCTGCAACAAGCTTCGTCAAAAACTCAATCCTATACATTATAAATCTGCAACACGCTTCGTCAAAAATTAATCCTATACATTCTAAATCTGCAACACGCTTCGTCAACATAAAGACTAAGGCCCACTCAAAGGTCCAGCTCCACGCAACCCCACCTCCTTGGTCCCCATGACACTAGCGGCATTTCCCGTCTGGACGGTCAAACCTCTGCACCAAAAAAGCACCAGAGCGCGGATCGCCGCCTTTAGCTCTCAACCGCCGCCCGATCTCCCGCACAAAAATTTTGGCCTCGGTACCCCATAGACAGTAATGACACATGGAACATAGACGTGGTCGTTCACTCAAGGCCTAATAAAAAGGCTGAAAGTCACCCAAAGAGCAATGGAGAGGGCTATGCTCGGAGTTTCCGTGCGAGATCGAATCAGAAATGAAGAGATCCGCAGAAGAACCAGAGTAACTGACATAGCCCAAAGAGTTGCTAAATTGAAGTGGCAGTGGGCGGGGCATATTGCTCGCAGAACCGATGGCCGATGGGGCCGAAAAGTTCTCGAGTGGCGACCGCGTACCGGAAAGCACAGCGTGGGTAGGCCCCGCACACGGTGGACCGACGACCTTGTGAAGGTGGCGGGAACCCGTTGGAGGAGGCGCAGGACCGGTCGTTATGGCGATCCTTGGGGGAGGCTTATGTCCAGCAGTGGACGTCCATCGGCTGAGATAATGATGATGATGATAATGATGACCCCATGGACCCGCAGTCTCAAACGCGACCGGTACGAAGTCGTAAGCCGGTACCAAATTCATAGACAATACCTATTTCCAGCACGTAGTACTTTTTATCTCTATGTTTCCAGCTTCCTAGACTTCATCGATATTTTTGACAGCGATATGACGCTTAGCCCGGCTCGCACACGTATCTATCTATCTATCTACAGGGTGACTGGTAATTCGACCTATTCCTTGAAAGGGGTTATACTAGAGTTCATTTGCAACAATTTTGCCCCAGTTAACTGGGGGTCGAAAATCGCTTGTTTTCGAGTTCTCTCATTTTTAAGAATTTTTAGAATATTTCCGTTTTTCGACCTAAAAATGACAATTGTGAAAAAAATACTCCACTCTCTGCACTCTGTAAGCATTTTTCTAGTAGCTGATGAATGAGCAACTACTTTAAACTAAAATACATGTGAAAAATACCCAAAACCACCGAAATAAAAGGTTATAAACCGCAAGACAACAATTTTTTATTTGGATTTTGTTTCAATCCAAAGAGGATTACTCAAAAAAAATTTATGACACTTGGCGTACAAATTGCGGAAATAACTTCCTCAATTCCTAAGCTTTCCAAAAAGATGCAAAAGTTGTGTACTTTAGTTCAAGTTTGGAAAATAAACCTTATTAAACACGCAGATGTGAATTTTATTCAAAAAGTTATTGGTTTGGTGAAAATAAAAAAAAGAGTAAAATAATAATGTTTAGTACCTAATCATATGAAATTACAAATTTTGTTTTAAAGTTTTACATTTAAAAATCACAAGTCTTGCTCAAATTGTCTTCCTCCGTTACGTATGCAAGCACGAAGCCTGCGACGTACTTCGCTTACTGTCACTCGAGTTAAAAGCGTGTCTTTAATTTGTTGGGCAGCTGCCAAAATCCTCTCTCTTAATTCTTCTTGAGAAGAGATAGGTGTACGATACACCAATGTCTTCATATGACCCCAAATGTAGAAGTCGCATGGGGTTAGATCGGGACTCCTAGCCGGCCAAGGGATCGGGCCGCCTCGACCAATCCATCTCAGTGGATAGTTCTCATCCATCCACTGTCGCACGCCCCGGTAATAGTGGGCTGGGCAGCCATCATGTTGATACACCAAAGCTGTTCTTGTGGTAAGCGGCACATCCTCCAGCAGCGGACGTAACTCTTCTCTTAAAAAGTTTTCATAGGCGATGCCGGTTAGGCGTGCCGGCAGAAAGAATGGCCCGATTAAATTATTGTGCACGATTCCCATCCACACAATAAGTGAGAATCTGTGCTGGTGAGCTCCTTCGTTAGATTTTCTCGGATTCTGACCTTTAGGGGCCCAAAAATGCAGATTATGATAGTTTGTAATACCATCACGGTCGAAGTTCGATTCATCTGTCCACAAGATTGTTTTTAGATACTCAGGGTCTTCAATGTCTGCATTTATTAGAAATCTGCAGAAATCCATCCTTCTGACAGGATCTCCCTCCTCGATAGCTTGTACTGGCGTGTAATGGAATGGATACTACCGTGCTGTGTGCTGAGTGAACCAGACTTTCCACTGAGACATACCAAGCTGCCTAGCCACAATTCTTGTTGAAGTAGTGCCGTCTGCTTGAAAACACTGCAAAATTTGCTCCTCTTCGATTGGATCACTAACGCTAGGTCTACCAGCGTCGGTTTGGCGACGTCGAACCGATCCCGTTTCTCGAATGCGCCGATATGTCGTACCAAACACGCTGACATCAGGTAAACGGCGGGTAGGAAAACGTCTTTGATAGTCTCTTCGAGCAGCAGCAGCGTCACCATCACAAAACCCGTAACAATACATGATATCCGCGTATTCTTCATTTTGGTAAGCAGCCATTTGAAAAGGAAGCTGTTTTAGCGCAGAATTTAAGTTAGTTAACAACGACACGTCCGAACTCCAAGATGGTTGAAACTAACTGATTACTTAATGAATTGAGCGAATGAGTGGGCCTCGATTGTGAACCTTAGTACAAACATTCCCGAATACTTACAAAAGAGAAACAATGTAAGCAATAAAATGAAAGAGACATAAGCAAATCGGCATCTTGTAAGGTTCGCTTCTAGGAAATCCGCTACCTGCTCTGCCATTGTTAACAATTTTTTTCAAACTCTTGTCAAAGTAGACAACATTTGCATCTTTTTGGAAAGTTTAGGAATTGAGGAAGTTATTTCCGTAATTTGTACGCCAAGTGTGATACATTTTTTTTAAGTAATCCTCTTTGGATTGAAACGAAATCCAAATAAAAAAATTTTGTCGTGCGGTTTATAACCTTTTATTTCAGTGGTTTCTGGTATTTTACACATGTATTTTAGTTTAATGTAGTCGCTCATTCATCAGCTATTAGAAAAATGCTTACTTGGTGCAGAGAGTGGAGTATTTTTTTCACAATTGTCAGTTTTAGGTGGAAAAATGGATTTTTTCAAAAAAATCTTAAAAATGAGATAACTCGAAAACAAGCGATTTTCGACCCCCAGTTAACTGGGGCAAAATTGTTGCAAATGAACTCTAGTATAACCCCTTTCAAGGAATAGGTCGAATTACCAGTCACCCTGTATACTGTTATAAAACTGTAACAGGAAGTTTGTCTGTACATTGAAGATATTAACAAAATAAAAGTTACGATATGGTTTTTAGATGTCCCTGATTCCATTTCACCAATTTTTGCATTTTTTGTCTGTCTGTTTGTTTGTGTGTTTTTTTGGGTGTTGATTTGTTTGTTTGAACGAGTATGACGCAAAAACTACTGAACCGATTTTGATGAAACTTTTTTTGTTTGATAGCTTATGATCTGACTTAAAATCTGGTATATAATTTGTGCGGACGAAGTCGCGGGTTAACGCTCGTACTATTATAAAGCTGTAACAGAAGTGTGTCTGTACATTGAAGATATTAACAAAAAATAAGTTACGATATGGTTGTTAGGTATCCCTGATTCCATATCACCAATTTTTGGATTTTTTGTCTGTCTGTTTGTTTGTGTGTTTGTTTGGGTGTTTGTTTGTTTGTTTGTTTGAACGAGCATCACGCAAAAAGTACTGAACCGATTTTGATGAAACTTTTTTTGTTTGATAGCTTATGATCTGACTTAAAATCTGGTATATAATTTGTGCGGACGAAGTCGCGGGTTAACGCTCGTTTAGTTATAGTTTTGTCTCTCACACTGCTCATACCAAGAAGTTTAAAATACGTACAGAGGTGGAGAGTGCATTACAAATACTTTTTTGAAGCCAGAATCTATGACCTTTATGACGTCACTGATGTTTCCCATTTCATTTCCTCTTTACATGGAGGTCAAATGAAGGTCATTCAATGACAAATCCATGTAAAGTGGAAATGAGATTGGAAACATCAGTGACGTCATAAAGGTCATAGATTCTGGCTTCAATAAAGTGTTTGTAATGCACTCTCCGCCTCTGTAAGTATTTTAAACATCTTGGCTCATACTCACAAATGACAGTGAAAGTATCATTTTTTTTAAAAGACGACACCCGTCTGGGTTGGTGCTATTAGAAACTGGACACCATTTGGCAAAACAATAACAAAGTGATAATGAAGATTATAAAAATGTATGTTTTATACTGACGAAAATGCCAACGTAATTTTAATTACCAACTAAATTTTAAGGGGCCTCCCATACAAAAGTGCGGATCAACCGATCGATTTTCAAGGGAGGTCGAATTTTTTTTCGTTTTTCGACCCATTTTCCTTAGTTGTTTAGTTTCATTGCGTGAATATCCACTTAATATTTTGTTAGCCACTAAAAACTAGTGTCTACCTTCCACCAAGGGCGTAGGTACATAGATGAGGTAGGTATTCTAAAATCATACGATATTCAGAACATCCATATTTTGCCAGTACCCAATTCCTAAACTCTGCCAATCTGGTCGAGTACTGATTGATTTACTTTTCATTAATTTAAATTGTAAAGTCTAGACTAGAAATACAATTTGAGTATCTTGTTTACCCAAGCTTCTAAAATATTACATTAATTTAAAAGTCAATACTATAAGCAAATTAATCAAAAGTTTCTAAAATTGAGCAATGGATTATAAAGAGTTAAAACCTTAGACTAATCTAGTCTATGGTAAATGGTTGGTGTAGTCCATACAAACGTATTTCCATGTTTCATCCCTGGTTAATGGCACGACTGTATATTTTAACGGGAATCTGATAAATGAAAAGCACACATATTGGTTTCTAGATCGTGTCTAAAAATTTCCATTGACTTTAATTGGTTAGTATTGAAAATACTTCTAAACGAAACTATTTCTTCAAATGTTTTGCAGACCGCGCTTCCTCTTAAACCAAGTACCTAGTTACCACTCAATAATCCGAATTGGCAAATGATATTATCCTGATGGTACCTACATGGCAATAGATTGAGATTCTAAATAGCAAATAGTTTTAGTTCAATTTGAATTGTTATTAAGTGGCAATAATTCTGTGGGTTTCTTGGAACAGGAGTGCTCACTTTCGAGAAGTGGTTTTGCAAGTTAAGTGGTATGATTTAGTGATGTTTCAACTAAAAACCTATTCGTAGATTTAACATACTCGTACTAAAATTTTGTGTAGGGTTATTTAATTAAATACCAACAATTTATCGCAAAACATAAAAGCCGATGAACACACTAAACACAAAAATTACAAATAGTACACACACTCCAGAGCATCGCCGCAAGACATGGTGCCCAATAGACAGCAATCCCCCTCTAGATGGTGAGGCTGATTCTTTGTGCCGGGAAGCTCCCAGCTCTGCGGTCACAGAAGGTCTTATACATGTCTGTCATTTTGTGTTCAGAATTTTCTATAATATGAACTCGATCTTTTAGAGCGGTTCATACAAGCGAAGTTTAATTATATTTTGGATTAACCAATTAAAAGATAATGATTTTTTTTCAATACGACCTACAATTTTATTTCTGTGCCTGTGTATACTAATTTGGTATATAATACATTTTATTCGGGTAGGTTACAGCAGTTTTGTATGAGACAGCAGATTTTTTTCGCGTTTCCTGAAGTAGGCTCCATAGTGAAAGTTGTTCAATTTGATGGTCTGAGTTCACCGTTTCAGTATTTGCTAGGCTGTCACTTGCACCCAGGAATAATAAACTTAAAGAAAAACGTAATGGTAAATTTGGCAATTGATCTGGCAGTTAAATAATTATCAAATAACAAAATTTGCAATATACGAGACATGTAACCTAAAGAAAAAACAAAAAAGAAACATAACTTATACTACTTACAAATAAAAAATGTCTTCTAAATGCAGCTTGGCGACAAGGTGCCCAGGAGGTTGGCAGCGTTACCTCTTTGTATGGCCAGGCTGATGCACTGGCCGAGGTAGCTGCCAGCCCTCTGGTTACTTGAGACCTCGATTAAGCGCGCCGATCGCCTCTGGCCCCCACGGACCCAATGTCTCAACCCCAAATGGTGCAAATATGTAAGCCTCGCTGAGGCTTAGCATTGGCATTATTATTATTCAGTCCAAAATGACTTACAGATGCCTTCCTGTAAATTAAGATTAAGTTCAAATTCTAGTTAGCGAGGCCCAACCCGCATAGGCTATTTTCTGTTATACGCAGGCCTGTTTGTAATTCGCATGGCCCAATGGTTTCATTGCCAGTCCTACCATCTGCATAATTGTTTTTATTGTGAATTGGAGCAAAATTTTACGATCGCCTTTTATTGTTTATTCTTTCAGGAAATACGTAAAAAAGGCTTTTTTGATCGTGAATTTTTACATAACGGTCTGTGGAGGTCGATCTTGACGTTTTATGGTTTTAGCGGGTAGAGTTAATTTGTTTGGTTAGTTTCAAAGAAATGGGGTCAAACGAAGGATTCTAGCAATCTCGTTATTATTTTGGTTGCTTTTCATTGGTTTTCCATTGGGTCAAAAAATTTAAGAAACTAATTCAAAAGTCTGCTACATTTTATTTTAACATCCGAATTTTTTACCGATTTAAGTAGGTTCCGTTTTGTAAATTCTAAAGATATTTTTTCAATTGACATCTCACTCGATAAACAAACAAAAAATGCTTCGCCCTTTTCGTTGTAAGGGAGGGATAAAAAATTTGTATTTCGTCTTTACTAATTTTGTCCCAATAGGTCCATAAATGAGAGAGTAATTGAGGTCATAAAACATAATAAAACTATAACGGTTCTGTCTGTGTTTGACTACGGAACCCTACAAACGAAGTATTTTATAAAATTGCAAAGAAGTTACAGGGTAAGTCTGGCTGTCCACCAGAGATGTGCGATATAGCTATGCTGTGTGAAGATGCGTAGCGAAGCTATGAAGCCATGTACATGCGTCTACTAAAGCTATGCGAGGTAGATGAGCGATAATGTAAAGATGCGTAGCTAAGCTAAAAGCTAATAGCTACGTGCAGTACGACCAGGAAAATAATTAACCTCGGCAATCTTCGTTTGCGCAGAGTCCCAAACGAAACCCAAAGTCGTTTAGTAATCAAAGGGTGCAAAATCGGATAGCAGCGAAAAGGTCGAGAAAACAATTAGCCAATCGCTGCAAGGCATTGAAGGTGGTACATCCTGATTGGTCGATGTAATTTAGCGCGCTATTAAAATTTGTCAACTGCGCAGGTACATCAGGGGAACTTATAAATCTGGTACTAATGTAGCTATGCTTGGTTACCTAGTTTAGCTAGGTACCTAATCTAAGTACCAAGCGAAGGTAGGTAACTAAGCGAAGCGACTGTGAAGAATCCTGATAGCTCTTTTCTCCTCATACCTCTTATGCGTCCTTAGCACACATCCCTATTACACAGCTCTAGCTCTTATCCTTAGCACGCATCTCTCGTTCGAGTTGTATGTAAAGAGAACTCGCTTATAGCGAAATCGTTCACCCGAACTGCGCTAAGCTAAGATATTAAAATGGAGTGATCTGACTGGTTATTTTTTTCCTCGCATACAGCTTAGCTATATCGCACATCTCTGTTGGCAAGCCAGCCTTATGCCGTAAAGTACTCTAAACTTCCTATATCAACATGCTAAGTAGGAGGTTAAAAAGTCGTTGATTATTGCAAATTCTTCTATTTGGCTAATATTATTAATACTTAATCATACCACACCATCTTATCTTATCTTATCTTATCTTGCTGATAAGACACTTTAGCCAGTGGGATCTTTTGTGTTAGCCCCAATACTTTGTATGTTCTTCACCCTTCAAATACATGGTCGATGATGGAGACCATACCATTGAGGGGAAGAAACCTAAGATCTCCTGGTTTTAGATATCCCTCTCCGAGGAGGCACATGCGTTTATCCGCCAAGCCTTCGCAGTCACAAAAGATATGTTTCATGGTCTCCTCCTCCTCTCCGCACGCTCGGCAGCTGGGATCGAGATTGAGTTTCATCTTGTGCGTAATTGTGCCTGTAAATACCACACCATGGAAAAATGGAAATTTAAATGTGTAAAATAATTTTACTAGTAAGCTCAAACCGTTAAAATGCACAGTAACAAAATCTCATTACACACGGGCCAGTGCGACAATGTTACAAATTGTGGTTGACCTAGTTTCGTAAGCCCTGTTTGGGATAACGTTTTGACATATTTAAAAAAAAAGAAAGCCTGCCAAGTGCGAGTCGGGGCTCTAGTAATTTAGTGTTCCAGTTGTTTTCACATAGGTCGTAGGTAATACCAGTATAAACTGACACTAAGGTTGGCTAGCACCAAAAAGTATTTAGACTTAAAAGTACAGTCTTACAAAACACACTGTTCATACCGATGACAGTGACATCATCATATTGAAACATGTTTGGTGCTTGCCACCCTAAGTGGGAAATGCAAAGTTTAATCGAATTTAATTTAATTGAAGTAATTATTGTTGAAGTAGGTACTACAGGTACAGACGGGGACTACAATATTTATGAGTTCAAATAGAAATATAACATTTTTACTTCATTTATGTAACTAGGCCATTAATTGCAATCTTCTTCTTTTTATCGTGTGGGCAGAGCCCTGGTATCCGAGTTTTTTCAGACCGCCTTACGGCCTCTGACGTGGTTTTTATGTAACGACTACTACCACCAGGAATAGTAACCGGGACCAACGGCTTAACGTTCCATCCGAAGCACGGAATCATTTTTCTTTTCAGACAATCAGGTGATTTAGCCTGCAATGTCCTAACAAACTGGGGAAAAACGCACAAAGTGACATTTCACTAGGTGTCCCCAGTTGGAATCGAACCCACGACCTACGCGTCTCGAGCCAATGCTCTCACCATTAGACCACGGATGCAGTTTGCAATAACTATGCCATGTTTCATCTTTCTATATAAATCTAACGGTCTCTGAGAAAAACGCATATGACAGACAGACGGACAAACACAGTGTTCCGCTTCGCCAATTTTGGTACAGAACATTCAAGGCTAAGTGTGGGTCGGATTTGGTTCTATTCACATCCAAATGGTAATAATGGTCTTGAATTTATACATACATTATTTCAGCAATAAAGAAGCCACAGAATACAAATATTTAGTTTTTCAATTTTAGTGCGGAACCCCAAAAAGTTATGAATACACAGGTGTTTCTAATTAGGCGCGGTAGTTGTTTTAAGTACTGTAAATCTAGGGCTTATGGCGAGCGTAGCCTGCTGGGCGGACATGGGAGAGGGAAAAATTTACACAGGCCGGCTCGTTTATTTCAAGGTCTATTTTTTATACATTGAAGTAATAATTATTATGTTCTACTAGTGGCGTCCGCGACTTTTTACGTGCGGACTACTAACTTTAAGATACTCATAACTTTCCATTGAATTAACCGATTTCAAACAAAATACATACAAAACAGAGCAGTTTTAAGTGATGCGTATGCGCAAACAGGGAGAAATATCGTATCCTAAACGCCCCAAATTAATATTTTTGCAAAATATATCTTCAATACAAATACAATAATACAATACAATAATTTTATCACACTGTATAGGTAGGTTGTACAAGCTGTTACAAAACAACAAATAAACATTTATGGGGGTGGTTTAGACCATCAAACTGAATAACTTTCACTATGGAACCAATATCGAAACTACAAATCTACTCGAGGTAAATGTATGGGACAGCCGTTTTTTTTTCGCGATTGTGATGTTGGTCCATTAGTGAAAGTTGTTCAGTTGTTTTTTATTTTCTTTTTATTATTCATAATGGGTTTGCGCTTGGCTTCAGCTCACCTAATGGAAAGTGTAGATGAAGCCGAGCATGTAGCGCGCTCGCCCAGAAAAAGTAACTCTTCTTTTAAAAATGTCCTGATTATGGTCTAAACAACCCGTGCCGTGGGGCCGTGCTGCAGATGTTGAGGCGATCTTTATCCTTTATCAAAAGAGGGCAATTCGAGCCATTTATAATCTGCGTTGTCGAGATTCACTACGAGATCTTTTTAAAGATATCAGTATTTTGACTTTCTACAGTCAATATATTTACGAAAATATTTTATACGTTCGGAAAAATTTGTATGTCATTCCCAAAAACAGTGACGTTCATAAATACAATACAAGAAATAAAAATAAATTAGTATCCCCACATTTTCGACTCAGTAAGGTCAACACATCTTTCATGGGGCACTGTATATATACGCTATTATAATAAGATACCAGAGGATATTCTAAACTTGCCAGACAAAAAGTTTAAGTCCCATGTTAAACAAGTCCTCTGTAAAAAAGGCTACTATAAACTCGATGACTATTTGAATGACCAAAATGTCTGGTCTTGACAATGTTACTCTATGTAATGCAATATCGTATTTTAATTGTACTTTGTATATTTTGTTTTGTTTAAAAGATGTGTGTTGTAGAGTTTCTGGCCGCATCTTCTCTCAACGAAACACCTTCCGACGCGGTGGTAGACTCAAACAATGACGTCAAAAAGCTATCTATGTGATATCATTTTGAATAAAAATTTTTGAATTATGAATTTTGAATTTTGACCTCCTTAAAAGTTTTAAATGTTTATTTTTACTTTTGTAGCACCTTGTAGATATAGATTTAGAGATTTGATTTTTAATTACAAATTATACGAATGAAAATAATAAAATTGTCAGTCAAATTAAGGTTATACAGTTTCTAACAGTTCTTTGCACTGGTTTTAGCTTTTAAGTTTTTTACAAAGTTAAAAGGCTGTCTGAAACACTGACATCGGACCGAAAAAAAAATTATTATGACATATCTGTTTGATCTTTCTATTTACTATTTATTCAGGGTTGTAAATTTAAATTCGTTACGTTGCTATTAAACTATAGTGCTTAGTTAACTATAGTTAACTATAGTGCGTCCAAGACTTCCAAAAAGGACGAGGTTTCTCAATTCGACCGTATATATATATATTTCTTTTTATGTGTGTTCGCGAATAACTTCCTCGTTTATAAACCGATTTTGATGATTCTTTTTTTGTTGAAAAGAAGATATTCCAAGAGTGGTACCATGATAAGGAAACCAGGATTTGATGATGGCATCCCAGAGAAATCGAGGGGAACCTTTGAAAATCGTAGTGCCGGCTAGTGCGTTTGTAAATTTAAAGCACTACTATTAAATTGATCTAATGAATTCACCACTGAAAATTGTGCTTGGCTTGACTCCGACTTCTATAAAACAAATTAATGTTCTTATGATGCGAACGAAAAAGTCATCGGCTGCAATATTATTTTTTAACTTTTTATTTTTTTTTAAGGCGGTTTTAATTTTTTGTTAAAATTTTGTTTTATTATTAGTAGTTTTCGGAGTCTCATTGTAGGTCTGCTATTGGGTAGTCACCTCGCTCGTCGATTGTTGGTTGCCCTCTCCCGGGCCTACAACGAAGCTCCAGTGGTGGCACAAGATAGTGTTCTTTTCGAAAAACAATCCTTGAAGTCACCAAAATACATAAACTACCGTACAACGTCAAGCACTCTTGCTAAATAAACTAGACATTGGCAAAATCATCACAACTAAGATGACAGCCATTTTTTTTAAATAGTATAGTAGTATAGCAATTCAATAAGTTGAAACAAAGGTAGAAAACTTGTCATATTTAATTCAAATACAGGGTGTAAACTTAAATGCGTAACATACTTTGTGGGGTGCTTCAGATCATCGAACTATAAACTACTTTTACTGTGGGACGAACATTGAAAACGCGAAATTTAAATCAATTGTTTCATAAAAATACAATGCGGGTTTTGTATGGAAGGTTGGTGCCTTATTTTTCGACGTTTTATTTAGCGCCGCCATCAACCGAAGTTGAATATTTTAGTTAGTGTGTGATGTCTAACGTCACGCAGCAAATGTGGATCTCCCGCTAAACTCCTTAAGCAGTTTCGGAGAGAAATTGTGTATTTTAGATTACAAAATTTTATGTAAAATTTAAATAAATAAAAAAAGTTCAGCATAATGTAACAAACAAAACATGTCTTCTTCTTATCGTGTGGGCAGAGCCCTGGTGTCAGAGTTTTCTCAGACCGCCTTACGTCCTCTGACGTGGTTTTTATGTAACGACTACTACCACCAGAGATAGTAGCCGGGACCAACGGCTTAACGTGCCATCCGTGCCAGGACAAAACTTGTTATTACATGTATATCCCTAAACTCAGTTTGAACGGAGATATAAAGGCTTGAAGCTAAAAATAATATTCATTACGTTCACTTCAAGCCTTTATATCTCCGCTCCGTCCGGACTGAGTGTCGAGATATACAGGGTGAAATATCATTAGCATCCTTTTAAACTAAGAGTCTACCCATCAAACTGAACAACTTTTACTATGGGAGCAAACCAATCGGAGCAAGTAAAAAATCAGCTGTTCCATACTAAACTGCAAGGTCGACGCGCGAGTTCGCGACTCAAATGTATGCCAAAGCTTTTTTTTTTTGCTCCGGTCGCTTTGCTGCCATAGTAAAAGTTATTCAGTTCGATGGGCAGACTCTTAGTTTAAAAGGATGCTAATGATATCAATTTCACCCTGTATTATATACTTGTCAAAAAGATTTGTTTTTAACTTTATTCTGAATTATAAAATATTTAAGTTTGATTGATGGCCGGCCGCCCTAAAAAAAGAGGCGAAAAGAAATAAGGCGCCATTTTTTTTTGTCATTGGCTTTTGGTTGAGTACATATTGGCATTTTCTATGGAACAGAAGATTTCTTTCGATATGTAATGCATTTAATTTTACACTTTATATTATACAGTACAATATAGTTTATCCATTACTCCTTAAATTTGCGGATATACGAATTCACCGAAATAAATCAGACTTATCTTTTCACTTATCTTTTAGACAAAGAGGGATGTCCAGAGTAATTGATATATTACTATTCGATATTTTATAAGAAGAAAACTTGAGTAGTCAAGTTTGGTTTTTATTTTTTAATATATATCTAGACTATATCAGACAGTGTGTTAAATACTAGGCATTTAACGTTATTCTACTTTAATATTAAAAAAATTGTTAACAGTACATAAGTAAAAAAAAAAGTTTTAAATGTGGTACATTATACAAATTTGTGCATGCATATGCTCACGACTATATTCCCCGAGGGGGTAGTCAGAGATATTCTGAAACCTCAGAACATCCACGTTTCACTAGTACCGAAACTCTGTCCAGTGTAACCGGGAGTGAGCCCGACGCCACTTGTAATGGACAGTGGGCACAATACAAGCCTCGAAATTGAAGCATGCAGGTTTCCTCACGATGTTTTCCTTCACCGAAAAGCCAGTGGTGTTACAAATCGTACATAAATTCCGAAAAACTCATTGGTACGAGTCGGCCAGCATGGCTAGCATGCCAGCCACGACAAAGCGTTTAAACGAGTAAAACGTCATGCGCGCTCTATCTGTCACACGTAAAATAATAAAGTTGGAGGCACAGAGTCGGGGGTGGCATGCGAGGCCTACTGGACGGATCGAACCATCGCCTCCTGCACGGCAGGCAAGGTTACTCGCCTCTGGACCACTGCGGCTTTTGGTACGGCTACAATTTGGTACGTACAAAAATAGAGAGATTCTTAATTTTTGTTTAATTTGGTCTTTTTAGTTTCGTTCATAATACAATTTTATAGAAAAAGCAAAAGTTAAAAACAGAGAAAATATAGTGGATTTTACTTTTTTCTAACCATAAGATATACTTAAGTATATTTTGGGTATTGGACTCCTAAAATTAATATCTAAACCTTTGTAAAATAAAGGTATTTTCCTATCTATCACTTAAATTTGTTAAAAAAAATATATTTTTCTGGGATACTTCAGACTACCAAACTGAACAACTTATAGGTTACTATGGGACTAACTTCGATGCCTGTGTAATTAAACATTGTCACAAATACACAGACTACAACATTGAAAGAGTCATAAAGGTAAACCCATAGAATCTCCTTTTCTAAAGTCGGTTAAAAAGGTTCAGTTTCATAAGAAACCGTAAAATATCTTATCTAGTGAAAGACGTTCATCAACTTTTAATTATCTACCCAAAAATCACTTTAACCCGCAAACAAGGCCTCACCTGAAAGATTTTCTCAGACAAAATTATAATTTAAATATTCTACCACCTCTGAGAACGCAGGGCGCGTTAAAAAAAAGTTTTTCCGGGCTTGTCGGCCATTAATTATATGAAATGAGCCTAATTTCAGGTCTCGCTTTCAAGCTAATTGAAATAAATGCAGAGTTTTAATCAAGGAATGGAGAAAGCAACTGTGAAAACCCTTCGTTTGGCCGCCATTTTGATAATATGAAATGAAACGTTTCTATTACGAATTTAATAGTCTAATCGTGCAAATGTATTCATGTTTGAGGATGTCTGTGAAATTTATCTACATTGTTTGTTCATTTGTCTTTTGTTTTGTCGCAGAATAATTAGAACAGTACAGTATAAGGCGCGGTTTATACAGAAAAGACGTGTGGCGGTGGCGGATAGTCTAAACTAACACTATATAAGGTTTAACAAAATCAGCTGAAACTATTTTAAGGGGATGATCAGACCATCAAACTGAACAACTTTCTCTATGGAACCAATATCGAAATCACGAAAAAAAATCAGCTGTTCCATAAAAACGTACCTCAGGTATATCAACCTCCCATACATTCAGGTTATATCAACCTGAATGTATGGGACAGCAGATTTTTTTTCGCGATTTCGATATTGGTCCCATAGAGAAAGTTGTTCAGTTTGATGGTCTGATCATCCCCTTAAAATAGTTTCACCAAATTTTGTTAGACCTTATATAAACCTTATAGTCCAGTCACCATCAGATATATCGTAGCATACAAGGTGTTCGAATATTTCTGAACAATGCTAATATCCAATAAATTCCTTACATTAAATGTTACCAATTATATCTAAACATGTATTTGGTCATAAATATCTGAACAGCTAATTTTCAATAATTTCTTTACAATGTTATTTAAAATTGAAATGTATAACAACAGATTAAGGTCTTTATTTCCTACACTGCTCAGATGTTTATGATCTGCGTTGATATATTTGATGTTCTGGGCGTTCAGATATTTTTGATTTGTTCTGTGTAAATAAATTATTGAAAATTAGAACTGCTTAGAAATATTTGACAACTTGTTTGCTATGATATATCTGATGGTGACTGTACGTAGCATAGCGTCATTTGGAGAATCGCGCACGCACCTCCAGGCGACGTCTCAAACGACGCTATGCTACGTACTATAAGGCTTATATTGTGTTACTTTAGACTATCCGCCACCGCCACACGTCTCTTCTGTATAAACCACGCCTAAGAAAGAGTCTATTACTAAATACGAAAAAAAAAATGGCTTTAATCGAAGCGTGTGGCGACTGTCCTTGAAGCCGGCGGCGCACACACGGCAAAGCGCAGATAATTTTTCACTGCCAAACCATTATCAACTCTACTTGCGTGGAAATAACATCGAAAATCAAGTAAAAAAGCTACTAGTCCCCGAGAGCTTCAAAGCGACTTGAAGCGAATGTTATGTTAATGGCATAGAGATCTAGAGAGATGCCAACCAACGCGCTGAGTACGAAACCTAGTGTCGCATTACCACCAGTACCACGCGCTAGAAAGTATTTTGTTAGCTTGAATCTGCTCATTATCCATTACGGTATCAGAACTCAACGTTCGAATAATCTTTAGTACTACGCAAGCATTGTAAACTATTTACACATAATATCTCGACTGGCTTTCAGCCTCATAATATATTGAATCCTTAGTGTCGCGAGCAATGTGTTACGTTTTTGCGCATATTGCTGCGACACTGGCCCCGCCCCCTTTTCACATCTCCCTTTAGTTTTTGTGATCTGTGGTTAATTGATTTTCGATGCTATTTCAACGCTTGCAAATTCGATAA
Organism: Agonopterix arenella; assembly: GCA_927399405.1. Lineage (NCBI taxonomy): Eukaryota > Metazoa > Arthropoda > Insecta > Lepidoptera > Depressariidae > Agonopterix > Agonopterix arenella. The sequence goes on from OV656704.1 coordinate 3,104,424, forward strand.
TGGTTTGGCAGTAAAAAATGACCTGTGCTACGCTTCACCAGGTATGCGCCTGTTCTCAGAAATTTGGCAAAAATTTCAATTTAATACAATAAATGGCCCCTAATATTTTAAGCTTCAACAAATAGGGTAAACACATTAATTGTTGCCTTTTAACCCGATTGACCGTCAAAAGCTTTAGCCGCGAGGACAGCGTGCCTTTATGGGACATTAGCGACAAAGAAGGACTATTACGCCGGTTGAATCCACATAACGACCCCATAGTTCACGCTCAATCGTTGGATTAAGCCGCTATTTGTATCAGTCGAGAACTGGAGCGTTTACCCTACGAAGGATATAGTTGCTGGGAAGAATTACTCTTTGTTTACTGTCGTAATCTTAAGTCACATTTCAACTCTTCGAACATTATTCATTTTGTTTTTGCCAATGTCGAGAGGTTAACCGATTAATGTAAGCATTATAGAGATTAGAAGTTATATGAGAGATGACCGTAGTACATTAAATTTATACTTGCATACATACATTTTTCGGTGTGGTATCCAGCTTCGGAGAGCACCAACTCAGTTGGGAACACCCAACTGAGTTGGTGCTCTCCGATGCAACAGCAACAGCATACGACACAACGACGAAGGTGACTTATTTCTTCGGTGTCTCACAAATCTTTGACGCTCATGCCGTGTGGCTGCAGGTTATATCCACTGCATCTGACTCTACCTCTCGTATCGGTCTCCCGTTCCATCAGACAAAGGAAGTGGAAGCAGAGAGAGTGCATCTGTGTTTAGCGCGTACACTTATGCACTTTAAATTATCCTGTGTATCTGACTGCTTTTCTACAAAGATGTACAGTCGTCGTAGTCGAAATCGACTCGGATTCCATCATCTTCATCTCATGCACAGTCTCTCGCTTATCTCTCGCTTGGGTAGGGAGAGACAACGGAACACCACCTGCTACGATCCTGTCAAACCTAGAGAGCTTCCTTCACATTCCAAGTCAGAGATTCCTATTGGAAATATCTCATTCTTTTTACTCTCTTCTTCTTCTTCTTCGGTTCTTCTCCATTACTGAAGGTTTGCAGTCAGCTCTGCACTCTATAATCCTGAGCAGACGGTATCGCTCTTTTCTCAAGATATGACCAAGGTATGCAACATTCCTTCTTTTAATGGTTTACAAAAGCTCCCGGGTCTTCTTAACTCGTCGTAGAACTTCCACATTGGTGACTCGTTGAACCCAAATTTGCAGCGTTCTGCGGTAGCACCACATTTCTATCCCTTGCGGCATAGTTTTCCACGATAAGAAATAAGCCATTTCACATAATCATCTAGATTTCATACGAAAAGAAGTGACCCCATTTCAAGGGTACCAATCGGTTAAGTAGGTATAACGGCTTTCATTCAAGAACCCTTGTCACGTTTCCTATCCTACATATTACTCGTAGGTACTACGGTCGAGATTTTCATTATGGCTTTTGACGACTCTCATGATATATTATATGTTTTCGAGAGTATTCATGGATATAAAGTATGGGACCAGGTAATGAGGAACTTTTGGCTTCTACTACCAAAATCACCGGGAAATTTTTGTTTAAGCTAAAACTTTAGAATAAGAGTGGAATCACACGTATCCCACAACCAAAACACAGAGTCGCGTTGTGGGTCTTCTATTGGGTTGGGTGGTCATGTCACGTGTCGTTTGTCGGTTGCCCCCTCCCCGGCCTACAACGAAGCTCCAGTGGTGGGTTCAGGATAATGTTATTTTCTTAAAACATAAGTCACCAAAATGGATTTATACCCGTACATCATCAAGCTCTTTTGCTACACTAACTAATAGACAAGATAGACGCCATAATATTAAAAACGAGCGTTAACCCGCGACTTCGTCCGCACAAATTATATACCAGATTTTAAGTCAGATCATAAGCTATCAAACAAAAAAAGTTTCATCAAAATCAGTAGTTCAGTAGTTTTTGCGTGATACTCGTTCAAACAAACAAACAGAAAGACAAAAAATCCAAAAAATTGGTGAAATGGAATCAGGGACACCTAAAAACCATATCGTAACTTTTTTTTTGTTAATATCTTCAATGTACAGACAAACTTCCTGTTACAGTTTTATAATAGTTTAGATTATATAAAACCACACCACCACACTCATATTCTTGTCTTGTTTTTAAACACCCACATGCGACTGCTTAATGTTTGTACCTACTCCCATAATACCTGTCGAACTTATGTATCTGATAAGACTACGTGTTTTGAATATTTTGTTTTTGTTTTCTTCTTCATGCCTTTGCTTTTACTTTTTATTTTTGTAAATGCCTATTATGTAGTACCAAAGTGTTTTTATAGTAAAAGTTTAATTGTACGTACTTATTTAAGTAGTACATAACATAGTTATCCTAACTGTTAATTAAGACGTCCTAGACGAGTCGATAGTGTCATAGATAAACTTAAATAGGTTTTTACTGCACTAATTTCAAATATTATTGATTTTTAAACATGTTACAGCCATGTTGTGCTATTTCAAATCAAATTAAAGATTGAAAAATTTTTCTCGTTTACTGCACTATTTTGTCAATTTATTGTAATGTTTTTTTATAAATAAATATATAATACAAATACAGCGATGGGCGACACGTGGGCGGGCGCTAATTTATATGAAAACCACATGATTGACTTTAACGGCAAAATGTGATCCGTGTGAATAAACTAGTTATTTACTTTCATACAAACTAGCGCCCACCCACGTGGGAGGTTGTGGTATGTGGTTTTGGTACGTAATTTTTTTTGAAATCTTTTGGTTCCTTTACAAAAAGAGTGTGTTACGCACTTTTCCATCAATAAATTTGCTTTCAAGTCCACTCACACAATGTAAAAAAAATTTTGTTTTCCTTATCGAGCCCACTATGTTATACAGGATGGAAACAACAAATACATACTACAATAATTTGTAGGTACTGATTTGTCTGAACTAGGTACAGCCCCAAGAACATAAAATACCTTATGAGAAAAATTTAATGAGACCATAGAGATCTAGAGAGAATGAAAATGTAATTTTAATGTAAAAAAGTATCTTGAAATAGGTGTTACCACTTGCATTAAAGTCTTTTGTGCATACTCAGTAGACATTCTGATGTGTACCTACAGGCCTGAATGTGCACCCTAGTCAGTGTTTGAAAAATAAACGCCTGAGCATATCGTATCAACCCTGTATACAGGGTGTAAATTTAAATGAGACACTTACTTAAAGGGGTGCTTCAGACTATCAAACTGAACAACTTTCTCTATGGGACCAACATCGGAATCGCGAAAAAAAATCAAGTGTCTCATTTTATTTTTACATCCAGTATAACAGTCTATTTTGACATCACTCACTGAGTTAGTCGTGCATCAAATTAAAAACATTTATAAATAAAATAGGCTTTGTATGTTTTTTTATCGTCATGCCGTGTTACTTATCGACATTCGAATATTAGTAAATTTTTCTTTTAAAAATAAGTACAGACTGACATAAACACGTGTTTCTCTTTTGTGGTGATTAGATATCTTGTTTTACAGTTTTTGAAAGTTACGCGGTTATTATTACGCGGTAAGAACCCGTTAAAATGTTTATTTCTAGATAACCTTGTTATAATTAGAAACTGAGTGCAATTTTAGCTTAGTTTACGTTAGTATACCTACTCATTTTTTATCTTTTCCTAGGAAGGTGCGAAATACAGTACTGACGGTTTTTTAGGAGTACGATCAGGTCATCAAACTGAACAACTCGCGACAAAAAAACCAGCTGTTTCATACAAAACTGCAAACCTACTTTAGCAAAATGTATGGGACAGCTGTCTTTTTTTTTCGTGATTTCGATGTTGGTACCATAGGGAAAGATTTTCAGTTTGATGGTCTGATCCTCCTCCTAATAGTCCACTAATGAACAATTGATTTTTTTTTCGGTTTAGTATTTAAGAGCCTATTTGAGCTTAGAATTGAACCAACTTTAAAAAAAACAGTTCCAAATTTAAAATTTTGATTTTATCTCGTTAGAAAAAACCGAATAGTATTTTTTTTTGCACATATTTAAGGCCATTATACATACTTCAAACATGGTGTAAATATTTTTGTCTACTTAGAAGGTTTCGAAAAATACATTCGTATTTTCTAACAAAAATCTATTTTTTTTAATTTCATTGCTTATTTTTATATTGTTCAAAAATAATGTAGATTGTTAAATATATTTCAAATGAGTGCATTGGTATAATAATATTATAATATTATTAATTTTAAAAGCCTTCTGGGACGTAACAAAACTCTGTAAAATGACTGGGCTATTAAAAAAGTTTCAGATTCAGTATAATGAAGAAGGACCCTGTATACTTTTATGTATTTTGTGCTTAATCACAAGATAAAATATTATACCATATCAATGCGCGCGTACAAAGTGGTCAGTAGAAGTCTCAAATAGATTACAATGCACTTTTAACTTTATATGGATGAATGAATTGATTTCCCTTGTCCGATTCTCCTTTGAGGTCGAAGCTAACCACGGGATCTGTGACAAAGCAAATTACATACACTTGACTGACTGACCCTTACCTGTTACGTACGTAGACATGCTTTGTTAAATATAAAGGATATCCTAGAAATTAAAATTGGGTTTGGGTTTTTTGTTTTTTTTTTTTGTTTTATTGGGTTAAATTATTACATACTAAACATTATTCCGAAAGCTTCCGAAGCGCGCTGCATACAAACGAACTTTACACATAACGCATATTTTGGTAATGTTTTCCCGACTGCGCCAGAAGGAGGGTTATGTTTTTCGAGCGTACAAAACTAGCTGAAACTATTTTAAGGGGATGATCAGACCATCAAACTGAACAACTTTCTCTATGGGACCAATATCGAAATCGCGAAAAAAAATCAGCTGTTCCATACAAACGTACTCGACCTAAATGTATTGGACAACAGATTTTTTTTTCGCGATTTCGATATTGGTCCCATAGAGAAAGTTGTTCAGTTTGATGGTCTGATCATCCCCTTAAAATAGTTTCACCTAATTTTGTTAGACCTTATATTATGTATGTATGTATGTTTGTGTGTCTATTTCATTGTCACGCCCTACAACCTAAACGGCTTGATGGATTTTGAAGTATGAGGTGTCATTAGATTCGTAAAAATTGTGTGAGTGTATATTATTTCAAGATAGCGTAATCGAATTAAAAAAAAGAGGGGGAATAATCCAGTTTTTTTTTCGTAAAAAAAAAAAACAATATGGATATCAAACGAAAACTAGTGAAGAGCACATTCCAAATATATTATAATATTTTTTTTGCTACTATTTTTATAGGTTAATGATGACGTGGATGTCCTGAGTTTTCAGAATATCTCTGACTACCCCCTCGGGAAATATAGTCGTAAGCATATGCTATGCTCATGATGACGTTAAATCTATATAAACTATTATAAAACTGTAGCGGGAAGTTTGTCTGTACATTGAAGATATTAACAAAAAAAAAGTTACGATATGGTTTTTAGGTGTCCCTGATTCCATTTCACCAATTTTTGGATTTTTTGTCTGTCTGTTTGTTTGTGTGTTTGTTTGTTTGTTTATTTGTTTGTTTGTTTGTTTGTTTGAACGAGTATCACGCAAAAACTACTGAACCGATTTTGATGAAACTTTTTTTGTTTGATTGCTTATGATCTGACTTAAAATCTGGTATATAATTTATCTCGCTACATTGACGGGAGCCGGAGATATAAACATATAACCGCAAGTGCAACCAATGTATGGTGCCATTTCAATTTCAAGTAAGTAACACTAATTAAAATTAAAAGACTTGTAATAAAGTAAGCTGATTCTGAAGACTGTTTGATTTATAAATAGCGAAAATAACAACAAATTACAAAATAAATACCAATAATTATAAATTTTATCATTTTCCAGTGCTGATGACCTCACCGGTTGTTAGTGTAACAGTGTTCTTCTTTTTGGCGATAAAATCTTTCAAACTCCGTGGAGAAAACCTTTGCATAACAAAAAAAACCTTAGTACTGGCCACAAGAAAAAAAGATTCGAACTACAAATTTCTTGACATTTTGTAGAATTACAGTGCAACCAAAGCAGGAGTAATTATTTAAAAAAAAACTGCACGCAAATTTCAAACAAAGAGAATATAATCATGATTTCAAATCAGCAGCCGAAAGATGTCTAAAACTCGATTTTTAATTCGAAATGTTTTTATTTACGTTGTAATCATACAGTTACGCAAGACTGGATAATACCTAATATTTTAAAGCAATTATAAGACAGGTAAGGAACTATTTTGAAATACCGTAAATTATTACTAAAATACAAACGAACGAACTCTAACAAATTAATAAGGATCGGTTTTTTATGCCGCCGATGCGATGTGCCGCCGTGCATTTTGCGCCCGATTCGATTAAGAGGATAATATATTTTTCTACGGGCTCCATACAAAACGAAGCTTAATTTGAACATTTAGTAATTAAAGTAAAAAATTAATGGTTTTAAAACAATCTAGAAGCCAATATCTGTGATTTCCTTTTAAATGTTTAGTTCTAAAGTTATCTTGACTCAAAGTTTGTAGTCCGTGCTGCGGTCCGTCCGTGTCGTATGTCTGCTTGGGCTCCATTGTCCATTTGGGCTCTCTCTGAGGAACCTGCCACAGCCCTACGGACTGTCGCTTGATATGAGCTTTACATAAATTAATGTAACATTCGGCAATAGCCGACTGCGTTCTTCCGGACGAAATTATTCGCTGGAATCCAAGCGCATACGTGTTGCCGTTGTTTCAAATGCACGCAAATTGACAGCGAGTGCTGACCAGGCCATGTACCCGGACTTTAGATTTTCGATATAACGCGACCGTTTCGGTTCCGGTCCGAACTTCATTGTAATAGAGTTGACATAGGAACGATAACTTTCATGCAATTGCGACGTTCGAATGTCCGGGTCAAGAACAAAGAACATTGTATATAGTATTCGTCCAGGTAGATCCCTGCTGTCAAACGTCAAACGGTGACGTTGCAGTAAAATGCGGCCGGCACCGATTTCGCGCGCATCTGACCGAATTGCAAGATGTATATGGTCCTTCTTATATGCAGACAGTTTTTTAAGGGGATGATCAGACCATCATACTGAACAACTTTCTGTATGGGACCAAAGTCGAAATCACGAAAAAAAATCAACTGTTCCATACAAAACTGCAATCCTACTCTACAAAAATGTATGGGGCAGAAGATTTTTTTTCGCGATTTCGATGTTAGTCCCATAGGAAAAGCTGTTTGATGGTCTGATCATCCTCTTAAAAAAGTGTCCGCATATTAAGTTAAATAAATAAAAAATAAAGTAATATAATATATATGCACCCCGACGCGTTCCGTTCAGTGATAAAAATACTTAAAAAATAATTTTGTATCTGCCAGTACACTTGATTGTTTTCAGTAATGAAAAATGTCATCACGAAGAAGAACTAATAATCTCACTAATATTATAAACGTGAACGTTTGTGACGATCATTGTAAGGTTGTAATGTTGTATGTTTGTGGCGCAATCACGCATAAACGTTATCGTGTCGACTTCAAATTCTGAAGTCGCTAAATAGTAGCTTGCCAGAATCGGGCAACCGATACTGCACCGTCGCTAGCGGTCATGAGCTCCTCCTGCGTGCAGATGTAAGGGCACGCAGGGCACGATGTGAGATGGGCCATCGTTTGTGGAGTTCCACACAAGCAAGTCACATTTTGCGCATCCGAGTATCCCCACCTGACCATGTTGTCCTTACTGCGACCGACCTGGGTTCGAAGTCGGTTTAAAGACTTCCAGGTCGCCCAAGGCAAGTCATGTCTAGGCGGGACACAAATGGCTCTCAGACGGCGACACAAATGGAGTTGGGAGGGACACTTTTTGTCGCCATAGAGTACACCTTGCTTGCGCTGGGCCAGTATTCAGGGGGTCGACACACTTCATAAAGCTGCGTCGGCTTGGCAGCCTTTGCGGCGCAGAAATAAAGCCATGCATGGGATGTCGTGTGTCGTCCACCATTTGGGCTCTCTCTGAGGAACCTGCCACAGCCCTACTTACATCTGGGGGCGCTATGCCAGCCAGTGGGTAAAGCAACTGTACCGGAGTCGGTTTCAAGCAACCAGTTATAATCCGACACGTTTCGTTTAGTGCCGGTATCCACCAGCTTGGCGTGGGCAGATCGGCCCCACACCGGGCACGCGTATTCTCCAGCGGAGAACGCGAGAAAAATAATTAAACAAATAAATAAATAACGCTCACAGGCACAAACATTATTTTAATTATCCCAAACAAGCAATAAAGGCTTTTTTTTGTGGAAACCATACAACAACGGCATAAACATATAACATCCAAGACCGAACCGGGACTCGAACCCAGGACTCTGGTTTGGCAGTCCGGCGTGGTAACCATTACACCAACCGGGTCGGCAAATACTAAAAATCCTCTTTCTTTTAACCTTTTCTAAAGTTAGTGTTCATAATTTTATCGTAGTATTGTTTTCATCTTAATAGATGGCGTTGGGTGTTTTTTTGAAGCAAGTACCATACTTAATTCACGCTCAAGACATCTCAGATATTCGGTCTTACAGATTTGATTGTATAGTTACTTACCGGCTGAATTCGAAAAATAATTAAATAAATAAATAACGCTTACAGGAACATTGTTATGATTCCAAGCAAGCACTATAGGCTTTTTATTATAGAAACCATACAACAACGGCACAAACATTTATAACATCCATGACCGAACCGGGTTTCGAACCCAGGACCCTGGTTTGGCAGTCCGGCGAGGTAACCATTACACCAACCGGGTCGTCAACTATCAAAAATCAAGTTTTCAAAAATTTTATCGTAGTAATTTAATCGTAGTATTATTTTCATCTTAATAGATGGCGTTGGGAGTTTTTTTAAAGCAAATATGCTACAATTATTAATTCAAAAACTTAGCTATAGCAGGAGCTTACAAATTTAGTTGATTATATAAGGTCTAAAAAAATTAGGTGAAACTGTTTTAAGGGTATGCTCATACCATTAAACTGAACAACTTTCTCTACGGGACCAATATCGAAATCTCGAAAAAAAATCTTCTGCCCCATACATTTGTGTTTGCAGTTTTGTATTGGACATCAATTTTTTTTTCGCGATTTCCATATTAGTCCCATAGAGAAAGTTTTTCAGTTTGATGGTCTGAGCATACCCTTAAAATAGTTTCAGCTAATTTTGTTAGACCTTATATTATCGTTGTAATACATCGTTGTAAGTATATTGATTGTTTGAGTCCAATCTGAGCCAATGCTACGGAATGATAACCTTATTTTACAGAAAGGATGAATTTTGTTGCAGTAAGTCTTGCCAAATTTTTGTTTTGTTTGATTTTCGGTCTCAATTATGATTTTTTGAGGGTTTGTGCAACTTAACTATAGAACATCATTCTACCACAACGTATAAAAAGGTACCTACGTATCTAAAAGGTCCTTCTTATACTATAACACCACAGGTCGGTAATGTAGCTACTTACATAATTGAAAATCTTTTTTAGCAAATTGACCATTAGCTTGCTAGAATATTATTATTTTAGCTCTTGCCTTCACCATTTTACACTAGCCCGCGTGGTAGAGTATCCTCTAACGTTTATACGTGAGTGGAGGTCTGTGACCCGCAGTGGGTCGTAAGATGATTATTATGCTGCTCGACATAAATGAAAAACTAATAAACGACGAACAGTAGAAAAATTAAAGTGATGGATCCAGTGAATGACTTTTAAATCTGATACCTACAGAATTACTTGGGGTACTTTCTGATTTTGATTTAGCTTAAGTTCATGACTTTCTTATCTTATTATGGGAAATGGCAAGCCAGCAACACTTCGACCCAATGGTATCTTTTGTATTGACCCCTACATATTATTTTCTTCATCCTTGAAAAACTTGGAAAATGAGGGAGGCAATAGCGTTCAGGGTAAGAAACATGTAATGAATAACCATCTCTCAGGAATCACATACGTTTACCCACCAAGACATCGCAGTCACACAGTACAAATGTTCCATGGTTTCCTCCTCCTCTCCACACGCTCGGCAACCGGGATCTAGAGTGAACTTTATCGTGCCTGTTGCATAGTGCCCGGTGAGGGCACCAACGATGGCACGAGCTTTGCTGCTGCTGTTGTTCAGTATGAACTGTGGGATTCGTTGTGTTATATTGCTGTTATACTCTGACACCAGGGCTTTGCCCACATGATAATAAGAAGATTGCTGATGAATTTCCTGCAATGTTGCAGACCCGAGAGGCCAGAGCATTCTAGCCTGTGACTTTTATTAGCCCATTCCTTAATCGCCATTCTAATGTTACATGCCAGGATTCCTAGACTTGGTTCGGACCATGACCTTCATGACCTTAGACGAGACAAAAGACAAAATTCCATGTCCACGCAGACGAAGTCGCGGGCAAAAGCTAGTACTATTATAAAACTGTAACAGGAAGTTTGTCTGTACATTGAAGAAAATAACAAAAAAAAAGTTACGATATGTTTTAGGTGTCCCTGATTCCATTTCACTAATTTTTGGATTTTTTGTCTGTCTGTTTGTTTGTGTGTTTGTTTGTTTGTTTGTTTGAACGAGCATCACGCAAAAACTACTGAACCGATTTTGATGAAACTTTTTTTGTTTGATAGCTTATGATCTGACTTAAAATCTGGTATATAATTTGTGCGGACGAAGTCGCGGGTTAACGCTCGTGAATGTATATAATCATTTCAAATAATAAACACAACAATACAAAATCGCACTTTACAGTCTAAAATTCCATTTTCGATTCGGCTCATCAACATTCACCAAATAGCTGATGCTAATTAAACCTAATTTCGATGCAGGTTGCGCGTAAACTAGATCCCTCGGTAAGCGCTACAGATCCCAACAATGCAAGTGAAATCATGTGAAAACCAATTGGAACATTCCATTTGAACTCAGTTTTGATTGTATGGTAATATTTACTAAAATTATTGTACGAACACGAACACTCGTACAATAAATTCTTTACACAGGTATTACATTCATGGATAGTTCAGGACTAAATTATACGGATGTGACAAAACACCCAAGGAATTTCAGTTTGATGATGGTCTGAACTATACAAGTGTAACCAAACACTCTAGTAATAAGTACAGCCAGTACCTAGTAGCACAGGGTTCTTCCCTGCTGATTGTTGCTGGCAGCTCCCCCTGTTCGAAATCAGTCAGCCAATCTATATCTATCTATCTATACTATTATAAAACTGTAACAGGAAGTTTGTCTGTACATTGAAGATATTAACAAAAAAAAAGTTACGATATGGTTTTTAGGTGTCCCTGATTCCATTTCACCAATTTTTGGATTTTTTGTCTGTCTGTTTGTTTGTGTGTTTGTTTGTTTGTTTGTTTGTTTGAACGAGTATCACGCAAAAACTACTGAACCGATTTTGATGAAACTTTTTTTGTTTGATAGCTTATGATCTGACTTAAAATCTGGTATATAATTTGTGCGGATGAAGTCGCGGGTTAACGCTCGTATATTATAAGATTTGAAAAAAAATTTAAACAGTAGCATTATCTAGTGATATTGTACTAGGCTGTTTTTGTGTTAAATAAACATTCATTCATAAGTGTTTTCTTACTATGTAAGAGTATAATGTTACAGTCAAAACTACTTTTGACTCCAAATCAGGCAAAAGTGGTTTTGACTGTTTATGAGTTTTTAAACCCCAGATCTAACTCAGTCGGTTAGGTCAGTGAGGAGCGAAGCAACGCAGTAAGGTTGTAAGGTTGCATGTAAGGTTTCTTGCGACCAAAGACCACCACAGACCAGAAACGAATTGCTACTGTTTACCTAGTCCTCTCGAAAATTATAATTTTGACTAAGGGTATCGGTCAAAACCACTTTTGCCTGATTTTTGCAGTCAAAAGTGATTTTACACGTTATGAGTTTTGACTGTAACATGTACAATAAAATCCAAGGAATCCAAGCTTCTTGGTTTATGAGTTTATGACCATGGTCAGAGTCAGAGACAAAGTTCTTGGTTATGACAGATATGACTTCTGTCATGACTTGATGACAGAAAAAATAATCAAACTCGAAATATAGTTATCAACAAAACATTTCACAAGGTGTTCACAACTACCCGACTATTAATTTATAAAATAATAATAATAAAACATTTTATTTCAAATATGTAAGAAAAAGGCCCAAGTTCCAATCAAGAAGTTCATACATCAATATTATGGGTCCAAGGATAATTCGAGTTGAACCAGAAACTAAATCTTTACCATCATCTAGAAGACCAATTTCCCGTAGACCAATTGGTACAGTTAAAAGTAGTCTGTTTGTTAAAGCAGGACAAACCAGGCCAAAAAGATGTCCATCCATCAATTTTATGGATCCAAGGATAGTCCAGATTGAACCAGAAATTAAATCTTTACCATCATATAGTAGACCGCCTTCCCCTAGTCCAAGTGTTACAATTAAATGTAGTTTTTGTGGTAAAGCAGAATCAACGAGTCCAAACAATATTCCTGGCCGTTACCCGTGCCTAAGTTGTAAAGCAGGACCAACCAGGCCAAAAAGATGTAAATCCATCAATTTTATGGATCCAAGGATAGTCCAGTTTGAACCAGAAATTAAATCTTTACCATCATATAGTAGACCGGCGTCCCCTAGTCCAAGTGTCACAATTAAATGTAGTTTTTGTGGTAAAGTAGCATCAACCAGTCGTGGCTATTGCACGTGCCTAAATTGTAAAGCAGGACCAACCAGGCCAAAAAGATGTTCATCTATCAGTTTTATGGGTCCAGGGATAGTCCAGATTGAACCAAGAATTAAATCTTTACCATCATATAGTAGATCCGGTTCCCCTAGTCCAAGTGGTACAATTAAATGTAGTTTTTGTGGTAAAGCAGGACCAACCAGTCCAAAAAATAGTCGTGGCTATTGCTCGTGCCTAATTTGTAAAGCAGTACCAACCAGGCCAAAAATATGTTCATCATTTATGGGTCCAAGGATAGTCCAGATTGAACCAAAAATTAGATGTTTACCATCATATTGTAAATCGCGTTCCCCTCATGGTACAATTAAATGTAGTTCTTGTGATAAGAAGCCAAAAAAAAAACGTGTCCGCTGCTTGTGCTTTGAAAGTGGACCACCAGCTCCGCACGACTTCATTACCTTTTTAAAAAACGGCGATTTTGACAAATTAGGTACAAGAGAAGATTTCCTGCTGGTTTTTTCATTAAGAAGAGGAATTGAAATCATTGCTGTATTAGGTTTACTATGTGGATTGTTAGCTTTAATATTTTTGATATCTGTTTTTTTAAATATTCGTTCTTACAAAACAGTATATTCAAATAAGATGAATGTGCTTATTTACTTAATATCCCTATCGTTAATACTATTGTTAACAATTCTACCTACAAGCATATTTTTGTTGTTAATTCGAAAAAAGAGGCCGTGTTGTTTTAAGTATTATTTATGGTTTATATGTATACATGTTTTGGTAATTGTATTATTTAATGTTATAGTTGCAATTTATTCTTTGTACTATTATAATCTAAAATCAGGCGTTCCTATTGCAATTGTTGTTGTAGTTTTTACATTATTCTATTGTGCCTGCTGGTGGTATTTTATAGTTACTGTAAATAGTTACCGAATGTTTAAAAAAGAAAACGAATCCAAATTAGGGGTCATAGCACTTGAAGCAAAGAAAAAAGAAGTCGAGAAGTCCAATATGAATCTATTAAAATCGTCATCAAAGTATGTAATTTTGGCTTAGTTGCAGTCATGTAAAGCTTGATATGGCAAACGATCGGTAAAAATTATGATATTAAATTTCTGTATGTTTTAAGAGCAATATTTTTTTTGTGAAAGGTCAATGACGGGCAGGAAAACTTAATTCATTTATTACTCCTAAAATAGTATTGTTTTTGTTTTTGTGAGTATCTTAAATAACGTGTTATTGTTTTACCTATTCATAGCTAAAAAATGAGGAAATGTATCTGTAATAATTATTATAAGTGATACTAGCTGGTGCCCGTGACTTCATCTGCGCTTCGTCCTGACAATTCATACAATATCTTTATAAATTGTAGCCTATGTGTTATTCTGATGTATAAGCTATATTATTGTAAAGTTTCATTAAAATTCATTTAGTAGTTTTTACGTGAAAGAGTTACAAACATCCATACTTACAAACTTTCGCGTTTATAATATTAGTAGGATTAGTGATTTTCCCTTTTTAATTTTTATTGATTTTTAATTTAACCTTGTTGCGGTCGCATTTTATATTTAAATAAAAATATGTACAATATTGTTGTTTATTATGTCCTAAAAAGGTGCAAAAAAGGGGCAAAAATTTCTATGGAAATAGGGTTGTCGAAATCGAACCATAAAAGGAAGTCAAACATAGACATAATGCCTATTAAAAAACTATAAGTAATGAAGATCATTTTATATTATTATTTTGAATCAATTGTTTTTTTTTAAATCATAAATAATAATAGCCTTTATTATTTTTTTAACCGATGAAAAAAAATGGAGGAGGTTCTCAAGTCGACGCGTTTATTGTATAATATAAATATATATTGTTTACGTATGACCTTGCATTCTTTTTTACAGAGTAGTCCAACTTAACTTAAAAAAAAACTTGCAGCCAATGACTTTTACGTTTGCATCTGCAAGAACATTAAAATTTTGTTTTACTGGATTCGGTGTCAAGCCAAGCCAAAATTTACTGCAAGCTCAGTCGCGAATCGCACTGGCTTGACAGCGACTTCGACAAAACAAATTAATAATGTTCTTATAAATGCGAACGTAAAAGTCATCGCTGCAATATTATTTTTTACTTTTGTTTTTTTAAGTCGGTTTTAATTTTTTGTTAAAATTTGTTTTTACAATGAATTACTTGGTTTTAAAATCTTATACAGGGTGTAAGTGACAGCCTAGCAAATACTGAAACGGAGGACTCAGTCTATCAAACTGAACAACTTTCACTATGGAGCCTACTTCAGGAGACGCGAAACGAAATCAGCTGTCCCATACAAAACTGCTGTACCTACCCGATTTAAATGTACTGGGACAGCTGATTTTTTTCGCGTCTCCTGAGGTAGGCTCCATAGTGAAAGTTGTTCAGTTTGTTGGTCTGAGTTCACCGTTTCAGAATTTGCTAGGCTGTCACTTACACCCTGTATACAATGTTATTTACCAAAATGGGCGATGTTATTGATGAGCAGAATAATTGAATATGAAAAATAAATGTTAATGACAACCCTAAACAAAAACTGAAAAATTCGTAATTCTCGCTACCCCTTCATTTTTACTAGCTTATATTTTCTGATATTTTAAGGTGATTCTTACCATTCAAAAAGAAAATACCACCATTAAGAAATTGACCCGCAAAAAAATAGTTTTCATTAGATGTCGGTGAAACATTAATTATAACAAACAAAATTCCGTCTACGCGTATTGTGCGTCAAACTTTTGTATGGACTGAAACCGCCTTAACCAGTAGGCTTACCATGAGTTTGCACTTGTAGTAAACTACAGTAATTTTACCATAAAAATAATTAATAATAGTACACTATAAAACGGGAACCCCTTGTGCGTGCAGCAAACGTGGCGTTTTATACACACCTTCCCCCTGACGATGATGAAAGAAGAAGTGTCGGACACGACTATGATAGGGTTCCTTACTCACTGTGTATTGACCGTTTTTAATGTGTTTTCTGATACTGATTGTACTACAGCATCCGTTATACCATTCTTTGAACTTCTACACCCATTCCTTTACAGTCCAAGCTGCTCGACTTTAGAACTTGTTGCCAGAGTCGATTAGACGTGCTCCTTGTCTGGATGTTTTTAAGTCATAAGTCAAAGCTCATTTCCTGGACCTCTGATTTTTCCTCTCCCTCATTGCTAGTTTTTTCCCCTCTAAATCAGTCCTAGTAAATTAAGTGGTATTGTAGCATGTATGATATATGTTCATATATATATATATATATATATATATAATATATATATATATATATATAAGGTCTAACAAAATTAGGTAAAACTATTTTAAGGGGATGATCAGACCATCAAACTGAACAACTTTCTCTATGGGACCAATATTGAAATCGAGAAAAAAAAATCTGCTGTCCCATAGATTTCGGTCGAGTAGGTTTGTATGGAACAGGCTGATTTTTTTTCGCGATTTCTATATTGGTCCCATAGAGAAAATTGGTCAGTTTGATGGTCTGATCACCGCCTTAAAATAGTTTCACCTAATTTTGTTACACCTTATATATATATATATATATATATATATAATTATATATTATGTTTATAATAGGTATTTATGATAACAAATATCTATTTATTTGTTATGTACTTAAATAAGAATTATATGTTTATCTATTTATGTTAGGTATTTATATCATTGTTTTTCTTTTAAATTTTTCTTTGTAACACCGACCCGTATTTTTAGTTGATATTTCCTCTACACCAAGGTTGTCTGGAAGAAATCGCTTTTTAGCGATAAGACCGCCTTATTTGTACCATAATTATATTGCTCTGTACTGTATTTATGTGTTTGGTGTAAATAAAGTATATTTATGTCATTCATTCATTCATTCTTTGAAATAGGTTTCAAAGAATGGTATAACGGATGGTAGGTGGAGGTAGGCCTATGCTACGAGTAGCTACGTTGTTGAAAGTACCTATACTCCATTCCAAATAGCAACGAAATTTTATTGCTGTTTTGATTTATGCTATTTAATTCTCTTGTGGCGTGTCCTACTAAACCGTCACTTGGTAATGTTTGGACCAACGCCTACGAGTCGTTGAAATCGCTTCCGCTTATGGACCTTGGACCAAGCGCTAAAATCAGGTGATCGAGCCGGGCGCATGGAGCACACCGCCGCCCCGCACCCGCGCTTCGTGCCGCGGACTTCGCATCTCAGCTGATCGAACACCCGCCATCGCATAAGCATTCGCGCGCTTTGCTTTAATTTTGTATAGAGTCGCTAGCTTTCTCGCTTTATAATAATTATATTTCTTTTCTACTTTTTCAATAATATCATTCATTTCGTTTCGAGCTTATTCATTCTTCACCTCTCGTAAAATCATCTATCATCCTCAATCACTTCATTCTTGCTTAGCTTCATATCTTACCTATAGTAAAGTGAGTATCTAGTGTGGAACGTGGTACCTGCTACAGCGTCCCACACTCTCACTTATTCTTAAAACAGCTTTAGTAACGTCTAAGATATTCAATGTCGGATAAATAAACTACAGGGTGAAATTGATATCATAAGCATTCTTTTAAACTAAGAGTCTACCCATCAAACTGAACAACTTTCACTATCAGGGGAAACCGATCGGAGCAAAAAATAATCAGCTGTTCCATACTAAACTGCAATGCCTACTCGACTCAAATGTATGCAACAGCTGATAATTTTTTTGCTCCAATCTGTTTGTTCCCATAGTGAAAGTTGTTCAGTTTGATGGGTAGACTCTTAGTTTAAAAGGATGCTAATGATATTAATTTTACCCTGTATATTTGCTAATCAGAATAGGCCAGAAAGCTAAAATAGAAATCGGAAAATCTTTTCGTCCTTTTTTGGAATGAAGAATAGATATGAGTATTTTAACTGTGAGCCTTATTTTACAATAGGTGCACAAATGAGAGAGTTATTGAGGCGGGGCATACAGACAGACCAGACAGAATCGACGAAAGGGTCCCTAGTTTGACTACGGAACCCTAAAAAGAGTGTTAAAAATTAAAAATTTTCGACACAACACTAATTTAGCAATTCAGGAGAACAAAGAATTTTATGAAAACTCACTATAAATTTACATAAACCGTGAGTCTATTTATGCAAATGCTCCAACAATGATTGCACTAACACAGTTTCTTGGATTTTTCCTCTAGGAAGACCTGGATATTTTGCGTGCACAATTTTATGTTAAATACAGATGTTCTGTGGGGTACACAAACTGGGAGATAAAAAACGGTTAGTAATAGTACATTATGGTACAAGTGTGTAATGTTGGTGATTACCGCTGAGGCGCCATTGAGACCCGAGCCGTAGGCGAGGCGCGAGGGTCTTAAAAGAGCCGAGGACGGTAATCATCAATACACCCGTGTATCATATGACGTTTTTCAACACACTTGTGAAGAAAATAATAATAAAAAATCATTTTATTTAGTAAATAAAAAGTTTATTTAGAGAATTTATTTGTACTATTGAATATGATCTTTTTTGTATCGAAACTTTTTTAAGAACAAAGCAACTCAAGAACTCAACCAAGAAGTTTAGATACCTACTATCTAAACTTCTTGAACTCAACCAATAAGAAAAAAACCTATAACTCACTTGTGAATAATAGTAATGAAAAAGTCACAGTTTGATTATAGGTGTCATTATGTGCCTAATTGCCGTGAAATAAGGGCCATTTTATGAGCAAGTGTGTTGAAAAATATATAGTTGTATAGTTTTGACGTCCTTGTACCAATGCAGTGTGGCTACCTTTTAGCCACTGCATCTGACCCCACATCTGATCGTATCGGTCTCCCGTTCCATCAGACATAGGAAAGTGAAGACGATAGAGTGCATCTGTGTTCAGCGTGTTCACTTATACACTTTAAAATATCCTGCGTATCTGCATGCTTAATTTGTAAAGATTAGCAGTCGTCGTTGTCGAAATGGATTAGGAATCCATCGACATACGAAAGAGTACTACATGGTATAGTCACAGTATAAGAAAGAATATCTATTACTACATAGTATAGTTGTATAGTTTAGACGACCTTGTACCAAGCTACCTAATACCAATCTTGAATTTTATGAACTCAAATTCTTGTTTCGTCGTACATAGGCGTTTTACATATTAAATGCGGTGCTTCAAACCATCAAACAGAACAATTTTCACTGTAGAGCCAAAACCGAAAAGAAGAAAAGCTATGTACCTTTATGTGTTATAATATCATGAAGCTTACGACTATTTCCCCGTTGGGGGTCGCTGGTAAAAAATATTTATAACAATGGATGGTCCAAAAGCCCGTGACGATTAGACCTTTGTTATTTTATAAAAGCTGAAAGTTTCTCAGCACATACTCTCAACATTGATAGGAATGATGGGCAACTATGAAGTTTGAGTCATGGTGGTTTAGCAGGTAGCAGGTTAAATTGTCTGGCCAGGGGTTGGAAGTATCAACACTTTCGAGCTATTGAGGAACCATCTTCTAATAATTTACCCAAGTAACATGTATAAAATTCAGCTTTTATAGTCTAACGTATATATAGTTACAATTTATTAAAGTTGAAGGGTGTCTGGCATTGTAACTATACTTACGACTATAAAACCTAAATTTTATAAAGGGTAACTACAAGATGATGTTTCCTCAGTAGCCCGACAGTTTTCATACTTCCAACCCCTGGCTAGACAATTTTTACCTGCTACCTGCTAAAGCAAAACTTCATATTTGCCCATCATTCTTACCTGTGTTTTCCAGTATGCGATGAGAAACTTTCAGCTTTTATAAAATAACAAAGGTCCGATTGTCACGGGCTCTTGGACCATTCATTGTTATAAACATTCCAGCGACCCCTAACGGGGAAATAATCGTAAGCTTCATTATATTATAACACATATAGGTAGAATTTTCTTTTTTTCGGTTTTGGCTCTACAGTGAATATTGTTCTGTTTGATGATCTGTATGATATGTAAAACGCCGATGTACGATGAAACAAGAATTTAAGTTCATAAACTTCTAGATCGGTGTTAGGTGGCTTGGTACAAGGTCGTCAAAACTATACAACTATACCTCTGTGATTATTTCTCTTGCGCGATGTATGTCTTGCATTCGATTGTGAACCTTATTTGTAGTAGGTTACGAGTTACGTATTCGCGGTGAGCATATTTCCGAGAGCGACGGTATCGCCATCTGTTGGGATCTTTGCTATAACTTGTGGGTGCTGACATCTGTAGCATGTCCCCACACTTACCTCTTTTGAACACCCAAATGAGTTGGTACCATTAGAAGCGGCACCACACGGCCTGACTACGCCAATGAAGATGTTTTGATCTTCAACTAAAAGTAAGATCGTGTCAAATACCATAATCTTTGTACCGTCTCGCAAATATTCAGTACAAGTGAGCTGGCGCGGCTCGCGCCACCTAATAGTCTTTTTATTTCCTTTTTTCAGTCGACGCTCTGGAGTTAAGTTTCTTTTTACTCTTGCACCATGAGATTTATTTACGCCAATGGGATTTGTATGTACTTTGAAAGAAAGTAGGTCACAGAAAGTAGTTCTGTTAATCTTATTGGTTTCTAGGAAAATTAAGTTACGACTTAGATTAAGTAAACGAATTAGATTTAGTGTAACAAATTGTACGGTTTTAGACAGAAAGAGTTTATTTTAACTAGACCTAAAAAAATACCGAGTAACTATACCAAACAGTATATATTTCTGGGTTGAATTGTTACCTATTTCAATGTTATGATTGAAAAATTCTCAATAAATACAATAACTTACATCATAACCTTTTAGCCTTACATTAATCCCTAATCCTCGCCTCTTTCTTATACTGTGGCCTCGCCTCACGATCGCCTTTGATCTAAGGTTTTAGCAAAATATATGGAATCAAATAGACTATATAAAAGTCACATCATAGGCCTTTTCATCTACTGGGTGGCGCAAAAGTAAAGACCCTATTTGGTTCAGCTATAACATTTTTTCTAAATTAGAAAACTAAATTTAGGTTTTTTTAAATGTATATTTGTGCCATTAAATTTCGTACCATTAGGATTTTAAATGGTGACCTCCAGAGTTGATACACATTTGAGCCCTATTTATGACATTTTGCATAACTTGCCGTAACACTTCCTGCGATATGTTCGTTATTTCTTGACGAATGTTTTCTTTTAGAGCTGCGAGAGTCTGTGGCTTGTTCACATACACCCGAGATTTCAAAAAACCCCAAAGAAAGAAGTCTGGACTGGTCAGATCGGGTGATCTTGCAGGCCAAGGCAAATCGCCAAAACGAGAGATAACTCGGCCTGGAAAAGCGTCCCTCACTAAGTCCATAGTGTCGCGCGCTGTGTGTGCCGTAGCGCCGTCTTGTTGAAACCAGATGTGCTCCAGCCCCAATTCGTCCAAACTGGGTATCAAAAACTCACGTAACATGGTTCTGTAGCGTTCTCCAGTGACAGTTATCGCATTGCCTCCAGCGTCTTCGAAAAAATAGGGTCCGATCACTCTGTCAACACAGATGCCACACCATACAGTAACTTTTAGTGGGTGTAGAGGTGTTTCTTGAATAATGCGCGGATTATCAGTGCCCCAGAACCGAGTATTCTGCTTATTGACATGCCCTGAGAGATGGAAATGCGCTTCGTCACTCATAACCAATTTTGAAGGAAAATCATCCTCTTCAAGGTTGAGGTTTATGACGCGCTGGCAGTAATCTAGACGAGCTCGGTGGTCAGCAGGCAGCAGCTGATGAGTCATTTGAGTTTTATACGGGAACATCTTTAAGTCTTTCACCAAAATACGCTGCAGGGTCCGTCTGGAAATGCCCAATTGCGTGGCACGTCGCCTCGTTGATGTTTCTGGACACTCTTCCACATCTTCGCGCACAGCATCGATATTTTCAGCTGAACGGCCTGTTCTTGGTCTCCCAGCCTTAGGTCTATCCAATGTTGAGCCAGTTGCTTCAAGGCGTGTGGCAAAGCGTCGAATTGTGCGACCAATCGGTGCCGGACGGTGGGGAAATCGTCGACGAAATTCACGTTGTGTTCTTATCACTGATGAATTATTCCGTAAGAACATTGACACAATTATTCCACGTTCTTGGGGAGTAAAACGGTCCATGTTTATTTTCAGTGTATTTTACATTTGTTCACTACACAATTTTCAACAACAAAATGACAGAAAATGTCATATAAAAAAAATAAAAGTATTTTCTTTAGTGCCAGTACTTTTGCGCCACCCAGTATAACAGATGATTTAAGCAGCGTCGTGGCGGCACTTACGCTCGTGGCTATAGAGCCATATACGGGAGCGACAGGCACAGCCGCACGTCCGGCAAGTAAAATTTGGACTCACTGCGCTTGCTGGGTTTGCAACGCGCTGGTGTCTCCTTTCTCGCTTGTCAGCTAAGGAAGTAAACCACATGCGATCGTGCGCGTATATTAAGAGTATATAAAAACCTTGCATAAGCGTGAGCATACAATACAGAGTCCTTTATAATTTGCTTACATTTTTTTAAGGGGATGATCAGACCATCAAACTGAACAACTTTCTTTATAGGACCAACATCGAAATCGCGAAAAAAAATCTGCTGTCCCATACATTTGGCTCAAGTAGGTTTGCAGTTTTGTATGGGACAGCCAATGACTTTCTAAAAACTCATTGGGGACAGCTGTTTTTTTCGCGGTTAAGTTGTTGGTACCGTATCATGAGTTTACTGTAGTAAACTACAGTTTTTGTGTTGAATTTCCAACCATTTATAATCTGCGTTGTCTAGATTCACTACGAGATCTTTTTAAAAATATCAGTATCTTGACTTTCTACAGTCAATATATTTACGAAAACATTTTACACGTTCGGAAAAATTTGTATCTTTTTCCCAAAAACATTGACGTTCATAATTACAATACAAGAAATAAAAATAAATTAGTATTTCCACATTTTCGACTCAGTAAGGTCAATACATCTTTCATGGGGTATACGCTATTATAATAAGATACCAGAGGAAATTCTAAACTTTCTAGACAAAAACTTTAAGTCCCATGTTAAACAAGTCCTCTATAAAAAGGGCTACTATAAACTCGATGACTATTTGAATGACCAAAATGTCTGGTCTTGACAATGTTACTCTATGTAATGCAATATTGTATTTTGATTGTACTTTGTATATTTTTTTTTATTTAAAAGATGTGTGTTGTAGAGTTTCTGGCCGTATCTCTCAACGGAACACCTTCCGACGCGGTGGTAGAGTCAAAAAATGACGACAAAAAGCTATCTATGTGATATTATTTTGAATAAAACATTTTTGATTTGAACAGCGCCCCTAGTGGTTACGTTTAGAACTGATTCTGTCATACAAAATTTGCACCGCAACCACACCGCAACTATAGTAGTAACGTGCAGTAAAATCTCATGGTAGGCCTACATAATACGGATTGAAACTACTTTACAGTGAACAACATCCAATGTCGATGTCTTTGTCCTAAGCAGAGACTTAAATCTGTGGTCCTTAGATTCTTCGCAAAAAAATTACATAATTTTCAAAAGGTAGATAGAATACAGAATAAACATATTATTAACTCTCTCCTCAAGTAATGATTATAAAAAAAATATATACGGTCGAATTGAGAAACCTCCTCCTTTTTTTTGAAGTCGATTAAAAATTAAAAAGAAACACGTTTTAAAAGGACAAACTTTATTTCCTCCAAAGATCACAAAAACTTAAACAAAACTTAACAAGACAAAATAACTTAGAGACTAAACCATCAACAACAATCATTAAACAAACCTATGAAACTTGAATTCACATAAAAATTGTGTATTTTATTCAACCAACCGCTCAGGTGCAGAAACCTCCATTAAAACTCATGCTGTAACTTTTAAAAGTCAAACAATCAGTTGCAGAAACGCTCATTAGAGTTAATCCTCCATTAAAAATCTCTTGCTAGCTTTTACTACGTCAACAAGACAAAAAGTTTCAGCAAGACTTTTAATGGAGGATTAACTTTAATGAGCATTTCCGCAACTGAGTGAAAGAGATTTAATGGACTATTAACTCTAATGAGCGTTTCTGCAACTGAGTGTTAATCGTGTGAAACATGATACCTAAATAGAAAAATTCTGAGCAAAAGGAAATATAAGAAACTTGACGTTTGTTTCTACCTGACGCAGTTTATAAAATAATATATTTCATAGCACAGATTTTTTCTGGACAAACTAGATTTATTCTTTCAACACTAACAAGTTTGAACAAAGTTATATATCAAGTAAGAATTTCAGTGCTGCTTAAAAGTTATGCGTTAATTTTATGAACACTTCTAAATACGGGGTGAAATTGATATCATTAGCATCCTTTTAAACTAAGAGTCTACCCATCAAACTGAACAACTTTCACTACGGGAGCAAACAGATCGGCGCAAAAAAATAATCAGCTGTTGCATACATTTGAGTCGAGTAGGCTTTGCAGTTTAGTATGGAACAGCTAATAATTTTTTTGCTCCGATCGGTTTGCTCCCATAGTGAAAGTTGTTCAGGTTGATGGGTAGACTCTTAGTTTAAAAGGATGCTAATGATATCAATTTCACCCTGTATAGCTGAGTACAAAACAAATTGTGTCTATTATCAACTTTCCGTTTTATTTTCTAAATTAGTAATTTGTATTTGAAGAAGAATAAATCTTTATTAATTAATTTTATTTCATTGAAGAAAATAAAGCAAAAAGTTGGAAAAATTATATACTTATCAACTGGTAATTATAATTGTTCTCAAAAAGGTAAAGGAAAACATCGTGAGGAAACCTGACAGGCTGAAGATGCAATATTGACGCTCTTACTCACTTATACATAATGTCCTGCAGCGTATACGTGTACCCTAGTAATTTTTAAAAGGGGTGGTTTACACCATCAAACTGAACAACTCGCTCACTATGTAGCCAACATCGAGTACTTGCAGTACTTGCAGTACTTACGTACTTCGTCTCAAATGTATGGGACAGCTGGTTTTGTGTCTCCATATTAAAATTTGTTCAGTTTGATGATTTGCACCACTTCCACCACCACCACAATATATTGTTACAAACATAGCTGACGATGATGGTGTTGTAGTAATTAGGATCACGGTAGATTAGATAATAATAGTGATGAATTGTATAAACCAACCACCCTATCACCATTTTATGCACCTTAATAAAAAACTTATAAAAGTAAAAAAAAAACTTCACAAAGCTTTCTCGTTCCATCAATCTCCTAATAACTTGATATCAGTACCATATCAGCCAAAGGTACGGCTCAACCTTGGGGCAAACTCGACCATATTTTTGAACGTGTAGATGAGCATTATATCGTAAAATAACATAGCTGGAAATAAATTAACTACGATTAGATCGAGGAAGCAACCGATCACAACTTGATATGTTATTCCATCCTGAAACCTATACAGGGTATAAGTGACAGTCTAGCAAATACTGAAACGGTGAACTCACCATCAAACTAAACAACTTTCACTATGGAGCCTACCTCACGAGACGCAAAAAAAAAATCAGCTCTCCCATACATTTAAGTCGGGTAGGTACAGCAGTTTTGTATGGGACAGCAGATTTTTTTCGCGTCTCCTGAGTTAGGCTCCATGGAGAAAGTTGTTCAGTTCGATGGTCTGAGTTCACCATTTCAGTATTTGCTAGGCTGTCACTTACACCCTGTATATTTAAGGTAAAAGTGAGCCTTGCTGCAACTGCATTTGAAAGGATGGCTGGTCATTTTATATTGCACCTGTGACAAAAATTTTTGTGAATCCCAAGGAAACAACAAAGAATACGGGTGTTATAGAGCTCGATTGAAAGAGTGAGAGCACTCTATTTACCATCTCACTCTGTGACGAGTGATACGACGTAACGATAATAATGAGAAACTATACATGATAATTCTCTAATATACTCATTCCTAATCTTGTCCATTCTAGTAACACCACACATCCATCTCAACATTCGCATCTCTGCTGCATGCAGGCATTTTCCATCCGTCACTTTAACGGCCCAACACTCGGAGCCATACATGACGACAGGTCTTACGATGGTTTTATATATTTTCCCCTTCAACTTAAGGGGGATTCGGGAGTCACAGGTCATTCCCGTAACCTGTCGCCATTAAATCCACCCTGAGTTGATTCAGCGT
Source organism: Agonopterix arenella (assembly GCA_927399405.1). Lineage (NCBI taxonomy): Eukaryota > Metazoa > Arthropoda > Insecta > Lepidoptera > Depressariidae > Agonopterix > Agonopterix arenella. Next base: position 3,130,374 of record OV656704.1, read on the forward strand.
TTCACGTCTCGATCTATATCGCCATCGCTTTGTAAAAGTGAACCGAGGTACCGGAATTCGGAGCAGACTGGCAAAGGTACGCCATCAAGCGTAATGGGCACAAAACCGGAGATACCGCCGAAATCGCAGAACATGGATTCGGTTTTCGTTCTGCTGATTTTCAAGCCAACATTATCCAGCTTTTGCTGCCATTTTGCCAGTCTGTTCTGGACCTCGAGTCTATCTTCACCGACAAGCACAATGTCGTCGGCAAATAGCATGCACCAGGGTGCCTCTTCCTGAATGTTCAATGTCAAAGCATCCATTATCACCAGGAAGAGGTATGGACTTAAAGCCGACCCTTGGTGCAAGCCAACAGCCACACTGAACTTGTCGGTGCTACCAGCGGCCGATCGTTTACGTTGCCCTAACCAACTCTATGTACTTACCAGGCATACCTTTTTCTCTTAGGGTATCTAGTCGTATAGACCAAAAAATTTTTTGAAAACAATAATAAAATAAAACCATACTCACTGAACATAGATACTGCTAAAAGAACATAAGCGAATATAATCAAAACATGTATCGATGTATGTATTCCCCTGCCGAAATAAATGGCACCGATCAAACCAAGTACCACATTGTATGAAGCTGTAAGAAAACACAGCCAAACAGAGACTGATATGACCCATGATTGCTCCTGAAAATTACGATGGGTTAGTCTTTGATTACATTAAAATAGCGAAAGATACGGTACTACCTTTTAGTTAGTTTTTTTATTTATTTAATACATTACTTTATAATAACTATTTATATTTGTTAACCGCACTTCAGAAACCACAGGGTTTATATGAAGTGCGATACATGAGGTCGCTTTCAATATAGCTTAATAGATAGATAGGTACAAAAAATAATATATATATAAATATATATACTGTCCGGCCTTCAAAACTTAGTACCATACTTTAAAAATTGCAAAAACCTTTAAAGTGCGCAAGATGTATTGTCGAAACAAAAACAATACGATTTTTTTTATTTTTTATATAAAACTTTATAATCGATTATCTTTTCTTAAGTAATGTATGAATTTTTAAGAAAAGATTTGTTTATGAACAAAAAAAATCATCTTCAAATTGCCGTCTAACTAAAGTGTGAGTTTTGCAGGCCAGTGTATATATATATATATATTATCACAATTTAAGACTACAATATGTCTTATATGGAATATTATTGATTTTTGAACATGTTACAGCCATGTTGTGGCTTCTAATATATGGGTTACAAAATTAATTAGTTTCATTATACATCTTGGTTTGTTAGGTAATGTTTTTTTAAATACTTTTTTTCATGTTTTTATGTTTATACTATATTCCCAAATATCTTTTTGTAGTTTTCTTGGTAGCTTGTTTAGAACATTAGGTAACATGTATTCCCACGTCCTCCGTCCGTACTCTATAAGTATAAGGCTCTATTTATGCAGTCCATGTGCTAGATGCTAGTCACCAATCTTTCTATTTTAATTTAATCAAAGCACGAGTACAAGCAAATAAACAAATTAAATAGTATTTTAAATTTTAATTACAGGTAACAATAAAAACTCTAAAAACCAGGGCTGCCAGCAATGAATTACGATCAACATCATCCCAGCCGATGGACGTCCACTACTGGACACAGGCCTCCCCCAAGAATCGCCACAACGACCGGTCCTGCGCTGCCTTCATCCAACGGGTTCCCGCCACCTTCACCAGGTCGTCGGTCCACCTTGCCTACCCAAATTGCGCTTTCCGGTACGCGATTGCTACTCGAGAACTATGAATAAACATAATGATCGTGAATTTTTATTTGTAATCCTAGCTTAAAGACTTACTGAAGCTGCACTTAAAAAGAGGAATATTCCATGTAGTATCAAAGGTCCAGCGCCAGTTAAGGTCATAATTTTGATCACTGTTGTAACATCCTCTTTTACCTCACTGACATCGACTAGGAAATAGATGCCAATATAAAATGAGACAGAGACCTGAAAAAATAATCATCTATCATTAAATTTACTTAATACGCTCGTTGGCGTGCTGGAGCTTTGGTATTGGAAACGGTCTCCTATATTAAGCAACGTTATGTCATAGCCCAGTCATTTTACGGAGTTTCGTTAGGCGGGGTAGGGAGTGATTATTAATTGGACTTTTAAACTGTAACCGGCACCATTTAGTGACAAAAAGACTATCTTAAAACATATTAAAATAAAAATAGCTACGCAACATAGAAATTAATATTGTGCTTCCCAGAATGCTTTTTAATTAATAATATTAATACCAATGCACTCATTTGACTTAGATTTAACAATAAAAATTATTTTTTAGAAATAAAATAGGCATTGGAGTTTAAAAAATAAGGTATTTATTAGAAAATACGAATGAAATCAAATTAAAGATTGAAAAATTTGTCTCGGGCGGGACTTGAACCCGCGCTTCTTTAATTTGATTCGAAATAGCAAAACATGGCTGTAACATGTTTACAAATCAATAATATTTGAAAATACGAATTGATTTTTCAAAACCTTCTAAGTTGCCAAAATATTTACATCTTGTTTGAAGTATGGTAAAGCCTTAAATCTGTGAAAAAAAATTTACCATCAGGTTTTTTAGAACGAAATAAGAGCTAAATTTTAAAATTGGAACTGTTGCTGACGTGATTTTTTTTTTATTTTGGTACATTTACACTACACTTAAAATGGCTCTTCAATATTATACCGAAAAAAAATATCAATTATTAATTAGTCCCGGCTCAAACCGTAAAATGACTGGGCTATCAGGTCAGTCCTTGGATGGGTGATCGTTAAGGTGGTAGTTCAACTCGAGTGGATACGGAAGGCACGTTAAGAAGTTGGTCCAGGATAGTTCCGTCAGATGGTGGTGTAACCATTCTATATATCTGTAACTGTTCCATATATCTGAAACTATATCTTGCTTCCATCAAACCGCAATTATTCGTGGGAGCAAGGGGGTCCCCCTTGCCCTGCAGTGGGATCCTACAAGCTATAACTTAATATAACTTTTATTTTAAGAATAATTATATAGGGTCCTTCTTAATATGCTGACACGTTTTTAATGGGATTATCAGACCATCAAACTGAACATATTCCTCTATGGGACCAATTATGAAAAAAAAATCAGCACTTCCATACAAAACTGCAAACCTACTCGAGCCAAATGTATGGGACAGCAGATTTTTTATTCGCGATTTCGATATTGGTCCCATAGAGAAAGTTGTTCAGTTTGACGGTCTGATCATCCCCTTAAGAGATATGTGAAAAAAATAGGATTTTTCAAAGCGTCATATATCATGAAGTACTAACAGTAGGAGTATGATTTGCGGATATGTGTAAATTGAACATATAATTGAAGTTTTGATTAGAGACAAAACACGATTAAGACACATTTTCTCGATAGAAAAAGAAGCCAAAGTAGGCTCCGTCTTTATCGATAAACGCTTGGAACTGCTAAACGGTGAATAATAAACACGAGACTTGATTTAAAAAAAAGAGATTGATATTTTATAAAGTTTGATTAGAGCAGAATTGAACTTATATAAATAGTACAATCACAATTCAATAAAGTTTGTTTTACGCTTGCGTCGTTTCAGGCGCGCGCGCCATCTTTCTCTCGCATCAGGCAGTAATATAAGGTATCACACGCCACTTTCGCTTCAATTATTTTTCGACATAGGCCTTTAAAAAAGTGTCAGCATATTAAATGTTTCTTGCCTAGTTCAAAAATACAACACCCTTCGCCATTGTATTTGTATGCTATTCAAGAATAGCATACAAGCAGCTGCAAGCAGCTGTATTGAATTCTATCATTACAATATGTAATAATTATAATAATAAATTAAAATATACTTTATTCTCTCCACAAGTAGTTTTTACAGATCTTACCAATAAATTATACATAAGACATATTACTTTAACTACGTATGTAGAGACTGGTGCTCGTACTACGGTACTGGGATGGGTATCTCTGCACCTGTGTTACAGGTCATCAGGCCTCCGCAACTCGGATATCGTTGGAACAGATGGTAAGTACTTATGTATTTGGGTGGTTTTTTAGAGAGGTAAGTATATCCATAGGAGGAGTAACCAGAAGAGGCAGCACAAGAGCATTACAATATGTCATTAGGTATCATCTACATATACGTCCCACTGCAGTGCACAGACTTATTCTCACGGAGGGAAGGCTGGTTTCAGAGTCACGCTTACGCCGGCGCTGGTGGTAAGAAACGCGGCCCATGAGCTAGGTGTTGCCTTGTATTGTTTTACAGTGAAAATTGACCGGCGACAGACAATTTCTTGTACTCTTAGGGACGATTCAGACCTACCGGCTCGCATCGGCCCGGCCTGGACGGTATTTTTTAATGCGGCAAAGGATATTGAAATGTGTAAACAGGAATTACAGTTCATATTTGCACGCAAGTTATGCTCTATTGTTTCCGTTCTCATTCCGCGACGCGTCGCGATGGCCGGCGACATATAACCGGCTCTGTTGACATGCGTTCGACTGCCTTCTGATCGTTGATCGGAGCCGTACGGCTCTGTACGGCTGCGTTCCGGGCCGGGCCGATGCGAGCCGGTAAGTCTGAATCGTCCCTTAGGCCCACCACATACATCCGGAATAAACCTTTTTCGGAATTAGTTCCGTATGGAGTGTTGCCGCTTTCAGAGACTTTTTCACTAGATCTAGTGATTTTTTGTTGTGTTAGGTGGCATTTTTCAAAGATTTACAGTCGTATCAAACAAATGATTTTTGAGCGTAGGCGTTGATGGATCGATACCGTGTAGTGACGGTGCAGTAGCGACGTTGTTGCGGTATAGTTGCGAAATCGCCTACGCTCAAAAATCGCTTGCGTGATAATGGTTCATGCCACTTTGTATGCAGATTATTTCTAATGTTAAAACTATCGATAGTCTTTGTTATGGTTGCATAATATTGAAACACAATTTACAAATCATCATCGTAACGTCATGAGATCATCACAAATGTTATATAAGGTCTAACAAAACTTACTGAAACTATTTTAAGTGGATGATCAGACCATCAAACTGAACAACTTTCTGTATGGGACCAATATCGAAATCGCGAAAAAAAATCTGCTGTTCCATATAAACGTACTTGACCTTAATGTATGGGGCAGCAGATTTTTTTTTCGCTATTTCGATATTGATCTCATAGAGAAAGTTGTTCGGTTTGATGGTCTGATCGGATGATCAGACCATCAAACTGAACAACTTTCAAATAGTTCTTTCTCCTTAAAATAGTTTCACCTAATTTTGTTAGACCTTATATAATATAACAGAAATTATATGTTTCGTTTTAATAAATACCTTAAAATACAATAGTCATTAATTTGGCATTTCATACATTTTTATTTTAAGCATTTTTTAAACAGCACTATAGTATTTTTGTAACCATAGTTGACAACACTGAATCCTGAATCAGGATTCCAGATCGCTATTTCGTATGTGTGTGGCGGACCATATATTATATTCCATGCCGTAAGCGTGACCACGGACTATACAACGTGTTATTAACGTGAATTAACGCAAAACTAGAAAGTAGTTTGTTTAGGATCGAGAGCAGAATCGAATAATCATGGTTTAATAAAATTCTTTGTGAATGATTATTATTTTCATTCGGAACGTCTCAAACCACATTATTGTTACTCAACTGCCCCAGAAGAAGGGTAACGCATGTGTTTCAAGTCTGCCTTAATCTGTCTATTTGGCCCACAGAACATTAAAAGAGGGATTAGAAATGCAAAGTAGGCGTGGAACGCGTGCCACACGGTTATGCAATGATTTGCATAACACCGTAAGATGCAAGGCGTGGTGCAAGCAAGAGGGCAAGAAAACCCAACTATATTAACAATTTGGTCATATAGCTGTCGTATAGTCGAAAATAAGACGCATAAAGCATCAGCATTATGATGAAATTACAGTATTGTAACTTTTATAAATTAAAATAGTCATATAAATGGGGGCCTGATACGACCAGTTTTCTGTGAAGTGGCGACAGTCGTCTCCGAAGCAAAAGTGCTACTTTTCATTTCTAACCCCTCTTATAATGTTTTGTGATTTGGCCAGACATACACGGAAGGATAGATGAATTTCTAATACCTCCGTCACCCTTTCATCTGCGAGGGGCGAGACGCAGGCTAGGTTTCCACCCTTATGTTGTTGACCTACCAGCAATTCGCACGAAGAAGTTTGCTTCTTCTTTTATAATGCGCACGGCTAAAGAGTGGAACGCACTGCCTGCGGACCTGTTCCCTGAGCAATACAACTTGGGCCTCTTCAAGGCGAGAGTGAATAGGCACATTTCTAGGTAAGCATGCTACATCTTCGGCCTCATCGTCACTTAACATCAGGTGAGATCGGGGTCAAATGCTTACCTATCAAACATAAAAAAAAAAAAAAAAAAAAATTTTAACAAGATATATTCTAAAGAAAACGTTGAAAATGTTATGTGTACTCAGATACTTGCAAATTTTACCAGTCCTAAATAAACATGAGCTCTTTTGACTGAATTCCTTCTACCATTGAGCTCATCTTCGTCCAAAGGTGTTATCCCATCATTACGACACCACAAACACATATTTTTTCACATTTTTCTTTTCTCTTTCGTTAGGTTATTCATTTTAAAATTTTCGTATGAATTTTTGAGGTTAGGATAATAATATACCTATTGACTTTCGTCAAAGTCATAGACGAAATTTTTTTCGCTTACGCTGATAGACTGAACAACAACGTAAACACGTATGAGACAGCAATAGTCATAAAATCCTATACAATTTATATGAAGCTAGATAACTGACTCCGGAGTCAGACAGCCGTAGTAGTACAAAAAAAATGGTTACGTCGATAAAGACTAAGTAGCGAACTCCTTTTTTTATGTGCATCTCTTATTGATGAATATGACAAGACATGGACAAGACACGTGCTTTATTCTAGTACCTTCTCTTTCTACGCCTTAGAGGAAGGATCTTTCCGTATACTGTAGTCTTTGGAAGAATCTCTTTATTCTAAAAACAGATCCGACCTCTTAGATACATAGAGATAGTAAGTACTACGTCTTTCTCTTAGATATTGACTTTCGTCAAAGTACTTCCGTCACAGAATAAAAAAGAGTATCTATTCGTGGCATAGACGAAGAATTTTTCGCTTACGCTAGTAGACGGAATGTCAGTGTCATAAAATCCTATACAATTTATATGAAGTAACATATCGGAGTCAGGTGGAGTCAGTACAAAAAAGTGGTCACGCCCATAAGGACATAGCAATAAGGTGGCGATCTCCTTTTTTAATTAGAGCGAATTTGCTATGTGCATCTCTTATTGAGTGAATATAACAGAACACGTGCTTCCTTCTGGTACCTTCGCTTTCTACGATACGTGGTGTTGCTATTATTCTGAACTATAAAAACTGTTTAGTAAAAAAAATTGTAAACCTCTTAATAGACTAAAATCATTTTAAACTATAAAAACTCTTTAGTAAAAAACTCTTTAGTAAAAAAATTATAAACCTCTTTATAAACTAGAATCATTTTAAACTTCTTGCTAGACAGGATGTTAGGAGAAACAGTTCAATTATTTTTTTAAGGATGATTGTACCCATGATACTAAACAAGTTTCAGAAACCTATAGGAAATAAGCATATATAAAAAAAACTTTTGGATTTTCCATATTAAATGTAAGCACCTGATCGAATGTTTGAATAAAAAGTTTTTTTAATCGATTTTTCTTTTGTTACTTTGGTAAAATTGTATACTCAAAGTATACATGTTTTTTAATGTGGTATTGCTTTGCGAAAATCTATGATTTTAAAATAAAATGTTTATAATGGAACTGGATATAAGCATTTACATTCTCTTTGAGTAACCTACTAGGAAGTACTTAGTCGATTCATCAATACAGGGCACAGGCCTACCTTCAGGGAGGGTGTATGGGCGTTAGTCCACCACGCGTGCCCAATGCGGATTGGTAGACTTTACATACGCATCAGAATTTCTTCTTCAGCGTATGCAGGTTTCTTCACGATGTGTTTTCTTCACAGCAGTCGGTAATACTTACATAAGTTAGAAAAACTCATTAGTACATAGCATGTCATTCGTACGGATTCGAACCTGGACCAAGATTAAGTATCCATAGCTCTCCGCAATGCACCACCGACGCTCTAGTAGGTGATTTAGTCGATTATTACTTACCAAGTATTCACAACAAGCACAATATGAATATTGTGCTTGTTTCTTCATCCTGCAGTCCATATTATAGTTGTAACGGTGAAACCGCGTTAAATCTTTGCAACTGGTCGACCATCAGGTGAAGGATGTGTCTTGATTATCTTTTTATACGTGTAAATTAATACTACATCGTGGCATAATGTAGCTGAAATGGAAAACATAAAAATGACTCACACTTCTATGATTTTCATAGACATCATTCTATTTTAACAAGCGCAACAGTGTTGCAGTACGAAATTCCCATCCTTCCATACAAAACGTCGTAAATTGACTAGCCTACACCCCGCATGTAAATGCAGCCAAAAACATACACAGGTCCGCCACATACAGACGGAATTGCGATCCGGAATCCTGATTCAGGATTCAGTGTTGTCAACTATGGTTACAAAAAATACTAGAGTGTTGTTTAAAAAATGCCTAAAATAAAAATGTATGAAACGCCAAAAGAATGACAATTGCATTGTTAGATATTTATTAAAACGAAACAAACCATTTCTATACATGATAATTACTATCATGTGATGAGGTCATGACGTTACGAATGTTACGATGATGGTTTGAAAATTTTATTCCAATATTAATGCAACTATATCAAAAGACTATCGATAGTTTTAACATTAGACATTATCTGTATACAAAATGGCGTGAACCATTATCACACAAGAGGTTTTTGAGCGTAGGCGATTTCGCAACTATACCGCAACGACGTCGCAACTGCACCATCACGATACGGTATCGTTCCATCAACGCCTACGCTCAAAAATCAGTTATGTGACAGGACTGTAAATCTTTAAAAAATGCCACCTAAGACATCAAACAATCACTAAATCTAGTGAAAAAGTCTCTGAAAGCGGCAACACTCCATCCGGAACCAATTCCGAATCAGGTTTATTCCGTATGTATGTGGCGGACCTTATAATGCATTTGTGTAGGTAAGTAATTATATTGTTTACACTCAGTTGCAGAAACGCTCATTAGAATTAATCCTCCATTAAATCTCTTGCTAGCTTTTACTACGTCAACAATACAAAAAGTGACAGCAAGAAATTTAATGGAGGATTAACTTTAATGAGGGTTTCTGCAACTGGGTGTTAGCAAGTTAAAAAGTACCTTGTAAATTGTAAGGAAGATCAATACATTTCGTGAAACATTCAAAGCACTCTAGAAATAAAATAATAGGTAAGTATTTTATTTTATTTATATTTATTTTTACTATTTATTTGTTACTACTGCAAGTTACCCTCAACCACCTAACACAACATGTAAGTATATCATAAGTTTCGTCAAGTCAGATTAGTCCAAAGTTACTTTTTTTTAAAGAAAGATCTTTAGGGTGCTCATCCAAGAGATTATACCTAAAGGCATAGAGGGAGCCATACGTTGCTGCGTTGCTGCGCCCTACCAGGGTTCATGTAAATACTTTGCTTGTAATTCTTTACCACCTTAAGCTGTACATGAATGCAATAGAGAAATCTTATCTAATCTAATACCGTTTTGAGAGTTACGCGGTTATTATTTAATCTAGAAATAAACATTTTAAAGGGTTCTTCATAATATCGGGAAATCAAATATACCAAAACGCGGTAAGAACCCGTTAAAATGTTTATTTCCGGATTAATCTAATACCTTTGCATGAATGTCCACGTTTTTGACGTTTATGTCTGAGTGTGTGGTGTCAAGTAGTATGGACAAAAGAGACCAAGTAGACAAAGTGACAACTGCCCTAATTTTTTCGGTCACTTTACACACACACACACACTAGCCAAAAAAAAGTGGACAACCGCATAAACAAATATCGATAATTTCGTCTCCTACTATTAAACGTACGTTTTTTTTTTTTTTTTTGAGATGACTATTACAACTCTGCTCAGGGAGCAACTACTGCTTTTTACTGCGGGCTATTGGAGGGACCACGAAGGTCACCGAGCCAATTGAATGAACTTAAGTAACCGACCTAGGGGCACCCAGAGGGGTACGGACCTCGGCCTAGGACGTTGCTGGGGCTACGCGGCGGATTGTGTAGCTGGGATAGGTGAGAAGCGGCCTGCGATTGGCCTATAGCGCCTGTAGGCGCCAGGATTGAAGGGAGTGTGCAGAGGTCGCGGCTGTCCCCGCCGGCGGGGACGTTGATTACTCTGTCGACGTGTTGTTGTCGTGTGTTGTGAGTTTGCGATTGTTAGTCGTGTCTGTCGGGTTAAAGGTACGTCATTAGACAAAAGAGTCGTCAAATGGTAAATTGATGCGTTCTCTATGCTTTAGAATAAAGAGATCCTTCCTCTGAGGTGCCCATGCTGACCATTGGGCTACAATTTCAAATATTATTGATTTTAAACATGTTACAGCCATGTTGTGATATTTCCAATCAAATTAAAGATTGAAAAAATTGTCTCGGGCGGGACTTGAACCCGCACTCTTCCAAACCGGGGAACTGCGTTATCCAATTTCGCCACCGAGCCCACTAACCAGAGAACGAAATTTTTAATCTGTTGCGTCTTAAGGGGACGTGAGCGCCATCTACTGGTAGTTATTACAAACTAACCAACCCGCAAGTCCAGCATTACAACTAAAATTCATACGATATAGATGACACACCGTGTTCCAATTTCAAATATTATTGATTTTAAACATGTTACAGCCATGTTGTGCTATTTCGAATCAAATTACAGATATATAGAAATATTGAGATATTTGAAATTGGAACAGGGTGTGTCATCTATATCGTATGAATTCCAGTTGTAATGCTGGACTTGCGGGTTGGTTAGTTTGTAATAACTACCAGTAGATGGCACTCACGTCCCCTTAAGACGCAACAGATTGAAAATTTTGTTCTCTGGGTAGTGGGCTCGGTGGCGAAATTGGATAACGCAGTTCCCCGGTTTGGAGAGTGCGGCTTCAAGTCCCGCCCGAGACAATTTTTTCAATCTTTAATTTCATTGGGCTACAGCCTACAGTATAAATCGTAGCTCAATGGGTTAAACCAATGGTTGCCGTAACCCGTTGGGCTACGGTTGTCCCTAGAGAGAACGTTTTCAAAAGTTAATTTTTAGGGCTTCATTTTACATTAATTACTTTAAGTGGAAATGTTGGAAGGGGACGGCCTAGACGTACTTATACGGACAAAATTGACGACGTGCTTAAAAAGGGCCAGGTCAAATCTACCGGAAACCGACGAGCATGCATGAAAGGACTAATGAATGTGGAGGAAGCTAGTGAGGTCTGTCAGGATCGTAGCAGACGTTCCGTTGTCTCTGCCTACTCCAGTGGGATACAGGCGTGATAATAATGTTGATAATTATGTACTTTAATTTCGTGTCTCCATTTTAGATTTAAAGCTTCTTGGATTGCGCAAATACAACCCTTTTATACCTACTTTTATACTAAACAAATCGAAAATAAAGGTGAACGTACACTTGTCCGCAACTAACGCGCCAAAAGAGGCAAATACATAGAATTTCAGAATTTGTTGAATGAAATTGTATGAAACCTCGCACGAATCGCCAGAAAAATTCGGAAGGTACCCAAACGAATAAGGATGACGACACAAGAGGGGGCTTGCCAACAGAGCCCACCAGTTATAGCAACGAAGCTAACAGATGGCGCTACGGTCTCACTCGCAAATTTACACGTAAGACAATTTGTTACGTCACATTGGTAACCCGTCAGCCGCTACACATAAGGTTCACAATCTTATACAAGACATGAATCGCGCAAGAGAAATAATCACAGAGATTCTATACATATATATACAAGGTCCAACTAAGAACTGTTGGACCACGGCCGGTCCCCAGGCTTCACACATAGCCTGGTGGAAGATCTTCCATTTTCAATGGAGAAACATTTCCAGTAGCACCTCCTTGTTCGCTCTGATAACACTTTAGAAATATTAAACGCAGAACCTAATTCTTCCGGCGATTCATCTGATTAGGTGCGGATAGGTGTACGAGGCCAAAAGAAAGTTTGTTTCGTTCGTCGCGATCGATTCTTTCGGTACTGACAGGTGTGCGATCACTTTAATTAATAAATATTAGCGTTGGCGCGCTCCATACAAACGAAGTTTGATTATATTTTAGGTATCAATCAATTAAAGTCAACGAATTTTTTTAGATACTATCTAGAAACAATGATCTGTGCTTTAATTGTCAGATTTCTGTGTTTTTCATACAAAAATCCTAGCATTGAAACTATGTAGGGTCCTTCTTAAAATGCTGAAACTTTTTTAAGGGGATGATAAGACCGTCAAACTGAACCACTTTTCCTATGGCACCAACATCAAAATCACGAAAAAAAACAGCTTTTCCATACAAAACTGCAAACTACTCGAGCCAAATTTTTATTTTTCGATGTTGGTTCCATAGAGAAAGTTGTTCAGTTTGATGGTCTGATAAAAAGTGCCAGCATATTAAAAAGGTCCCTAAATGTGCATTAATTGTCAGATTTCCGTGTTTTCTATACAAAATCTTATATTAATCATAACATTGAACATCATAACATATTTATACTGTTTGTTTTTACACAATAAGTTTGCCTTGTAATTGTTAACTGTCTCTTTTACGGGTCTGCTGGAAGAAGTCTCTTTAGAGATAAGCTACATACATGCAGCATACAGCTTTGTACATGTTTTCTCAACGTTGTGTATTATTATGTCCGTGTGTACAATAAAGTGTTATAATAATTGAATTCATATATTTTATCGGAAATCTGACAGATAAAAATGACTTATAGTCAGTTGCAGAAACGCTCATTAAAGTTAATCCTCCATTAAATCTCTTGTTGTCACTTGTTTTCTTGTTGACGTAGTAAAGCCTGACCAGTAATATAAAAAAACCTGGTTTAGGGGCGCTGCGATCGACTGCAACCTTTGCTGTCAGTGTTTCAAGTACAAAAATTAGTTATGATTTTCCACAACATGGCGAGGTTATTTATTTTTCTGGTAGCAAGAGATTTAATGGAGGATTAACTCAAGTGAGCGTTGCTGCAACTGAGTGTTTACTGGTAAATTTGAAACTAGGACGTGGACGGAATTTCGTTTGTACGCAGCGCACATTAGCGCTTTCGGAATAATCTGCTCTTAAAGTTATTAACTTACTAAATATAGATGCAGAAAGACAAGCATAAATAATGGCCAATAAAAAGTGTATAGTTCGGGTACCGGTTCGGATGAAGTAAATGGTCCCAATCATACCCAGTACTAAGTTGTATGAAGCCAGTAATAGGGCGAGCCACAGTGATACTTCAAGAGCCCACGATTTTCTCTGAAACAAAGTATAAGGCGCTGCTGTTTATATAATAGAGACATGGCGCGGACGTGGCGCGGGCCAAAGATTAATATGTATATTGGATACAGATAGGTAACTCGCCTTGAATTTTAGGACGACCTAATTGCGTTGCCGCTCATTAACACTAGGAGGCGCAACATTTTGAAATAAATTGAAAAAGACGATCGGCCGACACGAGGATCGAACCTTAGCTACCCGAATCGTAAGCCGGTTGGCTAGACCGCTAGACCAACAAGACAGTGATTGATATGGGCGAAATTTCCCACTACTACAGCGCAGTGCGTGAGGTGTAGTGCGCTGTTACTCCGATATGAACCCTAGTTCAACACATAGTGCTTCGAAACATAATCGATAGATGGCGGAAGCTGTCTATGGAAAATCAGCAATCCACTTAGTTTGTACTAAGATAACGTAGCATGGCGCGGGCGGGGTGCGGCAATATAAACCTTATAGTACGGAGCATAGCGTCGTTGGGAGAATTACGCCCGCGACTCCAAGCGACGACGTCGCCTGGTGGCGCGGGCGCGATTTTCCTTTACGACAAAAACGACGCTATGCTACGTACTATAAGCTTTATATTGGTGTTACTTTGACAATCCGCCACCGCCACACGTCTCTTCTGTACAAACAGCACCTAAGGATTCTTTTACTGGAATTATTTTCAATATTAACCATACAAGGTGTGAGGGTAGACAGTCGCATTACTTAAATGGGTGATTGTACCTACTCATGTAATAATGAACAACTTTCCCGAGGAAACAAAGGTGAATTCGCAAAAAAAAAATCGGCTTTTCATACCAAACGTTCCATCTGCTGATTGCATTTAGAAGGGAAAGTCCAAAATTTTTTTTGCAAATTTCCTTTATGTTTCTTAGGGAAAGTTGTCTAGTATCATGAGTACAATCAACCCTTAAAGAATGAAACTGTTTACCCTAACATGTATAGGTGAATGAAAGTTTTTTAAAACGATTTATACACTTCTAATCATGTGGGCAGACCCCTGATGTCAGAGTTTTTTCAGACCGCCTTACGGCCTCTAACGTGGTTTTTATGTAACGACTACTACCTCCAGAGATAGTAGCCGGAGCCAACGGCTTAACGTACCAACCGAAGCACGGAATCATCTTTCTTTTCACACAATCAGGTGATTCAGCCTGCAATGTCCTAACCAACTGGGAAAAACGTACAAAGTGACATATCACTAGGTGTCCCCCGTGGGAATCGAACTCACGACCTCCGTATCGAGAGCGCAATGCTGTTAACCATTTGACCATGGAGGCAGTTTAGACACTAATCTGTCTGTATTTCTACAGATATCAAAATAATTATAGTTTCGAAGTAACAGTTGCTCAAAGATTTCCATACAAATCTTAAATGAATCCTATCATTGAAACTATATTTTAACGGATATCTAGCAAAATACAGATACAGAAAAAAGGTTCTAGTTCGTGTTTAAAAAAATTACTGTCATTTATTTAAGTATTAAAATTTTGTTGAAAATATGATGAAACTTCGTTTGTATGCGGCGCGCTCGGGCGTCGTGATTTCCTTTTAGATATTATCCAAATTATTTACCTATTTTATCATCATTTATAGTAAAAAAGTAAAACAATGAACTTACTTCAAGTGCACCCAAAAATAGCAATATTCCATGTAAAAGTATAGGACCAACTGCTGCCAACGTCATGACTTGTATCACATTTGAACCTTTTCCAGTACTGTTGCAGTATACTAGAAAAAATAAACCCACGTAGTAAGCAACTGCTACCTGAGGATAAAAATGGCAATAAAATTTAACCAATGTGTTATTTGATGAGCGTCAGGATGTCTGGACCAAGCCGGTGATTTGATTTTTAAGCTATGCATGATTTAGTACCTATTTAGTACTATTTAGTACCTATCATCAAATATTTGGAAGCAAGGTCCTCGCTACAAACGGAGAAAAATAGAAAGACATTGGTCCAGTCCTCCTGACGGTCAGGTTGTCTGGACCATTTTTTTTACCTAGTTGTAGTCATCCTACATTTTATTTTTATATACCTATATAAATTAGGTACTAACCGTCATGGAAAAATAAATAAGGTAGAAAGAATACAACTTGGTCAAAAAAAATGGTCCAAACAACCTGACCGTCAGGATGATTGGACCACTGTTTTTATTATTTTTCTCGTATTAGAGTGAGGTACTAAATATCTGAAGGTAAGTACGATTTAGTACCTAATACGTATTAAACTTAGTATTGTTTAAAGTTAATTAGCTCTCATGGTCTTGATTTTCAGTCGCTACTTTTTTTGGTGCTTCTAAGGCATCTGGAAAATATTTAATATGTACCTGTCCTAATTAGGTACTTAATCTTCGTGTGAAAATAAAAAAGTTAGAAGGACTACAACTATGTAAAAAAAAATTGTCCGGACAAGATGACCGTCAGGATAAAGTATATTTGATTTTGATTTGATAACATGGACCACTGTTTTCCTATTTTTCTCTGTTTGTAGCGAGGTACTAAATATTTGACGTCACGTCCGTCGTCGATTGTTGGTTTCCCCCGTCCCGGGCCTACAACGAAGCTCCAGTGGTGGCTCAAGATAGTGTTCTTTTCGAAAAACCATCCTTGAAGTCACCAAAACACATAAACTACCGTACAACGTCAAGCACTCTTGCTAAATAAACTAGACATTGGCAAAATCACCACAACCAAGATGGCAGCCATATTTTTACAAATAGAATAGATGATAGGTACTAAATAGTACTAAATAGGTACGAAATCGTGCATAGCTTAAAAATCGTATTGTCGGCTTGGTCCAGACATTCTGACGCTCACGTCATTTTTATAGTTCACAGAAATGCGATTAATTTTATAACAGATTGAGTCAAGAGCTATAAATTCTAAAAAACCGTCTGTAACAGTATTTTCTGCCATTTTGCCAATTACCTAACCACTTGTGGTGGAATATGGCCCTATCCTTTTTACTTATATCCGTGATAAAAGGCCCGTGGCTACTGCATGAATTCAAGGAGGAGATACAGCCGTTCAAAGGTCCGACCTGCTATCACTCAGTTGCAGAAACGCTTATAGAGTTAATACTCCATTAAATCTCTTGCTAGCTTTTGCTACGTCAACAAGACAAAAAGTGACAGCAAGAGATTTAATAGAGGATTAACTTTAATGAGCGTTTCTGCAACTGAGCGTATATCTCCGAGACCGACTGACATACCATGTCAGTTTTTGTACTGTTCGTATAGCTACAGTGCATAACACAATAATACCGGCATATTCATATTCATGCATATACATTTTTTACAACCATAACTGACCTTTCAACGGCTGTAACTCCTGAAACAACTATACAGAATTATGTAGGCAGACCTGGTCCATCCCCACAGAGATGCACTTCACCCTATAAATACCGAATCAGCCTTGCAGCTGATATGATGATAACAAAAAGTGCGTCTATCTCTTATACTATTAAGTTAATGTACGTTCGGACATAGTTCTTTTATATACATCTAAATAATAAATTAGAGTAGGTACATAACATAGAAGGCAAAGTAATGTCAGTATATACCGTCTCGACCAATTCAACCTATCAATAAAATTAAACAGGCAATTCAACTCAAAACTTTCTTCGACAAAAAAACCCAGGAAAATCGAGTGTTATCAAACTTCTCATTGTATGGACTCCAAGGCCGTCCGGTACAAAAGAAAAATATTTTATGAGGCCCCTTGACAATCCATTCGAATTGAATCGATGATCTGGCTCCCTAGGCTGGAACTAACGGACCATACAATTCTATTGAATCAGTACAGATCGAGTTATTTGGGATAAATCGAGATTTACAAGATTCGGTTCATGGCTCGTCTAAAGATAGTACCTATATCAATGACACTCATATAATTTAGTACTTTGTTTGACTTTGAAGGTACAAAGCTGTGCTGAAGCGTCACTTGAAAAAATGCAACATTGCATCTGATCAGTGAGAGCAGCTGGCTGTCAAGCGGCCAGAATGGAGAGCCTTAGTCAAATCGAATGTATTTGACTTTGAAGCTCAACGCCGCTCTGACCTTGACTCAAAGCGCGACGAATTGAAAGCCCGACCACCTGCGGCGATCAATTACACATATATTAATGGTGTACTCTCGTGTCCGCAATGTGCGAGGACCTTTACTCACAAAATAGGCTTCGTGAGTCACATTCGAGCACATGAGCGCCAAAATCGGAGCTGAAGCAGTCGCCGTGGCCGAAATCGGTCAGGGAGCTCATGCATGCATGCATGCAATTTTTCTTATAAGAGAATTCACTGTAAATCAGGGAATTGCACCATTCAGATTCAGATATTTATAGCTAGTCACAAGTTATTGTGCCCTCTAAGGGCACAGCAAACATAAAAGACACTACCGTAAAACTAGGTAACTTTGATTAGTTTTGAAATTCAAATGGATGTATCTTTCATAATTTTGGTTTTAAAAATTAGAAAAAAATACAGTAGTGACGAATAGCCTTGTGATAATATTTAAAATAAAAATAAAAATTATGTATGTTTAATTTCGGAGAAAAAAAAATGAAAAACCAGAGTATCAAAGCTATATTGAAAATGGCTCTACTTTGATATCAGTCGTTATTTTTCATTGCTATCGAAAGTCACCCCTAAAAGAAAACTTTTTTCTGCGAATATTTTCTACAAACTTTATCAAATTATTTTAACCACTCAGCCTCATGTTACAGTCTTGAAGATTTGGTAAAAAATGGACGAACTGTCAATAATGCCAAGACAAAAAAGAATATCCGGCTGCGTTCTGTTTTCGTAGAGAAACTTACAATCCTGTTGTCATTTGGAGTATTCATTAATTAAATAGGACAATGCATGAATGAAATGATTATATACTTAGATTATTTTTACAAATAATAACTTCCAAAAAACACTGTGGGCAACATTCGCAACGTACAGGCACCTAGGCAAATTTTTTTTTTATACTAGGTGATTTAGTAATAAATTTCCAAATTTTCAAGGGTGGTGAAGACCTTCAAATTAAACAACTTTTAGTATGGGAGCAGACGTGAAATAGCAAAAGACAAAATCTGATGTTCCATATCTGATGTCTACTCGTTTCAAAATAATGTATGAAACAGCTTAGAAACAGCGGATTTCTTTTTACGACATCAGGTTTGTTCCTATAGTAAAAATTGATCATTTTGATGTTGTGAACCACCCTTGAATATTTGCAAAATGTTTACTTTAACGTGAAAATAAATTTTACCGAAAAAAGATGAATATTTTCCTGCCAGCCATGTTTCCTTTCATGAAACACAAAATACACAATATTTTCCTTCTCTTTTATAACATGACCATTCGATTTGATATTCGCAAGATTAATGGACTGGTCTCAAATGGATCTTATTGTGAGGATTATCAGATAGTAATAAATTCATCTCATCATACATTAAGTTTTATACGATAGTACGGTTGATGTCAGTATAAGAATAGTTGACAAAATCTAGAAATAAACATTTTAACGGGTTCTTACCGCGTTTTGGTATATTTGAGTTCCCGATAAATAATAACCGCGTAACTCTCAAAGTTGACATAATGTTACGATATGCTCATGTGGAGAGGATGAAAGACAGCCAAATGTATGAAAGAGGTCTTTTATGTGTCAGTATACGAAAAGTTGACAGGATGCTACGATATGCTCATGTGGAGAGGATGAAAGACAGCCAAATGTATGAAAGAGGTCTTTTATGTGTCAGTATACGAAAAGTTGACAGGATGCTACGATATGCTCATGTGGAGAGGTTGAAAGACAGCCGAATTAGAATTATGCATTTTATCATTATATTTTTAATATTGTCCAAATTTGTAACTGTCCTAGCTATAATTTTTCTATTTTTCGCAATTGGTCAATGTTAAACCATTACAATAAAAATACAAAAAATAACGTAAATAATTCTACAGGGTCCTTCTTAATTTGCTGAGACTTTTTTAAGGGGATGTCCAGACCATCAAACTGAACAACTTTCTTAATGGAACCAACATCTAAATCGCGAAAAAAAAATTTGCTGTCCATACATTTGGTTCGAGTAGGTTTGCAGTTTTGTATGGCACATCTGTTTTTTTTAGATTTAAATGTTCCATGTGTGTTGGTGCCATAGAGAAAGTTATTAAGTTTGAAGGGTTGATCATCCCCTTAAAAAAGTGTCTGCATATTAGGAAGGACCCTATAAAGTATGAGGTGGTCATAAATTAATATGTTACAAATAACAACTATAGCATATTGAAAATTTTAATTTATATAGAGTCTTTCTTAATATTATGCTGACACTTTTTAAGGGGATGATCAGACCGTCAAACTGAACAGCTTTCTTTATGGCACCAACATCGAAATCGCTAAATAAAAATCAGCTCTTCCATACCAAACTGCAAATCTACTCGAGCCAAATACATGGGACAGCAGATTTTTCTTTCGCGATTTCGATGTTGGTCCCATTGGGAAAGTTGTTCAGTTTGATGGTCTAATCATACTCATAAAATAGTGTCAGCATTTTAAGAAGGACCCTGTATGATTTAATGGATGATTTTCTGATACCAAGTTTAGTTCAACATGCCTTGATAGATGGTGTTGACTTGACATGGCCACGAAGAGAATCATCCCTTCATGTTTTCCTTTCGAAACATTTTTTACTATTTTATTTGTATTTTATTAACAGCAAGGTTGCACATCCATGTCTCAACGCCACCTATCGGGTAATTTGAAACTTTTCTTCTTATTAATTGGCTTTCAAAAAATCTTCCACTATACGTATAAAGTTCCATTCAATAATAACGAGCTAAATAATGTGAACTGCATTGCGCCAGTGAAATGGTTTCGACTCAGCATAATACAGTCATAAACAGCACTGTTAATTCTCAATTTCCTAAAGTCAAACAGCATTAACTGCACAACTGGCTGTGTTTAACCTTGTGAATCTTACTAGATACTGTATTCACTGCTGCATATAATTCCTTATTTATTATGAAACATCTGTTTCCTTTGAGTATAGTTTAATAGAAATTGTGATGCAAGTGAGCTAAGTTTGTCATTGAACTCGAGGCTTGATGCAGCCCGAGCTAAAGGCGAGGGCGTAAAGAAGCCGAGAGTGTAATGACCAATGCCCATGCGTTGTTTTTCATCACACTTGCTAAGAAAAACAAATTTAAGTGTTTTGTTTAAAGACATTTAAAGCCATTTCTGGAATGATATGCTACACTAGTTGGAAACCCGAGCTTCGTTTAATAAAATGTAATTCACAAGTCCAATCGATAAACCGCCAAATTCAGTGGTACCCTCTTAGTGTATATAATTTGATTTTATAACGCAATATATGACACAATACATAGGTACCTAATTGAGTCGTTTGGTATCAAAAACGGACATAAAATCCAGACACAATTAAAAATCCATTGTGTGATTTTATGTCCGGTTTAGATACCAAACAACTCAAGTAAAGTTATTCAAAGGTCATCATATAACACTACTACCAAGTGCGAGTGAGACAGGAATATACCACTGCCTAAGGACTTTAGAATCATAAAGGATGCCACTCCTCCTTACAAGCATGGAAACAAGAAAATTGGCCATGGCGGTCGGTAATGTTCAACCTTCTTTCGTACTTCTCCCTAGTCGCTAATTATTTCCAACCTTTTTGTGTCACTTTCTATCAGAACAAAAATTGAATAAAAACTTTATTATTTATTTTTTGCTATTGGATTAGAAAGGGACAAAGTAATGTCGAAAACGTAGACGGGAATTTGCGAAAGAAGAACGATCGTTACCGACTACCAAGGAGTATTATCATGTTTCACCGCTTGTTAGGCAGTGTGCCCTCCAAGGTATAGACAATACCTATGCTAGCTTCCTGACCATTGCCTCATGAAGTTTGGATGGTATAGATTGCCTACTCTTTTACTCTTTTTCTTTAAGCAATGGACCTCACCCTACCAGGTCAACGTGGCGTAGGCAGGCCAAAACTCAGATGGTCTGTTGTTGTAAAGAAGGAAATGGACAGCTGCGAGCTCTCCATCGACGATGTTCAAGATAGAGCGAAGTGGAAGAAACAGATTAAGAAAGCAGACCCCGCTACCTAGCGGGACAGCAGCTAGGAAGATGATGATGATGAGATTGCCTACTCTTTCTGCCACGCTTCCTGTCAGAGGTTAACATCAGTGGGAGGAAGTGAGTGTCATATACTTTAGCTAGTACCGTACTCGAAATGTAAATTAAGATCAAAAAGTGGCACCAGAAAAACTGTACCGTGTTCTAAAGTATACCTTGCCGCCAAAACTCATACAACATTTCATTTTTCATTAGATGCCAAAAATTATGTGGATTTTGTTTAGAGTTATTCTTCTATAGTTATTCTTATATGTAGGCTTTAGTTCACCGCGTGAAATGTGGATTAGTGCGCTCTTCAGTGTATACTGTTTCTTTACGATATTTTCTTATACCACCAAACTAGGCAAAGAATGCGCTGTAAACATTTCGGGCGTTTACACTTTTGTATATAAAGAAAATACATACTAGTTTTAGCCATCCTATGCAAATGATTGCGTCCCTTAATGCTCTAATCCTGAATCTAAGCTCCTCTTCTTCTATGGGTCTTGACGAGGCAGTTCCACCAGCAAGGATTATCATGGTTATAATTTTGCATTGTACTTATCCATTTGATCGATTTCGAGTAAAGAAATTATCTGTTTTCGTTGCTTTTTTGTGTTTTTTTTTAATTTAAATCGAATTCTTCTTGATCTACAATAATTTGTTGTGTGGACTGAAGGTCAGTGACAGTTTGTTGTCAGTCATATCAATATGACTTCCGTTTCCGCAAAGGTTCGAATAACTCGTAGGCGGGATTTACACGGGTTAATTTCCGCCGTGCGGCTGTGCGATTTGAAGTACATTGCTGAGTGAGTTTGTTATGGTTCAAGCCAAAGAGATTATACCAAAAGGCATAGAGGGAGCCATATCCAGGAAGCTGGCATAGGTATTCACTATACTTTGGACAGGCCTGGCCTGCTTACTCCACACTTTAGGCATAAAAATGTAATTACGCGGCCGGGCCCCGACGTCGAGGCTTAATTCAGTCGAGTGTCACGCGCTCATTGCATCGCACTGATCAACCTTGATACTTGTTTTTTCATTTTAAAAATTAAATTAGTATCCTATACATCGTCGAATGTATAAAGTAATATAATAATATTCATAACCGAAAGATTACTGCA
This sequence comes from Agonopterix arenella, assembly GCA_927399405.1. Classification (NCBI taxonomy): domain Eukaryota; kingdom Metazoa; phylum Arthropoda; class Insecta; order Lepidoptera; family Depressariidae; genus Agonopterix; species Agonopterix arenella. Next base: position 3,153,169 of record OV656704.1, read on the forward strand.
TCGCAATCGGTTGTTTAGCCCGAATTTTGTGTTATTCATTGTTTGGAATTATTCTAATAGCTTCGATGAAACAAAATGTGTTTAGTTATGTGTAGCATAGGTAGTGTTCTTTTTCACGACTCTTTCTTCTAAATCGCACCGTGCCGGAGGCGGCGGAGACGTACCGCCCGCCGGCCGGCATGGCCGGTCTCTTTGCTGGCCGCCGCGCCGCGGCCAGCGACCCCCGGAACCCGAAGTAGTCTAGACTTACACGGTGTTTAAAATTAGAAAAGCTGTGTGGGATCATTGACTTACTACTGGACGGACGTAGCGTCCGCGCTCAAAAGTGTCCGGACCGAAAGAGCACCAAAACGTAAAAAGAGAACTAATTATATGTAAAAGTCTTCGTTTCGCGTGCTGTGCCCCGATGGGGGAGTAGGATGGAAAAGAATTTAAACATTTTCAATGTTTTTAGTTGGTTTATATACACATACTTAGGTTTGTACAGTTTAGTCTCGGACAATTTTTTCGAGAATTAGGTACTAGACCCTGCGTCCATAGTATTCTAGGTCAATGTGTAGGATGATCTAAATTAAACTGTACAAAAATTAAATGCAATCTTGAAGTGTAAATCAGAAAACTTCCAAAGAAATCACCGCGGTAACTATTTAAAAAACCCTTACAAACTAACTAGCTACATAATAGACAAGCGAAATTGCTAGAAAGCCGAACTTTAATTACCGGTCTGCCAGATGGAAAGTTTCCGAAGCGATGCAAATTGTCCGACCAATAGAAACCTAGTTACTGTCGAGTTACGGTACATTTTCATTTATTAACAAACTTTATTCTAGCTTTGAGGAGTTTATTTTGATTCCCTATATTAAAACCGGGGAAACCATTTAGTTACCATAGCCTGTGTGCAAATATTAGATAAGTGGGTTACCTGAGATATGGAAGCGGGTCTATGTAGACCAACTCCCATAATATCGCATTATCAATAATCAATACACGCTCTTCAGTGTATACTTTTTCTTGACGATATTTTCTTATACCACCAAACTAGGCAAAGAATGCGCTGTAAACATTTCGGGCGTTTACACTTTTGTATATAAAGAAAATACATACTAGTTTTAGCCATCCTATGCAAATGATTGCGTCCCTTAATGCTCTAATCCTGAATCTAAGCTCCTCTTCTTCTATGGGTCTTGACGAGGCCTGCAAGAAATTTGAAGAATAGGTTTTAAAAAGATCTATTTGTTATCGCGCTATTCCCGAGCAAACAAGGTACCAGTGCGAAACTGACAATGGCAGCACGGACTGTTTTCTCCTCCAAAAATCATAGAGATAGTAAGTACTACCCAAAAATAAACTAATTTTAATAATTCTATCAAGAATATTATGAAAAAGACTTTGGCTATGACTGTATGTTTTTTTTTCTTTTAGTTTTTATGTTTGTCAAATTTTTTTCTTGGATGTCTAGACCATAGAGAAATAACGCGCTCCCCGTCTAGACACAGAGGTACGTCATTCAGAAATTTTCCATCATTTTCGAAAGCTTCCTATTCTTATAGTAATTATTTTATGAAAAAAATTACATGATAGTGGTATTCGTAACATAGATTGTACGGTAAAAAAATATTTTCTTTTGTGTCACTGTAGTTACTAGTAAACAGGGGAATACGTTTGTATGGTATGGACTAAGCGTAACCCGCCTTTCCTCTTAACTCCGACGTTTCGAAAGCAATTTGATATTTATGTTATTTTACCATTGCGGGATTTTGATCTCAGCTCGGATTAGACTCATACCACTGTTCAGTGAAGGAAAACATCAAGAGGAAACCTGCATACGCAATAACGTGTGTAAGGTACCTACAGCCTGGAAAATACTGTAATCTTAAGAAACGCGAAAAAAATCTGCTGCTTCATACATTTGAGTCGGGTAGATACAGCAGCTGATTTTCTTCGCATTTCCTGAAGTTGGCTGCAAAGTCTTCTTCTTATCGTGTGGGCAGAGCCCTGGTGTCAGAGTTTTTTCAGACCGCCATACGGCCTCTGACGTGGTTTTTATGTAACGACTACTACAACCAGAGATAGTAGCCGGGACCAACGGCTTAACGTGCCATCCGAAGCAGGGAATCATTTTTTCTTCATTGTAAAAGTTGTTCAGTTTGATGGTCTGAATTCACCGTTTCAGTATTTGCGAGGCTGGACTTTACATTTAACTACTCTTTTATAGCGGTAAACTGAAGTGAGAGCGAGAGGGGGGCAGAGCGGCGCACTATTGGTGACCATGCGCGTTTTGTGTGGCCCGTGGCCGCCACAGTGGCGAGTGGCGGCCACAAGGCACAAGAGTGTGGCGAATCCCTACAAAATGTATGAAAAAGCGTGTGAACTGCTTGTCGCCAGCCACCGGTGGCTGCGGCCGGTGTCCCGTTTGCGCCGAGCCTTAATCGTGAGGGGAGGCCTTTACTTACGCAATCCATCTTTTTGCTGATTATTACGATTGACGTAGCACGATGCCACGAGCTTCTCAAATTAAACCTCTCTACAACATGGTTACAGTTAAATAATTAAGTTACGTCAAACTTAACAAATTAGTGAATGACAAGACAGTAACAGAAGCTTACCCACTTAATCATTCAAAATGAAATAATAATTAGTTTGTTACCACAGATGCCGAATCTCTAAAACTTCTTCAATTAATATTTTGGACTCAGTGAAATACATTGAATTTATGAATGCTTATTTAAATGTTTGCAAAAGATGTTTCCCTCGAAGAAACAAGTCGAAAATCGCAACTCCAAAAGTTTTGCCATTCACATTAATCCTAACATTTCGCTTCAGGATTCGAATAAGTCGTCCTCGAGTTTGCTTTTGATAAATTTTATTAAACAGATTCAGATCAAAGGTGAAACTTTAATGTTGACGTAAGTAGGTTTGAGCTCTTTCAGCGTTGTTTTAACACTAATTAAATATTATGATGGAAACTGTTAAAATAATTAGTTTTTTATTAACAATGATTATACCTCTACTTTATTAGGTTCATAATATACATAGGTAAAAAAAAACTAAATAAATTATAATAGATATACGGAAGAAATTGGCAACGGGCTTAAAAAGGGCCAGGTCAGATCTACCCGAAACCGACGAGCATGCATGAAAGGACTAATGGAGGAAGCTAGAGAAGTTTTTCAGGATCGTAGCTGGTGGCGTTCCGTTGTCTCTGCCTGCCCAAGTAGGAGACAGGCGTGTGAATATGTATATATGTCATAACATATGGACAGGCGCGATGAATCATGAGCACCAGGGCCCGATTATCTATTAGGCAGTGTAGGGCAACTGCCTAGATGCGGGAACCGCATCGACTAGGGACCACGCCACGAGAATTTTTTTGAAGATTTGTATGTAACAAACTGTAAATGACAATATTACTGCCTTGTTTTTTTATATCACATCGTCATATTTCAGAACGCATTTTGAATGAGGTGTTTTTCGAGACTAGAAAAACGAAAAATTGCACAACAGCGTAATCTATTCTATTATAAAACTGTAACAGAAGTGTGTCTGTACATTGAAGATATTAACAAAAAAAAGTTATGATATGGTTTTTAGGTGTCCCTGATTCCATATCACCAATTTTTGGATTTTTTGTCTGTCTGTTTGTTTGTTTGTTTGTTTGTTTTTGTGTTTGTTTGTTTGAACGAGCATCACGCAAAAACTACTGAACCGATTTTGATGAAACTTTTTTTGTTTGATAGCTTATTATCTGACTTAAAATGTGGTATATAATTTGTGCGGACAAAGTCGCGGGTTATCGCTCGTCTATTATAAAACTGTAACAGAAGTGTGTCTGTACATTGTAGATATTAACAAAAAAAATTAACGGTATGGTTTTAGGCGTGTGTCTGATTCCATATCAGCAATTTTTGGATTTTTTGTGTGTCTGTTTGAACGAGCATCACGCAAAAACTACTGAACCGATTTTGATGAAACTTTTTTTGTTGATAGCTAATGATCTGACTTAAAATCTGGTATATAACTTGTGCGGACAAAGTCGCGGGTTAAAGCTCGTTGTAAATAAAATAACGTTTTAGTAAAAAATATATTTTAGGAAGTTAGAAAGGGTAGAGCTATGGATCCCGAAGAAAACAATTGGGTTATATTGTATGGTAGTATGGAACCCTTCGTGCGCGAGTCCGACTCTCACTTGGCCGATTTTTTAATGGCTTCTTGCTAATAACCTCGAAATGTCTGAGAATGCATTTATTCAATTACTGCAATTCCTGGAAGCTGTTATCAACTATGTGCATTGAGGTCACAGTTATGTTCAAAGGTAGAAAATGCTTTGTTGGAGAAAATGTCATGGGAATTTTTAGCTTTTATAGCACCTTTAGGCGCTGAGTGAACGACGGACATTTTGCCAGTCAGACAGATTGTCCGTAGAAATAGACATGAGTGGAGTCGAAATTATAATTTGTTGGTTTCCACACTCTGTAAGCTTCTGAGAATACTGGTAAAAATCGAGATAATCAATCTTGAAGTTAAGTACGACTTCACCCGTGAATGTCTCGGTTTTTTAATTAAAGGACAACAGAGGAATGCTTTCATGCCTTCTATCGATTTTTTTTAGTTTGGATAGTGGCCGCTAAACGCAAAACTGTCAAGATGGTGGAAATTTACCATGCCATTATTGTCTTGTTTCCTTTGAAATACTTAGAATTCAAGCAATAGATAACGTTGAATGAATTTAATACGGAGCGGAATGAAGTCTTTATCCAGTCCAGTAAGTTTTTACGTGCTTATTTTAATTGAAAAAGGCATACAATTTTCATGGATATAATGCTAGATTAGATGAGACCATTTTAATGTATCTACTTAAGGCCAGATTCGACCAAACTTTGATTTATAGAAGAGTACAAGTATATAATATAGTATAGTACAAGGAACAATTTTACTCTTAGCGTTTACTCCCAAATAATTTAATTTGTCTTCTACCACACTAAACCCATACTAAAAGAACGAATGTATAATCCACCTAAAGAAAGAGGTCGTTGTATCCGTACTTATTGCGTTGTGGGGTTATACTGTTTTGATTAGGTTTCTTTTTTCTTTATTTTTTTTAATTATGTGACATTGACATTTCATTAGTCTTGGTATAAGCTTTACACCGTCAAAATTGGCCGTGTAAAATTTACCCTCAACTTATTTATCGATTAGGGTTGGTAAAACGCAAAATCAGTTTACTCTGGAGTAACCGGCGACATAATCTAAGAATAAAATTTAGTCGCGTTTGGTCGAATCGGGCCTTAGAATGATATATTTCAATATAAAAGAATTTATGCATCTTACCTATTTCAACGCAAAGTATGGTCTCCAAACAAACTTACCTAACACGCTCCTTGTCTTTTAATGTACAGTCAAAACAAAGCAGCGGTCGCGGTCACGGTATCAACACTTTCGCTGTTTTCACATAAATAAACTAGATTGTCATATTTATCCATACGAGTTCAGATCACAATCTTTGCCATTCATAATTATTTAATAAATAGATAGATAGATAGATAACTTATTTGTTTCATCAGAACAATACAGGATAAACAGTGACAGACAAAGGCAGTAGGTAACATTATGGAGTCCGTATAAAAAGGTTCATTTAAAGCCGCAACAGCAACAGGCAGCTCCCATAACGGATTAGTCAATAACAAACGCGATATTGTAGGTATAGGTGTTGAAATATGACACCGTACGACCTGCATTGCGCCGATGTAAAAGGTCTGACTCACCATGTATGCTGAAGCAAATGATGCAGGGCTGTTAATTCTACCAGAACATTATGTGGTTCAAGCGTGTGCAGCGTGAAACAAACAGTTAAATTAGTTTGGTATCCAAGTGCAAAAATTCAGCCGAATAGTATTTACCAATGAACTATGTCTGTGTGTAATAAATATGTTTATAAGATATTTGTTAGAAAAGTAGTTAACAAATAGCATATGCTCATGACTATATTCCCCGAGGGGGTAGTCAGAGATATTCTGAAACCTCGAACGTTTCACTAGTACCGAAATTCTGTCCAGTGTGACGGGGAGTGAGCCCGTCGCCACTTGTAATGGACAGTGGGTACAATACATGCCTCGAAATTGAAGGATGCAGGTTTCCACGCGATGTTTTCTTCACCGAAAAGCCAATGGTGTTACAAATCGTACATATATTCCAAAAAACTCATTGGTACGAGTTGGCCTGGACGGGGATCGAACCATCGCCTCCTGCACGGCAGGCAAGGTTACTCGCCACTGGACCACCACGGCTTTTTTAAATTAATTAGATCACAAATACCTAATAATAAATGCGTTTTAAACTAAACCAAAACTCCTCTTCCATCCAAAAACTAGTCAGATGAGTTACTCTTTATCGGTCGCCAAAACAAAACGCACAGGTACTCAAAAAAACACTGCATGAATAATAGGTACTTTTTAAATAAAAATTTTAACTTCGATTACTTTTTCGTAGGTATGTCAAGGAAAACAATGTGAGGAAACCTGTATAGACTGAAGAAATTCGGATGCTTATGTGAAGTCTACCAATCTGCATTGGGCATTTTTTTTTTTTTTTTTTAAATGACTATTACAGCTTTGCTCCGGGAGCAACTACTGCTTTTTACTGCGGGCTATTGGGGGGACCACGAAAGGTCACCGAGCCAATTGAATGAACTTAAGCAACCGACCTAGGGGCACCCAGAGGGGTACGGACCTCGGCCTAGGACGTTGCTGGGGCTACGCGGCGGATTGTGTAGCTGGGATAGGTGAGAAGCGGCCTGGGATTGGCCTATAGCGTCTGTAGGCGCCAGAATTGAAGGGAGTGTGCAATGGTCGCGGCTGTCTCCGCCGGCGGGGACGTCGATTACTGTGTCGGCGTGTTGTTGTCGTGTGTTGTGAGTTTGCGATTGTTAGTCGTGTCTGTTGGGTGCATTGGGCACGCATGGTGGACCCATACACCCTCCCTGAGCCAGTGAGTCGGTTCCGGAGTAAACTAAACTTTTTTGCAAGTTAATATTTTGTGTGGTGGTGTGGTACGGAACATAATGTCCCCCTCGGTGCGCGAGTCGCCCAACGTGCACTTGACGGGTTTTTATTGCCACGTTGATCGCAACCGCAAACCTAATCGGTTTATAAACTTACGTTTAGTTCGATACCGCAAAGGAATGTAAAATAGTCGTAAAGCGAATTAAACAAAGTTTTGTTAACTCCGTCCTTTAAACTTTAATTAGGTAGGTGGAAGTCTTGCGTACTACTTTTCACCTGAACTTGATGCAACCTGATTCGATTTCATGCTTGAAAGAAAAGAGAAATGTTTATCTGAATTATGAATAAATCTTTTTTATTATTTTATTTATTACATCTGAAAAAAATAGGTAATGGTCCAGTGGCGAGTAACTTGCATGCTTTGCATGAGGCGATCGTGGTTCGGTTCCCCGTCCAGGCCGACTCTTATCAATGAGTTTTTCGAAATTGTAACGATTTGTAACACCACTGGCTTTTCGTTGAAGGAAAACATCATGAAGAAACCTGCATGTGTTTTGTTTTATACTACGGTTTAACCGTCTCCGAGGAAATTTTTTAAGTTGGTCGACTAAAACTCGTTAACTTGTAAAGCCTAACTTAGCCGTGATAGTCTTCCTTTTAAATGCATTATATATACTATTGCTGTAAATTTTTTTAAATCTCTAATTACTACCGTTTAGCCGGGAGAGGGGGGGATACTTGACTCTGACAAAAATTTTCGCTTTAAAGCTTAATATTTCGCTAACGGGTCCCAAAATCAAAAATGGTTTTCCCACACCCACAATATTTTTGAAAGACCTATTTAAAGATACCCCACAACATGGGATAGGCGAGAAAAAAAAATCATCCGCACTTCACGTGTCGTGTCACTTCACGGGGAGCTAACCTAAAAAAAATATTTTTAAAGATTTTATTTTACCACTTTGTCGGCGTAGTTAATATGTATATCCATGTTAAATTACAGCTTTCTAGTACTAAGCTAAGAGCTAAGCCGCGGACGGACGGACGGACGGACAGACAGACGGACATGGCGAATCTACAAGGGTTCCTTGTTGACTTCGGAACCCTAAAAAATATGCTGCTTCATACAAAACAACTGTACCCACTCGACTAAAATGTATGGGATAGTTTATTTTTTTCGCATTTCCTGAGGTAGGCTCCATTGAGAAAGTTGTTCAGTTTGATGGTGATGGTGAAGTTGTTGAGTTCACCGTTTCAGTATTTGCTAGACTGTCACTTACACCTTGTATACTATGATCACAGCTATTACCTATTCTGTGGTTAGGCGTCCATTAGGATAATAATAATGTCTTCGGACAAACGGAATCCCATTTTGAAAATAAAACCTAAAAGTCCGCAGGTCTGTTTGCACCCAATAACGTTCATACAACGTCACTACAGATTTTGTACTGTTTTTTTTTCTCAGGGTCAAAGTGCTGTCTGTTTTCACAGGTTTCGGTCCGTAGCTTTTATCTAATGGTTTTCCGGGCAATTTCCGTTAGGAAGGAGTAAGACATTGAATGGACACAGTAAATAAACAAACCACGACTTTGTGGGTTTCCAAGGTAAGGTTACTTAATGATGTTTTGAAATAGAAATAAGAAAGTTTTTATTACGAGTAAAGGAATGCTACGACATTTTCTCTTTTTAACCCCTTTTACAGAGTTTCGGTGAAACGTGAATATTTTGAGGTTTCAGAATATCTCTGACTACCCCTTCGGAGAATATAGTCGTGAGCATATGCTTATGCTTAACCCCTGACGCAAAAAGAGGGATTATAATTTTAACATGTCTGTCTATGTGTGAGTGTGTGGGTTATTTTGTGCCTATGGTCATCCTAGCGGATAAACGGATGGACCAATTTCGATGCGGCTTTTTGTAATCAAAATCTAATTTTTTTTTAATAAAAAATATTTGGTTGATTGATTTTTTTTAAGTATTCTTAGGTAATGTTTTTGGTTTAACATAGAGCGTAATCAATATTAAAAAAGTTGTTAAAAAGGCGAGGTTACGACAAGGCGGTATAGTTATACCATTGGGTATACCACAATCTGATATCTGATAAGGAAATCAATTTTTAGAGTAAGCACATTGAGGCAATTGGATTAGGGTTCTTTACACACTGCGACTTTTCGCATCGATTCAATCGATGCAGCATCGATGCAAATGCGTCACAGCATCAATGCAAACGCCATACATCCACGACGCAAAACGTTCGTAATATTTGATCAGTCATTCGTTAGCTATGTCGCAATGCACTCGTGCCGCGTCTGCATCTATACAAACATGAAAAGCATAATACAGGAATAAAGTCTAATAAACATAATAGTTTTATTTATACACGATAAGGACTATCAAGTCGCACAGGGACTAAATTTCATAAAACTTAGTTCTTAAATATAATTTATCTTTTCATAAAACTAAAGTTCTAACTTAAACGGCCATTCAGGTAAGCTCAAAGTAGCAATTGTAGTTCCAAATAAGGTCAAAATAAGAGCCATTTACTCAAAACTTGACTGTATGTAGAGGACCAATGTAACTGAAGTATAGAAAGGACGAGATAAGAAAAAGCAGGAAGCATTTTTGTAAGTCAAGCTTAGCTTATTAGAAGCGAGGCGTTTGTTTTAACAGAAAGTGAAAGCTGAAATTTTTTTCTCATCTGTTCTAACACTCAGGGCATACGATTTTTGTGACTAGTAGCTTTTTTCGTAGGTGGATGTTGACCAAAAGAAGACTGAGTCTTCTGTGGCTGTACACATGGATTTATGGAAAACGTTTATTGTTTAGTGTTTCATGAAAAGATCTTGAACCAGTTACTTTATTTCCACAAATAAACGAATTACATAGGTAGTGACATTAAATAACATAACAAATTAACCAGTATAGTTCTAGCACCAGATGGATGATTGCTTTTGGTAGGTTATCAAATGACAATAATGTAAATGATCGTCCAGCAAATCCAATTAAAGTAAAATTTATTCTTTACAATATAAGAATAAGAAAAATGTACACAGTGTCCTAAGACTAACTACTACTAAAAGAACAAACAAAGCAACCAAGCCTGACAACTGTCTAGTCCAGCTAATTAAATGAAGTGTCACAAATAATAGTAGTTGCATCAATACGTACTCTACCACGCTTATTTCTTTACGAGCGTTAACCCGCGACTTCGTCCGCACAAATTATATACCAGATTTTAAGTCAGATTATAAGCTATCAAACAAAAAAAGTTTCATCAAAATCGGTTCAGTAGTTTTTGCGTGATACTCGTTCAAACAAACAAACAAACAAACACACAAACAAACAGACAATACTCGTTCAAACAAACAAACAAACACACAAACAAACAGACAGACAAAAAATCCAAAAATTGGTGAAATGGAATCAGGGACACCTAAAAACCATATCGTAACTTTTTTTTTGTAAATATCTTCAATGTACATACAAACTTCCTGTTACAGTTTTATAATAGTATAGTTGACATTTAGTTGAATAAAAGACATCATCCATTGTGGTCCAAAATGTGAAAGCGCCGGCCAAAAAAAAGCTATTTTCTGTTAGAAGTTGTCTGTCTAAGCATTTATTATTATGGCTCGAAATCTGTAGGGCCATTGTCCTTGGTACTTATTATTTGAGTTAGAAAATCCAGCCTTTTCATACTTTTCGATGAAATCCTGTTAGAACTTAGCTGCTGTAGCAGCTGCAGCTTAGCTTTCATGTCTCAGCATTTATTAGTAGGGCCATCATCCTTGGTTATATTTATGTTTGAAAATTCCAAGAACATTACATGAGTATTATATTTGAGGACAAGTTCGAACGGAATATACAGGGTGAAATTGATATCATTAGCATCCTTTTAAACTAAGAGTCTACCCATCAAGCTGAACAATTTTCCTATGGGAGCAAACCGAAAGGAGCAAAAAAAATCAAAGAGGAATGAAACGCAGATGATTTCTTTTAGCACATTAACACAGCATACATATCCACTCTAACTATGAGTTACGAAAGCTTTGGAAATATTTTAGAATAAAATGTTTAATTTTCACTTTTACTTTTTCACTGAATCAATATAATAAAGGGCCTGTTCACACTAGCGATTTGTCTGGCGATTTTTCAGCGATTTCACGGCGAGGCGAGATCGCGGCGACAAATCGCTAGTGTGAACAGGCTCAAACGCTTGTTCCGCTATTCCAAACTTTATTTCACAGATTTATATTGCTACAAGAATGTGAATTGTTATTTCCTTTTGGTTGCAGCTTCCCATTTGACCCAACAAGTAGCTGGCTCAGATATATTGGGATATATGTCTTTGAGACTTATAGCAGTAAATGGTGAATTTTATTTGTGCTGCAAAGTTTTATTTCACAAAGCTTAAAAGCTGGAAATTTATTAGAAATTTCGGTTTGGTGTATTGGGTCGCAAATCAGGTGTTTGTGTAGGTACAGTCAGCAATAATAATAGGGTATTGGGTAATCGTGTTTTTTTTACAAAAGTTTTATTTCCTACTATAATATAGTTGGTATAACTATTTAGCGTAATATTAAAAAGAGAATCTTTCTTTTTTATTTAAATTCAATTTAGATTTTTTTTATATTCGAGGATTATAATATAGTAATCAGTTAGTCAGTAACTGGTACAATATTGATTTTGAAACAAACACAAAACCTTAAAACCATCTCTTTAGAATCTACACATCAAAATTTTTGTGAGGCCAAGGCTTTCGTGCGAGTGCTGGTGCCCGATTGCGCTAAGTTAAAACATCGAAGTTCTATTCTTATCCAATTACGGTTCTAATCACATTGCAATCCAATTAATATTCAACTGTACTGAATTCCACATTGCGCTAAACTCTATGTAACTGCCCTTAACGTCTGAGCGATCTGTCAAAACGGCTCTAACGGCTGTCAAGAGCAGTACCGCGTTTAGCGCAATACCAAATGGGTCAAAAGTTATGGTTTGTACGTAGTCCAGTAACGGTTCAATCATCCAATATTTACCGCGATTGCAGCCCTGGGCAGGAGGCTTGGTGAGAGCGGGAACGCTCGGGTTCGTATCTGGTCCAAAGGATTTCTCTAGCCATTCAACGCGGGAATGCTGCTAGTGTGATGGGTTCCTTTGGGCCGGGTGCGTTCCGAGGTGCGGAGGTTGTTTAAGTTAGTTATTATTTTGTTTTTGACGAAGCTTGTGGTGGATTTTAGATTGGTTAGTTGACGAAGCTTGTTGCGGATCTCTAACTGTTTTTCTAGGGTTCTGACGAAGCATGTTGCTGATTGCTGGCTGTTGTGTTATCGTTGACAAAGCTTGTGCTGACTGCTTGTTTTGTGTCGACTTTATCGGATTTAAATTAAACTTTTTTGTATGGAGCGCGCTCACGGGTACTACGTAACAACTAGCTTAGTACATACTACATACATACCTACATACATACATAATAGCTAACTGTAATAAGCTAAAAGTTAATCTCACTGCAACATGACGCTTGAAAAGATTATAGTTAAATTCCTGACCGTAACGGAAACGGATCGTAATATACTGTTTGTTTCAATATTATATAACGTATTCTGACCTAAAATGTTTCACGTTTTGTTTTTAAGCTGCGTAGAGTGTTCGCAAGAATATATAAGTAGCCATTATCGGTTTTCCTTTTTACTACCTCTGAAGTGCTTTGTTTTGCCTCCGATAGATCACAATAATGTAAAACGTTATGTTCAATTCAATAAAGAAAAACATAGTAGAGAAACCTGCGCAGTATATTATAATATAATATACAGGGTGAAATTGATATCATAAGCATCCTTTTAAACTAAGAGTCTACCCATCAAACTGAACAACTTTTACTATGGAAGCAAACCGATCGGAGCAAAAAAAAAATCTGCTGCTGCATACTGCTCGCGCGTCGACATTGCAGTTTAGTATGGAACAGCAGATTTTTTATTTGCTCCGATCGGTTTGCTCCCATAGTAAAAATTGTTCAGTTTGATGGGTAGACTTTTAGTTTAAAAGGATGCTAATTATCTAGAACTAAACATTTTAACGGGTTCTTACCGCGTTTTGATAACCGCGTAACTCTCAAAAACTGATGCTAATGATTTCAATTTCACCCTGTATAACTTTCAATCCTTGAAATCATCATCGTCTAAGCCGATAAACTTCCACTGATGGACATAGGCCAACCCGTCCGAACGGGTCCGGACCGGTCCTGCGCTACCCTCATCCAACGCGTGCCCGCTATCTTCACCTTCTCGGTCCACCTTGTGGGGGGCCTAAACACGGTACGCTTCCTGCTACGCAGTCGCCACTCAACTCTTTAGCCCAATCAGTCGGTTGTTCTGCGAACAAACATCCCGCCCATTTGCCACTTTAGTTTCACAATTCTTTGGGCTATCTCGGCTACCCTGGTTCTCAATCAATTAATCAATCAATCAATTATACTTTATTTGACACTAAAAAAGAGAGTATACAGAGAGCAAAAATCAGGAAATACAAAAGGCACAAAAACAGGCGGTCTCATCGCTAAAAAGCGATTTCTCCTGCGGATATCTTCCTATCCTCACCATGATGGTAAAGGCCTTTATCCAAATAATGGACATACAAGTGGCTGTTGATGATAATTATGACAAGATAAATAAGATAGCGATTCTTTAGTACCTGAATGCAATTCTCGCTTGTAGGATGTTTGTAGGTTACAAAATTGTTTCCTCTTTGTTATTCATCTCGTGCTGAATTTCTTATGATAAATCTTAGCACAAAATGTTCTTAACTGCAGTATGATTTACTCCCAGTCGTAAATGCGTCAGGCAGAAATAAGCCTTATGATATTACCATTAGAGATAAGAGTCAGGAAATAAGGCTAAAAGACATTCTTGTGAGGTATTACACTTTGAAAATGTAAGTGCTCTTTGCGTTCGTGTAAAATTAAATGCGTTACATATCGAACAGCCCATCAAACTGAACAACTTTCACTAAGTAGCTAACAACGAAATCGTGAAAAAAATCTGCTGTTCCATGAAAAATGTCAATAGCTACTCGACTAAAATATGAAACTGCTTTTTGCGATTTTAAAGTTGGTCTGACAAAAAAAGTTGTTCGGTTTGATGGTCTGAAGCACCCTGTTGGATATTGCAGCGCATTGAAGATTACACCCTGAAAGAATTATTCATTAATTAGTTAGATAGTCAAATATCTTAGACAGCTTTGAAGTTACATAAATTAATTCGTTTCAAGATAACTAATGTTAATTATAGTACATTCTTGTTTTTGACATGCAAATGAGTGTCAAATTTAGGGTGGTAGATTATGTACTTTTTGTTGACTGTAGGTATGTACACACGGCGGGCGGGACAACTACGGGTAGGTGTAGATTGATGTGTCGCCGTGTATACCAATATCAATAAAAAAAAAAAAAAAAAAATATATATATATATATATATAAAAAAAAATAAAAAAAATAAAAAAATATATATATATATAAATAATAATAAATAATAAATTATCAATAAATTTATGTCTATGTCTATGTCTACCAGTAAGTACGAGAGTTAATAAAAAGGAAAGGTGCTATTGAAGAGAGCTCTTTAGTAGCGTAAAAAGCATCGATGCGTCGCGACATTTGCAAGTGAAACCGTGCGTTAAATGTTTTACACAAGTCAGTGAGGTCATAAAATCTGAAAAATATTTCCGTCTAAAATGGGCATATAAGGAAATGAATGTTCGGAAATATTAACGTTAGGACATGGACGTACACGGAATTCAAACGATGGACATTTCGGGTAAAGGACGTAACAGACCGAATCCGCTTAAAATAATATATAAAAAGAATATTCAACGGCTGTATCTGGGACCAATAGCTTATCGTGCCTTCCAAAAGAATAAATGCGCGGATATGTACATTCGCATAAAAAAGACGTGCAACAAGAGCGTTGCTGCAGTATAGGAAAAAGTACGAAAAATTCCTGCCCCCCACCAATTTTAACCTCATACCCTCTCGGTGGTATGGGAGTCAGACTTTAGTAAACTACTTTCAATGGCAATTATAGCGGATGCTGTAGCCCATAAAAACTTTTAAAATAAATAATAATATGTGTTTCGTAACACAGGGTGCTGACTGCTGACCGACATTAAATCGTGCTATACAGGATATTAGAAAAAGTATCATTAACCTATAAACTACATACTCTACCCAAAAAACTGAGCAACTTTTACTATGGGAGCAAACCGATCAAAAGAAAAAGAAATCAGCTGTTCCGCGACTCAAACGTATTACATTTGATAATTTTGTTGTTCTGATCTGTTGCTCCCATAGTAAAAGTTGTTTAGTTTGATGGGTAGAGTATGTGGTTTAAAAGTTAATGATAATTTTTCTTACACCCTCATACACAAAGTTCCTTGTAAGAAAAATAATTATTAATAATTTCCTTACTCGAACGAATATACTAACTACGGAACCCTGTGATGGGCGAGTCGAAAACGCTCTTGGCCGGTTTTATTAATTATTATACATATTTTATGTCTTAATAATTATCAAGTACAAGTACAAGCTTAATAAAATTATATTTGATGTTGTTTTATTTTGTAACAGGTACTGCTACTTGATCCTATTTTCCTTGGCAATTAATCTGTATGAAGAAGGCAATTAGTATTTATGAAATATTTATATTTGGATTACTGCCAAAATATTATTTGAATGTTTGAATAGGTTGTCTTCTAGCCATTAATTTGATGTGTAATGTACCAAATGGGTAAATTCATAACACTAAAATCTTTTACAAACATTTTTATTAAAACTTAAACTACTATAGAAACCTGTCACGGATAGTTTCCTAAATGGGCCCATGCCAATAAGCTGTCAATCTCCATACTAAAAAAAGTAACCTGTCGTGTGAAACTTCCGCAGCGGTCAAATTTAAATTATGATCTTCCACTACACGAAAAGGTTGTGAAACCGAATTTCAAAGCCCTTCCATAAAAAGTCTCACTTCAAAAAAGCAAAAACGTTTCTACCCTAAACATAACATGAATTAGATGGTTTTGGTGCTACAGTTTTGGTCTCATTTGATTCAGTGTACTCTAGATCTATTAAGTACACTATACAGGGTGGAAAAAAAAGGCCGTGGTTGGAGGGAAAGTTATTATTAATAATAATAATCCTTAATATTTATGATGGCAAATTTTATTAAAAGGAAACATTCCTTTATTTTCAAAAATAATTGAACGAACGAAGCACGTGTCTTATCATATTCATCAATAAGAGATGAACATAGCAGGCAGGCTCCGAGCCAGCACTAACGGTCTCCTGAATGTGTTCAAAGACCGGTGGGACTCCCCGCTGTTGCATCACTGGGTGAAGCTCCACACCGGGTTTTAAAAATAAAATGTTTTTTTGTTACTAACACTAGCTTTAAGATAAATGTATACTAACACTATATGGACATCTTGTCTGAAATAAATTATTTGAATTATAGCAAATTGGTTCTAGTTAAAAAAGGAGATCGCTACTTATTGCTGTCCTTATCGACATAACCTCTTTTCTGTATTACGACGGCTGTCTGACTCCGGAGTCAGTCATCTAGCTTCATATAAATTGTATAGGATTTTATGACTATCGTTGTTTCATACGTGGTTACGTTGTGGTTCAGTTTATACGCGTAAGCGAAAAAAATGTCGTCTCTGTGCCCATTATTATTTATTCAAACTTTTTCTCTGAAAAATGTCAGACAAGAAAGTCCTTCGTTACCATTTGTCACGCATAATTGGAACAGTGGCAGAAATTAAAAATTACTGCAAAAACAAATTAAGGCCATGAAAATGTTCCTAGAAGAGGCCCCGGAGAAGGTAAATAATGCGTAAAATTAGCGCCTGCCTAATTACCGGGCGCGAGCATTAGTGAGAGAGGTAGAGTCACTGGATGAGACAGTGAACTTTATGCTTAACACTTAAAAGTTGACTTTCGACTTTACCAGAATTTTTACGCAGATCTATATCTATTGCGGTCGCGCTGTTCCCGAGCAACCGAGCTACCAGTGCGAATATGATAACTACTGTTCGGACAGATTTTACCGAACCCTTACATTTAAGGTTGACGTTCTAGTGTTATTTGACACGTATCGCGCGGCACTTGGTTGCGGTCACGAGGGCCTATGTCGAAAAATGATTGTAGCGAAATGGGCGTGTGATCTATCTATATCTATACGATTATAAAACTGTAACAGGAAGTTTGTCTGTACATTGAAGATATTAACAAAAAAGTATTTAAGGCTTACGGCTCACGTATCTAGTGATCGCTCTGTCTCTCTCACTGCTCATACTAATGGCAGTGACAGCATCATATTTAAGCATGTTTAAGCCTTAATAATTTGTGGTGCAAGCCAGCCTAAATAAGTACTAGTGTACATTTTGGAAAAAAAAACATAGTAAGAGCAAGAAGAAATTTACGAACAAGTATTTCACCAACAATCGAAATCTTCGATGTGTCGGTCGGTTAGTAGTTTTTATTACACTATGACCCTACTCTACGCTGGGTTATGATTTAACTGGATTTTGAAAAAAAAAACTTCCAGACAGGTAAATTAAGAAATTACGCTCAAAACTGATTAAAAACTACGCTCAATGTCACATCTATAAAACAATTATCTTTAATTCTAAGCCTACTAATTGGCTCTTTGCTATTTAAAGATTTTATTTTACCTCCTCAATTTCGGATTACGTCTTATTTGGTTCAAAAATTTATGATATCTCTGTCATTTGGTAAATCAAATCAAATTAACGAATAAATCTGCTGAATAATAATTAATAATAAATAATTAAAAAATAATAATTAAATTAAATAATTAAAAAAATAATTCAAAATAATTCTTTAATTTTGTTTCGATACATTTTCTGATTCATCATACGTAATTATGAATTAAATTAATTGAAATCTTTATGTATTCAGATACCTAACTATGTGATAGTACAAACAAAACAAAATAAAATAAAAACTAATTTAGTATGTACTTAATCACAAAAATTTTGTTATTATCAACGAAGTGCCTCATTATGAGGCAATCAAACTTTATATCACACGAGCGTTAACCCGCGACTTTGTCCGCACAAATTATATACCAGATTTTAAGTCAGATCATAAGCTATCAAACAAAAAAAGTTTCATCAAAATCGGTTCAGTAGTTTTTGCGTGATACTCGTTCAAACAAACAAACAAACACACAAACAAACAGACAGACAAAAAATCCAAAAATTGGTGAAATGGAATCAGGGACACCTAAAAACCATATCATAACTTTTTTTTTGTTAATATCTTCAATGTACAGACAAACTTCCTGTTACAGTTTTATAATAGTACTAACTTTTGCCCGCGACTTCGTCTGCGTGGACATGTAATGAAGAACATTTGTGTTTTTTACTTTTTATTTTATCATACAGTCTATAAAATAAGATAAAAGTCATCGAAAGAATTACTTCGATACGATAAGTAGTTTTCGAGATATTAATTTTATAAAGTAGGCTAGAAACGCTCGACCGCACTCGCTTGTGTGACGTCACGAGACATGAATCGCTTCGCGCCGCACCGCATGCCCCCGACTCGCTCGACTGTTGCCTGTTGTTCGTCGGCCGCGGCACATACGCGACACGCTGCATTTTTCTTTAAAATAACAATTACGGTACCTACAACAGATATGTCAAATTCAAAGACTTACAAATGGTGTATAGTCCCTAAATGTGTGTCGACAACAGTCAGTTCGCCAGAAAAGTTGTTTTTCAAAGTGCCATTTGAGCTCAAAATGCGAAAAAAATGGATGCGAGCTATTAAAAGAGATAATCCGCCCAGCAACAAAAGTAGTGTTTATTGTTGTGAAGATCACTTTGATGTAAGTAATACGTATTCATGTTATATTTATTTTGTTGATACATGACATGAGAAAATATAGTACGCGTAGGTAGGTAGGCAGTAAGTCATGTTTTAATAGGTTATGTCAGGAGTTTGAAAACTTTGGTACCTATTGCATTTCAATTTTTGGCTTCGCGGTAAATAAAAAAAAAATGTTTACTAAAGTAAAAGCAAACATTCCAGAGGTTCTAAACCTTTTAATGCATGTTTTACTACAAAAGCATGCAAGGTAAAAATACCTAAAATACAAATTTAAATTAGGAAATCGACGTATTCCTGATGATATTATGTATTATAAATGATGAATGTATAGCAAGCAATGTGCTGTGCCTAGACTTTCCGGGGAGTAATGCCCTCCGCAAAAAAAAGAAATCGAAACTTGGGAGTTTGATTGTGCTCGTGATACGAAATTTAAAAATATACTCTTGGGGACGAATGCTCCTGGGAACATTCGAAACTTACTGGGAACATTTCCATTGGAGACGGCACGTTGCCATATGTACATAAATCAATTCTTTATAAGTTAAAATATTTTATGTTATTTGTTTTTACAGGTTGAGAATGACATGGAGAATTACATAAAATTTAAATTGGTTGGAGGTAGAAAACTACTTAAAAAAGGAGGAGTTCCTCACAAGTTTCAATGTCAGAAAAATACAGAAGAGAAAGGAGTAAGGTCTGCAGTAGATAAGCGAAACCGAATTAAATATTATGAAAAAATATTAAATGAAGATCCCGTACCTTTGACGCCAGATGCGCCTGAAGAAATATTCGTTGTGTGTGGTGAAGAGGACAATATTGAAGAAGACCCATTGAGATTAGAAAACGACCCGTGCATGGACAAGTCTAAACGTCATAAAGCTATACAAGTCAAAATTAAAAGTCAAGTTGAGAATAAAGCAACCATTACCGACGAAAAAATCTTCAAAAAAGGAAAAAATACTAAGGTAAACATTAAACCAGCATTAATAGAGTTTACTTCAAATTGCAGTTTTACAGATTCTTCTTCTTTGACGAGTGCGCAATATGACCCAGAGAAAGATTTGAAATGTTCAGAGACAGAAGATACAGAATGGGAACAGGAAACATTTAAAAGCCATATGCAAAAAGCAGCTCTGTTGTGCATATCAAGGCATCCACAACTTCTTTTAGGACTACCAAAACAGTGCTATTTTTGCATCAACCTTTTGTGCGAAACTACGAAAAGTACTCCAAGAGATATAATGATTACTTTGAAGAAAATTCGCCTGCATCAATCAAACGCTATCCTTGCTTTGGACTTTGGTTTGTCTGCAAGTACTGTTTCAACAGTAATAAGGCGTTCTATTCCAGATATAGCATCTTCGATGAAATCAATAATATTCTTCCCGCCTTCTACAGATGTACTGCTAAATTTACCGATTCCATTTCGAAGAAGGTATTCTCAAGTGCAAAGCATTATTGACTGCTTTGAGATCCAAATTGAAAAACCCATCAATGCTGTGAAACAGGCTTTGACGTGGTCTGATTACAAAAGCTGCAATACATTTAAATATTTGATATCTATCACGCCCGATGGCTTTATAAATTTTATATCAGAAGGATATGGAGGGAGGGCATCAGATTGCGCAATATTTGAAGATTGTGGAATTCTGCAAACGTTACCCAAGGGTGCCGCTGTTTTGGCGGACAGAGGGTTTAAAAATGTAGCACATATATTACAAAAGCATGGGCACTGTTTAATCAGACCACCTAGCGTGAGTGCTCAAGTTAAACCCACGAAGCAAGAAGTAATGGAAACAAAAAAAATTGCTGCCATAAGAATACACGTCGAAAGGGCTATAGGTCGTCTGCGTACATTTGGGTTCATGCTCCCTCATGCATGTGTAGACTCTAAGCAAATAGATCTTTTGGACTATGTAGTTACCACAGCATGTGGGATCGTGAACTTGCAAAGTCCTCTTTTTAGCCAAGATTTGTCTTAAATGTATATATGTTGTATGTCTGATGCCCGTGTGATGCTGGGCAAGAACAGCATCATAAAAAATTGACTTAATTCAACTAGCTCTGCCTTTCAAAGGATAATGTTATATTTGATTTGAAGGTAATAAATAAAACCTTATAACAGTACCAAAACATTTATTTTTATTTAGACCATAAATTATTATTAAAACAACACACATTAGTTGCATTTTATAACTACCAAAAATTATTCTACTAATTTATCATAAACATTGTTTTGCCAAAATAATTCGCATTTTTCAAAAAGATTTTTACAAAAGTCTTTATCGTACTGCACTTCATATATATCAACTTTTTTTGAGGACTCAAAGTCTACGTGAGCAACACAAAACAGGCCTTTTTGTCTTGCTGACATGTGCATTTGTGCTTGTATTTGAGCATAATATTTTTTTCCTAGTTGACCGTTTTCACAATACGTTCTCATTGTTTTCTCCTTGTAAGGACACTTTATTTCAATAACATAGTCATTTGTAAGACCATCGGGGGACGCACCAAGCATTAACCACTCTTTATTCAAAAAAAGACCAGACTGTTCAATTTTTATTTTTTTTAATTCAGAAACTACTTTACTAACATCACTCTCTAGTAATTTCCCTCGCTTGATAGCTGCAGTTTCCTTAAATTTTAAGGCTCCAAATACAGTTTCTACCAGGGAGCCGTCCTTTGTTTTGCACTGTGATGCTTCGTGCATTTTTGAAGCCGTAATGCGCCCGTAACGCATTTCGAACCACATATTAGACTCAGCTTGAGCCTTAGTGGCATCTTTTACAAGAAGACATCTTGAATCGGTCATTTCATTTTGGCAAAATTTTATAAAATTTTCAACGCCCCGATCAGCAGAGCTTTAACAGCGCATATTAGGTAATGCATAGAAATTTTCTGTACCTCCGGCTTTTCGGTGACATATTGAGCGAGTGGGCACTGTACATTTAGTTCAAAAAGCTTTGGAACTAGTTTTTCAAAGAACCCATTACTGTTGTCTCCAACATTTTGAAGCTGGGAACCAAAGTCTTTAGCTTTTATAAATTTTTCCGTAGTACCAACACCTATGAAGAAAAGAATATTTTATTGGGTTAAAAGTATTTCAAGGTTAATAAAATAATTTGTTTGATTACAGCCATAAAATAAAACACTACAGAATTTCGATTTAAGATTCTTACCCGCAAGCTTCGATTTCTTCCAGTAGCATTTAACATCTGTCGGTGACGGCTCCTCAGTGCGACGATGAATCCACATTAATAAAGCTATGGTGTGTTTGCATCCACCTTTACTGGCGGCACAATCATCACAAGTAACGCACAAAACCTCGTCCTCTTTTTCATTGCACTCCAGAGAGCAGTGGTAAGGTTTTGTGCGTACTCGATGCTCCGGTGTGATTCTACACTTTACGATGCAAATGTCTCCTTGTCTTTTTACTTGTAAATATCCTATTGCATCATCTCCATAACTATCTCTCGCTGATCTAAAAAAAATTATAAATTTTACTTAAATTTAACACAGATTTAAAAATGTATACTATTCTATGAAATGTTTAGAACCCCTGACAAAGTTCCAAAATACAATTTACGAGAAAAATAACGGTGTCATATCTTGTGTTAATACATGTCATATCGTTACTAGGTTACATTTTGTTAGAGAAAAGAGTTTGGTAGGTACGAACATACCTACTAACTTACTTACGTAGGTACCTATTTGCTCTTACAATTATTGTGACCCGTGAAATGGGAAAAAACAAAAAAATATCATGTGATATTCATTCAAATTTGATTCATACTTACTTTTTCATTTTTACTCCTCGCATTTCAGCGGCAACGAAATCAGCATTTTTCGAAAAATATTGAGCCACCATCAAACCGTCCACTCTAGGCAAGTTATTTGATTGTCCTTTTTGAAATCCTTCTTCCATGTTCAAAATTGAATAACTACTAAATAATAATAAACGGTCGGAAGACGAACTCGTTACCTACTCACGTACGTGTTTTCGTGGCGAACTGGCGGAACTGGCAAGAAGCGCGCGAGGCACCGCGAGATGCAGGTGGGCGGGGTGGACTAGCTACGTCACACGCAAAGCGCGCGCTTTCACGGACATTTGAATTTTGGTTCAACTTCGAATGTCTATAACTTTAAAACCATTTCGAATTTTTGAATGAAACAAAAACAGATGTATTTCGTAACACTTAGTTCACATTCGTACGAAGTTTTAAGTGATTCTGCGAACCTACTGATGTCCCTTATTTTGTCTTATGTCTCGTCTAAGGTCATGAAGGTCATGGTCCGAACCAAGTCTAGGAATCCTGGCATGTAACATTAGAATGGCGATTAAGGAATGGGCTAATAAAAGTCACAGGCTAGAATGCTCTGGCCTCTCGGGTCTGCACTGCAGGAAATTCATCAGCAATCTTCTTATTATCATGTGGGCAAAGCCCTGGTGTCAGAGTATAACAGCAATATAACACCACGAATCCCACAGTTCATACTGAACAACAGCAGGAGCAAAGCTCGTGCCATCGTTGGAGCCCTCACCGGGCACTACGCAACAGGCACGATAAAGCTCACTCTAGATCCCGGTTGCCGAGCGTGTGGAGAGGAGGAGGAAACCATGGAACATTTGTACTGTGTGACTGCGATGTCTTGGTGGGTAAACGTATGTGATTCCTGAGAGATGGTTATTCATTACATGTTTCTTACCCTGAACGCTATTGCCTCCCTCATTTTCCAAGTTTTTCAAAGATGAAGAAAATAATATGTAGGGGTCAATACAAAATATACCATTGGGTCGAAGTGTTGCTGGCTTGCCATTTCCCATAATAAGATAAGAAAGTCATGAACTTAAGCTAAATCAAAATCAGAAAGTACCCCAAGTAATTCTGTAGGTATCAGATAAAAGTCATTCACTGGATCCATCACTTTAATTTTTCTACTGTTCGTCGTTTATTAGTTTTTCATTTATGTCGAGCAGCATAATAATCATCTTACGACCCACTGCGGGTCACAGACCACCACTCACGTATAAACGTTAGAGGATACTCTACCACGCGGGCTAGTGTAAAATGGTGAAGGCAAGAGCTAAAATAATAATATTCTAGCAAGCTAATGGTCAATTTGCTAAAAAAGATTTTCAATTATGTAAGTAGCTACATTACCGACCTGTGGTGTTATAGTATAAGAAGGACCTTTTAGATACGTAGGTACCTTTTTATACGTTGTGGTAGAATGATGTTCTATAGTTAAGTTGGACAAACCCTCAAAAAATCATAATTGAGACCGAAAATCAAACAAAACAAAAATTTTTGGCAAGACTTACTGCAACAAAATTCATCCTTTCTGTAAAATAAGGTTATCATTCCGTAGCATTGGCTCAGATTGGACTCAAACAATCAATATACTTACAACGATGTATTACAACGATAATATAAGGTCTAACAAAATTAGCTGAAACTATTTTAAGGGTATGCTCAGACCATCAAACTGAACAACTTTCTCTATGGGACTAATATGGAAATCGCGAAAAAAAAATTGATGTCCAATACAAAACTGCAAACACAAATGTATGGGGCCGAAGATTTTTTTTCGAGATTTCGATATTGGTCCCGTAGAGAAAGTTGTTCAGTTTAATGATATGAGCATACCCTTAAAACAGTTTCACCTAATTTTTTTAGACCTTATATAATCAACTAAATTTGTAAGCTCCTGCTATAGCTAAGTTTTTGAATTAATAATTGTAGCATACTTGCTTTAAAAAAACTCCCAACGCCATCTATTAAGATGAAAACAATACTACGATTAAATTACTACGATAAAATTTTTGAAAACTTGATTTTTGATAGTTGACGACCCGGATGGTGTAATGGTTACCTCGCCGGACTGCCAAACCAGGGTCCTGGGTTCGAAACCCGATTCGGTCATGGATGTTATAAATGTTTGTGCCGTTGTTGTATGGTTTCTATAATAAAAAGCCTATAGTGCTTGCTTGGAATCATAACAATGTTCCTGTAAGCGTTATTTATTTATTTAATTATTTTTCGAATTCAGCCGGTAAGTAACTATACAATCAAATCTGTAAGACCGAATATCTGAGATGTCTTGAGCGTGAATTAAGTATGGTACTTGCTTCAAAAAAACACCCAACGCCATCTATTAAGATGAAAACAATACTACGATAAAATTATGAACACTAACTTTAGAAAAGGTTAAAAGAAAGAGGATTTTTAGTATTTGCCGACCCGGTTGGTGTAATGGTTACCACGCCGGACTGCCAAACCAGAGTCCTGGGTTCGAGTCCCGGTTCGGTCTTGGATGTTATATGTTTATGCCGTTGTTGTATGGTTTCCACAATAAAAAGCCTTTATTGCTTGTTTGGGATAATTAAAATAATGTTTGTGCCTGTGAGCGTTATTTATTTATTTGTTTAATTATTTTTCTGTGCCCGGTGTGGGGCCGATCTGCCCACGCCAAGCTGGTGGATACCGGCACTAAACGAAACGTGTCGGATTATAACTGGTTGCTTGAAACCGACTCCGGTACAGTTGCTTTACCCACTGGCTGGCATAGCGCCCCCAGATGTAAGTAGGGCTGTGGCAGGTTCCTCAGAGAGAGCCCAAATGGTGGACGACACACGACATCCCATGCATGGCTTTATTCCTGCGCCGCAAAGGCTGCCAAGCCGACGCAGCTTTATGAAGTGTGTCGACCCCCTGAATACTGGCCCAGCGCAAGCAAGGTGTACTCTATGGCGTCAAAAAGTGTACCTCCCAACTCCATTTGTGTCGCCGTCTGAGAGCCGTTTGTGTCCCGCCTAGACATGACTTGCCTTGGGCGACCTGGAAGTCTTTAAACCGACTTCGAACCCAGGTCGGTCGCAGTAAGGACAACATGGTCAGGTGGGGATACTCGGATGCGCAAAATGTGACTTGCTTGTGTGGAACTCCACAAACGATGGCCCATCTCACATCGTGCCCTGTGTGCCCTTACATCTGCACGCAGGAGGAGCTCATGACCGCTAGCGACGGTGCAGTATCGGTTGCCCGATTCTGGCAAGCTACTATTTAGCGACTTCAGAATTTGAAGTCGACACGATAACGTTTATGCGTGATTGCGCCACAAACATACAACATTACAACCTTACAAACATCGTCACAAACGTTCACGTTTATAATATTAGTGAGATTATTAGTTCTTCTTCGTGATGACATTTTTCATTACTGAAAACAATCAAGTGGCAGATACAAAATTATTTTTTAAGTATTTTTATCACTGAACGGAACGCGTCGGGGTGCATTATATATATTATATTACTTTATTTTTTATTTATTTAACTTAATATGCTGACACTTTTTTAAGAGGATGATCAGACCATCAAAGAGCTTTTTCTATGGGACTAACATCGAAATCGCGAAAAAAAATCTTCTGCCCCATACATTTTAGTAGAGTAGGATTGCAGTTTTGTATGGAACAGTTGATTTTTTTTCGTGATTTCGACTTTGGTCCCATACAGAAACTTGTTCAGTATGATGGTCTGATCATCCCCTTAAAAAACTGTCTGCATATAAGAAGGACCATATATATCTTGCAATTCGGTCAGATGCGCGCGAAATCGGTGCCGGCCGCATTTTACTGCAACGTCGCCGTTTGACGTTTGACAGCAGGGGTCTACCCGGACGAATACTATATACAATGTTCTCTGTTCTTGACCCGGACATTCGAACGTCGCAATTGCATGAAAGTTATCGTTCCAATGTCAACTCTATTACAATGAAGTTCGGACCGGAACCGAAACGGTCGCGTTATATCGAAAATCTAAAGTCTGGGTACATGGCCTGGTCAGCACTCGCTGTCAATTTGCGTGCATTTGAAACAACGGCAACACGTATGCGCCTGGATTCCAGCGAATAATTTCGTCCGGAAGAACGCAGTCGGCTATTGCCGAATGTTACATTAATTTATGTAAAGCTCATATCAAGCGACAGTCCGTAGGGCTGTGGCAGGTTCCTCAGAGAGAGCCCAAATGGTGGACGACATACGACACGGACGGACCGCAGCACAGACTACAAACTTTGAGTCAAGATAACTTTAGAACTAAACATTTAAAAGGAAATCACAGATATTGGCTTCTAGATTGTTTTAAAACCATTAATTTTTTACTTTAATTACTAAATGTTCAAACTAAGCTTCGTTTTGTATGGAGCCCGTAGAAAAATAAATTATCCTCTTAATCGAATCGGGCGCAAAATGCACGGCGGCACATCGCATCGGCGGCATAAAAAACCGATCCTTATTTATTTGTTAGAGTTCGTTCGTTTGTATTATAGTAATAATTTACGGTATTTCAAAATAGTTTCTTACCTGTCTTATAATTGCTTTAAAATATTAACTATTATCCAGTCTTGCTTAAAATGTGTATTACATCACACTGTGTGATTACACCGTAAATAAAAACATTCCGAATTAAAAATCGAGTTTTAGACATCTTTCGGCTGCTGATTTGAAATCATGATTATATTCTCTTTGTTTGAAATTGGCGTGCAGTTTTTTTTTAAATAATTACTCCTGCTTTGGTTGCACTGTAATTCTACAAAATGTCAAGAAATTTGTAGTTCGAATCTTTTTTTCTTGTGGCCAGTACTAAGGTTTTTTTTGTTATGCAAAGGTTTTCTCCATGGAGTTTGAAAGATTTTATCGCCAAAAAGAAGAACAATGTTACACTAACAACCGGTGCAGTCATCAGCACTGGACAATGATACAATTTATAATTATTGGTATTTATTTTGTAATTTGTTGTTATTTTCGCTATTTATAAATCAAACAGTCTTCAGAATCAGCTTACTTTATTACAAGTCTTTTAATTTTAATTAGTGTTACTTACTTGAAATTGAAATGGCACCGTACATTGGTTGCACTTGCGGTTATATGTTTATATCTCCGGCTCCCGTCAATGTAGCGAGATAAATTATATACCAGATTGTAAGTCAGATCATAAGCAATCAAACAAAAAAAGTTTCATCAAAATCGGTTCAGTAGTTTTTGCGTGATACTCGTTCAAACAAACAAACAAATAAACAAACAAACAAACACACAAACAAACTGACAGACAAAAAATCCAAAAATTGGTGAAATGGAATCAGGGACACCTAAAAACCATATCGTAACTTTTTTTTTGTTAATATCTTCAATGTACAGACAAACTTCCCGCTACAGTTTTATAATAGTTTAGATAGATAGATAAAAGAAAATTTTAAAATCAAAATTACTATACATTTAGGCATCGATCAGGAACTATATTGATATAGGCATCATCTTATTTTTGTCAAACCTTGAATTTTTCCCAATTCACATATTATTTTTAGTGTATTGGACAACACAAATGTGCTCCCAAGATATTCGTTTGAAAGTTCGGAACTTTTAGAGCGTTGATTGTGTATTTTTGATCAAAACACACGGACATTACTTAGTTCATACTTATGAAAAACAAAAAAAACATAAAACAAAAAAAAAACATAAAACAAAAAAAAACATAAAAACATTACTCTCCTTACGCTGACGATTATGTTTCGTGAAGGAGTAGTCAGAGATATTAATATACAGCTATATATATCTACCTCATTTAAAATATCCGGTTTCTTCGTAATCGAGTTAAAAGGACTTATGAAAGGACCTATTTCATTTTCTAGTTCTCAGGTCGTGTTCTTGACATATTCGCGGAAGTCAGCCTTCCAACCTATCGATTTTGTTTTTATGCTCCGGGCAAAGGCTTAACTTTTATATCTTTTCTACGATAAGAGGCAAAGGCATCAAGTTTTACAGCCTGCTTTGGACAAAATAAAAAACCGCATAACAACAATTATGCAATACTTTTAAACCAATGACTGAATATTGTTCTTTCAAGCCCTTTTAATGTTTCTGAAAACGGATTGTTTGAGTATGGCTAAACCAGCGGCCGCAGCATGATGTGCGCGACATAGCTATATCGCGCATTTTATCACGTTCTTTTGCGCGCAAGAGTTAGGGCGCGATTGCGCTATATCGCGCTGCTATACAGCCGATGCCGGAGCAGAATGATATAAAAGTACTAAATATTTATTTGAATTAATAAAATAGGTACGTGTATACAATATTACTTTATTACGGGTTCGAATCTCGTAAGGGACAAATATTTATATGATGAATATGAATATTTGTACCCGAGTCACGGATGTTTGTATCTATATATGTATTCTATATCGTTGTCTAGTCATCATAATACAAGTCCAGGTACTTTAAATGTGACTAGATAATTTGTGTGACAATGTCCAAGATATTTATTTATTATTATTATATTACAGGATACAGGACACAGTAGGCCTGCAGCGTGGTAGATTATGACCTTCTCTCTCTTAACATTACTCGCGAGAAATAGAAATAAAAACTTTATTTGCTGTAAATATGGTTACATAGTATAGGTGGAATTTTATAATTTACAATAGGTTTCTCACACTTAACCAACTTAAATAGGCATGCAAAATGTTACAAAATCGGGATTACCTGGGCCATTATTTTATTCAGGGTACAATTTAGATACAATTTTATTTTCTTTGTTGTATAAATTCTATAAGACATTTTTTACCGTTTTATACAGATTTTTGTTCGTCATTGTTTATAGTAATCATTAAAAACATTTGCAGCGATGTTTTCTTGCTACTTCTTACATTTATTGATGTTTTTTCAACAAAATAACCACTGCGTTAAACCGTCCCTCAAAATTATATTGCGTTGCTTACACAAACAACTGAGTTACCGTAATTTGCAAAAAAGTATAGTATTTTACTTTAATTCCTACGTTTTTCTAAGACTGGTTTCTTATTCGGTAGCTACCGATAACAGTTTATTTTGGAATTCACCAATTTTACTAACAAAATCGCCTTTGTTCCGTTACCTTTAAAAGGGACCGTATTAAGGTACTCTTAAAAAAAATGACTCACCTATCCTCAAAATAGAATCTACTTTGTTATACATTTGGTTCCAGAAATTCTTTAACAGTACAAAAACATTTTTCGATCAACCACTTTCTTAATGAGCTTATAAATTTATCACGTGACAAATCTCTGGTATAACGCGCGGACCGTGGGACATTGTCATGGGATAGTTTATTGCAATTTCTGGTGCATCTTGGATATACATCCCTAGCCATTTTAAAAAAATTTGCATGTTCCACAAATTTCACTATTTCTAATATATACAAGCACGGAAGAGGAAGAATGTTCATTCTTTAAAGGTTCTTTCTTCGAGAGGTGGCTTTTTCCCAGCAAAGGAGGAGAGGATCCTACAAGGAACTATAACTTACAGAAACACTAATTATACTGATCTGAGGCGAGAAGAAACGATAGTACTAGTTCAGCAATTCAAAGTCACATCATGAATGAGGTGATACATCAGAGAATTAGCTAAAGTGACAATGACCTGGTCATATCTGCCAAAGAACTGACATCCGATGGAGAGTTCTAGAGTGGAGACCACGAACTGTCAGACTATTGGATGCCTTGCTACCCGCTGGACCGACGACCTGAAAAACGTCTGGTACGTTTTTCAGGAAGCAACTGGATGAGGAAGGCTGAGGATTGACTTTTGTGGCATACCTTGGGGGACACCTATGTTTGATGACGAGGCGAGAAGCATCTTCCATGCACTATATCTTCCTTTCACATTGGTTGTATTACTGTGTATAGGGTTTTTCCCTACTAACATTTTCCAGGCATCTTGAAATTATTCGAGATGCCACATAGGAATTCTGCATGCTAAAATTTACCTCGGCGTGTGCCACTTAACTGCATGAAAACTTGATGTAAATTTCTCAAACGTCGTCCCTCTTTGTGTTAGGCAAAGGAAAGTCCTGGATTTAATGTTGTATTGTAGGTTATGTGGCTGAAATTCTCTGCAAGGTGGAACTGAAATTCCCGGAAAATTTGATAATGGATGAGGACGTTGGTGGTTTGTTAAAAAATAACAACAATACTTATTCCATGATGAAAATGCAGTTGTTAAACAGTTATAAGGGGATAATTGAGTTGTTTGGGATCAAAAACGGACATAAAATTTTATGTCCGTTTTTGATATCAAACAACTCAATTATTAGACCATCAAACTATACAAAACTGTAAAATCGCGATAAAAAATTTGCTATACCCAACCCCACATATTACTGTCAAGTAGATTAACAGTTTTGTATGGGACAACTGTAGTTTTTTCGCGATTTTGACCTTGGTTCCCGGAGAAAGTTATTCAGTTCGATGGTTTGATTAGGTATCCCCTTCAAATTGTTTCAGTTTATTTTGGACTAGGTACTACTTTTTGGGGTCTATGCCAAATCTAAATTAATAAAATGCACGATTTCATAAAAGTTTAAAACAATTCCCTGTGTTAAAAATTTTGTTCTTACTTACATACAAATGAAATAAAACTAGCTTATAAAAGTAATCTTGAATTAAAGCGATACCATGTTAGTATTCAAGCTGGCTACTTAAAAATACTTTACCTACTCATTAGGCACGCACCAACACGTATTAAGGCTTACCTAAAATATATTATTTTTATTTAATCTAAACTATTATAAAACTGTAACAGAAAGTTTGTCTGTACATTGAAGATATTAACAAAAAAAATGTTACGTTATGGTTTTTAGGTATCCCTGATTCCATATCACCAATTTTTAGATTTTTGTCTGTCTGTTTGTTTGTTTGTTTGTGTGTTTGTTTGTTTGAACGAGCATCACGCAAAACTACTGAACCGATTTTGATGAAACTTTTTTTGTTTGATAGCTTATTATCTGACTTAAAATCTGGTATATAATTTATGCGGACAAAGTCGCGGCTAACGCTCGTTTATTTATAATATCTTCCAAAATACATATTTTAAGTTCTACGCAACCATATTTTCTGGTTACCGTCTCTCACACTGCTCATACTGATGGCAATAAATGGTCATATTCATACATCATCATCAGCCCTCATCGGGGCAGAAGTTTTCTCTCCTTTCTATAATCCTTTTCGATCTTGCTCTAATCACATCAGGATGCTATTGGCATCCATCTGGCCACCGAATGACATACTCCTCTTTTGCCTTATCACAGCCATGCCACCACTTCACCTGGTAAAGCTACGTAGCAAGAGCAATGCGGACCCCAATATACGGCCCGGTAGCACAGTCTGTAGTGAACCTGCCTGCTGTGCCGAGGGTCGCGGGTTCGAATCCCGTAAGGGACCAATATTTATATGATGAATATGAATATTTGTACCCGAGTCATGGATGTTTGTATCTATATATGTATTCTATAAGGTCTAACATAATTAGGTGAAACTATTTTAAGGGGATGATAAGACCATCAAACTGAACAACTTTCTCTATGGGACCGATATTGAAATCTTGAAAAAAAATCTGCTGTCCCATACATTTAGCTCGAGTAGGTTTGTATGGAACAGCTGATTTTTTTCGCGACTTCGATATTGGTCCCATAGAGAAAGTTGTTCAGTTTGATGGTCTGATCACCCCCTTAAAATAGTTTCACCTAATTTTGTTAGAACTTATATATCGTTGTCTTGTCATCATAATACAAGTCCATGTACTTTAAATGTGACTAAATAATTTGTGTGACAATGTCCAAGATATTTATTTATTTATTTAATATCTTAAGTAGTGCTCATACTCGGGCGACTGCGACGCGGGACGCGGGAAGCGAAGCGGGAGCGTCTACGACGCGGAACTCGGTTCCAAACCGGCTCGACTGCGACGTAGGAAGCGAACTTCATTTGTTGATGAAAAGTCATTGAAGCAACACTTCTTTAACTATTGTTAATGTCATTCAACTTCAATTCAATGTCAACTAGTGATAATGTCATTTTCGTTTTAACATCAGAGTCTAACTAAATTGAACATCTAGAGTACTTTGGTACTCTTTGGTAGTTTTTATTACTTTTTGGAAGTTTCTAGAACCTACCTAGTTCTTTTCTTTTTGATAGTTTTTTAGTTCTTGTAATTTTTAGGTTTTGTTGTATTTGCTACCAAAATCTACCTGAAATTACCAAAAACTACCAAATGAACTAAAAATTTCCAAAATCTTCTAAAAAGAACCGAAAACAACCAAAATTTAGGAAAAACTACCAAAAACGATCCAAATCTATCAAAAAGAACCAAAAACTACCAACAAGAACCTCAAGAACCTTCCCGCGTCGTGGTCGCGTCGGTTTGGGCGACTTGGCGGGACGCCATAAGATTACATGGGCAGCGACTGCCGCGCGGTAGACGCTCCCGCTTCGCAGTCGCTTTGGTCGTGCGGGTCTGAGCACTCACCAATTTAAACATATAAGACTAAATACGTTTTGGTGCAAGCCATCTATCTATGAAGACCAAGTTTTAACGTCTTTTTTACGATTCAGCTTATAACCAAACGTCTTTGCTACGAGCTACGTGCCGTAGTCATATTAGGAAATTGCCTCAAACACGGCTGTTACGGACGGCTAGGAGACGACGTATTTGACCCACGTGGTATTTATTTTGTACAGAATTTTTAAGTGTATTTTCTAGAAACTGTTTAGATTAGGCTTAAGACATAGGATACGGTCTTAAGTTACTTGTAAATACTAGGAAATAAATGATAATAGATAGATACTTGTAAATATATATTAAGTTAAGAAATAGAGTAGGTGCTAGATTATAAGTAAATACCGAATTAACTGTATTCTACTTGGTGCCTACTTTATTCCCCTAGCTTAAGAATATTATAAGTTTTAGATTAACACGTTCCGGGACAGTGACCGGCTATAGACGTGATAACAATAAAAGTTCTATTGTGTCTCGTTCACTGCCCCGGAACGTGTTAAGAGATATGTAAATATTTAGGGTTAGAATATAAGATTAATTTATTAACGCATCCCAAAATGGAGAGCGGACGCATTGGCCTGAGAACGACCGGCTAATGAGCGCGGCAGAGTAACAGCCAATGACAGGCCGCCGCCGCAGTGCGCGTCACTTGCGCTCTCCCTTTTGGGACGCGCGCCCGACTACCTGTATAAAAGGGGCGAGTTCTGAGTGCACGATCACATTCACCACTCGGCTCCCGCAACGACAACAAGTAATAAGAACCGTGAATAAACGACTACTGAAATCAGAAGAAATCTTTTACTGAATACTGAAGAAAGAATACGCAACAACAGCCAAGAAAAACTGGAATATACAGAGTGTAGCAAAACACCCTAGTGATTCATAAAGGGATGCCTTCAGATCATCAAACAGCTTTCACTATGGAGCCAACATGGAAATCGCGAGAAAAAAAATGTCCTATACATTTGAGTCGAGTCGGTAGATACTGCAGTTTTGTACCAAACCACCTGTTTTTTTCGCGATTTCGAATTTGGTTCAATAGTGAAAATTGTTCAGTTTGATGGTCTGTAAGGGATGCCTTAAGTATTACTAGGTATACGACGGCATACTACCTATATGGCACGCCGGACTGCCAAACCAGGGTCCTGGGTTCGACTCCCGGTTCGCTCATGGATGTTTATATGTTTGTGCCGTTGTTGTATGGTTTCGATAATAAACAGCCTATAGTGCTTGCTTGGGATCATTACAATGTATGTGCCTGTGAGCGTTATTTATTTATTATTATTATTTACGAGCGTTAACCCGCGACTTCGTCCGCACAAATTATATACCAGATTTTAAGTCAGATCATAAGCTATCAAACAAAAAATCAGTTTCATCAAAATCAGGTTCAGTAGTTTTTGCGTGATACTCGTTCAAACAAACAAACAGACAGACAAAAAATCAAAAATTGGTGAAATGAAATCAGGGACACCTAAAAACCATATCGTCACTTTTTTTTTGTTAATATCTTCAATGTACAAACAAATTTCCTGTTACAGTTTTAATTATAATCATTTATTTCATAAAGATATTTTTACATGTCAAATGCACGTTATAATAGTATAGATATACAATGTTCTTGGTTACACCCCTAGCATCCCCTACATAAGCGGCTTCTTGAACGCATGCTCTACTCCGTCAAAGAATTCTTGGACCAGGATTATATTGATATGACATTACTTGTTATTTAGTTAAAATAAATGTAATAAATATAATCTAATTTATAAAAAAATTTGTGTCCTAATTTGTAATGATGTAATATGACTGTAGCTACTTAGATGTGTATACATACCTTTATAGTGTCAAATACATTTGCTTGTTGTTTAGATATAACTGAGCAGAAGAAACTTGTGTAATATTAATACCTTCTAATGTACCTGTCTCAATGCAAATAAACCATTCTATTCTATTCTATTCTATTCTATTCTATTCTATTCTATTCTATTCTATTCTATTCTATTCTATTCTATTCTATTCTATTCTATTCTATTCTATTCTATTCTATTCTATTCTATTCTATTCTATTCTATTCTATTCTATTCTATTCTATTCTATTCTATTCTATTCTATTCTATTCTATTCTATTCTATTCTATTCTATTCTATTCTATTCTATTCTATTCTATTCTATTCTATTCTATTCTATTCTATTCTATTCTATTCTATTCTATTCTATTCTATTCTATTCTATTCTATTCTATTCTATTCTATTCTATTCTATTCTATTCTATTCTATTCTATTCTATTCTATTCTATTCTATTCTATTCTATTCTATTCTATTCTATTCTATTCTATTCTATTCTATTCTATTCTATTCTATTCTATTCTATTCTATTCTATTCTATTCTATTCTATTCTATTCTATTCTATTCTATTCTATTCTATTCTATTCTATTCTATTCTATTCTATTCTATTCTATTCTATTCTATTCTATTCTATTCTATTCTATTCTATTCTATTCTATTCTATTCTATTCTATTCTATTCTATTCTATTCTATTCTATTCTATTCTATTCTATTCTATTCTATTCTATTCTATTCTATTCTATTCTATTCTATTCTATTCTATTCTATTCTATTCTATTCTATTCTATTCTATTCTATTCTATTCTATTCTATTCTATTCTATTCTATTCTATTCTATTCTATTCTATTCTATTCTATTCTATTCTATTCTATTCTATTCTATTCTATTCTATTCTATTCTATTCTATTCTATTCTATTCTATTCTATTCTATTCTATTCTATTCTATTCTATTCTATTCTATTCTATTCTATTCTATTCTAGGGGAGCGCGTAATTTCTCTATGGTTACACTCGGCCTAGTATTGACCATGGCAACGACAAAATCGTGAGGAAATCTACATGCTTTAATTTCGAAGCATGTAGGAGTTCACTGTCCGTCAAAAATTGTGACGGACTCACTAGCTGTCATAAATTGAAGTGTTGGAAAGGGTCTCTGTTCATCTGGTACCTACATTTTCATGTCGAAACCGCTGAACCAATGTTGATGAAATAGTAATATAAAAGTTATATTGACGACCCGGTTGGTGTAATGGTTACCACGCCGGACTGCTAAACAGCCTATTAGTGCTTGCTTGGGATCATAACAATGTATGTGCCTGTGAGCGTTATGTATGTATGTATGTATATTACGGTAATTTTGTCATATAGTGGTGCTTTATGCGTCTAATGTTCGACTATACGACACCTATACGACAAAAAGACTATCTTAAAAAATATTTTAAAAAAAATTGCTACGCAACATTGAAATCAAAATTGTGTGTCCCAGAAGGGTTTTAAATTAATACTATTAATACAAATGCACTCAATTGACTTAGATTTAACAATAAAAATGATTTAATAGGCGTTGGTGGCGCAATAAAATAGGCGTTGAAATTTAAAAAATGAGGTATTTATTAGAAAATACGAATGTATTTTTGAAAACCTTCTAAGTAGACAAAAATAATTAAACCATGTTTGTAGTATGTATAATGGTAAAACCTTAAATATGTGCAAAAAAAAATTTGCCATCAGGTTTTTTAGAACGAGATAATCTTGTTAATTATTAATTAGTCCCGCCTAAAACCGTAAAATGACTGGGCTAAACATCAAAAGAAAGACGCTGGTAAAAGCTGAATTACAATACTTTCCTCTGATATTTTACATCTTGCTTCCTCTTAGGTAGGTACTACAGTCCATTATTCTGATTTAAAAGAAAAATACAGGGTCATGGATTCAGAACCATAAATGCATTTTTCAGCTTCCGGTATAGGATCTTATTGAAATGAGTCGAAAAATTTTAAGGGCTAGTTCAGGCTGGTTCAGACCATCAGACAGAACTACTTTTTTTATGGTAGCAAACCTGAAAACCGGGGTGGGTTTTCAGGTTTGCTACCATTAAAAAAGTTTATAGTTTGAGTGAAATTATTAAGTAAGTACTAGCGTTAACCCGCGACTTCGTCTGCACAAATTATAAACCAGATTTTAAGTCAGATTATAAGCTATCAAACAAAAAAAATCATCAAAATTGGTTCAGTAGTTTTCGCGTGATGCTCGATCATACAAACAAACAAACAATTTTTTTTAATTTACAGTTTTTATATTAGATTTTAAGTCAGATCATAAGCTATAGTAAGTAAAAAAAAACACTAGTAACAAAAAAAGTATCATCAAAATCGGTTCAGTAGTTTTTGCGTGGTGCTCGATCAAACAAACAAACAAACAAACTTCTAAGTACATAACTTGTAATTGGAAACTTATTTCAAAGACAGAATTATATTAGAAACCCAACCCTCACATTTTA
The DNA here is from genome assembly GCA_927399405.1 of Agonopterix arenella. NCBI lineage: Eukaryota > Metazoa > Arthropoda > Insecta > Lepidoptera > Depressariidae > Agonopterix > Agonopterix arenella. The sequence goes on from OV656704.1 coordinate 3,190,786, forward strand.
ATTTAAAAAAACACAAGATTGGCTAAAACAAGTTTACTTTGTGTAAAGAACATAAAAATAGCCTTGACCGTGATACTTGACATTGTAAACACAACCCTCGCACAACCCTACTAAAGTAGCCCCTAAATTACGTTCGCACAAACCCCGTGTTGAAGTGGGCTGTTATCAGACGTCATGATTCAAATGCTTGAGGATAGATGGCGTTGTAATGAATAGCTTTGTTGAGGCTTCGTTGAAATGGTAAATGTTGGAATATCCTTTTTTGGACATGTAAACTACTTTCATTCGTACATTTATAAACTCACAATTTTTTCACGGAGGGTAGTCTGTAAATACATAATATCCAACTATGAGATGTCCTTACAACCTTCTCTTACTTCAATGCATAATGCCTACGACTACTTTTTCCCCCCGAGGTGATTGTAAGAGATATTCTGAAAACTCTGAACATACCTACACGTACATCCATCCACTAGTACTGTCAAAGGTTTTGATAAAACAATTTAATATGCACTATGAACTAACGTGTCACTAGTAACTAAACTTGGGTATGCACAAACTTAACTTGGTAACTTGTCACTAACCGAAGTTTATGCAGCTTTGTATGTAAGCTCGAAACTTAAACTCTCGTTAATTTTGAGTTGACATGAATAATATTAGTACCTGAAATATATTGCATTTTTATTAACCGACTTCAAAAAAGGAGGAGGTTTCTCAATTCAACCGTATATATATTTTTATGTGTGTGCGCGGATAACTTCGTCGTTTATGAACCGATTTTGATGATTCTTTTTTTGTTGGAAAGTAGGTACTCCAAGGGTGGTACTATGATAAGAAAACCAGGATCTGATGATGGTATCCCAGAGAAATCGAGGGAAACCTTAAAAAATCGTAGTGCCGGCTAGTGCGTTTGTTAATTTAAAGCACTACTATTAAATTGAACTAATGAATTCATCACTGAAAATTGTGAAATAAACAAAATTTTATCAAAAAATTAAAACCGCCTTCAAAAAAACTAAAAAGTAAAAAAAGAATATTGCAGCCGATGACTTTTTCGTTCGCATCATAAGAACATTAATTTGTTTTATACAAGTCGATGTCAAATCAAGCCAAGAAACTAATGCAAGCCCTGTCGCGAATCGTACCAGCTTGACAGCGACTTCGATAAAACAAATTAATGTTCTGATGATGCGAACGAAAAAGTCATCGGATGCAATATTATTTTTTTACTTTTTAGTTTTTTTTCAATTAGTTTATTTTGTGCGGGCGCCGATAAAAAGTTTAACAATGTATTCTAATGAATTAGTTTAATCACTAAAACAATTTTCAATGGTGTGTACAGAAAAAAATGTGAACAATATTTCCTGACAGACATGGGTCGAAAACGGAGAACTTTTTGGACCTGCCAAAAAATTCGAAATCTGATAGTTGCCTGTTTGTCTGTTAAAATCACGGCTGAACTACAGAACCGATTTTGATGTATCGTGAAGCTTGAAGAAGGACATAGACATACAAACTTTACGCGGACGAAGTCACGGCAAACCATAATATCTATAATATAATAATTTATTATGTCGCAGGATTATTGTCACATTCGTAAAATTATAAACTTTCTCGTAGCATTATGATAAACGTCCAAATGGTTGTTAATTGACTCCAGTTCTCATAATATCTTATTGTGTGGGCAGAGCTTGGGCAGAGCCCTGGTGTCAGAGTTTTTTCAGACCGCCTTACGGCCTCTGACGTGGTTTTTATGTAACGACTACTACCACCAGAGATAGTAGCCGGGACCAAGGCTTAACGTGCCATCCGAAGCACGGAATCATTTTCCTTTTCAGACAATCAGGTGATTCAGCCTGCAATGTCCTAACCAACTGGGGAAAAACGCACAAAGTGACATATCACTAGGTGTCCCCCGTGGGAATCGAACCCACGACCTCCGATCGAGAGCCAATGCTATTAACCATTAGACCACGGAGGCAGTCGCAATAAAACACTGAATAAAATGTTTTGTTAAATATAACCGAACTTTAGTCTTCCAAACTGTTTTGTAGCACATAAACAACAAATTGACAATGACAAAGATATTTATTTATTATTATTATTAAACAATCGTTTGGTTATAAATAGCATAACTTTTTGCTATTTACATACAAACGTTTGGTTATGTCCTACAAAACAGTTTGGAAGTCACTTAAGTTCGGTTGTATTGTTGTTCAGATTCAGATATTTTTCAGATATTTTATTGCATTGCTACATTATAACGTACATAGTAATGAAGTAGTCGTACAGGATGTTAAACGTTTTTACAATGTAGCACCCCGTCAGGGCATAACAATATAAAAATATAAAATTGACATTAATTAATTGGGAATTAAATTCAATTAACAATATAATTATCAAACAATCATAACATAACTAATTATTACAAAATTAATGTCCAGTTTAAACAAACATAAAAAATCTAAATTAAACAACACTACTAAAAATAATACATTTGTCAAAACATTCAAACAATTAAATTAAAGTTGTCAGTATAATAATAATTACAATATTCAATATTATATATAAGACATGCAAGTAATTCGGACATGATAGTAAGTATCTTACAAAACTTCCTCTGATAAAAATTCATTTAAAGAAAGTTGTTTAAGTAACATTATAATTTTACTAGCCACAATAAGTGTAATAAAAGCATAATAATCCTAGTAATATTATCAGTAGCTTATTGAGGGTGTTCAGGGGGTCGAAGAGCACTTTGAAATCTCTGATGCATGCAAAATATTTCTTTTATTTAAACAGTCCGTGATTAGCCATATACAAAAGTAAAAATAAACATTTAAAACTTTTAAGGGGGTTGTGGAGACCATCAACTGAACAACTTTCACTATGGGACCAACATCGAAATCGCGAAAAAAATCTTTTGTCTCATACACGTAGCTCGAGTAGATCTGCAGTTTAGTATGAAACATCGCAAACGCATCGCATCATGGCGATTATGGTAACTCTCCCCATTTTGGGAGGAGGCCTATGTCCAGCAGTGGACGTCAATCGGCTGATATGATGATGATGATGATGGAACATCTGATTTTTTTTGCGGTTTTGATATTGGTCCCATAATGAAAGTTGTTCAGTTTGATGGTCTTAACAACCCTCTTAAATGTTTATTTGTATTTTTGTAATACCTTGTATAATTGACAACCACAACACAAACACAAATACCATGATAAAAGACAGTAAGCTGGTGGAGAACAAGCTTCATAGCCTAGCCCACCCGCAGAGTAGCCTGCTTGTCGGTCTTCTACAGAGTGTAATTCGGTGATTGTGCCGAGGAGCTACATGAGCTCATTTCGCCTTCCCCTTTCTACTATCGGACATCCAGGCGCACCGAGGGATATCACCCGTACTTGGTTGACATCCCACATATTCACATTAAGGCCTCATTTACGGAGACGCGGGGCGTCACGCGTCGCGTTGAGCGGCGCATTTTGCATACTAACAGTTCGTTTTCGGAACATCCTGTGAAATGAGCCTTGACCGCTGTATCTGTGTTGCTTAAGTTTTTACGAATAACCGTAGGTACACAGTGCACTCCTCACCACTACACATATATGCAGATAACGATCCGGTCCAACTCACATTCTTGTCTAGTTTTTAAACACACACAATTGCGACTGCTTAATGTTTGTACCTACGAGCGTAGCGTTGTAGCGTCGAGCCTATGTATCTGATAAGACTACGTGTTTTGAATATTTTGTTATTGTTTTCTTCTTCATGTCTTTGCTTTTACTTTTTATTTTTGTAAATGCCTATTATTTAGTACCTAAGTGATTTATAGTAAAAGTCGAATTGTAAGTACTTATTTAAGTAGTAAATAACATAGTTATCCTAACTGTTAATTAAGACGTCCTAGACGAGTCAATAGTGTCATAGATAAACCTAAATTGGTTTTTACTGCACTATTTTGTCAATTTATTGTAATGTTTTTTCATAAATAAATATTAAATACAAATACAAAATTCAAACATATGGCGTTGTATAAGTACGTTTACGGAGAAGCGTTGTCACAAGCGGCAAATTGTCATAGAGTTATTGCCCGCGCTACGCGCCACCTAACGCGCCGCGCCACGCCCTGCGTCTCCCTGAACGAAGCCTAAGCGGTTTTCACCATCTTTTCTAATGCGTACAGCCGGAATGCCTGCGTCAGTATTTTCGAACGTTTACAGCCCGAATTCCATTAAAGTACGAGTGAATAGGCTTCTTCTGGGTAAACTCGCTACATCTTCGACCCCATCTTTGTCCTGACGACTGGATTAAGGTCAGGAGCAGACCCATCGGTAATAAAAAAAATAAAGCTTCTAAATACGTCCCAACACAAGATATTTCACATAAGTTTAATTTTCTACTGCAAGCCACCCACAGTAGCTATCATTGTTAAAAACCTAAACCCAAAAGGCAATAACTCATATAGCACTAGATTTAGACTAGATCACACTCAAATCCAGAGTAGAGCTCTAGAATCCCACAATATTGCAATATACGATCGTGTGGATTGTACTCCAACACTTCTGAGCTCTTGTATATTTTTATTTAGTGAATTTAAAGGATTTGAGAGATACAATTTTTGAGTGGATACCATTTTATTCTTTAGCTCGTGTAGGTACGACTTTTCTCACGTTGTTACGTTCGTATTATGTTTTCTTATAGTCGATGATTTATACTAAGCAACAATTTAAAAAACCTGTCTGGTACGAATGATATTTTCAAGTGCAGCATAATCTCAGCCAATAGACGTCCACTGCTGAATACAGGGTATAAGGAACAGCCCTCCGCAGAGTGAATACTGAAATCAGACCATCAAACTGACGAACAACTTACACTATAGAGCCTACCTCATGAAACCCGAAAAAAAATCCGCTGTCTCATACATTTGTGTCGGGTAGGTACAGCAGTTTTGTATGAAACAACTGATTTTCTTTCGTGTTTCCTGAGGTAGGCTCAATAGTCTCTCTCTTATCGTTTGGGCAGAGCCCTGGTGACAGAGTTTTTTCAGACCGCCTTACGGCCTCGGACCTAGTTTTTATGTAACGACTACTACCACCAGAGATAGTAGCCGGGACCAACGGCTTAACATGCCATCTGAAGCACGGAATCATTTTTCTTTTCAGACAATCAGATGATTCTACCTGCACTGTCCTAACCAACTGAGGAAAAACGCACAAAGTGACATATCACTAGGTGTCCCCCGTGGTAATCGAACCCACGACCTCCATGTCGAGAGCCCAGTGCTGTTAACCATTAGACCAAGTAGGCAGTTCTTAGTGAAAGTTGTTTGTTCAGTCTGCGAAGAGCTGTCCCTTACACCCAGTATAGGCATCCCCCAAGGATTCTATAACGACCAGTCGTGCCTGCTACCTCCACCAGGTCATCAGTTCACCTTGTGAGGAAGCCTACCCTAGCTGCGGTTTCCGGTACGCTGTCGCCACTCGAGAACTCTTCGGCCATCGGTAGATAAGAGACTGAATGTGTGCGATATAGGTACTATTTCGTCCATATTCTAGAATGTAAGGATGGAACGTTACGGAATGGAACGTGAAATCGCTACGACCATGATTGGTCGGATGCAGTGTTACTTAGCCTAACTATCTACTACTAACCTTTAGTAGGTTTTAGCTAGAGCAGCACCAACAACCAGTAGTTGGCTTTGGTGGTTGGTTAGTGCAATTGTATCAAGGTTCACTTTTAGCGTTGTTTCCAACTTACCACAACCACACCGGGCGGGCGCATATTTTGTATCGAAAATAAATAGTAGAATTCACACGTACCACATTTTGCCGTCATTATCGACCGCGTGGGTGAGGCCGACCACATCGCAACCACATCGCAACCGCATCGCAACCACGATGATCACGACGGAAATCCTCACATAAGTTAACATGTTACAAAAAAATTCCAATCAAACGTACACCTTTCTTTAGCCATGGCCGCAGGCACCCTAATTTCTCCATCCACAATCCTCACATATGAAAAGCATTCCCCTATTACATATCCAATCTCGTTCAACCAAAAAAAAAAGCACTTCAACCGCGTTTCCAAAGGACCTAACACCCCTCAAGCCATCTCCAAATTACTTTGGATAATTTCGAGAAGTCTTGTAATCCAAAAACTTGTGTCGTACCCAATTTTATGAAGAAAGTTGGCACGGTATCTGTCTTTTATTTACTTTTAAGCCACGGTTTATATCTTTGGAAACATTTTCGTTTGAACGTTAATCGACTTAGTTTTATGTGAGAATTTGCTTACAGTTGGTAATGTTGATGTAAATGGTAATTGGGTTTGGTTCTTGGAACGTCTGGAAAAAAGTTTTGTTTCTTTTATTTTGTTTAGGTAAGTCGTTAGGGCTGAGTTTACTTACGGACTGCATTTATTCTTGAGTTTGAGGACGATAATGATGTTATTATATTCATAACCTACTCTGTGCTTACATTTTGATATAAAAAGTAAAATCCCACCAAAAACATTTTCATCTAAAAAGTTGCCAGGACGAAACTATAATGGCTCGCACTGTCAAAAAGTTCACGCCGTAAGCAAGGAATAGGTTGAGCGATGATAGCCGATACGGAAGAGAGCTAGCGCCTCAATCCTGAGGACGCGGTTCCATTCCTGGCCTGTACCACTAAGTTCTTCGGAATTTATGTACGGTTGTATTTATCATTTACTAGCTCGGCGGTGAAGGAAAACATCGTGAGGAAACCTGCATTCCCGAGGATGAAAAGAAAATACCATAAGTTCGGAGGTATGCGTAAAATATGGGTGAGCTTGGGGCAAACACAAAGGACCAGCGCTGGTCTCCGTGTTACATAACGACCCTTGCTTGTAATAGCCCAACCACAAATAATAATAATAAGGAACAGGTAACAGTATATAATTCTACATTCAATTCTAACTTCACAAACTTCGCCTTAGTCACAATATGTGGCTTGGCCGTTTGGTTACTACAAGAACTATGTTGTACAACAGAAAAGTAATGAAGCAGTGCTAATTTTTCACTCTACGCCCATGTGAATCTAGCAAATTGGCCATGCCACATATTTTGAATAAGGTGTAGAGTTAGTTAAAGAGATCTGATAACTTTTTGACAGTGCGAGCCATATGGTCTCGTAAAAATGTTCTTGGTGGGTTATCATCTTCATAAGCTATTTTGACTAAGGTCTCCCAGGGTGATGGTAACTATGGGGTAGTTGCAACTATGGAGCACTTGAAGTTATAATCATTCAGTTCTTTTTATTTACTAACATCTGCCTTCAAGATGATGGCAGGTAGGTTTGCTTTATCTCGTTGCAATAACTGCCTCAGTGGTCTAATGGTTAAGAGCATTGGCTCTTGACATGGAGGTCGTAGGTTCGATTCCCACGGGGGACTCCTAGTGAAATGTCACTTTGTGCGTTTTTCCCCAGTTGGTAAGGACATTGCAGGCTGAATCACCTGATTGTCTGAAAAGAAAAATGATTCCGTTCTTCGGATGGCACGTTAAGCCGTTGGTCCCGGCTACTATCTCTGGTGGTAGTAGTCTTTACATAAAAACCACGTCAGAGGCCGTAAGGCGGTCTGAAAAAACTCTGACACCAGGGCTCTGCCCACAAGATAAGAAAGAAAGAAATTACCTCTTCATCTAAAACGCAGGTGTTGGCACACTAATTTACAAATTACGCATCTAACATTGAATCATACTCTATCTCTAATCTACAACCGCTTGTTAACCTGTTACCTATAGAAATCGTTGCACTATATCATTTTGAACATTTCGCTCGGAACCATAAATCTAGACGTGAGCACGTACGAACAAACGAATCTTCTCTATTCGTATAACTATAGAGTAGAGATTCGCTCGGCAACTTGCTGATTGTACAGTCGGAAACATGGAAACGTCCCATTATGCATATTGTCGCGATAACGCTAACATTTAGTGTGTGCTTCTGTTTCAATGGATGGATTATGCATTTTGTGTCTCAAACGGGCGGAATGAGTGGAAATGCAAAATTCCGCCAAAAACATTTTCGACGAAAATACAAACATATATAGCGTGCGGAAAGGTATGGGCTAGGTGCCCGAGGGTCCGGGTTCGAATCTGTATGGACGTCATGCCACGATATTATGTGTGTGTTACTTATGCAAATAAACTGTTTATCTATATATCATGTACCAATGAGATTTACAAACTTATTCACCTACGTAATACCACAGTATAAGACAGTAATCCATCTTCATACAGTGCTACCACAGATCACAAAAACTAAAGGGAGATGTGAAAAGGGGGCGGGGCCAGTGTCGCAGCAATATGCGCAAAAACGGAACACATTGCTCGCGACAGTAATGTTTCAATATATTATGAGGCTGAAAGCCAGTCGAGATATTATGTGTAAATAGTTTACAATTCTTGCGTAGTACTAAAGATTATTCGAACGTTGAGTTCTGATACCGCAATGGATAATGAGCACATTCAAGCTAACAAAATACTTTCTATCTTGTGGTACTGGTGGTGATGCGACATTATGTTTCGTACTCAGCGCGTTGCATCTCTCTAGATCTCTATGAGTTCTACCAAACGCGGCTTGTATGTGTGCTCGCCAGTACGTACGACGATATCTAAGGCAGCCAAGGCAGCGCCAGGCGGTGCTATGCGGAGATATTGTCAGTGTATGCATGCTACGAGGCGTACGCCGCGTTTGGTACCATTGTATGAAAATGGATTACTGTTTTATATTGTGTTAATACCGTCTGCTCGCAAACGGTGAAGGAATCATTTCATCCATTCCATCATCGTGAGGAAACCTGCATACGCTGAAGAAGAAATTCTGAAATACCAATCCGCATTGGGTACGCGTGGTAGACTGATGCCCATACAATACATTCCCTGAGGGTAAGAAAGAAAGACAAATTATTTATTTGGATATCCGATACACAGGGTAGGCTTGTGATCCGCTGCAGGTCATCAAAAGTGCAGTAAGTATTTTTGTGCGGGGTTGAGTTGTGTATATTTGGGAATCATGGTGACGTGCTTTATATAAGGTTCAACAAAATTAGGTAAAACTATTTTAAGGGGATGATCAAACCATCAAACTGAACAACTTTCTCTAAGGGTCCAATATTGAAATCGCGAAAAAAAAATCTGCTGTCCCATACATTTAGGTCTAGTAGGTTTGTTGAACAGCTGATTTTTTTTTCGCGATTTATATATTGGTCACATAGAGAAAGTTGTTCAGTTTGATGGTCTGATCATCCCCTTAAAATAGTTTTACCTAATTTTGTTAGACCTTATATAAATACTTTACAGAAAAGGTAGAAATGGTTAGCAAGGGTGCAGTAAGATCGATCTTTATAGAGCTTATAAATAATTATCATAAGGATTCCGAAAATAAATGTGGCTTAATTTGCCAAAAAATACTTACGGTAGTCTTGATAAGCGTGGCATTTTTAGTATTATTAATTTAATAAATTTCTTTGTGGAATATGAGCCTGGTAACTCGTGTCGTCTGGAGGCTATATTTCAAAAGTGAACGCCAATAAATTGGTAATAAATTGTAGTAAACGAGCATTGAAGATGTCTTTAATATTCACGATAAAATGTTTACCGTTAGTCTTCGAGAAGCCTATGTAAGTACTTCAATATCTTGAGGCCATGAATAGACGTTTCAAGCTATTAATATAACCGGGAATAAATTTTAACTGAGTATGAAATAATATTTTTTTTTTTTTTTAAATATCAGTATCTGGTAATTATAACATAATCGAATCCGCAACGCAGGCTTCGTCAATAATATTATTATAATAATTCAATTATAATATAAATATAATAATATTATTATTATCAAAATTTCGTGCTTCATACTACTATCGAGCACATTGGAAACGAATCTACGGAATTCGAAAAACTATCGTCTCAAAAAGGTTGGGCTACAGGGCAAACCCTTAACCCGATCGTCTTTGTTTTAGGCTGTTTTCGGCTCAAATTGTAGCTGACTAAATTATCTAGAGCAGTTTTACTCAAATTTTTGATATCATTCCTCGTTTCCAAAATATTGAGCGCCAAAATAAATAAAAAAACGTTTTTTTTTCACTTTTTCGGCCATAACTATTTCGCGTTGGATTTTTTCGAATAATTCTTTTTGCACCTTACAGCACTCGTAAAAACGCTTTTTAGCCTGTTTTCGACAACTCTCCGAGATTATAAGGGGATCGCACTTTTTCATGAAATCGGGACCTATACTGGAGCGAACGAAAAGACATTTCCAATGTCAAAACGGTTTTCATAACAGGCACAGTTTTATCCCCAAGGGACGTCAGTAGACTTCACAATACACATCAGAATTTATTCTTCATCCTATGCAGGTTTCTTCACGATGTTGATCTCAACCGTTTGAAAGCCAGTCGGTTTTTATTATTAGAAAAATGTTAAGGGTGTATTCAGATAGTGAAGCTCAACAACTTTTCCTGAGGACTTTCCATGAGTCATAAAACGAGACATTTTTTCGGGTCTCCCATAGAAAATTGTACGTTGAACGTCCACAAAATTTTCTTTTTGTCGACCCATGTTCCTCAGGGAAACTTGTTAGGTAAGTCTAAATCTGAATATACCTTTCTTCTTCTTATCGTGTGGGCCCTGCACGGCTAGGATGCCACCCACGACAAAGCATTTAAACGAGAAAAACGTCATGTGCGCTCTTTTTGGCATAGGTAAAATAATAAAGATGGAGGCACATCTCGATTTTTGTAGCTAGAAAGCGACAAAAATAGAGAGAATCGGGGGTGGCATGCGAGGCCTACTGGTGTCAGAGTTTTTTCAGACCGCCTTACAGCCAGAGATAGTAGCCGGGACCAACGGCTTAACGTGCCATCCGAAGTACAAAATCATTTTTCTTTTCAGACAATCAGTCGATTCAGGCTATCAATCTATATCTATACTATTATAAAGCTGTAACAGAAGTGTGTCTGTACATTGAAGATATTAACAAAAAATAAGTTACGATATGGTTTTTAGGTATCCCTGATTCCATATCACCAATTTTTGGATTTTTTGTCTGTCTGTTTGTTTGTGTGTTTGTTTGTTTGTTTGTTTGTTTGTTTGAACGAGTATCACGCAAAAACTACTGAACCGATTTTGATGAAACTTTTTTTGTTTGATAGCTTATGATCTGACTTAAAATCTGGTATATAATTTGTGCGGACGAAGTCGCGGGTTAACGCTCGTGTACCATAAAATGTTTCTATTAATTGATAAATATAAGGGTACTAATTATAGTCTGGCAGAATTCATCGAGTCGGCTTGTTTTCTGCAAATCGACGTTTGGTACCCTGTATGTGCTAAGAATTACGATATTCCTGGAATCCTAGGTCGTCCTGTCTTCAGGGAGCGACATCTGGGATCCTAGTTACTAAAGTACTTAGCTAGGTAGTGTGCTGCGTTGTCGCATTCCAATTAGAACGTGTGCAGTCGTAATGAACTCAACCGGTAATAGGTCCACTAATTGTGTCATAATTAAGTTAAGGCTTTGTTCGGGTCTCTTTCATTTTCTAATCAGATTTAACATAACATAAAATTATAGTCCTTTAATGATTGCCATCGGCTAAGAATAGCACCATCCCATTTCCTCCCGTGGGTGTCGTAAAAGGCGGCTAAGGGATCTACCGGAGCATGGGCAGCAGCATCCTCTGAGTACATTCAATCTAATTGCGATCGCCAACCCGCCTGCCAAGCGTGGCGATTATGGCAAAACCCCCCATTTTGGGGGAGGCCTATGTCCAACAGTGGACGTCTATCGGCTGATATGATGATGATGATGAATGATTTGGGAACAACGACACATTTTTATTAATGTTGTAAATTTTATTTTATTTATTTTATTTTATTTTATTTGGGGAGCTTACAGCTATAAAACGAATAGTTTACAAATTTAGTCAGCTATAGGCCAATTACAAGCCAATTTTCGGAAAACTTATTTTTTCGGGGGGACTATTGTAAACAGTAGCAATTCGATTCTGGCACTAGCCGGTTACAGCCGCGGCGCGCTCGCTGCGCTCGCTTGCCTCTTGCGCTGTGGTCGCAAGGAACCTAACATGCTCGTCGCTTCGCATCTTGCTAAACTAACCAACTGAGTTGGATATGGGGTCGAAAAACGTATTACCGAATATTGTTACAGTTAAAAGTGATTTTTATCAACAACATCCTTGTTTAAGACCACTTTCGACTACGAAAATCAAGGGGCATCGGTCAAGACTACTTTTGTCTGTTTTTTGCAGTCAAATATGGTTCTTACCGGTTATGAGTTTTGTCTGCAGCATAGCATAAGTACTCAAAAGATTCTCTGTGATTAAACATCAAAACAAATGAATTTATGTCAATATTAGAAAGTTGTTTCACAAATAAAATAATAGGTCTGAAAGTGTTTCGATGTTTGAATTTCAAACTCGGTTCTAACTTATTTTAGTGCTCTTACCTAGTTTTAAAATGGAATGTCTAGGTATATAAGTTTATTTTGGAAAAAATACATTGTTATCATTTTAGGATGTGTCACTTGAATATTTGAACTTTAGCCTAAAAGCTTAAAGACAGACTCATATAATAAAAAAATAATATTACATAGGAGAAGATTGCAAAACAAGAGATGGGTTTTGCCTCCTAAGGCATCGTCCTAATAGAATGCGAATACGCGATCATCGCGCGTGTAAGCGATGCGACCATTGCGTGTTCGCGTGATGGCATAAACTGGGTGTCCTATCATCGCGCAAATTGACGACGCGAGCGAACGAGCGACCGTGGAGTAGGGCAGTGGCACGGCCGATACGGTGCCCGCCGACGCAATTATCGCGCGGATTTTAATTAGGACACCTATTCGAATTCAATATGTTTGATCGCACGTTCGTACGAACTAAGTTCGCGCGAATAGATTTACAAACACTTAAATCGCGCGACCGCGTCGTGCGATTGACCTATTCGGGTTCAATAATTATGTTTGATCGCGCGTTCGTACGACTAAAATTTTCGTGAACCTACGGTGATTGCGCATGCGCGTTCTTATAGGACGATGCCCTACGGTAAAATAATTAACTTTGATTAAAATCAAAGTAAAATTTTCGAAGATTTTATCTATAACGTCACGCCTCTTTCCCAGTGGGGTAGGCAGAGACCAGGGCGCGCCACTTACTACGATCCTTACATACTTCTTTTGCCTCATGCACATCCATACATCTCTTCATACATGCCCGTCGGTTTCGAGTACTCCGCACCTCCCCTTTTTGTAGGACGCAACTGATTTGATCAGCATACGTCCTACGAGGGCGCCCTCTACCGACGCTTTCACTCACTTTAGCAACATATATCTTTTTCGTACATCTGCTATCACTCATCCCCTCCACATGACCAAACCAACGAAGCATACCTTTCTCTATTCTTGTCACTACATCTTCTTTTAATTTACATCTATCTCTTATTACACAATTTCTCACTCTATCTTTCAGCGTCACACCACACATACTTCGCAAGGAACGCATTTCAACAGCATTAATGTTACTTGCATGCTTCTTCTGCCATACATAAGTGTATGCAGGCACCAACACACCATTGTGTATAGGAAGTCGCGCCTTTTTATAATATTATATCTAATAAATATAATATTAATCCGAATTCACACGGTGAGTGGCGCTATTAGATACTCAGATATTCAAGCACGTTCTGTCAGTTTTGGTAGTTTGTAGGTATTGGTTTTTCGTTAGTGATCAAATGATAAAATAATATTATTATTCTGTGAGGAATTTTGGGATAGTCGTTCAGCAGTTATAATTGTTAACATCTACATGGTGAAATTTATATCATTAGCATGTTTTTAAACTTCTTAGTTTAAAAGGATGCTAATGACTCTTGTCTACCCATCAAACTGAACAACTTTCGCTATGGTATGGGAGCAAACCGATCAAAGTAACAAAAAATCAGCTGTTCCATACTAAACTGCAATGCCTACTTGACTCAAATGTATGCAACAGCTGATTTTGTTTTTGCTCCGATCGGTTTGCTCCCATAGTAAAAGTTGTTCAGTTTGATGGGTAGATTCTTAGTTTAAAAGGATGCTAATGATATCAATTTCACCCTGTTTAGTCAGAGATCACTCAACGCTGTCATAGAAGTATACATAAATATGTTTGACATTACGAGACGAGCAAAAATTTACTCAGTCATAAACTTGATACGGGACGGTTCCACAATTTCACATGGATTTGTCTGACTACAACAAAGGAGTTGAAGCACTTAAAGTACGATATTTCCGAAATCGATCAGGACCATTATTATATTATTATAACACTTTATTGTACACACGGACATAATAATACACAAAGTTGAGAAAACATGTACAAAGGGCGAGCTTATCTCTGAAGAGATTTCTTCCAGCAGAACCGTAGAAGAGACAGTTAACAATTACAAGGCAAACTTATTGTGTACAAACAAACAGTATAAATAAATAAATAAATGTAATATATACCTACAACATACAATATATATTAATATATGTATATAATTATATATATGAATATCACTTAAGATAGAGAAAGGTAGTGCTCTTTCGTTTTCTTTTTAAATACAGCTATAGTCTTGGAGTCGCGAATGTCGGCGGGGAGTGAGTTCCACAACCGAGCAGTATGGATGGTGAAGGAGTAGGAGTAGAAGTCGGTGGAGTGGGATGGGATACTAAGTTGGGTACGGATGTGGGATCGGCAAGGTTTGTCAGAAGGGCGGAAGAAGGAGAAACGTTCACGGAGATAGTTAGGATAGGAGGTTAGATAGTTAGGACCATACGTTTATCTACGTACGGAAGTCAAGAGATCAATCTAGTGAAATTATAATTAACATCGAATCAAACCGTACGGGTTTCGTTGCATTGTATTCGAACAATGAAGCTACGTTACTAGATAATTCTATTCATAATGATAATACATCAATATTAAATCTACGGTCCAATAGATCTCAACAAATGTATTTTGCTTATTCCAATATATTAATAATCGTTACATTAGCAGGTCTATTGTGTATCTCGATAACTATCGATTGAAATCGTAGATTGTTACTTTATGTATAAATACACCGTGGAATCGGGGTCGTTTCAAGCCGTAACAAGGTGCTTCAGACCATCAAACTGAACAACTTTCACTCGATATTGAAATAGTTTCAATATTTGAAAGCCTATTGCAACTAATGGAGGGATACCGCATTGGAAAGAGATATGTGGAAGAGATAAGGGGAGACCTTTGCCCAGCAGTGCGACGAAGTAGGTTGAAAAAAATGAGTCATCATCATCCTCTTCCTGATCTTACATGGAGTCGGCGCAATAATGTCGTCTACGGAGAAAAAAGATTCCGCTCTTTTAGCCGTTACTTCTTCTTTCACTCAATCCATTTTCATCTTTGGTCATCCTCTCTTTATGTAGCCATCCATATTTCATATTCTTGTAATATAACACTTGTCTCTTCGCATCACATGCCCACAACCACGATAAGCGATCAGCGGTCAGATTTTCTGACATGCAAACGAAATGAAATCTTTATTGTTTGTGGAATTTTGGTTGTACACACGGCGACACATCAAGCTATATAAAACCAATATAAGCTGGTCGCCAGACGTTATACGTTACTCGTCCTTCGTGCGGCCAGCTTATTTTTGTTTTGTATAGCTTGATGTGTCGCCATGTGTAAATGGCAGTTAGATTTGCACAATATTGCTTCCAAACTTCCTGTCTGTTTTAGGTCGGTAGGTACATGAGTATTAAGGTTAGGAATGATCCTAACTCTATCAATTCTATTCTACCTCATTATTTATAAGCATCAAGCAAAAATCTCAAGTCATCCCAAGAGAAAATGTTACTTTCAATATTCAATAGTTTCCGAGATATCGAAAGGTAAACGACCTCACGGAATATTTCCCGCTTGAGCTTCCACTATTTCTGTTCTAAATTTTATTGATATCAGCCTTTTTTTTTGTCTATTCAGAATAAAATCCATACAAATAATATTATACTTACTTATTAAGATTGTAAATTTGTACATACATACTTACTTTTTAGTCTCAATTTCTAATTTCTATTTGTATAATATACAACGTGTTAATGAATTAACGCAAAACTAGAAAGTAGTTTGTTTAGAATCGAGAGCAGAATCGAATTATCATGGTTTCAACATAGGGAATTTTTTTCAAAATATTAAATAATTGGTTTGTAAAATTTTAAATTTACTGAACCCGATGTCAACCCACTCCACGGGCATACTCATCCTACTTACTATCAAAACAAGATTATTAAAATGTATCCATGAGTACGTTAGCGCTTTCATTCATTGCTGAAATGATAACAAATCATTTCAGCAATCAAAATAATGCAATTATTGTTTCATTCTAATTATTTTGTCATAAATCAGTTGGGGTGTATGAGGTTTTGCGCTTATTCATTAACACGTTGTATACTTTTTACCCGATTAATAATATAGTAGGTTAAGTTAATATTAATTGAATTTCCAACTTGTATTTGTATTTGTATTTTAGTAAGTAAAATGGACTTGTTTTTATTAAAGGTATCTTGTTTCAGTAGTAGAATGGCTGTTACAGAAAAGTTTTTACTTGATGAAGGAATTTGTGAATACTCTGGTGAATACCAAACACAGCTTCAAAATTCACAGATGATGCTGCTTATAGTGTAAAGCTCTTTTTGAAAATATCGCAAATGTTACGAATTCCCGAATTTCCATCTTTACCTTTGATTCACAATCAGGAAGCTGGAAATAGGGATTGATGTTCATAATAAACAAACATGTCATCTCTTTTCATAATATGCATTTCAGTTCTTTTCTTTTCATTTTATTTCATTATGGTGGTTTCAGTCCATACAAAAGTTTGACGCACAATACGCGTTGACGGAATTAATAAAAGTAATATTTTATATATGGAAAAATAGTTTAGAAAATCTAGTTACCGCATCACAAATATCATTTGCAATTTATAATGTCATTCCGAAGATTCTTAGATTCTTAGATTCTTTATTGTACACAAAAACATAATTATGAAAAAAAATTACAACAAGTCGAACAAGATAATTATAAAGCTTTGAAATTTTTCATACATAATTTTAAAGGCTTTATGTCTTCGTATGCGTATTGCGAAAATGGATAACAGGTTACATATACAATAAAATGAGCCTTCTCCAATAGAACATTAATAATTTGATGTCAAGAGATACTGAACTTTAAACTAAAGTCAAATTCATTATTCATAATGACGTCGAAATTGAGTTGACATAATGTTCATAGACATAGAACAAAAGTTTGTCCGTTTGTGTTGTTTGTGGTAAAATTTTATACCTGCTGAAGTCCAACGCCGGTTGCATATTCTTCGTTCATTCATTTACTTCTCAATTTAAACTTTGTATGCTTTAAACACCATACATGAACGTATGAGCATAAAATTGTGTTTTACATCAAGCTAATTTCTTTAGTAACTGACGGTAAATATAAAAAGTGGCTGTTACTGTTACCGCCCGTGGCGTGGGATATCGTTTGTCATACAATTACTGAGCTTGCAAGCTTGTTAGTTGAACCCTAGGTGTTTGGTTAATAGAAGCGACCTGAGCGCGGTCAGAAATAGTACCTAGGCGATGGCTTGGATAAGGTATATGTCAACAATGACAGTCAAAGCTATACGAACAAGTAGAAAAAAATTTCAACCAGTACTGGCCTCTAAGCCCTATCCATATACACACAGACATAATTTGTATGACGCCTCACGCTCACCAACCTAAGAAAGTTGGCCCCTTTTGTTTTATACGGTAGAAGCATGAGGCTAATTCTTGACATATACTTTTTCTTAGGGCGATGGACTATATTTTAGTTGAAGTATTAATTTTATGCAATTCAACAGAAATATCTGTATAGTTAGAGTTATAATTAGACGTTTCATTGAAGCGAAAAAACTTCCTCCTGCAATCAATACCAAAAGGAAATACTATAATTACTCAAAATAAATACGATGATTTATTTAATAAAATTTTCTCGTATTTAGGGTTCCGTACCTCAAAAAAGGGATTACTTTCGTGAGTTTATGTAGTTGTATTGAATAGTATGTGAAGTTTATTTTCTCGTTGGTATCAGGATTATTTACAAAGCTGTTTTCTGATTTTTAAAGTGAAAAACTAGATATCTACAAACATTTTAATTTAAAACTAGCGACCCGCCCCAGCTCAAGTTTATGACTGAGTAAATTTTTGCTCGTCTCGTAATGTCAAAAATATATATGTATACTTCTATGACAGTGTGGAGTGATCTCTGACTATACAGGGTGAAATTGATATCATTAGCATCCTTATAAACTAAGAGTCTACCCATCAATCTGAAAAACTTTCACTATGGGAGCAAACAGATCAGAGCAAAAAAATAATCAACTGTTGCATACATTTGAGTCGAGTAGGCATTACAGTTTAGTATGGAACAGCTTTTTATTTTTTTGCTCCGATAGGTTTGCTCCCATAGTAAAAGTTGTTTAGTTTGATGGGTAGACTCTTAGTTTAAAAGGATGCTAATGATATCGATTTCACACTGTATACATATAAGGTCCAACAAAATCAGCTGAAACTATTTTAAGGGGATGATCAGACCATCAAACTGAACAACTTTCTGTATGGGACCAATATCGAAATCGCGAGATAAAAATCTTCTGTCTCATACATTTAGGTCGAGTAGGTTTGTATGGAACAGCTGATTTTGGTTTCGCGATTTCGATATTGGTCCCATAGAGAAAGTTTTTCAGTTTGATGGTCTGATCATCCCCTTAAAATAGTTTCACCTAATTTTGTTAGACCTTATATAAACCATCCTCTACTCTATGTATTAAAAAAACCGAATCAAAATCCATTACGTAGTTTTAAAGATTTAAGGATACATAGAGAGAGTCAGCGGGAAGCGACTTTGTTTTATACTAAGTAGTAATATGCAGTGATAATGATAGTGAAGGTACGCTACGTAGCCTTGCCTTGGACCCTTCTGTAAAACTTCTTAAATGCGTGTTATTTTATAGTAATTTATATTATATTTAGGTAAGGGAATAAGTGTGCCGTATCCAGCAATCATTTAGTTCAATGTAGCAGACTCATAAAACTTCTAGTTTATTTCCAACACTAAAAACCAAGTTGAGAAATATTTTTACACAGTGAAAATTAAGTTTAAAACTGTTCGTAAAAAGAATGAAAAGCGGCGAGTGCCAATTTGACGCTAGGAGTTTATTATTCTGAGAAAATTTTCATGTTTTTAGGGTTCCGCACCTAAAAGGTATAAACCTCTTGCTCAAAAACAATACAAATAAAATAAATAATATAAATAATAATACATATATATATAAATATATTTATTACCAAAAATAATAAGTACCTACACAAAACCCAAAGCAGCTGAAAACCCAAGATTCCCAAGGCAGTCGGTAAAAAGCAGAACCCTTATAGGATCACTTTGTTTTCTGTCCGTCCGTCCGTCTGTCCATCTGTCTGTCCGTCTGTCGAGACCCTTTTTTTCAGAAAAGGGGCAGACGTTGAATACCTACTGCGGTCTCTAGTTTCTTGGAGGTGTAAAAAAATCAAGGTTTTTGAAATTTGACTAGATGCCAAAGGTGTCCTACGTATAACACAAGGATAGGAAAAAATCCAAAAATTTAGGATCCGAATTTGTAGTTAGTTCGGTATATCGCATAATTTTTTTTTTGTGATTACCAACTCATTTGTGCAGCCAGTCACATCATACCTAATTAAGTATGTTTGTACGGAACCCTCTGGATGTGAGTTCTACTCGCTCTTGCCCGGTTTTTTCATTATTGAAGAGATTTTAAATTATCTTTTCAGAGTCTGGCTAGAAGTAATAGGCTTAATGCTTAATAATGGCTTAAAACGTCTTTTGATATTTTTTTTATTGAGTTTTCTTTAATTATGTATAACTAGAGCGGCACCTGCGACTCCGACAGACCACTGACTTTAAATACTCATAAGTTTGAGAAAACCAATTACGATGAAACGAAGCCTAAATGTTAATCCAAACTAATAGCCCAGTCATTTTACGGTTTGAGCCGGGACTAATTAATAATGGTTTTTTTCAGTATTTAAGAGCCAATTTTAGCTCAAAATTGTACTAACATTTAAAAAATTTTAAATTTAGCATTTATCTCGTTCTAAAAAAACGAATGGTAATTTTTTTTTGCAAGCTTTTAAGTACTTCAATTCTGATGTTAATATTTTTGTTCACTTACAAGGCTTTGAAAAATAGATTAGTATTTTCTATTAAATATCTCATTTTTAAAATTTCAATGCCTATTTTATTGCTCAAAAATAATTGAAATGAGTGCATTGGTATTAATATTATTAATGCAAAAGCCTTCTGGGGGATACAATTTTATTTCTATGTTACGTAGTGATTTTTTTTTCAATATGTTTTCATTATAGCCTTTTTGTCACTAAATGGTGCCGGTTGCAGTTTAAAAGTCCAATTCACCCCTCCTTACAAAACTCCATAAAATAACTGGGCTATAAGCCCTATGCTTCTGTGAAAATTCCATCCAAATTGGTTCAGCTATTTTAATGCATGCACAAACAAACAGACGAAAATTCTAAAAATTGTCTAAATGTATTACGTATCTAGAATCCACGAACACCACGCAAATGATATAACCGCTCGCGGCAAAACTTGCAACATGACTCGAAATAATTATTATGTTATGTCACAGATTACCCCCAATAGATACCGCATACCAGGCCGCCGACGCGCGCCACACATCTATGATTTTGCACTGATATAAGCAACGCGAGTGAGCGAGCTCGAAGTATTGCGACCTTGAAATGGCCAATCATGTTGCATTGTTTCGTGCCCCGCTACCCGCACCTACCGCCAAAAATGATGACTTCGGGCCTGTACAAAATTTTCTTCATGCAGTATAATTATATTGGGGTTAATCTGTGTGTTATGTCCACTGTTTTAGATACTGATACAAATTAAGGGTGGCTCCATAGTGAAAGTTGTTCAGTTTGGTAGTCTAAACTCTAAATATTATTTGCGTGTTTTGTTACACCATGAATACTTTATCAAGATGAGTATGAGTAGGTACGTAGCAACCCTTTGATTTAGCCACTTACAAATCAAAGAGAAAACATAATAAGGGAAACCTACAAATACCCCAAGGAGTCTGGCCAATTCTGAAGTTTATTATCCAGGTCAACGAGTATTGAATTTTCTGTATAGTTAAAGACTTTGGTTGCTTAGTCCAAAGTCAAAATGAAATTGAGATCTAAATTAGAACAAACTGACCCAGTGGCGTAACTACACTGTGCCAGGCCCTTAACAAACTCTTCTAGTGGGGCCCTCGGCCCAATCAACGTAAAATCTACGATTTTTTCTTGGTCCAGGTTAGGTCATAGCAAAACAATCTCCAAAAAGCGATGGAGCGCAGTATTTTGGGTGTAAGACTAACTGATCGGATTAGAAACACGGAACTGCGCTCCAGAACTGGCATAGCGGAAGTGGGGGCAAGACAGCTCAGCTGAAGTGGGACTGGGCCGGACATGTCTGTCGCATGCATTCGGAAAGATGGGCCAAAATCACCACGGACTGGGTTCCCCAGGATGGTCGCCGGCGTCGAGGCAGACCCAGAAAAAGGTGGAGAGACAACATGGATGCCTTCTTGGAGAGTTGGCCAGAAGTTGCACACAATAGAGAGGATTGGAGAGTAAAAGGGGAGGCCTTTGCCCAGTAGTGGGAAATTGAACAGACTACGTAAAAAAAAGTACTTAATACCTAATAAACGTAACAAAAAAAATTATTTCTTGTTTGATTTGTCGTGAAAACTTAGTGTGATTAACTCTAAAATAAAACTCACAAGTGTCGTTCTAGGCTCTCGCACTGAATGAAAGAAAACCATTCCTTTTTTAAACATAACTGACAAATTTAATGTGTGGCGGTACGGAACCCTCAGTGCACGAATCCGATGCGCAGTTGGCTGTTTTTTTTAAATAAATCAGACTTTATCTTCAATAACCCCTCGGAATAAATCTGGGTAACTTCAATTAAAAGCTCTTCAATGGAAGTTATTACATCAAATACGACCGTATTAAAAAGTCACTTACTTTTATCCCATTGTCCGATCCACGTTCAACTTTAATCAGTTGCATTAATTGCATCTACAGTGTGGAATAGGGATGCTAAATATGATGCTACGTATCCATATCCGAAAGTAAGCCAATGTAATTTTGTACGTTTAGCCGTTCAGCGAGGAAACGCTGCCAGCATCTTGGGTACCCTCCCGCGCGGTCCAAACCTGCACCATATTTTAGGTTAAGCTAGTTTTATTTTCTCAATATTTTTATTTACTTTTAATGTACATAGCTTCCTTTATTTGTCTTTAATAAAAAAACTTTATTTCATTGTGTACTTGAATTCTCATAACGGTTTTTTTTTTTTTACTTATATCTAATGAACTCTTGCTTGTGCGTTAGCACTGCATTTCCGCCAGTATCACGTGTTTATGGGTGTTTTTGGTCAAGAACAAGAAGAGATTGAGGATTACGGAGCCTCGTGGCAGGCAAAAACGCGACGCGCGTAATCCACGCGAGACGTGTGCTCGGGTCAGAACCTGCAACGTGACTCCATAACGGTTATTGTTTATTTGCGAAATCAAAATTACAATACAAACAAAAAAAATTAAACAAGATATTGATTATCATCATCATCAGTGATACTGTAATGAAACATCTCATTTAATAAAATTGTTTATGTTGGCAATATTACGATGATGATAGTTTATTATTTGAATCGGGCATCGTATTCGAAATAATCGATATTAATATTGTAATTGCGAAAGTGTTTTGTCTGTCTGACTAACTACTCGTACGTACTGCTAAATTGATTTAGATCAATATATTGATACAAATATAGCTTGAACCATTGAATAATTATGTATCGAACAGACAACGCGAACGAAATCTGTGCACCGCAATCAGCAGTGCGGGACGCGCACTGGTGTCCAGCCCATCAGCTCAAACGAGTGTAAATTCCAAGCACACGAAATCGTGGGTAACGAGTAGATTAATAATAAATGCACAACCATTTACATGTTTTCAAGGTATCTTATTTTACTTTAGCCACAACCTTTATTTGTGTGGAGTTCTAGTACAGCAGAGACTCTCTACTATAGTTCCAGCAAGGCTCAACATTATTTATAGTCCTAATATCCGTATACGAAAATATATTATATATATTTTTTTAAATTATTTTACAAAGAAAAGTTACAATATTTTTTACCAACTAAAAACCTTCCTACTGCAAACCTTGATCGGTTTAATCGCAGGAGGTGAGTCGCTGTACACCTGCGTGTTGTATTTTATTTACTTATAAGTTACATACTAAGATGAAATTTAAGAATATATTTACATTGTTTTTTGTTTTTACATTGTAATATTTTATTTCCTTTGGTAAGTTGTTTAGAATATTGGGAAGCATATATTCTCTAATACGTTGACCATATACATTTATATATGCAGGTAAGTCATACATTCTTACCTTCGTTTTATATTTCATACTCGAATGTCCGTATCCCTATCAACCCTAGGTGTGGACTTTATCGTGAGCGGGTAATTTCTGCATTCATGCAATAAGCGTAACACGAGCCATTTCAGACTACACACCAATTGAAATAAGGTTCCAAGTTGAACGCAAAAGCAATGGTATAAAAGACAACTTTATTTTAATCACTCGTATCGAACAATCGAATGGGACCGCAGACAATGAGGCGTAATTACGTCGTTCTCTCTTTGACAGAGCTTTTGAATTCTTTTATTTTTATTTTTCAGACTTTCGTACACATTTATGAGAGCTTGTGGTTTGTTCAAGTTGGTTTCGATTTGTATTTTTTGGTTCAATGTTTGAAAGTTACGCTAACCGCATATGAGTAGATAATAATGGTCGCACTATAGAAACGAAACTCCCGCGTTAAATGTCAAGATACGCACCCTACCAATCTCATGTTGGTTTAACCATTCTTTGCATAGTCTTTAGGGCCTTCATGCTTTCTGTTGTTGGTCCTGAATACCCCTAATAGTTATCGACCTATTTATATAAAGCGCTTTCTAACAATTTGATATAGTAGGGTTGACTACTCACTTGCCTCTACTAATATTCACTAAAATGGAGTATGTGAGATATACAGGGTGAAATCATCAGCATCCTTTTAAATTAAGAGTCTACCCATCAAACTGAACAACTTTCACTATGGGAGCAAACAGATCGGAGCAACATAAAAATCTGCTGTTCCATACTAAACTGCAATGCCTACGCGACACAAATGTATGCAACAGTCGATTTTTTTTTGTACTCCGATTGGTTTGCTCCCATAGTAAAAGTTGTTCAGTTTGATGGGTAGATGATTGTGGAGAAAAGGATATCAATATAAAAGGAATTTTAATGATATCAATTTCACCCTTTATACCACATATACCACACCTGTATATCCCTTTTTATGTGAGAATATCTGAGCCATGCAGTGGGTCGTATCACATCTTCTTCTTAGATGAAACCTCATGGTTGAGGTACGGACGTGACCATCTTGGGCCACTTGTGACACCACAGCTCTCCAAGGTACTTGTCGTGTTACATCTTTGACCAACACAGCTCCATCCGGTCGGTGACGGGAGCCGTGATGCTCTATGTGTCACATCGCCTAAGCATAAGCCTTATTTCATCTAAATAGATGTTTCAAATAGCTTCTGTTTAAATAAGACACCGACGTTTGTGGCTGTATAAACCAATTCGGGAGCAACAAGGACTGCTGAATTTGCGGCACTTGTGCTGTGTGTCGGTTGGTGCAGGAGCCTGTTCATCTCTGTGTTTTTTGGCTTGCTTTACGGCCAGAGATTCGAACAAAACTTCACCGTGGGTTGACCGACCGTCTGCTAATACCTCCTAATTAAACTTGAATACCATAATAACTTTTACGATATGATGTAGAAATTGCATAGTATTTATGCTTCCTTTTGAAGCGAAACCTCTTAGTTGTAGTCTATACTATTATAAAACTGTAACAGGAAGTTTGTCTGTACATTGAACATATTAACAAAAAAAAAGTTACGATATGGTTTTTAGTCCCTGATTCCATTTCACCAATTTTTGGATTTTTTGTCTGTCTGTTTGTTTGTGTGTTTGTTTGTGTGTTTGTTTGGGTGTTTGTTTGTTTGAACGAGTATCACGCAAGAACTACTGAACCGATTTTGATGAAACTTTTTTAGTTTGATAGCTTATGATCTGACTTAAAATCTGGTATATAATTTGTGCGGACGAAGTCGCGGGTTAACGCTCGTTTAATATAAAATCATTAGCGCAACGTTTTTCTGTCGATGTCAGTCTGTATTTGTATAGGCTATTCTCAGAAACTACTTAATGTAGGGATTTTGATGGATTTCGATAATGCTTTGTCGTAATAGCCTGATTCACGAGAAAGTTTGCGTTATTGTGGTTTCCGTGCGAAGCCGAGGCGGGTCACTAGTAGCTGCTAGTAGCCAATAGTTTTTATCGAATGTGCCGTCAGTGTACCTAATAAACTATTAAACTACTATCAGCACTGAAAATTCGACCTAGAGTCGAGTTCGAGTCTTTGCAAGACTTAGGTATACCATTTTAAAGCCATTTTAGATTATATATATTACAGAGTTTGCCCTTAATTGTCTTTTCCCAGTTTCCCCCTAAGCGTAATTGCTTATAATCTGGCTTTACCTCAAATTGAGTAATATAAGATCAGAGCCTGCCACACTACGGTGTGGTTTGTTGAATAGCTTCCTATCTCAGAATAATTAAATCTCGGGTGCATGCAGGTTTTCTCATTATTTTCATAATGAATATAAGGAAAATTTATTGTGTTATGCTTCGTTCATGATAGGAAGGCCATTGTGGTCTTGTAATACAAAGTTTGAACTGGTTATTATTATTTTAGAAAGAACCCCTTCCAGATATAGATAAATATATAAAATAAATACGTCGGCAACAGCCCAATAGCCCCTACAACAGAGCTCGAAGTCATTGTACCTGGAATTAATTTTTTTTTCATTAAAAGATATTACAGAGTGGCTCAGCTATTTTCCTCCCTATTCAATGAATGCAGCACTACATTAAGTCTTGACACGATTACTATAAAAATATAGCATCACACCGCATGCTCATACCAGCATTGCATAATGTTGACAATATGCATAATGCCCTGCACACACGGCGCGGGCTTTCTGAATTATTGCTCTATTACACTCACCGTCCGTACGTCGCGTCGCTTCATTCGTGTAGAAATTTAATAATGTGCATCTAGTTTTTGAATTTTACAAGTATAATCAGGTGTCGGGTGTGCTTGTTATCATGGTAGGTTAGTTTGGGCTGGCTTGATTTATACTTAAAGCCTAAGCTATATTAACTCTGTTACATACTTCAAATCATCATCTTCATCATTTTACCTATAAATTTGTAAACTTGTAATTACTTTACGCTGTGTATCACTCCAAATCCAGCGCGATCTTCTATCGACTGCCGAGAATGAGACGGACCGCGCTCGCTTACTCGCTGTCTCTGAGAAAGAGTCAGGCTACTGGTTGCAGGCAATACCCTCCACAAACCTGGGCACCCTACTGAGCAACTCATTTCTGTCAATTTTAGTTGGTCTCTGTCTAGGCGTCCGGACATGTAGGGTTCACCGCTGCCAATGCGGTGAGGCCGTCAACAAACTCGACCACCCCGGACTCTGCTGCTCCCGGAGCGCTGGCCGCTGGTCGCGCCATGCAACATTGAACGACGTTATCCGTCGGGCCCTTGTTACCGCCAACGTGCCTGCAATCCTAGAACCCAGAGGTTTAATACGGAGCGATGGGGAAGAGGCCCGAGAGAATGACGTTCGTTGCATGGAAATTGGGGAGGTCGCACATCTGGAATGCTACCTGTTTAGATACACTGGTACCATCTCACGTCCATGCGACCTCATCCAATGTGGATGTGGCGGCGGTTACCGCGGAAAACCTCAAGCGGCGATTATATTGTAAACCTCGACGAGGGTTACATATTTGCACCGTTTGGGGTTAAGACATTGGGTCCGTGGGGGCCAGAGGCGCGCCGATTACTTAAAGAATTATCGGCGCGCCTAATCGAGGTCTCCGGTGACCAGAGGGCTGGCAGCTACCTCGGCCAGCGAATCAGTCTGGCCATACAAAGAGGCAACGCTGCCACCCTCCTGGGCACCCTGCAGCCAAGCGGCGGCAATTTAGAAGATATTTTTTATTTATAAGAAGTATAAGTTTTGTTTCGTTTTCTTGTTTTTCTTTAGGTTAAGGGTTATGTATATTATTATCTTTTCTATTGTTATCACAAATAAATAAATTACGAATTATGAAAGAATCAACATTATCTGAATCATAGCTCTCAACAGCTGTACACTGAAAAATCAACAGCCACACATAAAATCTAACGTAAAAGCCTTTTCTTTTGCTTTAGTTTCACTCAGATAAAAAAAAAGGTGAGACCGAGTTGGAGACGAGCACGACCGCAAATTCAATGTGGAACTTTACACTGTAAAAGTGAATTTTTACGCGATGTTACTCGCTCTTCTCTACTGCATTATCTCAGATGAATGACTCGCTATTTCCGTCTATATTTCTTTTTCGCTCTACTACATTTTTAAAGAACTACTAGAGTTAACCATCGACTTCGTCCGCACAAATTATGTACCAGATTTTAAGTCAGATTATAAGCTATCAAACAAAAAAAAAATTCATCAAAATTGGTAATGTTCGATCAAACAAACAAACAAACAGAAAGACAAAAAATAAAAAAAATTGGTGATATGGAATCAGGAACACCTGAAAACCATATCGTAATTTTTTTTTTGCTTATATCTTCAATGTACAGACACACTTCCGTTACAGTTTTATACTAGTTATAGATTATAGATTTACAGTGTGTAAGGTAAAATATCATTAATCTTCCGGTATTTATACGTTTTACAGGATGTCCACATCAAAAATGATCAGACATAATAATATTATGTTTATTTTATTTCATTAAATAAAAATGCAGCGTTAACACTTGGATTACAAAAGTTAATTAACGTATTAGCCAAAACCAAGTTTCCAATCACTTGATTTTTAAGTTTGAGCAATTATAGCTGTAATCATTTTTATGCAGCGTGTAAAAAAACACCCTAGTAATACTTAAGGGGTTGGTTTAGATTAGACCATCAAACTGAACAACTTTTACTATGGAACCAACATCGAGAAAAAATAAAAAAAATCTGCTGTGTATAAACGAACAAAACAACAAAAAACTTAACAAACATCGAAATTTTGAATAAAGTTATTTATTTAAATTATAATAACTAAACCAAAACTAAATTCAAAACAAAACAGAAAAATTTAATAAGGAACATAAAATTAGATCATATAGGTAGAGGCAATAGAGGTAACCTTTTGACCTCAGAAACATAATGTTCCTATATTAAATACATAAATATCTGATGATCTTTTCAAAGAAGCCACACCTAAAAATACACAACGCGGTTTGCAAAGTAAAATTAGCATTGTGAATACTTTATAACTTCAAAGAAAGCCTACAAATGAAAAAAGATAGCAAAAGTTGTAGATAAAACTAAAAAGTGGAAGATGCGCGATGCGGAGCAATATGTGCTTACTGCCAACATTTTCTTCTTTATAAATATAAATGAATTTTTGTTCGTAGCTAGGCGCATCTCTACAGAGCGGTTCGCCCGGATTGGCAATCATTTTTTTTTAATTTCCGACTTAGTTTAATAGATAGGACAGCGTCTGTCGGGTCATCTAGTCACTTTTCGTGCTAATTAGGTATAATCCTCAAAGCGTGACAGTTTGAACTAATTAAATTTTAGATTAAATCATTGTGCCACCACATCCTTATGCTCTTGGTGATTTTTTTTATGGAGATAGTTTCTTTAAGTGGACTAGATACGGTTTTAGTAACTAAAGTTTAAACTAATTAAACATCTTAATTGTAAATGTAAGTAAAAACATTTACGTTCACAAGATCTACATCTTCTTCATTTAGTTACATCTAAGGTAAGTACCATAACAAATTAGTGCCAATTTGCACTTGCCTCGTTTTACAGCTTATTTAGTCTTGTAAGTTGTAGGTGTATTTCACTTTAATTGCCTTAGTGAAAACAAAGTTGTTTTTATTTATGTTTACTTTATTTATATTAAAAATGATCCTCTCTTGCTACGTTGATATCATCATCATCATCAACTGCCTGAAAATGTAAACGTCCGTCAAAATGCTAAAAACAAATGAAAACCCATTGACAACTTTTAGCCAAGCCCAGGTTTATTTTTGTTTTTTC
This sequence comes from Agonopterix arenella, assembly GCA_927399405.1. Lineage (NCBI taxonomy): Eukaryota > Metazoa > Arthropoda > Insecta > Lepidoptera > Depressariidae > Agonopterix > Agonopterix arenella. The sequence goes on from OV656704.1 coordinate 3,220,229, forward strand.
TTAGGGTTCCGTAGTCAAACAAGGAACCCTTTTACTTTCGTCCATTCTGTATGTCGGTCTGTCTCGCTCATTATTGCATATTTTAGCATGAAGACAGATAACTGTAAAGTGTAAACCCAAAAACAGAAATGTGGTAGTCAAGAAGAAATATTTTTTTTCGACCATGCAACGAAAAGGGGGTTGGAAAAAGTTAGGTTTTTTAATAAATCGAGTGAGGTGTCGTTAGATAGCGCTTGTAAATTGGAACAAAAGACCCATACAAATTAAATCGTAACACTGCTTGTATCTCGAGATATAACCGCTCAAAGTCAAAATTAGTGCGGCTCCGACTTTTAACTTTTAGAATGTTGTCATGGGCGAGGTCCGACTCGCTCTTGGCCGGTTTTTGTTTTTATGGGGGCTTTTAACCATACAGGTATGTCAGCCCAGTTGTAGCCAGGCTTACTATTAGTGTATTACAGGTTTCAGGATGAGTATCAAATGATGTTATATATAATCTAGCCTTCAACCCATAAAGACATGCAATATCCGACTATTTATCCTAATTACAAAATCAAAAAATTCCGTCTTTTACAAATACTTTTAAAACATAGATTATAAGATACAAAATTCTGAAAAACAATCCAAACAAAACGCAAAAGAATATCCAAGGAAACACTATCTCATAACTCTGTTTATTTGAAACCGAAACTTGAATCGAGTTGGAAACTAATATAGCACTTAACAACTAGCATTACCGCACATATTTGTTTGAACAGCCGTCCAATCTAATCCGGTACTGTGCAGGGGCAAGTTAAAAGTAATAAATTGCTCTTCAGTGTACCACGACTCTGCACTCCGGTGGTTTCAGGTTACTGAGCTACGAATACCTTTTATTCTGGTAGGATTAACCATTTTCTTGCTTATGCTTATGCTTATAAAGGTTCAGACCATCAAACTAAATAAATTTCTACATGGGACCAACATCGAAATCACAAAAAAAAGTTAACAGTCATGGGACGCCCGGCAGAAGTGAAACTACCTCAGCTGTCAAATTTGAACTTTTTTTTTTTTTTTTACGGGCATAGGCCCACCACACATTCCCACCGCTGTAACTCCTGTAAGCCAGGATCAACAGCGGCGACCATTCACAACACTGGACAATGAAGTCCAGCGAGCCCGGGGGATGACTCTAATCTGTCTTGGAACCCGCAATGAATTAATCAAAGAAGATAGGAGGAGTAGGAAAACGAAATATCCGACTTCCCTCCATTGCAAACGGGAGACAGCAATAAGAAGGAAAAAACATGGCTATTTTTGAACTTTGAACTTCCGTCACACGAAAAGGTTGCGGATCCGAATTTCAAAGCCTTCCCATAAAAAGTTTCACTTAAAAAAAATCTGCTGTTCCATACATTTGAATCGAGTAGCGAGTAGTAGCAGCGCTGGGTTGGGGTGTGTGGTTGAGTTTGCAGTTTTGTAGGTAACAGCAGATTTTTGTCGCGCTTTCAATGTCGGTTTCGTAGTAAAAGTTGTTCAGTTTAGTGGCCTAAACTACCAGTTTAAATATTACTACCCCTTTATGTTACACTCTGTTTACATCAGCGTAAAAGACGAATACCCTATTCTTAAAAGTAGACTGTATGTTGAAATCCTATATTGCAACACCATTAAATACCGATGCTAGCTTCCTGGTTGCTACCATTTTTATACAATCGCACCTACAAGAACACTATTTGTTGGAGTCAATACCAGCCCAAATAAATAACACCAAGCTCAGGTGCGAATAAATTGTGATGGCTTGACAGTGTCTCATCATCATCATCTCAGCCGATGGAAGTCCACTTCTGGACATAGGCCTCCCCCAAGGTTCGCCATAAAGACCGGTCCTGCGCTGCCTTCACCCAACGGGTTCCCGCCGCCTTCACCAGGTCGTCGGTCCACCGTGCGGGGCCTACCCACGCTGCGCTTTCCGGGACGCGGTCGCCACTCGAGAACTTTTCAAGCCCCATCGGCCATCGGTTCTGCGACAGTGACTTCAGTAAAACAAATTAATGTTCTTGTAGATGCGAATATTAAAGACATCCATTATTTTCAGCTTTTTGGTTTAGAAGTAAATTTGATTTAATTTTATGGTGCAAAATTTAATGCACTCGACTCCAAGGAGATTGCGATAGGAATAGGATGGCAACTTTTTTTTTTTTTTTTTTTACGTATGGGTTTGCTCTTGACCTCAATCTATTCCTCAGGACGAAGATGGGGTCGAAGATGTAGCGAGCTCACCCAGAAGAAGCCTATTCACTCGTACTTTAAAGGAATTCGGGTTGTAAGCACTCGGAAATACTGACGCAGGTAGGGCGTTCCACTTCTTGGCTGTGCGCATTATAAAAGATTCAGAAAGGCGCTTGGTGCGGATATGTGGTGATATCCCCAAAAAGGGGTGATATCCCGCGGTGCGTTTGGAAGTCCGATAGTAGAAAGAGGAAGGCGGGATGAGCTCATGTAGCTCTTGGGCACACTCACCGAAGTACAATCTGTAGAAGACTCTATTTTTTTTAGTATCCTTAAACCAAGGATAGAAATCAATACCTTTCCCAGCTTCCTACCTTAAACTATGAGCTTTTCACGTATAGTTTTGCAACACACTGAGTTTGATTGGAATATTTATTATCTATATTTGCCTATAAACATTATGTTGGTCGAAACTTACCTACCAATTTAGACAAAAATTCTTACCTCGCAGTAACATACAATGAGTTCCAGAAGTTCTCAGCACCGACTATCCCGGCACTAGTTAAAGCGCTTAATTGTTTTCGTTTGCAACCGAACAACAATCTTTTTGTTGCAAGCAAATTGCCTAACTATTACCTGTTCACTGAGTCTTGTCTCGGCAATCAATGAGCAGTGGACTTGTCGGCAAATAACGAAACCAATTATATACTATTCTATTACTTATTCTGTGACGGAAGTAAACGCTATAATACTTATGTTTATGTGGCGATCTATATGGTTTTTCTGATGATCTAGTTCACGACTTTGTAAGCGCAGCAAAGACATAGATTACTAGTTACTTTGTAACCCATACATAACTTAAATACAAAATTATAAATTCTGTTATAACTTAGTACAGCGCGCGACGCTGCAAAGTGGCAGAAATCAAGCAAGTGCATTTAGTGCAAATTGTAGGTATTTATCTCAGTACCTATGGCCGAGCGATGGAGGCCTGGCGCAGGCTTATGACATTCTTAAGTTCAAATTCATTTGTTATTTTCTTCTGTGAGCCAAGTGAAATGAAATGAAGAACTTAATTCTACTCTAATTGAGCCTTGTGTATTTTAAACTACATTTTAATTTGGTATGTAGGTTAACTTGATACAAAAAGACAAATATTCTACACATTTAGTTGAATTGGTCAACAAAATAAAGCAACATTGACCGGTTTACATGTTTGGATGGGTGGGTTAGAGAAAATTGCCCAGCTCATTTTTATTCGTGAAAGAGGGCATGCAATTCAACGGCTCTCTCGAAAAAGAGTGAGAGAAATATAAGTCTATAGGCTTAGGCTTATTAGGCCTGGAGGCTGGATTATACATCAGCCTCAATTTTGTGTTATCAAAACAACTAAACTTAACTAAACACAACTTCACTAAATTACAAAACAATCAAAAACTAAAATTGTTACAAATAATTGCGAAATATTCCAGTGGCCTCAAAAAGCAATATTTCTCTCCAATTAACTATTAGTAGTCTACTGAAACTTTTTGCTGGTTGCAAATGAAAACTAACAACAGTTACTAAAGTTGGTCTGGCTAACTTTTGATAAATTGTAACGAGGCCAGCCAAATTGTAACTGGATAGGCCATTTTATACTTGTGATTTTTTAACGTCAAAACTTTCCCTAAACAACGGTCAACTATAAACTATTATTAGAATACATTCAAGTTTCTTATGTTGGTTGACTGGCCGATAAGGCCGAATAGTTCTCGAGTGCCGACCGGAAAGCGCAGCGTGGGTAGGCCTCGACCCGGTCCGGTGGACTGACGACTTAGTGAAGGCAGCGGGAACTCATAGGATGATGGCAGCGCAGGACTGGGCGTTGCGGTAATCCTTGGAGGAGGCCAATGTCCAACAGTGGACGTCTATCTGTTGACTGAGATAATGGTGCTGATTGACAAGTAATAAGTTCACCACGGTTGCAAATCAGAGTCCAAATAGGCTTTCCGGTCAGTGTGTTCTATCATACCTATCAGCAAACGGTGAAACCGAATCAGTTGCCGATGATGTGGATAATATTTTGTTATATTTTAAAACTTTTTTTGCAGTGACAATGAATCTATTTCATTTCCACTCAATGACATGACATGCCGCCGTCGCGTCGTGGACAATAGTTTTTTTTTTTTTTTGAAAATATCTATTACAGCTTTGCTCCGGGAGCAACTACTGCTTTTTACTGCGGGCTATTGGAGGGACCACGAAAGGTCACCGAGCCAATTGAATGAACTTAAGCAACCGACCTAGGGGCACCCAGAGGGGTACGGACCTCGGCCTAGGACGTTGCTGGGGCTACGCGGCGGATTGTGTAGCTGGGATAGGTGAGAAGCGGCCTGGGATTGGCCTATAGCGTCTGTAGGCGCCAGAATTGAAGGGAGTGTGCAGTGGTCGCGGCTGTCTCCGCCGGCGGGGACGTCGATTACTGTGTCGGCGTGTTGTTGTCGTGTGTTGTGAGTTTGCGATTGTTAGTCGTGTCTGTTGGGCCGCCTGTACGGCAACCGTGATCTCATCGTCTGGATCGACCAGTACATTGCGGGGTCGACGTCTATTCGTCCTAGTAGTATCACAAGGATAGATGGCGTTTGCCCTAATTAGAGGGTTGGAGTGGCGGGGGGTGGTGGCGAAATAGTCCGCCACCATGCATTTGAGTAGTTGCTTGATGGTAGGCAACTCTAAGTCGAGATTAAGGTTTTTGTTGCGTACGAACCATGGCGCACCAGTGGCCGTACGCATGAACCTATTCTGAATGAATTCCAATAGGTGGATGTTGGTGGGGGCGGCGTGCGCGAAGCACACTCCGGCATACGTGATTATCGGTCTGATGCCGTGGACAATAGTGTTTTTGCTGCTCGCATTTAACTCACAATCTGAAACGGTAGAAATTTCACAGTATAAAGAGTTGTGTAACAATTTTTGGAATCTATATTTAAACTATTAGCATAATGTTAATGCGAATTAATAAAGCAATCAAGGTGATCCATAATGTCTGCGGTTTGGTTTCAATATCTTAATTAATGCAGAGAATTTTGGTATCGATATTTATTGGATTGTGTTAAGATTTACCGTGGTTGAATAGGTAATGTAAAAAAGGCTACTATAAACTCGATGACTATTTGATTGACCAAAATGTCTGGTCTTGACAATGTTACTCTATGTAATGCTATATTGTATTTTAATTGTACTTTGTATAATTTGTTTTGTTTTAAAGATGTGTGTTGTACAGTTTCTATGGCCGCATCTTCTCTCAACGGAACACCTTCTTGCATTCGATTGTGAACCTTATTTGTAGTCGGTTACGAGTTACGTATTCACGATGAACGTTTTCTAAGTATGGAGCATATTTCCGAGAGCGACGGTATCGCCATCTGTTGGCATCTTTGGTATGACTTGTGGGTCCTGACGTCAGTAGCAAGTTTCCACATACTAAATAGATGGTAATGCTGTAATTGTCAATGCGAAAAAAAAAATCTCTATAGGAAACTTTGTGTTTTTTGCTGACCTTCGTCTTATTGAACTGATTGCTTGAATAAGAATAATAAAATAAGACTAAAAATAAATTCTGATCTTATGTGTGAGCTGTAGAGATTCAATGAGCGATATAAAAGTATAATAGCCTGTAGCATCCCATTGCAAGGAAAAGGCTTCCTCTCACGAATAAAGGTGAGAGGGGAAGGGTAAGTGGAGGGGAATAAGCAATATAAGTATTTAGATCATTTTAAAGAGACCATTCATCCAGAAGGGTAAATGTTAATCATGTAACAGGCCTATAAGATGTTGTAACAACATGACTACAATAAATATATTGAGTATTGAATCTTCTACTAGCTTTCATTTGATACCTATGTTATTAGTTATAATAACAACCCAACTTTTTTATTCCCCCATTCCTTTTGAATCGGCGATGCCACTCTTATAATTATTAAGACTAATCTAATGACACCATAATAATAATTTGATAAAATCCGTCAAGCTATTTAGGCGTGCGTGCCAAATAATTACAATAACATACAATCGAAAAACATTACCTTCCTTCTGCCGCAGTCGGATAAAAAATTCACAGATTTCGTGCCTCACACGACTATCGACCACATTGGAAATGAATCTACGGAATTCGAAAAAATATTGTCTCAAAAAGGTTAGGCTACAGGGCAAACCCTTAACCCGATTGTCTTTGTTTTAGGCTCAAATTGTAGCTGAATAATTGTCCAGAGGAGTTTTGCTCAAATTTTTGATATCATTCCTCGTTTTCAAAATACCGAGCGCCAAATACAAAAATTCGGAAAAAAAAAATTTCACTATTTTGGCCATAACTCTTTTTGTTTTTGACTTTCTCGGATAACTTTTTTTGCACCTTGCAGCTTGTAAATACGCGTCTTTTGAGCGTTTTTTGAATATCATATCTTCACAACTCTCCAAGATATAATCGAACTTTTCGGGAATCGCACTTTTTCGTGAAATCGGAGCCTATACTGGAGCGAACGTAAAGACATTTCCAATTTCAAAAGCAATAAGCAAGTTCCAAATGTCAAGAACAAGTTTTATTACAAATAGATTTCCAAAGCATTCTCCCACCCTTTCACATGCGCATCCGTTAAAAAGCTAAAATTCCAAGAAGCATTTCCCGAGCCCCAAATGGTCCCTGAAACGTCTCGATCCAAAAGTACTTAAGGCCATCGGGGAAATTTATTTTGCTGGAAGCGGAACAGTGCCGGCGCCTAAGCCTTATCATCGTTCTAATAAGTTCCAAGCCAATACGGGCTTTAAACTTTATTGTTCAGCGTCATTTTACTTTACACAGGCTGGGCGTTTTAGTTTTGTAAGATGGACGAGGCCTTACGGTTAGTAATAATTGTGATGATTGTTGGGTATGGCAGAAGAGAAATGCATCTAGAATAAATGCTATCGAAATGCGTTCTTTGCACAGTATGTGTGGTGTGACTTTGAATGACAGAATACGAAACAGTGTAATTAGAGAATGATGCGGATTGAAAGAGGATATAGTGACAAGGATTGAAAAAGGAATGCTGACATGATTTGGTCATGTGGAAAGGATGGTTGATAGTAGACTGACGTATGAAATATATAAAGCGAGTGTGAATGAAACAGTCGAAAGGGGTCGCCCTAGACGTACGTATGTGGACCAAATTAGCAGCGTACTTAAGAAGGGTCAGATCAAATGTACCCGAAACCGACGAGCATGTATGGAACGACTTATGACTGTGGAATAGGCAAAAGAGGTGTGTCAGGATCGTAGCCACCTCAATGGGACACAGGCGTGAGTATATGTATGTATGTAATAATTGTGACAGTTATCAAGTCGTGTTATATTGTAGAGTTTTTGACCCCATTTTCTCTACAGCGACAACACGTTCTGTTCCAGTAGCTTAAAAAAAAGATTTGACGTTTAATAAGTGGGCTTCAAGCTCCAATGCTGAATAACTTATTTTGAGTTTGACTTTGAAGCAATAAACACATTTTTCTTTGATAAATTCATCTTAAATTGCTGTCAAATCGATAAAACTAAATTGGCAATCGTTTAACATTTTCAACTAAGCTAATAGGTTGCCAAAGAGTTGTTTATTAGAAATTAAAATTAATTTTTCATTGGCATTGTCACTTTCTGGTCTGTTCTTAAAACTTTCAGTGTGCACTACGTAAAAGTTTGTGATTGATGCGATCATTTTAAATTTAAGATTACCTCAGAAAAAACCAACAATGGCTTTCTTTGAGTTTTAAATATGGTATTTTATATTTAATTAATTTAATAATCGGCGATCACTCCATGAGCCTTAAAACGAAAGTCTTCGATCAGTGTGTGTTGCCAGTGATGATATATGAAACAAAGACGTGGTCGTTCACTCAAGGCCTTATAAAAAGGCTGAAAGTCACCCAAAGGGCAATGCTCGGAGTTTCCCTGCTTGATCGAATCAGAAATGAAGAGATCCGCAGAAGAACCAGAGTAACTGACATAGCCCAAAGAATTGCTAAATTAAAGTGGCAGTGGGCGGGGCATATTGCTCGCAGAACCGATGGCCGATGGGGCCGAAAAGTTCTCGAGTGGCGACCGCGTACCCCCCCACACGGTGGACCGATGACCTGGTGAAGGCGGCGGGAACCCGTTGGATGAGGGCAGCGCAGGACCGGTTGTTATGGCGATCTTTGGGGGAGGCCTATGTCCAGCAGATAGAGATGATGATGATGATTTAATTGATTGATTAATCGGCGATTATTTCATGAGCACGCCGAATGTCCATTACTTTTGAACTTTGACTACTTATATAAGGACTAGTTACGCGTGTTATTCTACAAACAAACATTTCTGCCACTTTTTGCGGGGGGCGAGGTAACATGAAAACCGCACCTTTGGATTTTATTCCCAAAACTTTAGATTCTAATTTTGAACGTTAAAAATCATGGAAAGTAGTCTCGTGTGAACCCCAAACGTTCTATGTTCAAAATTATTGTTTCACAATTATAGACTGTCTCGTTTAGTGATAAGGTATAAAATTGAATGTAAATGCACATGATTAATTGATCTTATACCGTGGCAGAGGAGAAATGCTACCGCAAGTCCAGTCCTTATAATAAATAGTCAAAACTTTTGAAACAAAATAACCTTTATAATGTATCGTTACGCAATTGAATTTTACATTAATAATATTCTTGCTAGGGATACTTGTTGCTTACTCATTTTGTTTGCTGTAAATCCAGACAGTTTTAGAGTAAACCCCTGAGCTCACTATGTTCACAGTCTCGTGTTATTAATGGTCACTGCTGACATACGAGTTGCAGTGATACGACTATACGACTGAGTGGAATATAAACACAATCTAGTTAAACAAACTCTTGAACGTTTTCATTCACATATTAACATAAGGTACACTTATAAAGTGAGCTTTATACAGGATGGTAGAGTTTAGGTAGTTCAAATGAAAACATTTCTGCTACAGATTGTATACCTGAATCCATACACAATAAATTTCATTCATTCAATTATAAGATGCAAGGGATAAGAAAGGATTCTTTTAAAACAAAACCCTAAGGGGGTTTTTGGGCCTTGACAGGCCCGCAGAGCCAGTGCCACGTAGACCATCGCTGGTCCTTTGTGAACGCCCTTTTTTTTAAAGTTCCTTACCAATCCCCACTGCGGCCAGAAAACGCAGTAGATTCTTGATAGGGATAGTTTGTATCTCATCTGGTGACAGAACCTGCCTACCTAGATGAGTACTACGTTTGTACATCAGTCACATAGGAGGTGCAGAGGAGTCTCCATTTCCTCCTTGCAGAATCTGCAGCCGGTGGTGTCACTTAGTTTCAGTGTGTGCATGTGCTTATTTAATTTGCAGTGGCCTGTGAGTAACCTTGCTATTATACAAATTTGATCTTTGCTGAGGGCAAGGAGACCATTCGCAAGTTTGCGATTGTAGCCTTTGATAAGTGCTTTGGAGTGGCTCATGCCTGGGGTCTTGCACCAAAGCTTTATTGCCTCTCCAAAGAGTCGTTCGTCTCTCGTTCAAAGAGTCGCGTGTTAGACTACCAGGTACTCCAAGAAAGGGTTCGGGCCTATGAAGTGGTTTTCTGTTCCTCTTCTGGCCAACTCGTCCGCCCTTTCGTTCCCTTCTATGTCTGAGTGTCCTGGCACCCATTGTAGCACAAGCTGATTGTTATTGCCTAGAACATTCAATTGTGATATGCAGTCCTGTACTAGTCTAGACTTTATGATCGGAGAGTCTATGGCTATATATTATATATAAGGGGATGAAATGGGGTGTAAAAGTTTGTTTAGAAAATCAAAATCCACGAGGAAAAAGTCGCGGGCAAAAGCTAGTGTAATAATCAATAGTATTTTTTATACTTTAGTACATGACGAATTAAAGTCTTTCTCTGAAGCATTGTAGGTATTTTTTTAGTAAATTAAAATACAATATAACTATAGTAAACAGGCATGCTTGCAAAATCGATGAGCAGTTTACAAGAACTTGAAGTTTATTTGGCATTTTCAGGGTTTCGTAGTCAAACAAAGAACCCTTTTACTTTTGTTTATTCTGTCTATCTGTATGCCCCTCCTCAATTACTCTCTCAGGCGATAGCCGTGATAGATAGATGTCGCTAAAGTGCGATTTATAAAACATCACACGTTCAAACCAGCAGTAGAAAGATGTATAATTTCCATAGTAATTTTGACATTTTCTTCTGCTGATTGCATTGCATCTCACGTTTAAAAATCGCACTCCTGGACGAAATCAAATGGCGCTCGATCGAGAAAAGCAATCAATTGCTTTTCGTAAGCTTTTCATACAATTACTACGGAACACTATCTTGGGCGATTCTGACACGCTATTGACTGGTTTTTTAACAATAACTCTCATTGCGATTGTCCATTGAATGTCCTTCACGGCGTCCTACTTTAAGAAAATTCAATCTATCGAGCTTTGTTCTAAGCTTCGAAGTCTATTAGGCAAAACATCAAGGGAATATAAAATGAAAGGCATTTGTAAACAGAACTCTAGCTTAGTTTCAAGAATTAAATTTTCTAAAATTGTTTTTAGTTTGTCATCCCTCCTCTAGAGGATTTGGAACGGATTTACTCTGTTTGAAAATTTGTTACATTAGCTGTTTAGATTTAGAAGATACTGGTCCTTTGAGATTAACTCGTTAGGCTTTATTGATGGAATATCGATTTGAGTTGGATTTATTATAGTTTGATGGTTTAGTTTTGATGTATGGGAGTGAATGTTGGGTATGGAATAAAAGGAATGAAAGTCGAGTGAATGCAGTAGAAATGCGCTCCTTACAAAGTATGTGTGGTTTTACTTTGGTTGCTCGAAACAAGAACAGTGTGATAAGAGATTGGTGTAAGTTGAAGGATGATATTGTAACAAGGATTGAGAGGGGTATGATTAGATGGTTCGGTTACGTAGAGAGAATGAATGAAAGAAGACTTACGAATGAAATTTATCAAGCAAAGGTGAGCGGAAGTGTTAGGAGAGGCCGTCCGAGGAAAACATACCATGATCAAATCAATGATCTTTTCCGAAAAGGACAAGTGCTTAGCACCCTCAACCCACGGAAGTGCATGAAAAGATGTATGAATGTCAATGAGGCTAAAGAGGTGTTTCAGAGTCGAAGCGTGTGCTGGTCCGTGGTCTCTCCTCCATGGGACAATGGCTTGAGCTTATGTATGTATGTATGTTTTAGAAGGAATCATATAAATAACTTATTGTAACAACGGTGGTTGTCGTGTGGTGTCGGCTAAGAATAGCACCATCCCATTTCCTCCCGTGGGTGTCGTACAAGGCGACTAAGGGATCTACCGGAGGATGGGCGGCAGCACCCTCTGAGTACACACATTCAATCCAACTGCGATCGTCAACCCGCCTGCCAAGCGTGGCGATTATGGCAAATCCCCCCCATTTTAGGGGAGGCTTATGTTCAGCGGTGGACGTCTGTCGGCTGATATGATGATGATGATTGTAACAACGGTATTATTAAAAAAATCTTTAAGATTATAATAAATTGTCACAAGCATGCATGAAAGGACTAATGAATATGGAGGAAGCTAGAGTGGTTTGTCTCCGGACAATCTGGCTACCTGTCGTAGCAGGCGGCGTTCCGTTGTCTCTGCATACTCCAGAGTGGGAGACAGACGTGATGTATGTGTATGTCATTATTCATTAACGGATAGCTTAGTTCAGTTCAAATATTCATTCTCGGATAAATAATATTCTTCTTGTGCCATCTCTTATTATATCACTTTCATTTAGGTGTATAATTGGGAATTTGGTGAATGCTTACCCTAAATAGCCTAGGTAATGGAACTGGAAACGAAATAGACACACAAAACAGGAAATAATAATTACGTTTAATAAATGAATTTCATAACTAATTACTCTAACTAGCGGCGCCCGCAAATGCGTACGTCTGAATTTAAATACTTATAACTTTTGATTGAATGAATCGATTGCGATGAAATAAAGCCTAAATTTTAATCCAATAAGCCTTATGTAAAAACAAACAAGGGAACTTGAAATAAAAACTGAAAAGAAAAAACGAGTAGTCTAGTATTCTGGTCGGTCTGTGCTGGAAAGTACAACAGTCGGTACCCATTATGGGGAAAAATTTGATCCGGTCTAGAATTTTTAATCGATCGGCCTATCTATCGATACTATTGATTTCTTTTTTAAATTTATAATTATTAATGGACTCTTGCTTTTGCGTTAGCACTGCATTTCCGCCAGCGTCAAGTATTTAGTGGGAGTATCTATACCAATTTCAAGGATTATCTTTGATCAAAAACAAGAAGAGATAGAAGAAGAGATATCAGCGGAGACCTATAATTGGCTTTCTGTTAGCCTTCCATATTTGCGGAGCCTCGTGGCAGGCAAAAACGCGACGTGCGAACACCACGCGAGACAAGTGCTCGCGTCAGAACCTGCAACGTGACTCGATATCGATACTATTGATGAGATCGTGACAATACTTTTGTAGGAGTGCAATAATACTTATGCTTCTTATGAATCATAAAAGTTCTGGAAAACAATTCTAGGTATCGATAGCATCGTCACGGTCTGGGGGTCTACCCGGACTTTCGAACTTCGTAATTGCGTGAACGTCAACTCTATTACAATCAAGTTCAAACCAAAATATTAATTGAATATCAAATGGGCACAGAGCCAGATCCAAACTATCGATCGACTGAATATGAACGCTTTGTTTAGAGTGACTGAAGATGAAATATCTCGACCACTCGTGAAGTCAAGACCTGGAGTGCAATTCTCTAAGCGTCACATCTCTGTCAAAAACATCGATGAGCTCACAAATGTAACATTCTTCTTGCATCCTTCAGATTGTTGAAATTTTTATAAAGATATATGACACTTGACATAACCATAGCGAATACCGAATTGCCAGCTCGCCGATGTTTCAACGACGAATTGAAGGTTGTGATGATGTTTGCGCTTAGAAAATTGCATTGCTGTATCTTCGGAAGGATTTTAAGGAGTAGACAAAGGGAGATAAATAAATACAACAAATAAGGTGTAGTACATTTTTATCTACAAAAATAAACGAAAAAATTCGCTACACAGGGTGTCAAAAAACGTGACATCGTGAAAAAGTCTACATCCGCCCATCGATAACCGATTCTGTACCGTTGTTATGTGAATCACGTTTCAACCTTCGCAAAGGTTCCATCTACCATGAAAAGGGTTAAGATTTATAACCTTTTCCAACTTATTCGCTATATATTTCGTATATCGGTGACACCTGCTATAATATGTTAAAACGGTCGACGTTTTTATTTTTTTGGCGTAGATAGTCTGGTCAATTTATGCGGTCAGATTAGATGTCAAAGCGAGTTGAATTTAGTTTGGGTGAATAATTAATTTGTGTTTGGTAGAGTCTTGCGTTTAATTGACAGGTTTGGTAGACTTTAGTAATCCATTAACATCAGTGTGATTTATTTTAAGAGATCTACAAAAAGAAGAATAAACAAATTAATACACCACTAGTTTTTAATTACCTACTAACAAAATGTTAAGGGTGAATTCAGATGTCAGACAATAAAACAACTTTCCATGGTTTTCGACTCATGACATAACCCTAACTAATATCGAATTGAAAGCTTGCCGATGTTTCAACGACGAATTTAGAGCGATGATAGCCCCTACGCAAGAGAGCTAGCGCCTCAATTCTGAGGCCGCGGTTCGATTCCTGGCCTGTACCACTAAGTTCTTCGGAATTTATGTACGGTTGTATTTGTCATTTACTAGCTCGGTGGTGAAGGAAAACATCGTGACGAAACCTGCATTCCCGAGAATGAAAAGAAAATACCATAAGTTCGGAGGTATGCGTAAAATATGGGTGAGCTTGGGGCGAACACAAAGGACCAGCGCTGGTCTCAGTGTTACAACTACCCTTCTACCCTTGCTTGCAATAGCCCAACGACAAATAATCAATTAATAAGGTTTTGTGACTTGTGTTTATGGCAGATCACACCTCACAACGTTATTATAAAAGCATATTGACCTGACTAGAACGTTGCACGTCGTGGAGGGGTTAACGAGCTAATGCACGATTAACACCTGCTCGACCGGTGCCTAGCTCCGCCTGATACCTATTAAGAGGTTAAGCATTTTAACACTAAATTGTGTTGATTAGACCAAAAAATAAAAGCGTCATGTTCTATACTTTCAGAGAAATTTTACTCTTAGCCGTTCCTTGTAAACACCAACTCACTAACACACACACTCACCCTCACTCACAGTTTATAATTTATATTTCAAAATTTTTAAATGAATGGTTATGTTACTGAATTTCATTGCATGTCTTCGTTACCTTTATTAGTTGTAACTTAATTTTCTGTAGATACTCAAAATTTCTTTGTTAAATTGTTTCAAATGTTAAATCTCATAATCATTTAACTTCGCTCACTCTGTACTAAAATTAGTATTTTTTTTCCTGACAATTCGTAGAGGATTCCCGAGATTCTGGCTTGCCACATGCGGGGTCCATTGTATCATGTGTACTGAATTTCTCTTTTGCTAATAAAGCTTGCTTTTGCTATTTGTATTAGTATTTTATCGAAACTGAAAAATAAAATATTATCAAAAACATGTTAACATACGTGACTATGTAAAAAATTTGTTAGATAGCTTATCATCATCATAGGTCTTATTTCATCCAAGTAGATGTTTCAAACAACGTGCAATAGGAATGGGACACCGAGACGTTGTTCGCTAGATAGCTACTAAAATGGAAATGAAAATGAAAAAAATATTTATTTCAATAAACTTAAATAGTACTTACATAGTTTCAGTTTTTTAGCCCTCAGTTAAGGTATTCCTGGGTGATGAGGGCTAAGCAATACCAATGAAATATGGACATACCTTCTTTAAAATGAAAATGAAAATTGAAGGCCCGACCACCAGCGACCATCAATTATATCTATGAGAATGGTGTCCCGACGTGCACTTACTGTGCACGTACTTTTTCGAATAAAATCGGCTTTATAAGCCACATTACGGCGCACGAGCGCCAACAACGACGGAATCAGAGGCAGTCGCCGTAGCTGAAATCGGCTAGGAGTAGCATCATCATCAAAATGAAAATAAAACGGGAATATGACCCAGGACAATAAGTTTACGCCATCACACAATCAAGCAAAAACATTCCCTAATTAACAAGCATATAAGCATATGCTCACGACTATATTCCCCGAGTGGGTAGTCAGAGATATTCTGAAACCTCAGAACAGTAGGTACAATACATGCCTCGAAATTGAAGCATGAATGCCTTATTAAAAACCTGCTACATAAAAGTAAAAATAAAAACTAGCAAAGCAAAAACAGCAATCGCGATAAAAAAAAATGTTCACAGCACAAGTCTAAAGTCGCAAAGCTTTGTCCTGCTAACTTAGTCGTGCAAGCTGATTCAATTTCCATGTTAATCCGTGACGGGACACAAAGGCGTTCCTTTGTAACATACAAGTCAGTTTTCTGTTGCAAACCTTTTTTTTCGACTGTACCTGAAAAAGAAAAAATCAAGGATGCTTCGTAAATTTAGAATATATTATAAAGATAGCTTAATTTTTTTTTATCTTTCGTTTTTCTTATGTGTATTCTAAGGGTAGCATAACGTTTTTAAGGTTAAATATATATTATTTATATATAATGTTGTCACTGATGATAATGTAGTGTAGTTTATTTAGACTAATTACAAATCACATTGTTACTGATTACAAATCTTCTCTATTCTATTCTATTTATTTTGCCAATGTCTAGCTCTAGTTTATTTAGCAAGAGTGCTTGACGTGTTGGTGACTTCAAGGATTGTTTTTCCAAAAAATAAAACTATCTTGAGCAACCACTGGAGCTTCGTTGTAGGCCCGGGAGGGGGCAACCAACAATCGACGAGCAACACGTGACTACCCAATAGCAGACCTACAACGCGACTACTTACAATACTCGTAATAATTTGAACGGAGGGAGTATTCACATTTAAGGGCCTATGTCGAAAAAAAAAATTTAAGCGAAATGGGCGTGTGATAGCTTATATTACTGCCTGATGCGAGAAAAAGAGATGGGGCGGCGCGCGCTCCTGAAACGACGCAAGCGTAAAACAAAGTTTATTTAAATGTGATTGTACTATTTATGTAAGTTCAATTCTGCTCTTATCACAATTTGTAAAATATCAATCTCTTTTTTTTTTAAATCTTGCCTCGTGTTTCTATTATTCACCGTTTAGCAGTTCCAAACGTTTATAAATAAAAATGGAGGCTACTTTGGCTTGTTTTTCTATCGAGAAAATGTGTCTTAATCGTGTTTTGGCTCTAATCGAAACTTCAATTATATGTTCAATTTACACATATCCGCTAATCATACTCCTACTGTTAGTACTTCATGATATATGACGCTTTGAAGAATCCTATTTTTTTCACAAAGCCTCTTAAGCCTTAGGTGCAAACCAGGCCAATGGTGTCCACAACAACAAAGTCACCGACCCGCCGACGATGTCGTTTCTGTAGGTATGTATGTATCTAATATCTTTTAATATCAATCAATCAATCAATCAAATATACTTTATTTTACACCAAAAACATAAACAGTAAAATACAGAAATAAAATACAAGAGGCACAAAATAAGGCGGTATTATCGCTAAGAAGCGATTTCTTTCAGACAACCTTAGGGTAGAGGAAACGGTGAAAAGAAGAAAGGTAGGCGGTGTTTCCAGAAAAAAATATCAATAATCAGCAGTTATTAGTAAAAACAAAAAGTAAATATACAAAATAAACCTATTATAAATACATAAATACATATACAATATACATACTCATATAAATATATATATATATATATATATATATATATACACATAAATCATACATAAATACGCGTACTACACAACAAAATACTATAGGAAAACATGAACCACAGACATAGGAAAAGATGTACCTATGGAAAACAGATCGAGGGTCAGTTCAGTTATCAAGGAAATGAGACTTAACTTTCGACTTAAAAACATTCAAGGAAGGTGAACGTCTGAACGTGTGTATCATCATTTTAGCACCTCATCTTGAAGTCTCTTTCATAAAGAAAAGAGCTATTACAAACCTGGAAACGGACCCAATGTTTATTAAAGAAATTTTACATTTCCCAATTCCAATATGGACACAAAAACACAGAGAAATTGAAAAAAAAACCACCATCCTCCGACCCCGGCCTCTTTAATATTCATCACTCAGTTAACAAAATAAACAAATCATTTCAACGTTTTTCAATTTCCATTTTGAACGAAACGAGAACTCAAGTGTTTTCTGAACAAAAAACGTAAAAAAAAAAGAATTCAAAGAAAGATTAGAAAATTTACGGGATCACCTCTTAGATAAAACAAAACGGCTGGAAAGGAGCGCAGAAGTTCGGTCACTTATCTTGACAAGGGTGCAGCTGAATTTATTCGGCGGGGTAGTAGGGTAGCGTGATTTAAAGTTTGCACATAGTTTTTAACCATAAAGGTTAAAGGGGACGATTATTTTAAAAACTTTTGTTTTCATGCATGGATTTATAACCAATGGGTGCAAATCCTCCTTCCAAGCATTATTTTCTTATCCTGTAGGCAGATCCCTGGTGTCACAGTTGTCGGTGTGGTGTGTACAAGCATTGAAACTCGAAAATTTACCATGGCGGTCGGTAGTGTTCGTCTTTCTTTCGTACGTGTCCGTCGTCGATGTTTGCGACTTTACGTTTCTCCCTTTCTATTAATTTTTGTCGTTGGATTAGAAAGGGAAAAAGTAGACGTCAGAAACAATGACAGAAATTTACGAAAGAAGAAGGAACATTACCGACCACCAAGGAGTATTTTCATGTTTCACCGCTTGTAAGACAGTCTGTCCCCCAAGGTATAGCCAATACATATGACATTTTTCTAGTTATCATGAGTATTTGTTTACTCTTCCTATCCCCTAAAATTGCCCTCCAATAGCAAAATAAATAAGCTTTACGATATACGTAACGATGACGGGAAACCGTGCGGACGAAGTCGCGGGTAAATGCTAATAGTCTATATTTTCAGCGTTGTCACATTAATATCGTTAGTTGTCACCGTAGAGCGTCACGTGACTCCTGTCAACTCGGGGCGTTGACACGAGTTACGCCGTTCTCTATGGTTGTCACAATCAGTCACAATACCTAGTATTTATTTAGGTTTAGGTTTAAGACATTTATTTCTCAAAAAAGAATACAATTCACTTGTAGTGAGAACTACAGGTTATAAAAATACTATATATAATACCTAGTGCATTAGCGTACAGAATAAAAACATTATACCAAAAACATTATACTAAAAATTGGTATAGAAACATAACTCACAAAAACCCAGCACAACATCCACCGAAACACATGCAATACCAAAATATTGAGGGTAGACAAATATAGCGAGCGAAGACACAACCGAATTCTGTGACAATACTATCTTGACGTCTTCAATCTGTCTTGAATGATACAAAGTGAAAACAGATCTCTTAGACTCAATTTAATAAAAATCCATTAAAATAAAAGCGTAAACAAAAACCTTTTCATATCCATCATCCTATCCATAAATAATTAAATTGAACAACCTGATAGAATCCTACCTTTCGAGTCAATTATTGAAAGCCATTGAAAATTCTGACCAAGCACCGGTAAACTACCTATCGATAGTTAATAATTAAATTGGATGGATAAAATGACTTCGGGGTTATCGGCTTTTATGAAATTGGCTTCCCAGGATCATAAAAGCTAGCAATATCCATTAGAAAAATTGCGTCGCATGTCAATTTTTTTACCCGGCAAATCTAAAGCTATTAGGTCAGTTGTAGTTTTGCCGAAAGGATTCAAACAAAATGCGTGTATATTATAATGCAAATCTTAGTATTAAATCACTCACTCATTTTCTCATCAAGAAAATCTGCAAAAAGAAAATAATAAAACTTGATATTTGACATGACAATCACGTGTACGTACTGTACTATACCTGCATAAAACGGAATTTACACGGGTTGATTTTCGCCGTGCGGTTAAGGGCGATTTGAAGTTCGTTGCTGCATGAGCTTGTTATGTTTTATATTTATATCAAACTAACCAGTCGATGTACGTCAAATTCCACTTATGACACAGACTCAATGTCTGACCACGAAATCTCAAAAATTGTAAAACATTATGCATGTTAATTATGACGAAGCATGTTGCAGGTTGTTGAATGTTTATTATTATTGAAGCATGTTGCAGGTTTTTGAATGTTTATTATTTTAACGTTCAAAGGTAACGAATTATTTATATAATATCAAATCTCAAATCTTGTTAATAAACAAATGATGGAAATTCCCGTAGCTTCTGAAAATCTTTACAGATTTCATTATTATTAATACAATTCCGGAAAAAAATAATTTCTGAGTGTTACGGAAATCACGTTACTTCGTCTACGTGACTGTGTAACCATGAAAATAGTATGTTAGTAGATAAAGGTGTATATACATTAGTAGCTTTATGTTATACCTACGATAATTATAACTTTAATTGCTATGTTTTAGTTGTGTGGATACCACCCTCCCCTCATCTTTCTTTAAGGGTTTTTGCAGTATTTTCGTTTGTTGTTTGGTTTGATGTTTTGAACATCTCTTGGAGCGACACAATAATTTTGTATATTATATCGAAAATGTAGATTAAGCTTTTTTGTTTTGTATGGACTGGATTGTTCGCCAGACGATCTCATACTACCGTACTTATGTAAGCAAAATAAACTGACCTTAATTATATATGTAATTATCAGCATTATCAAGAACACATTTTTATCCCTAAAATAACAATATCTTCAAGCTCAAATTATTGTACAATAATTAAGAAGGTTTGAACCCTGTTTGTATCTCTGTGTAGTACCAGCTTAGCAAGTAGATCGTCTCAGAACATTAATTTGCTAAATAACTCTAACAAAACTTCTAACAACCTCCTGCTAACAATGTTCTTTATAACTTTTGGAAACAACAGATATTGAGTTACTGTGTGAGTTACACATGCCTACGCCTCGACCGTCATCAGTCGATCAATATTTCTTACAAACGCATACTAACACAATCAACTGAGCTGAGATTTATTATTACATTTGTTGTAAACTCCTCTCCCTTGAGGAAAAATTGTCTATGTCCAGATTTCTCACTTTTCCTTCTTTTCGGACTGTATTGGTTTCCCGTTTCATATTTGCTCAAATCAAATTCTTTAGGTAGATCAAAGACCTTGTTTTTTCTCTTTTCAGGTAACTATTTTTGTTTGTAGAAACTATTGCTGAAAATCTAGGTATTATGATAATAATTTATTAGGTATAATTTATTCATAAATCAATTCCTATATCCAAACGGTAGATTATCACTTAATTGAAATAATTTGTCAAAGCCATTAACAACAAATTTCGGACTAGTTTAGCAGAAAACTTAAAGTTGTACGATTGCATTGAATATTGAAATGCAATAATCACTCGCTGGGGGAAACTGTCGCGATAGACTTCCACTGTCAATTTGTCTCGGCCATCGTGCATTTTGTAGCCTGTAGGTCACGTTGAGGTGGGAAAGTGATTAGAACTTATGGGTCGACTATTTTTGGGGAAAGATTGTTCCTTCTTTACAGTTCCCATTATCCGCTTTACCATTTGACATTCCAGTGCTGTTGATAGTAACACTCTCCCTGGTCCGTTTTTTCCTCTTATGGAGAGTCTTCCTCCAAGACAAGAGCTGTCTAGGCTGATTTGAAGGTGCTTAAATAGACTCCGAACTCAGGTTGGCCGTTACTTGTTCAAGGTGTACATAGACGGGTCGGACCTCCGTTACGAATGCGGTGTTACTCCACAGACTATGGCCCCATCTTATATCCTGCCCTTCCTGCCCGAACCTTAGGACCTTGTAGCCTAAATGCCTGCAAATAAAACTGTAATTGTATATATTTTTCATGTGTTTTAAATTTAAATTTTTATTGTTCTAAAATGTCAATATTGAATGTTTGTTTATAGTTATTAAGAATAAATTATGTAGGTGGCTACAGTGGAGATAAATGAATAGGTAGATCGAAAACTTGCAAACTATATATATTTAATAAAAAGGGGTTTTACATAATTTTCTTAATTTTAAAGTAAATCACGTCCGAAGTTAGGTACGTGGAATAATGGAATATAAAAATGCAACACAATCGGAAGCCGGCGGCGGCCGGGCGGTGGATGTCAAAGCGCATTAAGTTACGATGAGTCGGCAGCTCGTGGGGCCGTCGCAGGTGGTTATTATATGTCTTCGATATAGGTATGAACATGCATAACAAATATATTATTTATTTATTTATTATGTTTAAGGAAGGGACAGAATAGCAGTGGCAGTCGGCAACCCCGACTGTTATACTGAGTCCTTTACCATTTTGTCTCTGTTATTTTTAAAACCGTGCTATATTTATTATGTACTTTTGTATAAATAAGAGACAAATTAATACTATTTAATTTAATTTTTTTATTTTAATTTAACACATGCACACGAACGGAGCATACGTTGCCGGTACTGCTATCCGTGTGAAAAAATTCTGGGCTGAAAAAATTTAAAATGACTTGCCATCGACTCGATAGAAGGTAGCAACCATAGAGATCTAGAGAGATGCCAACCAACGCGCTGAGTACGAAACCTAGTGTCGCATTACCACCAGTACCACGCAATAGAAAGTATTTTGTTAGCTTGAATGTGCTCACTATCTATTGCGGTATCAGAACTCAACGTTCGAATAATCTTGAATACTACGCAAGCATTGTAAACTATTTACACATAATATCTCGACTGGCTTCCAGCCTCATAATATATTGAATCCTTACTGTCGCGAGCAATGTGTTCCATTTTTGCGCATATTACTGCGACACTAGCCCCGCCCCTTTTCACGTTCCTTTTAGTTTTTGTGATCTGTGGTAGCACCAGTAAAGGACAAGGGGCAGCAGTAGGGGCAAATTAGCCCCTACTTATGCAAGGTCTATAAACTCTAGATTTGATTCGTAGCTCTAAGTCCTTTCGCAGTAGAACTCTGCGATTGTCAGTTCAGAACCAGTAACGATCGAAATATGAAACTATTTCCCTGTGGATAGCCAAATTGTAATTCTGATTTTTATAGACTTCATCTCAGATAATCAGGCGTGTGAAATGACAAAGACTGGGGGTAACCACCCTTCATTTTAATAATGTTCGGGAATGTGAGTTCGATATAACGCTATTAAGGCAGTGCAGTTGGCCTCAGGGTTACGCTTGTAACTATTAAATAATCTTTGTACAGGGTTCATTGAAAGAGCCTCCCCGAGTGACGAAACCTACGTTCGTCAGGCGCACTCTGGGCAGTCAGCCTCGATACAACCATTGCTGGCTGGCTTACCTTTCCACTACAGCATGAGTAATTGTCAAGCGATAAGTAAGTATGGTTCATGTTGACACGAAAGAAGAAGTTGGACATTTTCATTTCAATACACATCATCATCATCATCAGCCTATAAACGTCCCACTGCAGGGCACAGGCCTACCCTCAAGGTGTATGGGCATTAGTCCACCACGCGTGCCCAATGCGGATTGGTAGACTTCACATTCACATCAGAATTTCTTCTTCAGTGTATGCAGGTTTCCTCACGATGTTTTCCTTCACCGTTTGAGAGCAGTAGGTATTACGTACACGAGTTAGAAAAACTCATTGGTACATGGCATGTTGTCCGTGCGGAGTCGAACCCGGACCCCCATAATTGGGTGTCCATACCTTTTCGCAACGCGCCACCGATGATCTATTTCAATAAGCGTCCCCTTTTTATTAACATCGGAAGCTTAACATTGTATCATTTTCTTATAAACATAAAATTAAAATTTTCGCCCAGATAAATTAGGGTTTAGAACCTAGTTCTAACGCTTTGTAGATTCACCTAAATAATGCAGAATTTAATTCAAGCTATAAGTTTTCATTGTCATTGTACGTTTTTACCCTTACAACATTTAAGAGGAAAGGCGGTCTGCAAGAAATTTGAAGAATTGGTTTTTAACCGATGTATTACCGTCGTGCTGTTCCCGAGCAACCGAGCTACCAGTGCGACAGTGACAACTGCAGCTCGAACTGATATTAACTACATGAAATGAAATAAATCACGATTTCGTACTCCCTTGTTTCCTCCTCCAAATCTAAATCGATTTTTAAGAATTTTTTCATATTACTTTTCTGATAATAACAGAAAGACTATAATGTATGTCGGTATGTTTCTTTTTATTGTTTATAACCGTCAAATTAGCTTCCTGGATGTCTAAACATACCGGTAAAGTTGATCAATTTTTCGTAATTTTTGAAGGATCCTTGTTCTTAAAATAATTAATTTATGAAAGAAAAAAAACCAGAGACATGGCGTGGGTAACATACATTGTATGGTAAATAAAATGATTGCTTTAGTGTCATTATCTACAGAGAAAACAGGGGAATACGTTTAGTGTAGATTAAATGGAACCCGCTTTTCCTCTTAAAAAACTGAATCAGCCCGTTTGTAGGAACAATGTAGAATAGAACGTTAGTAACTGGACCATTTGACTAATCCCCTGACTGATGGTTACACCTACATTTTATTAGCGGAGTGCACTGTAAAAATAAAAGCTCGTTTTGTAACAAATTGTTTTTTGTTCCCACTGGCTGTTAGCTGGTTTTTTATTGAGCTCGTTAATGGGAAAATAGTCGTGAGGTTATACAACGTGTTAATGAATAAACGCTAAACTAGAAAATAGTTCGTTTAGAATCGAGAGCAGAATCGAATTATCAAGGTGTCAACATGTGTAATTTTTTTTATTTTATTATTTTCTGAACTCAATGTTAACCCACCGCATGGGCACACTACTAAAACAATGAGCATTGCTGAAATAATGACAAATCATTTTTGCATGAAAACTTAAAATTCAAATAACTTTTCTGTTTTCCATAGGTACATCTTTTCCTATAGTATTTTGTTGTGTAGTACGCGTATTTATGTATGATGTATGTGTGTATATATATATATATATATATATATATATATATATATATATATATATATATATATATTTATATGAGTATGTATATTGTATATGTATTTATAATAGGTTTATTTTGTATATTTACTTTTTGTTTTTACTAATAACTGCTGATTTTTGATATTTTTTTCTGGAAACACCGCCTACCTTTCTTCTTTTCACCGTTTCCTCTACCCTAAGGTTGTCTGGAAGAAATCGCTTCTTAGCGATAAGACCGCCTTATTTTGTGCCTCTTGTATTTTATTTCTGTATTTTACTGTTTATGTTTTTGGTGTAAAATAAAGTATATTTGATTTGATTGATTGGTTTTAATTTCATTTATAAAATATTGAAATTATTGATTTAAAGCAATTATTTCGTTATGTGAGTGGTGTATATGAGGGTTTGCGCTTATTCATTAACACGTATAGGGTGTAACAAAACACCCTATATAGTAATATCTAAGTTTAGACCGTGAAATTGAGCAACTTTTACTGTGGTATGGAGCCAACATCGAGAAAAAAAATCATCCGTTTGATACGAGACTGCAGTACCAACTTGATTCAAATGTATTGAAGTACGGATCTCCACGGTTTATCCACAGTGAAAGTTGTTCCGTTTTAAGGTCTAAACCACTATACTAGGGTGTTTTGTTACACCCTGTATAAAGGTGGCAAACTTAAATGCGTTTCGTATTTTAGGGAATGCTTCAGGCCATTAAACTGACTTACCATTAAACTTTTGCTATGGAGCCAATATCGAAACCGTGAATTAAAAAAATGTTTTTCCTACACACGGACCCTGTAAAAAATACGGACGTAATGTCACACTAAAAAAAGGTGAAGCATGCAAGGTCCTACAATTTCGTTTGTTCTACAAGGGACCTACACTCATACAGACGCACCAGTTCTAGGCACAGGTCCGACAACCCGCCGCCATTAGTGAATGGCTGCTGATAACAGCCATTCGATCCCAAGATATGACTCGTAAGGCTAACAACCACATCCAATCCACACATAATCCAGTTCGCCCGCTCACTCTCACGCACCCTCATTCACAAACGCTGACGCACACACTCTCACGCACACACACACACACACACACACACACAAACACACACACAAACACACACACATACTCATTGCATTACAAAACTCTTAAAAATAAGTCGATACTTTAATTTTTTTTTTAATTATTATTATTACTAAAAACAGCCTATGTCTTAACTGTTAAGTTTAGCATAACAATAATTTATGTACACTTAAATTGGGGAAGCCACTGCAGCATGTACCACAGCTTGCTCTCACATGCTGCAGGGATTTCATTGATGTATTGTAACTGTTATGTGTCAAATAAACGTTTATTTTATTTATTTTTTTATTATTATGTACCGCGCGACAGGGCGACAACACGCACACTCATATAAATGGGTGCTTCACTATTTTGATTAGACGAGATTCCGTCCTTCTATTTTTCAGGTCCGTGATCCTACAAAAGATGTCGGCTACCCTTACGAAATTTTAATTTTGTAATGGATTCAAATCCATCTCGCTTTGTATGGAAGTGCAGTTGTGAAAAGTGACGGTACCGAAAACACTTTCCACTCAAATGCTGTTGACTACGAAGCATATTGTGATAAATAATTGAAAACAGTAGCGTTTCGCAAGGTAAGAGGCGCAGTTTTTAACCGACTTCAAAAAAGGAGGTTTCTCAATTCGACCGTAATATATATTTTTTTATGTATGTTCGCGGATAATCACGATATTATATTAATTTCGACTCCATATTCAGTAGGTGTGTGCAAAAAAAAAATTACCATTAGGTTTTTTTAGAATGAAATAATAGCAAAATTTTAAATTTGGGCTGTTGCTGACATGATTTTTTTTAAATTTTAGTACATTTCTAGGCTCAAATTGGCTGTTCAATATTATACCGAAAAAAAAATTAAATTATTAATTAGTCCCGGCTCAAACCGTAAAATGACTGGGCTATCTAAAGCATTCTCTGAAACGAATTTAACTTTACATCCTGTATTATTATTTATAATTTCCATCATCAAAATTACAATTGAAAATTCAATAAACACGAGATAAACTATACACCAACAATGGCAAAACAATAAAACGAATGCTCGTAATGGACCCTGTAAATTCAGAACCGGTTATTTATGATCCTATTTTGCAATTATTACTTGATAAATGTTTCAATGAAGCTAATTTTCACGTTTAAATACTGATTTAATAATCTCATGGTTAAACATTATTGCATGGCCTAATATGTTTTGAATGCGTAGATTGATTATTAGAAACGAAGAAGATTAGAACTGATAAGGTATTAAGGCTTGGTATCACTAGTGCAAGCGTCTCTTTCTAACAAGCTAACTTTTGCAATTAACCATTCCGCTTTGATTGAAAGCAAGACCGCAAAAAAACGTATTTTTCCATCAATATTTTTTCTCTTGGTTGTTTGGGGTAAAAACCATTGAATAGAATCGCTGCTATAATTAATTACCTTTCAAATGATGTTATATTCACAAGAAATATCTTGCAAAACTGGTTATAAATCTGAATTCGAACTTACTTTGGGCCTCTTTTGTATCTAGAAAATTTAATAGAACCGTGTTTTCAATGGCTAGATTCACTGCAGAAAGAACGTATCTACACTGTTATTTGAATTATATATATTAAATTTAATAATTTGGTTATCAAAAACCGGTTCGAAAAGAGACAAAATAAGTTCAACCCCCCTCAATATCTTTCGAGTGCATAGATTGAGGCCATCTGATTAGGTAATCAGCGAAACTATTAGGTCATTATCTTTCCGAAATAATATAAAAATAGCTAAGCAGAAATATGCATAAAGTGTAAAATCATATTTTAAATTTTGTAATAGTAGTAAAGAGAAAAGTTCTCGAATTTAAAGCGTAATTTTATTAAATGCTTCTCGACCGTTTTCGATATAATATCTCAAAACAAAGAAAGTTGAACAACTTCGGTCACTTATCTGGACATTTTAGGGGTTATTATCAGATTTATCAAGGAAAATTGGCGTAGAAATTTTCAACGTATTACTTTATCTGCTTCTTTTTCGAGTAGCGCCAGTGGCTCGATGCGGAGCTGCATGAAAACACTCAATCATGAGAGTACGGGTTCGAATTCTCACAGACTATATGCCGGGTAGAGATTAGAGACTTATGTACGTAATACCAACTGCTCTCAAAAGGTGTAAGAAAACATCGTCAGGAAGTCTGCATACGCTGAAGAAGAAAAGTATAAGAAATGTAAAGAAACAGAAATAAATGTAAATTTGTATATATATATATCTCACACTCACACACCCCTACACAGTACCTCATTCATAGTTTATGTTGACATTACCCCAGAGAGTAGGAAGGTACTATTACGTAAATAGGGTCCTTCTTAATATTATATGCTGAAACTTTTTTAAGGGGATGATCAGACCGTCAAACTGAACAACTTTCTCTATGACACCAATTACGAAATGGCGAAAAAAATCAGCTCGTCCATGCAAAACTGCAAACCTACTCGAGCCAAATGTATGGGACAGCTGATTTATTTTCGCGATTTCAATGTTCGTCCCATAGAGAAAGATGTTCAGTTTGATGGTTTGATTATCCCTTTAAAAATGTGTCTGAAGTAAAAACATCAGAGATTCATCTTAAACCGTCTATACTATTACCTATTCTGTGCTTAAACTCCTCTCGACCTGAGGCACAGCATAGGTAAAGGTATAATATAGTTTTACATATTTGAGATTCAAAATAGTCTGGTATACTATATTTTGAGACCCTACATTCATAAGGAGTTAGCGTAATGCGATTCTAAATTAAATACTGCAACAGGTTGTTTTGTATACTAAGATAAGTTGTAAAACTTTCTGCTTCAGGAATACCTTTCAACAAAATCAAGATTCAGATTAAAATTAGAAACTAGTTTCATAATATCTAGCCCAGTTTAATTAGTTTGTTTCTTATACAGGGTGTCCCGTAAACCGACGTCAACCCAGCGGATGCTGATAGGTTAGGTCATGACTATGCAGAATATCTAAGTTTGACTTTAGTAAAAGTGTCTTAGTTTTCGAGATATATTCAGTTTAAACACAGATACTGCATATAACATTTGTAGCGTGGCACTCAAAATAGTGACTGAGGTAAAGGGTTTCACGAATTTCATAAAACTGTCTTTATCTCGAAAACTAAGAACCTTTTCCTAAAGTTAAATGTTGTGAGATTGATTGATTGACGAACTGATTTTTTTTACGAAAATAAAAATTTTCGTATATTTTGGTTAGGCATGAACTAACCTATCAGCATCCACCGGTTTGACGTCGGTTTACGGGACACGGCCTGTATATACTCTTGGTCTATTAACGTAAGCTTCAACCTCGTCTGCTCATTAAGTAAGTATGTTGAAATCTTCTTTAAGTGCGTTCCTATAGTTTCCAGTCTTAAGACAAAACATGTAGATATTCTACAATGGTATTTTAAGTTGTGTGTCATTCAAGTTGCCGCTGTATCATATACCTATATAATAAGCATTCAGTTGGACACGTATCGCGTCTGGGCTACTGTCCAAACAGTAAACTATTTCAACGTGACCTGCAAAATATCAAAATTCAATTTAGTAACAGTTCGGACGATGATCACGTAGCCGTTTTGGCAATTGAACTAAAGTCGAACAAAATTGTTGATAGTTTATTAATGTCCTTTCAAGAAATTGACTTTATTTTGAGTGTATGAAATGGAAATCGTATTGAGTGGTAAAGTTTTTTTTTTTAGTTAAAAACTATTTCTAGATAACTTTAATTTTGTTGACTTGTTATTTAGTATCTTATTGGTGGACGGAGGTCAGTATTAAAGGCATAACGACAAATGTGTGGTACGACGATGGGACGAGACGACAAAATTCTTTAGTGTATTGTAAAACTGTAACAGAAATAAGTCGGTACCTTGTTTGAAACTAAAATTATTGCTTAGATTTACAACAATAGCATATAAGACTTGTAATACATATCGGCGCGAGTTTGAAACGTCTAACGCCATCTATTAATACGTTCTGAGAACTATCGGAACTACTACGTCAACCAATCACGAGCGTTTATGTCGAACAATCACAAGCGAGCATTATCACTCCATGAATCAGGCGACGAGTGGAGGGGCCTGTTTATAAAAGGAAGCGCACCGGTGGCTAGGACACTTCTACGGCAACGGGCACTCAGACCACACGTCTTAATTGTGATTCTGTCACGCCTGAATCATTTGTAAATTCAATTATATTGATTTTGATTAATTGATTGTTGTATATTTTGGTTTTTGGAAATAAATTATCTATTTACATTACCTTGGCCGTATAATTTAAAATATGAACCAAGAGGATTTGAGTGACGATGACGAGCGAGGGAGAGTCTCTCCTATCTTAACTACCAGCCGCTCCGACATACACAGCGTAAATAATAAAAAAACTAATATAATAAGGTGTAGACATTACGAATATTCAAACGCAGATAAATACGTGCCTATAACATTATATTATAATTAAGATAGTGGTTCAGGATTAGTTTACCAGATTTGTACTAAAATATAAACAAACTGACAAAGCTATATAAGTAAAAGCTAATGAAGAAAGATCTTATCGTTCGTAAGAAAGTTTTCCTGGGTTTCCATTGGTTTTGAATTTCCCCATACTGACCTAGTTTTATTTGCGACCCGCGTGTAACATCTGTTCTTCCTAATTGTTAAATTTGCTGTCTAATAAAAACTGCCTCTGTGGTCTAATGGTTAAGAGCATTGGCTCTCGACACGGAGGTCGTGGGTTCGATTCCCACGGGGGACACCTAGTGAAATGTCACTTTGTGCGTTTTTCCCCAGTTGGTTAGGACATTGCTGGCTGAATCGCCCGATTGTCTGAAAAGAGAAATGATTCCAAGCTTCGGATGGCACGTTAAGCTGTTGGTCCCGGCTACTATCTCTGGTGGGTAGTAGTCATTACATAAAAACCACGTCAGAGGCCGTAAGGCGGTCTGAAAAAACTCTGCACCAGGGCTCTGCCCACACGATAAGAAGAATTGTTAAATTATCATATATTTTATTTTACCCGGACGGAATTGGCACGCTCGAGTATTTTTGACCGAACGAAGCACGTCGGAGCGCAGCGCAGCACATTTTACAATCGGTTAAGGAAATTTAACTGTGTAAATATGTAGTAATTAAAGTTCATATTTCCTGCATCTTCCATCCAGTTGGTGACACGCGCATTACGTGGCACGCAGCTTAGGTAATAGTTAATATGTGACACAGTTAGGCTGTTTTTAATTTAAGTGAATTTGGCACAAACTGATGGATAAGTGCGTATGCACAAGAATTCCAGCGAATTATTTTGTCTGATCGGCTTCGTTGCGTTCTGAATAGCTGCTCGGTGTATATAATTGATCAGTTGTATAAACAACTGCTGCCGCTTAGCACTGCAATTTTGCCAATGTCTTGTAGTTTTTGGTAGTATCGTGTTATTAGGGATTGTATTATTCCCAAAATCTCATTACCTACATTAATTATATCGAGGAAACAGACCCGACCGAGATGACCGCCTATCAAGAGACGAAGCAAAGAAATAAAACGGCAATGATTATATTTACATTATTAAATTTATTAGGATAAGTGGCCGTAATATTAAACTAACTTAACGACAAAAAAATCATAATTACCATTTTTTCATAGGATCAGCCAAATAAGTGTCACAAAGATTCATCTTGTTGAATTCTTCTAAAACTTGAGGTTCAAAGAATCTGTTAATTATATTTGAGACCCTACAATCATAGGGAGCTGATGCGTGGTCCGATTTTAAATTAAACACTTTTACAGGTTGTCTTGTATACTTAGATAAGTTGTAATCTTCTGGCAAACTTTCTGCTATAGGATGAGCAATACCTTTCAACAAAACCAATTCAGATTCTAATTTGAGACTAGGTTTATAATCCCTAGCCAGTTTAATTCGTTTATACGCTGTTTCTAATATAGACCTCTTATACTGGTTAGAATAATTGACTAAGCCTTTAAGTCTTTTAACGCAGGCTTCAATCTTGTCTGACCATTTTGTAAGTTTGTTGAGATCTTCTTTGAGTTCATTGCTATCGTTTCCAGTCATGAGTTGGTACATGTGTTCTACGATGGTGTTTTGTAGATGTACGTCAGTCAAGTTGCCGACGTAAGCATCCAGGTGGACACGTAGCGCATCTGGGCTACTATCCAAACAGTAAACAATTCCAACATGACCTGCAAAATATCAAAATTCATTTAAATAATAAGTAGTAATGTATTGACATTGAAAACAATAAAAAATATATATTGTTTATTTCAAAAAGTGTTACTTAATAAAATTATCGTTGTCGTCTTAGAGTGAAGTCCTCGGGAATGAAATTTTGGTATTTCTTTATTAGTACGTTTCTGGAAAGAAAATCTCACTAACGTGTCCTGATTTCACTCAAAAAATTATCTGATACTCGTAATGCTATCTATAGTGTGTAATAAGAACCTTTCAAATACTCCTGAACTTACAAAAAAGTTATAGGATGCAGTTTTTTAATCTTCCTGAAAAATTTTCTCTTTTGCACTTACGAGTTCTTTACTCTAAGGCGTCGTTGTATTTTTTGATAATTCGATATCACAAAACTAACCTTCCTGTTCCATTAGAGCAGCTAACTCCAAAGCGACGTTAATGCCAAAGGAATATCCCAAGAGGTAGAACTTAGATTTCAAATCGAGCCGATTCTTAATAAACTGAAAGAGTGATTGAAAAAATTTGATATATTTTATTGCAAAAATGTTTAAACTCTTTCACAGTACATTAAAATTTACTAGTTTTACATCTTGATTTCCACGATGTTACGCTCAAAGGCCTGTATTTACTTTGATTAGTGCAGGTGATTAGTGCAGATGCTTAGTGATTGGGAGTAAACACGTGTGGATAGCAATTGATTAGTGCGAGTGATTAGTAACCTGCGTAATAAAGTGATTAGAAGCGAGTTCTATTTTTTTGCGAGTGGCCTACTAGTAGCCACGTCCCGCGCGCCCTCTTCCCCTTGCTGCGTGCCTGCCACTAAACACGTATGGACAGCAGTGTTTAGTGTTTAGCGTTGGACGCTTGATACTTGCTGGTCGACGGCTAACAACTAAATAAAGTGAATACAGGCCTGTACAATCAAATTTTAGTTTTATTACCTTTATTATGTTAACAGCCATTTGAGGAATGCTTTCATGGGTCGTATCAAGACCTAATTGAAATGTAATTGCCTGAAGTTTAAGCCTCTCGCAAATAGACGTGAATATCTGATGATGGCCTTCGAATCCCGGGACCAGCATTAGATATGTCGCTTGAGGGTTCAATTCTTCTTCTTTCTGCAATCAACATTATTTGTTAACTTTTGATTGCTACGTCTTTGGACGGAGTTAAGAAATTGTAATAATATTTACAAACCTCACTCGCGTTGCTTAGTTTGGTAGGCATTGTGATCATGGGTTCCGTTGCCATACACTCATCGTCGTCGATAAATGTGTAGAAAGCTCCTAAACCACTATCAAATTTAGTATTCTGATAACTGTTATTATTCAACCGTTTTAAGCTGAAATAAATAAGATTAGAACTAAAACTGTAATATCACCCATATCGCATATTGATTGAGACAAACTTTGCTGAATTATTTTACCTGGCAATTGACATGCTTTGAACTTGTTGTCTTTGTAAACTAAGTTGGTGTACTTCATTGATTAAAGACTTGATTTCCTCTATACTGACTTCGTTTGTGTTTAAATCTCTAAGAGTAAGATTGTCTGAGACCTTATCAATTTCTGCTAGTCCTGTAACAATTTTAAATCATAAGTATATTAGTTTTGTGCAAATTAAACTGCTAATCAAATTGTTAGATTTTTTTCATACTTTCTTACCTACGATTTTTGAAATTTTACTTAATAAATCGGGATCAATCTGTTTCTTTTTATCGTAACAAATGAAGTTTTTATTTTTTTGCCTCAAACAGGTCTCCAGACATTTATATATGATTTGCGACTTTACATCGAACTGATTGAACTGAAAAATAATTTATTCCTTTTTAGTAATTTGCTTTAAAATGTTTAAAAAAATACAATGATCCAATTTTCAATACCTCGTCAAAGTTCAATAGCAAAGCTGGTAGTCCTGCTTCTTTTCTCATGTAAATTATATTCTCGCAAATTGACATGGTATATTTATCTGAATGACTCAATGATGAAGTATTCAGCACTACAAAATAGCTGCAATTAAAAAAAAAATTTCAGATAATTACTAGAACTCCGTTTTGCACAAAAATGAGAAAACTTTAAGATCATCTGTCTGAACTTACCTCAGTTTAGGGCAAAAACTCCTTGATATTAAATCAAGATTTGCAATTTTTATCGCTATATCATTGAATTTCTTTGTAAGCTCTCCCTGTTCAAAGTTTTTGTCATCTGTACTACTTCCACTTTTCAGTATGAATATTCCTTTTATTAAACCTAACTTTTCACCTTCTCTGAGAAGGTTTTTACAACCTATCTCTGTTTGAAGGTTTTCTGATGATATTTTATAAGACACATTTTGCTTTCTCCATGATCTAAAAATAATGAAAAATATGTTGGCAATTAATTACGTAATTAAAATTAAGTATACTCCGCAGTTCATCAAAATCCAGTCGGTTGTCTGTCTTTCTGCTATAATTCCTATGTTACTTACACATCTTTTATATTAAAATAGCCGTCCAGAGATTTTAATGCACTTGGTCTCAGATGAATAATAAGTTTTCTTGCACCGCTGCTCACCATTTGGTCCGCTACTTCAATTCCTTGATCATTCTCGCCACTTACAATAACAAAGGTATCTTCTGATGAATATGTTATTCTAGAAATAAAATTGTTTGAACATTTTACTTTATAGGTATAATATTGCCATATTATTGATGTCGTTTTGTAATGGCGAGACAATAAATTTCACTTTTCATTAAAAAAAAATACACAAATCAAAAATACAAAAAATGTATTTGTTTTAAATGCATAAGAAGCTTCAGATCTGCAACATACTTCGTCAAAAATAAATAAATAAACAGGATCCCAAAGCAAAAAAAAAAAATCGATCCGTCTTTGAAAAGAATGCCTGCTTTTAAAGAAGATAGTAAAATCTTACCTAGGTTTTACATGAATTCGTTGTTTTGAAATCTCTGGATCTTTCAGCGTTATTAGAACTCTACCTCTATGTTTACTCGACGACAGAAGTCTAAAGGCTTTGATCACATCTGTAGGAAGGTATATAACACGACTGATAGGCCTTACGGTGCCGTATGCTATACCATTACTGATCATTAGTTGAAGTTGCTAAATAATAAAATCAGGAGGAAGTAAGTAGTTGTTCAAAATCACCTATTGACGAAACATAAAATAAGTACTACATAGTAATAATATATCACTCATTGATTCATTTAAAAAACAAGCTGGTACTATGCAGGAGTAATTCATAATATTTTTTAGCAATACAAAGGTAGAAATAATAAATAAAAAACAAAAATGATAGAACAATAAAACATAAAACTTTACCTTCCTCTCCGCAATATTTTCAGGTTTGAATATATTCGAAACATTAACAGCACTATAGTTCTTTGATTCAATGAAAAAGAATGTTCCGAAATGTTTATTTTCTTTCATGTCAACATCGCTGACGTCGACGAAGATTCCAGCAGTACCAACACAACTCATAGCAGCCTGAATAATGATACAAAGATACAATTTTCATAAACACTCATAACGTATATAGGTACATAAGCAATAAAAAACATTATTTTTTGTTTCATTATTAACTTTACCTCCCGCAATGATCCACTAAAACAATTTATAACGAAGTCGCATTTATTGCCGTTGGTATTATATTTAACCATGGTCCGATAATGATCATCTTGGGAACACCCGATATTACATTCTGAAAAAATCAATGTTTGTTTATTATTTTCGTAATATGTAGATGACACGATTGTATCAAGACCTCCGCTTCCAAGTACCTAGTAGACAAAGATGTATTACGTTATGCAACACAACCTGCCCACCAAATAATTTTATTGTATCAAGACCTCCGCTTCCAAGTACCTAGTAGACAAAGATGTATTACGTTATGCAACACAACCTGCCCACCAAATAATTTTGAGTCATGGATTTCCGCAAAGTAACGCCTGATTCAATTTATTATTTTCGTTTTATTTATATTAGTAATAACTTTATAGCACTTAAAGGAAGCCAATTATAAACATTTTACCATCAAAGCATTTCACATCAACATTTTTGAGTCAGCTCAAAAATGTTTTAGATATATTACATACCGTTCAGTTGAGGGAACAATCGAAGTAAAAAATGTTTCTTGTTAATATCACTGACCGTTGTCAAAACAGTACAGTTTAGAGATAGTGCTACGGAGATGATAGCTTGACCAAATGCTCCTGCACCACCATGGACAAGAATAGTTTTATTATTTAACAGCGTGTGTCGAATTGCCTAGAACAAAAACGTTATTTGAAAAACTTATTATATTCATTATTATGTTATGTTTACACTTTATAACAAAATCTTATGATAAACATGTAAACATACGAAAATATAATATGCATGAACATATGGTAAAGGTACTGTGGCAGCATCTTCTAGGGTCCAGAATTCAGGAACTGGCCAAAGCAGTTCAGGATTAGCTTCAACAGTGCTGGCTATTGATCCTCCTGATACCAGTCCCATAACTTTTGTGCCTCTGAAAACGATAGAAAAAAACAAGGCTGAGGTAAAGTGGGCCATATTATTATATTGGCGCACCGGCCCAAGTCAAAATAATTCATTCAATAATAAATAAATTTGAAGTCCAATTATTCAATTAAATGTCAAATCTTTTTTCGGAACTACCACCACGTTGGGACGTCTGGTTGCTGTAGAGGAGATGCAGCCAGAAACTCTTAAAAGTAAGAAGACTTAATAACTATTAAAAGCTAAGGTTATTGTTTACAATCAAAGTTATACCTTATAGTATATTTAATTAAATAGTTAATACTATACAGTCTTAAATCTAGATATCTCGAACAATTTAATAACGATGATATAATTGAAAATGATAAAACGCAACTGTCTTGAATCTTTTTTGAAATCAATAGGACTTGTTGATATTTTTTTTATTTTTATCGTGTTTAATTATAATAAAGCAGATTTGAAGCCATTACCTGCTATCAAAACCACTGAAGTCCATTCCAAAATTATTGTTATCTTCACTGCTGCCAACTGCTTTTTGTGTATCTCTAAAAGATGGTCCAGCGAAGCAAATCTAAGAAAATTTAGACATTAAAATAAAAACGAGTGTACTGTGTGAGTGATTTCCATGCGATATAACTCATAATGATACTAAAGAAGGATACCTGTACTATATTGTTGCTTTCTGGCAATTTCGGTGCCTCAATCCAAGTCAAACTGTCAATATCGCTTGGAATCGTACAAATTAGGTATACATCCTTATGACTTGATGACGTCACCCTCGGTAGACAGTAATATCCACCCCATTGTCCCTAAAATATATATTTTTATTAGTGCGTACCAGCTATTTGCATTTGCTTTATTTTCTGTCTCATGGCCCTTCCAAGAAGTTTAGGTTTATATTAGGAGTGCTTTCCGGTACGCGGTCGCCACTCGAGAACTCGTCGGTCCCATCGGCTATCGGTTCTGCGAGCAATGTACCCCGCCCATTGCCAAGTGGCAATGTTAGTTTAGCAAATCTTAGGGCTATGTCAGCTACTCTGGTTCTTCTGCAGACCTCTTCATTTCTGACTCGATCTCACACGGAAACTCCGAGCATAGCCCTCTCCATTGCCTTTTGGGTGACTTTCGGCGTTTTTCTGAGGTCTTGAGTGAGCAACCACGGCTCTGTTCTGTCAAATACCTTCGTCTTGAGACACTGCGATATTTGTGATATGAAGATACTAAGTAGCTCCCCGAATGCTGCCCCGTGGGTGCCCCACAAGGTGGTCTGACGACCTGATGAAGGCGACGGGAACAAGTTGGATGAGGGCAGCGCAGGACCGGTCGTTGTATCGATTTTTGGAGGAGGCCTTCTTCCATCAGTGGAAGTCCATCGGCTGAGATGATTATGATGATGAAAGTAGGAGTGAAAATTGCATGATATTGATATCATACTTTCCGATGATATGTTTAACATAATTCTTAAAATTTCTATAGAGTCGAAACTGTTTCTCGGCATCTGGGGCTATCAAGTTATACTTGGTAATAATAAAATTTAAGTTGAAGCTAAAAATAAATATGAATAAACATGGTCAGGGCTCATTTCATAGGATATGGACAGACTGGCATATAGAGATTTTATTTTAAGTCTCGGCCATCCACTATATTTATGTTCGAAGAAAAAAGGTTAATCATTCCCAATTAACTATTCAAAAAAAGAAATGAAAGATGAGGTATATTTGGAAAAGAAATGAATTTAAGTGGATTTTGATCCACTTAACGTAAAATGTCCTTTGATTTTTATTCCTCAAACCAAATAAGCTGTGAAGTTACACCAAAGCTGTGGAGGTATACCAACCTGGTTAAAAACGTTGACAGTCAATTTTTTTTCCAGTTGTTTCTTAAATATGCTTAGGTTGGGATTAAAATCTGGAGCTAGACCATCTATCAGAACTAAACGTATTTGGTTGTCATAATCTTTATTTATCTTTCTCACTAAACCTGAAATATGTACAGAAACAGTGTGAGTGCCGTCCTAAATAAGAAAGATTTATATACTTAATGGTCAATAGCTTCTTTTCGGCTGCGAAGCGTGGACCATAAGTCGCCAGAGCTCTTGTAACCCATTAAGAGGTGAAAATTATACTTAGGTAATACATTGAGAAACGAGCAATACCAGCTGCTCAGGACCATTATAATGATGGGGACAGTAGAGAATAGAAGAAGCGTAGGTAGGTCAAGAATGTCACGGCCAAGGGTCATGACCTAAATATTGCTTTGATAGCGTGGAAGAAATGTTTCGTTTGGCTAGAGACATGCAAAGCTAACCTTTAACCTCCAGTATTAATAAAAAGGAATCTGATGCATAAAAAAACACTTAGTTTACCTAGTAAACCAAAATTAGGTTGATTCTTTGACACCAGTATGAGTCGATCCGTTGTCTGCATTTCAGATTCCAGTTGTTCGATCCATGAAAATTTGCTGTCATGGACTATAGGAAGGTACTTCACCATTTCCTTTTGACTATCCACCTTACTTAGTAGCATCAACATATTATTTCCTTGCACATTCATAGAGGTTATTACATTGAAATATTCGAACTTTGAACGAATTTCAGCATTGCTTTCTTCTAGAGTTAGGACAAACTTATTTTCAGTTAACATATTATAAAGATTCTTAATTTTCTGGAAAAATAAAGTATTATTGTTAAAAAGGTCAACGACTGTCCCCTGATATTAATTCAGTAAGCCCAAAAGTTGAATAACATATATTATTACCTTACTGTCTTGTAGTAAATTCTCAAAAACCAAAACGTTAGATTTGCAAAATTTGTCAAGATGATCACTAGCATTTCTTTCAGTCCTAATCAAACTAACATTTAATATCGATTTAGGAATTTTATTGGCTATTTGGTCAATAGCATCTAATACTGTAGACGCAGATTTTGGTTTCATTTCAGTTATTGTTATTTCTCCTTCTAAAGTATTGTCGGCAATAATTTGCAAATTGATTAACACAGCTGTTTCCATCTGCAAAATAGTTTGGTTAAATATTTGTCACTAGTTATCTAACAATTTTGTATATAAATATTAGTAATATACTTACATCGATATCACCTGTTGGAAGATGTGGAATAAATAGCCCAGTCTCTAATACATCCCGATCATGTTTTACTTTTGGTTTATCATTAAAAATAACGTCGTCTATTTCAACGCCACCACATCTAAAAAAATTGTGAATAATGTAGGATAGACAGAGACAAGGAACAGTCTTTAAATCTTTTGATCTATAACATAGAATCTATAATAAACTCCTTAAAATGCCAAACTTTAATGGGAGTGTGCCGGCCATGCCCATCAGAGCATTCCCAATAATGGGCAAAAACCGTCATGCCCTGGCCTTTAATTCGCGATTTCTGATATTTGATGCATCATGAGAGTTTTTGTTAGTCATTGGAATGAACTATGAATTTCAATGAAAACGTTTACTATATAAATAGTCAATTGAAAGTCGGAGTAGATCCATTGGATACCACAAAATAGTCATACAGTGGTCGAGGTTGAATGAGTGGAAAAGTAAATAGGAAGATTCATTATTTTTAGATTGCAAATTGTATCAAAAATATGACATTTGTTTTGATTTATTGACAAAGATTATTCAGAAAATAATAATTACAAACCTTGTGATTTTTAAAACACTGCTGCGCCATGCAGGTAAACAATTTATACCAGCTTTAGGTTCAATAGTATTGACGTGTAAACTATGCAAACTCGTTTTAATAGTTTATTTCTTGATGAGCTTAGGTGTTGAGACTCCGTCGTATTTTTCAGCTAAAGCACTTAATTGGATGAGAGAATCAAGGAAAGTCGTCCAATCGTTAGTCAATTTGATATCTGCTTTATTATAATTGGCGTTCGTGAAAACAACCGATTGGAATAAGTTCCTGTAAAAGAATAAGCGTAACGATGTGAACATAACCTGATTTAAGGTGTATCTAGCATAATATTCCGTAAACCTAGAATTCAATTATTATTGATTACTCATTAGATTACAAATAAAATTTAAAAGGGACTAAGGAAATTAGTAAAGGGAACCACAAAACCCTACAACAATAAGTGCATTAAGAAATTATGTAATTTTCCTAAGTTTCTAAAATCTACTAACTTGTATGAATATCCTCTTAATCGCATAATCTTGTAAACATCTTTAGTTGTTAATGTTATATTATTGTCTTCAACCTTTTCTTCTTTCAATAGACGATAAGCACGATCTTTTCTGATTTCATTTATAATACCTGTTACGATTTGTATTCCATTGTGGTCCACCTAAAAATCAAGCAGCATATTATCGAAGTCAAATAATTAAGCAATATAAATTTTCGCTTATAGCGTTTGTACCCATGATAAAAAACTCAACTACAAATCTTATGTTTCTAATTTGTAATATTTAAATGGTTTTGCTGTGAAAATTCAAGCCCATTTGACATATTTTTTGTTATTGTATGACATTATTGGTTTTGCAGTTAACAAAATATTATTTTATACGACCAATAGATTTACGTAGCCAATTTTGCATACAGTGGCTGTTTTATGACAAAAATATAAATATACGCAAGATATTTCTTAGTATGGGCACTGAACACAATTATTACACAATTATTCTCTCGTCCCTAACTTCCTGACTATACTGGAACGGGAAATTGACACGATCAGAGCTGGAGTCATATGCAGTGGCTATAACCGGTATCCGTACGGTGGTGAAGGCATCAGATATGACAATTCCTGAAGGAATTCGTTCTGAGTTTTCGGTATTCGAAGCCCAACAACAAACAAAACAATACCAAAGTAATGACCTACCTCAAATTTGTAACTTCCTTTTTGAATCATTATGGCAAGTCTAAGAGGCTCTTCGGTTTTAACTATAGCTTCACCGTAAAAATGAACGTCACGAAACTCAACAGATAGTTGTCTGAAGTTGACACCTCTGTGCATTGCTAGGGTTTCCCAAACAAGTACAAGGAGAAATGCTTCAGGCAATACACCAACACCTGTAATATTTAATTTCAGTATAGGTAAAAATTCACTAATAGAATGCAAGCGGCAGATGCTATATTATACTCAACAAGGCAAGTATTTTTGGATGACATTATTATGAGCAAAATTATTTAAAAAATATTAAAAATAGATTATGATTACCGTTTCGTACGTGCCCCTCAAGATATTTATAGTCGTCATCATGAATCGACATAACGAATTCACGAGCAGCAGTCGTCACTTTATCTTTGGAGTTGTATTTAGCTATAGGCCTAAAAATATCACGTACATGCGTAAATATACAAATAAATAAATTATACTGATATCGTATGTACATAATATCAGTATAAATTATACGCTTGACGACACGACTGGACATAGGCCAAGGATCGCTATAACGACCGGTCCTGCACTGCCCTCATCCAACGGGTTACTGCCACCTTTAGGGTGTACTTCTTATCGTGTGGGCAGCAAGCCCTGGTGTCAGCATTTTCAAACCGTCTTATGGAATCTGACGTAGTTTTTTTAAAGTAACGACTACCTTTATGGTATGAGGATTGTATAAACTTACTAACACAGCGTTAATTTTCTACATAATCTAAATTATTCTGAAAAACACGTTTAGCCGATTTTTTATGAAATACTGTTATCCTTTCGAACTTGTATACGGCGTCTAGGTATATTGGAATTGCACGCAGGGCACGATGTGAGATGGGCCATCGTTTGTGGAGCTCCGCACAAGCAAGTCACATTTTGCGCATCCGAGAATGTCATTCAATGAACAATATGGCCTATCTAGGCTATGAAGCTACTGTATACAGCAGCATACATCCGTAGCAAAGATAGAGGTGACTTCAACAGTATGGAATCCACACGAAGCGACCTACAATTTGTTGCTAGAGTAGATTCAAAAGACTTTCTTAGATTTTTGGGTTTCAACTCGCTAAAGACGCGGCGCACCTTGCACTCTCTCATTATATACCGTTTCCTGCACGGTCAACCGATCTATTCCGAATTGGTGAACCGGGCCCTCCGCCTATTCGTCCCCAACAAATACGTCACTGCCACCCCAGTTTGACGTTTTTGCTGACTCTGGTCTGATTGTATATGAGAATCCCTGGCCTTTTCTGAGAATGTTTAAATTGTAAGAGTCAGTTAATTTGGAGAAAATGTAATGATCTTCTTTGATTTGTGTACTTACTTGCATGGCGTATTTGAATCTATCTGTAAAACTGTGTAAGTAATTCTTTAATAAATAAATGACGTAGTATAAATGTTTTCTGACCCGTGGTATACCAATCACCATTTACATCATCAACATTAAAAGAAATATTTAGAACTACGTTCATACCAATCCTCACTGTGCTCCCATTCTACTAAGTGAGAAAGTAGAGAAGTTTCCGTTGAGACGGGATATTGTATTTTTGGATACAAACTTGCCACTTTTGGATTCAGACCTTCTTGGTATAATCTGAAACATATTTTTAACTATATTTTTGCATTTTGTTAATTTATTTAAATATCTCTCTAAAATATTAATCAGTTTCGTAACTTTGAAAGTATTGACATACATAAGTATCGTATTGACTTACAATTGATAAATTTCGAATACAATAAGAACTTAATTTTGAAAAAATTCCATTAGATCTAATAAGTGACGTGGCTTTTAGTGGCTCTATACTTAGTACTTATATATTTTAGTTCCGATATTTTTAGATAAAAATTAAAAGGAACTCGACTAATATTCTAAATCTCTTACTTTCCAATGGATTCCAATAAAAATAGCACTGGACTGACATGTCCTCGTCTGGTTAAAGGTACATTAATACATGTAGAATGAGAACGCTTAAGAATTGCTTGTAGAAGACCGTGCGGAGCAATTTCAACCAGTAGTGCATTCTCTGGAATAAGCTTCGTTGCTTCTTCGAAAAGTACTGGGTTCTGTAAATACTCGTAAATATAAGTTTTGTTTCTTAAAATATCTTTGAAACTCTCTAGTCTCTCAAACTCACAAGTAAGTTATTTGTGTGATATAAAGCGGATGAGTGTTTCGCTGATTCCTGATCCCACTTATTTCGCGGTACAGATGTAGAAATCCATTTTTTACTTCGTTCCTTTGGATTTTTAATAACTTTACTCAAACATTTTAAAAGTCCAGGACCTGAAAATAAGATATTAATTATCACAAATTACGCTATTTCACATATGGGTATTTTTAAGGCGAGCAATAGCTCACCCAATAAGCCCTATTTTCAGCGTATCGCAAGAATAGTTGCCAGCTGCATTACATAAATTATTAGTTCATCTACCTCTCGTGGTTGCGTTTGTTTCAACGCGATAATCAAATAACCACCAAGCGCGCATTAGATTTCAAAACATCATATAAAAACTCACCGGCATCAGCAATATATCTTGAATGATAAGGAATGTTGGAGCAAGGGACCTCCTTTGCAAAGATACCGCGGCTTGTCAAATCAGCTACAAATGTTTTCATAATATCTGCTGGTCCTGATATCGTTGATGACTCAGAACTATTATGGCAAGCCACTTCAATTTCTGGTGGGCAAAGACGAAGGATCTGCAATTTTAAAAATAAACATACCTTAAAAGAGACTGGACTGGAATTCAGGATTAAAATAAAGATAAAAATAAATGTCTTAGACTTTACTTATCCATGTGTATTTTACACTAAAAGTTTGGATTGTATTATGATCTCGCATTTGATGTATCGTTTTATGTCATTGTTGTAAGAGTACACATGTAACGAGAAAATTTATATCTTACAGCTTTGTATCCAAGCCCTACAGCAGCCATTGAACCATAAATAAAAGGCGTCTGGACGGATACTAAGCCACGGCTGTACGCTGAAAGGATCATCTCTTCAGTAGTAAAGCAGCCATCAGCATAAGCGCATCCCAATTCTCCGACGCTGTGACCTGTAAAACGATAATAATTTATTGGTAACCATAAAAATAAAAAGAATTTGTTTGATTCCAGAAATCGTCAATATTGTCGCCACAAACCGAAAATAACAACATGCTCGAAAATTTTCATTTGAGGAAGTAATATTTACCAATAATATTATCAGGCACAATTCCCATTTCTTTCATAATATCAGTCAAACCAATTTGAACAGCAGCGATACCCACAAACGAATTAAGGATGTTTTCGTAAATTTTTTCATCGCGTTCGGTGAGAATC
This sequence comes from Agonopterix arenella, assembly GCA_927399405.1. Lineage (NCBI taxonomy): Eukaryota > Metazoa > Arthropoda > Insecta > Lepidoptera > Depressariidae > Agonopterix > Agonopterix arenella. The sequence continues at coordinate 3,264,532 of OV656704.1, forward strand.
CGAACAAGATCAATGCCTTTTGAGTCAAGCACGTTGTGGCATCTGAGAAAAAAACATATTATAAATATACCAACCTAATCATATTTGATGCTGAGTCTTGAAAAAAGTGAAACAGCATCAATCACGTTAATCCCTGAGAAAAACAGTTCAAGTAGCAAGTAAAGTTGACGACCTGGTTGGTGTAATCCAGTCTGCCAAACCAGGGTCCTGGCTTCGAATCCCGGTTCGGTCAAAGGACGTTATATGTTTGCGCCGTTGTTGTATGGTTTCCATAACAAAAAAGACTATAGTGCTTGCTTGCGATCATTACAATTTATGTGCCTGTGAGCGTTATTTATTTATTTAAAGTAGCACAGTAAAGCGTATTTAATTAATCAGTAGATTATGTTGGGATTTTAGATTAATTCTTATTTTTTTTGGCCAAAATAGATGTGATATAATATAATATCTTTGAAAAAGTCACACAAATTATCTAGTCACATTTAAAGTACCTGGACTTGTATTATGATGACTAGACAACGATATAGTATACATATATAGATACAAACATCCATGACTCGGGTACAAATATTCATATAGATACAGATATATTATATAAATAGATATATTATAATGCAATTATCAAAAGTCATTACAAAAAGTTACGTCTAATTACCTTTGAATAGCAGCAGCAAATGTTGGTATTTTCATCAAGTCGGCTCCCATACCAGCCCATTGGGATCCCATTCCACTGTACACAAACCAGACTGGACGTACCGTTCCGGAGAAAAATTCTGCCTTTTGCGATAAGCACACAGTTTCCTGATTTTCATTTGTATCTAAAAAAAGAGGTATAAAAAACGGATTCATTTACTTGTTCGCACGGCGACACATCAAGCTATACAAAACCAAAATAAGGTGGCCGCGCGTTGGACAAGTAACGTATAACGTCTCGCGACTAGCTTATATTGGTTTTGTATAGCTTGATGTGTCGCCGTGTGTACATAATAGAGCATAATAATTTTACGAAGCATTTATCTAAACTGTTGTCGGTGGAGTTTTCGCTGATCCAGTCTGTTTTCCGCAAGTGTTTTGGTTTTCTAATACGACACGACATAAAAAATTTTTTTCACTTGCAGTACTCTGTCGATGTCTTTTCCTGCTTCTCTTCCCCTGTATTTTTCTTTCCTATATTGGGATTTTGAAAAAAAAAAAATTTTTTTTCGTGTCGTATCATACAAGCGTCCGATAATTTTTTTCCTCTCTGGTTGTCCATTCATTAAAACCTGTTTATTTGATATCCGATCCAACTAACTTATCCCCTCCATTCTCCTTAAAAGCTTCCAGCCAGTCTCGATCTAATTGAGTCAGTGTCACAAAGCCATTAATACTTCTTTCTTTTACTACTCAAATAGTTATTTGATAAAAAACTTGAATAAAATGTTATTATAATGGCATAATCGTATGTTGAATTGGTAATTCTACAGACCTAAAACAGCAAATCCTCGACATAAATGTCCGGATATGTCAGCTTCATGTATGTTATGTAGAAGACCAATTTGCTCAGGGTCTACGGGTTGACATTTCAAGGTATTTAACATCTTGTTCACACAAGGCTCTTGTCTTCCAGAAGCTAGGACAATGTGAGGTATTCTGCTTTTGTAGCGATCAAGATCCTGTAACAAAATATTAATTAAACATGCGCGCAAGCATGCATACATTATGTTATATGAATGACCCGATCACAAACTTACAACTTTACTAAGTATAGGTTATTATTTGTTAAAAATGTTATTTTCTATTTCTGGGGCGCATAATTTTAATTATTTTGATTTGTGATGTACCCACTTCAAACATTTTAATTTAGTAAATAGTAACATTGACGTTCACCTTTATTTTATATCTTCCGGACAAAAGAACATGGACATTTGCACCGCTGTAAGAGAAATTGTTTAACGCAGTAAATCCCCTATTGAACGGTGCGTGCTCTGTCACTACTTGGATCTTTCCTTCTTGAACCGATGAGATATTATCTTGAGGAGTATTGTAGTGCAAGTTTGCTGGAATTTCACCTTTGTTGTATGCAAGGCAAACCTGCAATAGTCAAGAACATTAAAATGAACAAAAACTGAAAAGTAGGCGCGATTTTACTTAAAAGCGTTTGTACGCTTTGCGTCCGATCCAAATCCGAGAAATCACGGTCATACGAAATGTATTTATTTTTATGTATTTATGACAATATATTATTTATGTATAGACATTCCATCTAAGACAATCATGGGTGTGGCTGTCAAAATCCATACTTTTTCGACGATCCGTGTTTTCTCTGATTCGGATCAGATACAGTGCGTAACCACTCAAACAATTTTGTTGTCAACTGAAACTGCAAAACCGGCCAAGAGCATGTCACACTGACCTAAGATAGGGCTCCGTAATAATTACTTAAATAGCTTGTTCTGACAAAGTTTAAATAACTTAAGAAATCTTCAAAAGCAAAAGATAGTGCGATATAATTTAGTTTAGTGCCATCTATTAAGTAATCGCGGTTGAGCATACATACATACAAATAGACCGACAGACAAAATGGACGAAACAATAAGGGCTCCTTGTTTGACTACGGAAACCTAATAATGTAGCCATATAAAATCTGAAGAAAAAAATCATGAACATTAAGGAAATACCTTAGTAACAGAGCAGACTCCTGATGCAGGTTCACTGCTTCCCATATTGGATTTGACACATCCCACTTTGATGGGCTTGTCTTTTCCGAAGACCTTTCCAATTGCTTCAAGTTCATTTCGATCTGATTCGGCAATAGCTATGAAAAAGAGAACGATTTTTATTTATATCTTAATGATGAGAAACGTGATGAATTGCAAGACCGACCACCAGCGGCAATACAATATAACTATGAAAATGACGTGCCCGCTATGTACGAAGATCTTCTCCAAGAAGATTGGCTATGTTTGCCACATGAGGGTACATCAACGCCAACAACGGAGTTGAAGCAGTCGCCGTGGCCGAAATCGGTCAGGAGCAATACATTACAAGGATAAGAAAATCATAATGAGTTTTTTGTTATTGTGCTAGAATCTAGCAATCAATGACGAATTTTCTTACTATATCTCCATCGTTTAACAGGAATAACTTGAATTTCTATACCTGCACCATAAGCTTCCACATATTCCACGTCATTCGGCGTTACATCTAAGTCAGTGTAGAAGTTTTCTAAAAAATCCTGAATATCCTTGGTTTTGCGTATCGGTAGGAATTTAGCATCAGAGCTCAGACTGTAATTAACTTCTGCGTGATATACTTCTGAATATATTCTGCAATTGATTGTCAATTTCGGTTAAGTACAGACGATTTTTATAAAATTAACTTTTGAATCCTAAATAAATAACTTACGAGTTTCCGAATACAATAATAATTTATTGTAAAGTATCTATTTTACTTTATCAAATTATTATATTTTTTTTTGTTATGTGTGTTCGCGGATAACTTTGTCATTTATGCACCGATTTTGATAATTCTTTTTTTGTTAGAAAGAAGATATTCCAAGGGTAGTACCATGATAAGGGTAGTACAATGATGGCATCTTAGGGAAATCGAGGGGAACCTTTGAAAATCGTTGTGCCGGCTAGTGCGTTTGTTTATTTAAAGCACTACTATTAAATTGAACTAATGAATTCACTATTGAAAATTGTGAAATAAACAAAACTTTAAACAAAAATTAAAACCGCCTCCAAAAAAACTAAAAAGTTAAAAAATAATATTGCAGCCGATGACTTTTTCGTTTGCATCACAAGAACTTTAATTTTTTTTATAGAAGTGACACCGACTTCTATAAAACAAATTAAAGTTCTTATGATGCAAACGAAAAGCCGGTACGATTCGCGACAGAGCTTGCATTCGTTTTAAGTAGATAATTCGACTTTACAAGTTATACAGTGCTTGACATTTAGGCCCGCTTACACGGTTACGCATTTTTAACGGCATTTTACCTTTTAGCATCCTTAGCTTTTTGCAAGAAGAGGACGCTGATGGCATCTGACCTCACGTAGCCATCTCCATGCTTATCAAAGCACTTGGTCTTCCCGTCCAAGCACAAGAATCCTGCCCTATCAATATCAAAGAGAAAATGATTTTTATGAAAGATTATGATGAAGATTAAAAAAAAATTTTGGAAAATGTATTATTACCTTTTCAAATTAAGTGAGACATTAGGGTGCATACACACATTACAGCCGCCCACGATAGCAGCGTCACACTTTCCTGTGCGGATATTTCTGTAAGCATGCTCGAGACATGCCATAGAACTGGCACAGGCCATATCAAGAGAGTAGGAAGGGCCTTTACCGTCGATCCAGTAAGAGATACGGTTGGCATACATGGACCTGTTACATCTGGAACAAAGAATAGTCCAAGTTATGAAAGGTTAATTGCTTTTTTATTCAATGCACTGACGTGCCTTATGCCGTGCATTTTTTAGAGTTCCGTAGTCAAACAAGGAAACCATATACTTTCGTCCATTCTGCCTATCTGTCTGTCTGTCTGTATGCCTCGGCTTAATTACTCCCTCTTTTTGATCCTAATGAATCGCAATTTGGCATGAAGACGGACAATAGTAACCCAAAAACAGAAATATTGTATTTCAGAAGAAACAACTTTTTTCGACCCTAACTACGAAAAGGGCGTTAGAAAAAAAAAATTTTTTTTAATTTCGCATGAGGTGTCGTTTGTTAGCTCTTGTAACGTGGGATAAAATACCTATACAAACTAAGTAATTACAATGTCTTGTATCTCGAGATATATGCGCTCAAAGTCAAAAACAGACAACCCCCCTCCACTCCCCCCTCCACTCCCCGCGGCCTTGGAGGAAAATAAATCGCGATATCGTTTTGTTTCAATTTCTTTTATGTAAGATAAACAGGTTAAGAACTTTCCTTCTTATTCTACTCATGCAATGGGTACGGGACCCTATCATGGGCGAGTCCGATACGCTCTTCGCCGGTTTTCAATATTATGTGATGTATTACTATTGACGAGTCTAAAGCATTCATTGGCTTGGTCACAGAAAGAATGAGAGAGTGTTCTTTAGTAGGTCGCCCCAGACTGACCTATGTGAGTTTCAAGCCAGCCACCTGCAAGAAGTTGCGCAGGATTCGGAAAATTGGTGTTCTCTCATTTTGGAGGCTTAAAACTACTTTGGGTTGCTGAATTAGCATGTTTTCTTATTATTTACGTAGAAGTTCGTAACTTTTTATCGAAAAAATAATGCTACTCCAAGCTGAAGGTAAACTTACCCAGTAATACCAAAACCATTACGTTGTATATTCTCATAGAAGACAACTTTCTCTGATTCAGAAATAGTAGATCCGATGAATACGCCTACTTTGCTCTTTAAATGCAGTGGATTCACTCCTGCAATTAAGAAATTGAATACTATTGATTTAACAAAAGATTTGTTTTATTATTGCTAGAAGAATCAAATCAAATCAAATATACTTTATTTTACACCAAAATATAAACAGTAAAATAGAGAAATAAAAATACAAGAGGCACAAAATAAGGCGGTCTTATCGCTAAGAAGCGATTTCTTCCAGACCACCTAAGAAAGAGACAAATAATAATATTTATGGACGTGATTCTGTGTTTCATATATTTTCTGCGTATTTTAATGCTTGTGTGGACAAAGAAATCAATTACTCCAAGTCTCCAATTACTCATCTTAAATTAACAGATCATGTAGTTCTGTTTAGAATTAGTGTATGACCGATACAAAATAATAATGTGAAATTGCACAATCATCTTTCAATTCTGTTGAGTAAAGAGCTTGTCATTAGGTTTTACTTGCCATCATGGTGAAGAGATTTGCCGACTAGCATAAGAGGCTTGTTGATTGCCCAGTTTACGCCAAAAATTGCACGTCATAAGATCATAATTATTTTCGCCTCATAAATTTCCCTGAATGATGATAACAACGTTTAAAAAGTCTTGTTTAGCAATTGGTCCCAGATGGTGTCATAAGACGTCAGTGTATCTATTCGCTAAACCTGGTCAGAGTATTTAAAACGGCTTCAAATACTCTGACTGTTAATAATTCATTGAACATAAATGTTTTTGTTGTTATTTCTGAACGTTCTAAGGGACTTGTCTTAAGGTTTCCTATACAGTGTTTATATGAGCGAAAGGATAGCCACCTCTCACCAGTTTACAGGTCTTTCTATCCTAAAACATAAATTGCTTAATGTGAGCATTGCTGCAACTACGTTAGCTTGTTAGTTGTGGCAATGTTTCTGACTACCCCAATAGGTATTGCGGTGGTCAGTTTATGTATGTCTGTTTTTTTCTGAATGTAGCACTTAATAGATAATTGAGTGATATTTTATTTAACTTATTTATGTGTACAACATATTTGCAACATCGTGTTTTCTCGTTCCTGACAGCCTTGTGCACGGCAGAGCGGCGTGTACAAGGCAATTTTTATTACATCAGAATTTTTTTTAACAGACTAATTCGCAAACATGGCGAAATATAGCTCCGTGGAAGGTCTTATCTCTCTCTTAATCCTGTGCTTCCCCTAAGGTATCAGTTTGCAATCTTTGCTTCCTGCCATTTCAACATACTGGTCCTTCAATCCTTTTTATTGGTTCTTGCGGCGGATATTTTTATTTCTGATTTATTTGATTGCAAAATTCTAAGAGCTCACTGAGTAATTAATCTAAACATTATTTTTATGTCGGAATAATTACGCAAAATGCATTGCATTTTGCTATTAACATGATACTTGAATAATTAATTACTTACCCGAATCGTAAATAGCGGCATAAGCATGCTCCAAGAGCTTTCTGCTCATCGGTTCCATAGTACAAGCCTGCTTAAAATGAACTCTAAAGAACTGGGCATCGAACTTCTCCAGCCTATTGACCTTGCCAAGATGCTTGGGAACTTCAGGATGGTCGAAGATCCAACAAAGGTCTTTGTCAGTTACCATATCCACCTTAAAAAATAATTTTTTTTTCGGAATTTCTCAGTTTTCTCGAATATTTCTTATTCCATCTATGTAAATGTACATGCTCAAAATATTGTTATGAGTGTTAATAGAGTTGCGAGCCACATTGGAAAGAAGTATTTTAGTGTCGATACCAGAACACAGGTAAAGATAAAATAAATCAAATTTTTATTTAAATGAAAAACATCTGGTGGTGGTTTCCTGTTAGATATTGTTTTTGAAAGAAAATTTCGTATACAATAACACTTGTGTCTTATAATCATTTACACTTTATTCAGTGGACATTCAAAATTGCTTTACATTTCACTTTTAGGTATCTGTTTACCATGGTTATGATTTTGTATACCTGCATTGTTCTGTCGTTAACATTTCCCTTAAAATTTATTGAACGATTAGGCAATTCTATAGTCCATTACGCGGTTATTAATTAAGCTAAAGTTAATAGTATTTTGGCAGTGTTACAACTCCCATGATGTTTAATTTTAGTTTTTGTCGTCAGTCCAGTCATACAAAAGTTAACGTAGGTATTAACAGTCGAAAATTTTTTAACTTTACTCTGTAAATAATCGTTTTTAACTCCTCAATTAACAACATATTATCCTATATGATCATAACATAATTTCTATTAATTTTTATGATCATATAGATAGGTAAGAAGGTAACATAAATTATATCCCTGATATCAGTAATAGTACCTGTAATTTATTGCATGAGTTGTTAGTTTACTGTAATAATAAGTACATTAACACGTTCCGGGACAGTGACCGGCTATAGCCGTGATAACAATAAAAGTTCTATTGTGTCTCGCTCACTGCCCCGGAACGTGTTAAACTGCATTATCTAATGAAATAATAAAAAAATATACAGTTCTTCTTGCTTTATATGACAGAGTGCCTAACAAATTGATTTTACGAAGTTCACTTTAATTCTTAGATGGAAAATCTTACATAGGTTTTATAGCATGAAAACACTTACTATTTTCTTCGAAATGAGAAAAATTATGACAAACTTCAAAAATTCTTAAGAAAATTAATTATTATCGCAGACATCATCTTAAAGCCATGTTTTTATAATGTACGAGCGTTAACCCGCGACTTCGTCCGCACAAATTATATACCAGATTTTAAGTCAGATCATAAGCTATCAAACAAAAAAAGTTTCATCAAAATCGGTTCAGTAGTTTTTGCGTGATACTCGTGCAAACAAACAAACAAACAGACAGACAAAAAATCCAAAAATTAGTGAAATGGAATCAGGGACACCTAAAAACCATATCGTAACTTTTTTTTTGTTAATATCTTCAATGTACAGACAAACTTCCTGTTACAGTTTTATAATAGTATAGATAGATGACGATCTAACAAAACTTACCTTATTATAAAGATTCTCCATAAACTCCAAAGTACTATCAGAACTTGGATAAATTCCAGACATTCCACTAATGACAACTTCTTCACCAGTTAAAGGTTTCATTGTCTTTATTAACCTGTCAGCAACCACAGTTTCCTGAGGAGGTGCCATGTGGAAACAAATCAACTTATTAAAATGAATAAAAAGTTTATTGAAGACGCTAAGGCACGTTAGAAATGTAGTGAACGCTATGAATTATTAAGTATTTGGAATAGTAATTACCTAAGTAGTCTACGTATTACTTTGACTATTTATTATAAGGACTAGCCTTGCGGTAGTATTTCCCCTCTGCCACGTTAAAAGATCAATTAATCATGTGCATTTACATTCAATTTTATAATGTATCACTAAACGAGGCAGCTTATAATTGCGAAACAATAATTTCGAACTCAGAACGTTTGGGGTTCACGCGAAACTACTTTTCATGATTTTTAACGTTCAAAATTAGAATCTAAAGTTATGGGAATAAAATTTAAAGTGGCGGATTTCATGTTACCTCGCCCCCCCGCAAAAAGTTGCAGAAATGTTTGTTAGTAGAATTACACGCGTAACTAGTCCCTATATAAGTAGTCAAAGACGTATTATTATTATTCCGTCCGTCACATAGACCTACTGATTTATTTAACATAAACACTAATTGAATTGTTAAACTTGTTTTGCTTTTAAACGACTTGAAAAGGAATTCGAAATGTGGCAATTCCGTGTACTTAATTTTCTGGGTCTGATGATGGCCAAGTGAATAAAGATACGCCTAAAGGCATAAATCAAAATTTTCTTAAGAAGATAGGTTTTTATTATTGGTACTGATAAAATCTCAGTGAGAAAGTAGGAAAACTGAATCATAAAATTATTGAATTTAATTATTATGCAAAAGATAACAAGCATAGTCAAATAAAAGGCACTCAATTTCAAACTAAACTTTCTTTATTAATATAAGGAGCCGTAACATTAAATTAACATATCAAGTGACTGAAAATTCTATTTACAATATCTTAAAAGGATCAGCCAAATAAGTATCACACAGATTCCTCTTGTTGAATTCTTCTAAGACTTGGGGTTCAAACAATCTATTAATTATATTTGAGACCCTACAATCGTAAGGAGCTAATGCATGGTCCGATTCTAAATTAAACACTGCAACAGGTTGTCTTGTATACTTAGATAAGTTGTAATCATCTGGCAAACATTCTGCTTTAGGATGAGCAATGCCTTTCAACAAAATCAATTCAGATTCTAATTTGAAACTAGGTTCATAATCCCTGGCCAGTTTAATTCGTTTATACGCAGTTTCTAATACAGATCTCTTGTATTGATGAGAATAATTAACTAAACCTCTAAGTCTATTTACGCAAGCTTCAATCTTATCTCCCCATTGTGTTAGTTTGTTGAGATCTTCTTTAAGTTCCTTGCTATCGTTTCCAGTCATAAGTTGGTACATGTGTTCTACGATTGTGTTTTGTAGTTCTGCGTCAGTCAAATTGCCGATGTAAGCATTCAGTTGGACACGTAGCGCGTCTGGGCTACTATCCAAACAGTAAACTTTACCAATGTGACCTGTAAAATAGAAATAAATTAGGTAACCGGTTCATGTAATCCAATCTGCGTTATTGTTGACAGTTTACGACATGACTGTGTCATTAGAAAAAAATTATTATCTATTTTGTGCTGTTAAAAGGCTTCCAATTTACATCCACAATTATGTGAATTTTATCCAAAATAACGAAACAAAAATAATAAAATAGTCAAAGAAAATGCTAATAACTTAAATTCATAATTTTATCTCTATTTCAAAAAATCGTTATATTTTTTGTTAATGTAAATGAAATGATAATAACAACACACCTTCTCTTTCCATTAAGGCAGCTAACTCCAAAGCAACGTTAACACCAAAAGAATATCCCAAGAGGTAGAACTTCGATTTTAACTGGAACCGGTTCTTCATAAACTGAAAAAGGATAAAATATAATATTAAAAATGAAAATTAATTATTCATGTTAAATCTTATCGCTTAAAGAGTTATATTTTTGTTAAGAAAAGATGTTATTTCCAATTTTAAAATCCAACGTAAACAAACATTTTTTTTTTAAATTATGTATTGGAAACTAGCATGCTAAATCGTTTACATGCTATTATTTAGTATTCATCTTTTTTACCTTCATTATATTTACAGCCAGCTGTGGAATACTTTCATCGGTCATATCAGGACCTAGTTGGAATGCGATTGCCTGAAGTTTAAGCCTCTCGCAAATAGGTGTAAACATCTGATGATGGCCTTCGAATCCTGGGACCAGCATTAAATATGTGGCCTTGGGGTCCAATTCTTCTTCTTTCTGTAATTAAAATTACTTTTTTACATTTGATTTCTATGTCATAGGTCGGATTATGGAAGAGATATAAATATTTACAAACCTCACTCGCGTTACTTAGTTTGGTAGGCATAGTGACCATGGGTTCCGTTGCCATACACTCATCTTCGTCGATGAATGTGTAGAAAGCTCCTAAACCACTGTCAAATTTAGAATTCTGATATTTGGACTCATTTAATTTTTTCAAGCTATAACAAAATTAAATATAAATCAATTTCAAGAAGGAAATAATAGAACAACAAGTAGGAATTTTCATTTATTAAATACTAGAGTTAACCCGCGCCTTCTACCGCACAAATTATATGTATACCAGATTATAAGTCAGATCATAAGCTATCAAACAAAAAGTTTCATCAAAATCGGTTCTGTAGTTATTGCGTGATGCTTGATCAAACAAACACACAGACAAAAAATCCAAAAATTGGTGTTATGGAATCAGGGACACCTAAAAACCATATCGTAATTTATTTTTAAATATCTTCAATGTACAGACACACTTCTGTTACAGTTTCATAATTGTATATATATACGAGCGTTAACCCGCGACTTCGTCCGCACAAATTATATACCAGATTTTAAGTCAGATCATAAGCTATCAAACAAAAAAAGTTTCATCAAAATCGGTTCAGTAGTTTTTGCGTGATACTCGTTCAAACAAACAAACAAACACACAAACAAACAGACAGACAAAAAATCCAAAATTGGTGAAATGGAATCAGGGACACCTAAAAACCATATCGTAACTTTTTTTTTGTTAATATCTTCAATGTGCAGACAAACTTCCTGTTACAGTTTTATAATAGTATAGATATATATATAGATAGATAGATAGATAGATTTGTACCTGGCAATTGTTATGCTTTGAACTTGTTGTCTTTGTAAACTTAGTTTGTGCACTTCTTTGAGCAAAGTCCTAACTTCTTCTATGTTTACTTCATTAGTACCTAAATCTCTAAGAGTTAGGTTTTCTGAGACGTCCTCTATTTTTGTTAGTCCTGTAAATTTTTTAATTCAAAGTATTAATGCACATACTGTTGTTAATAGGAAATAATCGTTTGATCTCATCATACATACCTAAGATTCTAGCAATTTTACTCAAAAAATCGGAATTCCGTTGCTTCTTCATATTGTGACAGACAACATTGTTATATTTTAGTCTTAAACTGGTCTCCAGACTATTGAATACGATTTTCGACATGACATCAAACTGATCAGACTGAAAAACATATTTTATGTACATTTCTTTTCGAATACTTAATTATTTTCTTTGTAATTCAAAGATTCTTTTATAATACATTCAAAGAATTAATTATATTAAAAAGCTTTTGTTTTGTTTAACTATGATAAAAATTGATTATTATACACTAAAAGTCTTATTATAATTATAAATACCTCATCAAAACTTAATAGCAGAGCTGGTAACGCAACTTGATTCCTTGTTCGACATAATTTCTCACAAATCGATGCAACGTATTTACCTGAATAATTTCGGGAAGAACCATTCAGCACTACAAAATGACTGTAAAATAAATTATTTAACAAATTAGGAAATATTCAGCGTAAATGTTGGAGGCAGGTTCTGTTTGGTATATTTAACAAAAGTCCAAAAAACGACATTGCTCGGAAAGATAAAATATTTATTTTACATAAATATGAAATCTGACCTTAGTTTAGGACAAATATTTCTAGATACAAAATCCAGATTTGCCACTTCCAACGCAGTATTATTGAATTTCTTTATAAACTCTCCTTGTATAAGATTGTTGTCTTCTCTATTACTTCCACTTTTGACTATGAAAATGCCTTCAACTGAACCTAACTTTGTTCCTTCACTGATGAGATTTTCACATCCTTTCTCTGTTTGAAGGTTTTCTGATGAGAGTTTTAGAGACACATTTTTCATTCTCCAAGATCTAAAAGAAATAAAATTATTTGTCATAAATATAAAAAAAATAAGTTCACACCATTGTTTATTCTGTTTTTGCCATGATTATAGTTTGAACGTTACAAACAATCAATAAATTGTCAATGTACTCATTTTGTTTCCTGACCATTACAGAAATTCTTGTCATTTAAGTAATACTTCTAAATAAAAATTTAATTTGTTACTTACGCTGCTCTGGTATAAAAATAGCCCCCTAGAGAACTTGGTTTTGAATGAATTATCAGTTTTCTAGCACCTCTTCTGACTAGTTGGTCTGCTAGTTCTATGCCAAGATCATTCGTATCACATACAACTACGTAGGTATGTTTTGATGAATAAGTCATTCTGAAACAACATTACTTTTTATTTGTATCATCCGAACAAACTTTTTATTATAAGTTAAAAAATACTTGTAAATTAAAAATACTTAAAATAGTGCCAACTCTGATAGATAAGACTGCTATTATAGTTATAATATCAAATGAGTGACATATTTATTACAATACTTTACCTTGGTTTGACATTAAGACCTTGGCTTAATGATACGGGATCTCTCATCCTGATCAAAACTCTACCTCTATGTTTACTCGATGAAAGAAGTCTGAAAGCCTTGATCACATCTGTAGGAGGGTATATCACACGACTGATAGGCCTTACTGTGCCATTTGCGATGCCATTACTGATCATTACTTGAAGTTGCTAGAAATGAGAAAAAATAAATGATGAATGAACTAATTTGAACGAAGCGAAGCAAATATCACGTTTTTTTGATTTCATCACTTTCTAAAATAATGCTTCTGACATATTAAAACACTGTGATATAATATTAAAATAAATAAAACCTACCTTCCTTTGTCCTGAATTTTTCGGTTTGAATATATTTGAAACATTAACAGCCCTATAATTTCTTTCTTCACATAGGTAGGACATTCCGAAGTCATTATTTTCTGACATATCCAAATCACTCATATCGACAAAAATGCCAGTGAAACCAACACAGCTCATAGCAGCCTGCAACATTAGAGACAAGAATAAATATTGATTAAAGGAAAAATTTTACTACACTTGTAAATAATTTCATTGTAATTACCTCACGCAATGATCCACTCAAAGAATTTATTACAAAATTGCAATTCTTGCCGTTAGTATTGAGTTTTACCATGTTCCGAAAATTGTCACTTAATGAACAACCAATGTTATTTTCTGTAAAATTGTAATATGTCATTATTTAATTATATTATTAAACGAGAATGAACGATAGTTATTAATTTACGATATAATATATACGCGTCGATATTTGCTAATTTACTAAACATTGTATTGTCATATATCAATAAATAAATAATAATAAATGTAATGGAATGGAGTGGAATGCCCTGCCTGCGTCAGTATTTCCGAGCGCTTACAATCCGAATTACTTTAAAGTACGAGTGAACAGGCTTCTTCTGGGTAAGCTCGCTACATCTTCGACCCCATCTTTGTCCTGTAGACTGGACTGAGGTCAAGAGCAAACCCATTTGAAATAAAAAATAAAAAAAAATATATATAATTAGGAATATTGAGTAAGAGTGTTAGAAAAAGTCGAAAACTGCTTTCAGGGCTTTGCGCTATAAGAATGCAGCCTAAACAAATTATTATATTTAGCAAAAGCTGACTTAATGTTAATACCATGTTCGATGTGGCTCGTAAATTATTATTTTTATTTATGTAATAACTCGAACATTAAGATTAAATAATAATTGTAATTAGGGTAATTTAAAGGTGTATATTCTATTTTGTTAACACAATCATATCAGCATTTTCTAAAGTTCATCTACCCAAATATTGCGTGGAAGAAATAGTTTTTTAGCGATATGACGTTTTATTGCACCACTTCCATTTATTCTGTCTTTGTTTGCAAACTTTCTTTATTATAGAAAAGTGTTACTTACAGATTAATGTTTAATATCTATAAATAATAATGTTCCATGTGATATGACTTACCATGTAACTTAGGGAACAGACGAAGCAAAAACTTTTTCTTTTGAACGTCACTGACGGTGGTAAAAATTGTACAGTTAAGGGCCAGAGCTACTGAGATGACTGCTTGACCAAATGCTCCTGCACCACCATGTACAAATATTGTTTTATTCTTGATCAATGGATGCCCTATTGCCTGTTCGAAAAAATATAAACTCTTGAATATTGTTTTTGTACAAGCTTAGGTTAACAAAGTAGATTTATCCAGGTCAAGTAAATTGCTGTCGACTAATCTGGCTTATTGTAACTACAATTTAGAATTTTGCTTTAATTTCATTTTATCAATAAATTAAATAATTAATATTAATATTATTTTTATTATTAATATTTTCTTTTACACAATAAATATTATATCCAAATTATTATTTGTTAGTTAAATCGATTCAATTGTATTGAAGTGTTTATGTGGATACTTACTAAACAATAATAAGCTTGAAGATATGGTAACGGTACTGTTGCAGCATCTTCTAAGCTCCAGAAGTCAGGAACCGGCCAAAGCAATTCTGGATTGGCTTCTACAGTGTTGGCAATTGCTCCTCCCGATATCAGCCCCATTACTCTTTCACCCCTGATTTAAAAAAAAAATCATTTTAGATTTAAAATAAACTTAATAACAACATCCAGAACCAGTTTTGAAGAGGGAAGTCAATCCATCCTCGATAAATAATAAATCTATAGTCAGTGTTAATAAATGACGTGTTTTGCATTTTAATATAATTTCACTTCTAACAAATGAGTAAGCTGATCAAAGTAAAACAAGTTGAATTGGGTGAACGCAAGGTAACAGTATAAAATGTTTGTAAGTTCGGAAAGCTGGATAAATGAAAGATATAAATGTAATGACGGCACTTGCCAGCAACCAGGGGAGCGTTCAACATTACAGAAATAAGATCTTACTTGGTATCGATACCACTGAAATCCATCCCAAAATCATTGCCAGCTTTTCCTCTTCCAACTGCTTTTTGAGCATCTCTGAAACATGGTCCGGTGAAGCAGACCTAAACGTGACGTTGAACAAAATAATGATTTAATTATTTATTTCACAGCCGATTTCGACAATACAGGGTGGATTTTTGAGACGGGGCGGTAAGGGCAGGTACCTTAACCGTTGCAACTAGAGGGAAACGTTCTTAAGAGACTATCCTTAACTTTTTGAGACAGTTTTACCCCCATTTACAGATTTAAAAAAAAAAACTACAGTCAGCAAGAAAATAGACCATTTAAACAAAAACTTTTTTTATGTCAATCGATCCTGTTTCTTATAAAGATTAAAAAAGTCTACGAGACCAACTGAGCTTAGAGTTCTAGAAATGGCAGAAATCGCAAAAAACTTCTCCCATACATTTTGTTTGTGGCGTCGTCGTCGATATGATATCTACGTACTATTAAGTACTGAAAGAAACAAATAAGGAACTGAAAACGATTAGGCATGTATTCTTAAAATAAGATGGCAAAATATGTACATTTAAGATTACAAGAAATTTTACACAGGTACCTTTTTATGTTTTAATATATGAGGTGCTCAAAATGGTTGCCGTTTTGGCAGATACATAGGTTTACCGTCTTTTTTACTGAGTGGGTAGCAGCCGATAATGTACTTGGATTAATTCCATACAGAATCGTTGTTAGTGCCTCCTTCAGCTCCTCGACAACGTCGTAGTTCTTTTTGCAGACTTCATTTTTTAAATAGCCCCACATAAAGAAATCTAGAGGCGTAAGATCAAAACTCCGAGGTGGCCACTGAATAGGGCCACGTGTTCCTATCCACTGTATATAAAATGCTGGTTCAGATTAGAATGTGTATGGCGGCGGTGGAGCGCCATCTTGTTGGAAATACACTTTCCTTGATTCAGACAGTGGCAATTCATCTAACTGGTTTTGGAGATTCTCGAGAATTAAGTTGTTATAAGTGGCGGAATTCAGGGTGCCTTCATAAAATTCCACTCGGTTCGACATTACACCACACCAGCAATTAAAAGAGAAGCGAATCTGATTATGGCTTATTATTTTATCTATTTTTCTGATTATTTTCGACCAGTACCTCATTTTTATAGACCAGTCTATCCATGCATCGTAAAAAGTTTTGTTAGGTATTAAAAATTAGGTTTAGTTTGAGTCTTATTTTTGCAAAATGTACGGGAGAAGGTTTTTGCGATTTCTGACATTTCTAGTAGTCTAAGCTCAGTTGGTCTCGTAGACTTTTTTGATCTTTATAAGAAACAGGATCTATTGACATAAAAAAAGTTTTTGTGTAAATGGTCTATTTTCTTGCTGACTGTATATTTTTTTCAAAATCTGCTAATGGGGGTAAAATTGTCTCAAAAAGTTAAGGACAGTCTCTTAAGAACGTTTCCCTCTAGTTGCAACGATTAAGGTACCTTACTGCCCCGTCTCAAAAATCCACCCTGTATAGTTTAAAGTGAATAAATGTTATGTGATGAAACGGGATACCGCTATGATTAGAGAAGTCGTCAAATAAATAATTTGACGATGCCCTGTGATATCCATCTTTGAGTAGTGCCAAACGAGATGGGTGACATAAACGGCGACTAATGGCAACAGGATAAGACATAATTATTATAAAAGTACAAATAAAAATTTTATTATAATCTTCTATAATACCTGGATTACATTGTTGCTGGCTGGTAATATTGGTACCTCAACCCATGTCAAACTATCAATATCACCCGGTACCGTATTGTTTAAGCTGACATATCTCTGACTCGACGATTTTGCACTGGGTAGATAGTAGTATCCGCCCCATAGTCCCTGAAGTCAAAATTTTATTAATTGTTAATTAATCATCACTATTCTATATAAAATATCTTACAGAAATTTAAGAAATACTCCTGTTTGATTTAAGTAATATATTTATCGATATTCACCCTTTAACATTAAAATTGTTTTACTTACCTTATTAAGTACGTTTATAGCCAAATTTTTGTCCAATTGTTCTTTAAACATGTTTTGTTCGGGATTAAATTCAGGGGCTAGATAATCGTCTACGAGAACTAAACCCACTTTGTTACCATACTCTTTGATTAGTTTTCTTACTAAACCTGAAATAAGTGAATAAAAATATACTTAGAAAAGAAATAAGTTGAACAGCTGAAAAGTTACGATGTCGTAAATAAAAAATTTGTGAAACATGTTAAATAAGACTTACCTAGTAAACCACAATAAGTTTGTTTTTCTGAAACAAGAACGACTCGTTTAGTAGTCTGCAATTCATATTGAAGTTGTTGAATCCAAGAAAACTTGATATCATTGACTATAGGAAGGTACTTCACATTTTGTTTTTGAACAACATTTGCCTTATTTAGCAACATTAATATTTTTCTTTGCACGGTCATCGAAGTCAGTACATTGAAGTGTTCCCACTTTTGATGAATATTTGGAGCGTCTTCTTCTAGTGTCAAAATAAATGTCTCTTCATTTAACACATTGTACAGTTTCTTCATTTTCTGTGTAAAAAAAAGAATAGGTTTTTGTTTGTATTCATTCAGAATTACCCTAGGAATTACCCCACTGCGACCAACAATATTATTTATTTATTTTTATATTTCGTAAACGTACCTTTTCATCGTGCAGTAAGTTATTAACAACAAAAACATTTGATTTGCTTATCATTCCAAGATCTTCAAATGAAATGTTTTCTGTTTGAATTGAGTTAACATCGAATATTGATTTAGGAATTTTATCGGCCACTTTTTTAATAGCATCCACTACTGTAAACGTAGACTTCTTTTCAATTCCTGTAACTTTTATATACTTATCTAAGACGTTGTCGGCTATTATTTGTAGATTTATTAACAAAGCTGTTTCCATCTGCAAAAAAGATCCGTTAAATTAGCAATATTGTTATGTTTTCATAGTTTTTTTTAAGTAGTCAATTTGGGAAGTTAATACTCACATCGACATCGCCCGTTAGAAGATGTGGAATAAATGACCCAGTTTCTAATACCTCCGGTTCGTGTTCTGCTTTCGGTTTGTCATTAAAAACAATGTTATCTATTTCGACGCCGCCACACCTATAATTTAATTTAATTGTACTGAAGAGTTGTGCTCATCTTGTAATTGGAAAATTAAGTTAAAGCCTGTAGGATCACACTATAGTTCAAAGGTTTCTTCCTCCAAAGCGGAGGGGCTATTTCTCTTAATCTTTTATAATTAATATCTTTATAACATTTCATTTTTCATGGTATTTTATCATTTCATTTTGATTATACTTACATAATTATTTGATAATAGTCAATGAACAAGTTAGAACATAAAAAATAACATTACAAACCTAGTGATTCCAAATACGCTACTCAGCCGTGCAGGCAAATATTTTATATCATTCTTAACTGCAATTGTATCAACTTCAATATTTTGTAATTCAGTGTTTATAGTTAGTTTTTTGATGAGTTTAGGAGTGGAGACACCATCATAGTTTTCAGCAAAGGTATTCAATTGGATGAGAGAGTCAAGAAAAGTCATCCAGTCACCAGTCCATTTAATGTCAGCTTTGTTACGATTCGCATTTGTTGAAAGAATCGATCGGAATTGATTTCTGGAAAAGAAAAATATGTCTTTAATAAACGGTTATACTACTATCCAATCAAGAAGAAAGAGTTATTGAAAAAATATTTCAATAAACAGTCAAACCGAAATCCAAGTACAAAATGTTCGTAGTCTTACTTTGACTTGATAGTTCAAACATTACTAATAACTATTTACAAAATTTAATAATATTTAAAAATTATTCATCATGATGGCATTTCTAATGAAATCAACATACTTATATGTATATCCTCTCAATTGCATAATCTTGTAAATATCTTCAGATGTTAATAGTACATTATCTTCAACATTGTCTTCTTCCAATGTACGGAAGACCTGATTCTCTTTTTTTATCTCACCAATGGTACCTGTTACAATTTTTATTCCATCGTGGTCCACCTAAAAATTCATTAAATAGTTATTGTTATCAGTCTTTCATAATTATAATAATGATTATGATGCCGTTAATTCTTTTTCGCATTTATATAAAACTGCTATCTAAATATCTAAGTATTTTGGAAATAGGAGAGAGTGTTCTTTTAAGGCAAATGTACCATGGTGACCATAATTATCTTTTTCGATAGAAGAAGCAACGAAGTTCAAAATGCTTTTCACGTTATACAATGACATGATAAGACATAATTCTGATGTTTTATTAAATAGCCTTGCAATCGATTATGACAGTTCATCTTTGTTAATCAGAATGCTTTTTGTAAAATCGCAAAATAACTTTCTCATATTCATAGAATCAAATATAAAGTCCACTTAGCTACCAAAAACAAAACAAAAAACAAAGATTAACCGAACCTAACCATATACAAAAAATTCCAAAAATATTACAAATGTCTCCCGCGACAAACGATGAAAAATGATAATATTCGTATTAATATAGGTGAAAAAAGGTTACACAGTTACACGAAAGTTACACGAAAATATAGGCACGTACTTCAAATTTGTAATTTCCTTTGTGAATCATAATGTCAAGTCTAAGCGGCTCTTCTGCTTTGATAATAGCTTCGCCATGAAACTGAATATTATGAAACACTACTGACATATTTCTAAAGTCAACGCCTCTATGCATTGCCAGTGTTTCCCAAATAAGTACTAAGAGCGATGCTTCGGGGAAAACGATAGATTCTGAAAATGGCATGTAAAAATTGGTTTTAATACAAAAAAGTTGTTGACGCTCTTTATTTATTGATAAGGAGAAAACAATAATTACCTTCTCGTACGTGACCTTCGAGATACTTGTAGTCGTCATCGTGAATAGACATAACAAATTCACGAGCAGCAGTCGTCACTCTGTCTTTAGTATTGTATTTAGCTTGAGGCCTAAAATTATGAGGACAATATTTAAATATAAAACATATTTTAAATCTGTTGAAGACTCTGTAAAGATCGCAGCGTCGGTGGACATCGACTGCACAGAATTATCATTAGAATAATAAATTGATGGCCTTTGTCTAGCTGTAGATATCTTATTATTGATATTATGATGACGCTGATACTCTAAATAAAATTATTATTAATTTATCATAATTATATAGGAAAATAAATATTTTCTAAACTGTACATTGAGTTGAAATTTCTATTCAAAATAAATGAGTATTCTTCATATTAGAGAAAGTGCAAGAAATAGAGAAACGTTAGTAAAACTTTCTTACCAATCCTCACTGTGCTCCCATTCTACTAAATGAGAAAGGAGAGGGGTTCCCGTTGCGACAGGGTATTGTATTTTAGGATACAAGCTTGCCACTTTTGGATTTAGACCTTCTTGATAAATTCTGGAATAGTAAAGTTATCATAATTAGTAAACTTAGAGTAAAGTAGGTACATGCTACGATATACTTAAATAGCTTTTAGAATCTCAAGAACTACAGAAAATCTTACTTTCCAATCGATTCTAAAAAGAATTGCACTGGGTTGGCATGTCCACGTCTAGTTAAAGGTATATTGATACATGCACTGTGAGATCTTTTCAGTATAGCTTGTAGGAGACCATGTGGAGCGATTTCAACCAGCAATGCATTCTCTGGAATCAACTTTGCTGTTTCTTCGAAGAGTACGGAATTCTGTAAAAATGGTAGTGTTTGCTATTAAAATGTTTTTTGTACTACAGCAACTAAGACTCAGATTAGGATAGACCACGTTATTTCTTCCCGCGCTGTAATAGTAAGGATCAATTTGTTTTTGTCATGTTATTACGGGAAAAAGTATCTCTAGCTATCTCTACTTGACTCGCATTTGATCCGACTATCTAGCTACGACAAAACTTGAAAGATCGGGTTATTGTATCTATAACAAGTATTTTATGTAAAGCATACCAGTAAATTGTTTGTGTGATATAAAGCAGATGAATATTTGGCCGATGGCTCATCCCATTTTTCTTGAGGTACAGATGAAGACACCCATTTCTCACTTCGTGCCTTTGGATTCTTGATAACTTCACTTAAGTATTTCAAAAGACCGGGACCTGCAAATATAACGTATTTATCATCATCAAATTTAGTTAACTGCTTGATATTTGCTTTCAATGAAAGTGCTTTATGCATTTAACCACTGCCACTGTATTTTGCTGTTCGTCAATCTATCCAGCTAGTTGTTTGTCAGAACCGTAATAAAATAATGCGGAAGTTTACCAAGCGCATCTTTGTACTCTTAGTGTTTCTAAATAACGGAATGAAAACTGACCGGCATCGGCAATGTATCTTGAATGATAAGCAATGTTGGAGCAAGGGACTTCCTTGGCAAATATACCGCGGCTTGTCAACTCGGCAACAAATGTTTTCATAATATCTGCTGGTCCTGATATAGTTGAAGACTCGAAGCTGTTATGGCAAGCTACCTCAATTTCTGGTGGGCAAAGAGCAAGGACCTACAACGAAAACTTTCTTATTAATAATTACATTAGGTTAGAATACGACTAAAATAATAACAATGGCGTTGAATCTCACAATATTAGTAAGTTGATCTCATATCCATATCCACAAAATGATGTTTAGTTTATGTTACAGGAATATCACAAATAAATATCTTACAGCTTTGTATCCAAGTCCAACAGCAGCCATTGAACCACGGATGAAAGGTGTCTGAACGGAAACCAAACCACGGCTATAGGCTGCCAGAATCATCTCTTCAGCAGTAAAACAGCCATCGGCGTAAGCACAACCTAGCTCCCCAACACTGTGGCCTGTATAAAAAAGAAATACACTGAATATTTACAAGTAAAAGTTCAAGTTTAGATTACACAATGGATGATAGGGAACTCCATTAGAAGACAGCCATATTAGTAATAGAATAAGGTGTCTACTTTTAATTTTATTTTAGTCCTCAGACCTCTCTATCTATCTCTCTTCACTCCCGTTCTTCTTTTAAAAGCTTTCCCATGACAGTTTGTTCTTGGAAAAAGTTGGTCCAGTATCAAGAACTGTGATTACGTTTTATTAATTATTATTCATTATGCCCTGTCCCGGCCTCAAAGCAATTCCGACCAATTACGCTTGGTTTAGGCAAAAATGTCATGTTTATAAAATGTCTGATAGAAATGTGTATGTCTTACCAATAATATTATCAGGCACGATTCCCATTTCTTTCAGAATGTCTGTCAAGCCAATCTGCACAGCAGCTATACCAACAAATGAGTTGAGGATATTGTCATATATTTTTTTATCGGGTTCAGTAAGAATACGAACAATATCGATGCCTTTGGGCTCAAGTACATTGTGACATCTGAAAAAAAATCATCATTTAGATGTGATGGTAGTTTTTTATAGCCGTGTAGTGGGAAAAAATAACACACATGAATAATGGTTATTTTAAATATGAAAGTAGATCTTGAAAATTCAGGCTTATTTTATCAATTTGGACAAGTGGATAATAATAATAATTACTTTTGTATAGCAGCAGCAAATGTAGGTATTCTCATCAGGTCAGCTCCCATACCAGCCCATTGGGATCCCATTCCACTGTACACAAACCAAACGGGACGTGCAATTCCAGAGAAGTAGTCGGCTTTTTGCGATAGACATACTGTCTCTCTGTTTTCATTTGTATCTGAGAAGACATATAATAAAAACAAGCTAAATTTTATTATTTTTAATCTTGAAAATTTTGCGAAGTTCATTTATTACTTGCATGAGTTCCTGAATATCATTATTATACTTACGTAATTAAAAATTATTATGAAAAGCTACTAACCAAAAACGAGTGATGATCTTTGCCAGGATTGGAAGGTTTTGATGGTTCTGACATGTACACAGAATGAATGAGAGTAGAATCACTACAGACATTTATTAATCCAATGTTAGAGAAACGATCGAGACAGGGCGTCCGAGGAGATCTTACAGCGGTAAAATATATGGTCATATCCGAAAAGGACAATTGTGTAGTAAACCAATGGAAGTGCATGATGAGATGTATATAAAAGTGGATCAGGCTAAAACAATAGCGTGAGCAGTTACGATGTATATCAATACTAACCTAAGATAGTAAAACCTCGACACAAATGTCCTGCTATTTCAATTTCATGAATGTTGTGTAGAAGACCGATTTGCTCAGGGTCTACGGGTTGGGATTTCAATGTATTCAAGATTTTGTTTACACAAGACTCTTGTCTTCCAGAAGCTAGCACAATGTAAGGTATACTGCTTTTGTAGCGATTAAGATCCTGGAATACAAATGTTAAAATAAAATTGTATTTATAATTCAATATGCACACTTCTATTGTCAAATATTCAAAAAAATCACCTAAAACAGCACAATTCAGAGAACTGAATACATTGGTTCCAAATATTGTATTAATAAAAATGCTACAAACTATTTAAAAAAATCATTACCTTAGGTTTGTATCTCCCAGATAGAAGAACATGGATGTTTGCACCGCTGTAGGAGAAATTATTCAAAGCAGTGAATCCTCTATTGAAATGTGCGTGTTCAGTCAGAACTTCAATTTTTCCTTCCCGGACCGACGAGATGTTATCCAGTGGTTCATTGTAGTGCAGGTTTGCTGGTATTTCACCTTTATGGTATGCGAGGCAGACCTTTAAAAATAAACAATTAAAAGAAACAAGAGTTGGGCAAGATTGTGGGAACGTATAGGAATCAATCCACATACTGTTGGCGGAAATGATTGAGAATTAATACTGGACAAAGCGAACTGTATAATAGAAGTACTTACACAATATTATTAAGGATAAACGGAGTATATTTTCAAAATAGAAGCCAGAAAAATAGTAAAGGTTAGAAATATTTTTTTTTTTAAATGTGTTGTATCTTTTTAGAATTAAATTGGGTATCATTAGGTAAAAGTTCTCATATTTATGATCCCTCATGTTAATAGTTTTATTTATTATTTAGTAAAATTCGTTCACAAGTTTTTATACTCTTATAGACAATTATTATTTACCTTAGCAACTGCGCAAACTCCAGAAGCAGGTTCACTATGTCCCATGTTGGATTTGACACATCCGACTTTAATTGCCTTCTCTTTTCCAAAAACCTTGCCTATTGCTTCGAGTTCATTTCCATCAGATTCGGCAATTCCTGATAAAACATACAAAAATTTTATTATTATAGTTTATAAATATTTCATTATTATATTATTTTCTAGCAAAAAGATATATCCACCACTTAGACCTACCACCTTCCAATTTAAATTATGATCAAGAATCGCGGTCCGAGGTCAAATCATCAGAGATCTCATATACGAGTACTTTATGTCTATCATTTCACAAAAGCCCCTCGCCCGTGATCGGAGTGTTGGAGTTTCGTTGTTCAGAACGAAATTGGAAGTTACCGGTGCATGAATTTGAATAGTTTTGTGTTTTATCTCGAGCTCTTACATGCTTTGGTAGCGCGTTAGATGGCGGTATTCGTTAGGCAAAGTCAAAGGGCCTGTTGGGTTTGCTTAGAAGTACAGTTGGCAGCAAGTTGATCACAAACTTGTTGGGGGTCTCACGTTTTACTCGTGAGAGAAGACCAATGCCTTCTATAATGAAAATTCTAATATTTTCATAGCTTTGAGAGAAAAACATATATCATTAAAAAGTTTCATCGAAATTGTTTTTCGCATTGATATATGTAGTGACATTGAATCGTTTTGTATTTTGATAGCGCACTTATATCTTCCGGTCGTTTTCATAAAATTTTATGTACGTTTTACTATTTGACGACAAAAGATTTATGAGACATTCTTTGCACTTCTCGTTTTATATTTATGTGCCGTAGACGTTTGTTTTACGAATAGTGCAGCTAAAATTATAACTCTTTATAATTTTATTGCTACAATTACTTAATACTGGTCTTGGCGACGTAATTTTTCAGGTCATAGTTGTTTATGACAGTATAGTTGTTAGTATGATCAGAATTTGTCCAGTCCAACATTTGTTCATTAAATTGGCATACCTTTATTTGTACCGTATTTAACCTTGATTTTTTTGTATTTTACCCTAACGAAAGCAGAATAATTATAAGTTCTATTGACGCATTCCATCTTTACTATGTAAGGTACATATAACTTTTATTTCCATACCTGCACCATAAGCTTCGACATATTCCACGTCATTTGGTGACACGTTTATGTTTGCGTAGAAGTTTTCCAAAAACTCTTGAATATCTTTGCTTTTACGTGTTGGCAAGAATTTGGCGTCAGCTCTCAAACTATAGTTACCTTCCGCGTGATATACTTCAGAGTAAATTCTATAAACAAAAGTTCATTTGGATAAATGTACGGTGAACATCAGAAGTAAAATATTGACAAACAATCTAATACGATATTAGCTAACGTAATTAGCTTACTAACAAAAAACGATTTTTTGTTATTATAATTATCTTAATTATTATAATTATCTTAATTATTATAATTATCTTAATTATTATAATTATCTTAATTATTATAATTATCTAAAATAATATTCCAGCTAATTATTTTATTTTGTGCTAATTACGTTAGCTAAACGTTATTTTAAAATTATAATATAATATCTATGCACAATGCACATGATATTATGGTATTGCTTGGAATACTACTATGATACGGGTAGGTAAGTTTATAGGCAATTTATAGGTAGATATTCATATTCCTCTACAAAAGCTCTGTTAAACCGTATAATAATAATAATAAATAATTAATATCTTGGACATTGTCACACAAATTGTCTAGTCACATTTAAAGTACCTGTACTTGTATTATGATGACTAGACAACGATATAGAATACATATATAGATACAAATAACGGGTACAAATATTCATATTCATCATATAAATATTCGTCCCTTACGGGAATCGAACCCGCGACCCTCGGCACAGCAGGCAGGTTCACTACAGACTGTGCTACCGGGCCGTCATTATCATCACATCGGAACATCATTCCTTAGTCGTAACTGTATTCGTTAGTTAGAGAATTAATAGGTATAATATTAATTAATTAAAAATTATAAATATTAGAGACTGGTGAGTCTTTTATATGGGAAAAATTGTGTAAGAATATTCATTGTTACTTTGAAGATTGTTTTGTTAAACTTAGTTACACCACGGGATCGATCGTCACAATCGGAAAGTTTTTTGGAATATTACGATAACGTAAAGCTTGACTACAAAGATAGTAAACATGCACATACAAAACGACAGAAATGTTAATTTTGAAAGTATTTCAACGTAGAAAATATTTAAAAGAGAGTTCATAAAAATTTTGTCAAGCGAGTTTTCCACTTAAAATTTGAATTTCAGATTGAAGTACGAATTGCAAATGTGCTCATCCCCTGTATCTGTAAATTCGTCTGTCAGACATAGTGTCAGGTTTTATTTAGTTCGGCTGTTGTCGAAAATAGTTAGTTCCAGCAAATACACAATGTTTGTGTTTCATAGCTTCCTTAATTTACGTCATGGTGTTTTGTATCACAATTTTTCCGCCACAACAGGGATGTTTTCCTCGTTACGCGCACTGTTCTGGTTTTTCTTTTTTTGGGATGACTATTACAGCTCTGCTCAGGTAGCAACTATTGTTTTTTACTGCGGACTATTGGAGGGACCCAAATGAATGGAAAGCCATCCTTATTAATAGTTCCGAGGTACGTTGCAGCAATCCTCTACCGACGTTTTTTTTTTTTTTTTTTTTATCAGGCTTAGGCCCACCACACATTCCCACCGCTGTAACTCCTGTAAGCCAGGATCAACAGCGGCGACCATTCACAACACTGGACAATGAAGTCCAGCGAGCCCGGGGGATGACTCTAATCTGTCTTGGAACCCGCAATGAATTAATCAAAGAAGATAGGAGTAGTAGGAAAACGAAATACCCGACTTCCCTCCATTGCAAACGGGAGACAGCAATAAGAAGGAAAAAACATGGCTATTAGAGAGCCAATTCAAGATATCATTTATGGCAGTGTTGAAGACACTACCGCAAAAGCACCAAAAATACAAAATAAAGCAATAGGAACCTAACATTGTACTGAAACTATGACCTATTTTGCTTCCAGTAATAAGTATGGTAAAAACATCTGAACGCACGGAAGTTATCCCTAGTCGCAACAAGATCCATGTAGTAAGGGACACCAGAAAACGATTTAAAACTCTATAAAAAAAAAACTCTACCTACGTTTTACTTAAAAAAGAAAAATGGAAAATAAAGAAAGAATTTATTATTCCGCAATCACAAAGTATATAATGATATTGAGGTAAAGATGGCACGACGAAAATTAATATGGACATAAATTACAAAACTTAACACGTTCCGGGACAGTGACCGCCTATAGCCGTGATAACAATAAAAGTTCTATTGTGTCTCGTTCACTGTCCCGGAACGTGTTAATACAATGCAGGGGGTCCTTCTCAATATGAGCAGGTTTGCAGTTTTTTTATGAAATAGCTATTTTTCTTATTCGCGATTAAGATACGGTCCCGTAGAGTAAGATGGTCATCCCTTAAAAAACGTCAGCGTAAATTAAGAAGGACCCGAAATATCTCGTTTCATTCTGTTTATTTCTCTTATCTATAAATAGGCAGTTCTGGTAGGAACTCTTTTAATCTGCAAACGTGCCAATATAACGATCCTCGTCAACATATTTATTGTTACCTTTTAGCATCCTTGGCCCTCTGCAAGAAGAGGACGCTGATGGCATCAGACCTTACGTAGCCATCTCCATGCTTGTCAAAGCACTTGGTCTTCCCATCCAAGCACAAAAATCCAGCCCTGACAAGAACAAAATAATAATAATTGTTTTCATTATAATGAAAAGTACTAAGAGGTGACAAAAAAATGCAAATGTCAGAGACTTTATTTGTTGGATTGGAATTTAAATTTTGTAGGCGATTGTTGAAGTTAATATAATTATTTTGATTAATTGAATTAAATAGGAAATTGGTAGCAACCTACATAAAATGGGAAAAAATAATGTTTAAATAAATCATAATCATAAGATAAGAGATCAAAATATATCTAAAGAAAACGTTTCTGTTTTATTTTGTTATAAGCTTATGAAAGAAATAAGTAATACTAAGAAGAAATAAAACACACTACAGTTCATAGGAGCATACTAACGCATCTTACCTTTTCAAATTAAGTGAGACATTAGGGTGCATGCAAAGATTACAACCGCCTACAATAGCGGCATCGCATTGTCCCGTACTGATGCTACGGTAAGCATGCTCGAGACATGCCATGGAGCTGGCACAGGCAACATCAAGGGCGTAGGACGGGCCTTTACCATCGATCCAGTAGGAAATACGGTTGGCATACATGGCTTTGTTGCATCTAAAACAAAATATTATGTTTGGAATTAGGAATGTAAAATGGCACGTCAACAACCACTTGGCCCAAACGTGCCCATAATGCCTGATTCGTTTCAACGTTATATTGCTATGACATACGTTGGACCAAGTACGCCCTAACACAGAAATAATTTCCCCTCTCTCTTAAACGTTTGCCCAAATCCCTCACAAAAGCTTTTGCTTCAAGCCCCCATGGGCCTTGTGTCCCCACTGCGAAAGACGAAAATTTTTAATTTAATCTTTGACGAGGCATGTTGCTGAATAGCTCTTTGTTTTGACGATGCTTGTTGCTTAAATGTAAGAAAAAACATCATCGGCGTTTCATACATTTTTGGTCCAAGTGTGAAAGAAAAGAAAGCCTACAAAAACTAATGCTATACGTATTCTGTTAGAACTTGTCCATCTAAGCATTTATTTTAGGGCATGGAAACTGTAGCTGTACATTTTTTTACATCAAAAATGTATTAAAAGGCAGATTTTACGAACCCTATTAAAACCAAGGATAATGAACCTACAGCTTTGGTGACGAAATAATAAATATTCAGACGCACAAGTCCTAACAGAATAACGCTTTTTTATTGGCCGTCACTTTCATATTTTGGACCGAATCGGATCATGTCTTTTGACGACGTATGTTGCTGAAGTAGATTTTGTTAAAATATTTAATTGAGTTTTCATTACGTGACCGACGGTATTTCATTAAATTTATAATGGCACGCTAGTTTATTTTAAATTATCAAACAAAACAAATTCACTTAAACTAGAATAATCCTCGTGGGTCAATAATGACATCACAAAGCTTTCAACGAACAAAAATGATTGTCGCTTCAAATGAAATGCAGTAGTTAAAAAGGCTATTGGAGTGGTAAATCACATTGGGCATTTCGGACAAATTTATTCGGACGGGCGCGTATTTTTAAAACCTGACACGTTCTGTACAAGAAATATTGTTTTTTTTAAATTTCATAATTTATAGAAACAGAGCATTTATTATAATTATGTTTAGCTATGTCTATTTCCATCACGCACTATATAAACAAGAAATACTATAGATTGCCATATTTCTTGACGATTGTATTTAGAATCATTAATTGCAATAATTATGTGTTTTAAAAATCATCAATACTCATAGCAGTAAACAAACAACGCAAGAAAAAATAAAGAAAACAACTCTCTAATCTAATAGCCCACCTCTGGTCGAATCTTAATTAAATTAAAGTAAGTAGCTTATTTTTGTAATTGCTATTTGTTGACCATAGACCAATATTGGATAATCAATTTATTTTTCGAAACTCTAAACTGGAAATCATAATTCAAGGAACAATTATTTTGGAGTAACTTATGAATGAACTAGATTAAATTAGACGTTTCCACCTGCTAAGGTTTGTCGTCTAATCATGAATCCGAGTTTAGATGAATCTAATTCTAAATATTTGATTGGTAGTTACAACATACCTTTTACCAATATTGTAATTTAAATAGCATAGTGTTATAATTTTATATCATTCTGTTATATTTATACAAAGTTACTCTGTTAATATTCTTATGAATCAAAAAACATTCAATAACGTACACTTTATCTATTACAACAGCTACAAAACCTACTCAATTCCAAACGAAGCACAGTAAAAAAGCATCCCTTCCGAAACGAAATAAAATATTCACCAATGCATTCACTGTCCAAGTTTTGTTAATGCATGTCGGCATCAATATTAACTCCTTTATTCTGCGGAAATCGATCACACTGTATACGTGGTACAACAAGGCTTTGTTCTTTTTTAAATTATATTTGAGCCTTAATTGCGATTAATATAATATTTCATTAAATGCTTAAAAAACGGTCAAATGCAAGTTGGCCACTCGCGCACCGAGGGTTCTGTACCGCCACACAATGTAATTATTTACTTACCAAAAAAAATGGTTTTCTCTAGGACCCTTAGCGCGAGCCCGATGGTTTTTATTATTTGTTGTTATAATGTAGAGTTTGTAATATAATCACACTAAGTTTTACGTTCATTATGTATTTAAGTTTTTAAGAGAGAGCAGGAACAAACACATTGAATAAAATTAGTTTCTTATATGGAGACCCTTAATTTATTAGTATGCATATGCTCACGACTATATTTCCACAAGTAGTCAGAGGGGGTTAATTTCTAAGTTTATAATAACTTACAATTATTTGGTTTCGTTCATAGGAATTTTATATATTATTTTCTTTGCAAGGGAATTCAGTATATGTATTGAAGTAATTCAGTACAAAATCACAATTAACAATTAAAATTTAAATTTTTGTTTTATGTAAATAAATTAGGATAATTTAGGATATTATGTTAATTTTGCTTTATAACTGTTTTTCTAAATCAATTATGTAACTAATTATGATTATTGTTTCCATAAAATATTTTCTAAGTAATTATACTTTAAAATTATTCTATGCTTATAAAATAATATTAATGAACAATTTTAAGCTTTTGCCTCAGTTAATTATTTTTACCCAAAAAATCTCACATTACCGTGTAAAATGCATATTGTGCAAATTCGATCAAAATGTATGATGCAATTATACCAACGACCACAAATGACGAACAAACATGCCAAGTAAATTAAATTTCATTAAACTGATATTAATAATGAAAATAATTGATAACAGACACCGTAACTGATCAATTTCAATTGATACGACACCATTCAATCACGAATAAAGTACAGTCATTTTACGAAATGGATAGACTTTCTCATAAAATGCTTTCGAAATAAAAAATACGCACAAGCGTCGTATTCGTACGAAGAGTAAAAACATATCTTCCTTCTCCGGTTTCCAAAGAGAGGTAAGAAACATTTCAGATATGGCTTTATCGCTTGTTTTCTGAGAATTCAGCTCATAATATTCTATACTATTGTAAAACTGTAACAGGAAGTTTGTCTGTACATTGAAGATATTAACAAAAAAAAAGTTACGATATGGTTTTTAGGTGTCCCTGATTCCATTTCACCAATTTTTGGATTTTTTGTCTGTCTGTTTGTGTGTTTGTTTGGGTGTATCTTTGTTTGTTTGAACGAGTATCACGCAAAAACTACTGAACCGATTTTGATGAGACTTTTTTTGTTTGATAGCTTATGATCTGACTTAAAATCGGGTATATAATTTGTGCGGACGAAGTCGCGGGTTAACGCTCGTAATTTCTAAACATGGCACATGAGGTGCTTTACCGTTATCTAAACTTAGTAACGTAGGTACGTGGATGAAATGAACAGTATGTATGAATGCTTGTAATGTATGTAAGTAATGTAATGTGGATGTAATGTATTAATATAAGCAAACTAAAATAATTAAATTTTAAATGTTGGATGTTTGTCACTCAATCGCGCAATACACGCAAGGCTGAACGGATTTGGATGTTTGGCATACATATAGAATAAGTTCTGAATTAAAACATAGGGTTCTTTTTTAAAGTCAACGCAGCCGGGTAAAAGGTAGCAGCTAATTAGTAAATAAAATGAAATATTTTAACAAACAATTGAGTTTAAATAAATAAATTGAGTCTAAACTTGTAATAATTATGGTGATAATATTATGAAAAAACATGCAAGTATACAACTATACAAACATTAAATAGTCATTTTTTTCATACGATAATGCTTGCCAATCCATAACCCTCGTTTTTAACACGCTTATATTAGCTTCACCTGTATGTAACTAACTAAGTAAGTATGTAAGAAAATCTAGGAAGTCAATTTTAACCTACTTCTAATTATTAAGAACGAGTTCACTTCTAAATACGCTATCGTCTATTTGAAATACCACATTCTTTCCACTTCAGTGCTCTCTGCCAACAGCCGACTTATACCTCGGATCCCGATTGACGGATGCCACCTCGTTACTCGAATCTAGACCAAGATCCGGGTCATTATCCTTCGTATCGCAAAAGTATCTTTAACCTTCGAGTGGCCATCGTTATTTTGATAGATACCACCATTTGTTTGTAACATCCCCGAACGTCGACTTAGCGAAGTAGCTTTTTATTTTTGATGCAAAACAATAAATCTCTGATATGAGAGACTATTCGTCCGGTTTCGATTTGCGATGGTATGTTTTATGGGTGTAGCCTTTGTTTTATTTATGTTGAATGGAATGAACTAGGGATTTTGGGATAGTGAATTCATATTCGCAGAATAGTGAGAGATTTTCTGCGGCGTTGAGGCTGTTTATACATTGTTTATTATGTATCGGTTTTTCAGACTCTTCAAGTCGACTTACTTGTTAGAATCTAAACTATTATAAAACTGTAGCAGAAAGTTTGGCTGTACATTGAAGATATTAACAAAAAAAAAGTTATGATATGGTTTTTTAGGTGTCCCTGATTCCATTTCACCAATTTTTGGACTTTTTGTCGGTCTGTCTGTTTGTTTGTTTGTTTGTGTGTTTGTTTGGGTATTTGTTTGTGTGTTAGTTTGTTTGAACGAGTATCACGCAAAAACTACTGAACTGATTTTGATGAAACTTTTTTTTTGATAGCTAATGATCTGACTATATAATTTATGCTGACAAAGTCGCGGGTTAACGCTCGTATCTAATAAATCTAAAAATTGTATTATCGAATAGCCTCAAATTGTGAAACACGTGAAAAAAAAATAACGAATGATGATAACATTATAGGTATGTTTTGAAATAAATAGTGACAATATTATATGTATGTCGTCACTGTATAATACCCTTACTGCAGCTGTAAAGATTCATTGTCTAAACTAAATTACCCCTTCTTTAACTTTTACATTCATATTTAATACATTACATAAACTTACTACCATAATCCATTTCGGGGTGGTTAGAAGCACTACATTAACGTTTATTATACTGCATAAATGCTTTGTGAAGACATAAAAAAAAATATTAGATCAAAGATAATTTATTACTTAATTAAATTGATGTATGGAGGAACTTTGATTGAACATCGATATAAAAAAAAACATTTATTTTACCTATGACTTCATTTCAAAGAATGACTTCCGACAAGAGTTTCTCTGAGAGATCACATCAGAAATGAAGTGATACGTCAGAGAACGAAAGTGGTTGACATAGCTCAGAAAATTAGCAAGCTGAAGTGGCAATGGGCTGGTCATATCTGCCGAAGAACTGACAACTAGTGGGGTGTCAGGGTTCTGGAGTGGAGACCGCGAACTGGTAGACGTAGTGTGGGACGTCCTGCTGCCCGCTGGACAGACGACCTAAAAAAGGTAGCGGGGAGCGACTGGATGAGGAAGGCCGAGGACAGAGTTTTGTGGCGCGCCTTGGGAGAGGCCTATGTTCAGCAGTGGACGATGATAGGCTGATGATGATGATGATGATGAAGAGTTTCCGATCCCTCTACAGGGTGTAGTTGACAGCCTAGCAAATACTAAAACGGTGAACTCAGACCATCATACTGAGCTACTTTCACTATGGAGCCTACCTCAGGAAACGAGAAAAAAAATCAGCTGTCCTATACAAAACTGCTCTACCCACCCGACTAAAATGTATAGGACCACTATTTTTTTTCGCGTTTCCTGAGGTAGGCTCCATAGTGAAAGTTGTTCAGTTTTATGGTCTGAGTTCACCGTTTCAGTATTTGCTAGGCTGTCACTTACACCCTGTAGAGCTTTCTGGCCAATTCTGATTAGCAAATATAATTTATTTAGCAGAAAGATATACTATCCGACATATCTTGGACGCTGCTAAAGCTGTTCAAAGAATAAGTGAAAGGAAGTGTTACGAATCTGTGTTTCAGTAATTCAAAATAGCCGTATGTTTTCGTTACTATTTGGAATGGAGTATAGACAGAACATAACATTTTTGTAAATAAAGTCTACTAAGCCGGAAAGGGAATGCAAGTTTGTCTAGCTATTCCAGTATAGCTTCTAAAAGAAAAACACCTTTGTTTTTATTTTTCACTCAACTTTGTAGAATCGAAAGAACTTTGGAAACTCTTCGATCAGGCAAAGCTTTGTGTTCAAAACTCTCTAAGGCAAGTAACATCGATTGATCAGTGCAAAATAAAACTCTCTTGTTCTATCAGTTTGTTGTCTTTTGTAGTCAAAAGTGATAATTTTTAAACAGGAGTGCAATTCACTATGCGTCACATCGCTGTCAAAAACATCGACGAGCTCACAAATTTAACATCCTTCTTGCATCCTTCAGATCGTCGAAATTTTTATATGAGTTTTTTCCCACAAGACATAACCGTAGCGAATACCGAATTCCCAAGCAACACGTTAACTATGAATAAAGAAAATTACCTTTATTCAGCTACTGTACAGCTATTATACAGCTTACGTGTTGCTTGGATTGTAAGCTCGCCGATGTTTCAGCGACGAATTTAAGGTTGTGACGATGTTTGCGTTTAGTTAATTGTATTGCTGTTCTATCGCCAATATAAAAATGGAAACAATAGAAAATGTTGAAACTGAACAGGACATGATCAGACCATCAAACTGAACAACTTTCTCCATGGGACAAACATCGAAATCCCAAAAAAGAAATTAGCTGCTCCATACAAAACTGCAATCCGACTCGACCCGAATCTAGGGGACAGAATTTTTTTTTGCGGTTTCTACTTTGTTCCCATAGAGCAAGTTGTTCAGTTTGATGGTCTGAACATCCTCTCGGAAAACCGTCAGCATAATCATGTTGGACCCTGCATTATTATAATACTATTAGATCCGCTACACAAAAAGTGATTGCGATCCGGAATCCTGATTCAGGATTCAATGTTGTCAACTATGGTGACAAAAAATACTGTGAGTGCTGTTTAAAAAATGCCTAAAATAAAAATGTATGAAACGCCAAATGAATGGCAATTTCATTTTTAGGTATTTATTTAAACAAAACAAACAATTTATATACATGATAATTAATATCAAGTGATGAGGTCATGACGTTACGATGGTGATTTGTAAATTGTATTTCAATATTATGCAACTACATCAAAATACTATCGATTGTTTTAACATTAGACATAATCTGCATACAAAATGGCATGAACCATTATCACTCAAGCGATTTTTGAGCGTAGACAATTTCGCAACTATACCGCAACGACGTCGTAACTGCACCGTCACGAAACGGTATCGTTCCATTAACGCCTACGCTCAAAAATCACTAGTTTGATATGACTGTAAATCTTTAAAAAATGCCACCTAAGACACCAAAAAATCTCTAGATCTAGTGAAAAAGTCTCTAAAAGCGGCAACACTCCACATGGAACTAATTCCGAATCAGGTTTATTCCGGATGTTTGTGGTGGGCCTTAATTCATTACTTTCTTTGCCTACTTATATAGGGACTAGTTACGCGTGTAATTGTACTAACAAACATTTCTGCCACTTTTTGCGGGGGGCGAGGTAACATGAACCCCAAACGTTCTAAGTTCGAAATTATTGTTTCGCAATTATAGGATGTCTCGTTTAGTGATAAGGTATAAAATTGAATATAAATGCACATGATTAATTGATCTTATACCGTGGCAGAGGGGAAATGCTACCGCAAGGCCAGTCCTAATAATAAATCGTCAAAGATTTTACTTTGCTATAATATTACAAAAATCAATAAAAATAACAACCTTCTTATTCGTAGTGACAGCCATATATCTTTAAGAACATAGGACATAGGTACTTCAAAATAGTACAGAAACAAATTTATATTCTTTACCTATTTAAAGGTCAGTGAGTAATAGTAAAGTAGGCCTAAAGGTTAAGTTCAATTTCCGGTGTTTGATTACCCACTCTAGTAAAAATAATACTCACATTGAATCCGTTTTAATAATTAAAGTGTGGATGTACATTTATTTATTTATTAGGCACATAAAACAGATTACAGTTATAAAAACACAAAATATAGACAGATTAAAAGGTAAAGCAAGCCATAATCCTAAGCGTATGTGCACATCATGAAATAAGTAAAAGATAAACAATTAGCATAGTGTGTGTGGCTCTATACATACTGAAAGGAAAAAGAAAACAATAATAATTTTCAATACATCGAACGATAAAAAATTTCATAAAAAAAAAACAAAAAAAAAACACTCATTAGCAAATATATTTATAGTGGGCGTTTAGGATACGTAACAGAATGCATTGAGGCCAGCATTATATGGCTTAGAATAATGTCGACTTTCAGTTACCGCTCGGAAAAATACACATGTTTCGAACTAGTTTTATATTTGTACATACACTTCTATCAAAATATTTTTTTCGCATTCACGACTTTTGCGAATAACATCAAAGTCGTGGTCGGATCCTTAAACTCCCAAATGCTACGCATCTAATTCTCGTGTTCATTTCTCAGTACAAATCTAATTATAAGTTGTACGGTTGTTAAATTGGCTTCCAGTGTACTGAAGTAATATAGCTTTTGCATTACACCCAGAGGGAAAGTTAGTGTTCAATGTAGTGTAATCATATGGAGCTAATTTTGGACCTTGTTCCTTTACGCTAAGTCGTAGGCTTGGTACGTTAATTCGTAGTAAATGTTTTTGAGATTTTGAATTTAATAAGATGTCCTGAGAGTTTGGTAGCGTCTAGTCACTAGACGCTACCATGCTACCTGAGGAAGGACGAGGAAAATCATTATTGTTCAAATCATTACTGCTAAAATTATTGCCATACAAAATTTTGGCATTAGATATACTGAAAAATTGCTAAAGTCTGACCACAAGAGCTATGCACCGCTCATTGGGTGTGATAGAACACTAGATATTTTATCTCATGTGCGTATAACGGAAGTCTACGACGATACAGAATGGCAGAGCGGAGCAGACTTCTCTGCTAACGAATCTCAACTCACCGCGCAGCCACCTATGGAGCGGCACAACCTTTGTAATCAAATTATAGTGTAATTGTTGTTGTACTGTTGACAGACACAATAAAGTTGTGTCAGTGGTACGTCGTGTTTGTGAGAGCTTGAACGGAGTGATGAAGATGATTGGGGACAGAATGGACTTGTCCCTACTTGGCAGATTTACTAAATTACACGTCTTGGACGTGCGGTAGATCTTCCAGGTAGGGAAGTAGATACCCTCCTCCGCACGTTTTGGTGATTTAATTTAAACTCTACTAATATAGTTTTATAAGTTCTTCCAATTCGTTCCAACACTCATTGTAAAGACTATGTGTACAGGAGTGCAATTCTCTAAACGTCACATCGCTGTCAAAAACATTGATGAGCTCACAAATGTAATATCTTTCTTGCATCCTTCAGATCGTCGAAGTTTTAATATAAGTTTGACACAAGACATAACCTTAGCGAATACTGAATTGATAGCTGTTGTTGGTTGATGTGACGATGTTTGCGGTTAGAAAATTGAATTACTGAACCAAAGATATTTTCTTATGCGCTTACAGAACCCCAAAAACCTTGAAGCTCTTTATGACAAACAAGTATAATTTGCAGTGCACCGTAACCTGGGTTTTATAACCGTTCTAATAAATGACCAAAATTGCGAAGTGGGGGACCCTTACTCATAATTATTTCCTTATTAGTCCGCTAGAGTGCCGGCACCACCTGCTCGGAGTTATGCGGGGAGATCATTTTTATATTGTTAAGCGTGAAAAAAAAAATGAATTGGATTTTTTTAAACAGGGCTGAACATATTGACTATAATTTAGTACAGGTAACTAACCTAAGATTATTATCACATTTTATTAAAAGAATAAAATAGGAAAAGCACTAGAACAAACAAAACATACCCTAAACTTAAATCATTCTAAACAGAGCCACTACTAATTCTACCGACAGGGCTAAGGTCCTTAATTGAAAAGCCTGCCCCTGGTTATACCTGGCCCGAAGGTGCCCATAATTCTGGCCGCGTTTCCGCGTTGAATCGCTAATGATATGCGTGACCCAGAACGAGGACTTACCCGCATCCCGTAAACGTTTGCCCAGGTCCCTCAAGAAAGACTTTGCTTCATGACCCCTCGGGCCCGACGTCTCCACAGTAAAGGGCACGAATAGTAGCTCTCCTCCAAAATGTAGCAACGTAGAGAGCGAGCGTTTACAAAAAAATATATTACAATACTAAAAAGAATAGGTAGGTACATAACTATAATTTAAACTCATGCATGTCAAGTATATTTGAATATAATAAGAACAATGTAACAATAGAATAAAATATAATAGAGTAGAATAGGAATATTTATTATTAAAACAGAAATATTTTTAAATTAGTAATTACGGTTAACACAATCAAACTAGAATAAATTTAAAAATAAAAATAAGATAACAATGTCAATTTGATAAAATTTTAAATTACAATAATTACATAAACACTATAAAATTAATTTATTTTAGTTATAATTTAGTTTCAAAGTAATTTAAAATAATTATGTATAGTCAGTATTTTTGTGTATTTTTTCCTCGCTTTCAATGCTCCCAAAAATTCAAGAATTTCCTCAATAAGAAAATATTTCGATCACACCGAAAATAACATTTCTGGTTTAGATGATTTTAAAATTAAATAGCATTTCCAAGATATGGCCGTAAAAGCCGTCTTATTGAATTTCAAGGCCCGCCTTTGTTGTCTTTCCAATCGGCAGTACCCGCTCTAAGGCGTCTCAAAAATTTAATATCGTGCACTGAACAACATCGGAAATTATGGTCCACCTTGGTATAGGTTTTGAGAAATTCCAATATTTATAGACTGCCTTTATGAAAACATATTTATGGAAATTTTAATCATGGACACTGAATCATTTTATCGAATTTTTGAACAGTATATAATAAATATACTGATTAGTTATAGGGACGCTAAGCATTGTGTTTTGAATTTACATAGGTACGGAAAATATGCAATAGTAAATATTAATCGCTTTTGTAAAATTTTATAAATTATCATCTAATTATAAAGGGGGGACAATGCGATGTACCAATGAGTTTTTCTGACTTATGTACGTAACACGGTAATACCGACTGCTCTCAATCGGTGAAGGAAAACATTGTGAGAAAACCTGCATACGCTGAACAAGAAATTCTGATGTGTATGTGAATCTGCATTGGGCACGCGTAGTGAACTAATGCCCATACACTCCCTGAGGGTAGGCCTGCGCCCACGACGGCCCGGTAGCACAGTCTGTAATGAACCTGCCTGCTGTGCCAAGAGTCGCGGGTTCGAATCCCGTAAGGGACAAATATTTATATGATGAATATGAATATTTGTACCCGAGTCATGGATGTTTCTATCTATATATGTATTCTATATCGTTGTCTAGTCATCATAATACAAGTCCAGGTACTTTAAATGTGACTAGATAATTTGTGGGACAATTTCCAAGATATTTATTAATATACAGGGGGGAATGGAAACGAAACTATAAAGAGAGTGAGAATCACGCGAGTGAGAGAGAGTTGAAATTTTCAGAGAATATGTGTTAATTTTGGATTTGCTTTTTTTTTAATGCTGCATTGTTTCAATTTCGAGGCATAACGTGGATTTCCTGAAGTTTCAGAATATGTCTGACTTCCCCCTTGGGGAATATTGTCGTATATATTCATGCATGCATGCATTTTGGATTTACTAACGAAAACAATAAGAAATAAAAAAAAAATTACATGTAGGGCCCGCGCTAAGGATCTCGGAGAAAACAATACGTGGGACCGACTTGCACTTGGCCAGTTTTTCTTAATAATGCTAACACGGTTTTTTAAGGCTATGATACTACCATCAAACTAAACCACTTTCTTTATGGGACCTATTATCTAAATCGCATCATTTACATCCATTTATGCCGAGGTCCGTACCCCTCTGGGTGCCCCTAGGTCGGTTACTTAAGTTCATTCATTTGGCTCGGTAGACCCTTCGTGGTCCCTCAAATAGTCCGCAATAAAAAGCAGTAGTTGCTTCTTGAGCAGAGCTGTAATAGTCATCTCCAAAATAAGCATATGACTATATTCTCCGCGGGGGTAGTTAGAGGTATTCTGTAACCTCAGAACATCCACGTTTCACTAGTAGTACCGAAACTCTGCCTAGTGTGACGGGGAGTGAGCCCGTCGCCACTTGTAAACGGACAGTGGGTACAATACATGCCTCGAAATTGAAGCATGCAGGTTTCCTCACGATGTTTTCCTTCACCGAAAAGACAGTGGTGTTATAAATCGTACATAAATTCCGAAAAACTCATTGGTACGAGTCGGCCTGGACGGGGATCGAACCATCGCCTCCTGCACGGCAGGCAGGGTTACTCGCCACTGGACCACCACGGCTCCATGGGGGGATTTGCCAAAATCGTCAAGCTTGTCAGGCGGGTTGGCGATTGCAGTTGGATCGAATCAATGTGTGTACTCAGAGGATGCTGCTGCCCATCCTTCAGTAGTTGTTTAGATACTTTCATTAAAAATATAATTATATAAAATAGGTTTATAAAAGTCATTCCAATCGTTCTACATAAAAATATAACTTCCCGTGAATTTATAATGAATTGAACACCTTTGGCCTTCTGCTATTGTGTTTCCTTAGATTAATTTTAAATAATTATGGTAAAACATACAAAACAGTTTATTTATATCACGAACCTATGCTCATTTTGCTTATATTTTTTAAAATTACTAACTTTTTAGGGTTCCGAAATCAACAAGGAACCCTAATAATTTCGCCATGTCTGTCCGTCCGTCCGTCCACGGCTTAGCTCAGAGACGCTTTGTACTAGAAAGCTGTAATTTGGAATGGGCATTAATATTCATCACGCCGACAAGGTGGTAAAATAAAATCTTGAAAAATATTTATTTTTAGGATACCTCCCCTACACGCGAAGTGGGAATGGATTTTTTTTCTCGTCTACCCCATGGTGTGTTGGATAGGTGGTTTACATATATTATGGGTGTGGGAAAACCATTTTTCGATTTAGGGATCCGTTAGCGAAATATTAAGCTTTAAATCTGCCAGCTAAAGGGTTGTTTCTGGATATGTGAAAAAATTCATGGCAGTAGTATATATAACGAAATTAAAAGGAAAACTATCACCGCTAAGTAGCCGTTACTAGTTTACGAGTAATAGTCGACCAACTTATAAAATGTACTTTTAAGATTTTATTATTAGCCGTTAAACCGTTGTATAAAAACGGCAACTACGGAACCCTACCCTGCGCGTGTTCCGACACGCACTTGGCCAGTTATTTCAAATATTTATTTAACTTTCAAACAATGGTTATGATCTAGAAATTCTAGAACACACGATTTATCTCCAAACTTACGTTTAAAATTGAGAGAAAATATAATTAATAATTACGTTAGACCATGATTCGCACTCCTAGCCACTGCTGCATTTAGGGGATTATTATTTTGATTAAATTGAATCAAAATTTAGTCTGGTCAAAATTAGATTAAGGAAAGTCATCAAAATTTAGCCTGAGGTCTTGCGATGCAACCCCTCCTACGTAGACAGACCAAATTCAATATTGTTTTGGGATATTGCGTGCAATTTAGTGTTAATTGGTACCAATATTGCCGTGATAATTTCAGCTTACAATATAAATTATTATACAAGCTTGCAACAGCTTATTTTAAGTCATGTTATATATTCTTCAACAAACTACGCAGCTTTTAAAGCATGGCTCGATATTAATAAGATACAAAATATATTTCAGATTATTAGAACAAATATAAAGCATTTACAATATTTTGTGTTATCCTAGTTATTGAGTCGAGTTAAAACTCGAGAGATTTTGTGAATCCGGTTCGAGAGATTTTGTGAATCCGGGATCCGGTCATTTCTCGTAATTTATTCGTATAATCGGTAAACCGAATAAACCTGTTTTTTATTTGCGGGCCTTTGCTACCCCCTAGAAAACGAA
The DNA here is from genome assembly GCA_927399405.1 of Agonopterix arenella. Lineage (NCBI taxonomy): Eukaryota > Metazoa > Arthropoda > Insecta > Lepidoptera > Depressariidae > Agonopterix > Agonopterix arenella. Next base: position 3,307,374 of record OV656704.1, read on the forward strand.
TTGATTATCTAGGTAACAATTCAACAGAATATAAAACAAAAAAGAAATGAAGTAGAAATTCTGATGTGTATGTGAAGTCTACCAATCCGCATTGGGCACGCGTGGTGGACTAATGCCCATACACCCTCCCTGGGGTTAAGCCTGTGCCCTGCACTGGGACGTTTATAGGCTGATGATGATGATAAAACGAAATACACAAAGTCAAACCCAAAGTCAAACCTAAAGGCAATAAAGAAGGCGAAGGTCAAAACGCAAAAAAAAAACCAAAATATAGTAGAGGTCAGTTGTGATGCAAACAAGACGATGGCATAAGTATTGGATGCTAACAGGAAGGATTCGTCTTGAAAATTTTGATTTCAATAACCGATGTCACATTAGTGTCACTTCAATGGCTGTCACAGAGTCACTCGTATAAACCGAGGAACACAACTCTTTTGCCACAGTCAGATAAACAGAAAAGAATGTAACCGATTGTACCAACTTAATAGGAACATATAATTTATTGTAGGTGGTGTCGTAAATCTTTACCCACATCTAGTTGTAAATTGTGGGTTCTACTTGTAACCTTACACCTTGAACGTTTCTTGACATCTTTGTTTTTAGAGTTCTGTAAGCCTATCTAAACTGTTATAAAACTGTAACAGGAAGTTTGTCTGTACATTGAAGATATTAACAAAAAAAAAAGTTACGATATGGTTTTTAGGTATCCCTGATTCCATATCATCAATTTTTGGATTTTATGTCTATTTGTTTGTTTGTGTGTTTGTTTGTTTGAACGAGCATCACGCAAAAACTACTGAACCGATTTTGATGAAACTTTTTTGTTTGATAGCTTATAATCTGACTTGAAATCTGGTATATAATTTGTGCGGACAAAGTCGCGGGTTAACGTTCGTTCAATTCACTTAGCGTCACATCGCTGTCAAGACATCAACGAGCTCGCATCCTTTAGATCGTCGGAGATTTTATATGAGTTTGACATATGAAATTGAAAGGTCGCCGACGTTTCAACGACGAATTGAAGGTTGTGACGATGCTTGCGCTTAGTGAATTGCATTGCTGTATCTTTCGAACCAATTGTAGCTAGATGGTTGAAATTAAGATTGGAGGGACTACGAAAAAAGATTCCTATGGCACCATTATTAAGGTTGTCTGGAAGAAATCGCTTTTTAGCGATAAGACCGCCTTGTTTGTACCATATTCAGTTTATGTTTCCTATTGTGCATTGTATTTTCTTTTGGTGTAAATAAAGTATATTTCATTCATTCATTCATTCAGTATGGCACCTAGCATATTCCGTAGGTATCGCAAGGAAAACGGGTTATGAAAAGAGTCTCGGGCGGTTTAAAATGAATTTGTATAAAAAGTTCTCACAGGCATAATAGGTAGTACCCAACTGCTCTGTCGATTTAGATTGTGTACTCTCGTTATCGAATTTCCCCGATGGTTCTTCCTCTAAGGAGAACAGGTTCGGGTTATAACTCTGAAGTTGCTCGAAACTGACCGATCCCCACTACCCAATCCGCCGCGTAGCCCCAGCAACGTCCTATGCAGAGGTCCGTATCCTCTGGGTGCCCCTAGGTCGGTTACTTAAGTTCATTCATTTGGCTCGGTGAGCATATGCTATGCTTAATTAATGTACAAAGATACACTGTTTTCAAACATTTACTTGTGAATAGCAAGAGAATTGATTTAGTTAGCGAGCGCTAACTACGTTTAAAATGTCGTTAACAAAATAACTAGCTTGGTATTCGATTAAATTTTTAATCTAAATGCTGAAAGCTGTTTTTTTTAGTTCAATGTGTTTGCTCCCATTGTAAAAATGTTGCTCAGTTTGATGGGTAGAGTATAGGTTAATGATACTTTTCCTGACATTCTGTGTAGGGTCTTTCTTAATATGCTGACACTTTTTTAAGGGGTTGATCAGACCGTCAAACTGAACAACTTTCTCTATGGCACCAACGTCTAAATCGCAAAAAAAAAACAGAACTTCCATACAAAACTGCAAACCTACTCGTGCCAAATGTACCTACCTATGGGGCAGCAGTTTTTTTTTGCGATTTCGATGTTGGTCCCATAGATAAAGTTGTTCAGTTTGATGGTCTGAGTATCCCCTTAAAAAAGTGTCAGCTTATTAAGAAGGAGTTATTTGTAAGCAGCTTCCACACTCTCATAAACTCTGCTTCACTGAAAAAAATGTTTTGTTAATATAACCGAACTTTAGTGACTGCCAAACTGTTTTGTAGCACATAACCAAACGTTTGTATGTAAATAGCAAAAAGTTATGCTATTTATAACCAAACGTTTGGTTATGTGCTACAAAACAGTTTGGGAGTCACTAAAGTTCGGTTATATTAACAAATCATTTTTTTCAGTGTTGCTTTGCGCAACTAAGATGTTTTTATATGTAGATGCGCTGCCCGCGCTCCAAAATGGCAATAAAAAAGCAAGGTAATTGCCCGGCTTTCACATAATCACGCGCCGTCTAAAATACTGGCTACACGTCACTATATTATTGGCGTATGACGTGTCTATTTATAATACGTCATTGTTGCGCAAAATTAATGCAATGATAATTTAACTTACCCAGTAATACCAAATCCGTTACGTTGGATATTTTCATAGATGACAATTTTCTCTGATTCGGAGAAGGTGGAGCCGATGAATACACCAACTTTGTTCTTTAGTTGCAGCGGATTGACACCTGCATAAATTATTGAATATTATAAGAATTGACGAAGCTAAATTTGAACTGAAGAAGAAGAGGCGTAGCTCGCACTTAACAAGAAGCTGCCTGTCTTTTTTTATTTTATCCACATTGATAAGATAATTTGTTTTATAGGGATAGGCAAGTACGTAGTAATTATAGTAATCTGTGCCCGTACTATACAAATTGGTACAAATCACAGACTTCTGTATTACTATTGTAATAGTCTGTGGTACAGATACATTTTTCTCGCCTGTACAACAGTGTAAGGAAGAGTATATAGGTATTACCAGATACATTACGGACACTCCCTGCCTCCCACCAACTTAATACCTCACCCCCTAATACCTCGGCAGTTACTAGTAGCATAAATTGACACCACAATTGACACCAAGGATTTTATGCCAGCTTCCTGATTTGTTCTAAGGTTTCACCGCTTGTTAGGCAGTGTGCCCTCCAAGGTATAGACAATACCTATGCCAGCTTTCTGTACCTCACGCAGCTAAAGCTATTGTACTACCTAGTCTCCGTTTCGCATTTGCTGCCGTGATCTAGTCAATTTCTATTTTTTGTTAGCAGTGTCCGGGGTGTGCCTATACGATGCACCTACAATCAGCCTACATCAGTGCCATTTTAGAATGCTAAAACGTATTGTTTTGTGAGCAATGCAAATTGGTTGCAATATTTCCCTTTAATTGAATGTAAGATTATGATAGGTGATGAAAGACTGGAGCAAGTCAGTGAGTTTGTGTACTTGGGTTTTATGTTCACAAGAGACGGAAAGTACGACGGAGATATAGAGAGAAGAGTGAAAGCAGGAAATATGATAAATGGAGCCTTGCACAACGTCATGAACAGTCAAAATATGTCTAAAAAGGCTCGCTTGGCGGTTCACGACGGTGTGTTGGCACCAACTTTAATGTATGGAAGTGAGAGTTGGGTATGGCAGAAGAAGCATGAATCTAGAATAAATGCGGTAAAAATGCGCTCCCTGCGCATACTAATGTGTGGTGTGACTTTGAAGGACCGGTTACGGAATAGTGTGATTAGAAAAAGATGTGGTCTGAAAGAAGATGTAGTGACTAGGATTGAAAAAGGCATGTTGAGGTGGTTTGGCCATGTGAAAAGAATGAGCGAAAGTAGGTTGACGTATGAAATTTACAAGTGTGAATGGGATGGTTGAAAGGGGTCGCCCTAGGCGCATGTATGCTGACCAAATTAGATGCGTACTGAAGAAGGGCCAAATAAAATGTACCCGGAACCGACGAGCTTGTATGAAGAAACTTATGGATGTTGAGGAGGCGAAAGATGTTTGTCAGAATCGGAGCATGTGGCGATCTGTTGTCTCTGCCTACCCCAGTAGTGGGACATAGGCGTGAGCATATGTATGTATGTATTTCCCTTTATCGCAAAAAAAAAATAAGCTAGTGGTTAAAAAAAGAAGAGTTTTGTATCTTACCAGAGTCGTAAATGGCGGCGTAAGCATGCTCCAAGAGTTTTCTGCTCATCGGTTCCATAGTACAGGCCTGTTTATAATGGACTCTGAAGAACTGGGCATCGAATTTCCCCATGCCATTGACCTTGCCGAGGTGCTTAGGAACTTCAGGATGGTTGAAGATCCATCGAGGGTCTTTATCAGTTACCATGTCCACCTAGAAAAAAACATTCAACTCACGAATAAAATGTATACTACACTGGCCTGCAAAACTAAGTATCACACTTTTTTAATTGCAATAACTTTTCAAGTACATAAAATATACTTCCGAAATAAAAAGGACTCGAAAAAGAGTTTAATTTTAAAATAATAGTTACAAAGAAAGCTCATAACATTTGCTATAAAACGTTTTTTATTTTAAATCTCTAATTTTTATAGTTTAGAAAAAAATGAAATATTAAAAGTGTAGTACTTAGTTTTGCAGGTCAGTGTAATTTTCAAGCCTAATCATAAGCTTCTAAACAAAAAATAACATCCAAATTGGTCTAGTAGTTTTTGCGTCATATTTGAACAAACATACAGACAGACGAAAATTATGATGTGACAGACGAAGTCTTTTTTTGTAAATAATTTTCAATGTTTTACATATAATAGTGTAGATTATATCACACTGGACAGAGATTCGGTACTAGTGAAACGTGGATGTTCTGGGGTTTTAGAATATCTCTGACTACCCCATCGGGGAATATAGTCGTGAGCATTATGCTTATGCGTAGATTATACAGGGTGTCCCGTAAACCGACGTCAACCCGGCGGATGCTGATAGGTTAAGTCATGACTAAGCAGAATATCAAAATTTGTCTGTAGTAAAAGTGTCCTAATTTTCGAGATATTGACAGTTTTAACACAGATACTGCATAGAACATTTGTAGCCGTGGCACTCAAAATAGTGACTAAGGTAAAGAGTTTCACGAATTTCGTAAAACTGTCCTTATCTCGAAAACTAAGAACCTTTTCCTAAAGTAAAATGTTGACTTGATACTTTAGTATATTCAGGTTAGGCATGAACTAACCTATCAGCATCCACCGGGTTGACGTCGGTTTACGCGACACCCTGTATATGATTATGTATTATGGACCTCTATTATGATTATAATCATGGTAACTTGCTCTGACCGCTGACCGAGAAATCGCTTTTTAGCGATAAGACCGCCTTATTTGTACCATATTCAGTTTATGTTTCCAATTGTGCATTGTATTTTCTTTTGGTGTAAATAAAGTATATTTCATTCATTCATTCATTCTGACCTTGCTATGACATGTTTTTAAAAACATTAAAAACTAAAGCGCTAAACTTCTGATTGAGTGGCTCATTTTGCAGTTAAGCTCAACGCGCTTTTCAAAATTTTATCTAAATTTGATGAGCAGTTTTTACGAAATGCTAGTTCGGACAAATGTACAAAACAATTGCGAAAAAAAAATCTACCCTTTGTTTCACTTATCCCTAATCCCCCTTATTACATTACATAAGGTCTAACAAAATTAGGTGAAACTAATTTCGAAGAATCGAAATCGCGAAAAAAAATCAGCTGTTCCATACAAATCTACTCGACCTAAATGTATGAGACAGCTGTTTTTAATTAGCGATTTCGATATTGGTCACATAGAGAAAGTTGTTCAGTTCGATGGTCTGATCATCCCCTTAAAATAGTTTCACCTAATTTTGATAGACCTTATAGAATGTATTTTCAAAGCACTGGCTAGTATGTACATTGTTTGTGTAGATTAAGAGAAAAACAAAGCATTACCTATCAAAAACCTATTGAGGTTTTTAACTGCAGTAGAGATTAATAGGGTATTATAAAAGGGGTGTTCACAAAAGACCAGCGATGGTCGCAGTGGCACATAATGAACCCCAAATAATTAAATAAGACTTACCTTATTATAAAGATTCTCCATAAACTCCAAAGTACTATCAGAACTTGGATAAATACCAGACATTCCACTAATGACCACTTCTTCACCAGTCAAAGGTCTTTCCATTGGTTTTATTGGCTTGCCAGCAACTATAGTTTCTTGAGGAGATGGTGCCATGTTGAAAAGGTCAACACAGATTCTTTATTTAAAAAAAAGTTAGAAATTAAAATGTTTTGTTTCGGAAGCTAACACAATGTTGATTGAAGTGGTTTAAAAGAGATGTACTGTGATAGTATGTATTTATACTACAGTATTTGAATGCTATGAAAATAATGTACATTTGCATTCTAATTATTTATTTAAAATTATTTAAGTTCGGTCAATTACCTACGGGCCTATATACGGGAAATTTCGGTTTTAGTTAATTTAGACTTTTTTTGTGAAAAGGGTTCCATTTATATTTTATTGGTTCTATTTGATGTTGGATGTTTGATGGAAATAAAATATTGGCTTTTTCTAGTTGCAATCTTTACAAATAATAATTTTTCATTAAATTTGTCTAAAGAAAGAAAGATTTCTATGGAACGATGAACTGCTTGTTAAGATTATTTTGTTTCCATCAATGTTTCCGTACATCAAATGCAATCACACAAATCAGTGAGTATATGCTTAAGATTGTTATATTTTAAAAATTAATTATAAAATCGGCAACATGACTTGTCCCAAAAGATATATAGTACAGTCAAATATTCACAACAAGTTTCGTCACAAGAGAATACATATAAAAATCCACAACATGTTTCGTCAATAATAATTTATAATGTATTATACAGCTATACGTAAACCCACGCACCTATGTTAATATGTTCAATTTATTAAATAATCAAAAATAATTTATATTGTAACAGAATCGCCTCAGCAACATGCGTCGTCGAAATTGCTTTATGCTTTATTTATAATGAATAAATAAGTTATTAAAAAAAAAGATTTAATTTTTTTTTTGTTGCAAATAAAGAACATCAGTCATCAACGTTTTCAGCTGCTGAACAGTTTGTAGGCGTTTTGCTAGTTAATCAAATATTTAAATGCTATTTTATTGTTAATAAATACAAAGCTATATCAATTTAACTTTACCTTAAATATAAATATAAACATATAATAATAATATGAACGTAAACATTTTAACGGGTTCTTACCGCGTTTTGGTATATTTGAGTTCCCGATATTAACCCGGTAAGAACCCGTTAAAATGTTTATTTCTAGATTAAATAATAACCGCGTAACTCTCAAAAACTGTAATATGAACATAAATTAAAAATATGTATAGCCTAAATAAATAATATTTTGAATGGGTACTAAAATTCACTAGCACTGCGCAGTGTGAAGCAGATTCTTAATAGCATCAAATAGTCCACTTTTACCAAATTTACTATATTTTATTTTACTTTTTTTGTATCATCATAATTAGCTTATATACGTCCCACTGCAGGGCATAGGCCTACCCTCATGAAGGGCGTATATGGGTGTCAGTCCACCACATGTACCCAATGCGGATTTGTATTCTTTACATACGCATCACAATTTCTTCTTCGGCGTACTTTTGTATTATAATTTTGCGGAACTCCAACAAGTTAATTAATTTAAATTTTTCCGTATTTTTAGTTCAATTATTTTTAGTTTTTAGGGTCTCGTATTGAATATGAATTCTTTATCCTTAGGATACGAAATAAACTCATTTTATGTGATAACGAAAAAAATTATGCGAATTATTCAATTATGTTGTGCATTAGTTCTTTTTTTTTATTGAATATAAAATACGAATAACGATCTGCATGGAGTCACGTTGCAGGTTCTGACCCGAGCACACGTCTCGTCTTTGCCTGCCACGAGGCTCCGTATCCTCAATCTCTTCTTGTTCTTGACCAAAAACAATCCCTTAGATTGGGATAGATTCTCCCATAAACACGAGATACTGGCGGAAATGCAGTGCTAACGCACAAGCAAGAGTCCATTAAATATAAGTAAAAAAAAAAAACGATCTGCATGTAAATCAGTCAAGAACTTATCTAATTATTTAGTCCTTTATGAATAAGAAAGGTTTTTATTTATTGCTTCAAAGATAACTGAATTATAACGTTCGCCCAGCGTGGGGCCCTTCTTTATTATTGTCCAAAATCATCATCATCATCATTGTCTTGCCCATTTCCCATTATTTGGGGTCGGCGCAATATGTCATCCTCTTCCATTCATCTCTCTTAGCCGTCGTTTCAACACTCACTCCTTTTTTACACATATCATCCTTCACACAATCCATCCATCTTTTCTTCGGCCTCCCTCTCCTACTACAGCCATCCACATTCATACTTAACACTCGTCTCGTAACATGACACTCTTCTCTCCGCATTACATGCCCATACCACGATAATCTATTACCCTGCAATTTTTCCGTTATAGGTGCTACTTTCAAACTTCCTCTAATATACTCATTCCTAATCTTGTCCATTCTAGTTACACCACACATCCATCTCAACATTCTCATCTCAGCTGCATGCAATCGTTTCTCATCCGTCCCTTTTGTGGCCCAACACTCTGATCCGTACATAACGACAGGTCGTATTACGGTCTTATATATTTTCCCCTTCAATTTGAGGGGGATTCGGGAGTCGCAGATCGTTCCCGTAACCTGCCGCCACTTCATCCACCCTGAGTTGATTCGGTGCTTCACGTCCCGGTCTATCTCTCCATCTTTTTGTATGAGTGACCCGAGGTACCGGAAGTCGGAGCAGACTGGCAAAGGCACGCCATCAAGGGCAATAGGCATGCAACTGGAGAGACCGCCGAAATCGCAGAACAAACGTTCCGTTAAAAATGATATAAATATTATATCAATACTGAGTGCTCTTAATTCGCATATACCCATAATACAAACCCTCATCATTAGAGTAGGCTGTCAGTGGAGCTAATAAAATAGAAGCCAATTCTTTGCCTATTGTGGGTTCTCATCCCGCCACAAATATGTTAATAACTACATAACAAGATATACAGTTTGTTATTAGTAATTATTCGCGATAAAATGTCTACGGAACCTATAAATTTCTATTTTATTTTGCTTATAACGTTCAACTTTCTATCCTATTTTCTGTCGAAAGAAATTAGAGTTTAACTTCTTTAGCTTAAAGTTTATTATTGCCTACGCAATCTAAGTTTACGTCATACGGCGATAAATAACAATGAAATATTCATCATAGAGGCCTTTGCCCAGGAAACTGTTTAAAAAACAAATTCAATTACAATAGTCAATTTTGATAATGTACACATTCATTTTACAACAACTGTCTTAAATAGTTTTTTCAACTTAGTGCACCGTCCACCTTCCCCCAAATGAACACAGTTCATGAAATCCGAGGGCCTCAGAAATTACCTTTAGCTCAAACGTGACAGCCACAATAGATTCGTCCAGGTCACAGTAGCTATTGGTCAATGGCCAAACCGAGCATCCAAGGTGGATAAGGAAACCAACGGACAGAGTTTTGTCAAATATCTTGAGAGAGGCCTCAGAGACATTCAAAGTCGGTAATAAACCTATCCAGGTTGCAGTAGCTACTGGTCAATGACCAATCCAAGACCAAGCATCTAAAGTGTTGGAGAAAAGCTACGTTCAGTGTTTTGTCGCGTATATCTCTACTTCTCTTCTTATCTTCCTTCCTATCGACCAAATGACGTGCTCACGTGTCCTGTATGCACCAGGATCTTCCCTAAGAATATTGGCGATGGCGATTGGTTATGTTAGCCAAATGAGAGGTCATCAACGCCAAGAACGGCGTTAAAGCACTCACTTTGGCCGAAATCGGTTAGGAGTAATACATACATAACTTGCCTACGCCCTAAAATTTATATTGCCCTGGTAACTAAAATATTCAACAATGAAAATCAGGATGCTGAATTGGCACTAGCCTTGTTATGACTTATGAAAATCTGACAACCGATGGGGCACCTAGTTCTACAGGGTGTTAAGGTAAACAGTTGCATTACTGCAAAGGGGGATTGTATACATGATAATGAAGAACTTTCCCTGAGAAACCAATAGGAAACGAGCAAAGAAAACATACAGTTGATGTTTTTTGCGAATTATTTCTTTCTTTAGGAAAGATGTTCAGTATTATGTGTACGATCACCCATTATAGCAACAGTTTACCCTAATACCCTGTGAAATGGAGATTATGAACTGGCAGCCGTAGTGTAGGGTGCCTAGCGAGCCCGCTGGACCAGCGACCTCAGACAAGCAGCTGGAACAAACTTTAAAGGCTGATCGTGATTGTAAGTTGATTGGTTGATGGTTTTATAATCTCAGTGCGGTTGACTGCGCAATTTTAAGTAACATCAAGTCTCAAAACGTTACTCTTCCCATCACGCCGTTACCGCATCGGTTCGAGTGCTATTTTACTGCAATTTTATGTACCCACCAAAACGTGACTAAGGCGGTGACCAGTAAGTGTATGTTTCATTTGCTAAGTAAGTATTAAGATATAAATCTTCTGGAGTTTCAATGTTAAAAATATTGTGAAGAAATCTAATTTTTATAAAATAATACCTACGAGCGTTTACCCGCGATTATATACCAGATTTTAAATCAAGTTAAAGATTGAAAAATTTGTCTCGGGTGGGATTTGAACCCGCACTCATAGCATAGCATAACATGGCTGTAACATGTTTAATAATCAATAATATTTGAAATACCAGATTTTAAGTCAGATTATTAGCTATCAAACCAAAATGTTTCATCAAAATCGGTTCAGTACTTTTGGGGTGATGCTCTTTCAAACAAACAAACACAAAAACAAACACACAAACAAACAGAACTAAAAATCCAAAAAATTGTGATATGGAATCAGGGATACCTAAAAACCATATCGTAACTTTTTTTTTGTTAATATCTTCAATGTACAGACACACTTCTGTTACAGTTTTATAATAGTATATACATATATACTTAGGAACGTAATCTCTAAAGAACCACCTGTTAAAGCATGTAATTGTAGCGTAGCTAAATTTACAAATGCAATGTTTTAGGTTGGAATAAATAATAATCATCTAGTCCGAATAAGTATCAAGTATGGTAGGTTACAAAAAACGCTACAATTAACCACATACTCATTTTTGTCGCCTTGTAGGTACGATCCATGGGGGAAAAAGGTATAGTTTATAACTAGCCAATAAAATCTCATTGTTAAGGCCACCAAATTATTTTAGTCGAATCTCTATGTAGTTAGTGTAGTGCCATTGTCTTGTAAAAACCATGGACATTAGAACAAATGAAACGCTGCTAGATTCTTCATGCAAAAACAGTTGGATCCAATTTCAATACCACAGTGATACAATGAACTCGGGTCGGAAAAGTAAGCTCGCTACTCACTTAGTTTCTTTCAAGACAAATAATACACATTTCTACAGACGTGCATGTCTATGCAAAGAATGTACAGAAAGTATGTATATTTCCGGCATAGAAAATATTATGAACTAGCGTTAACCCGCGACTCCGTTCGCACAAATTATATATCAGATTTTAAGTCAGATCATAAGCTATCAAACAAATTAAGTAGTTTTTGCGTGATGCTTGTTCAAACAAACAAACGGACAGACAAAAAATCCAAAAGTTGGTGATATGGAATCAGGGACACCTAAAAACCATATCGTAAAGGTGCAAACAAACTGGACTTACGTGATGCCACGTCCATCAGAAGACATCCGTTTTCATAGTAAATATATGAAAAATCATTATTTAGAAACACATTCATCTTACGTGACGTCGCTCAATTATAGTAGTTTTTATAACGTGGCGTGGCATCACATAAGCCCAGTATGTTTTCACCTTAACTTTTTTTTGTTAATATCTTCAATGTACAGACACATTTCTGTTACAGTTTTATAATAGTTTAGATGATCCAAGACCCCCATCGGGTCTTGGGCTTATATAGAGTGTAAAATTAAATGGGACACTTGCTTATTATTATTATTTTATTTTCTTTAATTTTCTCCCTTTTTAGAGGGGTGGTAAGAATCTCGGTCACGTAGGCCTTAGCCAAGCGTGACTGAAGAAGAGATAGTTGTAGATGTAAGAAATTTTCTCGTGACGCAACATGTGTTCAGAATAACTGCATTCTGTAAGGTGTATAGGGTGTGTGATGGCATTTCTAACAGTAATAGGCTGTTGTTTAGCGTCTTTGGGATTACGCCCGTAGACGATAATACTATTGGGACTATATGTACTGTATTTGCTCTCCACTGTGTTCTTATCTCTATTGTAAGGTCTTGGTGGGCTGACGTAACCTCAGGGTTAAAAGCTCCAAAAAAAAAAAAAGAATTAAAAAAAAAAAAAAAAAAGGTCTTGTTATTTTGCTAATTTTTCCGAAATTGTTGTCTGCAAGTTGTGAGTGTTAGGGATCGCAATATCGATCAGATAAACTGTCTTCGTGCCTTTATCGTATACTATTATTATTATTATCTTTATTTCAGACCGGAGTCCATAGTAGGGTTAGTAATACAAAAACAAACTAAGAACTATGTTAGTAAATATATTTGTAAAGACAAACAATAACTATTTGTTTATTTTGTTCCCTCCTGAGTCACCGGATACGTGGCAATTGATCCAGTGCCTCAAAAAGGAACTATCTAGCCTATCCACAGTGTTCAGGAGACTGTTGGTACTTAAAGGGCTGCTTCAAACCATCAAACTGAACTGCTATCCCAAACAGTGTTTCATACATTTCAGTCGAGTTATGTTTGCAGTTTTGTATAGGACAGCGGATTTTTTTTTCGCGGTTTCAGAGTTAGTCCAAATAGTAAAGGTTGTTCAGTTTGATGGTCTGAAGCACCCGTTTAAATAAGTGTCCCATTTAATTTTACACCCTGTATAGGCTAATGATGATGATGATGATAATATACAAAAGTTACTCTCTGAGTATCGTTTTACGTAAACTATTATGATGATTAAGAATCTGCTTCAAGCTGCTAGTGAATTTTTGGTACCTATACAATACTTTCTGAGCCAGTGTAGTTATCACATTCAAAGTTCTTCTTTATTTATTTATCTTTATTGGTTATCAAACAGCAAAGTACTTAATCTCTAATACAGCAACATTTAAATTTTACAGCGCCAATTACATGATAACACGTTTTAAAAACTGTTTAAGGTACAAAGGACAAAACGTAAAAAATATGAAAAATTTGGACAAATAAAAAGACTAATGTGCTTTTACTTAATCACCGAATTGTTTGTCGAGTATGTTAATGTATTATGTGTGTAAACAATTGTGTTTTTGTGTATGTGTGTGAATGGGTGTCAATACTATAAAAAAGATTCTGAAATGAAATGAAATTTGTTTTAAAAAAAAAGTTATTTATATGTGGTTTAATAGGCTGCATTCTTTACTGCGTCCTTCGCTCTTTTGGTATACTGTCCCAGCGACATGAAGAAGATATCATTTATGTCTAATCTAGTTCAACTTACTCAAAGACATTACAAATCATATGACATTTTTTGGTTTAGCCGTCGTGCTGATCTGTTTATGAGTGAATGAAATTTATTGTGTATGGATTCAGGTATACAAGCTTTAGCAGATGTTTCGCAGTGATTAGATTAGTCTCACTGAAGCCTACCTTTGCAGGCATTTACACTAAGTCTAAAAATCTAAATTAATTATTTCACAAGTTGTAATAATAAATTCAAAATAATAAAAATAATAAAAGTGACTGCCATTGAGACAATAAAAATAATAAAAACAGCTAACAATAGCAAAATGAATAAATTTTATTGAATTAAATAATTTAAATTATACCTAACAACATATTAGATGCACATATGCCACCCTGGGTGACGGCTACATTCTTGCGCCATTCGGTGTAGAGACCCTGGGGCCGTGGGGGCCGGACGCCCGACAGCTCTTCAAAGAGTTGTCGTCGCGCTTGATTTGAGGTGTCCGGTGACCGAAGGGCTGGCGCGTACCTCGGGCAACGAATATCCATTGCCATCCAACGAGGTAAGGCAGCCAGCGTCCTGGGCAGTTCCCGCAGGACGGTGGCCTCGAGCACGTCTTCTGTTTAGTGTAAGTCGAACGGAAGTCGTACTCGATATAGTGGCTCATTTTTTCTTCGCCTACTTTATTTGTTTTTATTTTTATTTTTAATTATAGCCATATTTAGCCATAAGTTGTACATAATGTTGTAATTGTAAATACCTATACCGTTAATAAAAATTTATTGATTATTCTAACATATTAGATTTAAATAAAGGAAAACAACACAAAGTTCTATAATTTTGCTATTCGTGCTCTAGAAATTCTGTTTCACTATAGAAACCCCTTTCCATAAGCCATGACATCAATTTTTTTTTTAAATTCTTTCATATCTAGTTCTTTGTAATTATCAGGTAGCTTATTCAATATTTTAATAGATATAACAAATGTATTATTTTCGACTAACTTTATTTTTGATGCCGGTTTAAATATTTTGTTTTTATATTGTGAACGTAGATTTCTATTGCTCACCATTTGATTTAGATTATTGACAATTCCTAAAGACTAAGCGACTTCATGCGGTGCTAACCACATCGTGAGGTTTCGTTCAAAAATTGACGATCAAAAATGTAAAAAACATCATCCATAGAGAATAGTAAATACCTACAAGTATAAAAAGTGTAGTGTGAGTAGTAGTATATTTGATTGACGACCCGGTTGATGTAATGGTTACCACGCCGGACTGCCAAACCACGGTCCTGGGTTCGAATCCCGGTTCGGTCATGGATGTTTATATGTTTTTGCCGTTGTTGTATGGTTTCCACAATAAGAAGCCTATAGTGCTGGCTTGGGATCATTACAATGTATGTGCCTGTGAAAGTTATTTATTTATTTATTGATTGAACGAATGTATCGTCTCAGAATAATGTATCATCATACACGCTAAACGACGACTACTAAACCTACTTATAATATCAAATAATCTGTGCTTATATAAGGTCTAACCAAATTAGGTGAAACTATTTAAGGGGATGATCAGACCATCAAACTGAACAACTTTCTCTATGGGACTAATATTGAAATCGCGAAAAAAATCTGCTGTCCCATACATTTAGGTCGAGTAGGTTTGTATGGAACAGCTGATTTTTTTTCGCGATTTCAATATTAGTCCCATAGAGAAAGTTGTTCAGTTTGATGGTCTGATCATCCCCTTAAAATAGTTTCACCTAATTTTGTTAGACCATATATATTATCATTAGCAATCATAGATCTCTACTAATCAGCGACAGGATCAGGAGGTAATAACTTAATCAATACTCAGTAATAATAACAAACGACTAACATATCTGCTGAAAGCTTAATCTCTGCGCGACTCCCGTGCAGACTATAAATCGTGAAGACATTAACTGCAGGCACTTAATTAGATAGGTCCGGACGCTGCAAGTGGGGACATAATAATGGTCAAAGATTAAATTATGCAATAAACAGAAGGTCCTAATAATTTAAGTGTTATACACAGGTGTCTAGGGTGCTTGTGTATACAGGGTGTTAGGGTAATCAGTTTCATTACTTTAAAGGGTAATTGTAGCCATGATTCTAAACAACTTTCCCTAAGAAACCTATAGAGATTTTTTTTTATTTCCATATCAATAGCCAATTCACAAAAAAAAAATCATATAAACGTTTGATCACCAGCCTAGCTAGCATGCCATCCACGACAACGCGTTTAAACGAGAAAAACGTCATGCGCGCTCTGTCTGGCCTACGTAAAATAATAAAGATGGAGGCACATCTCGATTTTTGTCGTTTTCTCGGGGGTGGCATGCTAGCTTGGCAGCACTGCTAGCATGCCACCCCCGAGAAAACGATAAAAATCGACATATGCCTCTATCTTTATTATTTTACGTATGCCAGAAAGAGCTCGCATGACGGTTTTCTCGTCTAAACGCTTTGTCGTGGGTGGCATGCTAGACGTGCTGATTGCATTTAGTATAGAAAGTCTAATTTTTTTTGCGAATTTCCTATAGATTTCTTTGGGAAAGCTCTTCAGTATCATGGGTACAATCGCCTCTTAAAATAATGCAACTGTTTACCTTATCATTACTTGTAATATACAGGTTGGTCGATTTCGATGTTTGCTGCATAGTAAAAGTTGTTCAGTTTGGTGGTCTAAAGTTTTCCCAAAATTTGCAGATTCAAGTAAACATCCTAATATACAGGGTGTAAGTAACAGCCTAGCAAATACTGAAACGGTGAACTCCGACCATTAAACTGAACAACTTTAACTATGGAGCCTAACTCAGGAGACGCGAAAAAAAAATCAGCTGTCCCATACAAAAACTTCTGTACCTACCTGACTTATATGTATGCTCCCATACATATAAGTCAGGTAGGTACAGAAGTTTTTGTATGGGACAGCTGATTTTTTTCGCGTCTCCTGAGTTAGGCTCCATAGTGAAAGTTGTTCAGTCTGATGGTCTGAGTTCACCGTTTCAGTATTTGCTAGGCTGTCACTTACACCCTATACAAACAAAGCCAAGCCAAGTCTAAATAAATCTATTTAACTTATCTTTACCATACAATTGATGTTGTGACTCATTTGAATGTATATCAAAGTATTCAGATTCCGTATAAATAACCTATATTAGCATACTTAAACAAAACCGTTTTGTTTTAGACCGCAAAATGCAAAACCATTAATAACAATGATTTGCTTTTGACAACGATTGAATTAATTGGTTTTAGGTTAACCAACTAGGAAATCATTAATGGCAATGGTTTTTTTTTTTTTGCGATGACTATTACAGCTCTGCTCAGGGAGTAACTACTGCTTTTTACTGCGGGCTATTGGAGGGACCACGAAGGTCACCGAGCCAATTGAATGAACTTAATCAACCGACCTAGCACCCAGAGGGGTACGGACCTCGGCCTAGGACGTTGCTGGGGCTACGCGGCGGATTGTGTAGCTTGGATAGGTGAGAAGCGGCCTGCGATTGGCCTGTAGCGTCTGTAGGCGCCAGAATCGAAAGGAGTGTGCACAGGTCGCGGCTGTCCCCGCCGGCGATGGCAGTGGTACCTTAATACTTTTATTTTATAGTAGCGTCAATGTATCGTACATCTATCTAGATCTTCGACTACTTTATATAGGGACTACGTACGCGTGTAATTCTGCTAACAAATATTTCTGCTACTTTTTTCGGGGGGCGAGGTAACATGAAACCTGCAACTTTGGATTTTATTCCCCACAATTTTAGATTCTAATTATGATTGTTAAAAATCATGAAAAGTAGTCTCTTGTGAACCTCAAACGTTATAAGTTCGTAGTTGTCTTTTTTAGTGATAAGGTATAAAGTTTAATGTAAAATGCACATTATCAATTGTTCTTATACCGTGGCAGAGGGGAAATGCTACCGCAAGGCTAGGGTTAACCTTATAATAAATAGTCAAAGATCTGCCTAGCTAGCATGCCACCCACGACAAAGCGTTTAAACGAGAAAAACGTCATGCGCGCTCTTTCTGACCTACGTAAAATAATAAAGATGGAGGCACATCTCGATTTTTGTCGTTTTCTCGGGGGTGGAATGCTAGCTAGGCATTATTGGTGCTATTATAGGTGCATGCAATACCTATAATTATAGCTGACAGTTTAGAATAAATTTAATTTAAGTGTTATTAGTTAATTGTCTTGATTTGGACGAATAAATTCTCAAAAAAACTTATGGGATCGGAACAGTTATATTGTTTAGGTAATTTAATTAATAGTTAGAATATTATTTACAAATTAATTTATGTTAACTTGTTAATATGCTTATTTTTATTTTTTTATTTATTAACATTTCAGTGTACATTGTCTTATATTCATATTTTTATGATGACACAAAAAAACCCCATTTAGGTTTGTCTTGGCACCTTTTAGATTTTAACGAAATTGTAGGTAAGTACACAAAAGTTATATAAATACACTACTAAACGAATGCCGAGACCAGCGCGCGTCCAAGGTAGCTCGAGTGATTGCTCACTTACGTTCTCTCGAACGCGCACTGTCCGTCGACAACAGGTTTACAATAGGAAATCTTGTTGTACCCTATACATGCTGTTTCTGTTTATTATGTTACATTTTTACGGTTTTTTGTTGACGTTTTTTGATAGGTAAAAGGTATAAAAAAGTTGTTGCATGCTGTATTTCCCTTTAATTACTTGTACATGTGTAACAGCTATTGGGAAATCAATTAATAAAATAAAATATTGGGGTACATAAAGAGAGCATCCCCGAGTGTTTCTCCGTAAAAAAAAACTCCAGGTATACGTCTGGTGCACCCTGGGAAATCAGCAAGCCTATAATGCCAGTCGACTGAATCTGTTTGACACCATGACAAGTCGAACTTAATGACATGCCATCTTCCTGCATGCCAAAATTGCCTGCCTGTATTAAATAGAGATATTTAATAGAATAATAGAATAGAAAACAAAAAAGTATTTAATGTTTAGGGACGTCAACAAAATAAAAAATAAATTTTTTAAAAGATTTTTTTAATTTGTATAATGTAATGAAATTAAATCTTTTCATTAAATGAAAGGGAGGAATTTGCCCAGCAGTGGGATGAAGTGAATTAGTAAAAAAAATTATGGTAAGAAACAAAGCAAATAAACCTGACAACCGTCTAATCCCCAGGTAGAGAGGTATATTTTTGTTTTCTGTATTTATCTACTTCAATACAAAAATAAAAAAAATAAATAACGCTCACAGGAACATACATTGTGATGATCCCAAGCAAGCACTATAGTCTTTTTTATTATGGAAACCATACAACAACGGCACGAACATATAACATCCATGACCGAACCGGGATTCGAACCCAGGACCCTGGTTTGGCAGTTCGGCGTGGTAACCATTACACCAACCGGGTCGTCGGATACAGTTTTCACTATCAAAGAAAAAACCTGTTGTCCACATTAAAAATGGATATAATATTGAATCCCAAAATTCACCCGGTATCGGACAGGACGAAGTACCTACATTATCAACAATTACCAACGAAGTTTCTAAACATATCAGTAGAACATTTTTACCCGACTGCGCCAGCAGGACGGCTATGTTTTTCAAGCGTATGTATGTATGTCTATTTATTTTGCATGCCCTACAGCCTAAACGGCTTGATGGATTTAAACGTATGAGGTGTCGTTAGATTCGTAAAAATCGTGAGAGTGACATAGGCTATATAATTTTAATATGGCGTCTGCGAATGAAAAAAAAAAGCGGAATATACGTTTTTTTTTGTTAAAAATTATTGTTCGTTTTTTTTCGTCAATAATGTAGGTACTTCGTAATGGTACATTTTATCAAAAATCTCTATGATTTTTAATTCAGTAGAAAAACTAACGCTAAAAAATGTTCAGCAATTATTTTACAAAAGACACCCCTAAAATACAAACGAGTGTTTGTCTATTACTAAGTACATTAACCTCAGTGAGTAAAAATGAATTATGCATAAACTCATCGACGTTTATTTAAATTATTCTTTGACCACTCCCCATAGACTTACTCAACGCAGTAATTTGCTCCAAGTAGGTGACAACGAGCCGAGATTAGTATATTATTGTTATGATAATAATATAATAATACATCATAAGGGATACAGGGTGTTACCATGAATCCTATTAATTTTCATGACATGTCAAGAGAATTAGCTTGTTAGGAGATGTCAGGCGATGAGACAATATTGAACTACCTGTATAATACAGGATGAGCTATTATTAAATATAATGTTAATTGCTGGGTTAGAAGAAAACCACTCTTCATTGCATTTTGATGAAGAGGCTTCAAAAGTCCTAAAAGTCAAGTGTTGCAGGAAATGAAAAATATAACAGTGTTACCGTTATGATTTTTTCAATTATTTCAAATAATTCAGGGTCCTTCTTAATACAATACTGAAGAGTTTTTTAAGGGAATGATCAGAATATCACACTGAAAAGTTTTTTCTATGGAAACATCTTCGATATCGCGAAAAAATTGCTTTCCAATACTTTTGGGGCAAGCAGGATTGTAATATTGTATATCTTTTTTTTTTTTGCGATTTCGTTGTTGGCTCCCTAGAAAAGATGATCAGTTTGATGGCCAGCCCTTTAAATATAACCACAACTTACTGCGACACCATCGTGAACAGGGTTTTAGGGTAAACAGTTGCATTACTTTAAGGGGTCATTGTACCCATAATACTGAACAACTTTCTAAGAAACCAATCGGAAATTAAAAAAAAAAATTGGACCTCCCATATGCAATCGTCTGGGCCCTGTTTAATAAACGCTACAATGACAATTTGACAATGACAATTTCAGAGTACATTGCAGTTCCTAATGACGCTAAACTTGCAGTGCTTCATGTGTCCTAGCATTCCCAGCAATATGTACTCTTAATTGTCATTGTCAATTGTCACTTGTCACGTTTATTAAACAGGGATCTCTCTGATCGAACGTTTGTATGATAAGTAAATTTTTTGCGAATATCCTATAAGTTTCTTGGGGAAAGTTGTTCAATATCATGGATACAATCACCCCTTAAAGTAATGCAATTGTTTACCCTATCACCCTGTATACGCTGATGATGATGACGAATGAAAATAAAAAACTGAATTACTAATTTCAACGAATGTTACCACAAATGTTAAGAAGTAAAATTTCCCCAATCGTCAAATTAAAAGTCCACACCTGCTTCCGACCTCGTTTAATTTTGCCCCGAATGTTTGAATTTCCATTTGCAATAAAAACTCTCTTGAGGAAATTTTTACGTTATATAATTTCCTTTTCACAGTTTTAATTTCGTACGTTCCGTTTTATCTTCACACGTTTCTATTGAATGCGGGATAATGAGACGGGAATTAATTGGAGGCGTCATTATGGTGGAACGGAGAGGTTTAAGTTTATATTAAGATAAAAATATGAAGTCATGAATTTTGATGAAATGGATTATATAAGGTCTAACAAAATTAGCTGAAACTATTTTAAGGGGATGATCAGACCATCAAACTGAACAACTTTCTCTATGGGACCAATATCAAAACAGCGAAAAAAAATCTGCTGTTCCATACAAAACTGCAAATCATAACTCCCTGGTTCCCAGAAAACGGTCGGCGGCGCCAGGGTCGTCCTAAGAAGAGGTGGCGATGATAATCTGGATGCTTTTGACGACAAGTGGCCAGAGCTTGCCCAGAATAGAGATGGTTGGAAGATTAAACAGGCCTTTGCCCAGCAGTGGGATGAAAAATAGGATAGAAAAAAAAAAGAAATAAGTATAAAACAAATATAAAACAAATCTAAGTCATTCAAAGAAAAGGCCAGGCCACTTCCGAGCGAGTTGGTGCTGCTGCTGCGGGTGCTGAGGTTGAGAAGTGTCGAAAGTACCGCGATCTGACCTGCAGCTACGTATTCACGTCAATAGGTTTTGAGACGCCCAGGTCCTTGGGGCCCAGAGGCCAAAGCATTCCTTGCAGACCTATCCGGGCGTCTCAATGAGACCTCTGGTGACCGCAGAGCTGGCAGCTTCCTGGCACAAAGAATCAGCCTCACCATCCAGAGGGGGAATGCTGCTAGCCTGTTGGGCACCATGTCTTGCGGCGACGCACTGGAGTATGTGTATTATTTGGCAGGCTTTTTTATTTTGTAGGCTTTTATGTTTTGAGATAAGATGTTGTTTATATCTGAAGATAGCTTATTAGTCTGGTTATATTTTAGTTTTAGGATATTTTAGTTTAATCAGTTGTTGCTCGTGTATATTTAACTGATAGTCACTTCAATTGTGAATAATACCTAATACCTATTTGTTGTGTAATTATAGATTCTTTATATCATTCTAATTTAATAGTTTAATATTGTATAATTTAATATAATTAGATATTGTTATTAATTATTTTTTTTACTTTTATTCTTTTTTAAATAACGTAATTGTGCTATTGAATTTTAAATTATTAGAATGGAATTGATTTTTGATATTGTAATCATTAGGACATATAATTATTATCAATATTTGTACGCCTTCGGGCAAGATTTGGAGAGACTTTATTTCTGTATTATGTTTCACCTTAATGTATTATGCACCCATTTCTATAAATAAACTTTCTGATTTCTGATTTCTGTTGTTCTTCATTTCAAAGAAATTGTTTCGTACAAATTCTACGATTCACAAACAAAGAAACTATTAATGAATCAGTTTAAAAACTCGGTTCAATGATTGACCTTTGTAACTAAAATACATGTAAACTCTTCTGTCGACGCTCATTGAATTAAACCGTATGGTTTTGGGTTCAATAGCTAAACGGTTGTATTTCAATTATTTCTAAAATTTTAATTAGCATTAACACGCATCGTCGCTTCTCGTGGCGTTATGCTCACAACTACAGGGTGTTAGGGTAAATAGTTGCGTTACTTTAAGGGGTGATTGTACCCATGACACTGAACAACTTTCCCTAAGAAACCTGTAGCAAATTCCTATCGCAAATTAGCAAACAAAAAATTCGACTCTTCATACAAACGTTTGATCAGCTGATTGCATTTAGTATGGAAAGTCGAAATTATTTTTTGCGAATTTCCTGTAGGTTTTTTGGGAAAGTTGTTCAGTATCATGGGTACAATCGTCCCTTAAAGAAGTGCAACTGTTTACCCTAGCACCCTGTGTGAAGGGTTTATGTTTTAAGTGCATTACATTCTTTTGCGGGTGCTTCAGGCCATCAAACTAAACAACTTTTACTATAAGACCACCATTAGAATTGGGAAAAATAGCTATTCCATACATTTGTATCGAGTAGCCACTGACATTTACTGTGGAACAGCTGATTATTTTTCGATATTAATGTTGGTCCTATAGGTAGTGAATGTTGTTCAATTTGATTGTCTGATGAAGCAACCCCGAAAATACGTGTAATGTATTTAATTTAATGGGTGATTGTACTCTTAATACTGGATACCTTTCTCAAAGGAACAAAACGAAATTTGGAAAAAAAAAACTTTTCATACAAAGGTTCGATCAGCTGATTGCATTTTTGGTACTTACTTCCTATATGTTTCTTTTAGAGAGTTGTTCTGTATCATGAGTTCAATCACCCCTTAAAGTAATGCAACTGTTTACCTAACACCCTGTATATTTTAATTACTTACAAACACCAACCACATTCCAAAACTTTTCGTTTCATATTATTAAACCAACAAAACATACACTGTCTTATATGTAAATTTACACCGCTTTGTTTAACTTGAACTGTAGTTACGTTGGTAAATTAATTAATACGTAAGTACTACGTTCCGGGCCTCATATCTCTAGTACAATTATCAGAGTAGGCTGTACCGTGTTTACTGTGCACACAGTAACATCTGATACCAGTAATTGCTACTGTATTGTGCTCCAAATTGTAACGCTTCAGATATACGCGTTTGTTTTGATACTAGGTTTGCAATTAACCATTTGTGGAGTGAGCAATCAATCGTTTTTGTTGTTTTTGTTACAAACATCAGGTTAAAAACATGAATTTCTTTCAAAATAGATTGAAAGTTAGCTACAAACCAATCCATATACAGGGTGTTACAGAAGTAAAAATAAAAATTGAAAACTTTTAAGGGGGTTGTTTAGACCAACAAGCTTTCACCATGGAACCAACATCGAAGTGGCGAAAAAAAAATCTTTTGTCCCATACATTTAGCTCGAGTAGATCTGTAGTTTAGTATGAAACATCGCAAACGCATCGCACCACGGCGACTATGGCAAATCCCCTCATTTTGGGGTAGGCCTATGTGCAGCAGTGGACGTCTATCGGCTGATATGATGATGATGATGATGATGGAGCATCGTTCGACAATGTTACTCTATGTAATGCAATATTGTATTTTAATTGTATTTTGTATATTTTGTTTTGTTTAAAAGATGTGTGTTGTAGAGTTTCTGGCCGCACCTTCTCTCAACGAAACACCTTCCGACGCGGTGGTAGACTCAAAAAATGACGTCAAAAAGCTATCTATGTGATATTCTTTTGAATAAAAAAAATTTTGTATTTTGCATCCGATTTTTTTTTCGCGATTTCGATATTAGTCCCATAGTGAAAGTTGTTCAGTTTGATGGTCTTAACTACCCCTTAAATGTTTATTTGTATTTTTGTAACACCCTGTATACCATCAAAGTTCAAAAAGGTATTTTAAATAACCGGCCAAGTGCAACTCGGACTCGCGTACGGAGTGTTCTCTACCACCTTACCTGAAAAAAAAAATTTTTTTCTTCAGGTTACTTAGCGCAAACCCGACACACACTTTGTCCAGTTTATATAATTTATTATTTTACCATAGAGTATGCACTATAATCACATCAAGTTTGATGCTCTTTTTTCAATCGATAAAAAAAACGTTGGAATAAAACTATTTTATAGGAACTCATCATTTTTTTTTAGAAAATCCGCTATAATACGCATATTCTGTGACAATTTCATCTAGCTATTATGGGTCAAAAAATACAGCTTTTTATAGGTAAGACAGACAGACAGGCGGACGGATAGACAGCGTAGGCTAATATAAATAGGTTAACATTCACACTCTTTGTACACGGAACCCTAAGAAGCGTCGAAAATAACAAAAGGTACAACCAAGTTATGTAGTCCATTGAATATACAAAGTTTTGTCCATAATATAACTGAAGAATTCAAAGTAGACTCGTAAAATTAAAATTTTCCTTCTGTCTGTCGAGGTGAGCCCCGAAATTAATAAACGTCAATCAAAAAATAGCCTTCTGTTTTGTAATAACTTTCTGGGTTGGGCCTTGAAAAACGCGGTTGTGAAGTTAATGAGTAACTAGCGGAAAGATGTGAGGCTCCTTCTGTGAACGATGCCAGGAATCAGCCCGGGCTCTATCAACATGCATTATAACAAAAACTGACTACAGGAAGAGCTATAAAAGATCAGCGTATGTTGCATTATCTTCTTCTACCGATAGTTCTTATGAGCTTGCACAGTGAACTGCGTTATTAGAATCGATACGTTCCGTCGATAAAAGCTGAGTTGTTGTTTTATTTTGTGAAAATTTTATATATCGTGTACTCCATCTCTCACTGTTTATACATGGCCTGATATTCTGACAAGAATCTAGTCTAAAAACATTCAGTCGTTAGGTTTTTATGCTTTAGAAGCCAGTTGTCAATCTTTTACCTATAGTTACTCTGTGGTTTAATTCTTCCAGACACTCTGTCGTCAACTTGTTTTTAGGCCAGTTGTTTATCATTATCCTAATTTGTTAAACTATGCCAACTGCTTTACATATATTTAATATTCCACTAATATATACAGCAAGTATTGGATTCCAATTGGATTCTACTGAACGTAAAATGACATGTGAAGAGATAAACTAAAATTACGTTATTGATCTATCTTTGCTCGTCTTATCCGTCACTGTCTTTTTACCTGACTGCGCCAGAAGGAGGGTTATGTTTTTCGAGCGTATGTATGTATGTATGTACTATGTATGTTTGTATGTCTTCTTTGGTACGCCCAACAGCCAAAACGGCTTGATGGATTTAAACGTATGAGGTGTCGTTAGATTGGTAAAAATTTTGAGAATGATATGGGCTATGTTATTTTATACGGCGTTAGCGAATTTAAAAAAAAAAATGGTGAATAAATAATTTTTTTTTTTAAAATTACAATATGGATGTCAAATGAAAGCTAGTGAGCAGACAATTCTAAATATATATATATATATATTGTAGAACTTATATATGCTACCATTTCGAAACAAGACTAAAAAGTATGAAATAAAATTAATCTATCTATACTATTATAAAACTGTAACAGGAAGTTTGTCTGTACATTGAAGATATTAACAAAAAAAAAGTTACGATATGGTTTTTAGGTGTCCCTGATTCCATTTCACCAATTTTTGGATTTTTTGTCTGTCTGTTTGTTTGTGTGTTTGTTTGTTTGTTTATTTGAACGAGTATCACGCAAAAACTACTGAACCGATTTTGATGAAACTTTTTTGTTTGATAGCTTATGATCTGACTTAAAATCTGGTATATAATTTGAGCGGACGAAGTCGCGGGTTAACGCTCGTTAATACATAAAACCCGACTTCATAAAAAAATATTTACAGAAAAAAGAAAAACAAGCTCTATAATCACTGCAAATATAATTTGATTGTAGGTAGGTATTGCAGGTAGGGAAAAACCAATAATAGGTAGGTATGTTTTATAATTCTTCTTTTTGTCTCCAATTCTGCACAAACCGTTGGTTTATAAGAGTTTCCGCCCACGTAAAACGCTCTTCTCGCTTTTCGCCCTTTCAGTAGCTCTACAATGTCTGGGTAGAATAAAATTCTGAACAGTTTAAATGGATTTTAACTTCTTCTTTTGTCTTATTGAAGGCGGAGGGGAATTTTTCATGAACTTCCTCGATGACATTACTGTCCCTTGACAAAAATTGCTCAGTGTCGGTTTGTTTTTCTATTAGCATTTCTTTTTTCTTTATTGATAACGAGCGTTAACCCGCGACTTCGTCCGCACAAATTATATACCAGATTTTAAGTCAGATCATAAGCTATCATACAAAAAAAGTTTCATTAAAATCGGTTCAGCAGTTTTTGCGTGATACTCGTTCAAACAAACAAACACACAAACAAACAGACAGACAAAAAATCCAAAAATTGGTGAAATGGAATTAGGGACACCTAAAAACCATATCGTAACTTTTTTTTGTTAATATCTTCATTGTACAGACAAACTTCCTGTTACAGTTTTATAATAGTATAGATTAATTTAGCAGAGCTTTTAGTAAAATTGTTTTATAACGTTCGTTTTTTTGTAGGGTTGTATTAAGTATCAAACAAAATATAATTTTTATAATTTGTTTGTCTTCACATGTCTTTCTATACAGGATGTAAATTTAAATGCGTTGCATACAGGGTGTCCCGTAAACCGACGGCAACCCGGCGGATTCTGAGAGGTTAGGTCATGACTAAGCAGAATATCAAAATTTGACTTTAGTAAAAGTGTCTTAGTTTTCGAGATACTGACAGTTTTAACACAGATACTGCATAGAACATTTGTAGCCGTGGCACTCAAAATAGTGACTTAGGTAAAGAGTTTTACAAATTAGGAGCTGTATCTTCTTCTCGTTTTTGGCTTTTGATTGTTCCCAAGGCAATATTCAATGTCGTGTAAAGTGACTCGGATAATGAAAATTCAATTACGTTTATATTCTTAATTTTTGTTTAATTTTAACACAAAAGAAACCAATCAAGGTTTTCTCTCCATTTTTATTATTTCATTTAATTGAATGATAATTTTTGCAACATTTTCCTTGTACCATTTAATTTCAATATTGTTAAATATAGTCTATATTATCGGAGTTTAGAATTTTAGATGCTGAAAAGTTATTGGATAATAGTTACTTGGCAAAAATAAAGTGTAACTGGGCTGGGAATGTTTGCTGAATACACGCTGAGCGGTGGTCATCAATTGTTACGAAATGGGTGCCTCACGACGGGAGCCGAGGTCGAGGCAGACCCCGAAAAAGGTGGCAAGACGAGCTGGATGCCTACTGCAATGAGTGGCAAGATGTAGCACCAAACAGAGACATTAAGAGTTTAGCGTAGACCTTTGCGCAGCAGTGGGACGAAACAGATTAAAAAAAAGAAGTTACTTGGGGAAAATTGGTTTTTATAGGTAAAACACCACTTGATACCTTCATACAGAAACTTTTAATATCTTTTTTCATGTTTTAAACATATTTATGAGCTGTAAATATTATCTAATATGCTAAGCATATGAACCTTACTAAAACTACATAAAATAAAGGTTCTATTGAAGGGGTTTATTGTAACAGAAGAAATGTATCAAACAAAATACATCACTCATATCCAAAACAGGCTTCGTCATAGGTATATACATCACTCACATCCACAACAGGCTTCGTCAAAGAAAATACATCACTCAGATCCACAACAGGCTTCGTCAAAGAAAATACATCACTCAGATCCACAACACGTTTCGTCAATAAATACATCCTGTATATCTTCATCAAGCTTCGTCTTCGGGATTTATTGATTTATTTATTTTATTTTTGGAATAATGGTCGTGATTTTTATATTATTATTATTTATAATTTATTTTTTATTTTTTATTTTTTCTTATTTTTTTTTCTTTTTTTTTGGTTCGATCCCCGTCCAGGCCGACTCGTACCAATGAGTTTTTCCGAATTTATGTACGATTTGTAACACCACTGGCTTTTCGGTGAAGGAAAACATCGTGAGGAAACCTGCATGCTGCAATTTCGAGGCATGTATTGTACCCACTGTCCATTACAAGTGGCGACGGGCTCACTCCCCGTCACACTGGACAGAGTTTCGGTACTAGTGAAACGTGGATATTCTGAGGTTTCAGAATATCTCTGACTACCCCCTCGGGGAATATAGTCGTGAGCCTATGCTATGCTATGCTATTTTTATATTAGCCAATATTAAAATCAAAGTACCCTATATTTAGTAAGTAAGTTAGTTAGTTTAGTAAGATTTTTAATTAAGCGTAATTGATTGATTGATTGATTTTAGTAAATGTCTCTTTACTCGATTTTTACCATTATTAAAAGGTAGGTGCTATTTATTTATCTATAATTTAATTAAAAGGAACTATTGTTTGTCTTAAGTAAGCTTTGCTACAACTATCTTAAAAAAAGCGTTAAAAAATTAGTTGATAGTTGCAACAAAGTTTCTAACCACCTCAAAAGGGTGTTGTTGTGAAGATTGTTTTTCAGCTAATATAACACTAAATTGGGAATTTAGTATTCCACTTAGAATAACTCCATCTCAAAACGCAACTAACTGTGTTCATAGTATGATTTGATTTAAACTTTAACTAGAACAGCCAAGTCAGCTCGTAAGGGGTTCTGGGTTCGATTTCCCGAACTAGATTTAAGAGGTCGTATTGGTAAGGAGTTTGCAAGCAAATGCTTTCGGTTTCTGATGTAGGTATTTTTAGATGCGGTATTATGACATAATTCAGAGACGAAGGGAGTGGAGTAAAATTTACTAAAATTTTAATATTAAATTAACACAATCAGTATCTTTATGTATTAGATTAGATTCACTGACCATTTGCCCTATTTGCGCAATCCTGGGCTACCAATAAACTCCAGGTTAAGTTGGTAATCCGTGATTTTGATACCACTAATAGAGCTATTTAACCCAGACTTACTTGCTACCCCAAATTGACGCAAGTGGGCCTAATACGCTCCACGTGCGTGTTCTTTTTCTTTTGCATGAACACTCAAAATTCAAATTCAAAATTCTAAATTTTTTTTATTCAAAATAATATCACATAGATAGCTTTTTGACGTCATTTTTTGAGTCTACCACCGCGTCGAAAGGTGTTTCGTTGAGAGAAGATGCGGCCAGAAACTCTACAACACACATCTTTTAAACAAAACAAAATATATAAAGTAGAATTAAAATACAATATTGCATTACATAGAGTAACATTGTCAAGACCAGACATTTTGGTCATTCAAATAGTCATCGAGTTTATAGTAGATCTTTTTACAGAGGACTTGTTTAACATGGGACTTAAACTTTTTGTCTGGCAAGTTTAGAATATCCTCTGGTATCTTATTATAATAGCGTATACAGTGCCCCATGAAAGATGTGTCGACCTTACTGAGTCGAAAATGTGGGGATACTAATTTATTTTTATTTCTTGTTTATTTCACTGATAGTGAAATATGTACATTCAGTAGTCAGATTATTTTCAAGTCGCTGCTGTATAAGGCTGGAACCTGAAGTGCAATTTACTAAGAGTCACATCGCTGTCAAAAACATCGACGAGCTGCATCCTTCAAATCTTTGGGAGATTTTATATGAGTTTGACGTATGAAATTGACAGCTCGCCGACGTTTCAACGACGAATTTAAGGTTGTGACGATGTTTGCGCTTAGTGAATTGCACTACTGGTTTAACATACATTATTCTGCACCGCACAAGAAGTAATTCGAGTTCAACATATGTTTAGCGTACCTTTCGAAGCAAGAAAGTTACCCGTCCACCTGACAGACGGAGCTTCGGACGTATGCAGAACCTCCAACATGCCAACAAGCATCTCATACGTATGTTTGTGAGTGGGAACTTCAAAATACGTTACCTCAATAATACTATGACCTCTAGAACATAATCTTCTTTTAGTACCTCCAAAAATAATCGCAGCTTATTTATTAAGGGAGACCCATTAAATTTTATCACGTCCATATTTACGAGTTTTTCTACTCTGGTACACGTTTCGCCGACGTGTACAGTGCTGTAGTTCCGCGTATAGTTGACGAAAAAAGTACCTAGCTGTAAAGGAAATGAACAAAATTGTATACTATTTCTAACTCTTGACAAAACTGTAACTTTATCTACTAAGTTTTCTTGCATTTGGTGACAAAGTCGAATGAAAAATCGGATTGTTCCTCTCATCCGATAAAGTCATCAAAATACAAAATGTAAAAAAAGTGCAACTAAATTATCATATAGAATCTTAATAATTAATTACAAGTCGTTGCAGAAATTATAACCATGCAGACTGCCAAACCAGGGTCCTGGGTTCGAATCCTGGTTCGGTCATAGATGTTATGTTATAGTGTTAGTGCCGTTGTTGTATGGTTTTCACAACAAAAAGCCACAGCTTCATTGCTGAAATGGATCGTCGACTTAGGGAAATGTGATGTTGAGAGAATGAATGTTCGGAGTCGTTCCCGCAGCCCTAGTCTGATTTATCTACTCGCGCGCAACGCGCATTCGCTGCATAGAAAATTACCCTTTCCCGCACTTTTCACTCGCGCTAGCCGCGATGACTAGTATGAAAAAAGGCAGAGTCGCGCGTAAGAAGAGAAATGCAACGCGGCAACAGCAGGCATCTTTGCACTTGGATCGATGCAAAGTGCATTATTTTGATTAAGTTTTTTTTTTTTTTTTTTTTTGGTTTGTATTGCTTAATATTTATCGTTGCATACATATTATTCTCATTATACGATTACTACTTATTTATATTTTTACTGAAAATGATACCCAAGTTTAAACCTATAAAAGTATTGAATAAATAAAATAGCTTTAACGTTTTTGTAGTAAGATGGTATTGCACCTATAATGTTATGTTTTATTACTAAGAAATCTTAGATTTTTTGATAAGGCCCCCTTAGTTGTAAAAGGCCTCTAATAAACATTTTTATGTGGACTGTACAGCCGATGGATTGATCTGCGTTGAATAGTGTTCGTACAAATAGATCCGTGTACGTTTACAGTCGTGGTCGTGCTTTGCTATGCATCCATTACATAAAATCGCTACGAGATTTTAGTGCGGGTTTTGTGCATGCATGACTGATTATGACGTTGGGTACGTTCACCAATTTAAATAAAACCTCGTTCGTAAAAGATCTGTGTAGATGTGAGTAGGTATTAATTCTACTGTAGCAAAGATCTATGTGAATGTGAGTCTTGATTCTATTGTGGCAAGCTGGTGGCAAGAACATGGACCAAAAATTTTTTCGTTTGTTTTATTGTTTGTTTGTTTTTTTTTGTTTGTAAACTTCGTTTCTTTTTTTGATTAAATATGATTAAGAGGATAAAGTCCTTGCAGCGCGCCCGAGCAAGCTGCATTCAAACTAAGTTTGATCCTATTTTCAATAACTAATTAAGATCAATGATTAAAACACGAGCTAAAAACAAATCTCTGTTAATTTGTCAGATTTCTATTAAAATATAATTGTTTCAATGATAAACTCATACGCACGCACACAGGATTCACTATTACACTTTCTATGGAAAATTTGAGTTACGGTAACTTTAAAAACTATACAATTTAATTTTTTACAATACAATTTAACGTCTAGATCGTATTAAAAATGCTTATAACTTTAATAGGATAATATCAAAAAAATTATCAAAGTTCGTTTATATGGAGCACAGTAGATGGCATATCCTCTTAACTATTCCCTTTTTTTTAAACTTACGGACTAATTTCAAAATAGAGCAACAATTTGAGACAATGCTATTCTAATGGCTTTTTTAAATAAACAAAATAGAAAACCCCATAATAATATTAAAGCACCCATATACTTGGCGGCACTGAACGAGGGACTTTCCCGAAAATTACAAAATTCGGCTCCAAGGAACTATGTTAAAATGGTTAACCGTTTTTAAGTTACAGCTTATAAAAGTTTCAAGTAAATAATTATAATGTTCGACCCTACCGTTATTTTGCTTGCGTCTCGCCGGGGCGGGTGGGCGGACGGCGATGGTGGCGCGCACCTTGCGCAATAGGGTTGGCAGAATAGTAAAAAATGTTTTATTTTCTTAGTTCATATAGTATTTCTATAACCAGTAGTAATAATTACTTTAAAACGATTATACGTCATTAATATTTTACAATATTTTCGGGAAATTCCCTCGTTCAGTGCAACCCAGTAAAAATATACACACACGTGAAAAAAACCTGTCATCTTCCAAACAAATTTTACAGCCTTATTCCCAGTTCATTCTGAATATATTCCAGCCGTTTCCTTAACGTTCATCGTATATTGAGGAAGAAGGGTTAGAATTTTTATGGTAGGTTTTATCGAACCATCAAATATCACACCTGCTCCCATATTTGTATTGAAAATGTGCGATGGAATACATTCTGTTGTTGATGTTCATTTATCAATAAATATTTTCTACTGAGAAAAACTGTGGGGTTATAAGTTTGATAGGTTTCTACTTTCTATTGGATTTAGACTCCAGCGACTGCTAATCTTCACTTAAAGCTATCAGATACGCAGGATACTTTAAAGAGCATAAGTGTACACGCTAACATAAATAGAGCACTCTCTTGTCCTTACCCTCCTAAGTCTGATGGCACGGGGGACCGATATTATCAGAGGTGGGGTCAGATGCAGTGGCTGTAACCGGCAGCCACACCGTTTGGCGTCAAAGATATAAGATAAAATTAAATTACTCCATTTTTTTTTTGTTTTGCCTTTAATTTTAGCTTTAGTTAAGTCATAATTTAAATAGTAGGTACCTACAATTATTCAAAATTGAAGTGTTTGTTTTAAATGTATTGTTATTTTTTCTTTTTTGGTTTTTTTTTTTAAGTTTGAGCAACATATCTACGGTAACTTTTATAAGTGGAAACTGCTTTGGCTAATTCATTGATTAAGTTTTGTAATTCAAGTGTAAATATTAACGCTGTATGTTTCCCTAATCCAATAAAATAAAATAATGACGCCTGAAGGAAGTAGTCACCTCTTACGACACCCTTCTGGGTTGGTGCTATTCGAAGTCGGACACTACACGGCAAGGGTTAAAGGTATACTGTGTTATTTGAATTGTGGAGGAGATAAGTGTAGGGCTGACGATGGGGAAGGTAAGACCTTCCGCCTTTTTAATTAGCCCCGAAACCATCTGAAAACATGTTTAAAACTCGGATGAAAAACTCTGATAAAAAACCTGTTAAAATAAACCGGATGATTATTAAAATGACCAAAATGCATGGGTCAGATTTTTGAAGGCTTTATTACTGTATAAAATACGAATGATTTAGTTAAATTGATTGTATGTATAACTGTATACATAACCTTAGATTAAGAATTTATCTATCTATAACTATTATAAAACTGTAACAGGAAGTTTGTCTGTACATTGAAGATATTAACAAAAAAAAGTTACGATATGGTTTTTAGGTGTCCCTGATCCCATTTCACAAATTTTTGGATTTTTTGTCTGTCTGTTTGTTTGTTTGTTTGTTTGAACGAGTATCACGCAAAAACTACTGAACCGATTTTGATGAAACTTTTTTTGTTTGATAGCTTATGATCTGACTTAAGATCTGGTATATAATTTGTGCGGACGAAGTCGCGGGTTAACGCTCGTATGGTTATAAAGTTATGAACAGAGTTATATTGTAGAGTTTCTGGCTGCATTTTCTCTATAGCAACGACTCGTTCCGAAGCGGTGGTAGCTTCAAAAAAAGTTGGGCTTCAAGTTTTATTTTGACTTTGACTATGAAAGGAATGGTCCTTGATGGTAAAAAATACAACTTTTTCTATGGGACTAACATTTGAAATGTAAAAAAAAACTGTCGCATACATTTTGGTCTATTAGAGGTTTACAGTAAACCTATATTTTTTTTTTCATGGTTTTAGTCCCTTATAGAAAGTAGTTCAGTTTGATGGCCTGAGTTGCGATTTTATAAATGTGACCGGCGAGTTTGAACGGTTTTTGAATCTCATAAAAAAGCCTTCAATTACCCATGAGTTTAATAAGAGTGTGAAAGGGCACTAGTTTTGAACGTTGGAAAGCGGTTAAACCGATGAGATTAAAAAATGCGAACTTTGTGAAATTCGCTTCAAAAATCGCACTTCTTGATGATTGCCTTAAAAAAACTGTCAGCATAACTTTAAGAAAGTCTGCTCAAATACAGGTCAATAAAAAAAAAATTTTTTTTGACGTATTCTGCAAAATGCAAAACCTAGGGAGTGTCGAGTCTTCCGCTTTTAGACCCACAAATTATGAAAATATTTACGACTATCTATTTCACACGTACATAGAATACAGTGAAAACGATTTTTCAGTCCGTCTGTCCATAACGTGCTTACTCATTAATCTACCACCCGGACAGTTGGTGACGAGCTCCACGATGGATGGTGCTGACAGATATAAAGACAGCCTGGACGCGGCGTTGATATATTACACAAGTTGTTGTTGCGTTCTAATATCCCACGGACAACTTTTCATAAAAACAACATTTATAAAAATAAATGTTGTTTTTATGAAAAAAATCATGTACTCATTAAATTACCTCTGATTTCCATCTTTTGCCCTTTGATATCTTACTGGTGATCTCTGTTTTCATATCTCCCATGTCTGATCTCTGATATTCTATATTTAAGGTGGTTTCAGTCCATACAAAAGTTTGAAGCACAATACGCGTAGATGGAGTTAATAAAAGTAATATTTTATTTAAGGAAAAATAGTTTCGAAAATCTAGTTGCCGCGTCACAAATAACATTTGCAATTTATAATTTAATTACGAAGATATAAAGCTTTTAAAATTTTGTATGAAAAATTTCAAAGCTTTATATCTACGTAATTATTTTGTAAATTGCAAATGTTATTTATGACGCGGCATTTATATTTACTGAACTATTTTTATACAAAGTTACTTATATTAATACCGTCTACGCGTATTGTGCGTCAAAGTTTTGTATAAAATTGAGCCCTCTGCAACCACCTTAATAACTGATCTCTCCTATCCCTTATCTCTAATATAATGAGATCTTATCACATATACTATTACGATTAATTAAATTCCAAAAATATTTGCATCTTAAGCTGATCATACCTGTTAAGCTTGTTGCAATATTGTCGAAATATCGGAAACTCGAATAATCACCTCCCATCACTCGTAAGTATTCTTTGTAAGAACCCGTAATAAAAGGTAACATTAGTTTAAAGATTGAAAAATTAAGTCTCGGGTGGGACTTGAACCCGCAATCTTGCAAACCGGGGAATTGCGGGGAATTTCGTTCTCTGGCGTTAGTGGCTTCTTAGTTATTTAGAAGATTGCGGGTTCAAGTCCCGCCCGAGACTTAATTTGTCAATCTTTTATTTGATTTGAAATAGCACAACATGGCTGTAACATGTTTATTGACAATAATATTTGAAATTTTAGGTAGATACCTTTATTTCAATATTGATTGCAATTATCTCAAAGCTTGTATGTATAGATTTCAAATAAATTAACACTTCCAGATTTGGGAAATTACCATCCTTGTTTCTCTAAATATTACGCGTCCATTACAGTCCATGTTCACTTCCAGCATCAGTAACTATGTATCCATGGCAGCGTGTGAATACGACCTAGTTTTTGAAATGCAGAAAGATTGATTTAGTACTTTTAAAGTCTGCCTGCGCCTGTGTGCCATTTCATATTCTTTTATGTCTACTTAACGAACTTGGTCTGAAAAATCTGCTTACATGAGATCTACTCTGAATTTATGACTTTTGATACGGACTCGGCTTTCAAGTTTTTCTCTAAGTATGAATAATTTTTGATATATTTGTATGTACTCTACCTGTAGAGTACCAATATCTTGCATGCTGATGTAAGGAAAAGTATCATTAACCTTTAAACCACATACACTACCCACCAAACTGAACTACTTTTACTACGGGAGCAAACCGAGCAAACATTTGAGTCAAGTAAGTATTGGAGTTTAGTATGGTACGGCTGATTTATTTTTTGCTCCGATCGATTTGCTCCCATAATAAAAGTTGTTCAGTTTGATGGGTAGAGTATGTGGTTTAAAGGTTAATGATACTTTTCCTTACACCCTGTATACTTTGTTTAATATTGCACATCATCGTCTTCGTCAGCCGTTAAACGGTTCCCAAAACCTCTCACGAAATTTGTTGGACCTCCCGTGCAAAAGTGCGGATCACCTGGTCGATTTTCGGGAGGTGCACATTTTTTTTTCGTTTTCTATTATGTTCCTAAGTGAAAGTTGTTTAGTTTCATTGTAACTAGAGGTGTATATCGTCATAAATTTAATTCTATACAGGTTGTTTGGTAGTTAGATGCGTTCCTTTTAAGGAGATGATAATTTATGATGGCCTTCAAACTAAATAACTTGATCAATTTTAATTACTTACATAACTTTAAAAGTGTATTCAGACATTGAATCTAAGCAACATTCCTCAGGGAACGAGGGTCGAAAAACTGTTTTTTTTTGACCTCTCATAGAAAATGGAATGGCGGATCCACACTTTTATATGGAATGTAAAAAAAATTATATTTTTTCGACCCAGGTTCCTAAGAGAAAGTTGTTTAGATCTATATGGTTTGAATACACCCTTATAGTTATGTTATTAATTATAAAACCAGTGATGTACTCGTATATCCTGAACACAATGTTTTAGCAAATAATGTTCAAAGTACCGAGACAATAACCACTAAAATTGGCAAGCGTGTAACATTAAAATTTGCATCAAACATACAAAATATTTCCATACATAAACTTGTAGGCTTATCAGTCGCGCTTTTAATGTATGGGGGACCCATTGCAGTTCTATTTGAATTATTACACCATTATTGTGCAAATTATGTGCATTTTGTGGTTATCGCATACAAAAGTAAAGTTTATTATGCAAGGAAAGTATGCTAGTTGTGACAGAGAAAATATTTCAGTCATTTTAACCGCTTAATCGTGCCCCAAGTGAATTTCAAATGTGGTATGCAAAAAGCATGTTCTTTGTCGCAAGTCTTGGCTTCAGATACCGGTAAAGTCTTTTGTTACACCGCTGTGTAACTGTGGAAGCAAAATTAATGGACGGTGCAAACGATCCAGTGGATTTACGAGAGGTGCTAGTGGTGGAGTGGTGCTTCGGTAATCGAGTCGCTTATTAAAATGAAGCAGCGTGGTTTGTGGTTTTTGACAACACGCTTCAAACAACGACGACTGAATGACTAATAAACATTTTTGATGTTTAATTTAATACAAATGCGCAACATTCGATATCGCTAAAAGATGGCATTATTTGCCAAGCAAATTCAAATGCTTTCTTTGACGCTTGTCTGGAAGTTATTATTATTTGGTTATAAGGGCTTGGTCGATGACCAAAAAGCTACTGCGACCTGGATAGATCTATTGTAATTGTCACCCTAGACCTAAAGGTCATTTCCTAGGCCCACGGACTTCATGAACCGTGTTATGCTTTTGGAGGGAAGGTCCCTAATGTCAGTAGGTGTTATTATGTATCCACCTAGATGGCGACTTCTGCTGTGAATGAGCACTTCGCATTCGCAGAGGAGGTGTATGGGCGTTTCCTCTGCTTCTGTGTAGGTGTTTGTTTAACTTGCAGTGTCCTGTTAAGGCTCGTACTAAGAGCCTTAAGTCGTTGCGGTTTGAATTGATGGCATCCGAGGTTTGTCTGTTTGAAAAGCCGGTCACAAGTTCTTTCGCATGCCTCAGTCCTGGTGTATCCGACCAGAGCCTGCGGCTTTGGTTCACAGCCCATTCCTTTAGCACACGTCTAGAGGTGTTGCGAGAGATTGTCTGAAAGTTAACCTTTATCTTACGTAAAGTATAACTATTCCGTATCTTGTCATATAAAGTCGTGAAAATAAGACTTTATTTTAAATCTGAAATCCTCGGAATGTGATATCGATTTGTTAGGACGTTTCATTCAAGTTTTAATTTAGAAAAACCAGCCATGCCCGTTTGAATTGATCCACACTTCCAAGGACACCCTTTATATTATCGCCCTTTTTACGATACAGCAAACACACAAAAAAAACCTTGAAAAAACCAACTTAATTTTTTAAATTTTTTTTTCCGTTTCACTAACGCGTATTAGGTATTTAGGTTCAAAAGATACAGCACATTATAATAATGGACGAATGCACATCGGAGGCTTATGAATAAGGTATGCAACAATAACATAAAATAATAAAAATGTTAAACATCAAATTAGCCCATAAGTAAACAACTAAAACAACAAAACAGTAAGATGCATAACATATATTAGGTCCAACAAAATTAGCTGAAACTATTTTAAGAGGATGATCAGACCATCAAACTGAACAACTTTCTCTTTGGGACCGATATCGGAATCGCGAGAAAAAATCAGCTGTCCCATACAAAACTGCAAACATAACTGGACTCAAATGTATGGGGCAGCTGATTTTTTTTCGCGATTTCTTCGCTGACCTCAGCAGTAGAAAGATGCGTGTCTCCATACATTTTGAACTGCTGAGTTCAACGTATGAGATTAAAAAACCGCACTCCTGATCATCCCTTTAAAATAGTTTCAGCTAATTTTGTTAGACCTTATAGAAACACACCGCTGAAATTACGCGCGCTTTTTCCAGCCCTTTATAGGTAGGACAGACGGACGGATAGACGGACGGACAGCGTAGGCTTATGAATAAGCCCTCGTTGGCACACTTTAGGTACGGAGCCCACAAAACGAATAACATATTTTATTGAAAAATTGTTGGAAAAGTTTTTCAACAGCAGTATTAACAAAATTGGTCTGACAAGCTGCCAAACCAGGACACGAAAAAGTTACGATGTCAAAGAAAACTTTCAGATAATTTTTGCCTCCGTCATCTTAAAGAGACATTCCACGTAATTCGATTCCACAGGAATTTTGAGTTGCTTAGCTGATGCTATTAGTTTTTATACGAAAGTACATAAAATAATCTTGTGAAATTGTTATACAAAAACTGACATCGGCATTCCGTTTCAAGGTGAACACAAACTTTGATCTAATTAAATCAAATTAAAGATTGAAAAATTTGTCTCGGGCGGGACTTGAACCCGCACTTTTCCAAACCGGGGAACTGCGTTATCCAATTTCGCCACCGAGCCCACTACCCACAGAACGAAATTTTCAATCTGTTGCGTCTTAAGGGGACGTGACGTGACGTGTTGCGTCTTTAATTTGATTCGAAATAGCACAACTTGGCTGTATAATGTTAAAAATCAATAATATTTGAAATTTGATCTAATTACCAACCAACCAAAGTGACATTATTATAAGCAAGGCTATAATTATTTAAAAAAAAGTAAGATCGGTCGAACTTTCGGATCATCCCAAAATAGATTATTGTCATGAGTTTATGTAGGTTGTTTCGTCAATCGTTTGACCTGTTTTTGATCTACATCATCATTATCAGCCTATACGTCCCACTGCAGGGCACAGTTCTACATTATGTGGTTCTACCCTCAAGGAGCGTTTTGGCGTTAGTACACCACGCGTGCCCATTGCGGAATGGTAGATTTCATATACACATCGGAATTTCCTCTTCAGCGTATGCAGGTTTCGTAACGATGTTTTCCTTTACCGTTTGAGAGTTGAGGCTTTTCCTGAGGGTATGCCTGTTTCCTGCAGTGGGACGTATGTAGGCTGTGAAGATTGTACTAGGCGATTTTGTAAACTCTCTCCTAATTTTCAGGGCTTGATTCAGACAGATTTTTTTAAATTTTATGTTTGGTTCCATCATAAAAGTTTGATGGTCTGAACTGCTCCTGAAAATTTGAAAAGTGTTTAAAACATCACCCATAATATTAATTTATCCATACAAACATACAAACATAATATAGAATCACCATCATAACTGTATAAATATTAACGGTGGTTAAATAACCGCTTAAAAATACGTTGACAAAAAAACCGGACTTTTGATACACATAACACACAAACCGGTAAAATGCTGAATATTCGACCGTTATAATAGACAAACATTGCGTGTGTAAGCAACACAGAGGTATTTTCGCTCTGTTATTCAGTTCATACGCGGTATTCCTATTTGAAACGGTAACGGTTTATCGGTAGAATTGGAACTTATTGAACGATCGGCTCCACGCTGGTTAATAAGGATTTAAGTGGCGCATCTTAATGCAGTACTTTACCGGTTACTGTAATACCGGTAAAGGTAGGAACGGTTTATTGTTCGATTCATGTACCATTAAGCTATTGTCATTTATTTGAAACTGGTGTACGGAACAAATTAACTAGCTGTCTAGATTTCTCACCGCATAAGAAACAAAATCTCCTTACTAAAAAACGAACCCTAAACGCATAAGAATAATATACTCACGACTATATTCCCCGAGGATACAAAACGCGAATAAAATATCAGCTTTTCCATACAAAACTCAAAACCTACTACTTGACCCAAATATATGGAAAAACAATTTTTTTTTCGCGATTTCTATATTGGTCCCATAGAGAAAGTTGTTTTATGGTCCGATCATACCCTTATGTAACAGTCAGCATATTAAGAAGGATTTTGTATAATTATGAACTACCGCTAGGTCTGTATAGCAAAGTGAGAATGTAAAATTAGCAGATGTGAGCAGATGGTAGAAAGGCTTCACAATTCGGTACCGCAATTCTGTGAATTATTCGCGAAAACATCCCCTCAATGTATCCCACACAAAAATGCAAATATATTCGAACGCAAACGACTGTATATAAATCAAGTTAAACACACATTGTCTTGAATAAAATATCAGTTATTTGCGTATTATTCAGGATTGTGGAAGTATTTATGTATTCATTCGATGGTTAGGTTTTTGGAATGGGTGATTGTAAATATTATTTGGGTGGTAACGACATGAGGGAAATTGCTGTTTGTCATAAGATCCCAATTTGTATGGTTTTTTGTTTTTTGACTGCTGCTGGCAGATGATTAAAGGTTAAGCGGTTAAAAGGTTAAGAGATCAGGTCTCTCCTGGAAGTTGGGTACGCGCATGAAACGCACGTGCTTTGAATATCAGTTTGAATCATCGTCAAGGAGAAAGAGTACAGCAAGAAGTTATTGTTGGACTAAGGTCTTTTCTTTTATTTTGTTTATTGTTTTTGCAATGCTTTTTTATATTTACCTTTAGGCTGACATGTATGCTGACTCATGTGCGTTTTTCTAAATTGTTAATCATTTGTTTTTTCTCAACTATTCCTGTATCTACCAGTGAAAACCTGTTATTGGCTTTCTGCTTTATACTCATTTAACTACTGTATTATATTGCTGTTGGATTTCCAATAAAATAAAAATAAATAAGAGCAGCACGTTAGGATGGCAGATCAAGCCATTGGTGCCTAAGTTGAGATCATTGATTAATATGTATCTATCTATACTATTATAAAACTATAACAGGAAGTTTGTCTGTACATTGAAGATATTAACAAAAAAAAAGTTACGATATGGTTTTTAGGTGTCCCTGATTCCATTTAACCAATTTTTGGATTTTTTGTCTGTCTGTTTGTTTGTTTGTTTGTTTGAACGAGTATCACGCAAAAACTGCTGAACCGATTTTGATGAAACTTTTTTGTTTGATAGCTTATGATCTGACTTAAAATCTGGTATATAATTTGTGCGGACGAAGTCGCGGGTTAACGCTCGTATTGGATATAGATAGGTAACTCGCCTTGAATTTTAGGACGTCCTAATTGCGTTGTTATTAGCACTAGGGGGCGCCAAATTATGAAATAAATTGAAAAAGACGATCGGCCGACACGAGGATCGAACCTTAGCTACCCGGATCGCAAGCCGGTTGTCTAGACCGTTAGACCAACAAGACAGTGATTGATATGGGCGAAATCTCTCACTACTACAGCGCAGCGCGTGAGTTGTAGTGCGCTGTTACTCCGATATGAACCCTAGTGCAACACATAGTGCTTCGAAACATAACCGATAGATGGCGGAAGCTGTCTATGGAAAATCAGCGTTCCACTTAGTTTGTACTAAGATAACATAGCATGGTTGAGATGTGCCGTCACCAAATAGATATCCGACCAGAGAAACAGTTTCATTCAAGCGCGCGGCAGCCGGTAAACCCCTACATGCGCAGGGTGCTGCAATACGTGAATGTTCACGTAGGAGAATGAGAGGCAGTTTGGTAGAAACATCGCTTGTCATCGTAGAAAGGTAAGCGAAAAATTCTTGATTAATACTTGCCAGGTACGGGTGTAGGTAGTGGCCGGCACGAGCTAATATGAAGCTGTTTTTCTATGGTAATAAATTCTGTGGTGCTGTGCTGATCCGGACTAAACCAAGCGAAGCGTGGAACCTTTATTCTCAATAGGGTTTCAGTTCTTACATCATACGTCCTCATTGCACAAGCCTCCTTTCACTAAAAGTGATGTTAGATAATTTTTACGCCGCCTTTATGAACCTTTGACTTCATTTTACTTTGATCGCAGACTCTGACCTGGCTTAACGAATAGCATAGAGAAAGACGCCCACGAGCAAGACGGCGTCAACGCCCGTTGACACGAGTTACGTTTTAGAATCGAGAATAGTGAAAAACTTAAAAAGGTTCTTCGTGTGAAAAACGTTAAATGTAGTTGTTCTTTACAACAAACATATCCACAGAGGGAGGAATTCACTTTAATGTGCTTTTATACTAAGTAAAGATAACGAGGAAAGTTTGTATGCAACCGCAGAATTAGTTACTTAAACAAATTAAGTCACTTCATAAAACACCGTCCCTTCTTATCACCCTTTCTCGTAATTATGTTTTACGATTACAGGGTTTCTGTATGTATGGCATGGGGTTGGGGTTCCTTTATACACGCATTAGTTGATCACAAATGTAACATCCTTCTTGCACCCTTCAGATCGTCAAAGTTTTTATATGAGTTTGACATATGATATAACCTTAGCGATTACCGAATTGACAGTTCGCCGATGTTTCAACGACGAATTTGTGTCAATGTTTGCGCTTAGAGAATTGCATTGATGCATTATGGTCGCGGGCGGGCGATGCGAACATGAAATCAAATATATAGGTTCTTTCTTACGGTTATTCAAGAGGATGATCAGACCGTCGAACTGAATAAATTTCTCGATGGGACCAATATTGAAATCGCGAAAATCTGTATAGAACAGCAGATTCTTTTGCGATTTAGACTTTTCGTCCCATAGAGAAAGCTTAGTTTGATGGTCTGATCATCCCATAAAAAAAGCTTTAGCATATTAAGAAGAACCCTATATGTACGGAATCTTCTTCTTCCTATCGTGTAGGCAGCAACTAGCAAGCCCTGGTGTCAGAGTTTTTTCAGACCGCCTTACGGCCTCGGACGTGGTTTTTATGTAACGACTACTACCACCAGAGATATTAGCCGGGACCAACGGCTTAAAGTGTCATCCGAAGCACGGAATCAACCTGCAATGTCCTAACCAACTGGGGAAAAACGCATAAAGTGACTTATCACTAGGTGTCTCCCGTGGGAATCGAACCCACGACCCCCGCGTCGAGAGCCCAATGCTCTTAACCATTAGACCACGGAAGCAGTTCATGTATTCATGTATGTGACATTAATCACAGGCATTTTAATGATCCCAAGCAAACGGCACAAACATATAAACATCCATGACCGATCCGGGATTCGAACCCAGGACCATGGTTTGGTAGTCCGGCGTGGTAATTACACCAACCGATCGTCAATGTTTGACTGGCAATGGTTGACACATATCAAATAATTTTAGTCAAGATGGCCTATTAAGCCTATTAAAAGAAAATGTCAGTCATTCTGCTCTTCTTTCCAACAGATTTTAATTTCCGATATGTCGGTGGCAAACTTATTTAATATTGAATTTGTAATCGAAGACATTTCACCATAAAAAAAGTTTTAGCAAGACACCGAAATTATTGAGGTACCTAATATTTGTAATAGTAGATTACACACCGAGGGCAGGAAAGTAAGAAAGATCTGAGGCTTTTTTATTAACTGCCCGAGGTTAGTACACTATTTTCTCACCGACAGAGGAGGAAAGCGGCAACTTCGTTTAGCGCAGCGGGACGAAAGTTGACGCTACCCGCCCGGAGCGGAGGGGCGAAAATCTTTTTTTTTTTCAACTATACCTATAATCAAATTAAAGATCGGTCTAAAGAATTTATTTACTCAAAAGAATATTATTCACTTACATGAGTTTTGTTAAAAATAAGCTAATAAAAACAATTAGGTATTGTGAGTGAGATTGAGACAGAAGAACAGTTGATAAATAAGAAATTATAAGTATACAAAATAAGTCTCAGCAGAAAAAACAATAGTAACGCTGCAAACACCTACTAATGGTTAATAAAACTTACTTATAGAAAAATAAATGAGTTATCCATCTATCTATCCAGCCAAAATTTAATCCTCCATCCCTCACGAACTCCGGTCAGCCGCGATCCCTGGTAGTAAAGCTGGTAGTACCTAGTTACCTAGTGACGCGTGTCTATGTGAGCGTGAGGTGTATTTACATAAAATAGCGACAACACGCGCTCCCGAGCTTACGCAAACCAAAGCAATGTGCGTATGCAGTGCCTGCCTAGCAACAATCATAGCCGACCGGACCTCGCAGAGTAGA
The DNA here is from genome assembly GCA_927399405.1 of Agonopterix arenella. Lineage (NCBI taxonomy): Eukaryota > Metazoa > Arthropoda > Insecta > Lepidoptera > Depressariidae > Agonopterix > Agonopterix arenella. Next base: position 3,352,335 of record OV656704.1, read on the forward strand.
ACCAGGATCACGGATTGAAAAATTATGTCTCTGGCTTGTATTGAACCCGCAATCTTCCCAACTAAGGAATTGCTTTCATTAAATATCCAATTGGGACGGACAGAGACTATAGCAGATAACTATCTGCAAAAATTTTAACCTGTCACGTCTTTCATACCTTATCTCTAAATTTTAAATCAAAAAGCTCTACAAAGAAGATATTCCTCTGTGCCTCTCTTGGCCACCACTCTGATATTGTTCTGTAAAGTATACTTACAGAAAATTATTTTTTCTGCAAAATCACCAAAGAGTGAGTTTCTCAATCGATCTTATAGTTACAAGGATCTTAAAATTTGTTCTAATCACTGACACTCTAAGGCAGTAGCAACAGTTTAAGTACCTACAGACTTAAAGACTTCAATTAAGTCTAGGATGTACGTGACACGCGAGTTGTCCTCTCCTTAGCGTTTAATTGGAATCCTTTTTATTTACAGCTTTCCTTTGTTTCCTTTCAATTTATGTTTTGTAGGGCACTTTTAATTTCGGGAATATGCTCTAAGAATACTTGATCGCAAATGTAATGCATGTTTTAATTTAGCTAAACCTTATAAAGGGTCATTCATAATATGCTGACTCTTTTTAAAAGGATGATCAGACCGTCAAACTGAACAACTTTCTCTATGGCACTACCAACGAAATCGCGAAAAAAAATCTGCTCTTCCATACAAAACTACTCGAGCCAAATGTGGGATAAATGATTTTTTTTTTCAAGATTTCGATATTGGTCCCATAAAGAATATGATAGTGTGATAGTCTGATCGTCCCCTTAAAACAGTGTCAGCATATAAAGAAGGACTCTGTATATTTTCACTATGTAGGTACCTATTATACAGGATTTTTTTTACCGTTCCGAAACTTTTAGGGGTTGTTCAGACCATCAAACTGATCAACTTTTACTATGGAAGCAAACCTGAATTCCTAAAAAGTCCGCTGTCTCATACATTTGAGTCAAATAGGCATAAATGCAGTTCAGTATGGATCAGCTGATTTTAGGTTTCCTCCCATAGTAAAAGTTGTTAAGTTTGATAGTCTGAATCACCCGTGAAAGTATCGAAACGGTCTAAAAAAATCATCCTATAAAATTATTATTAGGGCATGAAATTCAATAATTAATGAGTTAATTTTGGTAACAGTAAAGAATATAAACTTACCTTACTTACGCGACTATCTTGTTTTAAATAATTCAAACATTAAAATTTCATTTACAAAAGTAACTATTTTATTATGTGTTAGGTACATTCAGAGATCGCAAAATACTGTGAGGGAGACGTAGGTAAGGCCTTTATGTTGTGGTAGATGCGTTTTTGTATGGGAGGCCACTTTTCCGTTATTTAACACAACACCTTAGTAAACAATGAGTCTAATACGAACCCTTTCCTACAGACAATTTACCTTAACAAAACATTCTAAAAAAAAAAACTCTTTCCTAAACTTTTTAATCCCACGTGAAAAATACCAGTGGATTAGTCAGGGTAAATTAATTAATAAAGGCTAAACAATAGGATAGCCTGGGACCAAGTCGTATATTAACGGGACACAATGGAAGGTATGTGCATTCAGCCAGAAATAATGCCCAGTGTATTTTGCCCAGTCACCTTTGTTTTGGTTAGTTCTATTTTTTTTTTTTTAATTAAATGCATCGGCTGCCGAATTGTTTTGCGGTTGGGCGGTTAGTGGTCATAGATTTTTTGTGCATGTTCACTAGTAAAAACGTAGGATTTCGAATGTAGCGTTATAAAATTAAATGTCTGTCATGTTCAACGTGGTGCTTTAGACCATCAAAAAAGAGTTGTTCGACACATTTGGGTCAAGTAATTTTTTCTATGGAACAACTGATTTTTATTTCGCGATTTTTATTTTTGTTCACTACTGAAAGTTGCTCCATTTGATGGTCAAACTGAGCAACTTTGACATAGCGAGAAAAAAAATCATCTATTTTTGGTCAAGTAGCTATATTGACATTTTCTTTGGAACAACCAATTTTTTCTCTCGAATTGGAAGTTTGCCTCATATTGAATGTTGTTTAATTTGATGGTTTAAAGTATAAGCAAAGTGTGTAACGCATTTAATTTTACGTTCTGTATTATTATGATATAGGCTTATAGTCAAAACTCTAATTAAAGCCCGAACCCCTCAGTCAAACAATCCTTCCATTGTCAACCCAGGCTCAAAGGTACAATAACGTAACCAAGTTGGATTGCTATGGCCAGCCTTTGCACCATAACTGATCCGGAACGGGGGTCACATTGTCTCTCTCTCAGTCGACGGCCAATTTCCGCAATAGAGCTAAAAGCCCCGGCCCACACCAACGGTAACAGGAACAAAAAGATAATTGGCCTCTAGGGTGAACATTTGGCCCTTTAAATATTGATCGAGTTTTCTGATTATCGATTCATCCGTCCGTGTATCAATTATTTTACATCGAGTAATTTTGAAAAAAAAAATTCAGCACAACAGATTTATTCAAGTAATCGTCATCATCTCAGCCGATGGACGTCCACTGCTGGACATAGGCCTCCCCCAAGGATCGTCACAACGACCGGTCCTGCGCTGCTTCTACCTGCTACCTGCTAGTGCTACGGCACGGAATAGGTAATATTCATAGAGATCTAGAGAGATGCCAACCAACGCGCAGAGTACGAAACCTAGTGTCGCATCACCACCAGTACCACGTGATAGAAAATATTTTGTTAGCTTGAATGTGCTAATTATCCATTGCGGTATCAGAACTCAACGTTCGAATAATCTTTAGTACTACGCAAGCATTGTAAACTATTTACACATAATATCTCGACTGGGTTTCAGCATCATAATATATTGAATCCTTACTGTCGCGAGCAGTGTGTTCCGTTTTTGCGAATATTGCTGCGACACTGGCCTCGCCCCCTTTTCACATCTCCCTTTTGTTTTTGTGATCTGTGGTAATATTACCTATATTGTTCTACATACAGAACGGCCACTCCCCGCCTCCCTCTGACTTCAGATACCCCACCTCACCTCACACTTTCTGGGAATACGTTAGGGGAGCCGAGCAAGGGAATGCAAGCAGGCGCGTGCACCCGTTGGATTTGACTACATAAAATTGTATCTTTTCAGTGCTAAAAAAACGTTGAAAAATAAAGCTAAATTCACATTTTCAGTAATTTTTTAGCTGAAATACTATTTTTAATAAAAAAGCGAACAATAAAAGTATCGAAATATAGATGACGTTAAATACAAAGAGCTGTCTTTCAGCCCTATACACAATGTCATGGACAGTTTGCACAAAGTGTGCATGTGCAGACGCCAATATCAAAAAGGTTCTATAGAGTGCCGGACCTGCGGCTACGGAACATTTGCTGAACACGCGCTTTAGGCATATCCAATTTGTATCAATCTGACTAAAACAAACATATACTTCATATTACTACCGTAAGTAGACCAACACAGTGAGTGAATGAGATTCCGACCTTACCGAAAAACCTACGCGTTCGAAAGAGATTATAATATAATAGCCGTAAAACCTTTTAAACAATGAAGTCTCCGTTGGTATCCTGTCAAAAATTATCTCTTATTATTTTATGATTTTCTTTACAATTCATTTTGTGTTTTATCAGACAAATATAAAAAATAATTACAGTATCATATTCTGTATTGGAATGCAGTCTAACTTGTACCAGCAACTCAAATACAGAGAAGTTTCAAAGGTAAATACCATTAGTAAAGTACTACTTTCATAATACTTTTATTCATATATGTTATTCTTAAAATTATTTCGTAATACATTCACTACATGCAATAAACGTCCTATTTTCTAGATAATATATTATTTCAAATAATTATGTGTAAGATCAAAAAATATTGTATATTGATTTCCAAGATCTATCACTTAAACTCACACACGTATCAATTTCGCACATATTAATATTACAGTTTCGGTGATGCGATCATGAGGAGATTATTAGTCTATTACGATAGTATATTAAGTTTATGAAAACAAAATTACCCACAGCCTCTCCTCTTCCAAATTCAAAATCGTATTTCAAATGTCATCCTTTGGCAGCGACTGCCGTTTCGACTGGCAATTGTTTTTCTGCTTTGGCACCAAGAGTTAGAGTGCCCACTGATTTATTCGTTGGCTTTCCAATTAGCCTCCGAGTGTGGTTTTATTTATCGCTCTCTTTCTATTTTCCGCACTTTTGGCTCAAGCTGCTTGTTTGGAATGTACGATTACGATTTTGCAGCGATATTTTCTGTATTTTCATGTGACATATTTTTTGGTTATTTCGTTATGACAGTGGAATAAGCAATAGTTAAATATTTTTTAGTTGTTTCAAGCAAAATTTTCGTACAAATTAAAAACAAAAGCTTTTTGTGATTAATGTCTTTTGCCGGTGGAACTCGTGGTCATGTAATTTATACTATCTGCTGAATAAAGTAGCTGTAATTTATATTAAGAATAATGAAATTTCATAAGAATATTACTGCTGCTGCTTAGGTATGTGGTATATGAGATATTCGAACCGTTCCACTGTCCTACAGTGGAACGGTTCGAATATCTCATTAACACACAGGCTTACCCTCAAGGAGGGTATATGTAAAATGTAACCATAATGCGTTAATGATGCGGAATTTTTGTCTGTCTGTTTGTTTGTAAACCATCATGATTGTCTTGCCCATTTCCCATTATTTGGGGTCGGCGCAATATGTCATCCTCTTCCATTCATCTCTCTTGGCCGTCGTTTCAACACTCACTCCATGTTTGTTTGTAACACCATCACGCAAAAACTACTAAACCGATTTTGATGAAACTTTTTTTCTTTATTAGTTTAAGATTTTAATTAAAATCTTTTTAAATTTTGGCGGACGAAAATATGGGTAAATCTAGTAAAACATAAAATTGGTCATTTAATTTTATTAAGGATGGCTTGCACCAAAATGATGCTCTCACTGTATTTAGTATGAGCAGCGTGAGAGATAGAGCGATCACTAAACATGATTAAGCCTAAATACTTTTTTGGGCAAGCCTGCTAATATTTTTGCAAATACATTTTTGAATTTGGTTATAACGGGGTACCGTAACATCACTTACGAGTTTGTATATCTCCGATCTTCATTCCGATTCCAGTCGTTGCGTCTAAAGAAACTCCACTCCAAGCCGTGGCCACACGTTACTCTCTTGTAACTTATGTGACTTTTGATTCACTACGAAGTGCACTGAAGTTCGGTGTTTTTGAGGTAAACACTGCCGCTTGACTAACGATAATGCTCTTTGTTTTTTACTTGACACTTTGATTCAATATCAAATAGTTCTGTTAGGTTGTTTGCAAAAAAAAAAAGTAAGGCGATACTATCTCCTGACGCTTAAAACATAATTAAGGTTGGGTAACTGCCTCCGTGGTCTTATGGTTAACAACATTGGGCATTTGGCAACATTCTTGATACGGAAGTCGTGGGTTCGATTCCCATGGGGGGTACTTAGTCATACGTCACTTTGTCCTTGTCCGTTTATCCCCAGTTGGTAAGGATTTCTGCAAAGAAAGATGATTCCGTGTTTCGAATGGCACGTTAAGCCGTTGGGCATGGCTACCATCTCTGGTGGTAGAAGTCGTTACATAAAAATCACGTCAGAGGTCGTAAGGTGGACTGAGAAAACCCGACACCAGGGCAGCACCATAGGATAAGAAGAAGAAGGATAGTTTGCACCGAGAAGTATTTATGCTTGTACGTATTTAGTGAACTGTCTCTCACACTACTCATACTGATGAATGTGACAGCATCATATTTGACATGTTCAAGCCTAAATACTTTTTTGTGCAAGCCAGCCTAAGTGGTGTCGTATTTATGTGTGAGCTAGGTATTCGAAAATAAGCATTCGCGAATGAGCTTCATATTTCTTTCTATTGAATGGAAAAGAAATATTTTTTTGAAAAGAAATGGGTATTTAATTCTATTAGTTAAATGGCTTCAACGTGGGACCGAAAATTTTGCCAATATCAAGATCATTTGAAAAAAGATTTGTTAATAATCGTACTGTGCTATAGAACGTACCTAGTAAGCATAAATAGTTCCTCCACTGTGACTTCTGTTAATAAGAGAGACACTTGGAGAAACGTCCAACCCTGTGTCTGGTTATTTGCCGTAAGCCAGTGAGATCCCACAAGGGGAAGTCAAACAACCAGGGTACGGCCCGTACCCACTACTGTTCCCTCCGTACTCATCCAAAGGGACCAGAAGCTGGTGAGCACACGTGGAGTCTACCTGACTCAGCACCACGAAAAGAAATATTAGATGCAGTACGTATTTACTGATAATTTTCCTCTAATACATCTGGTTGCATAGCCTTTACCCCTTTTTTTCATAGTGCAAAAAAAATCATCGAAAACTAAAAATCTTTCTACTCCGACATAGGCTATACGGCCCATAAAGTAGACGGAGAAAACAGAAATTAAAACGCGCAACCCCGACTCGCAATCCTACCTACAGTTTTAGTAAAGTCTTTTCCATTTTCTAGCACTAAAATACACATTTTAACGTACAAAGGCTCGCTGAGTCAGATATATTCAATAGTCATACAGTTAGGAACGTTTCGGCTTCCTTTGTGAAGGATCTAGATATTATTTTGTATTTCATGTATAAGGCTTGAGCCGAGCTGACTTATCATAACAGTGATGGGCTTTATTTTGATCGATGTTTATTTTCGATTTAAAACATTTGCAGCTGCAAGCGTCCTTCAAAAATAAAGGATGCTACCTACATCGCCTTAAAAGTTTTTTAATACAGAAATGCGTGTATAATTCAAGTTGTTCCATTTGATATGTTGCTTATATTATTTTGTTCAAAATAATATCAATTTTTAACTATATTTAGATAGCAGAATTGCATTTCATTATGTCGCACTTCCGTGATTCGACTTTTGGTATAGGCTCTTCGGTTAGGTATTCGTCTTTCTGTAGTGTTACACTGCAGCTATTTGCGATTCTGGAGAGCAATTCACTAAGCATCACATCGCTGTCGAAAACATCGCTCACAAATGTTACATCCTTCTTGCATCCTTCGATCGTCGAAGTTTTTATATAAGTTTGGTACAATATGACATAACCTTACCGAATACCGAATTGTCAGCTCACCGATGTTTCGATGACGATTTTTAGGTTGTGGCGATGTTTGGGCTTAGAGAATAGCATTGCAGATGTTTCAACTAAGTAGTAAGTTATATTTATAAAAGTCTAAAATTTAATAGTTATTATGCGACAAGAAATGTGTTGTAACAAACCCGAGACAGAAAAATTGAGTAGGCAGCGGTAGTTAAGTAGGTACTTTAAACGTCCTATGCCAAGTAATCGCATCTATCCTCTAAATAATGGTAATAAAATAAAGCCGATGAGTGCTATACTTCTAAAGTAATCAGCGATCCTAGCATTACTCATGCATTCCTATTCTTTGCAAAAGTAACCCCCTATTGACCGAAATGAAAGACGTTTCACATCAAAACTATAAAGCAAATAAATGGTTTAAGAATTTCATGTTTCGAATCGTACAACTTTAAACTTTAAAAATGTTTTATTAATCTATCGATAGCTCTGAACATTGCTATCAAGCTAGATGTGACCACTGGCGAGAAAAAAGCACGCTACCCGACCCGTTTGTCCCCACCTCGGAAAGCCTTCCCCCAGTATATGAACTACCCAGGTCGATTTGGATGTCTTTAAATAGGCTCCGAACTCAAGTCGGCCGGAGTAAGGAGAACCTGTCAAAATGGGGTTTTATAGATGGATCAGACCTGAGTGTGAATGTGGTGTTGCCCCTCAGACTATGACCCATCTCATATCTTTGCTCTTCCTGCCCGCAAACTTGCACGCGAATGGAGCTTATGGACGCTGCCGGTAGTGCTATCCGTGTGGCAAAATACTGGGCTGGAAAAAGATAAAATGACATGCCATCGACTCGATAGCAAACGAACATTGTCACATCACTAGCTACTTAAAACTCGAGTGATAGAGCCAGGGTTCGGACCGACGACTGTTTTAGAGAGTCAATACATGTTGGTAGGTATTTAGGTGCACGCCTGCTTTGATTGAGCCGGTCTATGTAAGCATTTGTGAGCCTGAATAGAAATGAAATATCAAGATTTTGTTTGCTTCTGAAAATGGAACAAAGTAGTAGTTGTGTTGCTACAGAGCATGAAAGAATAGTTAGATGTTATCTAACACACTAATATGAAAACCGAAAAGTAATATTCTTACGAAATCTTTGATGAATAAAAAGGGGTCATCACAATAAAATGACGTCAAAAAGCTATCTATGTGATATTATTTTGAATAAAAAAATTTTGATTTTGATTTTTGAATGGTTGCTGTATATCTCATTTATAAAGTGGATTTGATGATTATTTCATAGCATTTATCGAAGGTAAGTCCTAAAAATGTGTGTGCAAATACGTTAATTCGAGAATATATCAAGAAAGTACTGAATTGCGGTCAAATCATAATTTTCGTGCTGTCTGTAAAGTGGCAATATAAATAAATAAATAAATTTAATTAATTTTTATTCGGGAAACCAACAGTCAAATTACAAACGAATGGTTACAAACTATGAACATAGAAAAGACCAATTACAGGAATCCGCTAATGGTAATTTAAAATTAAATGAAAAAGTGCTTGCAAAGCTTATATAATAATAGCTACCTATCAGAAGGTAGGTCGGCTAAAATAACAATAAATAATAAGAAGAAAGTATACTGAAAGTATATCAAATATCTAAGTGAATAATAACGTTTTCGTAGCATTCGGTGTCGAAACCCTTGGACCGTGGGGTCCCAGCGCCCAGGCGCTTTTTAAAGATCTAGCAAAGCGCCTGGTAATCTCAACCGGGGATCCAAGGGCTGGTGCTATCCTCGCTCAAAGGATCAGTTTGACCGTTCAGCGAAGAAACGCTGCCAGCATCTTGGCTACCCTCCCGGTCGGTCCAAACCTGCACCATATTTTTGGTTAAGTTAGTTTTATGTTCTTAATATTTTCATTTATTTTAATGAACTTACCTACCTTTATTTCTTTCATATATTAAATGCATTCCAACCAAAAATAAAAGTGAATAATATATTATTTAATTTATGCCCAAGACAGAGATTGTTGTAGAATTAAAGGGGAGGCCTTTGCCCAGCAGTGAGATGAAATAGACTAATAAAAAAAAAGGGAAACAGTACTTTTGGTTAATAGTCATAGTATAAAAACATAAATCTATCCAAGTTTAAGATAAGTTGTAGCCTGTAGAATCCCACGGCAGGGAAAAGGCTTCCTCTTACTATAAAGGGTGAGAAGGAGCTAGCCATACTCCACCACGCGGCCCCAGTGCGCAATGGCGGAGTAGCAAGATAGTGGTCAACTTGTAAATTTTAAGCTTATCTTATATTTATCATCTAAAAACTTTTAAAGAATCAAAACAGTCAAATCAGGTGCCCTGAAAATGTACGACATTATAATGTATTTGTACTTCATAAATTTTGTGAAGAAAAACAACCTAAACTAAAGTGTGAAACAAGGCCTCGAACAAAGCACTAAATAATGAACACAATACACTTTCTTCCACATATTTACGAGGCTAAAGAAATATATTGGAAACTCACAAAAGGATCTCCACATAAAAATACCGCCATTTTGAAAAAGCACCTTATGTACGAGGTGAACCTTCTACGTTTCAGGCCATAAGAATTTTACAACCTGAGTATTGTGTAATCAATATTATGGGGAAAGTCGGTAAAGACTTCGATCAAAAAGAAAACTGTATGAAAAGCATCTTACTAACCTTCCTTCCACTATAATTTTACTTTCTGTATTTCCTACAATAAAAAAAATATTATAAAATACATGATTTGTAATTTCATATATTATTGATTTTTAAACAAGTTACAGCCATGTTGTGCTATAGGTAAGGTAGATAGATAGGTAGGTAGGGTTGGTTAGTTTGTAATAACTACCAGTAGATGGCGCTCACGTCCCCTTAAGACGCAACAGATTGAAAATTTTCTTCTCTGGGTAGTGGGCTCGGTCGGTGGCGAAATTGGATAACACAGTTCCCCGGTTTGGAAGAGTGCGGGTTCAAGTCACGCCCGAGACGAATTTTTCAATCTTAATATTAGCTTAGAAATGTAACAAAATTTAAAAAAAAATTATGTCAGCAATAGACCCAAATTTGTAATTTTAGCATTTATCTCGTTCTAAAAGAAATAGATGGTTTTTTTTTTATTGTACATTTTTAAGGGATTATTTGTGTCTACTTAGAAGGCTTTGAAAAATACATTAGTACTAATGAATACCTCATTTTTAAAATGTCAATGCCTATTTTACTCCTCAAAAATAATGTATATTGTTAAGTGAATTGGCAATAATATTAATTAGTTAAAAGCCTTTTGGGAGATACAATTATGATTTCTATGTTGCGTAGCGATTTTTTTTTTAATGTTTTCAAATAGTCTTTTTGTCACTAAATAGTGCCGGTTTCAGTTTAAAAGACAATTACTCCCCACCCCTCCGAACAAAACTCTGTAAAATTACTGGTATATTGGTCTAAACTAAAGTAAAATAGATTACATTAGTAGCAAGATATTGTGTGTTTAGTTTCTAACATACGGCGTTGTTTTTGTAAGCGAAAAATGAACCACAAAACCAACTATCACGACATGAGAGTGACAGTGTTTCTGAGATATCTATGCAAGTTGTTTGTCTAACTTTGATCTAACTCCACGCTTGGACTCATCAGCCTCAAATTTACAACTTTGGGAGTGGATACAAACTATCCTTTCAAGCTTAACATAGCAAACTATTGTGTAGTTTGTGATCGGCCTTTGGCTAACTATTCCAGTACCTAGTTAATGTAAGATCACCAAAAGGAATTCGAAGAGTTCTCGAGTGGCGACCGCCTGGTTAAGAAAGCGAGAACCCGTTGGATGAGGGCAGCGCTGGACCTATCGTAGTGGAAATCCTTTGGGCACACCCCGGACACTGCAAAAAATTTCAATTGATAAGATGACGTCAGCACATGCGAAACCAAAGAAATTGAACCTTAAGTCTTCTTAGGTAACTGGCGGGTAACCAGGGGGCAATAGAGGGGTGAGGTAAAAGTTGGTGGAAGGAAGAGAGTGTCCGTGACTTGTCCAGCAGCGGACGTCCATCGACTGAGATGATGATGATGACGAAAAATAATTGTAAAGATGATTGTGATTGTAATTGTGTGATTGTTTTCAAATCAATTTAAATACAATTCACTTTTGATACAATGTATAAACCAAATACGACCAAAAACCATGTTTAAAGTTGGGATGCAAAATGATAATTTTGTACAGTAATCTACACTGTAGGGACCCGTCAAGTTCTTATACAATGTGTCAATGAATAAGCGCAATACCTCCATCCCAACTGATTAATAACGAAATAATCGTATTGAAACAATAATTTCATTATTTTATTACTTTTACTTTTTTTTTCTTTATTTTTTTTTTTTTATTTATTTATCAAATACATGAAAAAACATCTTATGAACTAAAAGCATTGATAAATCTGATATTAGGTTTGTCCCAATGCAGAAACATCAGCAGCAAAAGCAAATATCGATAGCAAAAGTAGGCAAACAGGTAGATAGGTACATAACTACAGTACACTCGTACATCGCACCGGCCAGTTACAAGTTCTTATCGCGTACTTGCATCGAAAAAAACTGCATAGGCAGTTTAAAGTTATTCGCATTTTAAGTCTTGATGCAAAAACGATTTATAATTTTTTAGCATTGAATGGAAGCGCTAGCATGCTCATGGATACATTGTAAGAATCTTGTTTTGGTTACTATCAAAAGAGTGACCAAGGGTTACCAGTAGGGTGAGTTTCCCGTGGAGTGGGTAGACATTGAATTCTGTAAATTTTAAAAAAATTATTTAATGTTTTGAAAAAATTTTACCTACTTATGTCGAAACCTTTATAATTCGATTCTGCATTCGATTTCAAACAAACTATTTTCTAGTTTTGCATTTATTTATTAACACGTTGTATACTAGAAAAGATACCAAACATAAAGAATTGTTCTTGGGCATACACGTTCCGCTTGGGTCTGACTAGACTGGTTTTAAATACTTTTTACACATTCACAAAGTTAATACAAAAAGACAAAACATACCACTCTATAAAAACAGTTCCAACAAAACTGCCACCTACCTACCTAGTCATATAAATAAATAAATTAGCCAAGCCATTTGCGGTACGCGGTCGGATGACCACAAAGTTCCTAAGGACACACTTGGGGTGAATATATGAAAGTTAGGGGGTCAGTTACGTAATTCCTACTGCATTGCGTTGATGTTAGAAGGGGAATGGATAGTGCTAGTTGACCAGTAATAGAAAAAGTTTTAGTGCTATTTGGCTGATGGTGTGACTGGAGAATTTCAGGTAAAAACCTAAGATTTGTGGTATTTATGTTATGTTAAAGCCAAGATATACAAAGACATTTGACAATAGTGCAAGTTATAAAAAAAAGAATATTTTTTTTCATTAATGGGAATCCGTCTAAGGTCGAGTCAGACTCGCTTCCTGAGGGTTATATCAAACTTAATATTGAAGGACAAATTTAACTTTGCAATTGAAAATAAAATTCTACAATACACGGTCGGTGCTGCAACTAAAAACGTAAGTTTGCAACCGAAAATAAAAATTTGGATGAGAGACAAATTAAGATTTTCTGATTTATTTCTTTAAGTGTGCTGTTAGATATTGCTTCATGCAAAATTGCATTGTTCTAACCCTGTTCTGTTCTAGGTCAACGATAAAAACCCTATAGGTTATGATTTGTTTGAGATTATCACAATATCCATTATCCATTATCCATATGTCACATACATGGACATCTTTTGATTACGTTGACTAATCTCAACTATTTACACCTCTATTATAATACACCGCTAGACCTTAGTCATCATCATCATCATCATATCAGCCATTAAACGTCCGCTGCTGGACATAAGCCTCCCCCAAAATAGGGGGGATTTGCCATAATCGCCACGCTTGGCAGGCGGGTTGGCGATCGCAGTTGGATCGAATCAATGTGTGTACTCATAGGATGCTACTGCCCATCCTTCAGTAGATCCCTTAGTCGCCTTTTACGACACCCACGGGAGGAAATGGGATGGTGCTATTCATAGCCGAGACCACACGGCAAAAATGGGATGGTGCTATTCATAGCCGACACCACACGGCGATTAGTATAGACCTTAGTATTTGCTATTAATTTCAAGTGGGTACCCACTCTACCCGTTTCTCAAAAAAGGGTTATTGACAGACGGACGTTCATGCAGCCAGACAGACAGATAAAATTAAAAATTATAAACTGGTGTCTATTATTTCTTATTACACTACCACCTTAGATCAAAGTAAAATTAATGGATAGGCCCAAAGTACTTTAAGTTGAAGCACGCAACTAGCACATTTGGTCCATACAAACTAGCACACTTTTTTCTGGTTTGAAATATTCGCGTAAGGCCTATCCATTAATTTTACTTTGATCTAAGACTACCACATTCATACTCAAGACCTTTATTAGTAACTCGACGCAATGCAATAAAGGGACAGTATAGTTTAATACTAAAGTTCTTATCTCTCTTGTACAAACATGTGCTCAATTCAATGTTACGTTATTAGTTTAACTAAAGATTCTCTTACTTGGCTATCTAGCTTTTCATTACCTTATCTAATTGTTTGTTCTGTGTTATAATGTTGCGATAAAAAATATATTAATGAATATTATTAGTAAATGGATAATATATTTTAGTTCTTCATAGACATTTCAAATGTCTTGCTGAATTTACTTTTTCCTGCCGACGTGACAGTTTTTGTTCACTTTCTTAGTTGTAGTAACCTCGACCAAAGTAAAAATTGTAACCATGGATTTAAAACGATCTTTTCCAGCTTCCTGTTTGTAACCAAGTTGTAACATTGTATTACACTACAGATAGTTTTATAAAGGAAGACTCTTGACATAGCTTTTACTGTTTCGTTAAAAAGAATGAAAATGACTTGAATCGTGGGACATCAGCTAGATAAAAACTTTAAAAGAGATGGCCAAGTAGATAATAAAATGTCTTCTGTGAATGAAGCTATTAAATGTCTCACACTTTGTTAGTTTTAGTTTGATGTTTAAACTGCGATGTAATTATAAAATCACTGGGCGTGCACTCATTTACCACATGGGCGAGGGTTTGGTCAGATGCCCCGCAGTCGCACATCGGTGACTCCCTCAGAATTATAAAATAAGCAACATATTCTCACGCCTGTCTCCCACTGGGGTAGGCAGAGACAAAAGAACGGCGCCTGCTATGATCCTGACAAACCTCTCGAGCTTTTTTCACAGTCCTTTCATGCATGCTCGTCGGTTTCGGGTAGATCTGACCTGACGCTTTTTAAGCACGTATATGTCCGTCTAGGCCATTCCATTCCAACAACATTTACGCTGGCCTTATAGATTGCACTCGTCAATCTGCTCTCATCCATTTTTTCCATATGCCCAAACCATCTCAACATACCTTTCAATTTAAACCAAATTATACAGGGCGTAAATTTAAACGCGTTACATATTAAACGGGGTGCCTCAGACCAGCCTATCAAACTGAAGAACTGCCACTAAGGAGTTTGTGACGTTTTCTATGAAACGACATACTTATATTTTTTTTTGCAATTTCGATGTTGGCTTCATAATGGGAGTTGTTCAGTTTGATGATCTGAAGCACCGACCGTAGTAAAGTTTCTGACAACTCCAAAAGCATATGGTCGTTATCGTAAGCTTATAACTATTATGTATCTGATTATTAAAGCGTCGTAGAATATCTTTAAGTATTTAAATGTTTCAGGCACTATCAGATTCAGAAGGTGGTTTTGAATTCAGTAAGCTATTCCAGGTGCCTGAGCAAAGGTTTAACCTCGGTAGAACTGGGAAAGTTACTCATTAGCAAGTCTTATTTAAGTCTTGCGTATCTTACTGATGAACGAATGAGGATAAAATAATATTTATTTATTTATTTTTGTTTCATAGTATAAACTTTGTAATGTTACATAGAGCATTAAGGAAAA
The DNA here is from genome assembly GCA_927399405.1 of Agonopterix arenella. Classification (NCBI taxonomy): domain Eukaryota; kingdom Metazoa; phylum Arthropoda; class Insecta; order Lepidoptera; family Depressariidae; genus Agonopterix; species Agonopterix arenella. The sequence goes on from OV656704.1 coordinate 3,367,457, forward strand.
TTTAATTATTCAACGCAAAAATATTAGAAAATGTTATTATCTACTCTCTCTCTCTCTCTCTCTCTTATCGTGTGGGCAGAGCCCTGGTGTCAGGATTTTTTTCAGACTGCCTTACGGCCTCTGACGTGATTTTTATGTAACGACTACTACCACCAGAGATAGTAGCCGGGACCAACGGCTTAACGTGCCATCCGAAGCACGGAATCATTTTTCTTTTCAGACAATCAGGTGATACAGTAAACAAACTGGGGAAAAACACACAAAGTGACATTTCACTAGGTGTCCCCCGTGGGAATCGAACCCTCGACCTCCGAGTCGAGAGCCAATGCTCTTAACCATTAGCCCACGGAGGCAGTTATATCTACTTACATACAGACTTACATACACATATTGTTACCTATTTATCGTTACCTTGAATAAATATTTGCTCGCATTCCGCTAAAAAAAAATTAAAACAAACTTTCATAGGTACTTACATAAACCTCACAACCGCAATCCCTTTTGGGGATAATCTACTAATTAAATATTTCCTTTCCTTAAAAAGAAATAAAAGTAACTGTTAATGTCAGTATTATTTTGTTTGTCTGATATTGGTTTACCAAAATTATTATAATACTATACGGGGTGCAAAATTGAATGCGCTACCAAACAGGATGCTTCAGACCATCAAACTGAACAACGGGGCAAACATCGAAATTACCAGGACAGCCAGGAAAATAATTGAATGAATGAATGAAAAAATACAAAAATAATAATATAATCGGATCGCGTCCGATTACAAGAATTTTTTTTGTTTATCTGTATCAAAAGGACCATTACATTTTTTTTGTTCTCTCAATGTTTGTTTACAACATTACATTTTATGATTTCAATTACAACATTTGATTTTTTGTGTCACGTGTTTATTAAAAAACAGTCCGACCGGTATCCGAATGGCTGATTTAAGGTGCACTAAATTTTAATTAATCTACTTAAATATAAAGATTGTTGTAGATTTTTTCCTGGGAGATCTTACTAGATCCCCAAGTCAGCAACCTATAAAAAATTTATCTGGTCCGAAACACCGTGTATACTTTTTGGTACAAGCCACGCAATGTATTTAATGCATTATCAATTCTCATCAAACCAAATACCTGAGCCATTCATATAATAAAACTTTAAATTTACTCCACCCCCTTCCTCTTACGATTATCGTAAAATAGAGCTCAGGTGGAATTCGAGTATTAAGGACGTCGTTAAGATCTTGTGATGGCCAATCGGAATTCCTGTAGAATCTATTGCATTTGAAAATAAAATGAATAAACCATGAAATAATAGATATGTAGTAGAAATTCTTGCGTGGTTTTTAGAAAATACAAGTAAATTTATAAAAAATTCGAAAATCTGTAACGTAATACTTTAAACTCATCGAGAGAATATTTCAATCATTTTGTATACACTACGTGAGTTTTTATACGACTTACAGAGCGATAAGAAAATTCTACCACCGACCACCTCGCTCCCATACAATCGAAACCTTTAAATACCTAATTAAATAAATAAATTTTTTTTTAAGTTTTTATTCGAGAAACCAACAGTCTAATTACAAACGAATGGTTACTAACTAATGAACATAGAATATACCAATTACAGGAATCCGTTAATGTTAATTTAAAATTAGGTTATACAATGAAAGCTACCTATCAAAAGGTAGGCTAAAATAACAATAAAATGATAAAAAGAAAGTATTATAATGTTATATCGATTGTATCTCGAGAGACATGCGCTCAAAGTCAGTCAATTGAAAATTTCTATTGTTGTATTCTACTTATCGTGTGAGCAGAGCCAGCAGAGTTTTTTCAGACCGCCTTACGGCCTCTGACGTGGTTTTTATGTAACGACTACTTACCACCAGAGATAGTAGCCGGGACAAACGGCTTAACGTGCCATCCGAAGCACGGAATCATTTCTCTTTTCAGACAATCAGGCGATTCAGCCTGCAATATCCTAACCAACTGGGGAAAAACACACAAAGTGATATTTCACTAGGTGTCCTCCGTGGGAATCGAGCCTACAAACTCCGTGTCGAGAGCCAATGCTCTTTGCCATTAGACCACAGATGCAGTTATGTATATAATTATAATGATACACTATTCGGCATTTTCTTAAATACCACTAAAGTCTATCCTAGAATAACTGTATCCAATATTTGTTTATGTGATTCAAAATAGTCTTTAACTTCTATTTGTAATCTGGAACAAAATACAGCTACAATCTGAAAACTTTTCACGAAGACTCGATGCACTGTCATAGAATGCAGGTGTAGTATTATAAAATGATATCTTCCAAACTTGCAGTTGAACTCGCGAAGTTCTTTCGTCACAGATATTCTGCAGTCGGATGTTTGCCTATTTATATCCACGTGCTAGTTTCTCATAGTGAAAATATCATTATTATAATAATATGATATGCAGTTGAGTGCATACACCGTGGAATCCGGTTCGATTTGAAGCCGGAACAGGGTCACCATCATCATCATCATCAGCCTTTCATCGTCAACTGCTGCCTCTCCCAAGGCGGTGCACAAGACTCTGTCCTCGGACTTCCTCATACAGTCGCTCCCCGCTACCTTTTTAAGGTTGTATGTCCAGCGGGCAGCAGGGCGTCCCACATTACGCCTGCTAGTTCGTGGTCTCCACTCTAGAACTCTGACACCCCATCGGATGTCAGTTCTTCGGCAGATATGATTGCCACTTACAGGAACAGGGTGCTTTATGCGATTAAACTAACCAACTTTTACTATGGGACCAAGCAACATTTAAATCGCGAAAAAAATATCAGCTGCATACATTTTGGTCGAGTAGCTATTGATATTTGCAATGGAACAGCAGAATTTTGTCGAAATCGCAAAAAATAATAATCAGCTGTTCCATACGAATTGCTAAACTGAAGTGGCAGTGGGCGGGGCACATTGCTTGCAGAACCGATGGCCGATGGGGCCGAAAAGTTCTCGAGTGGCCACCGCGTACCGGAAAGCACAGCGTGGGTACACGGTGGACCGACGACCTAGAGAAGGCGGCGGGAACCCGTTGGATGAGGGCAGCGCAGGACCGGTCGTTATGGCGATCCTTGGGGGAGACCTATGTCCAGCACTGGACGTCTATGAGCTGAGATTATGATGATGATGATGATGTCCCATACATTTGGTTCGAAAAGGATTGCAGCTTTGAATTGAACAACTATTTTTTTTCGAGATTTGTTGGTGCCATAGAGAATTCTTCAGTTTGATGGTCTAATTAACCCCTCAAAAAACCGTCCGCATAATTATCAAAAAGGACCCTATGTACTCATAGATATTTTTCTCCGTGTAACGGTAGAGCACACAAAACTTTAAATATCTTGGACATTGTCACACAAATTATCTTGTCACTTTTAAAGTATCTGGACTTGTATTATGATGACTAGACAACAATATAGAATACATATATAGATACAAACATCCATAACTCGGGTACAAATATTCATATTCATCATATAAATATTTGTCCCTTAGTATACAACAAGAAATGATTTTTTAATACTTTGAACATTATTTCCTCCATAAATAGGTCACGCACGTCGATACAAAAACATGAAATGTACAGAGTGTTAGGGTAGATTGTGGCACTACTTTTCAGAAAAACGTTCGATCAGCTGATTGCATTTATGGAGAGTCCACAATATTTTTTTTATTATGGGTAAAATCACCCATATAAGTCATGTAACATTTTACACTAGCATCCTGTTAGTTTCATTCTTTCTCGATGATCTTTTCTTTTTCATTGCGATTTTTATATTTATATTCTTCCTATGTTTACTACTTTGTTTTACTATAAATTTGTGGTAATTTTCAATTGAATTTTATGTTTAAATTCACTTTCATTATAAAACTTAACATGCAAATGTATTCAAAAACCCATCTTTGCAACAGAAACCAAAAATCTACATTTCCCGACCTTTAACTTTTACATACAACAAGCGGCATCTACTATTTCCCAAGCAACTTTGTACTGGCTTCTAATACCAACAAATACGTATAGATGTCGCTATAGGTAAAGTTTGGAACTCTACGCTTGCTACGCTCGTTGCCTTCGTAGCTGCATCGTAGCCGCTTAATTTGTGTTTCAAAATGATTATTGTGATACTAAACATTAATGGTTATTGATATTACCAAGATTATTGTGTAACGATTATTATTAGAAGTACCAACAGTAACAATGTTGGTAATGATATAATTTTACAGTAAAGTAGTTCAAATTAAAAACTTTTTTTGCAAGGCATTTTTTTGCAGGGACAGCGACAGCGGTTCGATCCCAGCCTATGGATCAAATTCACACCAATTACTTAATTCTAATATAATACAAGCATTTTACGTTTTGTAAAACCTTTTGTTTTATACAGGGTGAAATTGATATCATTAGCATCCTTTTAAGCTAAGAGTCTCCCCAACAAACTGAACAACTTTTAGCATGGGAGCAAATAAAAAACTGCAATGACGACGCCCGAGTTCGCGACTCAAATGTAAGCAACAGCAGTTTTTTTTTTGCTCCGATCGGTATGCTGCCATCGTTAATGTTGTTCATATCGATGGGTAGGCTTTTAATTTAAAAGGATGCTAATGATATCAATTTTACCCTGTAGTTTTCCTAACAGTGTAACAGTATTTCCTTTACAGAAATACTAATTTTCGGGGAAGGAAATACTTTAAGGAAATCTATATAATTTTTCTTTTGTTTTAAAGGGAATTTTGTCCACTGTTCACCAAAATCTGGCGACAATTTCAATATCTGACCATCTCCTTGTTAAATACATTTCTCATGCTTCGCTGTAATTGTGTTCTGCACGCCTTAGGAGGATAATCTTTGCTGAACGCCCGAGCGACCTGCATACAAACGAAGTAAGATCCTATTTTCAATATTAACCAATTAAAGTCAATGACATTTTTAAACTCCATCTAGATGCATCTAGATGCCTGTAGTTTGTTATATTTTCGTTCAAATAATACAGTTTCTAAATGCTGGCACATTTAAGAATTGTATGGAAGTCTTTGGCTACTGTAACTTTGAACAAAAATCGGAAAAACTGCAGGTACAAAGATTAGTTTATAGATTGTGTTTAAAAAATGTTATTTACTTTAATTGAATATTTTTTTTTTGTGATTTACACAAATTATTTATTCAAATTTCGTATCCACGACAGGTTTCGTCAAAAATAATAATTGAATAATTAATATCAGAAATATAATTACCCGTCGTTTGTATGGAGCGCGCTGTATCGGTTATATCCTGTTAATAATTTTTTTTTATAATGTTGGCTTTCTGATTACCTCTAAAAGGGATATGCTAGTTTATGTGTATGTATATCAGTAATTAAGTCACGGCCCGGTAGGTCAGTCTGTAGTTAACCTGCCTGTTGTGCCGAGGGTCGCGCGTTTGAATCCCGTAAGGGAAAAATATTTGTATGATGAATATGAATATTTGTACCCGAGTCATAGATATTTGTATTTATTTATGTATTATATATCGTTGTCAAGTCACCATAATACAAGTCCAGGCTAGATCCTGGTATTTTAAATGTGACTCGATAATTTGTGTGATAATGTCCAAGATATTAAAAATAAAAATCTTTTAATCTTCATATCAGTCAATAGGAAAGAAGATGTCCTCATTTCCTGCTAAAAAGGCATTTTACCTTCAAAAATTGCCTTAAAAACTCTTTTAACTTTCCAAAATTTAATTAATTAAAATTAAACCTGTTGTCAAACCCGTTGCTGCCTGATATCAGCAGTTTTAAAAATAGAAGACCAGCCAACATCCGCTTAGTGGCTGGTGTGAAAAAAATATTTACCTGCTAGCATAACAGAGTTAATGGTCGGTCTCACCTAACAGCTTACTGCGTGGTAGGAGTTATGCACTTTTAGCAATTGAAAACATAATTTATTTATAAAAGCATTGAGATTTTAAGTGGCTACGGGGTTACTCCCCGCCACAGTGGTCCGAGTTTCGGTACTACTAGTGAAACTTGGATTATCTGAGGTTCCAGAATATCTCTGACTACCCCCTCGGGGAACATAGTCACACACGGGGAACATAGAACGTAATCACAAAAAAACAGTCAGCACAAGCATCGTCAAACAAGAATACACAAACAGACATAAATCAGCAACATGCTTCGTCAAAACAATGAAATATAGGCAGATATCTGCAAAACGCATCGTCAACATAGTAATCTTAGATAAAATACAACGGCCCAATTTAATCCCGAACTTGCTCAGTCAAATAACTAATTAACTTACCGTAACTTATTATTTTAACAAAAAAAGCAGTAGCTGCTCCCTGAGCAACACTGTATTGGTCAAATCGAAAAAACCCGCCACTGATCGTTTCGGTCTTCCGTTCCATCAGACATAGGAAGGCAAAGACGAGAGAGTGCTCTTGTGTTTATCGTTTACATGGCTACTTTTCTGTAAAGAGAGTCGGCGAAGTAAAAAACTACTAGGGACCAGTGGGACCCATCATCATCATCCTAACTTTCACCTAACACCAAGAAATAAAAGGCGTTTTATCCTCTCACTTGAACCACAAACTAATATAACTTCCAGTTAACTTGGCTATACCAGTAACAGTAACCGCTGCGTTCTTTGCCCATAGGATTTGCAATTAACCTGAAAAAATGTTACTTAATAAACGACTTAATTACCTACCTAAGTAAGTTCTACTTTAATGTTTTTAAGTAAAACGAATTAAGGATTATAAATATCGTTTTGGCTAAGTGGTTGGAAGGTTGTCATAATTTTTCTTTATTGGCCATTTTGATGAAGTATTATCGTCGTAGCATTTCCGTTCTAATATATATTATAATATACATAAAATAAGTGACCATTACCCCTTTTAGGCTGATCAGAAACTTTATATCAATTACGTCTACCTACTATTTTTTATTAGTGCAGTTGTAGTTTGGTTTGGAAAATAAAGGTTCACGATCAGTTACGATCTGCCCTTGCATTATGATCTATGCGTGCCTTTTGCTATGCCTTTATGTTTTCAATTAAATTTCAATTTTCATTTATTTATCCAAAAGACATTACAAAAAGGTTTCTTTACATTAAATCTTGCTTAATCTTTGCTTTTTTGTTTATACTAAATCAAATTTGTTTGCTGGATGTCTGAAATCGGGCTGTAAAATTGGTCATTTACGAAGGTCCCTAGTTCTTATATTAATTAATAAATGCAAAACAGCAAAACATAGGAACATAGCTGAGGTAACATAGATTTTATGGTAAAAAAATTGTTGCTCTAGTGTCATTATCCAAGGAGGAAACAGGGGAATACGTTTGTAGGGAAAAAACAGTACCCGCCTACCCTCTGAAGGCGTATTATGAACATCTTCGTCAGCCTAAAAGGGTGTAAACTTAAATATACTTTGGGGTGCTTCGGTTCTTTCATACACTTTTTTTTATTTGGGTCAAGTAGCTATTGACATTTCCTATAGAACAGCTAATTCTTTTTCGCGATTTTAAATTTGGTTCCTTACTTTAAGTTGTTTTGTTTGATGGTCTGAAGCACCCCTAAGTATGTTACACATTAAATTTTACACCCTGTATCCCACATACTGCAGGACACAGATGTACCCTCAGGGAGAGTATATGGGGCGTCAGTCTACCACGCGTACGCGTACCAGATTGGTAAACTTTGCATACGGAATTTCTTCTTCAACGTAGGTAGGTATGCAGGTTTTCTCGCGATGTTTTCCTTTCATCATTAAAAACACGAACAAACACCGTTACATTACTGTTATTAGGAACATAGCTTATGTCGTGATAATAACTCTTAGAAAATACATAACATTAATACCTTTCAAGTCACTATTTGGTTGGGGTATTGCGCAGCGTGGGTAGGCCCCCCACACGGTGGACCGACGACTTTGTGAAGGCGGCAGGAACCCGTTGGATGAGGGCAGCGCAGGACCGGTCGTTATGGCGGAGGCCTATGTCCAGCAGTGGACGTCCATCGGCTGAGATGATGATGATGACGAAGTCACTATTAGCCGCTCTGACTTCGGGAAAGGCTAAAATGGTGTACAATTTCGTTCGTAAGAGGTCGTTAAATAAAATAAAATAAATAAATAAAAATTGTTTTTATTTTCACCACCACAAACTATTTGGTACATACATATTTTCTAATAATCATAGTTGAAGATAGCTGAAGAATGCGTTTAGTTTTATCTTAGTTAGGTAGTGTTTTCATTGTTGTGTATAGTCTCAAGGTTAAGGTAAGATGGGGCTGACATAACTTCAGGGTTAAAAACATGTATACAAGGTGTTACAAAAATAATAATAAACATAAATGGACGTCGTTTAGACCATCAAACTGAACATCTTTCACTATGGGACCAATATCGAAATCGCGAAAAGAAATCTGATGTTCCATACTAAACTACAATTCTACTCGAGCTAAATGTGTGGGACGGTTGATTTTTTTTCGCGATTTCGATGTTGGTCCCATAGTGAAAGTTGTTCAGTTTGATGGTCTAAAGAACCCCTTAAAAGTTTTAAATGTTTATTTTTACTTATGTAGCACCTTGTATAAAAATATTAAAAATCATGAAACTGCTAAGTATAAAAATATAAAAAAAAATGACACCTTTTTCTTAAGCTTTAAGCAAAATGCATTCAACCTACTTTCATAGACTTCTGTGGCAAGTTATATCCCCATTTCCACTAGTACTTTTTTCGAAAAAAAATAGTTCATTCATTTTAATGACCTGTCTCACTTCGTAGCACGGATTCAAGGAAACGGACCTATTATTTTTAAAACTAAGCGACCGCGTAATTTATATAGTTTGGTTTCAGTACATTAATTTAATGGAGTAAGGAGTTTTTTATGACAAAATTTAATTATACGAAGTATATCTTAAGTTTTAAGAAAGTTCATTTGATTTGGAGTACAAATTTATTTTTTAACCTAGTCATTTTACGGTTTGAGCCGGAACTAATTAATAATTGATATTTTTTTCGGTATAGTATTTAAGAGCCAATTTGAGCTTAAAAATGTACCAAAATTAAAAAAAATCCCGTCAGCAACAGTTCCAAATTTTAAATTTAGCTATTATCTCGTTATAAAAAACCTGAAGGGTAATTTTTTTTTGTACATATTTAAGGCATTAACATTATACATACTTCAAACATGGTGTAAATATTTTTGTCTACTTAGAAGGTTTCGAAAAATACATTCGAATTTTCTAATAAAAACCTATTTTTTCAAATTTCAATGACTATTTTATTGCTCAAAAATAATTTATATTGTTAAATCTAATTCAAATGATTGCATTGGTATTAGTATTACTAATTTAAAAGCCTTCTGGGACTCACAATTTTGATTTCTATGTTGCGTAGTGATTTTTTTTTTAAATATGTTTTCAAATAGTATTTTTGTCTAAATGGTGCCGCTTACAGTTTAAAAGTCCAATTAATAATTACTTCCCCAGCTCTCCTAACAAAACTCTGTAAAATGACTGGGCTATTTAATTTTGACTTGTCTATGACACGTAAGGTAAGGAACTCAAGACACTAGCAGGCAAGAAACTATAAAGATTGAAGAATACTTCACCGAAAGGAGCGCAGCTCTTAAATGAGATGATGATGATGATAACATAAACAATTTACATTTCATAATTAAAATGGTGATAAGGTAAATGAGAAACTGTACTGGTAAGATCATAAGCATATACACACTGTAATCCCCGAGGGGTTACTCAGAGATATTCAGAAATCTCAGAAAATCCACTTTTCACACACCTTTCACAGTACTGAAACTCTTTTCAGGGTTACGAGGAGTGGACACGTCGCCACATTTATATTGGCCAGCAGGTAAAGTGCACGCCTTGAAATTGAAGCATGTATGCAGGTTTGCGCTCGATGTTTTGTGAAACGGTGCGAGTCGACCTGGACGGGGATCAAATTGTCACCTTCTGCATGGCATGTATGGTTACTTGCCACCAGACCCTCACGGGTACGGAGAGATTTTTAAGAATTCAGACTCTTATTGCCAGTTGCATCAGAAATGAAGTGATACGTCAGAGAACGAAAGTGGTTGACATAGCTCAGAAAATTTGCAAGCTGAAGTGGCAATGGGCTGGTCATATCTGCCGAAGAACTGACAACCGGTGGGGTGTCAGGGTTCTGGAGTGGAGACCGCGAACTGGTAGACGTAGTGTGGGACGTCCTGCTGCCCGCTGGACAGACGACATAAAAGTAGCGGGGAGCGACTGGATGAGGAAGGCCGAGGACAGAGTTTTGTGGCGCGCCTTGGGAGAGGCCTATGTCCAGCAGTGGACGATTATAGGCTGATAATGATGATGATGATTGCCAGTTGCACGTACGTTCATTAAAGATAATCCTCCATTTAATCTCATGCAGTCACTTTTTTGATATAATAAAAGCTAGCAAGACATTTAATGGAGGATTATCTTTAATGAACGTACGTGCAATTGGCGGCTATAGTGTGTCAGGATAGGTGTGAACGTTTGTATTTTTATCTTCTGTAGTGAATCATAACAACTTAGAAATATCCTAATATTCCGACCACGTTTTCCAAACAAACGCCGAACACAAGAACAGATGCAATTAAAACTAATCAGACAAACTTAAACTTAATTATTCACACGCTAAATTACATTTCTTATCAACATCTGATCTCATATTCAAGTCCTAGATTTGTGAGCACTACCAGGATCTCACGTAGTAGAAACTTCAGGACTGAATCGAATAGAAACTGAATTTCTATTCAAGAGGAAAATTGTGAATACGCTTTTAAGTTTTGAAATTGTTTGAGATTCAAGGAATAACGTTACTTGGTTTGTTTTTGCTTTAAATTGAAGGCACGTATTGAGAAGTACAATGCCACAATATATCCGCCACGGGACCTAGCTTGTGCAGTTGTAGTCTCAGATACGAAAACCCTAGGTCGATAACATTTTGTGGTGCAGTCAATGTACTGAATGCGTTTAAAAATACTTTGATTGTGGACATACTTTTAGTTAAATTTACAACAAAAGAAATGAAAATTACACAGAAATCGGACATAGAAAAGTCAGGACTGCAGGTAGAAGTCCCGCTTAAAATGTCATAGCAATTAAGAGGCTATGTGAAAAAATAGGATTCTTCAAAGCGTATCATATATCATATCGTAGCATATATCATGAAGTACTTACTGTAGGAGTATGATTAGCGGATATGTGTAAATTGAACATATACTTCAAGTTTTGATTAGAGCCAAAACACGATTAAGACACATTTTCTCGATAGAAAAACAAGCCAAAGTAGCCTCTGTCTTTATCGATAAACGCTTGGAACTGCTAAACGGTGAATAATAGAAACACGAGACTTGATTTTAAAAAAGACATTGATATTTTACAAATTTTGATTAGAGCAGAATTGAACTTACATAAATAGTACAATCACAATTAAATAAAGTTTGTTTTACGCTTGCGTCGTTTCAAGCGCGCGCGCCGCCCCATCTCTTTCTCTCGCATCAGGCAGTAATATAAGCTATCACACGCCCATTTCGCTTCAATTATTTTTCAACATAGACCCTTAAGTAATTAAATATCTTTGTCATTTTCACACAAATTTTTCATTCCAATTACCACCAGACTAGTATCATGAGGAATGGACAACCATATAATAATAATCATCATACAATACTTTATAGCCTCGGGTGGGCCTTAGCCATAAGAAAAAACTTGTACGTTACATTTTGTCTAGTTATTCGTTATGTAACTTTTTCGCATTTTCTGCCTTGTTAAAAATCCCTAGATTTTTATACTGTCTGAAGGACTTCGACGTGAAATAAATTAAACAAGGGATAAAACCTGATAACATTCTTGTTATTTTAATTATTACAAAAACAATTGAAAGTAGAGCATTGAAGTAATCTTCTGCTATCCGCCTTTATCCAGACTTAGCTTGAACAGTTGCATCGCTTGTGCAATACCAAGGATCTTTATAAGATACGATGTTTGGAAAGTTAATAGAAAAAAACATATTCTTCTACCGATGGCAAATCATTCTAAACCTTTCCAGCCCAGAATTAGCCGAACAGTACTAATAGCAGCGTCCTAAGCTCCATTTGCGTGCAGGTGTCCAGTAGGCCTCGCATGCCACCCCCGAGAAAACGATAAAAATCGAGTTGTGCCTCCATCTTTATTATTTTATGTATGCCAGAAAGAGCGCGCATGACGATTTCTCGTTTAAACGCTTTGTCGTGGGTGGCATGCTAGCTGTGCACCGTGCAGGTAGGAAGGGCAGAGTGAGAAGAAAAGGCAAGATTGAGAGGGGACCCCGCCGTTAACACTTCATCATCGAGTACCAGCACAGAAAAACAATCATATATACCAGTATACAATTATTCTTAGAAGACAAAAAAATCAAATAATAGTTATTTGTTATACAAGAATGCAAAGTTGCTTTTTAACCGCGTGCTCAATTTTGACGACCGAGCAAGCGAAGGAATGTAAAATAACTATTCAATTAACAATAATTAGAATCCTGAGTATTAGCGACGGGAATCAAAAGAGCACGAGGTGAAAAATCTTTGCACTCGAGTGCAACACGTAACTTTTCATCCCACATCAGCGAGGAATGCAAATGCAAAAAAAAAAACAAATTAAAAAAAAGTACACCAAGAAGGCTCAGAGTCTGAGTTTTTAACAAATTAAAAAAGATTTTATGATAAATTCGGCACCATGGAGGGAGAAGTAAATAGGTTTAATGATTTCAAATATTATTGATTTTTAAACATGTTACAGCCATGTTGTGCTATTTCGAATCAAATTAAAGATTGAAAAATTTGTCTCGGGCGGGACTTGAACCCGCACGTTTCCTAACCGGGGAACTGCGTTATCCAATTTCACAACCGAGCCCACTACCCAGAGAACGAAATTTTCAATCTGTTGCGTTTAAAGTGCGGGTTCAAGTCCCGCCCGAGACAAATTTTTCAATCTTTAATTTGGTTAGGTTTAATGATGTCTTGAATTTACAAACTTAGTGCACACGATGTTTTGAATTCAATTTACTTTATCCTCTAGCGGATAAAAACGGCTTTTGCACTCAGATATCGAAGAGCAAAAATACTCTTTCCAAGATGGGGGGATGAAAAATAGTTTATTCGCCAGGCTGTTATTACATCGGGTTATTCTTAATATTATGTGTATTTTATACATTTGAGATGAGTATTTGCAATGTTGTATGGAACATCGGTTAACGGATCGTGAGGTCCAAAGCTCCTCAGTCGCAGCTGTGGTTACACCGTGTAATACAGCTAACAGAGAGCTATCAAAACATAACAGGCAGATAAGCGTACTTCGTGAAACTGTGTTGTGATAATAATGATACCGTTTATTTGTACCAAAGCTATTGTATGATTATCCTGGGTGGAACATAAACAAACAATTTCCCGAAAGTGAGTTATAGTGACTGAAACTAAAATCTGGGAATCTAAGATTATAAATCTAAAAGATGAATGGATGGTGGATGTTCTGAGTTTTCAGAATATCACTGATTTTGACTCGGGGAAATTATAGCCATTTAATTTAATAGCCATACAACGATGTAGCGCAACCAGGGTCATGGACATGTCTTGGATGGTGGACAATCCTCAAGTTTATAGTTATAGTTGCGCGCAGGTTTTATTATTTACGAGCGTTAACCCGCGACTTCGTCCGCACAAATTATATACCAGATTTTAAGTCAGATCATAAGCTATCAAACAAAAAAAGTTTCATCAAAATCGGTTCAGTAGTTTTTGGGTGATACTCGTTCAAACAAACACCCAAACAAACACACAAACAAACAGACAGATAAAAAATCCAAAAATTGGTGAAATGGAATCAGGAACACCTAAAAACTATATCGTAACTTGTTTTTTGTTAATATCTTCAATGTTCAGACAAACTTCCTGTTACAGTTTTATAATAGTACTAGCTTTTGCCCGCGACTTCGTCTGCGTGGACATGTAATTTTGTCTTATGTCTCGTCTAAGGTCATGAAGGTCATGGTCCGAACCAAGTCTAGGAATCCTGGCATGTAACATTAGAATGGCGATTAAGGAATGGGCTAATAAAAGTCACAGGCTAGAATGCTCTGGCCTCTCGGGTCTGCAACACTGCAGGAAATTCATCAGCAATCTTCTTATTATCATGTGGGCAAAGCCCTGGTGTCAGAGTATAACAGCAATATAACACCACGAATCCCACAGTTCATACTGAACAACAGCAGGAGCAAAGCTCGTGCCATCGTTGGAGCCCTCACCGGGCACTACGCAACAGGCACGATAAAGCTCACTCTAGATCCCGGTTGCCGAGCGTGTGGAGAGGAGGAGGAAACCATGGAACATTTGTACTGTGTGACTGCGATGTCTTGGTGGGTAAACGTATGTGATTCCTGAGAGATGGTTATTCATTACATGTTTCTTACCCTGAACGCTATTGCCTCCCTCATTTTCCAAGTTTTTCAAGGATGAAGAAAATAATATGTAGGGGTCAATACAAAAGATACCATTGGGTCGCAGTGTTGCTGGCTTGCCATTTCCCATAATAAGATAAGAAAGTCATGAACTTAAGTTAAATCAAAATCAGAAAGTACCCCAAGTAATTCTGTAGGTATCAGATTTAAAAGTCATTCACTGGATCCATCACTTTAATTTTTCTACTGTTCGTCGTTTATTAGTTTTTCATTTATGTCGAGCAGCATAATAATCATCTTACGACCCACTGCGGGTCACAGACCTCCACTCACGTATAATCGTTAGAGGATACTCTACCACGCGGGCTAGTGTAAAATGGTGAAGGCAAGAGCTAAAATAATAATATTCTAGCAAGCTAATGGTCAATTTGCTAAAAAAGATTTTCAATTATGTAAGTAGCTACATTACCGACCTGTGGTGTTATAGTATAAGAAGGACCTTTTAGATACGTAGGTACCTTTTTATACGTTGTGGTAGAATGATGTTCTATAGTTAAGTTGCACAAACCCTCAAAAAATCATAATTGAGACCGAAAATCAAACAAAACAAAAATTTGGCAAGACTTACTGCAACAAAATTCATCCTTTCTGTAAAATAAGGTTATCATTCCGTAGCATTGGCTCAGATTGGACTCAAACAATCAATATACTTACAACTAATATAATAATAATAATATAAGGTCTAACAAAATTAGCTGAAACTATTTTAAGGGTATGCTCAGACCATCAAACTGAACAACTTTCTCTATGGGACTAATATGGAAATCGCGAAAAAAAAAATTGATGTCCAATACAAAACTGCAAACACAAATGTATGGGGCAGAAGATTTTTTTTCGAGATTTCGATATTGGTCCCGTAGAGAAAGTGGTTCAGTTTAATGGTATGAGCATACCCTTAAAACAGTTTCACCTAATTTTTTTAGACCTTATATAATCAACTAAATTTGTAAGCTCCTGCTATAGCTAAGTTTTTGAATTAATAATTGTAGCATACTTGCTTTAAAAAAACTCCCAACGCCATATATTAAGATGAAAACAATACTACGATTAAATTACTACGATAAAATTTTTAAAAACTTGATTTTTGATAGTTGACGACCCGGTTGGTGTAATGGTTACCTCGCCGGACTGCCAAACCAGGGTCCTGGGTTCGAAACCCGGTTCGGTCATGGATGTTATAAATGTTTGTGCCGTTGTTGTATGGTTTCTATAATAAAAAGCCTATAGTGCTTGCTTGGAATCATAACAATGTTCCTGTAAGCGTTATTTATTTATTTAATTATTTTTCGAATTCAGCCGGTAAGTAACTATACAATCAAATCTGTAAGACCGAATATCTGAGATGTCTTGAGCGTGAATTAAGTATGGTACTTGCTTCAAAAAAACACCCAACGCCATCTATTAAGATGAAAACAATACTACGATAAAATTATGAACACTAACTTTAGAAAAGGTTAAAAGAAAGAGGATTTTTAGTATTTGCCGACCCGGTTGGTGTAATGGTTACCACGCCGGACTGCCAAACCAGAGTCCTGGGTTCGAGTCCCGGTTCGGTCTTGGATGTTATATGTTTATGCCGTTGTTGTATGGTTTCCACAATAAAAAGCCTTTATTGCTTGTTTGGGATAATTAAAATAATGTTTGTGCCTGTGAGCGTTATTTATTTATTTGTTTAATTATTTTTCTCGCGTTCTCCGCTGGAGAATACGCGTGCCCGGTGTGGGGCCGATCTGCCCACGCCAAGCTGGTGGATACCGGCACTAAACGAAACGTGTCGGATTATAACTGGTTGCTTGAAACCGACTCCGGTACAGTTGCTTTACCCACTGGCTGGCATAGCGCCCCCAGATGTAAGTAGGGCTGTGGCAGGTTCCTCAGAGAGAGCCCAAATGGTGGACGACACACGACATCCCATGCATTGCTATATTCCTGCGCCCCAAAGGCTGCCAAGCCGACGCAGCTTTATGAAGTGTGTCGACCCCCTGAATACTGGCCCAGCGCAAGCAAGGTGTACTCTATGGCGACAAAAAGTGTCCCTCCCAACTCCATTTGTGTCGCCGTCTGAGAGCCGTTTGTGTCCCGCCTAGACATGACTTGCCTTGGGCGACCTGGAAGTCTTTAAACCGACTTCGAACCCAGGTCGGTCGCAGTAAGGACAACATGGTCAGGTGGGGATACTCGGATGCGCAAAATGTGACTTGCTTGTGTGGAACTCCACAAACGATGGCCCATCTCACATCGTGCCCTGCGTGCCCTTACATCTGCACGCAGGAGGAGCTCATGACCGCTAGCGATGGTGCAGTATCGGTTGCCCGAACCCACTGGCTGGCATAGCGCCCCCAGATGTAAGTAGGGCTGTGGCAGGTTCCTCAGAGAGAGCCCAAATGGTGGACGACACACGACATCCCATGCATTGCTATATTCCTGCGCCGCAAAGGCTGCCAAGCCGACGCAGCTTTATGAAGTGTGTCGACCCCCTGAATACTGGCCCAGCGCAAGCAAGGTGTACTCTATGGCGACAAAAAGTGTCCCTCCCAACTCCATTTGTGTCGCCGTCTGAGAGCCGTTTGTGTCCCGCCTAGACATGACTTGCCTTGGGCGACCTGGAAGTCTTTAAACCGACTTCGAACCCAGGTCGGTCGCAGTAAGGACAACATGGTCAGGTGGGGATACTCGGATGCGCAAAATGTGACTTGCTTGTGTGGAACTCCACAAACGATGGCCCATCTCACATCGTGCCCTGCGTGCCCTTACATCTGCACGCAGGAGGAGCTCATGACCGCTAGCGATGGTGCAGTATCGGTTGCCCGATTCTGGCAAGCTACTATTTAGCGACTTCAGAATTTGAAGTCGACACGATAACGTTTATGCGTGATTGCGCCACAAACATACAACATTACAACCTTACAAACATCGTCACAAACGTTCACGTTTATAATATTAGTGAGATTATTAGTTCTTCTTCGTGATGACATTTTTCATTACTGAAAACAATCAAGTGTACTGGCAGATACAAATTTATTTTTTAAGTATTTTTATCACTGAACGGAACGCGTCGGGGTGCATTATATATATTATATTACTTTATTTTTTATTTATTTAACTTAATATGCTGACACTTTTTTAAGAGGATGATCAGACCATCAAACAGCTTTTTCTATGGGACTAACATCGAAATCGCGAAAAAAAATCTTCTGCCCCATACATTTTTGTAGAGTAGGATTGCAGTTTTGTATGGAACAGTTGATTTTTTTTCGTGATTTCGACTTTGGTCCCATACAGAAAGTTGTTCAGTATGATGGTCTGATCATCCCCTTAAAAAACTGTCTGCATATAAGAAGGACCATATACATCTTGCAATTCGGTCAGATGCGCGCGAAATCGGTGCCGGCCGCATTTTACTGCAACGTCACCGTTTGACGTTTGACAGCAGGGGTCTACCCGGACGAATACTATATACAATGTTCTTTGTTCTTGACCCGGACATTCGAACGTTGCAATTGTGTGAAAGTTATCGTTCCAATGTCAACTCTATTACAATGAAGTTCGGACCGGAACCGAAACGGTCGCGTTATATCGAAAATCTAAAGTCCGGGTACATGGCCTGGCCGAAATGTCAAGAAATTTGTAGTTCGAATCTTTTTTTCTTGTGGCCAGTACTAAGGTTTTTTTTTGTTATGCAAAGGTTTTCTCCATGGAGTTTGAAAGATTTTATCGAAAAAAGAAGAACAATGTTACACTAACAACCGGTGCAGTCATCAGCACTGGACAATGATAAAATTTATAATTATTGGTATTTATTTTGTAATTTGTTGTTATTTTAGCTATTTATAAATCAAACAGTCTTCAGAATCAGCTTACTTTATTACAAGTCTTTTAATTTTAATTAGTGTTACTTACTTGAAATTGAAATGGCACGGTACATTGGTTGCACTTGCGGTTATATGTTTATATCTCCGGCTCCCGTCAATGTAGCGAGATAAATTATATACCAGATTTTAAGTCAGATCATAAGCAATCAAACAAAAAAAGTTTCATCAAAATCGGTTCAGTAGTTTTTGCGTGATACTCGTTCAAACAAACAAACAAACAAACAAATAAACAAACAAACAAACACACAAACAAACAGACAGACAAAAAATCCAAAAATTGGTGAAATGGAATCAGGGAGACCTAAAAACCATATCGTCACTTTTTTTTTGTTAATATCTTCAATGTACAGACAAACTTCCCGCTACAGTTTTATAATAGTTTAGATTAGATAGATAGCGGACAACATGCCATGTACCAATGAGTTTTTCTAACTTATGTACGTAATACCGACTGCTCTCAAACGGTGAAAGAAAACATCGTGAGGAAACCTGCATACACTGAAGAAGAAATTCTGATGTGAATGTGAAGTCTACCAATCCGCATTGGGCACGCTTGTGGACTAATGCCCATACACCTTGAGGGTAGGCCTGTGCCCTGCAGTGGGACGTTTATAGGCTGATGATGATAGATAGATTTATTCGTTGGCTTTGTTTTATTTCATACAATGACATTCTATTGAAGGAGGACTTCGCATCGGTGCGCTATTAACGGGACCACTAAGTTATACCCAGTTGTTTTACATTACTGCTTTGTAATATTTGACAGATTTGAAAGGACTGGAATGTCAGCGGCAATGTATGACAGCTGGGCATAACTGATGCATACAAAAGCGACATTAGAGACACGTGCCATGTTTAGGCTTTGTTATTGTATGACATGATGACTCTATGGTTATAAAAACTCATTGATTATATTTTGTATTTTATAATCCGATTCCCTTGCCTTTTTTCTAACTTCTTTTTTTTATTTGTGTTGTAGTGTTAGTTTTATGTCTCTTTTTTCTGTTAAACTTTTAATTAGACAAGCGCAAACACATTATGAATAAAAAAAAAAAAAGTTGTCACTTTTAGGAAAATGGGTCGTTATATAGTATAATACTATTCAGTACAATACAGATCAGATTTTTTTTTCGCGATTTCGATGTTGGTCCCATAGTGAAAGTTGTTCAGTTTGATGGTCTTAACCACCCCCTTAAATGTTTATTTGTATTTTTGTAACACCTTGTACAGACACTAATTATAGTAGGTGGCTACAGTGGAGGTGAAATGAAGACGAGAAGAGATTGGTACTAAATTATATTTACATTTTACAAATAAAAGTCTTAATCTAGGAATTTGGATGCGACCGAAGTTAAGTACGCTGGGCCGAAAAGTGACACTATATAATATTAAAATTAGAATGAGGTCAGCGGTCACGTTGTGTGGCATGCCTCGCGAACTTTCACAGCGGCTGCAAGTCCATTGAGCTGACGGTGTAGGTATTGGTGGGAGCTATACATAACACACTCTCAATGACGTATTACAAATAGAAGCGTCATACGCTAACATCACTGCACTTTAAAATGGCGCGATAAAGTGACTTGCAGTCCGTACACTATGACTATGTGAAAGCCGGGCAATTACCTTACTTTTTGTTGCCATTTTGGAGCGCGGGCGACGCATCTACATATAAAAACACCATAGGTCAGTCTCAGTAAATTAACGAAGTTAGTCTCCGAATAAAACGAGTAGTTCAAAATTTGCAAAGTTTGTAGCAACAGGTGGGAGAAATTAATAATCCTCGAGATTTAGTGAAATCACATCTATTTGAAGCATTATTGTAACCAACACGCTCGATGTGCTTAATATTCCCCAGACATTGTATCTAATCAGAGATTTTCTAAAAATGTTATACTATTATAGATTATGCCCGTGATCGGCATCACAAAGAGATAAAATTAATTACTGTATACCGGTTTTTACGTATAACCATAAGCTTTTAAACACAAAAAGTTTCATCAAAATCGGTATGGTAGTTTTTGCGTGATGCTTGAATAAACAAACAGACAGACAGACAAAAAATATCAGAGTCACGGACACATAGACATATAGTATTTATGTATCTGAACGTAACGCAACATTTTTTTTTTGTAAATATCTTCAGACTATCTATACTATGATAAAACTGTAACAGGAAGTTTGTCTGTACATTGAAGATATTAACAAAAAAAAAGTTACGATATGGTTTTTAGGTGTCCCTGATTCCATTTCACCAATTTTTGGATTTTTTGTCTGTCTGTTTGTTTGTGTGTTTGTTTGTGTGTGTGTTTGTGTGTTTGTTTGGGTGTTTGTTTGTGTGTTTGTTTGTTTGAACGAGTATCACGCAAAAACTACTGAACCGATTTTGATGAAACTCTTTTTGTTTGATAGCTTATGATCCGACTTAAAATCTGGTATATAATTTGTGCGGACGAAGTCGCGGGTTAACGCTCGTCTCTAATACAATCAGCTGATCGAACGTTTTTATGAAAAGTTAATTTTTTTGTGAATTTGACGCGTAACACGTGACGCTCAACATGTTGGGCAACGTTGCATAACAACGCGCGACGTCGCTTAGCCTTCAACTTAGCTTGCCACAACATGTTCGGCAACGTCACGCGCTGTTTTTTTTAATTTTTTTTTTAGAATAATGATCCCAAGCAGGCACTAATAGGCTGTTTATTATGGAAGCCATACAATAATAACGGCACAAACATATAAACATCCATGACCGAACCGCAATTCGAACCTAGGATCCTGGTTTGGCAGTCCGGCGTGGTAACCATTACACCAACCGGGTCGTCAAGTTTGAAGCTATAAATCAACCTGTCGTTGCAGGCCGTTTTCAAAATCAAACCCTCGACTTCACTATACACGTTCATATATCACAATTTGCCGTATTACCAGGAACATCACCAAGAATTACTTATTTACAGGGCCTAAAGGCCTAATAAAGTAATATACCCTCTTTGCAAAATCTGTAATATGGTTACCTCACTAATAGGCACGAACCCCATTTTATTTCCTAATGAACTTGTTTTCGGTTAAGGGTATGGACAAACTGAAGGTTGATAGCACTTGATAAAACGCATGTTTTTGCCAGAA
This sequence comes from Agonopterix arenella, assembly GCA_927399405.1. NCBI lineage: Eukaryota > Metazoa > Arthropoda > Insecta > Lepidoptera > Depressariidae > Agonopterix > Agonopterix arenella. The sequence goes on from OV656704.1 coordinate 3,388,991, forward strand.
AGAGGGTAATGGTTTTTACAAACATAAATACATAAGCTCACGACCGTAATCTCTTTTGAGATGGTCTTAAAATTTACCACAAAATAGGTTAGAGTATACAGGGTGTAATGACAGCCTAGTAAGTACTGAAACGGTGAACTCAGACCATCCAACTGAACACTTTTCACTGTGGAGCCTATATACCTCAGGAAACGCAAAAAAATCAGCTGTCCCATACATTTTAGTCGAGTTTGTACAGCGGTTTTGTATTGGACAGCTGATTTTGTTTCGCGTTTCCTGAGGTAGGCACCAAGTGAAAATTGTTCAATTTCATGGACTGAGTTCAGAAATCGCTTCTTAGCGATAAGTCCGACTTATTTTGTGCCTCTTGTATTTTTATTTCTGTATTTTACTGTTTATGTTTTGGTGTAAAATAAAGTATAATTGATTGATTGATTGATTTAGTTCACCGTTTCAGTATTTGCTAGGCTGTCACTTATACCCTTATATAGTGCTAAATATTTTTTTACAACAACTAGAATTTGTTATATTTATTAGTTTTACCGTTCATTCACAGATATGCACCACTCAACTTGGATCATCATCATCACCATCCCCATCCACCCACTGTAAGGCATATACCTCCTCCCCATTTTGCCATCCATTTCGGTCTTGCGCCATATACAACCAAGCGTTGCCGGGTCATTAACTCACTTGGCCGCCGATCTACCCACTCCTCTTTTGCCTAATTTGATAAGCATTCCAAGTACCAAATATCCACTACCTAGCGTCACACTTGAAAATCAAAACATGTTTCATAAAACTTTTATATACAGTATGTTACAAAAATACAAATAAACATTTAAGGGGGTGGTTAAGACCATCAAACTGAACAACTTTCACTATGGGACCAATATCGAAATCGCGAAAAAAAATCTGATGTTCCATCATCATCATCATCATCATCACATCAGCCGATAGACGTCCACTGCTGGATATAGGCCTCTCCCGAAACGGGGAGATTTGCCATAATCGCCATGATGCGATGCGTTTGCGGTGTTCCATACTAAACTACATAAATCTAAGAATCAAGTTAAATGTATGGGACAAAATAATTTTTTTTCGCTATTTCGATGTTGATCCCATTGTAAAAGTTGTTCAGTTTGGTCTCAAACACCCCCTTGAAAGTTTTAAATGTTTATTTTTACTTCTGTAACACCCAGTATAGCCAATAAAAATAAACCAAAAGTCCACTGCCCTAGTAGCAACGTTTGTGATCATCCTTAGAATCGATAGATACATAATGTGCCACGTATGGGCAAAGAGTTCCGCCGACACATGTTTCGCTAAACTTGTTTCATGCGGAATCATAGCACTTAGAAACTTTTCTTATGGAGGCGGTATATTTACTGACCTCTTTGATTACCACTAAAGATGGCTCGCCTACCGAGAAGATGTAAGTGTACCTAAGTAAATAACAAAAATGTTGTTGTCAATGTCATCGAATTAGGAAAAAACCTGTAATGATGATATTGTGTATTGTAAACATAGAATAAATAAATAAATAAAAGATTTCGTCATATCAGCTGACAGACGTCCACTGCTGGACATAAGCCTCCCCCAAAATGGGGGGATTTGCCATAATCGCCACGCTTGGCAGGCGGGTTGGCGATCGCAGTTAGATTGAATGTGTGTACTCAAAGGATGCTGCAGACCATCCTCCGGTAGATCCCTTAGTCGCCTTTTACGACACCCACGGGAGGAAATGGGATGGTGCTATTCTTAGCCGGCACCCAACGGCACGAGAAGATGTAGGCAAAAATTTTTTGGGCTTCGCTGCGTTAGACCAAAAATGTTTTTTGGATGCAAGATATCTGCTCGGTAACTTGGCAGTCAAATAATTGTTGTATCTATTTGATTAAATCCATTTTTTACCTATGAGTGTCCTCAGAATAGGCAGATTGACTGCAACATGACCGCTGAAGGTACAAATGACCACAATTATTATAAGTAGGTATCATAAATTATTACCAACAACGTTACTGACCATCACCAAAATAGCCAAATGTAACATTATTAATTACGAGCGTTAACCCGCGACTTCGTCCGCACAAATTATATACCAGATTTTAAGTCAGATAATAAGCTATCAAACAAAAAAAGTTTCATCAAAATCGGTTCAGTAATTTTTGGCGTAATACTCGTTCAAACAAATAAACACAGAAACAAACAGACAGACAAAAAATCCAAAAATTGGTGAAATGGAATCAGGGACACCTAAAAACCATATCGAAACTTTTTTTTTTAATATCTTCAATGTACAGACAAACTTCCTGTTACAGTTTTATAATAGTATAGATTATTAATCCATAGTGGCCTAACTATTAAATACTCTATGATAGTGGCTAGAACTAAAAACGGCCTAAAAGCACAGATTACTAAACTAAAAGTTATTGCGGTTTTCTCACACTAGTTATTTTTAGGAGATAATTTCTGCATCGCACTGTGTTCACTATTTTTATAACATTATAGTATTAAGGTAAAATCTCTCTGAAGCCGCTCTGAAACGGTGAAGGAAAACAACGTGAGGAAACCGCATGCACTAAAAAAGAATTTTTGATTCGTATTTGTAGTTCACCAAACCGTATTGGGCACGAGTGGTGGACTGCGTGAGTCCCTCCCAACCCTCCTTCAGGGTATGCCTATGCCCTGCATTGGGACGTTTACAGGGTGTTAGGGTAAACATTTGCATTACTTTAAGGGGTGATTGTACCCATGATACTGAACAACTTTCCCTAAGAAACCTATAGGAAATTCGCAAAAAAAAAAACTTTTGGCGTTCATACAAACGTTCAACCATCTGATTTTTTTTTGTTTGATAGGTAAACATTTGACCCCAATCTCACCTGATGTTAAGTGACGATGAGGCCGAAGATGTAGTATGCTTACCTAGAAAAATGCCTATTCGCTGTCGCCTTGAAGAGGCCCAAGTTGTATTGCTCAGGGGAACAGGTCCGCAGGCAGTGCGTTCCACTCCTTAGCCGTGCGCATTATAAAAGAAGAAGCAAACTTCGTCGTGCGAATTGCTGGTAGGTCAACGACGTAAGGGTGGAATCCCAGCCTGCGTCTCGTCTCTCGCAGATTCCGTCGCACACTCTCCGAAATGTATTCTATAAAACACAGACAGACTGGCTACTTTGCGACGATGCTCAAGACTTTGCAGCTTCGCCACGAGGTTGGATCACCTATGGGCTTCCATCATCAGATTGCATCTAGTATGGAAAGTCCAACATTTTTATTGCAAATTTCTTATAGGTTCTTAGGAAAAGTTGTTCAGTATCATGGGCATCACCCATTAAAGCAATGCAACTGTTTACCCTAGCATCCTCTATAGGCTGATGATAATGATGATGTTGAAATGACTTACTAGAAATGCAAGTAATCATGATATTATGGCTAAACACCTGTATTCGCTTCATATTTCTTTACAAAATATCATATCTACTTTTCTAATATTCTCATACAGCCAAGCAGATTAGTAAAGATCAGACGTGGACTCGTAAGAAACTTATCTCGTTAGCTGCTAATCTACAAACTGACGGTCAACCCGATTGGGGTGGTTTAATAAATAGATATTATTGGGCCATCGTGTTTTATAGGGGTCCTATAAGGGTAGAGGACAAAGTTTTCTGCTTTTTGTGCTAGTTATAGTTTGAGGGTAGGAGAAATAATTGAGGATTAGATGGGAAATATTATCGGTTGAGTGTGCTTCTGTGCTTGCTAAGGCGGAATTGCCTTTGACGTTATGGGTACAGATTATTTAATATTTACTAGTCCGCATTGGTCCTTATGCAGGTAATAGTAAAACAATAGAAGGAAAATCGTGACGACTATAATATGAATGGAATAGGAATCGAATCATTACATATAAACCATGGAGTAAAAAAACGGCCAAGTGCGAGTTTGATTAACACCCTGAGAAAACACAAAACTTTAGAAATATTATGCTGTGGTACGGCAACAGCACAATTATTACCAAAATGTTGGGTTTTCTGCAGGATCCATAGCGCTAGCCTGAAATACACTTAACCGGTTTTTATTGTTTCTTATTTTACCTTGGAGCATTCACTATAATCACGCCAAGTGTGACGCTTGTATGTCTTACTGTTTTTACGATATAGCAAAAACAAAAAGCGTTGAAGAAAATATCGATTCTTTTATGTCTTCTTCTCGTTTCTTCCCCTTAATTTTTTACTTTATGTATTTTTATTTATTTATAGTTCAAAAGATACAGCTCTTTATAGTTAGGACAGATGGACGGACGGACGGCGTAGGCTTATGAATAGAGTCCAGTTGGCACCCTTCGGGTACGAAACCCTCTAAACGTTCCATATTAATTTTAAATAATTAGGTCCAGTCAAATGAAACTGCACTGTCACCCATTTCTGCATCTGAGAATAGACCTATAAGAACACTCACTCACTTGTTCTGAGGTTTCAGAATATCTCTGACTACCTCGGGGAATATAGTCGTGAGCATATGCTTCATAATATTTGCTTAAACACAACATGTAAGTAAACGACAGAATTGTGTAAACATGTTACCATTTCGTGGAAATAGTATATACTATACAAAATTATACAGAAAATTCCAAGGTTATGCTTATGAGCAGTTTTAGTTTGACGAAGTAACGTATTCCATGAAACAGAATATTAAAGTTAGCTTAATTTACGCAATAAAATTATTCGAGAATTTGTATTATTACTATTCTTGAAATCTCAGACCTAGTTATTTTGTGTTAGAAACAAAATACTAACAAGGTGTAAAATTAAACGCGTTACACACTCAAAATGGTGCTTGAGACCAATAAACTGAACAACTTTCACTATGGGACCAATGTTGAAATCGAGAAAAGAAAATTTGCTGTTCCTGCTATGTAACGCATGAGTCAAGGTACTATTAAGCGCTACATTGCACAGATATCACGCTGTCATACTACGGTCGCTGGATTCATAAAAAAGAACTTTCTCATAATCATTGAGGTACCTACTAGAGGCGACACCGGGACCTTACTTAGCATTTGCCGGGCGCGTGCTGCACCGCGAAGCCCCCAGTGCGCGCCCAACACTGCTGATCGTGGTGTACACATTTTGTTCGCGTTGTCTGTTCTATACATAATTATTCAATGCAGCTGATCGATTTGTATGGAAAATCGTTTTTTTTTTGCGAATTTTCTAGACATTTCTAAGGGAAACTCGTTCAGTATCGTAGGTAAAGTAATGCAACTGTAAAGTTATTCCCGAACACACGGGTTCTTAGCTTAGATCGAAGTAAAGTTTACTTTGATCTAAGGTCCTTATAGATCCACTCCAATGTCTTAGAAGGTTACGAACTGTTACGAACGGACTATTCAAAACTGTTTGAAAAGTAGTTATACAATAGAATATAGGTAAATAATGTCAGAATTTCAGCGTGCCAAACGTTCATTCTGACCCCCATTAAGCATAGTAGTGTTTTTTGTTTTCTACGACTTTTCAATCAATCAATCAATTATACTTTATTTGACACCAAAAAACAGAGTATACAGAGAGCAAACATTCAGGAAATACAAAGGCACAAAAACAGGCGGTCTTATCGCTAAAATGCGATTTCTTCCGGACAACCTTAGGGTAGAAGAAATAGTGAAAGAAGATTGGTAGGCGGTGTAGATCACAATAACACAATATAGATAACATACACAAATAAAGTTATAGAAATACAAACATACTGTAATATTAAATATATATCTACAATATAAGTATATATTACGAATACATATTCATACTTACAAATACAAAAGAAACATACATAAAAGAGTACTAAAACAACAATTATTTATCAAGGAGAAGAAAACATGAACCAGAGAGGTGACCATTCAGAATAGATAGTCAGTGCTCGAGGAAATGAGCTTTGGTAGTAAGACTTTTCCATCTATTTCTGGACCATAATCACACGTCTTGCCAAATGGTTACATTGCCGTTGCATTATTTCGGATCCCTTTGCTATGACAAAACAAGCTGTTTACAAGTGAATCCAGGATAAGTTCTAGTTTCAGATAAACGGTTTTATTAGACCCTGTTCTCTTTGTGTAACACTTAATAGAGTATTCTGTATTCAGTCGTTTGCCTTTGGCTTATGTTTATATTGGTTTGACATTATGAACACTTGTGAAACTAATTTAGTTATTAGCTTTAGCTTTCAAAGTACCTGTTTCTATGGTTACTTTAAGCATAGTGTAATATATTATTATTCATTTATTCTTATGAATATATTCTCAGTGGAGGGAGTCACGTAGATTTTAAATACAAGATACATTTTTAGTAAGTGCGGACACTTTAAATGTATTGGGCAGTTAGTTTTTATTGTTGTTCAGTTTGACGAGTAGAATGCATGGTAAAAGTTTCCGCACTGACTTAAAAATATATCCTGTAGGTATAACATAACATAAAATTTATAACTATTCGTTATTTTCATACCAAGAATATACAAATAAAATTTACGCACACACACATACATAACTATTTTTTATTGTTGTTTATTATTTTTTTTAATGTTTTTTTATACTTACTTATAACATTATCTATCTATATACTTTTATAAAACTGTAACAGAAGTGTGTCTGTACATTGAAGATATTAACAGAAAAAAGTTAGGATATCAGCAATTTTTGAATTTTTCTGGGTATCTGTTTGTTTGTGTGTTTGTTTGCGTGTTTGTTTGTTTGAACGAGCATCACGCAAAAACTACTGAACTGATTTTGATGAAACTTTTTTGTTTATAGCGAATGATCTGACTTATAATCTGGTATATAATTTGTGCGGACAAAGTCGCGGGTTAACGCTAGTTATTGATAAATTCACATTGCAGTAGCAGTGTCCAAACTCTGTCCAGTAGTGGTACAGGTAGTGAGTGAGCCCATCGCCAATTTTAATGGACTGTTGCCATAAAAACACTTCAAACATTGTATTTTTCGGTTTCTTTAAGAATAGGCTTTCTATCCGATGACTGTATTTTTTAATACAAGTTCGTAATAATTAGCTGGTTCCAAAGGCATAGCACGCTGTGCGCGAATAATAGGCTTTGTGGGAGCTTAGACGCGTCTACTACGCTATGTAACAAATAGTCATGCTAGACTATATACCTAATCTAATAACATCGCTACTAACACCAAATGGTGTTTATAAGAATTATGAGGTTAGCTTGCAAATTCCTTGAAATCAAGACTAAATATTAAAATTAAATTACTATTTAATTACATAGTTATAAAATCTTTATTTGGTTACATTGAGTTAACTCTTACCACTACTGCTTGCTTCGTGTAATTTAGGTGTATGGTGTCGTTTACAATAATTATTTTAAAGTGTTCTTTACCTAGTATAGATTATTTTTCTTTGTGAAAAACATACACGTGCGAAATAAATTGCGGGGTTAAAGTAAAATTGAGTTTCATTCAACTTTTGATCAAAAGATACGATGAAGCTCTCCAAAAAGTTATTGAACTTACGTGATGCCAATTTCTTATTGTCATTGCAATCCGTTTTTGACTGTAATTGCTTATTATTTACTGCAAAATTGAAATTCTGTTTTTGATCTTCAGACAGCGAAATAAAAAAATGTTCACTGAGAACATTTTAATGTCACCTAGATACGTACAAAAAAGTCTGCTGATGAATACTAAACCGAAAGTAATGCACCAGTATGGTATGTAGCTAATTTAAATTTCGTGCATTTAAACTCAACCAATCGGACACACATAGTGTAGGACGTCCTGCTGCCCGCTGGACATACGACCTAAAAAAAGTAGCAGGGAGCGACTGGATAAGGAAGGCCGAGGTCTTGAGGCGCGTCTTGGAATAATCCTATGTTCAGCAGTGGACGATGATAGGCTGATGATGATGATGATGAATCGGACACCAACCGGCCTGTTTTTTGTTGTTAAGAGAGTAAGTTAATAAAGTAAACACGGTATGGAAAGTTGTAGAAATGCCATAAATAAAATTTATGTTCCTCAATATTGATGATGAAAAGATTTTTTGTTTAATTAAATAAAGAGAATATATCTCTTTATTCTTTATTAGCAAAGCAATTTCAATATATGTTCAATTAATTTCAGTTCATTTATTTATATTAAAGCACTACATAAATAACCATTAAACTAAAGAAAAAACAAAAAAAAAAAAAAACTAATACTACTTACAAATAAAAAATGTCCTCGAAATTTCCGCCGCTTGGCGGCAAGGTGCCCAGGAGGCTGGCAGCGTTACCTCTTTGTATGGCCAGGCTGATGCGCTGACCGAGGTAGCTGCCAGCCCTCTGGTCACCGGAGACCTCGATTAGGCGCGCCGATAATTCTTTAAATAATAGGCGCGCCTCTGGCCCCCACGGGCCCAATGTCTCGACCCCAAAGGAATTAACTCTCTTTATTAATTTAAACATAAAATATTTTCATCTAATCGGAACGATAACACTTTTTTACTAACACAAAATCATTTTAAGCTTTCAAAATATGGCGTAACATTGTGGTTACTCTCAAAAAGAAATCTTTATTCTCAAAAAGAAATTACATTCCACTTTAATTGAGAAGTAAACTTAAATAACAAGTATAGATAGGTAGCTTGCAAAACACTTGGAGCGTGTACTATTATTATATAAAACTCAATAATACAATTAGCCCAGTCATTTAACGGTTTGAGCCGGGACTAATTAGTAATTGATATTTTTTTTCGGTATAGTATTTAAGAGCCAATTTGAGCTTAGAAATGTACCAAAATTAAAAAAAAATCACATCAGCAACAGTTCCAAATTTAAAATATAGCTATAAAAAAACGATAAAGATAATAATTTTTCACATATTTAAGGCATTACCATTATACATATTTCAAACATGGTGTAAATATTTTTTCTACGTAGAAGGATTTGAAAAAATCATTCGTATTTTCTAAAAAAAACCTCATTTTTGAAATCTCAATGCTCAAAAATAATTTATAGTGTTTAATCTAATTCAAATGAGTGCATTGATATTAATTTTATTAATTTAAAAGCCTTCTAGTACTCACAATTTTTATTTCTATGTGGCGTAGCGAATTTTTTAAAAAATGTTTTCAGGTCATTTTTTTGTCACTAAATGATACCGGTTACGGTTTAAAAGTCCAATTAATAATTACTTCCCACCTCTCCTAACAAAACTCCGTAAAATGACTGGGCTATAATGTCATTTTTATAATTTAACATTTTCATCAAAACCCTACTATGTATAAGACTATTATACGCACAAATACAGCACAAAGCTCTCCTCTTATAGTTTTGATATCATATTTAAACTAAAACTCATAGTAGGTACAGTTTAATTTCATGCTCGTTCTGACAAACTTTTGACAAATTTTTGACAAGTTTTTAATCTAATTAATGGACCAAAATAGAACTGAAATCCATTGTTGCTTTCGTTCATTCTAATTTAAATTTTTAAAATGTTTTGACGTTATAAACTAGCCAATTTAGCTAAAATGACGTATCTGATTAATATGAGAAAGGTTTTAAAATTTTTCATCGCAAAGTTTATTGCCGAATCACGGACTAGAATTTTAAATCTGGGTTTTTTATGTGACAAGAAGAATAAAGTTGTTTAAAGACTGGTCCTCATACTTTTGTGAAAAATCGAGCAAAGCTTTTGTTTGCAAGCATTTGAAAATTCACGTTTTTAAAGGGTAGTGTATAGGAAATAAAATTACCGGCATTTGGACCAGTTTTGTCCGCACAATTTTGTGATTTTTTTTTGTTTCTGTGTTATGGAACTATGACTTCTTGACTCTGAGGTAAGAATTTATTCACTGTTTCAATTCATAAAAGTTAACGTCGAAAATGCTTGGGGTGCTTCTTAATGTGTTGTTCGGTTGTTTAAAGGGGATGATCAAACAATCACACTGAAGTTCTACTTTTGAATTTCACACTTTCATAATCACGATCGAATAATGCATCTGCATAATCTCTACAGTGATATTAACATTTTCTACTGCTGATTTGAACGTGTGACTTTTAAAAATCGCACCACTGAACAACTTTCTCTGAGGGACTAACATCGAAATGGTCTGATTGTCTACTTTAAAAACTACCAGCATAATATTAAGAAAGATCCTGTACTGTATGTCTATTTCTAATTGAAAGAATTTAATATATGAACCAAATAAAGGTAGGTAAGTACAAAAAGGTAGGTAAGACATAAAACTATACTTACTAATTTAATATTTAGCATGTAGCACACAATATAGCATAAGTATGTCAAAATTCATAAGTGAAAATATTCGATGGTTCGTTTCAGTGAGGGTGCACCTTTACGTGCGATGACTTATTCATAGCAAACTGAAATTTATTAGTCTAGCCCAGCTATACGCATAATAAGAAAGGTTTTACAGATCCTCCTATAATTTTCACGTTGTCTAGAAACAACAAAAAAGTTTCATCAAAATCGGTTAGTAGTTTTTGCGTGATGCTCGATCAAACAAACAAACACACAAACAAACAAACAAACAGACAGACAAAAAATCCAAAAAAATTTAATATGGAATCAGGGACACCTAAAAACGATATCGTAACTTTTTTTTGTTAATATCTTCAATACAGGGTGTAAGTGACAGCCTAGCTAATACTGAAACGGTGAACTCAGACCATCAAACTAAACAACTTTCACTTAGATAGGCCGTCAGGAAACACGAAAAAAAATCAGTTGTCCCATACAAAACTGCTGTACCTACCCGACTAAAATGTATGGGACAGCTGATTTTTTTCGCGTTTCCTGAGGTAGGCTCCATAGTGAAAGTTGTTCAGTTTGATGGTCTGAGTTCACCGTTTCAGTATTTGCTAGGCTGTCACTTACACCCTGTATACAGACATACTTCCTGTTATAGTTGTATAATAGTATAGATTAGATACCGAATGCTCTCAAACGGTGGAAGAAAACCTCACGAGGCTGCATTCGCTGAAGAAGAAATTCCGATGCGTATGTGAAGTCTACCAATCCGCTTTGGGCACGCGTGGTGGACTGACACCCATACGGGTGTATGGGGTACTAGGCGTATGAAGGCTGATGATGAAGAAATTGTATTATTGGAAGGCAAAGCCTAGACTCTAGAGGGTATTAAAAAAGGATGGGTCATACGGATGTCAAACTACCTAGGACCTAATGCAAATACCTTTCAAAAAAACTTGGAAACAGATTAAGTTGTTTCGTTGCAAAACGGCGAAGCGGCGGCGCGTATTGCTCTTCCATACTATAGCCTAGAGCATAACTTGGAAAAGGTTTTTAGTGATTTGATACGATTAGTATGGAAAGGCAATACTTACGCCGCATCACCAATGCAACGATGAACGAAGAGCATAGGAAAAGGCTCATCATAATGTAAAAAAATGGTAGCAAGGGTTGGTAGTTTTAGCAATGTTTTCGACCACCCCCAAAGGGATTCAATCAAGAATGTAATATGTATGTAGGTACAATTAGTTTAAAATGAGAATTAACTTTTCAAGGTCATGCAAATTCTTATTGTAAACTAAATAGTACGTGTAGGTACTATATAAGGTCTAACAAAATTAGCTGAAACTATTTTAAGGGGATGATCAGACCATCAAACTGAACAACTTTCTCTATGGGACCAATATCGAAATCGTGAAAAAAAATCCGCTGTCCCATACATTCGAGTCGAGTTATGATTTGCAGTTTTGTATGGGACAGCTGATTTTTTTTCGCGAATTCGATATTGGTCCAAAGAGAAAGTTGTTCAGTTTGATGGTATGATCATCTCCTTAAAATATTTTCAGCTAATTTTGTTAGACCTTATATACAGGGTGAAATTGATATCCATCCCTTTAAACTAAGAGTCGACCCATCAAACTGAACAACTTTTACTATGGGAGCAAACCAATTAGAGCAAAAAGTGCTGTTGCATAAATTTGAGTCGATTAGGCAGGTGCGGCGGGTGCAGTTTAGTATGGAACACCTGACTTTTTTTTGCTCCGATCGGTTTGCTCCCATAGTAAAAGATGTTCAGTTTGATGGGTAGACTCTTAGTGTAAAAGGATGGTAATGATATCAATTTCACCCTGTATATAAGGTCTAACAAAATTAGCTGAAACTATTTTAACGGATGATCAAGACCATCAAACTGAACCACTTTCTCTATGGGACCAATATTGAAATCGCGGAAAAAAAACAGCATTCCATACAAACCTATTCGACCTAAATGTATTGGACAGCTGTTTTTTTTTTCGTGATTTCAATATTGGTCCCATAGAGAATGTTGTTCAGTTTGATGGTCTTATTATCCCCATAAAATAGTTTCACCTTATTCTGTTAGATCTTATATAATACGGTTTTAGCTGGTCTGCGCACCTCGTGGGCATAACTTGTGTTAAAATTAAGCTTTATTTATACTTAAATAATCATTTGAAAACAAAATACGAGTAAAAAATACCTACGCCCTTGTCAAAGAGCTGTAATTTCGTTTTCTATGCCTATTATTTTGAAGTTTTAAATTTTAATTAAAACTTAATTAATAATTCGTAACTGCTTTAACGCAAATATAATGAAATACGATACTTCAAATAACTAACTCAGCTTTATTAAAAGAATATTATTTAAACTCCCAAAATAAATACATCTCTATTATTATATAAAATTCTCGTTTACGGTGTTTGTAACAAAACTCCTTCTAAACGGCTTGACCGATTCTTATGAAATTTTGTGGGTATATTCTGTAGGCTTGAAAATAGCTCGTAAAGTATATGTCAGTGGTCTTCGACGAAGTCGCTGGCAACAGCTAGTAATATTATAAAGTTTAAGGGAGTAAAAACGTTTTCTCTTTTTGCATACAGACTGATAGATTTACAGTCTTTGTTAATTAGAACTTAACCACTCTCTTTTGATTCAGTAATTCAGTCTTAAAGTACTAACTACTTAGGTGTGACAATACCCACATACCTAACGAATTTAAGCCACCCGAACGCTCCAACCCAAATCTACTTCACTTGTCTCCTCAATCCGACTGATTTTACAAAGTTAACTAATAAAATGTCAACCAAAAATCACCCTTAAAGCAAAAGGAGCAAGTGTCAAATAGAACGTATAAATAATAATGTAGGTCTCCACAGAAGCGTTTGGTGTAGCTCCGATTAGTGTTGCGACGACGTGTCCATAGTCGATTATCGAATCAAGGTCGTTATTTACGCTATGTTCGGTGTAGCGGAAGAGATACCTGTGTCGAGTAATTGATCGATACTCCATAAGGGGTATACCGTCTTGAACTAGATATGTCATAGGCTTGAGTATTAATAGTAATGGTCATAGGTAGCTTTAGGCATGAGCCTTCTTAGAAAATTTCTTTTGTAGTAATAATATAAAATGGAGTCAATTTCAGTAAAGATATTAAATATAATAAAACGGAATAAGACCGCCTGTTTTTGTGCGTTCTGAATTTCCTGATTGTTTGCTTTCTGTATACTATATTTTTTGGTGTCAAATAAAGTATAATTGATTGATTGATAGGTAATAAATCTATTCTATTGCCAAATTCACAGATTTATTGATGTTATTTTGAGATAAATACATTTTTGTGCCCCTTAAAATCACCTTCCCATAAATTATATCACTCGAAGATTGATTTGTTCTTAAAAGCATAGGTACTAGTTCCAATCATAATAAAAAGTTTTGTTTTTAGTGTATGATCCTCCTCCAAATACAATATGGTTCATTTTAGTTAGTTTAAGGATACGCTTTAGACGTTACTAGAGTTAACCTGCGACTTCGTCTGCACAAATTATATACCAGATTATAAGTCAGATTATAAGCTTTCAAACAAAAACGTTTTATTAAAATCGGTTCAGTGTTTTTTGCGTGATGCTCGATCAAACAAACAAACAAACACAAACAAACAGACAGGCAAAAAATCCAAAAATTTGTGATATGGAATCAGGGACACCTCAAACCATATCGTAACTTTTTTTGTTAATATCTTCAATGTACAAACACACTTCTGTTACAGTTTTATAATAGTTTAGATAGGGTTTATGTGTGTTTTGTATTATTATATTTTTAAGATCTGATATAACGGCAAAGTGAATGTAAGTTCCGTCAATTTTCATTCAATTAAAGTGTTATTCCACCGACTATCTACTGATTCCTCTCTTGAACAGAAATCGATTAAGCATTTTCACAAATTTATTACTGCTTTGGTATTTCTTTTTTTGAGTAACTTTGTTTAAAATTGATTGCCGAATCTCCTTGATATGTAGAAATGTATGTGTTATCGATATACGCACAGAGCAACACTAAAAGCAAAGCGCTCAACTGTGTTCCCATTCAGATTCCCGCATATCTTGATTGTGAGCTCAAACACTTCTCTATGCATTGCCTCGTGTTAATGCTGATTCTATCTTCTTGTTTACTTTTATCTTAATATTCTAACATAATCATTTTCATAGATTCTGCAGTGCTTATCAGGAGCAGACTGAAATTCAAGTTGCTTAACTTCTCTTTTGACATAGGGGTTGCATTCTGGGGAATTATCTTTTGTTATCTGGTATTTTATTCTGCTCGTTTAATGTGACAGCTGAATCGCAGTAGACAGAAATATAAAATTTGATATTTTAAATAAAAATACTAGAATCTTCATATAATTCTAGGATTTCGCCCACACTGACTCCAATCATTGTAGCTATATAAAATATATACAAATTAATTCAAATTCAAAAATTTTAACATAAAAAGTTTATTAAAAATCCGACCAGTAGTTTTTGTGTACGAACAAACGGTTTTTTTTATTGTATTTTATTGTAAATAATTTTATATAAGGTCTAACAAAACTAGCTGAAACTATTTTAAGGGGATGATCAGACCATCAAACTGAACAACTTTCTCTATGGGACCAATATCGAAATCGCGAAAAGAAAATTAGCTGTTCCATACAAACGTACTCGACCTAAATGGGACAGCAGATTTTTTTTCGCGATATCGATATTGGTCTTAATGAGAAAGTTGTTCAGTTTGATGGTCTGATCATCCCTTTAAAATAGTTTCAGCTAGTTTTGTTAGACCTTATATAGGGACACTTTATAATAAGTAGTTAGTGCAGATGTGATATGGCTAAATTTAATATTGGCCAATCCATTTCATCTAACCCTTAATTATTAATACTTATATTTTAAAATACCTAATTAGTTTTGATTGAAACTCTAGACTTTTTTTTGGATCAATAACAACGTGAAATAATGTACCTAGCTGATAAGATGCAACTTTAAGGATTGATTATTATTATCATAATTACCCAATGTACACAGGGTGTAACCGCCTCAGTGGTCTAATGGTTAAGAGCATTGGTTCTCGATACGGAGGTCGTGGGTTCGATTCCTACGGGGGACACCTAGTGAAATGTCACTTTGTGCGTTTTTCCTCAGTTGGTTAGGACATTGCACGCTGAATCAACTGATTGTCTGAAAAAAAAAATGATTTTATCTTTCGGATGGTACGTTAAGCCGTTGGTCTCGGCTACTATCTCTGCTACTACTACCAGTAGTCGTTACATAAAAACCACGTCAGAGGCCGAAAAGTGGTCTAAAAAAACTCTGACACCAGGGTTCTGCCCACAGGTAACAATAAACGATACTAGTAATATTTAAAGGATTGGTTTAGTTTAGACCATCTAACTGAACGACTTTCAATATGGAGACAATCACGATAAAAATGAGATGTCTCTTATACATTTGATTTGAGTAGGAACAACACCGATTTTTCTCGTTCTATGTTGGCCCCATAGTGATTGTTGTTAAGATTTACTGTCTGTCCCACACATTTGAGTCGAGTAGGTACTATAATCTAAACTATTATAAAACTGTAGCAGGAAGTTTGTCTGTACATTGAAGATATTAACAAAAAAAAGTTACGATATGGTTTTTAGGTATTCCATATCACCAATTTTGGGATTTTTTGTCTGTCTGTTTGTTTGTTTGAACGAGCATCACGCAAAAACTACTGAACCGATTTTGATGAAACTTTTTTTGTTTAATAGCTTATTATCTGACTTAAAATCTGGTATATAATTTGTGCGGACAAAGTCGCGGGTTAACGCTCGTTTTTGTATAAAACAACAGATTGTTTTTCTCGATATTGGCTCCATAGTGAAAGTTGTTCAATTTGATGTTCTAACTGCAGTATACAGCAATAAAGAGTACCTAGTTAATGTGGAAAGCGCCGGTAGCACCATCTATCGGCAGGCGCAGCCTGTGGTCAATATCTATCGTGTATTCGCTCGGTATTCACTCACCGACCACCATGCCGTGAGGACGTGCGCAACCACATTCACATTCTATACTATCCGTGTTTTATTATATACGTCAACCTCAACTAACCCTGAGTGAAAAGGTGCATTGTAAACTAACTAAAGCACCCCTTTAAAATATATTGTTAGGGTGTTACTCCCTGTATACTTCCGAAAGCAGGCCCCCCATTCATGAGAAGGGTCCTCTCGACCATATTCCATCATAACCCTTAAACCTCGCCAGTTTCTTATTGATGTGATTTCAAAATGCAATTACAGAAAGTTGACAACCAGCTTTTCTTTATCGATTCGCATTGAGCCCGCCTTACGTATTAAAACTCATGCCTAAAAAGGACAAAAACGACTTCGAAATCTCCACTAGGAAATACGTTAGAAACTTCCAGTTTAAATTAAAAAGATCTTGTTCTTTTTCTATTTCAGTTTCGTGAGAGATTTGTGTGAACTTTTAAATCTACCTTTCTTGTTAGAGTGTTCGGCGTTTCTCTATTTTCTTAGTGCAACGTTTGGACTTAGTGCTAAAGCTGTAACTGAAAGTATTGCATGATATTGATACTGTTTAGTTAGCAAAGGTAATTGAATACATACATTTGTACATTTATGACTCACGTTTGTATTCCGATTCGTCGTAGAAAAAAGCCTTCCTTTTAAGGAAGCAATTGTAAGCTCAGTTTCAGAATAGGAATTATAATCTATACTATTATAAAACTGTAACAGGAAGTTTGTCTGTACATTGAAGATATTAACAAAAAAATAGTTACGATATGGTTTTTAGGTGTCCCTGATTCCATTTCACTAATTTTTGGATTTTTTGTCTGTCTGTTTGTTTGTGTGTTTGTTTGTTTGTTTGAACGAGTATCACGCAAAAACTACTGAACCGATTTTGATGAAACTTTTTTTGTTTGATAGCTTATGATCTGACTTAAAATCTGGTATATAATTTGTGCGGACGAAGTCGCGGGTTAACGCTCGTAAGTATATAAAGTGGTGATACATTGCTTTTGCCCACAAAAATTCTTCATGAGAAAGTCTTGTTTATTTCTTATTCGCCTCCCCACGACAAGAAACGAGGTTGGCTTTTTATATTTTGAGAAATCAAATTGCTAAAGTGAATTTAATATACATACACCGAATATTGCAAATAGTTTGTTAATAAAATAAATGAAACCTTTTACAGGCAATAAAATTTTAAATTAATATTAATTGAATTTACAACTTAGAGTTTACAAAAGTTATAAAAGTATGATTGGATTAATTTAAGATTTGTATGGAAATTTTTGAGCTACTGTTATCTAAATCTTAATGGCACTTTTATTTGACCCATTTTTAAATAAAATTATAATAACTATTTAATTATTGTTTAATATTAATAGTGATTCTTGCTATAATTACAACCGAGAAAGGTTGTTGGTAATTGTAGCAAATGCGAAAAACGGACTCTAGATTTATAAATGTACATCCAATTCTTAGTGTTAAAGTATCTATTCTTAATGTACACACATCAAGCTATACAAAACCAACATAAGCTGGCCGCGCGACATTACAC
Source organism: Agonopterix arenella (assembly GCA_927399405.1). Taxonomy (NCBI): domain Eukaryota; kingdom Metazoa; phylum Arthropoda; class Insecta; order Lepidoptera; family Depressariidae; genus Agonopterix; species Agonopterix arenella. Next base: position 3,406,871 of record OV656704.1, read on the forward strand.
GTTTCTCGACCTACGCGCGGCCAGCTTATTTTGGTTTTGTATAGCTGCTGTCTCGCTGGGTAACAGGGTCTGCTTTCCTAGTCTGTTTCTTCGACTTCGCTCTATCCTAAAAACCAAAATCGCGCGTCGTTATACGTAACTCGACCTACGCACGGCCAGCTTATTTTGGTTTTGTATAGTTGGATGTGTCGCCGTGTGTTTAAATTTATTTTCGTGTAAATATAGGTTTCAAGTAAGTGCTAAACATTTGAAAGTTCAATTTTTACATTAAGATTTGGGTAATCAAAAGCAATTTAGAGACAACTTCGGTCAGGCAAGGAAAATTTATTTTTTCGATAGATATCAAAATGCCAAACAAAATTCGCAGCGGAAAAATTTAGACTACATTTCCACAGAAAGTAATCAACCAGTAACGCCATCTATTTAGCCAGTATGGTATTTCTTCAACTTTGAACATCATTAAGATTATCCGTGGTTCAAGTTACAAAGTTACTAAGAATTTGTTATCTCTGAAGATATACTTGTATCTTGGTGGTAGGTACCTATTTATTAGGAAGAGGTAAAAAGCAACCGATAGTTAAAATTTTTTTCTAAGCAAGTATTAGTTTGCATGCTCACTATTCATCATCATCATCATCTTGGCCGATAGATGTCCATTGCCTGGACATAGGCCTCCACTAAGGATCGCCATTACTGATCACTATTAAAATCTTTTTATTTATTTTTCGTATGGTTGATTCGATTACACTAAGACCGGATTCGACCAAACTTTGATTTATTATCTATACAAGGAACAATTTTACGCGTTTACTTTCAAACTTCATTAGTCTTCTACCTCACTAAACCCATACTAAAAGAACGAATGTATAATCTACCTAAAGAAAGAGGTCATTGTATCCGTACTTATTGCATTGTGAGGTTATATAGTTTTAATTTGTTAGGTTTATTTTTTCTTTAATTTTTTTAATTATGTGACATTGACATTTCATTAGTCTTGGTATAGGCTTTACACCGTCAAAATTGGCCGTGTAAAATTAACTCTCAACTTATTCATGGTTGGTAAAACGCAAAATCAGTTTACTCTAGAGTAACCGGCGACTTAATCTAAGAACAAAATTTACTCGCGTTTGGTCGAATCGGGCCTAAGAGAGGGATTAAAAAGTTTATGTGAAACCATTTTCGGATTAAAAAAGTTTTTATAAAGGTAATTCGGCTAGAAATTATTTATTCGGCGGATTACTGAACTGTCAAATAAAAATTATTAAATTGCAGCCCTCACATTTTCCCCTTCAGGAAACTTGTGTAGCTAATCAAAAAAACGTGCGTCGGACATTTTCCTATTACGCGGCGACAAAAGCGTGTCCTTTCATCCATTTTCTTTTAGGGTTCCGCACCTAAATGATGGAAACGGAAGCGTTGATAATTTCATCCTGTCTACCAAAAAAGACACGGCGATAACCCTAATTGATCTTGAGTGTTTATTAAATAATAATGCTTGTGAATTTTGGGAAAGTAGAGTGTCTCGTTTTGCAACTGAATATACAGGGTGAAATTGATATCAATAGCATCCTTTTAAACTAAGAGTCTACCTATCAAACTGTAAAACTTTTACTATTGGAGCAAACCCATCGGAGCAAAAAAAAATCAGCTGTCCCATACCAAACTGCAGTGCCTACTCGAATCAAATGTATGCAACAGCTGATTTTCTTTTTGCTCCGATCGGTTTGCTCCCATAGTAAAAGTTGTTCAGGAGTGCGATTTTTGGATCTCATACGTTGTACTCAGCAGTTCAAAATGCAGGTACGCATCTTTCTACCGCTGATTTGAATTTCAAAATTCGTACTCCTGGAGTATGATATTTTAAAGTCAAATCAGCAGTAGAAAGATGCATATCTCCATAGTAATTTTGTCATTTTCAACTGCTGAACTCAGCTAGTGAGATTAAAAAATCGCACTCCAGTTTGATGGGTAGACTCTTAGTTTAAAAGAATTCTAATAATATCAATTTTAGAGCTTATGGTATCAGATCAGACAAGAATTCAATCAGGATTCATTAAGGATCCAAATCAAATCAGTCTACATCAAAACGACTGCTGGACATACTTAGGCATCCTTCTTATTCCACCATTCCACACGGTGTGCCAATTCGATCCTTTTCTGACCTCCCTTACAATGTCATCCGACCAACATATTGCTTATCTACTTTTTTTACCGACCCCCGTCTTCTTGTGTACCATTTCGATACTGCTTTGGTTCGCCGCTGACGGCATCTTTCTATTCTAGCCAAGTCTCAGAAGAAGGATCTCTTTATTCTAAAGCATAGATATCGCATCAATTTACGATTGTAGTAAGTCTCTTTTTTCTTATGACGTGCCTTTTAATAGTAGAAGGAGACGAAACTATAGATATTTGTTTTTATGCTAGTGTGTGTGAAAAGTAACCGTAAACATTAGGGCAGCTGTCACTTTGGTCTAGTTGGCCTTTTCAAAATTCAAAATTCAAAATTTTTATATTCAAATAATGTCACATAGATAGCTTTTTGACATTATTTTTTGAGTCTACCACCGCGTCGGAAGGTGTTTCGTTTCCTTTGTCTATACTACTTGACACCACACACTCAAACACAAACGTCAAAAAAGTGGACATTCTTGCAATGCTCATACGAATAAGAATTGAAGAAACTATAGAAGAATAACTCTAAACAAAATCAACATAATTTTTAGCACCTCTTGAAAAATTACATCTTGTATGAGTTTTGGCGGCAAGGTAGAGTTTTTAAAGAACAAATTTAGAACACGGTATTGTTTTTTTTGGCACCACTTTTTGAGATTGATTTACATTTCTATACATTCTTATTCGTAGTATGGCTCCCTCTATGCATTTAGGTATAATCTCTTTGAGCCAAGTGTTCAATTTTGTAATAAATTATATTAATTGATAAAGCGTTACTACAGAACCCTTTTATCTCGTATTCAAAACCCATTTCACGGTTTTTTTGTCGCCTCAATTTAATTGGTGCAAGTGCTGGCCTAAGGGCAGGATATTGAATTGATGGAAAATAAAGGGACATTGTTACACGAAATCTTTTGTAGTCTTTCTTGTTTCCTGTAATGGTGTTAAAAGGTTTTATCCTTTAGCGTGCGTGTTTTTCATTATTGTAAATGAATTACCTAAGTAATTTAATGACGAAAGTTTTATTCATTCACAGACATTGATTTTAAAAGTTTATATCAATGGTAGTTATACATATTTTTGTGTTTGATTTAGTATATTATTGTTAAGTACAAATAAATAAATACGGAAAAGCTTTTAACCACAGAAAAAAAAGAACAAAAAGGAAAAAAATACTTGAAAATATTCATCATAATAAAAATAACCAGCACGGCTAGCATGCCACCCACGACAAAACGTTTGAAAGAGAAAAATGCCATGCGCGCTCTTTCTAGCATGCGTAAAATAATAAAGATGGAAGAATATCTCGATTTTTATCGTTTTTTCGGGGGTGGCATGCGAAGCCTACTAGCGCCGGGGCGGCGCCGCCGCCGCTCTAAAATTGTAAAAGTTAAAAATAAAACATACTGTACCTAGTTTTAGTATCAATCACGTAGACTAGAAAATAAAATAAAATTCATGAATTTATTTTATTTCTTCCCTTCAGTGCTGGTGTACGTGTAGTAAGCTAGTTTTTAAGATATAATTATAATCAATTATAACTTTTCAATTGTCCGTGTGGTGTCGGCTAAGAATAGCACCACCCCATTTACTCCCGTGGTTGTCGTAAAAGGCGAATAGGGGATCTACCGGAGGATGGGCAGCAGCATCCTTTGAGTACACACATTCAATCCAACTGCGATCGCCAACCCGCGTGCCAAGCGTGGCGATTATGGCAAATCCCCCCATTTTGGGCTTATGCCCAGCAGTGGACGTCTATGGGCTCATTTGATGATGATGATGATGATGATGATGATTACTTATTTTATTTTACCTTATTTTGTGCCTCTTGTATTTTTATTTCTGTATTTTACTGTTAATGTTTTGGTGTAAAATAAACTATATTCGATGTGATTACTATTCAATATAGAGCAGATTAAGCTAGAACACTTTTTTTTTCACTAAATCCCATCGTCCGTACTAGAAACGTTAATTATTAACAAAGCTTTTTCTCCATATTCTACAACTACAAATTACAATTGCATACCTAGCAGTATAAACAAATAACAAAATTAGCACAAATAAGTTACTTTAACATACATACATAAACTCACAACCGTAATCCCCTTTCGGGGTGGTCAGAAACATTGCTGCAACTATCAACTTTCTGTTCAAGAATGTAGTTGTAGCAATTCTCACCTTAGCTATTGAAGTTTATTATGTATTGTATTTCTCTAATAAGTGAATATGTATTCTTTCTTGAGAAATAAATTTCTATAACCGTAAGTTTTAGGACGGAATGATATGTTAAGTGGTGAGATGTGGCTAGCTTTTCGCCCACATAAGCACTGCATAAGAAACTCCTATCGTTCCCTCGTACGACACCTATGATAAGAATTGGTCCATTCTAAGCTGGATTTACAAGCACAGTATAAGAAAGAGTATCTATTACTACATACAGTACGGACACTCCCATCCTCCCACCAACTTTTTACCTCACCCGCTCTATCGCCCTCTGGTTACCCGGCAGTTACCTAAGAACAACACTTCAATTTCTTTGGTTTCGCATGTGCTGACGCCATCTTGTCATTTTAAATTTTTTGTATGCAGTGTCCGGACTGTGCCACAAAGCCATTATAAAATTTCTCGTATTCAACTGCAAAAACATTTTCAAAAGAACTGACATTGATCTCCTAAATCTTAAACCACCCCTAACGTAAAATCCCCTTCCGTAACCCTCATTAATCCGATCACATAAATTTTATTCCAGAGCACCCAACCAGATTAGAAATAGACTCGTTATGTTGTTTAGATAATACTGATAGTGCCTGTAAATATCAAGTGGCTTTACAATTTATTTGGTTCGCTGTTGAATTTTAATTAATTTTGTAGCCCAGTCATTTTTCGGAGTTTTGTGAGGAGAGGTGGGAAGTAATTATTAATTGGACTTTTAAACTGTAGAGGCTCATTTAGTGACAAAAAGACCATCTAAAAACATATTAAAAAAAATCGTTACGCAACATAGAAATCAAAATTGTGAGTCCCAGAAGGTTTTTAAATTAATACTAATGCACCCATTTGAATTAAATTCAACAAAATAAATTAATATTGATCAATAAAATAGGCATTTAAATTTAAAAAATGAGATTTTTATTAGAAAATAAGAATGTATTTTTCAAAACCTTCTAAGTAGACAAAAATATTTACACCATGTTCGAAGTATGTATAATGGTAATGCCTTAAACATGTGAAAAAAAATTACCATCTCGTTTTTATAACGAGATAAATAGCCCAATTTTAAATTTGAAACTGATGCTGACGAGATTTTTTAAAATTTAGCTACAAATGTACCTACAATTTGAGCTTAGAAATCTAAGCTCAAATTGTCTCTTCAATACTCATCATCATCGTCATTGTCTTGCCCATTTCTCATTATTTGGGGTCGGCGCAATATGTCATTCTCTTCCATTCATCTCTCTCAGCCATCCACATTCATACTTAACGCTCGTCTCGTAACATAACACTCGTCTCTCCGCATTACATGCCCATACCACGATAATCTATTACCCTGCAATTTTTCAGTTATAGGTGCTACTTTCAAACTTCCTCTAATATAGTCATTCCTAATATTGTCCATTCTAGTTACACAACATATCCATCTCAACATTCTCATCTCATTTGCATGCAATCGTTTCTCATCCGTCCCTTTTGTGTCTCTTCAAAACGATACGGAAAAAAATATCAATTATTAATTAGTCCAGGCTCAAACCGTAAAATGACTGGGCTATTGCAGGAGTTTTGATTATAGTTGGTCGGTTAGTGCTTAGTACATAACTGACTTTTATTTTGGTATTATCTGGTGAGTTATCTAGTACAGGCAATGACATAAAAACCTACTAAGTACAGGAGTGTATTTTTTTGAAATTGACACTTGTAATTTAGCAGTAGAAAATTGCCTTAAGGTGGTTGCAGAGGGGTCAATTTTATACAAAACTTTGACGCAAAATACGCGTACACGGTATTAATATACGAAACTTTGTATATATGAAAAATATTTTAGAAAATATAGATGCCGCGTCTCAAATAACTAACTAAATAAACAAAATATTTATAAAATAACTAAAAATAACTAAATATTTATAAAATAATTACAAAGATATAAAGCTTTGAAATTTTTCGTACAAAATTTTAAAAGCTCTATAGCTTCGTAATTATATTATAAATATACTATTCTTTCATATAAGTCCGTCTACGCGTATTGTGCGTCAAACTTTTGTATGGACTGAAACCACCTTAACTGTATGAAGTTTGTTTGAAAAATTGCACTTCAGGAAAATGAAAAGATTGATTGTCGTGTCGTAATCAGAACTAAAGTAAAGTAAGAGCGTCGTCGGTGGCGCGTTGCGGACAGGTATGGACACCCAATTATGGGGGTCCGGGATCAAATCCGCACGGGCAACATGCCATGTACCAATGAGTTTTTCTAACTTATTTACGTAATACCGACTGCTCTCAAACGGTGAAGGAAAACATCGTGAGGAAACCTGCATACACTGAAGAACAAAATTCTGATGTGTATGTGAAGTCTACCAATCCGCATTAAGCACGCGTGGTACACTAATGCCCATACACCATCCCTGAGGGTAAGCCTGTGCCCTGCAGTGGGACGTTTATAGGATGATGATGATGATGATTATTCAGTAGGCCTCGCATGCCACCCCCGAGAAAACGACAAAAATCGAGATGTTCCTCCATCTTTATTATTTTACCTACGCCAGAAAGAGCGCACACGACGTTTTTCTCGTTTAAACGCTTTGTCATGGGTGGCATGCTAGCCATGCAGAACTCAACGTACTTGCGGAGAAGAGAGAGCATTCCGAATACCATACCTAATCGACAAGAGTGTATCTTAAATAGAATGATGATGCTTAACAGAATATAGTTTCTTTAGATTTTGAAGGTGGTATTTTACTATATGCCGTGTGAGATGCATTCCATTCTGAAACTTTAGTAAAAAGTAAGTGACACTATAATTGCGAAAATTGAGCCACAAAATATTTGATTACAAAATTATTTCGTCAAAGTCAAAGTCGACATAATTTATTCAAAATAGGAGCTTGAAGCACACTTATTAAACGTCAAATTTTTTTTTGAAGCTATCACCGCGTCGGAACGTGTTGTCGCTGTTACGTTATGGCAAAGTCTATGCGAGGTGGTACGTTTGCAATATTTTTTGAGGAATCTTCTAGGTTCCCTGTTATAGCTAAAACCTGAGCTCGCTTTGCTAGTTCCATGTTTCAGATTATAATCAGAAATCAGAAAGTTTATTCATAGAAATGGGTAATACATTAAGGTGACACATAATACAAAAATAAAGTCTCTCCAAATCTTGCCCGAAGGCGTACAAATAATTATTATATGACATAATAATTATAAAGTCAAAAATTAATTCCATTATAATAATTTAAAATCAATAGCATAACATACAAGAAACATTTATTACATTCGGCATTATGTCAATGATATAAAAAAAAATAGATTCATAATTAATTGAATAGTAACAAATTAGTATAATATATTTCACATTACAGTGAGTCAGATAAAAAGTCAGAAATATTGTAATAACATTTAGCAATTAATAGTTTGAATAATTTATTTTTGAATTGAACAACATTGAGATTTTTAATATTGTTGGGTACTTTGTTAAAAATTTTCGGAGCCATACAAAAAATACTTTTATGTTTGAGGGCTGTAGCTGACGCAATGACACACAGGCGGTTTATGTGACTCAGATTCCTGTCATGAATTTGTGAACTAGATTTGAATAGTCCTGGATTGCATTTGACAAATACGGCCACCTCGAGTATATAGAGTGAGGGGAGCGTTAATCATTGCAACGATTTAAAATTCGTCCATCCTGAGAAAAAACGGAATGCTACGTTTTGGTTACCTACTATTAACTCTATTCTCTATCGAGTTGTTTGAATTTTGTATTTTATTCTTTTGGTTTATTTTTCAAAAAAAAGTCTAGCTTCAATAGTCATACGGTTGCATTCGATATATTTAGGTCACGATCGTAAACTAGCACTCTAGTAGTAATTTTAGAATGATTAATAAAATCTATACCATCCTTTTAAGGGATATTGCGTACCTATAAAAGCTTTTCGAAAACAGAATAGGAGCTATAACAATAACAGAATTTTAATCCTTCTAGTATAATAATTCCGATATACACAAACATTTTTGACTATAATCCCTTTTGTGTGGGTCAGGAACATAGATTGCAAATGAAAACAAAAATCTAGTTGGTTTTATTCTAATTTCGAAGTATATCTGACAACTATTTGCAAGAATATATCATCATACCTGACAGACAGACAGACAGACATCAGACCTTGTAAAATGTGACTAAAATCTTAAATTAAAGTTAAACAGTATATAGTAATAGTAATATAGAATTTCTTAAACTAGTATTATACAGGGTGTAAGGAAACGTATCATTAACCTTTAAGGTGGTTTCAGTCCATACAAAAGTTTGACGCACAATACGCGTAGACGGAATTAATAAAAGTAATATTTTATATATGGAAAAATAGTGTAGAAAATGTAGTTGCCGCGTCACAAAGAACATTTGCAATTTATAATATAATTACGAAGATATAAAGCTTTTAAAATTTTGTATGAAAAATTTCAAAGAATTATATCTTCGTAATTATTTTATAAATTGCAAATGTTATTTGTTACGCGGCATCTAGATTTTCTAAACTATTTTTCCATACATACAAAGTTACTTATATTAATACCGTCTACGCGTATTGTGCGTCAAAGTTTTGTATAAAATTGACCCCTCTGCAACCGCCTTAAACCACATACTCTACCCATCAAACTGAACAACTTTTCCTATGGAAGCAAACCTGTCAGAACAAAAAAAAATCTGCTATCCCATACGTTTGAAGCGAGTGGGTATTGCAGTTTAGTATGGGACAGCTGATATTTTTTTCATTCTGACAGGTTTGCTTCCATAGTAAAAGTTGTTCAGTTTGATGGGTAGAGTATGTGGTAAAGGTTAATGATACTTTTCCTTACACCATGTATAAGAACAATGTGTCGGAATTGTAGCGTGTGGCAATTGTCTTTGCCTACCTTTGACTACTTATATAGGGACTAGCCACGCATGTAATTCTACTAACAAATATTTCTGCCAATTTTTGCGGGGGGCGAGGTAACATGAAATCTGCAACTTTGGATTTTATTCCCTATAACTTTAGATTCTAATTATGAACGTTAAAAATCATGAAAAGAAGTCTCGTGTGAACCCCAAACGTTCTAAGTTCGAAATTATTATTTCGCAATTATAGGCTGTCACCTTTAGCGACAAGGTATAAAATTGAATGTAAATGCACATGATTAATTAATCTTATACCGTGGCAGAGGGGAAATGCTACCGTAAGGCTAGTCCTTATAATAAATAGTCAAAGTTGCCTACCCCAGTAAGAAGGATAGAGGCTTGAGCAACCAGTTGGTGGAAATCAGCAGCTGTTCCTTAGAAATCATCACATGCGACTCGACACAAATGTATAGAAAAGTTGATGTAATATATTTTCCAAATTTTAATGCTGGTTGGCCCCATAGTGACCGTTGTTCAGTTTGATGGTCTGAGGCCCTTTCAGTATGTATCGCATTTAATATTATACTATTCTATTTTTTTTATTATTTAATGGCGTCCGATGCGTTATCACAATTGTGCCAATGTCCCGTTATGTGGAGAGTACACGTAGGAAAATGATTAGTAGCATTTCTGCCAATGTCAAGTATAATTTATAATCTATATATATATATAGTTATAATCTCAAGTTAACGTTTTATAGTTAAAACACAAAAGAGTTTACAAAATGGCGGAGCCACGTGCAAGCCTAACAGATCAACAGACCAATACGCCCGCGTCTGACCTCCCCCAGATTCGCAGCGCGACTCCGACTAATATTATACTACACACACACACACTTTTATTTTTAATGTCCTTTTGTCTCGTATTACCAATACCTACTTCTGTTTGTGTACATATGTAAAAGACAAATAAACGATATTTAATTTAATTTAATTTACTATAAGAAAATGCAAAAAGAATGAACATGACATGTAAAATAATATGAAATCTACAAAATCAGATTTACGTGCTTTCGACTGCAAAAGTTTGAGTGAAAGAATACTTTATCAAATTCCTTGGCTTCAATACAGCAGAATGATTACCGCTCGCCTTGCAGCTTGCTGTTTTGACACTGACAAGATACCAACATTTTGTAGTTGTCGCCTGTATTGTTGATCATAGAAATATGGAATCTATTTTTCTTAGGATAAGGTGCTTTATTAAGAGTACACAATTTCGACTTAGACGGATGCTTAAATCTTGATGTCAGGTAGAACATTTTAATATTCACCTTAATTTCGATCAAGGTTTGTAGATTAGAATTGAAATCATCATCATCATCATTGTAAATCTTTTGAAACATTTCAAAGTAAGATAGACGTATCCCAGTATAAGAAAGAGTACCTACCGATGTAAAAAGTAAGAGAAAGTGTAAGGATCAAATTTGGGCCCCACTGAGTATCTTTTGTACGTCAACGAGATGTGTAATCTCTTCTCAGAGGGATCTGTGTACCAATTTGCAGACGACACCTGCTTGCTGGCGGCACACTCTGACCTTATAGCAGCACAAAAAATCATGCAAAATAACTTTGACCTCACATGCAAATCTTGGGCTTGTAATAAATGCTAGTAAAACGAAACTTATGCACATAAAATCACCATACAAGAAAACAACAATTGCACCAACAATCGTGGCTCACGAGCATCAATGTCTACATACAAGGGATACTGTGGATGTCTGAAAGTGTAAACCCCTTGAATTGGTAAAACAACAAATGTACCTTGGTCTTATAATAGATGATAACTTAAACTGGAGAAGACACATTAATCATGTATGCGAGAAGCTACGTGCAATATTATCGAAACTATCTATACTTAGATATAAGTTACCGTATAACACATTAAGAACTATGTACCTAGCACTCGCTGATTCTGTTATTACGTATAGCATAAGTAGTTACGGCCGTAGTTTTAAGACCTACTTAAGCGATGTGTTTAACTTACAACTGTCATTATTAAAAACAATAGTACCTAACAAGATTAAAAATAAATTCAAGGAAGACTGTACAAAGTTATTCCGATACTGTAATGTACTAAGCATATTTGATAAAAATTAATTACTAATGATATGTGAGGATTTTGAACAACTGCATTCATTAAAAAAAAAATCAGACCTAAGAATTTACATCACTTAACATACTTACCAATGTACGACTTACCTGCATATATAAATGTATATGGTCAACGTACTAGAGAATATATGCTTCCCAATATTCTAAACTACTTACCAAAGGAAATAGTACATGAAATATTACAATGTAAAAACAAAAAACAATGTAAAAATATTCTTAAATCTCATCTTAGTATGTAACTCATAAGTATATAAAATACAACAAGCAGGTACGCTGTGTACAGCGACTCACCTCCTGCAATTAAACCGATCAAGGTTTGCAGTAGGAAGGTTTATAGTTGGTAAAATATATTGTAACTTTTTTCTTTGTAAAATAAATTAAAAAAAAAAAAAATGTAGAGTACGACACTCCCTCCTCCACCAATTTTGATCTCACCCTCTCTTTGTAGTATGGAAGGTGGACGAGAATAAGCAGTTGATGTTTTCCTTTCCCACTCTCACTCACTCAGGGTGACTGGTAATTCGACCTATTCCTTGAAAGGGGTTATACTAGAGTTCATTTGCAACAATTTTTCCCCAGTTAACTGGGGGTCGAAAATCGCTTGTTTTCGAGTTCTCTCATTTTTAAGAATTTTTTGAATATTTCCGTTTTTCGACCTAAAAATGACAATTGTGAAAAAAATACTCCACTCTCTGCACTCTGTAAGCATTTTTCTAGTAGCTGATGAATGAGCGACTACTTTAAACTAAAATACATGTGAAAAATACCCAAAACCACCGAAATAAAAGGTTATAAACCGCAAGACAACAATTTTTTATTTGGATTTTGTTTCAATCCAAAGAGGATTACTCAAAAAAAATTTATGACACTTGGCGTACAAATTGCGGAAATAACTTCCTCAATTCCTAAGCTTTCCAAAAAGATGCAAAAGTTGTGTACTTTAGTTCAAGTTTGGAAAATAAACCTTATTAAACACGCAGATGTGAATTTTATTCAAAAAGTTATTGGTTTGGTGAAAATAAAAAAAAGAGTAAAATAATAATGTTTAGTACCTAATCATATGAAATTACAAATTTTGTTTTAAAGTTTTACATTTAAAAATCACAAGTCTTGCTCAAATTGTCTTCCTCCGTTACGTATGCAAGCACGAAGCCTGCGACGTACTTCGCTTACTGTCACTCGAGTTGAAAGCGTGTCTTTAATTTGTTGGGCAGCTGCCAAAATCCTCTCTCTTAATTCTTCTTGAGAAGAGATAGGTGTACGATACACCAATGTCTTCATATGACCCCAAATGTAGAAGTCGCATGGGGTTAGATCGGGACTCCTAGCCGGCCAAGGGATCGGGCCGCCTCGACCAATCCATCTCAGTGGATAGTTCTCATCCATCCACTGTCGCACGCCCCGGTAATAGTGGGCTGGGCAGCCATCATGTTGATACACCAAAGCTGTTCTTGTGGTAAGCGGCACATCCTCCAGCAGCGGACGTAACTCTTCTCTTAAAAAGTTTTCATAGGCGATGCCGGTTAGGCGTGCCGGCAGAAAGAATGGCCCGATTAAATTATTGTGCACGATTCCCATCCACACATTAAGTGAGAATCTGTGCTGGTGAGCTCCTTCGTTAGATTTTCTCGGATTCTGACCTTTAGGGGCCCAAAAATGCAGATTATGATAGTTTGTAATACCATCACGGTCGAAGTTCGATTCATCTGTCCACAAGATTGTTTTTAGATACTCAGGGTCTTCAATGTCTGCATTTATTAGAAATCTGCAGAAATCCATCCTTCTGACAGGATCTCCCTCCTCGATAGTTTGTACTGGCGTGTAATGGAATGGATACTGCCGTGCTGTGTGCTGAGTGAACCAGACTTTCCACTGAGACATACCAAGCTGCCTAGCCACAATTATTGTTGAAGTAGTGCCGTCTGCTTGAAAACACTGCAAAATTTGCTCCTCTTCGATTGGATCACTAACGCTAGGTCTACCAGCGTCGGTTTGACGACGTCGAACCGATCCCGTTTCTCGAATGCGCCGATATGTCGTACCAAACACGCTGACATCAGGTAAACGGCGGGTAGGAAAACGTCTTTGATAGTCTCTTCGAGCAGCAGCAGCGTCACCATCACAAAACCCGTAACAATACATGATATCCGCGTATTCTTCATTTTGGTAAGCAGCCATTTGAAAAGGAAGCTGTTTTAGCGCAGAATTTAAGTTAGTTAACAACGACACGTCCGAACTCCAAGATTGTTGAAACTAACTGATTACTTAATGAATTGAGCGAATGAGTGGGCCTCGATTGTGAACCTTAGTACAAACATTCCCGAATACTTACAAAAGAGAAACAATGTAAGCAATAAAATGAAAGAGACAGAAGCAAATCGGCATCTTGTAAGGTTCGCTTCTAGGAAATCCGCTACCTGCTCTGCCATTGTTAACAATTATTTTCAAACTCTTGTCAAAGTAGACAACATTTGCACCTTTTTGGAAAGTTTAGGAATTGAGGAAGTTATTTCCGTAATTTGTACGCCAAGTGTGATACATTTTTTTTAAGTAATCCTCTTTGGATTGAAACGAAATCCAAATAAAAAAAATTTGTCGTGCGGTTTATAACCTTTTATTTCAGTGGTTTCGGGTATTTTACACATGTATTTTAGTTTAATGTAGTCGCTCATTCATCAGCTATTAGAAAAATGCTTACTTAGTGCAGAGAGTGGAGTATTTTTTTCACAATTGTCAGTTTTAGGTGGAAAAATGGATTTTTTCAAAAAAATCTTAAAAATGAGATAACTCGAAAACAAGCGATTTTCGACCCCCAGTTAACTGGAGCAAAATTGTTGCAAATGAACTCTAGTATAACCCCTTTCAAGGAATAGGTCGAATTACCAGTCACCCTGTAGTGCTCTTCATCTCAGTGCGAGCTTGTTTTCCGGGTTAGTATCATCCCATTTCTTCTCGTGTGTGTCCAATAAAAACAGATTCAGCAGTGCTTTGTGGTTGAAAATCTAGCCCTTACAATCGCCCTCAATAGCCCTCAATTATCGTACTGAAACCGTTAAGATGATAAAGTGAGGATTGCTTTAACTGCATCATCATCATCATCTAAGCCGATAGACGTCCACTGCTGGACATTAGGCCTGCCCAAGGATCGCCACAATGACCGGTCCTGCGCTGTTCTCATCTTACGGGTTCCCGCCGCCTTCTCCGCAGGTCGTCGGCGTCTTGCTACACATGCTGCATTTTTCAAGAGATATTTGGTAGTTGTAGTAAAATTTCTGACCACACAAATAGGATTATGGTCCTGAATTTATGGATATATGCACTTAGCTTTACTTTGATATCAGAACAATGTGTAGGTATGCCTTTTTTTTTGCCTAAAACAACACTAAATAAAGCAAAATGTTCGCCAAAAACAATTTTCTACAAAACAATAATATCACCTATTGGGTCTTAGACAACAACTTGAAGTAATCCTCTTAAAACTAACTGAAACTACAATATTAACTACATATAGGTAGTACAATAGATAGACAAACGAAATACAATGTCGCAATATGAGAGACATGTTCTGGAGTTATTGTTTTGAGCTTTTACATTTAATTGAAACTTTACGGACAATACAATTCAGTTCAATGTTTTGGTTCATCATATCAGCCATTAAACGTCCACTACTGGAAATAAGCCTCCCCCAAAATGGGGGGATTTGCCATATTCGCCACGCTTGGCAGGCGGGTTGGCGATCGCAGTTGGATCGAATCAATTTATGTACTCAGTGGATGCTGCTGCCCATCCTTCAGTAGATCCCTTAGTCGCCTTTTACGACACCCACGAGAGAAAATGGGATGGTGCTATTCTTAGCCGACACCACACGGACAATTGAATAGTAATAATTGATTATAATTATATCTTAACAACTAGCTTACTACACGTACACCAGCACTGAAGGGAAGAAATAAAATAAATTCATGAATTTTATTTTATTTTCTAGTCTACGTGATTGATACTAAAACTAGGTACAGTATGTTTTATTTTTAACTTTTACAATTTTATTGAGACATTTTATTTATAAATTTTACATGTTTTGGTTGATAACCGCTTAATATGACAAGTGCTTTATATTAGTCGCTCTGCACATGTCCTTCCATCTGAAAATTAGAAACATTCTGTGCCTGAAGTCAGACTTAGCTGCAGCAGTGATGGTGGCAGAGGAATGTAACCGGTGGTCGGTCGGTCGGTACCTGCGTCTTTTTAACCCACCCATAAGAAGCGTATGCAGCGTAAAGCGTGAAACCATGGTGAAGCTCAGCGGTCGCGACGGGTCTATGATCGCGCGGTGTTCCGGGGACGGGGCACTGGCAGTCAATTAGCAAAGTCGGTACCGCGCGCTGGCAAGTCGGTACCGGGACAAGCTACCTCGGGCCCCCGCAAAGAACATTATAAGAGGGATTAGAAATGCAAAGTAGCACTTTTGCTTCGGAGACGGCTGTCGCCACTTGTCTTCCCGCTCACGCTGCTACAACTACTCATGCTCTCTCGCTCGCACCATTCCGCGTGTCTTATGGTGTTATGCAAATCATTGCATAACCTGTGGCGACGCGTTCCACGCCTACTTTGCACTTCTTATAATGTTCTGTGGGCCCCCGCACATTCGACCTCTATTAACCTGTCGGGATCGCTTGAGCTTCACCACAAGCAGTTTTTATTACACTATGGTGAAACTGTGAATCTGTGAAATTGTAGTTCGCAGCCATGGAGGATGGCGTAATTCGTGTCAACGCCCTGGCACGAGTTACGCCAGCCTCTGTGTTCACAGCAGGTCAGCAAGTTGCTTGTGTGAAGTTGTTAACAAAATCAGCAGTGGAGATGATAGTTGCTGATGATGATGATGATGAGATATCAATGAACGCTTGGAGTAGCGTCAGCAGGGTGTTTAATATTAAGTATTATTTTATATTATGTTGTTCGACCCATAATTCGTCTATTTGACTTTTCAATCAGTCAAAATCTCAAACTTAAAACGTTGATAGAACTAAATTACACACTTCCTTCACACTAAGGAACCTCAGACAAAATGCAGCAGTAGAAGCGTCCAATATGTGGTCGCATAACACAGTCAAGTTGACATTTGGCTGGATTGTTCATTCTGCTATTAAAGTCCATTGACAGAACTCTTGTTTCCAGGCTGGTAAGGTAGAATGTGGCTCGTTTCATGGGACTTTGTGTAAGGATGGAATGGTAGATTGTTCTCTTGTAGTTCGCAACTTCGCTAGTTGGGTGCGACCGCGGCACGGAGCGAGCATGATGTTTGATAAGGAAGTGTACATTCGGTTGTACAGTTTTGTTTTATTTATTTCTGTTCTTATATTTGCATATACTATTTAACTATGGACAAGCTACGCGTGTAATTCTATTAACAAACATTTCTGCCAATTTTGCGGGGGGCGAGGTAACATTAAATCCGCAACTTTGGATTTTATTCCCCATAACTTTAAATTCTAATTTTGATTGTTAAAAATCATGAACAGTAGTCTCGTGTGATCCCCAAACGTTCTAAGTTCGAAGTTATTGTTTCAAAATCATAGGCTGTTTAGTTTAGTGATAAGGTATAAAATTGAATGTAAATGCACATGATAAATTATTCATACCGTGGCAGAGGAGAAATGCTACCGCAAGGCTAGTCCTTAAAATAAATAGTCAAAGTCAGTTGCTCTGGCTAGTCCCTAGTTTAATGGTCTTAGTATATTTGCGATTATTTTGAAAATTATTTAACTTATGAAGAACGCTATGTTGGAGAGTATGCCCCACTTCCTCTCCTATTATTCGTGAGGAAGAGAGGAGACTTTTGCCCTACATTGGCTACAAACTTTACTTACGCTATGAGAATATTAATTTTACAGGCATTTCCAATGTTGCGTTTAAAGGTCGCTGTTTCTTTGAAGACGTCTTTTCCAATCTCTGATGCATTTGACATCTACTAATGACAGGATCTTGTAGCAATTTTGTTTTCCATCAATATGTCAAATATACGTTATATTAGGTGGTTTTTAATAATTTATTGAGGAAATTACTTCTGATAAGTCTCTAAGTTTGCTATGAAATTCATAAGTTCCATTTTATTTCGTCAAAGTCAATACTAATCTTCTCTACCGATGGGATCTACCGGAGGATGGGCAGCAGCATCCTCTGAGTACACACATTCAATCCAATTGCGATCGCCAATCCGCCTGCCAAGCGTGGCGATTATGGCAAATCCTGGGGGGATTGGGGGAGGCTTATCTCCAGCAGTGGACGTTTAATGGCTGATATGATGATGATGATACTAATCTTACCGTTATTATCGAATACCAATAGGGATTCCTTGTCTGATTTTCGATTTGTTCATGGAAATGCAAAGTAAAAAGACATTACCCACGAAACGAAATGTATTCGTTTCAAATCGTATCACTACTAACGAATGAGTATGATGAAAGTACAAATACAAAGAGTATTATAGCTAAAATTATACAGAAAATAGGAGGAATTGGGTTGGGTTCGGTTGGGCAGCGTTCGGGAAGCTACGTAGTATCTTCATGTCTTAAAACGAAAGTCTTCGATCAGTGTGTGTTGCCAGTGATGACATATGGAACAGAGACGTGGTCGTTCACTCAAGGCCTCATAAAAAGGCTGAAAGTCACCCAAAGAGCAATGGAGAGGGCTATGCTCGGAGTTTCCCTGCGAGATCGAATGAGAAATGAAGAGATCCGCAGAAGAACCAGAGTAACTGACATAGCCCAAAGAGTTGCTAAATTGAAGTGGCAGTGGGCGGGGCATATTGCTCGCAGAACCGATGGCCGATGGGGCCGAAAAGTTCGCGAGTGGCGACCGCGTACCGGAAAGCGCAGCGTGGGTAGGCCCCGCACACGGTGGACCGACGACCTTGTGAAGGCGGAGGGAACCCGTTGGATGAGGGCAGCGCAGGAGCAGTGGACGTCCATCGGCTGAGATGATGATGATGATGAGGAGGAATTACATACTTCCCAATGAAATGGAAATTATCCTTTTCTATCGTGGCATTTCTTATAAAATTCAAATTTACCTCTTTTGTAGGCGAAACGGAATTGCGCAATGTCTTTTCTAAATAATATTTGGTCATTGACAAGCAGCCAAGAGGTGCTTTTTCAATCTTTAATTGTATTTGATTCACAATAAAATTGTAACCGAGGTCTGGTATTTTAACTCGTGATATTTATACCTTATACCATATTCAGTATATCCCAATTTCACTAACAGTGCCCAAACTCTCCTTAGTGAGCCCGTCGCTGCTTTGTTGTGAACAGTGTACCTCTATAAAGTTTCTTCGGGATGTTTACCTTCACAAAAGCCAGCTTTTGTAAAAATTATAGTACTAGGTACTATAATTTTTTATGGAGGTGCCACTGGGAATGTTCCTCCATTGAAAAGGGAAGATCTTCCACCAGGCTATGTGTGAAGCCTGGGGACCGTCCGTGGCCCAACAGTTCTTGGAACAGCAACAGTTGGACCTTGTAAATGTATCGAATCTCTGTGATTATTTTCTCTTGCGCGATGTATGTCTTGCATTCGATTGTAAACCTTATTTGTAGTAGATAACAAGTTACGTATTCACGGTGAACGTTGTCTTTGTAAGGAGCATATTTCCGAGAGCGACGGTATCGCCATCTGTTGGCATCTTTTTGCTATAACTTGTGGGTGCTAACTGTTAGTATTTTAACACAAGGAAACTAAAAACTATCTTAACTTCAGCCCACCACCCAGAATCACTTTATTACCTGGGCAATAAAGCACATTACTAACAACATTCATTCCTGTAAATCTAATTCAGCTAAAACAAAGAAAACTAACTACAATAGTCCCTTCCCTTCCCGTCCCCTATACAGCAACTGATCCGTACATTTTCAGTTCATTTATTCTGAATAATTCCACTATCTCGGACGCATAGAGTTAATTCCCGGACCCCTTAAATAGAGGTTCACCTTGAACAGAATGAAACCGATTAAAACGTTCAAATTAATTACTCGACAAATACGAAGACAATTATAACTACGTTAAAAAAAGAACTTTAAGGTTCAAAAAGTTGTATTTGTGAATTAGAAGAGACCTTCGATTAATCCATCATCTTCAGCCTATATCGACGGCGTACTGTGAAAACCTCCAAAAATTTTCTCAAGTAAACTTTTACCACATTATACTTATTTATAGGTAAGGAATACTTAGAGCTCTGCTTTAGAGAATTATTCTAAATACTATATTTATCAAAAAACTATCAAAGGTTAGAGGGCTTCATACAAAAAACGTTCCACTGCAGGGCACAAGCCTACCCTCAAGATCCATCACGCGTGCCCAATGCGAATTGGTAGACTACACATGCACATCAGAATTTCTTCTTAACTGCCTCCGTGGTCTAATGGTTAAGGAAGCATTGGCTCTCGACACGGAGGTCGTGGGTTCGATTCCCACGGGGGACACCTAGTGATATCTCACTTTGTGCGTTTTCCCCCAGTTGGTTAGAACATTGCAGGGTGAATCGCCTGATTGTCTGAAAAGAAAAATGATTGCGTGCTTCGGATGGCACGTTAAGCCGTTGAGCCCGGCTACTATTTCTGGTGGTAGTAGTTGTTACATAAAAACCATGTTAGAGGCCGTAAGGCGGTCTGAAAAAACTCTGACACCAGGGCTGTGCCCACACGATAAGAAGAAGAAGAAGAAGAATTTCTTCTTCAGCGTATACAGAATGTTTTCCTTCACCGTTAGAGGAGCATTCGGTCGGAGCAGCAGGAGCGTCTGTTATCTGTAGTGAAACTCACGCTAGTTGGTTAAACACTGGTTTATTTCTAAGTACCCACATACATATAATATACTACATCTCTTCCCTCCAGACATTAAAAGGGTTTTATAACAAAAATCTCACTATTAATAAACAAAGTACTTGGTAACTGGCTTAGCTTAAACATATTATTCATCCTACTCACCAAGGCATCTTAACACTACTACATAACCAACCGATATTGGTAAGTGATAGTAAGATCAAAGATACAGATCATCATAATAGTATGTACTAGTAATATAATGTTATCTTTTTTTTTTTCTACAAGTGTAAATTTACTATAAGTGTACACATTCTTATAGGGCAAGTTGGTAGTTACAGCAACGCCTCTGACCACCCCGAAGGGATCACGGTCGTGAGTCTATGTATATAGGTTTGTTAAGTATTTAGTTTAGTTTTGTATTTTAGCACAAAGTCCTTATAAATAAGTTAATAAATAAGTTCCTGGGATAAGTACCTAGGCGACAAGATTTGTACCGATTTATTCCTTACTGGACCCAAAAAACAAGTTTGACAGCATTCGTGCAGTTCTTTCCTTAGACCTTGTCATATCGACTATTGGTGACAATGATACCGGAGAGACCTGACTTGGAGTAGCCGACGAACTGGTATTTTCACTCACACTACTACCAGAGCTCCGGCCCCACGGCGACGACGTCGGTCGCGGCGGCGTCGGCGTCAGGATGCTTTTCTTTCGTTTCGGTACTGCAGTCTTCCAAATCGCACTCTGCTGTCTGCTTTTCTCTGAATCAATGTTTGTTTGTTGTGACGACCTAGCTACGAGATCATACTGTAAGTCTCTAGCCTGACGTACTATCAGCTGACTTCGATTACGCCGGTATCGACATCCATGCTCATCTTCGACTATATACGATCGCGATTCCGACGCGCAATCCACTATCGAGACTGGTTTCCTACTACCAACATTATCAACTAATGTCGCCTGGTCACCTGGCGACAACTGCTCGAGTGACCTTGCTGACTTATCATAATGATGTTTACCTTTTTCTTTATGGGCCATTAGAGACTGATAATTTCGCTCATTATCAACCTTTTCGCTCAGTAACTTTGTACTAATCGGTAACTTCGTATTTAAACGTCTTCCCATTAATATTTGTGCTGGTGAGTCTATACCGTTTCTTGGTGTTGATCGAAAATTTAATAAACTTATTGCAATATCTTGACCGGAATTAACGCATTTTTTAATTAGATTTTTAACCGTCTGTACAGTCCTTTCGCTCTTTCCATTAGACTGTGGGTACAGCGGAGTCGACGTTATGTGTCGTACTTCCCATTGGCACATAAATGTATTAAACTCTCGCGATTTATATGCCGGACCGTTATCGGTCACCAGCTCGGCCGGTATACCGTGCCGTGCAAACTGTTCTCTCATAAAGTCGATCACGTTTTTTGAGCTCATACTTTTTAGTTCCCCGACCTCAACATAATTGGAAAAGTAATCCACTAATATAATGTATATCTTTTTCTTATACTCACAAATATCCGACGCTAGTTTGTGCCAGGGCAGCGCCGGGACGGCGTGCTGTAGAAGTGGCTGGCGGCGCGGACGGGGCGCGTGCAGAGCGCAGGCAGCGCAGCCGCGCACCGCACGATCCACGTTCGCAGCCAGCCCCGGCCAGAACATAACTTCGCGAGCGCGCCGCTTGCACCGCTCTATCCCTAAATGTCCTTCGTGGACGCGTGATAACATTTCTTCTCGTAAAGCACGTGGAATAAAAATACACTCACCTTTAAAAATAATTCCATCCACATAATGTAATTGCTCGCGGTATGGCCAAAATACACTCATGTCTATATGTATATCGCGCCTATTCTTAGGCCAGCCGTTAGCTATGTATTTTATTAACTGCTTACAGTCACTGTCAGTCGCGGTTTCTTGTTTTATTAGCTCCATTTTCTGTTGGCTAAACGGCACATTACTAATCATAAAACACGCCTGAATCTCTACTTCGTCCGTAACGCGATCGTTCATGAGTTCTTTCAGTGGTGCTCTCGACAGTGTGTCTGCAATGTACATATACTTGCCTGGTGTATAAACTACCTTGATGTCGTATCCTTGCACCCTCATCATCATGCGCTGCAGTCGTATGGGAACCGAGACCAAAGGCTTGATAAATAATGCCTCCAGCGGCTTGTGGTCGGTTTGCACGGTGACGTCAGACCTGCCATAGACGTACTGCCTGAATTTCTCGACCGCGAATACGATCGCCAGCATTTCCTTCTCTATTTGAGCGTACCTGGTCTGCGTGTCAGTGAGCGTCAGCGAAGCGAACTCGACAGGCCGGCCGGCCTGCAGCAGTACGGCGCCCAGCGCCACGCTGCTGGCGTCCACAGACGGCACGACCGGCGTGCGCTCGCAGTACAGCGCCAGCACCGGCGCACTGACCAGCTTGCTCTTCAGTGTATCCACGGCCGAGGAGTGCTGCGCCTCCCACACCCATTCGGAGTCCTTTTTCAAAAGAGATCTCAACGTATTCACACACTCCGAATAGTTTTGAATAAATTTCGATAGGTAATTCACCATACCTAAAAACCTCTCTAGAGCCTTCCTATCACTCGGATAGGGCATTTCAGTTATGGCTTTCACCTTAGAGTCATCCGGCCGCATACCGTCCGCATCAAATTTGTGACCTAAGTATTTTATTTCGTGCGCACCAAATTTACACTTTTCGCTATTGAACTTTATACCTACGTCCTGTGCGCGCCGTAATAAACACTCCAATCTCGTGTCGTGCTCATCCTTCGTGCGCCCCCACACGATTACGTCATCGATGAACGACTCGACGCCATCTAGATCTTCTAAAAGTTGTCTAAGCTTCGCGTGGAATACCTCAGGCGCACAGTTTATTCCGTAAGGTAGACGTAGGAACTGGTACCTGCCGAACGGAGTAGCGAAGGTGCAGAGGTCTGCACTGTTGTCGTCGAGCTGCACCATCCAGAACCCGCAGCGCGCGTCCAGCACGCTGAACACGGTGGCGCCACGCAGCCGCGCCGCCAGCTCTGCCATGGTCGGCAGCGAGTAGTGCGCGCGCCGCACCGCGCGGTTCAACGGTCGCGGGTCCAAACAAACACGAATGCTGTCATCCTTCTTTGGTACTAAAACTATGGCATTCACCCAGTCCGTTGGATGTGTAACCTTTCTAACTACACCCAAACTTTCCATTCTACGCAACTCTTCTAATAATTTACCTTTCAGTCCTAGTGGTATTTTTCTAGTCGGGGATACGACCGGTTGTATATTGTTATCAACGATTATAGTGTACTTACCGGGTAATTTACCTAGGCCTTTAAACAAACATGAATATTTCTCAATATTTATTGAATTAACAGTTTGCACCCTATTGATTAAACCCATCGTAATGCAACCCTCCAATCCGAGTACATTCTGACATTTTAAATCTGCAACGACGAATGGCAAAATATAACTTTTATTATGATAAACAAACGTTATGTCATCCGCGCCTATAATAGGCAGCGGATTACCAGTGAAGGAATGTACTCGTTTGGTAAACGGCTTAAGGTTGCTAATCGATAAGCCCAACCGCACATATTCCTTTTTAGACAAGACATTGATCATAGAACCTGTGTCTATTTTTAACTTAATGTTTTTCCCGTTGCATTTCACGACTTCAACCCATTCTTTACACGTTTTGTTCTCACCGATCGTATTGACGTAGAATAAATCCTCACCACTGTCCTCACCGTCACTGTCCGCCGATTCTACACTTAAATTTAGCACTTTACGAATGACTTTTTTATGCTCACACACTCGCGAAAAGTGCCCTTTTTTATCGCACACAAAACACACAGCATTGCGTGCGGGACAGCGCTCGTCCCCGGGACACCGGCCGCTTCCACAAGCAGCGCAGGGCGCGCGCGCAGGCCCCCCGGACGCGCCGCCGCGCCGCCGCGCTCCGCCACGCCGCGCCGGCGCCGCGCCGCGAGCCCCTCGTGCACTCGCTCCGCCCTGCATCGCGTTAACCTGTACGGCACCCGACGAGCCGTCGATGCGCTGCCCTTCCTCTTTAGACATCTCCGCCGCCTGACAGATTTGTATGGCCTTCGATAACGACAAGTCGTCGGTACGAAGTAATCGATCTCTCACGGTGTTGTTGACAATACCACACACGATCCTGTCACGTAACAGACTCTCCTGTAGTTCGCCGAACTCGCACTGTTGACTCAATACGCGCAGAGCTGTCGTATACTGATCGATGTTTTCTCCTTCTTCTTGACCGCGTGAGAAGAATTTGAATCGTCTGACCGTAATGTTCGGTTTCACACCGAAATACTTATCAAATTTTTGTAACAGACACTTGACGTCATCCTCACTTTCTCCTTCAGCGAATGTGAAGGTCGTATATACCTCGTAACCCTCTGATCCGATGAGGTTAACCAACAAACTAGCCTGGACTTCCTTAGGCTCTCTGCTCACTCCAGAGGCTTTGACGAATACGTCGAATTGCTTCCGCCATTTTTGCCACGCTTCGGACCGCGCAACCGGTCCACCTTCGAGCGACAATTCCACTGGAGGACGCGCGTGTTCCATAATTTACGTTTATTCACAGTAATTATCTTGAGCGATTACAACTATTTTTTACTAGTTCGAGTCCGTTTTATACAAATAAATCGATTAAAACGAGCCACCGCTGTCACCATGTAGTGAAACTCACGCTAGTTGGTTAAACACTGGTTTATTTCTAAGTACCCACATACATATAATATACTTGTCACATATTTATTTGTCACATAATTGTACACACAATGGATATAAAAATTATTTTGTGCATTCAATATTATCAGCCTATATACGCACAGCAGGGCACGGCCTACCCTCAGAGAGGGTGTATAGGCGTGAGTCTACCACGCTTGCCCCATGGGGATTGGTAGACTTCACATACGCTTTCATTCAGTATTACGAGTATTTATTTATTTTAATGCAGGCACTACATTCTCGCCGAGAACAGCCAAGAACGTGAGTGTGGATGCCCTTCATTGTTCTCGTGGCGCCTTTGAAAGTGTCGGCTTAAGACGTTACACAGATACAATGATACACATATTTGAAAAAGCATTAACAAAGGGCTGCATAGACAATTTATTGACACCTTCTATGATTCAGACACCTTTCGTAGCTCTTCTGCATTCTTGTTTCAGAAAATGCATTATTATTTTTATCTTCGCATTTCGATTTGATCTGTATTACATAGCAAGGTATATAGGTAAGATTTATTTTTTTAAACCAAAAATCTTTCAAGATTCTCTCGGACAGATATATAGACTGTTAAAAATATATCTAAAAACTTAATACTATCAACAATGAAAAGCGTAAAGCTTTTTGCGAAGCTTATTTAAATAACAAAATGGTTAAACGCGATGTCAAGTTTAATCTATTCCCAACTCTACCCGTAAAATCTCCTGGACCTCGAATAAAATTTATGGCCCAGGCTTAATTTGTTCCCTCTAAAATGAGATTTAGACGAATTTGCTTAGTTGGGGTTATGGAGCATAAATTATATCTTAGGTGCCATTTAGTTATGCTTACCGTCTTGGATATTGTTGGGTTTACTTTGGACTAACGAATAGATTAAGATCCCGTCACATATTTTCTATACTCATAAGTTTAGGTAATGATACATTTTAGGGGTGATATGATATGATATTTTAATAAGGATCCTAAAAAAAATTTTATCACCAGTTTGATGTTGTAGTTGGTTTGGGTTTGGATAGCAAACGATTGAAAAAAAACGTGTTATTTCTTTTATGTTAGTGTATTCTTCTCCTTCTTTTCGTGTCAATGGTTCTACAATAGTATAATATGGCGGTTTGGTTGTGATATTAATATATAGAAAATAAAGAAAAGCTGATATTTCATACGTGAGCGCCATCAAAACTAGTTCAATAGATTTCGAGTAAATCTTCTCCATTGGCAAGACCGAAAACGACGTGGCAATTTTCTCTATGTTGCGACTGGATTTATGGGGGTTGTGCGGGCTACAAACGTATACTTATGCATGAATAAATTGATAAGCTATAATAACGTACAATGTAAACTGTAGTATTGTAATTATGTACGCTACCCGTACAGGGGTAACCCTAATTTAAGAATATTTGATAAGTTAAGTTTTAATTTGGTATACAAATAATTGCGTAAAGAAAGAGCGTACAAATGATCACCGGGAGCAACAATTTTGCAAATGGCTATCAGAGGGTTGTGACCGGTCTCAGAGTGCCAACCATATTTGGTTTTAGAATCCTTAAACTAAGACATTTCCACTGTAAAATGTATCATTGCCTAAACATATGAGTGTAGAAAACTTGCAACGGGATCATAGAATAGAATGGCTTATGACATTTGAAGTTCCACTAAGGGACTGCTCATTTATTACGTAAGACATTTCGAGATAGTTAACATTTTATGTTCTTGTTTCTTGAAGCGTGTATATTTGTTAAACTTCAGTAAGATCAAATGTACCCGAAACCGGTGAGTGCGATAAATGTAGAAGAAATGAAAGACGGTTTTCAGGATTGACTCAAGTGTTTCAGGTGGAGATTAGGGTGTATGATTTATTTTGTCTTCACTATCACTACATAGTCACAAACAAAGTCGCTTCCCGCTGTCTGCCTGTCTCTATGTATGCTTAGATCTTTAAAACTATGGGATGAATTTTGATGCGGTTTTTTTTTAATAGATAGAGTGATTCAAGAGAAAGGTTTATATATGAGCTTTGCATCCGTGCAAAGTCGGGGCGGGTCGCTAGTCTCCAATAAACAGCAGGTGAAACATACAACTCAATTTTTTATTTATCAATAAAGTCTTAAAATGTATTCAGATACTGAAACTAAATTTTCTCAAACATGATTTTTTTTCACCTTACAGATGTGCAGATTTTCTATGGAAGACCCAAAAACTTTTCTCATTTTTAGACCCATGTATGTTCGAAGAAAGTGGTTTCGTCTCATTTTCATTATCGTTTTTTAATTAAAAATACGGGCGTATTGTACCTACGCGTAGGTGTAATATTATGTAGCCCAGTTATTTTACGGAGTTTTGTTAGGCGGGGTAGGGAGTAATTATTAATTGGACTTTTAGACTGTAAATGGTGCCAGACCATTTAGTGACAAAAAGACTATCTTAAAACATTAAAAAAAAAATCGCTACGCAACATAGAAATCAAAATTGTGTGTCCCAGAAGGCTTTTTAATTAATAATATTAATAGCAATACACTCATTTGAATTAGATTTAAGGATATAAATTATTTTTGAGCGATAAAATAGGGATTTCAATTTAAAAAAATTAGGTATTTCTTAGGAAATACGAATGTATTTTTCAAAACCTTCTAAGTAGACAAAAATATTTACACCAAGTTTGAAGTATGTATAATGGTAAAGCTTTAAATATGTGTAAAAAAAATTTACCATTAGATTTTTTAGAACGAGATAATAGCTAAATTTTAAAATTGGAACTGTTGCTGACGTGATTTCTTTTTATTTTGGTACATTTCGAGGCTCAAATCGGCTCTTCAATATTGTACCGAAAAAATATAAAAATTATTAATTAGTCCTGGCTCAAACCGTAAAATGACTGGGCTAAAGTGTGAAACATTATTTCGGGTGAAATTTAATCAAGCCTTTTTTGCTGCTGGTTTTGAATACTAAAATTACCTATAGACTTTTATTTATGTTCTAAAATAAGGCCTAGAACCTGATAAAAAAAGCCTTTGCCTTTGCCTCCTAATAATTCTTTCTTTTATACCTTAGGGATTTTTATCATTAATCTTCTGAACTATAAATAACTATTCTTTACTATTTTCAGCATGATTATTACTTTTATAGGATCGCACAATATACTTACATACTTACGCTCAGGTCTCATGAGGGTAGGCAGAGAATTCGGCATGTCATATAGACACGCTTTCACGTAAACTTTTTTATGGTGGATTCAGACGCGCGCGATCAAAACTACATTCAGCGTGCACGAACATGAAATCGAGCTCAAGCAACCTTTCTCGCCTCTGCTTCTTGTTCCTGCCCGTTGAATGTCGCATTGAACAGACGCGTCGTGTCGTTGCACCGCTTGAACCGCCGAGCTGCTTGCCGGACTGCTTTCCTGGCTGCGTGGCGCACGTCTGAACGCGCCATTACATATTTGTATACCTACACTTTCGTTGGTTCTACATGGTGTAACCAAATACCCCAGTAATACTTAAGGGGGTGCTTCAGACCATCAAACTGAACAACTTTTACTATGGAACCAACTTCGAAATCATGTTTTCAATTTCAAATATTTATTGCATTGCTATATTGTAGTACATACTTACATACATACATATCCTCACGCCTATGTCCCACTACTGGGGTAGGCAGAGACAACAGATCGCCATATGCTAAGATTCTGACACACATCTCTCGCCTCCTCAACATCCATAAGTCTCTTCATGCAAACTCCCCGGTTCCGAGTACATTTTATTTGGCCCTTCAGTACGCATCCGATTTCGTCAGCATACGTGCGCCTAGGGCGACCCCTTTCAACCATGCCATTCACATTTGCCTTGTAAATTTCATACTGAATACTTGTGGTCAGGAAATCGTACAAAGATCCGGTAGGTACCGGGCCAGGAGGTTCTGTTGAGGGTACTACGACTACACTCGTTTCCTTTCACAGAGATGATCAATAATTCAATCTTGGTTTGTTCTCCTCGGACTATCTTCCGTCCCTTCCGCTGTCACTGAATTGCAACATTTCACCTTTCACATCTTGTGATGTCATATCATAAGGAAACCTAAAAACTCTGAAGAAGAAATTCTAATGCGTATGTGAATTCTACCAATAGGTACGCATTGGGCACGCGTGGTGGACTGACGCTTATACCCTGTGTGCCCTGCAGTGGGACGTAGGCTGATGATGATGACCTTTAATTAATTTTCTCTATATTCGTTATTAAACCATTATTATAGGTTCAAGAGCAACACCATATTTATACAGCGCCGGCATTCTCGTTTAATTAATTTTCGTAATTTAATGAAGTGGTTTGTCTTCTCATTTCTAACTTACTGTATACAATGGATACCGACCTAGATATGTACCTACATACATTATATAAAATACAAGGTATAATAAAATACAACACCATAGTAATATTTAAAAAGGTTTAGATTCAGACAATCAAACTGAACAACTGACACTATGAATTGTATATGCCTGTTGGCAGATCAAAGCGGAAATTCGACTATTGTCAAACTTTTTTCTACCTGTTATATACAAATAAATAATGTTGATTGAAGAAAAGTCGAAATAATAAAAAAAATCTGCTGTCCCATACATTTGAGCCGAGTTGGTGCAGCAATTTTTGTATGGAACAGCAGATTTTTTTCCCTTTTTTGGGTCAATAGTGAAAGATGTTCAGTTTGATGGTATTGGTCTAAACCACCCATTTAAAAATATTTCTAGAGTGTTTCATTACACCCTGTATAATCTTTGGTTAAATTAAGATAGCGGAAGATACGTTACGTTCATACCTTACGTACACGAATAATGGACCTGTTTCTACCACAGATATATTTACCCACACAAACGAATGTTAATATTATACCTCAGCAAATAAAGCAAGACGATGTATCGCCGTAATCTCAATCATGCACGCGTGTCATGCGAATGCCGCTCGGATTCCAACTGAGTCAAATTAGGCGACGGGGGCTCAATTTATGCGGTCCATGCGCTAAAAGACTAGAAGCTAGTACCATATCTTCCGCTATTTAAATTTAATCAAAGTGTTTAATATAAGGTGTATAATATAAGGTCTAACAAAATTAGGTGAAACTATTTTAAGGGGATGATCAGACCATCAAACTGAACAACTTTCTCTATGGGACCAATATTGAAATCGGGAAAAAAATCTGTGGTCCCATACATTTAGGTGGAGTACGTTTGTATGGAACAGCAGATTTTTTTTTCGCGATTTCGATATTGGTCCCATAGAGAAAATTGTTCAGTTTGATGGTCTGATCATCCCCTTAAAATAGTTTCAGCTAATTTTGTTAGACCTTATAATTACATATCTACCGATACCAAAGAAACCGTACTCTAACGCTGATACGAACATAAAATAAGTACCTTTTTTTTTAGGTAAGGAGGAGTAAAATGAAAAACGGATACATACAAAAAATTACACAATTATTTATTTATACAAAAACGCCTTGTCAAAATACTTTATACAACGTTGTTATAATTACAAAAAAATTAACAAAATGCGTGCAATGACAATTATGAGTGGATTTAATGAATATTTCAGCAATCATTGTTGTAATGAATCAAATTAATTATCAATCATACAAATGTAATATTAAATACGGTTTTTTACAGAGCAATTTTTTTTCAAATATAACCCGTGACTTCTAATAGTATTCGCGCAGAAAATTGCAGCAGGCCTGTCTCAGTCCACAACTCAGATACGTTTGACAGGCCGGACCCCGCCATGGGGTGCATCGTCGCCCATTGACATAAACCGGGCACTACATTCTCACCGACAACAGCCGAGAACGAGAGTGTGGATGCCCTTCATTGTTCTCGTGGCGTCAAAAGCCGTAATGCAGGCACTACATTCTCGCCGAGAACAGCCGAGAACGAGAGTGTGGATGCCCTTCATTGTTCTCGTGGCGTCAAAAGCCGTAATGCAGGCACTACATTCTCGCCGAGAACAGCCGAGAACGAGAGTGTGGATGCCCTTCATTGTTCACGTGGCGTCAAAAGCAGTAATGCAGCACGGCTAGCATGCCACGCACGACAAAGCGTTTAAACGAGAAAAACGTCATGTGCGCTCTTTCTGGCATACGTAAAATAATAAAGATTGAGGCACATCTCGATTTTTATCGTTTTCTCGGGGTGGCATGCGAGGCCTACAGGCACTACAATCTCGCCGAGAACAACCGAGAACGAGAGTGTGGATGCCCTTCATTGTTCTAGTGGCGTCATAAGCCTTGAAATTTCTCATTTTTATTTTCCTTGAAAGTTCTCGGCGAGAATTCTTGGCGAGAACTTTAAAGAAAAGTCCTGGCGAGAGCGAAGTGCCGGTTTAAGGCGCATTTTTCCTGAATCACGCGTTCGAAATTCGAAAAATCTGATTGAGTGAACATCTGTTACGGTAGTGACTATTAAATAATCTGTGACTGAAGAGTTGAATTTGGAATTTCCCAATTCAATGACTGAAGTACGTACTTAAAACCATAAAATGCTCATAACTGTTGATCGAGGAAGACGATCGCGAAGAAATAAAATCTAAACATTATTCCAAACTACGAAATTCCGATTTTATAGTTCAGTAGTTTTCATATAAAAGGAATGTACTTGCAGTGCGCTCAGTTTCTTCGCGAGTATTTTTAATGTATACACGCCTATTATGCGAATACAGGGTCCTTCTTAATATACTGACACGTTTTAAGGGGATGATCAGACCATCAAACTAAACAACTTCCTCTATGGGACCACCATCGAAATCGCGAGAAGAAGATCAACTGTCCCATACATTTGGCTCGTGTAGGTTTGCAGTTTTGTATGAACGAGCTGATTTTTTTTTCGCGATTTCGATGTTGGTCCCATAGAGAAAGTTGTTGAGTTTGACGGTCTGATCATCCCCTTAAAAATTGTCAGCATATTAAGAAGAATCCTATAAGTAATAATAGATTAATGGCCCTTTATAAGTCATTCTGATATATTTGGCCTAATTACGCAAAGTACCCACTACTTTGCGTAATTAGGCCAATCGTGAATAAAGCCAGTAATATACGCTAAACGCGCGCTATCAGCATAAGGGTTCCTGTGACAGGTAGAAGGGTGAATATTTAGTGCTTTTGAAAGGCCTAATTTATCTGGCCGAATATTTTTATATTGTTTATATGAAAAGGTATACAATTTTGGTTCTGTAAATGTCGTTTTCTTTGAAAACAGCAAAAGACAGTGATTGTATACCACGTGTGTGACAGTAAGAATATTGTTTGTTTCTGCATTTTCAATATAAAACATATTATATATGATACAATTATTTTAAAACAGTTTTAATCAAAAGCTTACAATATTTCCATTTTGAGTATGAATCTAGTCACAAATATTTGCCATTCATAATTATATACAACGATTTTCAGATCTGTAATTCGTTTGAAGTTATTTGATAGGTACTTCTTATTTAAGTTCTTATTCGTAGCTTAGCGAAAAGTTTCACATATTTTTGTCTAAAAATAATTATTTAATAACTATTTTTATTTTGACTTAAATGTATTGACCTAAAACTGCGAATAAAAACTTAATATTAAAAGATGTTGTATCTAAAATTGTGATCTTATACTAGCATACAACACAATTAATAAATAAATCTCACAGTAAATAATTAATTATTATAACAAAGTCAGACATAGATGTGCGATGTTACGTATTATTTTTGTCCATTCTTGCGTATCAAGCCTTGGAAATGACGTGCTTCATTATCAGTTTATCACACTATGTGAACATTTCACCTACGATTCTAATCAGTTCCATGCTTCTCACCGACAATTTTGGACAATTTCTGATACACGATGGTTTATCAGACGCTGCAGAAAAGAAGAGATAGTTGATGCCATGATAGGCAGTTGCATATTATGGCATTGGAATATCATTAATACTCGCTGCCTACCTGGATCTATTGCGAAACTTATACCATTTGAATAATATCATTAATACTTGATACCTAAGTACATCTGCTGCAATTTTCCAATATGCAAGCAAACATTAAAAATATTACAACGAATTAAAAAAATAAAACAGTCTTGAGGACATTGAAGATCTGAGCACAGCTGCAATACATATTTTTCGAAAGTTGTATGTATAGGTAACATGGATAAATACGATGCATGAATTTTTATGAAAATATTGACGCTTGGTACTTAAATGATTACAGCATGGAAATAAACTTAAAAAAGAGTCTATAAGTAGGTGGATGATTTTTTTTTTCAAGAAAAAAATCTAACCTTATTTTCAAACAGCACAAAGAATCAACTAGACAACGATTCGTGATTCAGTGAAATGATATTTACTTATATACCTATCTAATAAACTAACATTAATTTTGGTAAATTTACAACATCCACTTTATTACTGTGATTACTGGGTATCTATATTCACATTATTTGCGTTAATTGTTTAAGTGCTCTTGAAGTTATATTCCCTAAACTTAGTCAAACTACTTTCGAAATCCTAGTCGAACATTCAAACTTAATCGTGGCTGAATATTAGCAAAATTAATACATGTTAATAATCCAATCTGTTCTATATCGAGAGCGCATAATTAGTTTAAGGGAAAGTCTGTACCTCGCTTATTTTAATGACTAGATTCACAAAATTGACTTACAAATACCTAAGTGAAGAAAAACGCAAAACAAACAACCCATACGATGCCATATAAAGATAATTTGTGTGCAGAATTCATTTCATGTAACCTATAGGTTTTCATTTCATTTTGAATTGGTATAACTGGGTCTATAACAAAAGGAGGCATTTCAGTTGTTTTTTTGGTTTCCCTCGGGCATGGTAGCGTCTCCGGAGGAATCTTTAATACGTTTCGTTTTATTCCTTTCTTAGCTGTTCCAATTTCGTTGCTGCCGTGTTCTTTTAGATCGCCTTTCGGTTCAGAAACGTTTGTTTTAGCATTCATTGTTTCGATCGATATTCCTGGGTGTAAAATGTCTTGGTTGTAGTCTAGTTTAGTATCGACTGTATCCATTTTATTGTAGGCAGAGCTCACTATCGGTGGATCAGATTTGCATGTCACCCCGTCGAGGGAATCTCTTGTGTTTTGACTTTTGGTGTCATTCCTGAGTTCGTGCATCCACTTCAATCGGCAGTCGCAGACGAAATTGTTTTCTGAAATGAAAAAAAGTTATTGAATAAGTTAAATTGACTGACACTTTTAGTGTTTCTCAAACAATCATGATTTCAATAAATATTAATGTCCTAAACTGTAAACAAACTTTTTGTATTTTCTCTTTATACACTTTTTAATTTACTTCAAATCAGATGCCTTTGTAAAAAATCTAAGATAGGCACTGAATTATTAACACTTAAATTAACTGCTTAAGTTTCAAACAAAGAACAGATTGAGCAAAATTTTGTAATGGCTAGATTATACAACGTTTTGCACTCCTATCTCCCAAACCCCTAGATCTAAAGAACACCCTTAGGCATCATAAAAGAACAAACTTTGTAAGTGTATTAAAGTTAATAACAACGCCTGTTTCTACTCATTTAATATTCAACGTATGTTTTAAGTTTATCAACTTCATATGTGCAAGTATTAAATATTCATTATTACCTTCGAGTAGCAAATTGCTGTTCTGCGGCTTCAAGTTGTCCAATATAGGTTTGATATTGTCGTAAGTTAATGCGTGTAGTTCGTTGGAACGCAAATCCAGGGAGCTTAGGCCCCTCACCCCCTCGAATAAGCCCGAAGGGAGCGAAGCCAGTTTATTATCATCGAGAGACAATTTTCGGAGTTGAGACAGCCCGTCGAAAGCCCTCTCGGAAATAAACTTCAAATCATTCTTGCCCAGTAACAACTCCTGCAAATTCCACAACTCTGCAAACGTGAATTCGGTCAGATTGTAAATGCGGTTTCTTCTTAGATCCAATTTCCTCAAGTTCGCCAATCCATCAAATGTGCGACGGTTCAAATGGAATATGTTGTTTTTATTCAAGTCCAATTCAAGTAGATTGAACGTGTGCTCGAAGGCCTTATCCTTAATCGACGATATGTTGTTTTTAGTAAACACAAGTTTCTGCAGTTTCGGCAAGTCATAAAACGAGTTTATATTGATTTCTAATATCATATTTTCTTCTAAATTTATCGATGTTATATTTGGGAGGTGAGCGAAGGCGTACTGCTGAAGCGTCTCAATTTGATTTTGTGACATAGTGACTTCCTTCAGATTAGTTAAGTTGGCGAAAGCGTACGTTGCGACGTCAACTATGTTCCCATATTTAATGTTAATGGATCGAAGTCTTTGTAAGTAATGGAGCGCTTTGGTAGGCACGTAGCCCAAAGCGCCATCGACACGGACGTTAAAAGACAAAGTTTGCAAAGTTGGTTGGGAAGCGAAACTCTGCCAGATGAGATCGTCACGGGGTATGCCGCCGTTGAATACCCAGCATTCCGCTTTGGTCGCATTCCTTAGTTCCCTTGTATTTTCGCAATAGCAGTGGACTTTTGAATCTCTATCTGTTATATCGCAAATATTTTTCTGAAATCCACCAGTTTTTTCCTTGGTCCGTCTCTTGTTGTTGTCCCTTGCTTGGACGTTAATTGACATTTCGTTTGCGAGCGCGAAAGTGATCAGAATGTACATAACACCGGCGATCCGCGGCTCCATTTTCGTTTAATCTGTAACAAGTGAAAGTCATTATGTTAAAACAACAACATTTACAATCTTCCTCGTTTTATTGGATTACGGATGATTGTTATTCGAAAACGAGGATTAACAGTTGCAATTTTGAAAGCTTCAGTTTGTTTCGCATTAATTTCGTACTATTTCAAGTGAAGCTAAGTGAGGAAAGGTAATTAAATAAGGCATTTATAAAACAGTCATGATTTTGAAGATTATTAAAAACCCGCTATGTTTTCCGGCCTATCAAATCACCCAAGGTGTTGAACGAGGTGACTAAGGACTCTATTGCACTGTTTTTGTGGATCTAAGGCTAAACAATTAATATCACTTGACGCCTCACTCCATCCCGAAATTATACATACATTCATACACAAACTCACGATTGTAATCCCTTTGGGGTGATCAGAAACGTTGATACCGTTACCAATATTATAATATTTGAATGTAGCTGTCGCAATGCTAGAAATTACAAATATGCTGAAAGCGAGCTCTGCCTCCACTGCACGTTTACTATGTAGCTTTACCAAAACTTTTCGCCACCCCGAAAGGATCGTGAGGGAGGGGGGAGGGTGTGAGATCGTTATCTATCAGACGAATTATCAGAAATAATTGTCTAGAAAAATCTCATGAGAGCATTATGCCTACAGCTAAAACTTACAAGTGCCATAGCTACCTAGGTAGGTGTTTATTACAAACATAATTAAGTTAGGTATACTTAATTAGTACTAAAACAACATTTTACCCGCAATAATAACAGTATAGTAATTTGTTAGAACAATTAACAAAATTAAGCGGTTTTATAATAACATAGATGTAAAGCAAACCCACAGAATAGTAAAATAGATCGTGTATCGAATTGAAAACAACATATTTGTCATACATAATAGTAAGTCAAATAAACATGAATTCTGATTATTAATGCAATCATATTTTGTGGTCAGAACCTTTTGTCTATTATGAGACAATGGCGAGTAGCCAAATTAGTATTTATATTAGTGCAAATCGGACAAACAAAGTAATTAACGTAGGTACAGAATAATGTATGTGTAATGCCATAATTCCAATGCCATTGCCGTGTGGTGTCGGCTAAGAATAGAACCATCCCATTTCCCTCCCGTGGGTGTCGTAAAAGGCGACTAAGGGATACCGTAGGATGGGCAGCAGCATCCTCTGAGTACACACATTCAATCCAACTGCGATCGTCAACCCGCCTGCCAAGTGTGGCGATTATGGCAAATCCCCCCATTTTGGGGCAGGCTTATGTCCAGCAGTGGACGTCTGTCGGCTGATATGATGATGATGATGAATGCCATAAACAGTTAATTAGATACATTACGTAGGATACTCTTTTGCATGGCAGTGCGAGCCATAATCTATTATTTACAAACGAGTCGGCGATCTACTAGACTATGCCAAATTGATGATTTATTTATTTTTATTTATTTTTTCTCACAAAACACAGTACAGTATTACAGACACATTTTATGCCAAACTGCATAACAGTTTGTCGGCATACAATGAGCTCTTGATAACATTTACAAACAATTAACAATCATAACACTTAACGCTAATGGTACAAACATGTAAGGTAGGTACGTACACTCGTCTCGTTTAAAAACCCGTCCACCAGTGGCCATACAATATCACTATGAAAACTACGTGCTCATGTGCCCGCTATGTGCGAGGATCTTCTGATATTTGACGAGAGATATTTCGAGATTTGACGTTTAATAAATGTGCTTCAAGCTCCTATATTGAATAAATTATGTTGACTTTGACTTCTGAAAGGAGATTTGGTATACATGAGAGCTCATCAACGCCAACAACGGATTTAAGGCAGTTGCCCGCGCCGTGGCCGAAATCAGTCAGGAATAATATACACAAACACACACACCAAAACATTTGAAATTCCAGTTTTATGAAAGCAGCACGACTCAACATTTCATTTCATCACGCAACAACTAGGTACTGGACCAATTTTGATGAAACTTTTTGTGTTTAAAAGTTTGTGATGGGGGTTAAAAACTGCACGTCTAGTATGATTTCTGTACTGGCACGCGACTCAGATTTTTTCCATGCTACTTGTCACAGTAAGCACGACGTTCGATCATGACATAACATAACTATAACAACGGTTTAGGCAACTAATGTCTAAAGTGAATAATGGCAAGGTATACAAATTTCTAAATGACGAAAAATGACAGTCAAAAGTCAAGACTTTACCCCTAATTCAAAGCTCAAACATAATCGGACTTCACACTAAGACCAATCAAAATCACATCAACAACTTAATAATTAAACAGTATTATTACATCCTATAATCCCTTTGAGAGATTACAGTATGTTGCGGCAACACCCGACCGAATGTAATTCTACGTATCAAATGAACTCGTAGGCGAAGCTTAATCCAAATGAGTTTCACATAATTAACGAGCCAAATGAAACTTGATTAATCATGGTTACTAGACTTAAGGGTGAAAGCGGAAATGTTATAGTTAGATCTGAGGAATCTGTCGTAATTTTGGGAAAGCGCGCGTCAACATGTGAAAGGTAAAGAACAAGGGGCAGAATGGGCCCAGCACTGTAGCACTTTTTTATCTACTTTAAAATAAAGGCCTGAATAAGACCAACAATTTATTATACGGCAGCATTACTGTAACGCGTTAAATAAAAAAGTTACAGCCGTTAAAAAATTCAATTAATTACCCATAGAATGCTTATATTTTTCGTTGTTTGTCGTTGTGTGGTGAGTGTTGGGTGGTGTGTTTTGGGTGTTGGGTGGTGGGTGTTGCCTGGTGGTTGGTGGGTGATGCCTGGTGTGGTGGGTGTTGGGCAGTTTATGTTAGGTTTTGGCAAGCTCCCACAGTACCATACTCTTTCTTCTACTGTATGGGCATTATTAGGTAAAAAAATATTAGCATTCATATAGGTAATTGATTGAATTTTTAAACGGCTGTAACTTTTTTATCAAATGCGTTACAGTTATGCTGCCAAATAATAAAATGTTAGTATTATTCAGATCTTTAATTTAAAGTAGGTAAGAAACTGCTACAGCACTGGGCCCAGGGTCCATACAAAACTGCCCATTGTTCTTTGTGACATTTGGATTTCATGTTCAATCACATTATTTTAATTATTATGATCCATTGTCTTAGTGGTTGCCGAGGGAAGGACAGCGAAGTTTAGGTCGTACCGTGGCGCGAAGGATTGACGATTTAAAGAGAGTCGCGGGAGCTACGTGGATGCAAGATGAGGAAGGTGGTATGCAGTGGGTGGATTCATGCTATGGATGATTAATGATTATAAATATAAGTACCTTCTTTATGGTATTTATTATTTGGTTATAAGGGCTTGGTCAATGACCAAATAGCTACTGCGACCTGGATAGATCTATTGTAACTGTCACCCTAGACCTAAAGGTCATTTCCTAGGCCCACGGACTTCATGAACCGTGTTATGCTTTTGGAGGGAAGGTCCCTAATGTCAGTAGGTGTTATTATGTATCCACCTAGCTGGCGACTTCTGCTGTGAATGAGCACTTCGCATTCGCGCTCGTACTAAGAGCCTTAAGTCGTTGCGGTTTGAATTGATGGCATCCGAGGTATGTCTGTTTGAAAAGCCGGTCACAAGTTCTTTCGCATGACTCAGTCCTGGTGTATCCGACCAGAGCCTACGGCTTTGGTTCACAGCCCATTTCTTTTTCTTTATGGTATTAGTGTATTATAATTGTAATAGACGGGGCGTAAACTGAAATGCGTACAATACTTTGCGGTGTTTCAGACCATATTTAACTACACTACGGGACCAACATTGAAAAAGCGAAAAAAAATGTTCTTTCTGTACATTCTTTTTGGAGATTTCAACGTTGTCCTTTAGCGACAGCTTGATGATCTGAAATACTCCGTAAGGTAAGTTTGTTACGCATTAAAGTAGTACTGTATTATAATAAGATAGAGATAAGGTAAATGTTTATTTTTAACTTTTGCTTAAAACTATTACATTAAACGGTAGACCAAAAACGAGGCAAGCCTGATACGCGAGGTCTACGATTGGGAATCCTTAACAATAAACAATAATTTAGTTACGAACTAGTACAATTGAAACAAAGTGAGAGGGTGTGAGTGGCGGGAGGGGGGAAGGGGGGGGGGGGGGTTTGTGTAGGTGTGTGTATGTTTGCGTGTGTATAAAATATATCATTATACATTATACCCAAATAATGGGAAATGGGCAAGACAATGATGATGATGATTATAGGTACTATTGTGTAATGTTTATTCACTTTAGGAATTCGAAAAATGTTGAGATTCTGTGAAGAACGTCATTCATAAAATATTAGTATACTCGTATTTAATCTGCAAGAAGCAGGTTAACTAAAATCTAAGTCAGAAAATTATTAGCTAACAAGTATCTTGATTGCACACAGTCAACTTTGAGAAGTCATACAGTTTCCAAGGAATTCTGGGATGATGCTAATGAAATTGGACTTAACTAAGTTGAGACTCCGACTCAAACCCCACCTTTGGCGATATCGCGAAATCGGTGCGGGTTGGTATACGGGATACCAACAAAACCGCTTCCGAGACTGAGCTCCGCCAGTTACAAGAGGAACTGACGGAGAAACTCGATTCAGCAGGAGACCAGGTTGTAAACTTCCTGGGTTGCTCCATCAGGACAGGCTATCTTTTGCTGACCTGTGCTGATGAGGCAACCCGAGGATGGCTCGCCGGTGTGGTCCCTGAACTCAAGCCATGGGAAGGGGCGGAACTGACACTCGCCAGCGAGCAGGATCTCCCCAAATCCATGACGGGAGTTGCATGGATCCCCGACGCGAATCTGGACTCGAACAGACTGCTGTCGCGATTAAATTCGCAAAACCCAAAGGTAGGCTGTAGCCACTGGAGGGTTCTCAACAAAAAGGTAGAGGAGAAAGGACAAATCGTAACTTTCTCCTTTTACCAATCCTCATATGAGGTCCTGAGGAAACAGGACTGCAGACTCTTCCTCAATCTTGGCACCATTCACCTAAGGGTGAAGGGTGGCAAACAGCAGGATGATGCGAGGGGCGATGGGCAAGAGGGGCCGAGACCTGAAACTTCTTCTCCGCGGACGCAAGGACGCGGAGGTGGGGCCTCAGGGAGCGGCACAAACCCTCGAACCGACCCTCCTCGCACATCAGGCTCATCGAGAGGAGGAGCCAGATGCGGGACAGGACAGCCCGCATCTGGAATCCCAAGAGGCGCGGGGAATAGCCGTGCGCCCAGGCCCCCGCTAACACCAGTCGGAAAGTGGGGTCCTAAACCGGCTAGGGGAGGACGAGGAGCCCTGTCACGCGGGCAAGCAACGCGAGGCAGGGGACTGACAAGGGGCGGGAATGTGCACCCGCAATCCCCTGTCAGTGGCCACTCCAGCAAAAATGCCGCCCGAAACCCCCTAAACAACCAACCCCAACCCTAACCCAACCCCTACCGAAACAGAGTCCCTAATCCCAGCCGCTTTCCCCTATTCCCACTAGTAAATTACCTTCCTCAGCTTATATTCCCTATCCCACTCCCAATCCCTAATAAATAACAATATGATCAAAGCCATCCAGGCAAACCTCCATCATGCAAAGGCGTCCAGCGCAATACTTTGCCAAACATTCCTTGATAAGGACCTGGACGTGGCTCTTATACAAGAACCGTGGGTCAATCAGAACACGATTATGGGACTGAACTCCTCCGGTAAGATTCTTTATAATACCGAGGGAATCAGACCCAGAGCTTGTATAATTTTTAAGAATAACATTAAATTCTTACCTATACCTTGCATGTGCACAGATGACTTGGTAGCAGCCTACATCGCCCCGAAAGGTAACGAGGAGATGAGGCTGATTGTATGTTCAGCTTATCTGCCTGGACCCCCGGAATCAACAGATCCGGTGGCAGACCTCACCCCAATTGTAGAGTATTGCCAGGAACAGGACGCCGAGCTGGTGCTAGGCACCGATTGCAACGCGCATCACACCTCCTGGGGCAGCACAGAAACCAACAAAAGGGGTGAGCTACTTTATGACTTCTTTATGACTAACAACCTCTATGTACTAAACAAAGGCAACACTCCAACATATGTCACAAGAAATTGTCAACAGGTGTTAGACATCACTTTCTGTACAGGACACACTAAGGACCGTATAGACAACTGGCACGTCAGTGAAGAGGTGTCCATGTCTGATCACAGACATGTTGTATTCGATATTCTGGGTAACAAAAACAGACATATTGAACACTATCGTGACCGAAGGAAGACTGACTGGGATGGGTTTAGGTCCGATCTCGAAGACAGCCTAGGGTCGATAGGGAAAAGTGTAAGATCCAGGGAACAACTGGAATACACAGTGGCTGCAGTTGAGACTGGGTTAATCTCAGCCTTCTATAACAACTGCCCGCTTAAAACCATAGCTTCGAACAGAAGAGTACCATGGTGGAACAATAAGCTTCAAATACTCAGACAGAGGGCCCGAACCTTATTCAATCGGGCAAAAAAACACTGTAACTGGGATGCATATCGCAAGGCCTTAACGGATTTTAATAAAGAACTGAGGAAGGCGAAAAGGAAGTCGTGGCATAGGTTCTGCGAGGAAATAAATGGAGCCGCACACCTTGCAAAAATTTATAAGATTATGTCCAAATCGCCAACCTCTCATCTGGGGCTACTGAGGAAACCAGATAGAAATTTTACCAGAACTGTTGAGGAAACCCTAACACTTATGACCAGTGTCCACTTCCCAGGTTCAACAGTTCTGGAACCAGGATCCGAGCCACCTTCACAAAGCGGGACTAAATCCAAACCAAGGATTGAAGACTGGCGTATGTCGGCACTGGTCTTTAAACCCGACCGAGTCAAATGGGCTATAAATAGCTTCAAACCATTCAAGACTGGCGGAGAAGATGAAATCTTCCCTGCTCTCCTACAACAGGGAAGAGAGATCATCCAACCACTGGTAGTTAAAATCTTTAGAACGAGCTTTGCTTGGGGATACCTACCAGAGAAATGGACTAAGGTTAGGGTTACCTTTATTCCCAAAGCTGGGGATAAAGATAAATCACAACCCAAATCTTATAGACCAATTAGTCTTACCTCTTTCCTTCTAAAAACCATGGAAAAGGTAATAAACCTGCATATTAGGGAGACCTACCTCTAGGGTAGGCCATTGCACTTCAGACAACATGCGTACCAGAAAGGCAAATCCAGAGAAAGTGCTCTGCTAGAACTGGTCGACAGAGTGGAAAAAGCTCTCGATGATCAGGAAATTGCACTCTGTGCCTTTCTGGACATAGAGGGTGCATTTGACAATACCTCTACTGAAATCATACTAAAATGTATGGATGATCGAAATGTCGACTCCACTACCAAAAAGTGGATTGAGGCAATGTTAACGACAAGAACAGTCAGGACCTCACTTCTAGGTAAAACCCTAGAGGTAAAGGTATCCAAAGGCTGTCCGCAGAGGGGAGAGCTCTCACCTCTGGCCTGGTCGGTGGTGGTGGACTGCCTCCTGTGGGACCTTAACAACGCCTACCTAGATACTCAAGGGTATGCTGATGACCTGGTAGTGATGATTGTGGGCCCATGTCCCAGCACTATATCCAGTCTCATGCAGACAGCACTACACAAGATAGAAAGGTGGTGCAAAAACTTCGGTCTTTCAGTAAATGCCGATAAAACGGTTATAGTACCCTTCACAAGAAGGCGAAAATTGGAGCGCCTTAGACCTCCAACACTCTTCAACAAATCTATACCGTTTTCCAAGGAGGTTAAATATCTAGGAGTAATTCTAGACCAAAAACTCACTTGGAACCAACACCTGGACCACATTGTGCGAAAGGCAAAAATAGGACTAGGGACATGCTGTCGCTTAGCGGGCTCCAGATGGGGCCTGAAACCGGTTTCGGTTATGTGGATCTACACTGCGATAGTGAGGCCTATGGTATCCTACTGCAGTGTAGCCTGGCATAAGAAAACCGAACAAGCGAAGTGTGTAAACACCCTAAATAGCCTACAAGGATTAGTATGCAGAATAGCAACGGGGGCAATGAAATCTACACCCACGGCTGCTATGGAGGCAATATTAGGTTTGCCTCCACTACACATCCATGTGCAGAAAGAGGCAAAAATTGCAATGCTCCGAGCCTTGGAACGAGGAGATTCCAAATGGAAGTCCTCTGTTATGAGAGGGTTACATGAAACTCTCTTAACAATTCCGATCATGTGTATGCCGAAAGACACCATGAACAAAGAATATAACTTCAACAGGTTATACAAGGTAATCCTACCCCAAAGAGAGGACTGGAACGGGAATACCCCACAATCCTTCAGCGCTGGAGATGTCGTCTGGTTTACAGATGGCTCCAGGAAGGACAACCGTGCTGGAGCTGGAATATGTGGCGGCAATCCAAGAATTAAAAAGGCGATTCAACTTGGACAGCATGCCACAGTATTCCAGACTGAAATGTACGCTATCATAGATTGCGTACATGAGAATCTGAAAAGATGCCCAAAGGGGAAACATATTGTTATTTTATCAGATAGCCAGGCTGCTCTAAAAGCGCTAGGATCTGATGAAATAGAGTCAAAACTAACATTAGAATGTGCCCGAGCACTCAACCAGCTAGGACGGACAAACTCTGTCACCCTAGGCTGGGTGCCCGGACACTGCGGTATTGATGGAAATGAGGCTGCTGACGAGCTGGCACGAAGAGGGGCGGAAGAGGACGCCATAGGCCCCGAGCCTTATTGCGGCATCTCCCGCAACACCTCTAGACGTGTGCTAAAGGAATGGGCCGTGGACCAAAGCCGCAAGCTCTGGTCGGATACACCAGGACTGAGGCATGCGAAAGAACTTGTGACCGGCTTTTCAAACAGACATACCTCAGATGCCATCAATTCAAACCGCAACGACTTAAGGCTCTTAGTACGAGCCTTATCAGGACACTGCAAGTTAAACAAACACCTACACAGAATGGGGCTTGTAGACTCACCCACTTGCAGATTTTGCTGTGAAGCAGAGGAAACGCCCATACATCTCCTCTGCGAATGCGAAGTGCTCATTCACAGCAGGAGTCGCCATCTAGGTGGATACATAATAACACCTACTGACATCAGGGACCTCCCCTCCAAAAGCAT
This sequence comes from Agonopterix arenella, assembly GCA_927399405.1. Lineage (NCBI taxonomy): Eukaryota > Metazoa > Arthropoda > Insecta > Lepidoptera > Depressariidae > Agonopterix > Agonopterix arenella. The sequence continues at coordinate 3,451,729 of OV656704.1, forward strand.
AACACGGTTCATGAAGTCCGTGGGCCTAGGAAATGACCTTTAGGTCTAGGGTGACAGCTACAATAGATCTATCTAGGTCGCAGTAGCTATTTGGTCATCGACCAAGCCCTTATAACCAAATAATAATAATTGGTTCAATCATGAGATCTAACTGAAATGTTCATTATATTTAGAATTCCTTTCTGATTAAGGATTTTATCGAATAAATAAATGAATACATTCAGAAACGAAGACTGTTGCGCTCTAAAGCGTATTTGAGCGCAACACGATCTAAAGCTCAAATACGAAATTGAATAAAAACCCTAAACACATCAAAATAAAGTACATTATCGTAATTCCCACAAGTGTCCCATCAATCCTTTATACCGTATCTAAAGAATGTCCGTACAAAACGCCCCTATTCCGCTGTAAATATCCCTCTGGGAGGCGATAGGTTGAAACAAAAAACGACACTTCCAAACGTCCTGTCTTTTAGTTGGAGCCAAAATCTTGATAAAGAGGTAAGGTCTCTGGTGATACAAAGAGATTTATTACTGAAAATCTCTTGGGAGGAACAGATATATTCTTCGTAACGTGCAGGTCACTTATCAGACCGTCGTGCGAGAGAGATAGGTATTAAGATAGGCATCTTTTGTCTTTTATTTGCTATTTATAATGTTAAACTGTTTATGGTGACAACATTTTTTACTTTTTAGGGCTCCGGACCCAAAGGGTTATGCTTGGAGTTTCCCTGCGAGATCGAATCAGAAATGAAGAAGAAAGAGAGTAACATGACATAGCCAAAAAAATTGCTAAACTGTAGTGGCAGTGGGCGGGACACATTGCTCGCATAGCCAATGGCCGATGGGGTTGAAGAGTTCTCGAGTGAAGACCGCGTACCGGAAAGCGCAGCGTGGGTAGGCCCCACACAAGGTGGAATGACGACCTGGTGAACGCAGCGGAAAACCGTTGTATGAGGGCAGAGCAGGACCGGTCGTTGTGGCGATCCTTGGGGGAGGCCTATCTCCAGCCAGCTCAGATGATGATGATGATGACCCAAACTATGCCAATGGGACCCTATTCATAATCCTACGCTGTCTGTCCGTCCGTCGTAAAAGTATATCCTACCTATTAAGGGTTGTATCTTTGAAACCGTAATAGCTAGATAGTTGAAATTTTCACAAAGTATGTCTTATTATTGCGGATTTGCTAGCAAATAATAAAAAAGCAAAAGATTAAAAATTCAGGGGGTAACCTTATATCGTGCTAGTCTAACTACGGACTCGCTCACGAATTTGCATTCCTACAAAGGAGAAGGTTTACAAAATGTATGACGCCTCAGCCAAGACCTTGTGCAGTTTGGTCTACGCGGACAAATCCACGGGGCAAACTCTGGGCCAGGCCAGGTCACAACGGTGGATTCGAGCTTGAGTATTCACAATTATGTAGGTATCAGAGACTTCCAAAGCAAAATTAATATTCTACCTGAGTTTACAAGGATTAATTTCAATCAATTAAGGAATTTCCGTTTGTTTATTAAGTTTAGTTTTCACTTTGTTAGTAGCTTTAGCAACTGACCTCAAATTCGATAGTAATTTGCATAATTTTGTAACAGAAACTTCGTTGCTGTCTGATCGAAATTAGATTTTGTTAACCTATTGTTCATTTAATGTTTAGTAAAGCATAGATTGGTGAAGAGGTGGTTGTGTGCTACTTATTTTTATTAGTATATGTGAAAGAGGAGCTTTTGTGCTGCGAATAGCATAGGAGGCTGAATACAAGCAAATTCATTCGGAAATACTGACAAAAATGTGGTTGTTCAATAAATAAAAAAAAAAAAATAATAAATAAATATCTTGGACATTGCCACACATATTATCTAGTCACATTTTTAAAGTGCTAGAATTTTGAATGATTCATGATACACCAAGAAAACCAGCAGCCTATCAAAATTGAGAAACTTCTATCGGATCTCACTTAATATTCATAGATATGAAATATTTTATTTCGGCACATTATAAAAGAAAATGTAAACAAAAACCATAGTTGATGCAATATTTGTATTTTAATTTACGGAGTAGAATGTGTGAAATTCACCACTAGCAAAGCCAGCACTGCGAAATACATTCGAAATGAGATAATAATCCGTTAAAATACTACCTACACTTTATCCTCCTAGTATTGTACTTATTAATTTAACATCGCTATTTTACCTTAGAAGGGTGAACTCCCGCTATCCCTCAAACGAAGACTCATTGACATGTGTATCCTGCCTATCCTAACCTAATCTCAAAAGTCCAAACTCAAGGTTTGTCAGAGAGCGATTGAGCGCAGTATATTAGGTGTTAAAAGAAAAGATCGTGTCAGGAACACTACACTGCGGTCCAAAACACAAATCGCCGATGTCATGTCGGGGAGAAAACAGCTAAACTAAAATGGGAATGGGCCGGCCATGACTGTCGAATGCACCAGGAGAGGTGGGCAAAAATTGTTACGCCCTGGATCCCAGAAAACGGTCGTCGGCGCCCGGGTCGTCCTAGGAAGAGGTGGCGGGATGGTCTGGATGCTTTTGACGACAAGTGGCCAGAGCTTGCCCAGAATAGAGATGGTTGGAAGATTAAAGGGGAGGCCTTTGCCCAACAGTGGAATGAAATAGGCTATTTTACCTTAAGCATATGCAACGTATTGCCATGCCAAGTACCAATGAGTTTTTTTTTATTGACTGCTCTCAAACAGTGAAGTCTGTACTGCCTTTTGACGAAGAATACAGCGGATTTTTGTCCGTACCTACATGTTTATATTTAACGATGTATGTTACGAATTATTAGCATAGCATAGCATAGCATAGCATATGCTCACGACTATATTCCCCGAGGGGGTAGTCAGAGATATTCTGAAACTCCAGAACATCCACGTTTCACTAGTAGTACCGAAACTCTGTCCAGTGTGACGGGGAGTGAGCCCGTCGCCACTTGTAATGGACAGTGGGTACAATACATGCCTCGAAATTGACGTATGCAGGTTTCCTCACGATGTTTTCCTTCACCGAAAAGCCAGTTGTGTTACAAATCGTACATAAATTCCGAAAAACTCATTGGTACGAGTCGGCCTGGACGGGGATCGAACCATCATCGCCTCCTGCACGGCAGGCAAGGTTTAATGAACGGCACGAATTATTGACTGTATTAATTGGTAAAAAACCAACTACTTGGGTATCTAATTGACTATCTGTAGTCTTTTAATTTTTGATTCAATTATTTTATTATTCGTTTTCTTGTACTTTGGTTCTTGGAATAAATTATTTTATTAGTATTTTAATATTATTATTACTAGCTGTTGCCCCCGATTTTGTCTGCTTGGACCATAAAAAAAGTGTACAATATGAAATACAAAACATATTCTTCTTCTTTCTTAACGTGTGGGCAGAACCCTGGCGTCAGAGTTTTTTCAGACCGCCTTACGGCCTCTGACCTGGTTTTTTTGTAACGACTACTACCACCAGAGATAGTAGCCGGGACCAACGGCTTAACGTGCCATTCGAAGCAAATCATCTTTCTTTTCAGACAATCAGGTGATTCAGCCTGCAATGTCCTAACCAACTGGGGAAAAACGCACAGTGACATTTCAGGTGTCGCCCGTGGGAATCGAACCCATGACCTCCGTGTCGAGAGCCAATGCTCTTAACCATTAGGCCACGGAGGCAGTTTATTACGGTTTATTACAGTTTATTATAGTTATTAGTACAAAACATATTCTATCTGCGTGTCTTATTTCATCCAAATTATCCAGCCGTTTATGCGTGAGTGACAAACATGCAAACTTTGACATTTATAATATTAGTGAGATGAGATATATTACTGAACAAACACTTCGGTGCAATACACGGCCATTTATAAAAGAAAGAGTTGACTTTTGCATCCGTCAGTTTACTTCCGTACTTCCGTGGCACTGCTTTGAAATTCAAATTCTCAAACGCATGTTTCATAACGCTGCTTATCTGAATTCTCTTTGCATAGCCGAGTCATTTTAAATCCGTTTTAGAAATTTTCATAAGGCTTTTAACGTACATTTAAGTGTCAGAAGAAGCAAGTTATAGGCCGGGAGACGAAAGAACATAATAACTGCAATTTAAATTTTATGAAGACTGCAAATATTATGGACTTTTGAACGTAATTTACGATGAGATTGAATGTTTTATGGTTTGAAATAGGTGATCTGTTATTTGAAAAATTGCTCATAGAATGATGATAATTTATTTACCGATTTATTTCTTACTAGCGGCGCCGGTGACTACGTACGCGCAGACCACTGACTTTAAATTCCCATAACTGTTGATTGAATGAAATGATTGCAATGAAATAAATTAATTCCTATGGTATTGAGAATACTCCATCAAAATCGGTTTAGAAGTTTTTAAGTAATGCATGCATAAACAAGCGGACAAACAAACAAAAATTCTTAAAATCGTCTTACTGCATTCCATTACGTTTCCTAAACGCCTCCAATTAATATTTTTGCAAATATCATTAATGTTCCTACATCCACACCAAGTTTACAATTTTATTATAATATGAGTAGATTTACAACAATATAAAACAGTACCTATAGATATAGATAATACATCTGCCATCGAATCCGACCACCACCCTGAATAACTTACTCCATGGGAAAAGTGTCGACATCTCGAAAAAAAAATCTGCTGTTGATACCTACATTTGGGTAGAGGATTGCAGTTTTGCATGGAGGTCCCATAGAACATGTTGTTTAGTGAGATGGTCCCATCATCCCTTAAAAAACCGTCGGCATATCTAAAAAGATCTTTTATTTAGTCACAAGCTCCTGGTCTAGATGAGATAACAAACAGTTACCCGACACGATGTTGATACAGTCGAGAGTTTTCAGCGAAACTAGAAAATATTGTTTGCATGATTCTGTGAATACTACTTACTGTTTAATATCCTACATAATGTAGTTTGTTCTGTGAAATTTACTATGGGAATTCTGTGTTGTTGTCTAAACAAACTTTTAATGAACTGACTTAAAATTATGAAATGAATTTTTGTGGAATAAGGTTTTTGTCTAGACCATCAGGATCGACCCTGGAAGAGATGGAGAGACGACCTGGATGCCGTCGAAGAAGGTCGGATGGAGCTGGGATGCATGGAGGATAAAGGGGGACGCCTTTGCCTGGCAGTGGGATGAAATAGGCTAAGAAAAAAAAGGTACGGTAAGGTAAGGCAAAGGTAAAGGCACACCTTGCACACTTAGCTGTCACTTCATATAAATGGAATAAACTCTCAAGAAGGGGTAAGCATGCGAAACACTGAGTGAGGGCGAGCAAGATAGTTTATAGTTTATTTATAGATTTTTTTTCACAAAACTGCACTTATCTGAGATACAGATAGGTATACACAATTTTTGCCAACATTTTCTGCCACTCGTCTTACCAAGAGGTTTGTTTATTGCAGCTTGATTCCTGATCATCACTATCCACTGTTAAAGTAATGTCTCCATTTCTTTATGCCACCCACCTCTGTCCCTCGCCTCTTAGCTCCCGCAATTATCTTTTTATCGCTAGCCCTTGCTTGTTCCTGATCAGTCCAAGAATAATATCGCGTAATACACTCCTACCTCGGGTACCTTTCCTTTTTTGGAAAAATTTAATTTGTCATCAAATCTGCGAAACATTTCGACATAGTTTTCTTTTAAATAAAGCTCAAATTTTTAGGCATAACATTTACACTCATCAGATATTCTGAATACGTTTACAACTTCTCAAATGGAAAACTTTGTACTACTACTAAAATAGTTCTGAAATAGCTGGAAATATCATAATGCAACATTGCTAGACAAGTATTTGTACGAGTATTTAAATAAGCCAGATGCATGGGAAATACATCGGTCTGAGCGTCAGTAGTTTAAAAAATAGTATACTGTATAGTATTAATAAAATAGACTGTGTGTATAATTGTATAATTTATAGTTATTATAATAGTTGAAATGAAATGAAATGAGTGATATGAAATGAAATTAATGAAATTGAATGAAATGAACTGATACTAAAGAAGAACATAAAAAATTAAATATACAAAACTTTACGCATGATAGCAACTTGACAGAAGAAGATAGCCTGTCGGATCTCACTGCACAGCAAAGATCTCCTTACACGAATGACAATCAGTTGCAAAAACGCTCATTAAAGTTAATCCTCCATTAAATCTCTTGCCTAGCTAGCAAGAGATTTAATAGAAGACTAACTTAATTAGCGTTTCTGCAACTGAGCGTGAAGGTCCTATTTCAGACAGGCAATTATTGAGCGCATGCGATGCAATGCAACTGTACCGCAACGACATCGCTACTGCACTGTTAACTTTATCACCGCGATATTTTGAAAACGTGGCGATAATGCTCATTCACCGCTTGTGTTTAAAAATCGCCTGTGTTATATGACGGAGAAAAGTAGTGTGTCATACCTCACCATGCGCTAATAGGCATCTTCTAACTTATTTTTCTTTATTAGACCAGATTTACCTACGACCAACTGCAGAGCACTGGCTTCCTCTCCCGAATAAGCGTGAGATGGGAGCGGGGTCATACTGAACCACGCGAGAGTCGTGTGGATTGGTGGAGGCAACCAATTAGTTAATGTCATTGGAGGCAACTATATAGCAAAGAAATTTACCACGAGAAGAGAAGGAAACTCTAGAATTCGTTGCAAATATCTTATAAGCTTGTTCCTTAGCTAGAAATAACATCTCGTATAATAATACTTATGTGTAGAACACATAATAACCATGTTAAAATGTTGATGTATTTATCTTATTAAAATCTCGCATAATAATGTTAACCCTATTAGAATTATTTTGCAAATATTTAAATAATTGCTCATTCTCATTTTCCGACCATAAGGCCCACCACATACATCCGGAATAAACCTGATTCGGAATTAGTTTCGTATGGAGTGTTGCCACTTTCAGAGACTTTTTCACAAGATCTAGTGATTTTTTGATGTTTTAGGTGGCATATTTTAAAGTGATTTTTGAGCGTAGGCGTTGATGGAACAATACCGTATCGCCTACGTTACGATATGTATTATGTACGTACCTATAATAATCGCCTACGCTCAAAAACCGATTGTGTGATAATGGTTCATGCCATTTTGTATGTAGATTATGTCTAATGTGAAAACTATCCAAAGTCTTTTGATATAGTTGCATAATATTGAAATACAATTTACAAATCATTGTAACGTCATTACTATCATCACATGATAGTAATTATCATGTATAGAAATTGTTTGCTTCGTTTTAATAAATACCTAAAAATACAATTTTCATTAATTTGGCATTTCATACATTTGTATTTCAGGCATTTTTTTAAACAGCACTCTAGTATTTTTAATTTGTAACCATAGTTCACAAAACTGAATCCTGAATCAGGATTCCGGATCGCAATTTCGTATGCGTGTGGCGGACCTAAATGGTTAGATTTTAAGATAATATTGTACACAGTTGTTCGTATTGAGAGGCAATTTCAGCCCTATTCAAGTCATAATATTTTGTATAACACAATAAGTTTTCTATTGTTTTTTGTTCCTTAGCTAAAAATAACATTTTCCAATAAATTAAAGATTGAAAAATTAGTCTCGGGCGGGACTTGAACCCGCACTTTTCCAAACCGGGGAACTGCGTTATCCAATTTCGCCACCGAGCCCACTACAAAAATGGTGGCGAAATTGGATAACGCAGTTCCCCGGTTTGTAAAAGTGCGGGTTCAAGTCCCGCCCGAGACAAATTTTTCAATCTTTAATTTGATTCGAAATAGCACAACATGGCTATAACATGTTTAAAAATCAATAATATTTGAAATTGGAACAGGGTGTGTCATCTATATCGTATGAATTCCAGTTGTAATGCTGGACTTGCGGGTTGGTTAGTTTGTAATAACTACCAGTAGATGGCGCTCACGTCCCCTTTAGACGCAACAGATTGAAAATTTCGTTATCTGGGTAGTGGGCTCGGTGGCGAAATTGGATAACGCAGGGGGTTTGGAAAAGTGCGGGTTCAAGTCCAGCCCGAGAAAAATTTTTCAATCTTTAATTTGATTTAAAAATAACATGTCCTATAACTTTATAACAAACAACCCATGTGTAGAACATAATTATCATGATAAACATTGTAAAAATTTGTGCGTATTAAAATAAAATGATAAAAATAATTTTTTTTGTTTCATCACAAATGTATTTTCCTGGATGGAAACATGCCAAAACAAGAATCAACTTTACGTCATAATACCTACATTTTAATTAATTCGCAACTAATTACTTGTTAAACAGATTAAACTACACTAGGATTAACTACAACAAATTAACTTAAGTACAACCACAAAGTTCAAAGGCTGTAGTCACATACATTGTAGAACAAATTTATTTAATTGCCATGTACAAAACATAGCGAGCTTTAATAGCCCATTACAATGATAATTTCAGCACAAATACAGTAAAATCAGAGAAATTACGGAAAAACGATAACGTTACTGCCTCTTACGTGACAACAATACGTAATTTCATATTCTCATTCGAATTTCAAACGGAGTCTTTATCGGAAAATGCTTACTTTGTCTCCGTTAGAACTCTTATGATATCCCACTAATTTACATTCAGTACGGGAATGGTGTAAATTCGAGGTTATTCAATGAGGGCACGCATTTCTGAACTTAGCCGGGTTATTTTATGACCCAGAAAGGTTGGCGTTGGGGGAATGATATGAAAAGTTTTGTATGGCATATTGAAAGGCGATGTGGTCTTTCTTTTACGAGTACAAAGGTTTTACGATTATATCGGAAAGAAATTGACCAGGCCGAGTGAATTGGAATCATATTCAGCCGTTGGTCTATTGAATTCGTAACATCGGTTGTAAAATAGGTACCAGTTTTGGTACACAGTTCTTTTCCAGTAGCCTTTATATGTGCTAGAAAGGAATGGAGTTATTATACAGGGTGTAAGTGACTGCCTAGAAAATACTGAAACGGTGAACTCAGACCATCAAACTGAACAACTTTCACTATGGAGCCTACCTCAGGATACGCGAAAAAATTCTGCTGTCCCATACAAAACTGCAAACCTAACTCTTCTGAAATGTATGGGACAGCAGAATTATTTTCGCCATTTCGATATTGGTCCCATAGAGAAAGTTGTACAGTTTTATGGTCTGAAGCACTCCTTTAACTAACTGTCCCATTTTATTTTACACCCTGTATATAGTTTCTATTTTGGGCTGATCCATACTTATCGTGATATTTCTAAAGCCTAATCGACGACCACCGTCGATGAGTATATCTTGACCCACTGTGGTACCCAGCTGCTGTTTAAACGTCATGAACATAACTGACGTCCACTTATTATGGCTGGTTATATGCGACTATACTGTAGGCAGGTTGATCTGCATGCATAATTGCTTATGGCTATTATAAATATACCGTATTCAGAATATCCACAATTCACGACCAGAAGTCCTATTTTCGAATCGTGAGATTTAAATCGCAGGGAAAACACCGGGAAATCCGCGTAGAACAGAAAACTAAAAAACAAACAACTAAAACAAAGAACAAAATTCCAGGAAGACGAAATATTCCATACGCTAATAATGATGACGATCAGAATCCAGACTATAATGACCAATATGACAGCTAGTGAGTAGCCACTTCTGGAAAATAATTCTTCCGTACCTAAATACTTATACTCAATGTAAGCATGTAATATCAGCTATAAGAATAAGAATAAGAATAATACCTTATATCTTAAACAAGGTGAAGCGGTACTTCACTCCTGGACAGCTCTTAATGTTGTACAAAGCTCAGGCCCGATCTTGTATGGCGTATTGCTGCCACATGTGGGATGGCTCAGCCAAGTATCAACTAGACGCACTCGACTCGGTTGAACGCATAGCCAAGAGACATGAGTCTCGGCGACAGTAAGCTGGTTGTGACTAAGCTTCAAAGCCTAGCCCACCGCCGCAGAGAAGCGTGCTTGTCGGTCTTCTACAGATTGTACTTCGGTGAGTGTGCCCAAGAGCTGCATGAGCTCATCCCGCCTTCCCCTTTCTACCATCGGACTTCCAGACGAACCGCGGGATACCACCCCTTCTTGGTTGATATCCCACAAATCCGCACTAAGCGCCTTTCTGATTCTTTTATAATGCGCACAGCCAAGGAGTGGAATGCCCTGCCTGCGTCAGTATTTCCGAGCGCTTACAACCCGAATTACTTTAAAGTACGAGTGAATAGGCACCTTTTAATAGGCTCGCTACATCTTCGACCCCATTTTTGTCCTGAGGACTAGATTGAGGTCAAGAGCAAACCCATTTGAAATAAAAAAAAATATATTTATTAATCCACAAAAAGCCATTTTACAAACGGATTTCTAATAAAATAATGAAGCACTAAATGTAAGAATAGTAGGCTAGGAGTATTGGTAGGTGCAACTGATGCCATCAAAGGAAGGAATTACCTGTCTGAGCTATTGACATTAGCTACAACTATAGAACTTATTGCACATTAAATGTACAAATGTACATGTAAGATGTGTGGTTTGTATGTGTGTGTGAATAAATAGGGGTGTGTTTATGTGTTTATGTAGGGGCGTGTGTGTATGTGGAGGTGTGTATGCGTGTGTGAAAGAGAGGGAGAGAGAGAGAGAGAGAGAGGGAGAGGAAGAGAGACATTATTCGGGGGGGGAGAAGAAGAGTTTTTGTTTCGTTGTAGGATAGATTTTGTAACCACGTTTTTAAGGAAGTTTTGCATAGTCTATTGTTAAGATTGTTATGTTACTAGGCTTTAAAATTGCATTAAAATTCATATATTGTAACATTTTTAAATGCTGTAATTTGCTTTGCACACTATAAATTGCAGTTCAAATGAAAGTCACGTAATGTTTTTTAATATACGTGTATAAGACGTAAACACGTAAAAGTACTATAAATTACCTTATGGTACGTAGACTTTGCAGTCCCGGTATACCGGGATCTCACTATAATTATCAAGATACTGCGTAATTTCTATGTTATGTAGGAGAAAGATGCTAGTAATCCTAGCAAATTACGCGGGAAAAATTACAATCGCCTCTTTTATCACGCTCAAATATAGCTCATAAATCATCAGAATGGGTAAAACCCGCATACTGTCATTAAGATGACAAAATCTAGTTTAAGGAACGGGATTTATAGATAACCTAAAAAAGATACCGTTCCTCTGTATTCTTCCATCGTTGGTACGATCACAACCTCTTTGACAAAATTATACTACAGAGAAGAGTAAGAAAGTGATGTACTTAATTCGTAATTGTTAGTATAAAAATTTGTGAAAATCCTAGTAGCTATTTTTTTTTTTCGGGCATAGGCCCACCACACATTCCCACCGCTGTAACTCCTGTAAGCCAGGATCAACAGCGGCGACCATTCACAACACTGGACGATGAAGTCCAGCGAGCCCGGGGGATGACTCTAATCTGTCTTGGAACCCGCAATGAATTAATCAAAGAAGATAAGAGGAGTAGGAAAACGAAATATCTGACTTCCCTCCATTGCAAACGGGAGACGCAATAAGAAGGAAAAAACATGGCTATTAGAGAGCCAATTCAAGAGATCATTTATGGCAGTGTTGAAGACACGACCGCAAAAGCACCAAAAATACAAAATAAAACAATAGGAACCTAACATTGTACTGAAACTGTGACCTATTTTGCTAATAAATTTTAATCCTAGTGGCTAGTCTATCACCACTAGGCACGTCATTTTATTCTGAAACTTAATTCCGATAGAAGTGAACCTTGATACAACTAAGTACATGATTAAAAAATTAGTTAGAAGTTATGAATTTTTGTTTATCACCCCTTTTTTTTATTTTTTGTTTTTATTATTTTTCTTTTCTTATCATCAAGATCATAATATATTGCATGATACCAAAAAACCCCAAGTTCCCGGTTATGAAACTTTAGTCCCGTCAATACCGGGATTGTGAATTTGCTGCTGGATTTCAAACTCTACTTATATGGTACTAATTTCGTGTTTAACTCGTACGCCCACGTTGATCTGATTAAAGTTAGATACGTAACTCCATGTCAACGTAAATCTACGGACGGGCAGAACCCTAATTACGATCTTACGAAGAAAGATATAATATTTATAAACTCTATTTTCGACGACGTCAATTAAAATTGGCACTTACTTACTTAAAGTTACCTTTTATTGGATCTCTTCGTAATGTATCTAGGTTTTCAGGAAAAAATTACGTAATTCATTGGTTGGGTAAGTGCAGTCTTAAACTGTGCTACATTAGACTAAGCCTAGGTTGTGAGGATCAGTGTACAAGAAGGACATATAAGTAAGAATACAAGCAAAAGTAAAAATAAACATTTAAAACTTTAAGGGGGGTTTTTCAGACCATCAAACTGAACAACTTTCACTATGGGACCAACATCGAAATCGCGAAAAAAAAATTTTTTTGGCTCATACATTTAGCTCGAGTAGATCTGTAGTTTAGCATGTAACATCGCAAACGCATCGCATCATGGCGATTATGGCAAATCTCCCCATTTTGGGGAGGCCTATGTCCAGTGGTGGACGTCTATCGGCTGATATGATGATGGAACATCCAATTTTTTTTTGCGATTTCGATATTGGTCCCATAGTGAAAGTTGTTCAGTTTGATGGTCTTATCCACCCCCTTAAATGTTTATTTGTATTATTATAAGTTGTTACACCTTGTATAGTTACAGTTAAATTAAACTTAGATTAGGATTCGGGCCTTAGAGTTGTCTCGGGTTATTGCCGGACGCACGCGAATATAATATTGCTCTACTGCTCTGCAAAGTTAGACATCAAGGCAAAATACACACGCTACGACTCTGACACACCTCTTTAGCCTCACTCACATTCATACATCTTTTCATGCACTTCCGTCGGTTGAGGGTGCTACGCACTTGTCCTTTTCGGAAAAGATCATTGATTTGATCATGGTATGTTTTCCTCGGACGGCCTCTCCCAACACTTCCACTCACCTTTGCTTGATAAATTTCATTCGTAAGTCTTAAATTGTATCATAATGATAATAAAAAAAGTATTTTACCTTAATACAGGTATAAAAAAGTGTAGGATGCAAAGCTGAACGAACGTTTTAACTAATTAAATTCATACTGATACAATTATTTACCTGAGTTTATTATAGCATGTACCTACGCTTTCAGACCGGAACAAAAGTTTATTTGAGAGCACTCAACTTTAACTGCCTCTGTTTTAAATTTAATGGAAATTTTCTGTTTAATTTTTCATAAATTTGCTTTCGTTGTTTAAATTTTGCGGTCACTGTGGTGTCAACCAACATCGGGCAGTAGCTTTTATAAAATGATACAGGGTGAACATTTAAATGCTTTTATGGAGGAACTGAGGTGGAAGGTTCCTCCATAGAAAAGGGAAGTAATTCCGCCGGGCGTGGTGTCATGCCTGGGGACCGGCCGTGGTCATCTGATGTTTGTCGGAACCTGACTCTGTGATAATTCTTTTTGCGCGATTTGTATCTTGCATGCGATTGTGAACCTTAGTGTAGCAGCTTACGGGTTTCCAATGTGACATTGCAAATTGTCTTATGTCATATTTATGTAGCGCCATCTATTGGCAAGTTGCTACACTTTTAAGCAGAAAGAGGGTGCATTATTATATCAAAATAAACAACTTTTACTGTGGGACCAACTTAGAAATCGCAAACCAAAATCTGCTGTTGCATACATTTGGGGCTAGTCGCCATTGATGTTTTTTATGGAATAGCTGTTTTTTTATTTACTATTTCAGTTTTGATCCCAAAGTAAAAGTTGATCAGGTTGATGGTCTGAAGCACCCCCTATACTGTATAACGCATGCAAGGTATAATAAAAGCTTGTAATACTAACATTTTTTCTATACCTAAATTTATGTTAACTGACTTTAAGGGGGCACCGAGCCTATTGTGCTGCCCTCAGTGGTAATTTTTAAATATTTTTTTTTAATTTTACAAGAATATCACATTGTTGATATTCTATTTATCGGGTCACTGCGGATTTGTTTTTATATTGTTTGTAGTCATTAACTTACTTTTGGCGGTTTTAATGATAATAGCTACAAGCATAAAACATAATAATCAAATGATTTGATAAATTTAAAGCCAATCAGAACTAAAATCAATGTGACATTAAATCAAAATACATTTGAGAGCAGCACAATAGGCTCAGTACCCTCTTAAATGACCTGTTTCGGACAGCAATTTCTCGGATTTAATTGAAAATTTTGTTAAAGTTTTAAGTTAAAATTTGAAAAACATATTTTTAGACTCGTATTTTCATGAGCTTTCAATTGATACCGGGACACTATAGGGTAGAATTTTTTTTTATTTACCCTTTCTACGTCCCTAAATTGCCCCCCAATATAGAAATTCAGCTTTTATGATAATGGACCAGCAATTGCTATATCTGTGCCAAGTTTCAGCTTCCTATGTCTTACGGCCTCTGAGTAAAATGCCTGTTACAGAAGGACGGACAGACAGCTAGCTGATTCCTTAAGTGTTCCGTTTTGCCAATTTTGGTACGGAACACTAAAAAGTTTCATAATCACCTAAAAAGGAATTAGGTACCTATTTCCCTATAAATAAAACCTTTTATCCTACAAAATAAGGTTATCCAGATAACCTACACCTTTCTTTATAGAACAGTCTATTCTAAACACTCCAAACACTGACAGCTAGCTATATCGAACAACATGAAAGGAAATAACGTGCAATTGACATGAGCAAGTAAAGTGGCCAGTGTACTGGCAGTCGAAGGAATGACCTACTACACGTCCATCTACGAAGTCTAGCCAACCAAGCAATTTTGATGCTTATAACTTAGTCATAAGTTCTATGTCAGGGGACTATGTTCCATGACCTAAATAGCACATGCATTTTACAGTGAAAAGAGCAATATAGTGGCACAATAGAAATGTCATGATAGCGTTGGCACCGACACCAGGCCCTATGCCAAAGTGTTTTAAGTAAGAGAATGTAAAAACGCTTTGATTGGGTCGTTTCACGGTCCACGTTGTTTTATGAAGAGATTGGCCTATTTTTTTTAACGGGGGTTCGAAAATGGAACGCAGTAATGTTTTTTTTTTAAGGTAAAGGCTAGCAGCAGGGACTCAAGCAAGAAAAAGGATTTTTGTTGTT
This sequence comes from Agonopterix arenella, assembly GCA_927399405.1. Classification (NCBI taxonomy): domain Eukaryota; kingdom Metazoa; phylum Arthropoda; class Insecta; order Lepidoptera; family Depressariidae; genus Agonopterix; species Agonopterix arenella. The sequence goes on from OV656704.1 coordinate 3,466,933, forward strand.
TCCATTGTTTAGTTTTAATGAGAAAACCCATTTCTCCTGTGGGTGTCGTAAAAGGCGACTAAGGGATCTACCGGAGGATGGGCAGCAGCATCCTCTGAGCACACATTCAATCGAACTGCGATCGCCAACCCGCCTGCCAAGCGTGGCGATTATGGCAAATCCCCCCATTTTGGATGAGGCTTATGTCCAGCAGTGGACGTCTGTCGGCTGATATGATGATGATGAATGAGAAAACTAAAACTATTTAATGTCATCGTCGAAACAAAAATATACATGGGGTGAAATCACAATTCAGTTCTTCTCTCAATAGACACAATGTCTAGTCACCTAGAAGGCAGGTAAAGGGAAACTGAATTGTGATTCTTAAAAGTAAAGTTGCTCCATATTTGCAATTACCAGATAGATGAAATTACAAGAATTCACATGCTTGAACTTACAGCAATTTACTACTAATCAAATTAAAGATTGAAAAATTTGTCTCGGGCGGGACTTGAAGCCGCACTCTTCCAAACCGGGGAACTGCGTTATCCAATTTCGCCACCGATCCCACTACCCAGAGAACGAAAACACAACACACAAAAATAAAAATAAAAAACACAACAAAAACACAAAAAATAGCACAACATGGCTGTAACATGTTTAAAATCAATAATATTTGAAATTCACTACTAACTATATACCAGAAAAATTTAAGGGTATATTCAAAACCCAAAGGGCAGGGCAGGAGAGGGCATTGGCTTCCCCCAAGGATCGCCACAATGACCGTTCCTGCGCTGTCCTCATCCAACGGGTTCCCGCCGCCTTCACTAGGTCGTCGGTTCACCGTGTGCCCCTCACACGTGCCAACCCACGCTACGCTTTCCGGTAGGCGGTCACCACTCGAGAACTTTTCAACCCATCGGCCATCGGTTCTGCGAGCAATATGCCCCGCCCACTGTCACTTTAGTTTAGCAATTCTTTTGCCTCATAAAAAGGCTGAAAGTCACCTAAGGGCAAAGAAAGAGGGCTATACGCTCGGAGTTTCCCTACGAGGTCGAATCAGAATTGAAGAGATCCCCAGAAGAACCAGAGTAGCTGACATAGCCCAAAGAATGGCTATATGACAGTATTTGATACCAAACAACTCATTTATTTATGTATCAGTGATTCTGAACAAAGTGGTTTCTGTTTAATTCTGTTACACGTTGTTATCACACCTTATCTATTCCTAAACTTGGCTAAACTAGCTAGAAATGAATGAAACATGACAGCGTAAGCTAATGTTTGGCACGTGACGTCATATACGTTGCCAATATCATGTATCTGGAACCACGACGGCGACGTCATCTGCTGGAAGCGATTCACAAAGCCGGGTTCAAAATGTCATAGCAAATTGATTGGCTGTGATGGGTATTGTCACACCCATGTAGAAGTGATTTGGGGACACCAACCTCATTACATCAATTTTACTTTAAACATCTGGGATTTGAAAGTGATTTGAAGATACCAAATAATATTTTTAAGTAGAGTCGAACAACATACATAATTTATACTCACGTCTGTATCCCATTTAAGTATGCTTTCGGCATCTGCTACGATCATGACTCCTCTTTTAAGATATGATAAGATAAATATTTCATTTTCATTTCATTTATTCATATAGACAACAATACATCATACATTTCACACCTTAGACAATAGTGATAATAAAGAGTGACTTGGCTTAGATGAACGTTTTTTTTTTCATTTTTAATATTATTATCTAGGCGTTGCAATAGCAATCCAGAATGACCAAAGAGGTCTGTGCCAGGATTAACTATTCTTCCATGATTAAAAGGACATGCAGAGTTAACGCAGAGTAATTATTATTGACATGCAAATATTATATAATTATTATGTATATTTATTGTATATAAGTACTTATAGTATATTAAATTAAATAAACGGTATATATATATATATATATATATATATATATATATATATATATATATATATACACATACATATATGCATATATATATATATTTATGATTATTATGATTTTACTCATAAAAAAAAAATGTGTATTGTAATGACTGAGTAATATGATGTGTTTTATTGTGTTTTATGATAGGGTTACATTATTATATACTCATATACCATAATGTATTACACATTATACACGTTTCTAGTCTAGCAAAAAAATATATTAATGGTGTTCATAGCAAACTGCCATATATTTTGACAAAATCATTATATTTTAATTGTAACAAATACTTTTTAATGTTGACATTTAGGGTTCTAAGAAAAGAGGGAGGTTTTTTTTCTAAAGTGTCTTTGTTAGAATTTATTTGTTGTTTGATGTCAGGGGGCAGGTGTTCGAACATGCGAGGCGCGATTGCAGAAAAATGTCTACGAGCTGAAGCTGTGCGGCAGTACGGAGTCTTGTAGGTTCTAACACTAGTCTTTCGGAGATTTCGATTTTTAGTATTGTAAGGTATCTTTTTTTCATGTTTGGAGAAATGTGAAAGTGTTTGCCTTGGTGTTAATACTTTCGATATTGCAAACAATGCATCAGTAGGGAACAGCCGTGGTTTGCGTTTAATTATCTTTAAATTTAGTTTTTGTGCACGTTCCACGGAAACTAGTTTGTTTGAGCAACATCCACCCCAGGCTGTGATTCCATACAAAAGAAGAGATTGAGAAAGTGCAAAGTATACTGACATTAGTGTGGCATCATCTAACACGTTTCGTAAATCGGCATAAATGTATGAAATTCGCTTTATTCTTTTTGTCAGACTTTGAATGTCCCATCTTAAATGTTCGTCAATTTCCACACCGAGGTATCTAACATTTTTGGCACCACTAATCATTTTACTTGTTGGGTTACTAATATTTGTTGGGTTTTTACAGGAGTGCATTTTGAGTTTAATTTCATTCTTTGGTAACCCAGTTTTGTTAAGAGCATAGCACATGTACGTAGTCTTTTCCTCATTTACGGACAACAAATTATTATCGAACCACGTCTTAGCCCTAGCAAGCCCCGCGGATGCGCACGATATCACCTTTTCCCAAGATTCACCGCTGAAACTAACGACTGTATCATCGGCAAAACATAGAGTATGCATATTAGGTAAAGCAAGGTGAAGGTCATTCATATAAAGAATAAACAGGATCGGTCCCAGAACACTTCCCTGAGGGCAGGATATTCTTTATTTGCACACGGAGAATAGACAAATACAATTTATAACAAGAATGAGAAGGGTACAAAGGGAGGTCTTATGACTAAAAGCGATTTCTTCCAGACAGGCATTGGATGGAAGAACTATTTACAGAGACAAATGCTACGGCGGCAATGCTATACGCCCCTTTTGTCCCTTCCACAGTCATACAAGTCGTTTCGTACCCGTTTTTTGGTTGATACCTGGGTATCTACAATATCAAAACACTGTTTAGCATAGGCTTCCTGTTTATTGCACAATTTCTCAAGGTCTCTTTTGCTAATCTGGCGTCTTATTGTGTAACGAACCCGAAGCGATTGGTATCAAATCGACATTATGTTTTTTACAAAATAAATAGTAAATTGTAGCGCTCTTTTGTACCTATCTTACTAGTCACCCTGTCGCACCTACAGTTTTGCAATAAATGTATTTGACTTTGACTTTGACTTTGACTTTGACTTTGACTTTGACAGTTTCTGCTGATTAATTAATTTTAGAAAATGGATTAATGATGATCACAGAAATACAATATTACGTAAAAATTGCTTAGTAGTGTACGTCACCAATTTTGTAAAGAATTTAATCGGAATCATACCTACACAAGTATAGCCCCACTGATCAATTTCTAACCCGAAACCCTTTAAAGGTTGACTGATCAATGTGTTGGTGGTCTGCTTAATGATTTTCTTCCCTCCTTTGGTCATCAGTAGGTATTTACCCACCATAAATTGTATTTTATCATGCAATTTATTAATTTTTACTTTGGGATGCGACGTGTTGCTGCACCTTTGCGCCTTCGCATCTTTCTGGGTCAATGCGACGTGCGGGATCTGCTGCCGAGTCAGCGGCCGCGGCGAAACATACAAGGTGTGCTGCCTTGAAGTCTGCATATCAATTTGTCCCGGTGGAAACGGCTGGCACGTGGGGGACAGAGGTTAAAAATTTTATTTTTGAGATTGGCCGACGGCTACGCCAAAAAGGTCTCGACCGCCGCTCGACAAATATTATGAATAACGAGCGTTAACCCGTGACTTTGTCCGCGCAAATTATATACCAGATTTTAAGTCAGATAATAAGCTATAAAAAAAAAAGTTTTACTGGTTCCTTTTTAAAAGTCAAAGAAAGCTAGAGTAGAGGCCAATAATTATTTACTTCGCAAATTATTAAAAACGAGTTAAACTTTATATTTTTAAAAGACATCCTCCAAATCGGGCCATTTTTGTACTACCAATGTTATGTACGGCGTCATAAAAATATGGTAATAATAGTTCGCATACTCATATTACTAAAACTTATTATTTCAGCGTTATATTTTGTCGTACAAACGAGATATCTTAAATTTTTTATTGATATTTTAGTTAAAAAAGGTGAAAAAATGGCGAAAAAAACACTGAACAAGTAATCATAAACTTTTTGAAAAAAGAAGACTATACATTGATTGACATTTGACACTGACAACTTGACATTTGACATGGAAATAAAAAAAAAAATTTTTAGGTTGACTTGATTATTGTCTCTCTATTAAGGCTCCCCCACACAAGTGCGATTTTATCGAGCGACAATATCGCTGCGATTTTTTTCAGTACATTTTGTATGGGAACGCGTGTGGTCCTACACACTGCCGCAGTTTTATTGCTGCGACGCCGACGTCGTGTCGCGCTGCGAATTGCGTGCCGCGACAGTACATTACATTTCTTAACGACTTTATACATAAACTCACGGCCATAATTCATTGCGGGGTGGTCAGGAATCGTATTATAAATGGTACATAGTTTATTTATTTCCCACGACTTCCATCTGTGGAATAATATGGTGAAAGCGACCTGGTGCTGCTGCCAGAATCGGCTCCATAAAAGGAAACTTCTGAACGGTTACTAGCACTGACTTGCCATTTTGTTTACACGTTCAGTACGAGGGAACTCCTCGACGGTTAACAGCATTAGCTTGTAATTTTTTGTACACGATCAGGTTTAAAAGCAAAACTAACATTTTAACCAAGATCTAGGGCTGAAGCCAGGAATGTCTCCATATGAGAGAACTCGTTTTAGTTACCAAAAGTATATCTATCTCTCAGACTGTATTCATTGGTGGGGCGGACGCGTGATGCGGATCGCAAATCGCACCTACTACAATACGCGATGCAGTCACTAAGTCGCCGCGATATTATCGCTCGATTAAACCGCACCTGTGGGGTGGAGCCTTTAGTATAAATATCTATGACCGTCATGCAAACTGAGATTTCTTTCTATGAAACTGAGAGTGAATATACCTTTACTTCTTTCACATTTCCAGCAGCATTTTATCATGGCTATTGTGTGCATGACGTGATGGATGATATTGTGATGATGATAATATTTGACATACCAACACCATACGATACCAAAACCTACAAAGCGTAAAACCTACATCATAGACTTATAATATTACTAGCGTACTACACGTTGGTTGAAAAGGGTGAAATAAAACAGTATTTGATTAATAAACATATTATTCATTTTCCACATCTTCTCCAACAATTATATCAACCAGAAATGCAGCAACCCATGTACCAGACTATCGTCATTATAATTATTATGTGTACAACACCCTACAGTCCTTTCCCACTAACACAGGTAAAATAATAACCACAAATGCTGTCTTCCCACGACTGTATCACACTTTCATTAATAAGTACTATATAAAGCAGAAAAACACAGTAAAACTGAAGCGCAGCCGAATCGATCGAAAACATTGACATCAAGGAATATAATTAATTGAATCAGGCGTTACTTTGCGGAAATCCATGACTAATATGTAGATGACACGATTGCATCAAGACCTCCACTTCCAAGTACCTAGTAGACAAAGTTGTATTACGTTATGCAACACAACCTGCCCACCAAATAATTTCTACTCTACACGTGTTTCGCTCCACCAAGGAGCATCCTCAGGAGTTAGACCGACGAACGTTCGAAACAGAGTTGTTACTCCGCCGAGCGTCCGACACCGAGTGACAAGGAATATAAGCATGAAACATTGACAATACTCCAAAAAAATCCTATTTCTTTGCTGTAAAAGATCGTTTTTTTATATTGCTAACAGAGCTATTTGTAATTACTTCGAGCTGTCATAATATTACTTTAAATATTTTGTTACACGAAACTACTTTATTTATAGCTATTATTGCAATTGGTTTGTACTTATATCATATTCATCTATGTTATAATGCGTATAACAAAGCTATCTTATGCATATCACAATTTAGCCGAACGGCCCATACATGGATGCATGATGTCTTTTCAACGGGCAAAGGGTTAATTTACTTTTAATTACGAAGTTGCGCCTCCGCTAAACAGTTTAGTGAAAGTTAATTATTCCAGCTCCGTTTTTATTCAAAAATGTTTTTTAATTGTATAAAAGGCATTCAAATTCATTTGGATAATTATGCCTAGAGAAAACTTGGAGTACGTAGTAAATTTAGTAAGAACTTTATTCGATAAAAAGTGGAAAAAGAAACCAAACCAATTATGAAAATAGTACTAAAAATATTTCTACAGTATAATACAGGTTGTAACAAAACACCTCAGTAATACTTAAGGTTCAGACCATCAAACTAAACAACTTCCACTTTGGAGCCAACATCGAGAAATAATTTAAAAAATCTGCTGTCCCACACATTTTAGTCGAGTCGATACTGCAGTTTTGTATGGGACAGCAGATTTTTTTTCGATGTTGGCTCCATTGTGAAAGTTGTTCAGTTTGATGATCTGAAACACACCCTTAAGTATTACTAGGGTGTTTTATTACACCCTGTATAAGCATTTTATTTGCAGAAGGTATTAGGTACAAGAACGTCATATTTGCTTTTAAGTAATTTTACGTTTAGGTCAATTCACGTTTAGGTCAGTTTGCAATTAAGTCAGTTTGAGAGTATGTCATTATAAGTTTAAGACAAATAATGGTTTTAGGACATTATGCGTCGAGAGCTCATCATCAATCTATAATTATACAACATAGTGAATAAGTTTAGCATGCCATCTCTTACAAAAATAGGATATCGAAAACGGTGGCTTATATCCATCGCATCCTGTTCGAGTATCTTCTAGCTTTCAGAAGGCCTGAAACATGACAAAGGTTTGCGAACGAGATTCATGGAAGCCAAGTATGATCCTATTTTTTTAATGTTAACTATTCAAACTAAACAAAATGTATAGAACACGATCTAGAAATTGATATGACCTGCCTTTGGTTCGGCATTTAGTGACAAAAAGACATTATTTAAAACATATTTAAAAAAAATCGCAACGCAATATAGAAATCCAAAGTGTGTTTCCCATTAAATTAAAAATATTAATACCAATGCACTCATTTGACATAGATTTAACAATATACATTATTTTTGAGCAATAAAATAGGCATTGAAATTTAAAAAATTTGGTATTTATTAGAAAATTCTAATGTATTTTTCAAAACCTTCTAAGTAGACAAAAATATTTACACCATGTTTCAAGTATGAAACTCTGCTTCACAGCAAAATCTGCAAGTGGGTGAGCTTGTAGACTCACCCACTTGCAGATTTTGCTGTGAAGCAGAGGAAACGCCCATACATCTCCTCTGCGAATGCGAAGTGCTCATTCACAGCAGAAGTCGCCATCTAGGTGGATACATAATAACACCTACTGACATTAGGGACCTCCCCTCCAAAAGCATAACACGGTTCATGAAGTCCGTGGGCCTAGGAAATGACCTCTAGGTCTAGGGTGACAGCTACAATAGATCTATCTAGGTCGCAGTAGCTATTTGGTCATTGACCAAGCCCTTATAACCAAATAATAATAATAATAAGTATGAATAATGGCAAAGCCTTAAAAATGTGCAAAAAAATTTACCATCAGGTTTTTTAGAAAGAGATAATGGCTAAATTTTAAAATTGGAACAGTTGCTGACGTGATTTAATATTTTATTTTAGTACATTTCTAGGCTCAAATTGGCTCTTCGATATTATACCGAAAAATAATTATTAATTAGTTTCGGCTCAAACCGTTAAATGACTGGGCTATCATTTAAAAAGAAATGCAATTTTTGTATGGATTTTGAAGAACCAGGAAAACAGATGAAAAATGCCAAAGAAATCAACAAATCGGCACTTAACTTTGCAAGTAACTAAAATCAACGGTCCACAGTTTCGTGTAATATAAATCAAGCCGAACTAAAACCTTTTTGGCATGCAGCCTGTTGGGCAGTGCCAAGCCAGCGGGACAGTTACTCGTTCCATGCAATCATGGTTGGAGATCCATCAAAAACTTATTATACTACATTTTTGTCTGTTTTACTTTACAGTTTGAGTTTGTTTTGCTTTCTGCCGCCATGGACGCATTCAATGATACTATACAGGGTCCGACTTAGCTTTAGTCCATCAAAATGTACAGGGTGTTGGGGTAAACAGTTGCATTACATTAAAGGATTATTGTACCCACAATTACTGAAAAACTTACCCTAAGAAACAGCGTTCGATCAGCTTTAGTATGGAAAGTACAAAAAGAAATTTGCGAATTTCCTACAGGTTTCTAAGGTAAAGTTCATATATTCATAGATTCTTTATTGTACACAAAAACATAATTATGAAAAAAATTACAATAAGTCGTGATGTACAAAGGCGAGCTTAACTCTAACAGAGTTTTCTTTCAGCAAACCGTCGAGTGAGAGGAAAACTAATATGTTTGGGTACAATCAGTGTGCATACAAATAAAAATCTACTTAATTTTGAGATAGTAAAATGAATACCTATAAAATAAGAAATAATATAAGATACACCTATACAAACAAATACATATAATTATATAAAGTTGTTAAGTATCATAGATACAATCACGCCTTATAGTAATGCAACTATTTACCCTAACCCTGTAAAACATTCATTATGGAGCCCAAATCGAGGTCGGGGTAAAAGAACATTTTTGTTCCATAGAAAACGTTAACGGCTGCTCTAGCCAAATATTATGAACCCGCACATTATTTTTTTGCGATTTCTATGTTGGCTCCATACTAAAGGTTGTTAAGTTTCAGAGTCTGAAGCACCTCCTAAAGTATATTTAATTTTATAACCTGTTATAACCTCACGTCCGGAAAATTCCTATCACATTAAAACAGTATTAAAATCACGCGAAAAATATCGTGAAGATGCCTACATGCTTTTATTTTGAAGTCTTTCCACTAACGACTAAAAAAGGTGGTGGGCTCACTATCTGTCACTCTATAGTTTAGGTAGGTACCGCTCGTGAAATATTGATGTTCTGAAGGTGAAAAATTTTTTTTCTAGCTCCTCTGGGAACATAAGTCAGCATATGCTAATGCGTATCTAAAAAAACATATGTAGATAACAAAAACAAAATGAGAACACTATAAAATCTCGTGCAAACAAATTCCCCTCACATTCATCACACCAGGCACGAAAGGAGCTCGCTGCGGGCAGAATCCTTATTTATAACCACTAAATCATCCGGAACAGAAATTCAATCAGGCACCCGAGGTGCTGAGACTCGAATCTCGAGCATTCGTATTGCTATTCAACGTTTCCCATTCGAGATTTTACCGGTACTATATTTGTGTCGATTATTTTTGCTCGTGCAGATGGGTCGGGTTTCATATGATTTAGCCGAATATTACTACTATACTATCCTGTTATGATCGGAAACTCGGCGCTCGAAGTTGTTGACGATTATGTTTACCTGGGACAAACTATTCAGTTAGGTAGGTCCAACTTCGAGAAAGAGATCAACCGTCGAACAACTCGGTTGGACAGCGTTCGGGAAGCTACGTAGTATCTTCACGTCCCAAATACCGCAGTGTCTTAAAACGAAAGTCTTCGATCAGTGTGTGTTTCCAGTGATGACATATGGAACAGAGACGTGGTCGTTCACTCAAGGCCTCATAAAAAAGCTGAAAGTCACCCAAAGAGCAATGGAGAGGGCTATGCTCGGAGTTTCCCTGCGAGATCGAATCAGAAATGAAGAGATCCGTAGAAGAACCAGAGTAACTGACATAGCCCAAAGAATTGCTAAATTAAAGTGGCAGTGGGCGGGGCATATTGCTCGCAGAACCGATGGCCGATGGGGCCGAAAAGTTCTCGAGTGGCGACCGCGTACCGGAAAGCGTAGCGTGGGTAGGCCCCGCACACGGTGGACCGACGACCTTGTGAAGGCGGCGGGATCCCGTTGGTTGAGGGCAGCGCAGGACCATTCGTTATGGCGATCCTTGGGGGAGGCCTATGTCCAGCAGTGGACGTCCATCGGCTGGGATGATGATGATGATGATGACTATACCTATAGTTGTATTATTTGTAAAAAAATGAAACAAATTATAAGAATGCTTTTCAAATATTTGTCACTACAAATTTGTACCATGCCGGAGTTGTAGCCCACCGTTTCTACTGCGTAAATTTTATATCAGTGCGGATAATTTCACCGTATCTACTCATCAAACTGATCACTGTGGAGCAATTTCGAAATATAGCGAATAAGAATTCAAATGTCCCATACATTTACATACATATGAAACAGCTGGATATTCTTTTCGGGATTTCGAAGATGTCTCCATAGTGAAAGTTGTTCAGTTTGATGAGTGAGATGAGCAGAATACATGGTGAAGTTATTCGCATTGATAACAAATTGACCCTGTTTTAAATGCGTTACAGATTAAAGGGGGTTCTTCAGACCATGAAACTTAATAACTTTCACCATAAAGTCCACATCGAAAACACACAAAAAATTAGGTGATCCATGCCTTTGGGTAGAGTAGCCAGCTATTGCCGTTCTCTATAGGACAACAAACATTTTTTCATTATTTCGTTATTGGTCATGTTTAAAAGTTGTTCAGTTCAGTAGTCTGATCATACTCTTAAAATACCGTCAGCATATTAATTTCGACTCTGTATAAGACAGAATTTCAAACACAGACTTTCATAGTTTAATCAGATCAAAGTGAAGACTTCGAATGTAAATCTAAATTCAATCCATTGATCAGATCAAATATGACCCCGAGCACGGTTTCCGCACCATTTATTAAATACATTGACAATTTCAAACTGCGTGGGGATAATTTGATATCTGCCCCATTTAGGGTCGGTTACGGATAAGGACAAACGAGATATTATTGTGTTTATATTCGGAACGCGTAGTCCTATTCATCCTGTTGTCAGTAGGGGACAACGAGTTTATTATCGTTTCGTTATCGTATTGAATACGACAATTTTTAACGCAATTGGAATCTTCAAAGTTTTTATCAAAATGATCAAATAAACAACTTTTTTGAACAGGACCAACAACGAAATAACTAGTGAAAAAAAGTATGGGACTAACTAAATATTAAACTAAGACACATCGTCATCAACCTATTAAGTCCCATCTGCTTTGTTCATGGGACATAGAGAAGACATGATCAGATTTGGTCCATAAGATGAAAGTGCCGGCCAAAAAAAAAATGCGATATTCTGTTAGGATTTTTCCGTCTTAATATTTATTATTATGACACCAAGCTATATAGGTCTATTGTTCTAGGTTTTATTTGGGTTCAAAAAATCTGCCTTTTCATACATTTTCGATCAAATGAGCTAAGGCTAAGGCTAAAGTTTCTAAGGAAATTGTGCGTTTTAAAAATTTTTAGTATGGCTCCAAAGCAGTAGAGCCATTTTCTTTGGATTTATTAAGGTTTGAAAAACTTTCCCTTTTTTACATTTAATATAATGTAATAAAACTTACAGATTTCAAGACGGGCAGGTTCTAACTGTATAATATATAGAGCATTCGTTTTTGTTGGTCGGCACATTCATATTTGGACCAATAATGTATGAAACGCGGATGATGTCTTTTGTCACAGTATCTCTCATAATTGCTTACATTTACTAATGTTTATTTCTGTTTCTAAGTCCTACTGGTGCAACAGTCCGTAATCCAAATTGAACAATTATAAAATAGGAATAACACAACATACCAAACTAGTGGAAAATAATAAAAGAACATGATTTTTATGAAAAAAGAACATTGTGCTAAATTCCCCCCTTCCCCTCCCCCTTCTCTCACACCTATTAGTCTTAAATTGGGTATAAGGCATTGTCATGTACTAATTAGAGACATTATACGACTAATCTTGGAGCGAGACTATTCACGATCCCCTTTCGTCACATACTACACTTTGCGTCATGCACACTACAGCATCGATCGTGCCTTCGTGCCGATTTACCTGATAAAGAGAATTAATAAACAGATGTTTCTATTATTTCCTGATATTTCAAACATACTCAAACTTTACCATGTATTCCTACCAACAATGACAAAGAAGTGACACTAAAAAACCAGTAACTTCCTCCATAGCTTAATATGTAGGCAAGTAAGTTTAATATTCAAGGCAAACAATTTACGTAATTAAATGTTCAGCCAACACTGTTCTAAGCGAAACCACTAGCAAAATCTAGTAACAGATTAACTGCCTAGACTTCGTATTAAATACTAGCTGCGCCGTCATACAGAAGCCCTAGGATTAGGTCGTAAACCTAGCGTACTAGTGATGTTATAATGGTGTATAGCCGTAAACGAAACATTCGGATATTTGAATTTTAAGTAGACGAGACAAGGAGGAAAGTCTAATTTGATCGTTATGTTGAGGAAGGAGCGGTACCACGAGTCGTAGACTGTGAACCTATAAAAAAGTGCTCATGAAAGGAATTGCCAGCGTTAAAAAACGGTTTCGTATGGCAAAAGATAGGCAGAGATGACTACACTAGCCTCCAGTAATGGAGAAGAATCTGAATAATGAGAAGTAGGTGAACTTTTGTTTAGAATTGCAACCGTCTGAAAATGCAAAGATGAAATTGGTATTTCTTTTTTGGTAATGGGGTTTTAATTTCGCTTGGACTTCGATTTTAGGAACTTTGAACTACTTGCTAGCATAGTGTGTCCCTTATTGAACCATATTATAGAATAAATTGGTAAGGACATAGCAGGTTGAATCACCTGATTGTCTGAAAAGAAAGATGATTCTGTGCTTCGGGTGGCACGTTAAGCCGTTTGTCCCGGCTACTATCTCTGGTGGTGGTAGTCGTTACATAAAAACCACGTCAGAGGCCGTAAGGCGGTCTGAAAAAACTCTGACACCGGGGCTCTGCCCACACGATAAGAGAGAATACCACAGAAAATCGTTTTTTATAGTCGACCACGCGTGCCGCTGATTGGCAAACATGCACACGAGAACCTACTAATCCCTTAGATCACCACGAAGTATTTGAAACCCATAAAATAGATATCCGATAATAGTCTTAATAGTTTCATTTCCGTATCCGAAATCTTGTATAATTAACATCCTTAAAGGAGATATAGGCTGTGGAATAGAATATTTGGAATTAAATTAGATAGTTTATACGTTATTAAATACAGATTTACAGTTGACATGGATTTGGATGGCTGCTTACGGTCTCTATAACATTTTAACACAATAAATAGCTAATATAAATATGTATATGTGAAGACATGCCAATATTGTCAGCATCCCGAATTTTATCAAGGACCGAACAAAGCTACATGAAAAACAGTTAACTCTCGTCGTGATGTACAAATATAATTGAGGTATCTGGGACATTTGAGCGAAAGACACTTGCGCAAAAGACTTTTGTGCAAATGGATATTAGCGAGAACGGACATTAGCACGAACGAAAATTAACGCGAACGAAAATTATCGGGAATGGATATTAGCGCGAACGGAGATTAGCGCGAAAGGACATTTGCGAGAACTATTATTTCTTGGTAGTTTTTCGCTGGAATATTGTTCGCTCATGTGTCTTTCGCGCAAAGGGATTCGCTCAAAGGTCCTGATACCGTAGGCGATGTGTCAGTTGGCGTAACACGGTGAGACCGAAATAAGACAGGAGGAGTAAAGTCCTAAAGGATAGTCACAGCATGTAGGATCATACTGCAGGGCTCTTCCTCTCCTCTCACTAATAAGGATGAGAGGAGAGGAAGAGTAGCAGTCAACTTGCTGCCAGATAAAATTTAGGTTATATAGGATCCTTCTTAATAATGCAGATACTTTTTTAAGGGGATGATCAGACCATCAAGCTGAACAAATTTGTCTATGGCACCAACATCGAAATCCGTCAACACAAAAAAAAAACAGCTCTTCCATACAAAACTGCAAACCTACTCGAGCCAAATGTATGGGAGAACTGTTTTTTTTCGCGATTTCGAAATTGGTCCCATAGAGAAAGATGTTCAGTTTGATGGTCTGATCATCCCCTATTAAGAAGGATCCTATATAGCTTTTTCTGTGCGAGTTGGGCGAGCCATTGTAGGTAGGTACACCTACGGAAACCGGTACCGGTACCTTATTAAGAAACCGACGTAAAAAATAAATCACAATCTAATTTGAACTAAGTACTTTTTGATGATAGCCCATACGGAAGAGAGCTAGCGCCTCAATCTTGAGGCCGCGGTTTGATTCCTGGCCTGTACCACTAAGTTCTTCGGAATTTATGTACGGTATTGTATTTATCATTTACTAGCTCGGCGGCAAAGGAAAACATCGTGAGGAAACCTGCATTCCCGAGGATAAAAAGAAAATACCATAAGTTCGGAGGTATGCGTAAAATATGGGTGAGCTTGGGCCGAACACAAAGGACCCACGCTGGTCTCAATGTTACAACGACCCCTGCTTGCAATAGCTAAACCACAAATAATAATAAAAGTACTTTTTAAAATGTAATCTGCGTGCGTTTGTCCTTTTTATTCCCTGATGGTAAACAATTACGAGCCCAAAGTTGCATCAACATTTTAGTTCACCCCTCTTTTATTAATTGAACAGAAAAACTGTGAGTGTAAAAATTACCGACATTTATGAATTTTTTTAACAAAGAAAACAAAACATTAGAGTAATAAATTGCGAATACCTCTGTCACAAGCGGAAACTATAAATAAGTCGGACCAAATGGTTTGGAATCAGAATACATAGGTTTTATTTGTACGTATAACCTTAATCGAATGTTTGTTTATGTGTTTTTATGTTAGCTCGCAACTGTATTCACTGAAAAGTATGTATCTCAAAATACAGTATTATAATATGGAAATATGGATTCAGAATATCCACATCTTAACCCAGTTTGATCCCAGGCCTGGCATTTTTAAATTAAAAGTGTCCTCAAGTAGGCTGTCACCATTTTACTATAATTTTTTAATTTTTTAGTGTACAGCGACTTTTCGAGTCTACTGCAGACTAGTAACACTTCGACCATGTGTAGATCTTTTGTGCTCGCCACTATAATTATAGTTCACTGCTAATACCCACTTCCTTTAGGAATTGTAGGATTCCTTTAGCAGTGAAAAGTGGTACTTCACTCGGATGAACGGAGTGTTTACCCAAGTGAGTATATCGTTTGTGCATTATTGGTACTATTATTTAGTCAGTATAATAATTGTAATGATAACAATACTTGTAAAATAGCCATAAGTTGATTATTTATCCAACTAAACTGTTTCTTTTGAATTAAATCAATCATCCGTCGGTTTCTAAACATATTACCAAAATGTTTAGTTTTCAATTTTCTATGTGTTTTAACCACGTTGTATGTATACGCTTTGGGATCCATTCTAGTAATTATTTTGTATTGGCCATGTAATTTAGCACCGTAACGAATGTATATTCTGTTTTGTGTGTAATAAGTAAAATAATAATAAAATAAACATAAAAAATTAAAGAGAAAGAAACAATAATTACAATCAAAAGAAGAAAATAGAACTGATATTAAAATAACAATAGTCGCGAAAACGAGACAGGCCTACGTTAATTACACAGTGAGCGAGAAAAAATAAATGTCATTTATGCTTATCTGCATGTGCGATATTTCAGTTTGACTTAGTTGAAATTGCTTGCAAAATCTTGCATCTAAGATTTTTCGAACATTTTTGTCATATCTCCATCCATTTCCTGTATACACGCTTAGCTTGTCGTGATAATTGATTCGTAGACTGAATACAGTCTACGAATCAAAACCAATCCCTAGTGTCTCCAGTTATACGTCAGAATAATCTTACCCCAAAAAAGATAGATATTCTAACTTTGTAATTCATCATTCGTGGATGAAGAACCAGCCAGGTCGAGATCTCTCTTGATACCGTCATTCAATTTCGCTTCAAAAACCTCGCTTCAAAATAAAATTTCCACAAAAATATCCCACCTACGCTACGGTCCTTTAAAACTCTTAAAGCTAAATTCAGCTAAAACACCTCAAAAATGTTCTGTCACTAAGCATACTCTCGTCCTGTCCCGCACCCACTTGGGAAGCTATAAGCTGTAACTTGGGTAAAATGAAACTATTTCGCAACCGCGACTAGTGATGGGATCCTGACTCATGAGTTACCTCATTTGAGATACTCATCAAAGCAAAATTAGAGAGTTACCTACTCGTGTTTTAAATTTGAATCACCTAAATTTATTCGTTTCACTTAAACTTTATTTGCTTATTTTGAATAATGTCTAAGTACTTACGAGAATAGTCCAACCAAAAAACAAAGTTATATTCACCCCTATTTTTAAATTAGGTACCATAAACAATTTA
Source organism: Agonopterix arenella (assembly GCA_927399405.1). Lineage (NCBI taxonomy): Eukaryota > Metazoa > Arthropoda > Insecta > Lepidoptera > Depressariidae > Agonopterix > Agonopterix arenella. Next base: position 3,483,691 of record OV656704.1, read on the forward strand.
AGGGTGCATTCAGTTAATGAAACTAAACAACTTTCCCTAAAGGACATAAAAACAAGAAAATTTTTTGGTCTTCCATACAAAACTGATTCCATAAGAGGTTCAAAACTAAATTTAGTGGAAGTTGTTTAGTTTCATTATCTAAAAACACACCTTACAATTTTTAGGATTTTTTTTTGTGAATAATTTATATACAAGCATTATATATATTTATAAAAAAACATTATATACAAGCTAAAAAGTGTTTAACGAAAAATGATTGCGAATACAAATGTCACTTTCGTCGTTTATATAGCAAGCGACTTGACGCGAACTTTAAACGGTACACATTTCCCATCAAAGAAAAATATGGCACTGAAAGGGTAAATAATTTTAAGCAGATTTTTATGACTGTTTACATAACCTCACCTCAAAATGAGGTGCTCCTCTCTCGTTTAAAATATAAAAGATACCCATCACTAACCGCGACCGCGTTACTTAGAACCGGTCGTAAAATGTTTCGACGACTCCCATGGGCGGGCCTTCGTGTTCCATTCGAATTTCAAAAGTGTTTTTCTTTTTCTGTCGTCGGTGAATGGTTTGTTGCCAGTGTTGAATTTAGTTTCGGATAAACATAGTGTGTAACAAGCTCGTATGGTTTTGTTTCATTTTGGTTCCTAACAACCTTTGTATTTAGTGTTGTTTCTGAAATGTTTTTGCATTTTTATTTCAGCTTTTGTCCGCGTCTTCGCCTCTACGGAGTATATTGTATTTTTTGTTAAAAAATTTACGGAAAAGTTGAAAATAAGAGTTGTCACAGATTACTAATTACTGCATAACAGTAACAGATACATAACATCCTTAGAAAACGATAAATTCCCACGCTTTCATTACCTACTGCCAGATAGACGGTACGCACAAAAATGTAGCATAGGATAGAATTCTGATATTCACAAAAAAATACCTAATAAAATAACGCTTGACTCAACGTTGTTATTGCTTCTTATTCGTTTGCGACGGCACGAGTGGCAGAGATCAAGCAAGCGCATTGCTTAAGATGCGCCAAAGTATAGAGGTGCTTATCTCGGTACCTACGGTCATGTGACGGAGGCCTGGCCTTATTACATCTAAACTATTATAAAACTGTAACAGAAAGTGTGTGTGTACATTGAAGATATTAACAAAAAAAAGTTACGATATGGTTTTTAGGTGTCCCTGATTCCATATCACCAATTTTTGGATTTTTGCTCTGTCTGTTTGTTTGTGTGTTTGTTTGATCGAGCATCAGCCAAAAACTACAGAACCGATTTTGATGAAACTTTTTTGTTTGATAACTTATGATCTGAATTAAAAGCTGGTATATAATTTGTGCGGACGAAGTCGCGGGTTAAATCTGGTAATAATAAGAATTATAATTCTATCACACAGATTAAATTTTAACTCGAAAAACTATTTAAAATTAATTTTCAACCGAAAGACTTTGATATCAAAAACAAAATTCTGTTCGAAATAGTCTGAAAATTTTTAAATAACTTATTCGTTATTTTCACGAGTAACAAGGTAAAAGTTTGATAGAAAATAAACCTTGATAATAAGCCTTGAGGACTAAAGTTGGACGAGAGACCTATAATTAAACAAGTTTTAAAAGTATTAACAGTTTGCGAAGCGATTAATAGTTGAAACATTGTGTTATGGCTTTTATATTTACTTTCGGTGAAGCACTTTAAATATGAAGTAGACATTTGTAATTGAATAAATACATATTTAATTTTCACTTAATGTGGTTTCAGTCCATACAAAAGTTTGACGTACAATAGGCGTAGACGGAATTAATAAAAGTCATATTTTATGTATGAAAAAATAGTTTAGAAAATCTAGTTGCCGCGTCACAAATAAAAATAACATTTGCAATTTATAATATAATTACGAAGATAACATAACATTCCTTCTTAATATGCTGAAAGTTTTATACGGGTCCAACATCGAGATAGCGAGAAAAAAATCAGCTGCCCACACATTAGGCTCGAGTAGATTTGCAGTTTTATATGGAGCAGCTGATTTTTTTTCGCGATTTCGATGTTGGTGCTATAGAAAAAGTTGTTCAGTTTGACGGTCTGATCATCCTCTGAAAAGTGTGTGAGCATATTATTATTAAGGAAGACCCTATACAGGGTGTAAGGAGAAGTATCATATCATGAAAGTTGTTCAGTTTGATGGTCTGAGTTCACCGTTTCAGTATTTGCTAGGCTGTCACTTACACCCTGTATTCATAATTTGTAATGTCTATCTCTGACTATCTCCTCCGAGAATAAAGTCGTTAACGTGTGCTACCTTACACAATAAATATGTGGACGACCATAATTCTTTTTATCCCCCGACGCAAAAAGAGGGGTGTTATAAGTTTAACGTGTCTGTCTGTGTATCTGTCTGTGGTATCGTAGCTTTCAGACGGATGAACCGATTTTCGTTTAGTTTTTTCGTGTCATAGATAATTTTATCCCGAGTGTTCTTAGCCATGTTTCATGAAAATCGGTTCATTAGTTTTGATGTAACTTTAAAAATTATGAAATAACATAAAATTACAAATTTGAAAACTCCCAACGTAAAAAAAAAAACATTTAAAAAGTAAAAATAAATTCGGTCACCCATTTTTTTTTCTGATGCAAATGTAGGTATGTTTACTTTTTAATTCTCTATAAGATATTTTAGGTCGATTAATGTGTCAGGGACCGCAAGTGATTGAAAAAAAATCAATTGTCATTTCATAGCGGTCCCCTACCCATTAATTGCCCTAAAATATCTTATAGAAAATTAAAAAGTAAAACATACCTATATTTACATCACACAAAAATAATAGGTGACCGAATTATTTTTTACTTTTTAAATGTTTTTTTTTTTAGCTTTGGGGTTTTTTTAGTGAAGTAAGATACTTTGCAATAAGGTGAGCAATATTAAGTTGCACGCTCAAAAGCAAGCTTATACCTATTTAAGAGGATAGTCCTTACAGCGCGCCCCGGGCGCATACAAACGAAGTTAAGTAAATCTTGTTTTCAATATTAATATTAAAGCAAATAACATTTTTACATACGATCTAGAACCTTCTTATCTTTCTCTTTCACGTTGCGCCGTGATACGGTAAAAGGCGGGTAAGTGCTATGAGACTCAGACCATTTAGCCGTCTTTTTTCCGTTTCGTTGTATATTCCAGCGACAGTTCCCGAGCGCACTGCATGTATACTACAAACGAAGTTTGATATTATTTTGGAATATTAACGAATTTAAATCAATGTGATTTTTTTTAACACGGTCTCGGTCACCCGCCCACTGCCACTTTAGTTTAGCAATTCTTTGGGCTATGTAGATCATGATTGAGAAATTCCATTGACTTTATGGTTAATATCCGAAATATAATCAAACTTCGTTTGAAAAGAGCGCGTTAGAGGACATATCCTCTTAAACCAAAGAGATTATAATCGTAAGTCTAAGTACCTATCGTGCCAATATTCTACACCAGAAACTGCACTATAGCTACCTAAAACCACCAATATTAAGACAATTTCTAGGAGACATGTATACTGGTAGGTATATAAATTAGTAATGTATGTGGGTTGCATAGGGAATGATCGGTGCATTATGCGCCCCCAGGGCTCTGCACTCTATTACTTATGTATGGTACTTTAATGGTCACTCTCTCAAGACTAGCTGCTTCAGGTAAGCTTGCTTCTAGTGGGTAAGATGCTGTGTTATAATGCTACTATATTGCAGGGAAGGTAAGGTATTATGAACAGTTAAATTAGATGAGCTAGTATACAGTTCGGAGTTTATGTTAAACGGTGAAAGCATGGTTGAAAATATGTCTACTAACTAAGCTAAAATAACATAATTATTATTATGTCTATCTATCTATAACGTCACGCCTCTTTCCCAGTGGGGTAGGCAGAGACTAGGGCGCGCCACTTACTACTATCCTTACATACTTCTTTTGCCTCATGCACATCCATACATCTCTTCATACATGCCCGTCGGTTTCGAATACTCCGCACCTCCCCTTTTTGTAGGACGCAACTTATTTGATCAGCATAATATATGTCCTACGAAGGCGCCCTCTGCCGACGCTTCCACTCACATTAGCAACGCGAATACAAAAAAATAACATAAAAATATAATAATTATTATATTTTTATGTTATTTTTGTATTCGCGTTTGCAGCTTGGCAACGCCCCTTGTAATATGATTAAGCAATAATTTTCCGAAATAATTCAAAATCATCATATCAACGTACCTACATACTCTGACGAGCTCGATATCTATCACAATGAGTTAGTTCACTAATAAAATATCATACATACATAAATATATGTATATGACAGGATGAGGATGTCGGCCAAGCATTTATTTGCCCGTGATGAAAACTTACTCAAAGCTTGGCTTAAATTGAGATCTCATCACTTTTTAAAAGTCTTGGCTACTTTTTTACATTTAAATGTTTTTTATGTGATAAATTATACACCATACGTTTTGAAGTAAGTTGATTAAATGGAAACTGAAGATTAATTTGATTATTTTTATGTAGGTAACAAAAAAAAAACATTAGAGCTTATAGAAAACGGTGGAGCCACGTGCAACCTGGAGAGAAACTGATACGCGACCGCCCACTAACAGACTTGCAACGCGACTAACAACAAAGTAATTGTATAAAGTGAAAGAATAAAATAATGACAGATCGTATATCCAAATTTCATTTCTTTCTTTTTCCCTGGGAAGGAATAATTTCAGTAGGTGCCAGAAGAGTGTCGCAAAAAGTACGAAGTAGACATAACTCATAATTACACTTTCATATCGTCTGAGCCAGCTCCGAAGGTTCATAGAAGTTGCGACAACTTTTTAGGATTCCTTTCATTTATTTCTCATTGCGTTCGCTTTTAATTCCTCCAATCTAAGTTGCAGAATAAAAGTTCATAAAGATAGAAAAAAACTCACAATCTCATACGCGAGGCTTGTAGTAGGACCTAAGTATACACAGGTTACTGTTTCTTATAACTGCTTCCGTGGTCTAATGGTTAAGAGCATTGGCTCTTGAAACGGTGGTCGTGGGTTCGATTCCCACGGGGGACACCCAGTGATATGTCACTTTGTGCATTTTTCCCCAGTTGATTAGGACATTGCAGGCTGAATCACCTGATTGTCTGAAAAGAAAAATGATTCCGTGCTTCGGATGGCACGTTAAGCCGTTGGTCCCGGCTACTATCTCTGGTGGTAGTAGTCGTTACATAAAAACGTCAGAGGCCGTAAGGCGGTCTGAGAAAACTCCAGGGCTTGCCCACACGATAAGAAGAAGACTGTTTCTTATAAACTTCTTACAATTTTGCGTAGGTATGAGTAACATGCAATGTCCGTAGAGCCGCATTGTCAGCAAGCCTCGTACTCGTACATTATCGATATTGTACAGGCAGCTTTCTAAAAGCTCGCAGAAAGTTGTTATTGCGAACTTTGTATATAGATTATAGCATTGCTAGCATTCCTTAGTCGGCGTTTTACAATAGTAGATATCACGCCAAGGCCATTTCTAGGGGATTTCTAGTTATACATTATTTAATTAATTAGAATTAATGAAATATACTTTATTTACACCAAAACAGAATACAATGCACAATAGGAAACAAAACTGATTATAGTACAAATAAGGCGGACTTATCGCTGAAAAGCGATTTCTCCCATACAACCTTAGAAATGAAAACTTGTAAAAAAAATCAACAATTTTATTTGTCTAAACTAAAATATTGGATGTTATAAACCTAAATTCGTTCGAATACATTTTGTTGCGACAAAAACTATAATTGTATACGGAACTCCTAATCTACAAATCCGACTCTCACTTGACCCAGTTTTATTATTAATGTTTTTATTACTATCTGCGAATGGTAGTCGCTAGGGATCAAAGTGTCAAGATTTATTGCAAAACTTTAGTGATTTGTTTAGAAATTACATTTAAACATGTCTTTTAAGCAGTATGTTTATTTTCAGATTCTAAACATTAATTACCGCTATACCTTAATAACGTTTTTTTTTTGTTGAATTACATCATCAAAAGTCGATGAAAACTTTTGAACCTTATAAATTATTTGAATAAAGGTGCGAAATATTCATCAACTTTCGATGTTGGCCAAAAAAGAAAATGTAAAAATTTGGAAATTCTGTGTGTCTATTTATTTTATACAGGGTTTAACAAAATACTCTAGTCACATTTAAAGGGATGGATTCGAATTACACCAACAAACTGAACAAATATCAGAGAAAAAAATCTGCTGTTTCAATTCACTGCACACACGACTCAAATGAACAACAGATTTTTTTTACTTTGTCTCAATTATGAAATTACGGGGTATAAATACCACCCCATTAAACATCACTAGGGTGTCTAGTTGCACCTTGTAGAAGATTCTTCAAGATGCGATTAATTCTCTTGATATCCTATTATAATGGCCGTTATAGTAGCCGCTATTTCAGCACTTACCCCTTTCTTCCACAATAATATTATCAACCACCAGCACACAATCCATCTACCTACACATAATTTTTCCTGACACAGCGCAAAAAAACATAGGTGTCAAAAGTCATCCCGCGTTTCATTCTTTTGCACTTATTTATATGGGGTCGGCGCGATATGACATGATTGTCATCTTCTTCCATATTCATCTCTCGTAGTCGATATTTCAGCACTTATTCCTTTCTTCCACAATAATAATATCTTCCACCACACAATCCATCTATCTGCACATAGTTTTTCTTGAAGTAGCGCAGAAAGACATTGGTTTCAAAAGTCATCCCGCGTTTCATTCTTTTGCCTTTATTTATTTATTTATATGGGGTCCGCGCATTATGATTGTCATCTTCTTCCGTTCATCTCTCTGAAGGTTGAACCTCATCTACCAGCACCGCATGGCATATTTCCGTCGCTCCATCCTTTTCTGTCGCTCATTAACGTTATTGGCAAGAACGAGATAGAGCGTGAAAAAATGCGATGCGGTGCTGCCAGATGAGGCTCAGCCCTAACCGTTATTTCAGCTCTCACTCATTTCTTCCACAATAATAATATCATCCACCACACAATCCATCTAACACCTTCCATATAAGATTGAAAAATTTGTCTCGGGCGGGACTTGAACCCGCACTTTTCCAAACCGGGAACTACGTTATCCGATTTCGCCACCGAGCCCACATCAATCAATCAAAATCAATCCAATCAATCCCAATTTTTCAATCTTTAATTTGATTCGAAATAGCACAACATGGCTGTAACATGTTTAAAAATCAATAATATTTGAAACTTCCATATAATTTCTCTTGACGCAGCGTAAATGGACACTAGTGTCAAAACTAAACTCATTCTAGAATTAGCCACGGTACATGCATTAAAAGCGTGTAAAAAACTTAACTTATTGCATTAAAAACAAATTTTCTACTCAAAGAAAAATGCTGCGAAGTATTAAAAGGACCTATTACAGTAATTATAACATCAAAAACACGCAACAAAAAAATCTTTGAACAAAACCTTTCTTTTAAAACACTTTGGACACGCAAAAAGGGTGTTATTTTTCCAACAGGTTAATTGTTCGTACATTTTAAGAGCTACTTTCCTTTATAAAGTGATTTTACAAAGCGTATAAGTTTACTTTGTTAGTTCCATGATAGAAAATATTTGTCAGTATAATTTTAAAAGTTGATGACCTTTTTTAAGCATAAAAGGTTTATTTTGCTCACATTAAATAGTAGTAGCAAAGTATATTTAACAACGCTATGGTAGTAGTACCTGCGTGATCCAAGTTTTACCCACGGACATATAAACTTTGCCCTGCAACTTCCAAGTTCATAGAGAAACACGTTACTCGTACCCCGAGAGGAGTGGCCTTACGCATAATTTCCCATACTTTCCTCTCTGTCAAAGTCTCACACCCGCGACGGCCCCGACCTAGCCCCGATGGGCTACTTAATTCCATGCGTTTTACTGTTATTGCAACGCCCCCCCCCCCCCCCCGCAAAATTCTTCAAGGCGAGAGTGAATAGGCATTTTTCTAGGTAAGCATGCTACATCTTCGGCCTCATCGTCACTCAACATCAGGTGAGATTGGGGTCAAATGTTTACCTATTAAACATTAAAAAAAAATGACAGAAACATTTTCTATGCAGAAATAAACAATACCTACTCTTTACGTGTTCCTCTATGTCCAAGTTAATAGGTAGGCTGGCTGGCTAGCTGTCAAGTTAGGAAGCATGAACATGTAGGCCTACACTGCAATCTCAAATAGATGGCTTTGGAAAAAAATATGAAGAAAATAATTTTGTTCTATGAAAATGGTTTTTCTCAGGGATGAAACCTATCTAGATTTTTTATTATATTTTTAATTTTTATTTATTTGGTACAACAAACTAAAACGAATTTACAAATTAAACTACATCTTTGTGACTGAGCACTAGAAAGTATTATCTAAATACAAAATTCCCCCAGTTCGATGCCTATAAATTTAATATTAGGTAAATTTAATAAATTTTTATTCGGGAAACCAACAGTCAAATTACAAACGAATGGTTACAAACTATGAACATAGAATAGACCAATTACAGGAATCCGCTAATGTTAATTTAAAATTAAATGAAATGTGCTTGCAAAGCTTTTACAATAATAGCTACCCATCAGAAGATAGGCTAAAATAACAATAAATGATGGGAAGAAAGTACATTGCGAAGTAAAGACTCAGTATAAAGGAACCTACATACATGCATGCTTACTCATCTTCACAAATCTGTATCTCTCATCTTACGACTTAACGTCCATCCGATCTGTGACGTCGCAAACAATAAACGAGTTAGGATAGCGGCCACTTGATCGGATAATAGACATATCCGATATATCCGACTTATGTTTCGTGCACACGAGAGCGTTTTTCAAAGGTTGTGTGAAATAACGTAAAATCATTTTGTTTTGGGAGTACAGAATACATATACCTTCTCTTAACATAGTTTGTATCAAGATTTCTGAAACTATACTTCTTTGGCGAGTTAGAAAGAACAGATCAGAGTGTATTTTCAACACGTGACAGAAATTGTTGCGAGCCGATTTAGCACACCATGACTTTAGGTTTTAATTCGTGTTTTTTGACTTTTTTGTGCACCTATCTTATTTCCTTCTTTTTTATTTTCTCCGTGCAAAAATCAAGTTGCGAGGTATAGAAAAAACACACTTTCACATGTATAAGATAAGGATTTATTTGTAGGCCAATTGCAATTGTTACGACACTACAACTCCAGTATGACAAAGCCTTTACGACACTAAAACTCCAGTATCACAAAGCCTTTAGGGCTCCGTAACGTCTTATTCCAAGCGATGATTCGAGTGGGAAATCACTCATGACACACTGGAGTGACTTTCATTTGACTGATAAAGATTTGAGTCAGTCTCAAGCAAATGGAAATTCTGTTGCAGTGCAAATTCTGACCATCTGAGACGATTTATGATTTCATTAGCAGCCTACGTCTTACTGCAGGGTATAGGATTCCTCTTGCTATCAGAGTTGAGATACTTGTCAATAGAGACATAATTAGTAAACTAATCAACAGAGTAGTTTTCAGAAATCTCAATGGGCCACAAATATCTGACGAATACTGCCTCCTAGGCAAAACCAGGATCAGCAATGGCGACCACTCATAAAACTAAACAATGATGTCTAACGAGCCTGGGTGATGAGAGTAATTGGTTTTAGAACTTGCGGAGAATTTAATGAAATAGGAGTAACAAGAGCAAATTATCTAACGGAAGTGAAAAGGAAAAACAAGATTACAAGAATACAGAGATTATCTAAGGCCAGATTGAGGATCCTGCGCAAGCACTTACCTAACCTAACCAAATATTACTGCTGTAATAAGTACAGCAAAAATATCGGAAAGAACGAAATTACAACTGATTTGTTATTAAATTCATGTAATATGGGTGACAAGAAAATAGGTCTGGCACTCGTAGTGCTGAAACTCCAAATAGCCCCAGAATTATGAGTGGTCTGTTCAAACTCATTACCATCTACGGAGCATTTACGTATTTTGCAATCAGGTTACTTCTGCGACACCAATTCGCCTTCTAAGAGAGGGAGGCAATTATGATAAATTCTTTTCTCATAAGGGAGTCAGAAGAGTGGATAACTTGTGGCTCACAAGGACTATGTTGCTCCTCAGATTATGGCCCGTCTCAGGTTTTGCCCGTCCTGCCCGGAAACCTGCACGTAAACGGAGCTTATGGACAATGCCGGTAGTAGTTACTATACGTTTGACAAAATACTGGGCTTGAAAAATATAGAATGGCATGCCATTATCGACTTGATAGTAGGAAGAGAATGATTATACGGAAATAATCAACATGAACATGTGCAATACCTCATACCAAAAGTGTCTAAACATGAAAACAATTTCAACGTACGAGTAAGTCAATAGAAGCTACAAAGGACAATAGGGTCCTTTATATTCACCCAAGCGTGTTGTTTTAGTAACATTTACATTCGGAAAACATTGAAAAGTTTTATCTGATATTAGTTTTCAATTTCCATCTCATTCCAAGCATGAAGCGAATGTACGTAACTATCTATTTAAGCATATTATGCTCACGACCCGGGGTTAGATAGGGATATACTTAATATACCATATTCAGAATATCAGCATTTCACTAACAGGTCGTGATTCCAATGGACAGTGGACTATCTATATGATAGCAGGTACAACATATTTTAGTCAACCTACAGTTGTAATCACAGATCACAAAAACTAAAGGGAGACGTGAAAAGGGGGCGGGGCCAGTGTCGCAGCAATATGGGCAAAAACGGAACACATTGCTCGCTCTCGGATTCAATATATTATGAGGCTGAAAGCCAGTCGAGATATTATGTGTAAATAGTTTACAATGCTTGCGAAGTACTAAAGATTATTCAAACGTTGAGTTCTGATACCGCAATGGATAATGAACACATTCAAGCTAACTAAATACTTTCTATCGCGTGGTACTGGTGGTAATGCAACACTACGTTTTGTACTCAGCGCGTTGGTTGGCATCTCTCTAGATCTCTATGGTTGTAACCCTATGGTATCAAATTCATCTTCCTAGTCCTATTATTAGGGGTCGGTGCAAATAATGACCTCCTTCCATTTGCATCTTCGTCATTTCAGTGATCATTCACAAATGTTGTTTTTTCTTGGTCAAACTACACAATAAAAGCCAAAGTTCAAGAAGAAAACAGATTCTCGTTGAAAAACAGGAAAAGCGGACTATTTAAAAAGAAAAAGTTTTTAGCATAAAATCTACTCTCATATTGTGCAGTTTGGATTCAATTTAACAGAATCTAAGCCAACAAGTGATGTTGTTAACGTTATATTAAAATGAACTTGTGGCCTTCCAAAATATAATGTTAAGAGAGGATATCTGGGTCGACCTACTGACCGACGTCCAGTGGGTCGCAGCAAGTATCGCTGGAACGACGTTATGGAGGCTGACCTGTGTGAGCTTCAAGTCAGCTGCTGGCGAGAGGCCAGAGAGGATCTGTTACTTGGTTAAAATAAAATGCTTATAGTGCAGTGTCACAAATCGCAGGATATTTCTGAGATAATTGTACTATGAACGAGAGCAGAGCAAGGTAAATGATGTCATCAAACGTATTGTGAAGCTCAAGAGGCAATGAGCTGGTCAGATTGCCAGTAAAAAACTCACCAGGGGCAAATCGCGTTAGAATTAATACCGTGGAGAGAAAACACCTCCAAAAAGAAGACCACAAATGCGTTGGATTATATCAGCAAGAGAACAGTTGGGGTGAAATGGATAGAGAAGAATGGCATAGACTAAAGGAAAAAAACCGACAAAAAAGAGAAAAATACTGCAAACGATTTCTAAAAAAAGAAGAGTATCGATCACACTGCAAACCGATTTTTAACTAGTACATTTTTCATTAAAAATTTTCTGTTTAGTCAAAGGCCAGTGGAATACTGAACCGATTTCGCCACGGTTTTCAGTGATCGAGAACACGGTATAAAAAACTTTTTTTATTTGAATAAATGATGAAGGTATTTGTTTAATAAATACAGTAAGTATTTTCGATTTAGACATGATCTGAAGTTTCAAAGAGAGAATTTTAAAAATAGAGCAGACTGTACTAAACTGTTTTAAAAACAGAGATCAAAGACAAAACCAATGTTTACTTCTAAAAATGGTATCCATTGAAGTTCAGGAGAAAAGGTATGCCGGAGTCAAGAGCCAACTTTGTAAAGTGTGGAATACACCGGCAACACGTCGAGTCGTGTCGCGTAATGATTAGTAAGTACATGAGCGAAAAAAAAATAAAGAACTTGATCTTGAAGCCAGACCATCAATCTTAATGGAAAATTGAGATATGACCTGTGCGCACGCACTTTTCAAGCTAAGATAGGCTACATCATCTAAGAGTACATCAGATGACATCAACGAAGCTCTCCTAGTCATCAGCCATAGTCAGTCGCAGTGGTCGAACACGGTTATGAAGTATCATCATCAGTACCTGAGCGATCGAACTTTTACGAGTTTGAGAAAATACGTATCCGTAAACTATTATACTGGTCTAATGGTTAAGAGCATTGGGCTCTCGAAACGGAGGTCGTGGGTTCGATTCCCGCCTAATGATATATGTCACTTTGTGCGTTTTTCCCCATTTGGTTAGGACATTGCAGCTGATTATCTAAAAAGAAAAATGAGTCCGTGCTTCGGATGGCACGTTAAGGCGGTCCGGCCGAACGGCTTCTATCTCTGGTGGGTATTAGTCGTTACATAAAAACCACGTCAGAGGCCACAAGGCGGTCTGAAAAAACTCTGACACCAGGGCTCTTCCCACACGGTAAGAAGAAGATTATGTGTATACCTACATAGGGACCCTCTTAATATGTTGACAATCATCAAGGAATGATCAGACCATCAAACTGAACAAATTTCTCTATGGGACCAACATCGAAATTGCGAAAAAGAAAATCAGCTGTCCCATATATTTGGCTCGAGTAGGTTTTCAGTTTTGTATGGACGAGATGATTTTTTTTTCGCGATTTCGATGTTGGTGCCATAGAGAAAGTTGTTCAGTTTGACGGTCCGCTCATCCCTTTAAAAAAGTGTCAGTATATTAAGAAGAAGTTTATGTTAAAAAATATAGTTATAGCCACAAATAGGAATCAAAACATTTTCTTTTTAAATTAACATTTAAACATTACCTTTGGACGACAGTATCATAACAAATTCATCATAATTATTTTATCTTCATAGCAATATGGGTACACGTAACTTTTACCGAAACTATTTGGGGAAGAAAGTTGAAATTTGGCGCAAAAGTGGCTCGCTAATTACAAAAGTTTAACATGTACTTGGCCCAGTTCTTGTATAATGTTATTTTTGTGAACTCTCTAAGATTCTCACATCTTTGATGGTGTGGCCATCAAACCCCTCTTAGTTAAATGGCCGTTCCGAGCATGTTCCGACATAATCTTGCTAACTAAACAGTTGCTGTATGCAAAATAGACTACAAGATAACAAAACACCATCAAAACTTTCATTATGGAGCCAACTTCGAAATGGCGAGAAATTAATCTGCTGTTCCATACAAAACTGCCGTAGGTACCGACTCGACTAAAATGTATAGGACAGCTGTTTTTTTTTTCGTTATTTTGCAGTTGGCTCCATAGTAAAAGTTGTTCAGTTTGATGGTCTGAAGTATCCCCATAAGTACTTGTGTTTGTTACACCCTGTGTAAGCTAAGCACTATTAAGCACATACATCATTTTTCTTCGTCACAGAGGAAATGGAAAAAAAAACAATCAGTTTGAAGTTTAAAATTAACATTATAATTCTTAAAATTGCTACAAAAATGTCTTATAGTCCAGTCATTTTACGGAGTTTTGTTAGGCGGGTAGGGAGTAATTATTAATTGTACTTTTAAACTATAATCGGCACCATTTAGTGACAAAAAGACTATCTTAAAACATATTGAAAAAAAATTTGCTGCGCAACATGGAAATCAAAATTGTGTGTCCCAGAAGGCTTTTAAATTAATAATATTAACACCAATTCACTCTTTTAACTTAGATATAACAATATAAATTATTTTTGAGCAATAAAATAGGCACAAAAATTTAAAAAATGAGGTATTTATTAGAAAATACGAACGTATTTTCAAAACCTTGTTAGTAGACAAAAATATTCACACAATATTTGTAGTGTGTAGTATCATGGTAAAGCCTTAAATATATGCAAAAAAAATTTACCACCAGGTTTTTTAGAACGAGATAATAGCTGAATTTTAAAATTGGAACTGTTGCTGACGTGATCTTTTTTGAATTTTGGTACATTTCTAGGCTAAAATTGGCTCTTCAATATTATACCGAAAAAAATGTTAATTATTAATTAGTCCCGGCTCACACCGTAAAATGACTGGGCTATTAGCACAACATTCCTAACATGAGTAACAAGCCTAAGTCAAGAGCCTACTGCATAATACTTTACTAAAGCGGCATTTTTCCCATGTGAACGTTTTGAATATTGCCATCTCATTCAAATTGCCTACGTGCGACGAGTATGCGAAGTGTCTAGGGTATTTTGTAAGGAATGAATTATGATTCCGAAGTGTCGTTTGGTTTGTATCACAGAATATTTTTTTAATACTTCCTATGTATGTTTTTACGAGCTTTTGAGCCGCGACTTCGTCTGCATGGATTACCCCTTTGGTGCTGTTTATACAGAAGAGACGTGTGGCGGTGGCGGATTGTCAAAGTAACACCAATATAAACCTTGTAGTACGGAGCATAGCGTCGTTTTTGTCGTAAAGGAAAATCACGCCCGCGCCACCAGGCGAACGTCGCCTGGAGGCGCGGGCGTAATTTTCCAAACGACGCTATGCTACGTACTACAAGGTTTATATTGCCGCACCCTGCCCGCGCCACGCCCGCGTCACGTCTCTTCTATATAAACCGCGCCTTTAGTGGTCGATTTTCGAAAAATCCTTTCTTAGTGCACCCCTACATCCACTGTAGAATTGTATATTCCAAACCAAACATGTTTTTATCTTCAGCGGTCTAGGCAGTGCGTTGTCTGTCAGTCAGTCAGTCACGGAACTTTTTTATAAGTACCTATAGACTATAGATATAGATTCTATTTGGTAGTCTTGTTATATTTTAGTTTTAGGATATTTCAGTTTTATTATTAATTTGTGTCTATACATTTGTACTGTTAGTGTAAGTTATTTGGTAACTAATAATCTAAAAGTTCTTCTTAGTTCGAATATTCGTTTACTTCAAATCCTCGAAGTAATCATCAACAGACTCTTTACCTCCTATTCCCGCTGTTGGGGCACATGAGCCTGTACTTGCTCACATTTGGATGTGTGAGCGTTAATCTAACATAGTTTGTGGGTTTTCACATTTAGAGGTACACATAATATATTCTTTCTGCAGCATATTATGTAGGTAACCTCATGATATTTTTCTTTACATACAGTCAGTAATTTTTTTTTTTTTACATAAAGTTCGTTAAACTAATTGACATATGGCTGAATACAGTATAAGAATGAGTATTGTGTACAGTTCGGACACTCCCTGCCTTCTGCCTTCAACTTCATACAAGCCGGCCGCCGTCGATCCACTTACACCCCGGCTAAATGTGTGCCCCTGTTCGTACGTTCTCTAATGCGCAATGTGTGAGTTCACCGACAGCGGCCGCTTGTGTAAAGCTTTCGTTCTGTAGGGATATTTACTTATGTACCCCCCTCAAGTCGGTTACTGCGAGGTTATCCAGCACGTCTAGTATGATTTCTATACACGCGCGCGACACGTCTTTGCGTCTTTGCTTCCTGTTCCCGAGCTTTTTCGGGGAGCGAAAGTCGCGCTTGCCGCGACAAGTAGTATGAAATAAAGCTGAGTCGCGCTCAAGAAGAGAAATCATGCTAGACGTGCAGCAGTAAGTAGTGATCATCATCTTTTCAGTGTGAGCCTGGTTGTATGAAGTGTGCAGGATGTGTCCCAGGCTGGTATCAAATCTCCGCCTACTTCATGAAATGTCTGAGTACCAACCACAAAATCACCCTAAAAGTCATACTAGTTTACGTAATCTCCATTTTTACGTGCAGAAATATGTAGCAGCATTAGGAAATACCAAGATGGCTACCTCCAATCGTTTACCGTAATTTATCGAAGAATACCGCCAAAAACCGGATTACGAAAATCACGTACCTCGCCCATTACTTTAATAGTCGGCTAATATAAAATTGGTTACGGCTGATCGAGCACGATTCCTGAATTTGGCAGTTACCCAAACCCAATATTGCTTACTCGACTTTTTTTGGTCCGTGACACTCATTTTTAGGGTTCCGTACCCAAAGGGAGAAAACGGACTGATGGTCGGACAGCATAGGTCGAAATCGCTTTATAGCGATAAGACCGCCTTATTTGTACCATATTCAGTTTATGTGTCCTATTGTGCATTGTATTTTGTTTTGGTGTAAATAAAGTATATTTCATTCAGTCATTCATTCATAGTATTATAAATAGGGTCGCGATCCTATTCATAAGCCTTCGCCGTCCGTCCGTCCATCCGTCTTAGCTTCAGAGGGCTATGAGACATAGCCCTCTGAAGCTAATATGGAACAGTAGACACGAGCTGAAAATGATGATGAGAAGTAACAACAGAAAGACAACAGCTGTTGGTCTTCCAAAGAAAATATAATAATACGAGCGTTAACCCGCAACTTCGTCCGCACAAATTATATACCAGATTTTAAGTCAGAGCATAAGCTATAAAAAAAAAAGTTTCATCAAAATCGGTTCAGTAGTTTTTGCGTGATACTCGTTCAAACAAACAAACACACAAACAAACAGACAGACAAAAATTCCAAAAATTAGTGAAATGGAATCAGGGATACCTAAAAACCATATCGTAACTTTTTTTTTGTTAATATCTTCAATGTACAGACAAACTTCCTGTTACAGTTTTATAATAGTATAGATATAGATAAGAAAAAAAAAGTTGATTAACACTGTTTCTTATATGGGGACATCGCACAATTTTTAAATTTCTTTTTTTTTATTATTTGTCATCAAATCCAATATAATAATACATGTTCTACTTCATGTTCATCCAATACAATAATTTTCATAGAACATGTATTATTGTATTGGATTGGATGACAAATAATAAAAAAACGAAATTTAAAAATTGTGCGTTGTCCCCATATAAGAAACAGTGTTTATCAACTTTTTTTTTTCTTATATTATTTTATTTACTTTGGAAGACCAACAGCGGTATTCTTCCTGTTGTTTCTTCTCTTCATCATATTCAGCCCGTATCTACCCACTGCAGGGCATAAGCCTCAATTTTGTCATTCTTCTCGGTCCTGCGCCAGTCGCATCCAGATCTTGGCGGTACTTTTTCAGATGTCGTCAACCCACCTGCCTACTCCTCTTTTGCCTAATCTATCTCTCTCGAATTTTTCTTCTCGCTCTATCGTAAAAACGGTAATACGTACGTAAATCAGTAGAAGTACAGTGCAAACTCTACAGTATAAAAATGAATAATAAAAACTGGTCAAGTATGGGTCCCAGAAAAAATCATTTTTTTTTGTAATATGTTATAGTGGTACGGAACCCTCCGTGCGCGAGTCCGACTCGCACTTGGCCAGTTTTTACGATATCTGACGATGGACAATTTTCGCGAATAAATTTACTTATCATATTTTATTGCTTGGCTTGGATACTTCAGTTTCGGTCAATTCTACACTCATGTTTATTTATTAGGGTTTATGGTAACTTACACATATCTCGATAAATTTGATGGGTCGTATGAAATTGAAGTTGTTTGCGTAATGTTGTTTTGGTTTATTAAAAATGTACTCTTTCTTACAGTTTCGGAAGGGACTGAGTTCGATCAATACATTGCGTGTCATTGATACATCAAAATTTGAAGTCGACACGATAACAAAGGAACGAATGATGAGATTGATGAGTCAATCTATCCGTATTAAAATTATAATAAAGTGTCAAGTACGAGCAACTAAATGAAAAAAATATAATTAAAACACTTAGTATTCATAGACAAATTAATAATATTACAACGGAGGAATTGACCAGTTTGTACCGTAGAGATAGAGAGAAAAAATTACGTTGTAATATCTTTTTTTGCAATCATAATTATTATACTAATTATTATTACTTTTTTTAATTTATAAATAATTAATGGACTCTTGCTTGTGTGTTAGCACTGCATTTCCGCCAGTGTCAAGTAGTTTATGAGAGAATATATACCAATCTCACGGGTTGTTTTTGGTCAAGAACAAGAAGAGATTGAGGATTGCGGAGCCTCGTGGCAGGCAAAAACGCGACACGCGAAACAAGTGCTCGGGTCAGAACCTGCAACATGACTCTTATTATTACTTATATGGGCGAAAGTCAAGATAAACCGTTTTTTTTAGATTAGACTTATGTTAAAATGTTAGAGAAATTTCTTTAAAAGCTTGCAATCTAATTTTGATACGAAAATTATGTTTTTATTCTTACCTGTATTTCAAAGGCTCCAGAACAGTAGATCTGTAACAAAAAACATAGGTGTAAGCACAGACTCTCAAAGTCACGACTCTACAGGGTGAAATTCCTTTTAATCCTTTTAAACTAAGCGTCTACCCATCGAACTGAACAACTTTTACTATGGCAGCAAACCGATCGGAGGAAAAAAAAAATCTGCTGTTGCATACATTTGAGTCGCGAACTCGCGCGTCGACATTGCAGTTTAGTATGGAACAGCAGATTTTTTATTTGCTTCACCCTGTATATGCCCAATAGCTCAGATGGTAGTGAACCTGCCTGCTGTTCCAACAATCGTGGGTTCGAATCCCGTAACTGGTAAATATTGGTATGATGAATATGAATGTTTGCACCCGAGCCGTGCATGTTTGTGTACATATGTGTATTCTGTATCGTGGTCTAGTCATCATAATACAAGTCAGGATTAGATACTGGTATTTTAAATGGGTCCAGAATCTAGATAATCTATGTTACTGTATCTAAAATATTTATGTATAAGTATTTTATTTTAACGTCTCCCACGGGAAAATATGGGCTTGGTCGTAAATCGTTCAAGATACTTATAACACTCATAACACTTTATTGTACACACAGACACATTGAAACATATACCCTTAAAATTACAATCAATATCTATTTGTATTACTATAACAACCGTTATAAAGACACCTATGTCATTTACCATCAAACTCGTAGTATTTGAAAGTCACCCCACTTTCAAACCACACAAAAAATCATCAACAAAAGTGCTAATAAATATTTCATTTCACAATCCTTCTTACATTCTAATTCGCAATAAGGCACGGACCCCACAGTCATAACCAAAACACCTTAAGCCCCAAGGGATCGAGAAATGTAAACGTGGAAAAAATTTAACTTTCAAATGTAGAGTTAATGGTTGGGAAAGTTTAGAAGTGGCAGCGTATAAAAATTGTCAGTGTATTGTTTGCTATGAACGATCAATATTATTTAAGTACGCCCCTTTAGTACGCCGAGATATTAATAATTATTATAATCTTAAATGTTCAGAAAAATATACGAAGAGATACTTCGCTTATAAGCAATTTTTCACATACTCAGAAGAAGAAATGGTTGATAAACGAAAATAAACGAAATAAAAAGATAAATGAATTTCGGAACATCATATCGACAGAACGTAAAAGATAAAAAATTTTGACCGTAAAGTTTTTGGGATAACCATCATGTTAGTCATAATCAGCCCGTATCAATCTACTGCAGGGCATAAGCCTCCTTAACGATTTGCCATCCATTTCAGTTTTGCGCTAATCGTATCCAGGTCATGCCAACGCGAAGCTTCTATAGATGTGACTTGGTGAATGATATAAAATATATATAAAAAAACATGTTTTCTACCGGAAAATTATTAGCACAATGCATGTGTGTCAATATTCGTTTTTAACTTTATTCAGGTAGGTGTGTGGTAGATTCCTGCTTAATTGATTTTACTAGTTTAAGAAGTAACAAAAATATTAATGTTAAAATTATGATCTTTTGATCATGTCAAACGTGATTAAAGTTTATGTCGCAGTCAGTATAATTCAATAAAAACACTTTATTTTACACCAAACCATAATACAGAGGTACCATTTTAATCTTTCTTAAGGTCGTGTCTAAATTTTCTATCCCCAACCAAAATTCCTTATGGCTCTTAAAGCCGAATAATAAAGATGATGTTTTATGAAGCCAGTAAGATTTCGGCCCTACCGATCCTTGGGGTAAAATTGATTGGGGAATACTTTACCCTGATGCTTACTCAGTAATATTGTATGACTTGATTTTTCTAAAAGAATTCTAATGCTATGGCTCCACGTGCGGCTTGACGCGTGAATTACAACAATAATTGACAATTTAAGTAAGAGTCTTGTTGCAGGTTCTGACCCGAGCACTTGTCTCGCGTGGTTTTCGCGCGTCGCGTTTTTGCCTGCCACGAGGCTCCGCAATCCTCAATCTCTTCTTGTTCTTGGCCAAAAACAATCCCTCAGATTGGGATAGATTCTCCCATAAACTAGGTGACACTGACGGAAATGCAGTGCTAACGCACAAGCAAGAGTCCATTAATTATAAATTTAAAAAAATAATAATAAGTATAAAATAAAACAAATTAGCTAAAACTATTTTATGGGGATAAATAGAGCATCAAACTGAACAGCTTTTTTTATGAGATATTTCCGTCAATAAACAGAATTCAAATTATTTATTACTGGATATTCGCATTATAATTTGGAAAAAAATTTAACAGCATTTTTTATTCAGTTTCTTGTATTGTTATATTGAAAGCCCTAATTATGCAAGATTTAAATCTTGAGATAACAGGAAACAGAAGATAAGTTAAACAATAGTAAGTAATATTTAAGAAAATCTAGCTAAAAAGCGTTCATTTGCGAATTTTACGTAACTTATTTTATCAAAACAATACTTTTATTTAAAACTGACTTCAATGTTAAAATATTTAACAAGGTCACTGTACTGAAAATAATGTCAAATGTCTGCTAAGGTATTAAATTAAAATTAATTTAAGTTTTAATGTTGCTTCTTTTGTAAACATTTTTGAAATTAGCTATTCATATCACATTGCGATAAAAGAAGAGAACAAATACAGAATATCTAATGATTTTTTGGCGTATTGAAAGAAGGATTATGTTTTTAACATAGGATTAATTTTATAAAAATGTACCTATGGGGTTAAGAATGTTGACTTGAAGATTAATTCCAGAATGAAAAGTATCACATTTTTGCCGCAGAATACGTTTTCTAAACTGACTCGTATAGACGAGAAATTTGTGACAGAATCGTTGGCAATCAATAGTCCCTGGCGCGGGAGCGCGGTGGGTAATAGTACGTACAACTAAGAAGTTTGTATTATGTAGATGCGTTGCCCGCGCTCTAAAATGGCAACAGAAAAGTAAGGTAATTGCCCGGCATTCACATAGTCACGCGCCGCGCGCCGTACAGTGTACGGGCTACACGTCACTATATCGCGCCATTTCAAAGTGCAGTGATGTTAGCGTATGACGCGTCTATTTTTAAAACGTCATTGATGTACAATTGCGCTTACAACGTATTGCTCCAAAGCACTCTTTCCTCCTTTCTACGCTAAGTCTTGAAGAAAAAGAATCCATGAAAACACTAAAACTGTCATTATTATCCCATCTTACAAGCGTTTTGCCTTTATTTTTCCTATGCAAAAAAGAAAAGCAAAATATTAATCTGTCCAACATACCTTGACCTCTGCACTAATTCCCGCTTCTCTTTCCTTAAAACTTTTCGTTCGAAGTTTCGAACATTGCACGTTTCTTAGTAAACTGGTTGTCTTAATACATTCTATACCCCCAACTGTTTGGTTTACGACTGTATTCTTTGCATTGCTTCAGTTTTATTCATCTTTTATTCCTTTTCAGTGAGAATTATATTTCTTTTTTTTTTTCCTCTCAAAGTCGGATGTGTTTTTTATTGTTTTAGGGGTATTAAAGCGATTTGGATCGCTATGCCTTGACAATATACTTGTGTTACTTCTTTTTGTGGTCCATAAATGTCGCAATAAAAAAAGACAAGTGAATTATTGGTAGAAGTATGTTTCCAAGGGCAAAACTTTACCCTTTAACCTATCGTATCGTTAGGTATGTTTCTGTATTGAAATATAGCTCCTTTCTTTATCTTTATCTCATGTTAGGGCTATCCGAAGACCAATAGACTTGGAGAAATACGTTACTGGATTTTACAAAAACTGACACACGTTTGACCCTGATAGCATTATATGTATATACAGGGTGAAATTGACATCATTAGCATCCTTTTAAACTAAGAGTCTACCCATCAAACTGAACAATGGAGCATGGACATGGGAGCAAACCGATCGGAGCAAAAAAATAAATCAGCTGTTCCATACTAAACTACAATACCTACTCGACTCAAATGTATGCAACAGCTGATTTTTTTTGGAAAAAATAAGGTATTTATAAGAAAATACGAATGTATTTTTCCAAACCTTCTAAGTTGTCAAAAATATTTACACCATGTTTTAAGTATGTATAATGGTAAAGTCTTAAATATGTGCAAAAAAAAAATTACCGTCAGTTTTTTTAGAACGAGATAATAGCTAAATTTTAAAATTGGAACTGTTGCTGACGAGATTTTTTTTAAATTTTGTTACATTTCTAGGCTCAAATTGGTTTTTCAATATTAAACCGGAAAAAATATCAATTATTAATTAGTCCCGGCTCAAACCGTAAAATGACTGGACTATTTGTTCTTTTAACTGTGATGTACGTTTTGACATGTTTGATGAATCTAATTATTATCATTGCTTTATAGCAATGACTGTAAATGTTCTATGTTTCTTCTTATTATTCAATGCAGATTTTGTTGTCTCTGAATAAATAAATTGAATTGAATTACATGCCCATACCACGATAATCTATTAGGTACCCAGAAATTTTTCCGTCATAGTACATGAACCTACATATAAAGAAATATTCTGCGTAATTTAAAACTGGTCTTGTAATTAGTCTACAAGTATAAAGTAACTACTACAGGACTAAAAATAAACGAGAGGATTTCAGTGAAAAAGATCCAGTTTCTCGTCACACTCGCCTCGACGCCTGTTGACGTTGTCACGTTCAACTGAGCGTGTATTACGTGCTTGGCTTGTCACATAGACGTATTTGAGTCGTACCGACGTTTTTCCTAAGCTATATTGGCTTGGCTTTTTAAAAAATCTGTGTAGAGACCTAAACGTTGGATAGATTTATTGGTATTTCTGTTTGTCTTTTTTACTAATGATGGAATGGATATGGTATTTATGCGTTTAACGTAGGCAGATGCGCATTAACTTATGAGGCTATGTGAAAAAATAGATAATTATTAAATTCAAAGCGTTATATATGTATATATATATATATATATATCATGAAGTACAAACAGTAGGAGTATGATTAGCGGATATGTGTAAATTGTACATAAAATTGAAGTTTAGATTAGAGCCAAAACACGATTATGACACATTTTCTCGATGGAAAAACAAGCCAAAGTAGCCTCCGTCTTTAATCGATAAACGCTTGGAACTGCTAAACAGTGAATAATAGAAACACGAGACTTGATTTAAAAAAAAATGATACCTATTTTACAAATTTTGATTAGAGCAGAATTGAACTTACATAAATAGTACAATCACAATTAAATAAAGTTCGTTTTACGCGTGCGTCGTTTCAGGCGCGCGCGCCGCTCCATCTCTTTCTCTCGCATCAGGCAGTAATATAAGCTATCACACGTCAATTTCGTTTCAATTATTTTTCGACATAGGCCCTTAAGGCGCATTTTAGTACGACGTCCTGAAGCGCAAAGTTCGAAATTCAAAAAAAATGTGCAAAAGTGCGGTACCTTGTAGTAGTAACAATTTGAGTAATCCGATGGCGATCGGATATCGAAAGGTTTTCTACCACAATATTATACCTATAACTAAAATCTAGGGTCTAAGCAAGCAGTTCTACCTGAATACCTGCGTAGTATAATGATTGATGACATAAGTATTAGAAGGAATCTTAACCGTCCTAGTGCGATAAAAAAGTAAACAAATATCATCCTCCAAAAGAGCTGAAAGAACGCATAATAATTATACTTTTTCTACTGAGGCGTACCCGCCGCGTACATTACCGATACTTATGTATGCGGATTATGCAGTATATGTACTTACTTATAGACCATCGATAACTAGCCCAGTCACTTTACGGTTTGAGCCAGGACTAATTATTAATTTATATTTTTTTTCGGTATAGTATTTAAGAGCCAAATGTATCACAATTAAATAAAAATCCCGTCAGCAACAGTTCCAAATTTAAAATTTAGCTATTATCTCGTTATAAGAAAACCTGATGGTAATTTTTTTTTTGCACTTATTGAAGGCATTACTATTATACATACTTCAAACAGAGTGTAAATATTTTTGTCTACTTAGAAGGTCTTGAAAAATACGTTCGTATTTTCTAATAAAAACCTCATTTTTTAAATTTCAATGCAAATTTTAATGCTCAAAAATTATTTGTGTTGTTAAATCTAATTGAAATGAGTGCATTGGTATTAATATTATTAATTTGAAAGCCTTCTGGGAGATACAATTTTGATTTCTATTTTGCATAGCGAATTTTTTAAATTAGTTTTCAGATAGTCTTTTTGTCATTAAATGGTGCCGCTTACAGTTTAAAAATCCAATTAATAATTACTTCCCACCTCTCCTAACAAAACTCCGTAAAATGACTGGTCTAAACGACATTCCTAGGCAAATGCCTATTACATAATGCCTAATACCTTTTACAGTGTATGAAGATAAGGCTATCATTTTGTACTTGGCCAGAAAGGTGCAGCAATATACTATTTTAAGACCTAACATAAATCACGCGTACGACTTTTGTGTTTCAATTCACTGAAACGCTTCCTAACAAAAAATGGATGGGCAACTTTGAAAGCTTAGGTATTGTGCGTGAATTCGACCGTAAGGAAATTGGTGACGTCATTAACGTGATGCTTGGTGAGGCATGAGCAACTCGATACGACCCTTTGAATAATTACGACCTGATATACTTCGTCGATTTATAAAAAATACTCCTGGTTTTTTTTTTAATTTAAATTACGAACATAGAAGAAGTTAAGTCTGACTTCATTATTTTAATCACATTGAATGAGATATAATACAGGTCGCAAGACCGGTCGTTATGGCGTTCTTCGGGGAGGCCTATATCCCGCAGTGGCCCTTCATCGGCTGAGATGATGATGATGAATAAGTTATACCTATTATGTGAATTCTTTCCTGATCGGTTGGCCCGAGTTCGCTAATAGAGATCGTGTTGTTCGGCGCCCGCGAATCCATATGCGCAGACCACTGAATTCAAATACTCTTAACCTTTAATTGAGTAAACCGATTGCAATGAAATAAAGCCTAATTGTTTATCCAAACAAAGCCCTATACTTTTGTGAAATTTCCATCCAAATCGGTTCAGTAGTTTTTAAGTGTTGCGAGTACAGACATACATATATACAGTACGTATCATAAACGCCCACATTTTTTTTCTTCGAATATCGTGGATGTACATCCACGTCAAGCTGAAGAACGTTCTCTTCGAAAATCGTAAAAAATAAAATGTGCTGTTCTATGTTTTTCTACGAGTATATTATACAGGGTGAAATTGATATCATTAGCATCCTTTTAAACTAAAAGTCTACCCATCAAATGGAACAACTTTTACTATGGGAGCAAACCGATCGGAGTAAAAAAAAAGTTGTTGCATACATTTGAGTCGAGTAGGCAGTGGCGGCGGGTGCAGTTTAGTACGGAACAGCTGATTTTTTTCTTGCTCCGATTGGTTTGCTCCCGTAGTAAAAGTTGTTCAGTTTGATGTGTAGACTCTTAGTTTAAAAGGATGCTAACCATATCAATTATATCCTGTAGAGGTATTAGTTTGGTATGGAACAGATTTTAATAGTTCAAATCAATAGTTAGTATTCCCTGTGACTATTCCTCCAGCAGTCGCTACAGTCGAAATTGTCGAGCACATTGCGAAACTAATTCTTAATCTCTTATCATTCTCGGCTCCACGGATACAAATCTCACTGGATTATAATGTTCCATAACTAACCCCATCTCCATCAATCGAAACGCACGAAACACCTTTACATCGATCTTCAAATAAATCTTACCCCGAAGAGGTAATCCTCAAAGAGCTGCCTTTGTAATGTTCTTAACGTAGGCAATAATTTTGCCCGAAGGGACTGGCTAGGTAGGCGTGAAATAGGTTTACCATGATCCTTTTGTCGACAATCGCCGGATTTGAGAATGAAATGTAATTTGTTTATTGATGAATATCCGTTTTGAATAATAATCCGTTAATATCTAATCGGAATTATCTTGTTGACAATGGATTAGGTTGTTTTAAGAAATATATTTAAAGAAAATGATGTTTCTAAACCTTATTCTATTTAAAATTAATGGATTTTTGCGTACGTTAGCACTGCATTTCCGCCAGTGTCAAGTATTTTTTGTAGAAGTGTCTATCCCAATCTCAGGGATTGTTTTTGATCAAAAACAGGGAGAGATTGCAGATTGCGGAGCTTTGTGGCAGGAAAAAACCGCAAATCGCGCAAACACCACGCGAGACAAGTGCTTCTGTCAGAACCTGCAACGTGACTTCCGTTTCTAAAGCTGTGGTGATCTTGTGGTTAGTAGCCATGTTGTCAAATCATGAAAATAAGTAAGTTATAACCTGAAGGAAGTGAAGACCAAGGCTTCCTCTCATGAATAATGGTGAGAGGGAGTGAATCATACTCCACCACGCGGGCCCAGTGCGGATCGGTAGTGACAATTTAGTGGTCAACTTGCGGTCAGATAATGTTTAAGCCTCAAAGGTGATTAAGATCAAATCAATTTAACTGAAGAGAGCTGGACCCCTTTACACAGGCGTACCTGATTCTATTACGTGATGCGCACCTGAGGATTTTATATTTTACAAAGATAATTTAAACTAGCCATCTCTTCCCATATTTTTTTTCATTGACTATTATCTGATATCATTGTATCCGCAAACGTTGACAATGTTACTTACAACCATTAGAAAAATAGTACCAAGTTAAATACGTAAAAGAATAAAGTTATTATGCATGTTTATTGTTTATATAGCAAACCTATAATGCTGGTTGGCTAATCTCTCCACGACGAGGAGTTAGCAGTGACATGACATCGATTCGATAGAATGTATGTTTTTAATAGCTCAATAATTTCTATTTATTATTTTTCTATAAACTCAAGAGGTAGCTGTCATAAATTTATATGGCCTCTATTATTCGTATTGTTACATAAGTAATCCATAAATATCTTTGTAATCCTTAGCATATTAACTTATTTTCTAAACGTACTTAGTTAAAATAAATACGCCAGAACAAAACTGAGATATTATTTTTATGTTTCTCTAAAGGAAACATGAAACATATAAGTGATAAACTTCAGCCGCCAACTGTATCTTACGAACCATCAACGACAATACAGAAACACTTGTGAAACTCTAAGTTTTCTTTTATCCCCCAAGTACACTAGCTACAAGAAACTTAGCGAGACTTAGGTGTGAAGAGGTTGACAAAGAAAAATTGTAGCAATGTTTGTTATGGCAAACATTCATTGTATATCAAGGACAATTATTTTCGTAAACGTTTATGATACTAAAATAAGAATTCTTTTGTTCAGTTAAATTCATAAATTTAAATGGACCAGAACAATAATGTCATCTCTAAAAAAACTGGTGATTTTTTTTCTAAGTATTTCGTTGTAAAAATTCGAAACCATTATTTCCTAAGTCTTCCAAATTATATATTTGTAATCTTTTGAACTTTAGAAACTACCTTAGTTATTTAAAACCAATATTTCTAGGACTTCTCAACTTGACAAGTAAGAGCACCGGTAAGATACATTTTGTAACTATTCGTATGATCAGCTACTTAGCTAAATTTTCTCCTTTGATTT
Organism: Agonopterix arenella; assembly: GCA_927399405.1. NCBI lineage: Eukaryota > Metazoa > Arthropoda > Insecta > Lepidoptera > Depressariidae > Agonopterix > Agonopterix arenella. The sequence goes on from OV656704.1 coordinate 3,511,795, forward strand.
CTTCGAAAGTATTTTCCAGTGAAATCAAAACAATTCTTTTTCGTCCAGGGATTAAGATTAACTTGAACGAACAAACAAAAAGTTGGGCCTTCAAGAGATTTTCTTTTATGTAAGTAACGCAAAGATTTTTCTTATACCTGTCAACCACAGGTTGTTCATAATATTTTATCAGCTTATTAGTATCTTCTTTGCCTTTAGATCGTAATTGAAATCTCAAATTTCAAAAAGAAAAACTTAAGTATACTAAACATGCCTAAAATTTGTTTCAAACTAAAAAGACACATCTTGCAAATTGAATATTATGGATTTTCGAACATTATATAAAGGTCTATTGGAATAACAGAGGATGAAGAAAATCCATTCTAATTTATAAAACTGGTAAAAATAGAGCAATTATAATATACATCATACATAATATAAAAACATATATATTACACACATAAATTAGGCGGCCCGGTAGCACAGTCTGTAGTGAACCTGCCTGCTGTGCCGAAGTACGCGGGTTCGAATCCCGTAAGGGACAAATATTTATATGATGAATATGAATATTTGTTCCCAAGTCATGGATGTTTGTATCTATATATGTATTCTATATCGTTGTCTAGTCATCATAATACAAGTTCAGGTACTTTAAATGTGACTAGATAATTTGTGTGACAATGTCCAAGATATTTTATTTATTTATTTATAAATATCTATAATTTTATATATATATATATAAATATAATATACATATTATACTATAAATAATATAACTTATAAGTAGAAGAATTAATATATTATGTTTAGGTACAATATTTGTAAAATCTTTTGTTATTTTTTTTGTAAAGAAGAAAAAACAGTTATCTTTTTTTTTGTTTCCAATAGTTCATTTTTTTGAATAAAAAAATAAAAAAAAAGTTTTCAAAAACTATGCATGTCTGATGCATGTATTGGTTTATATCTATAATTTGATTTTTTTATTCTATTTTGTATAACCATTTTACCGGTCGCTCTTGGAATTTTTCACCAACGTGAGCTGTAGCTAACCCTGATATAGGTCTCGGTCTTTTTGGGTTGTTACTGCAACACCTGCATAATATTGGAGACGCTTACTTGAGTCTATTTTAAGGTGAATATTGTGTCTTGTATTTTTGATGTCTTACAAATAAATAAAATTGGCTGTCGTAGACATAGTTGTACGTGATCAATTTTGGATTACTGGCTTAATTTTTAGGGATTGTTCTTTTTTAAGTGGCTTTTGACCATGAGGTTAAGAGGAAATAAAGAGGATCTTATGTTTCTTCCCTGGATAATGACACTAGAGCAAATATTTTAATACCATATAATCTATGTTACCTCTGCTGTCCCTATGATTTGTTTCGAAAAAATTCTCATTTTTACCGCTGTGTTCCGACATCTACGCAAACTACATAGGTACTAAGTCTAAGCCAATATGAAGAATATGAACAATAAAAGGAAAACATACAGACATAGCCGAAAGTCTTTCTCATGATATTATTGTTGAAAGAATTATAAAATCGGTTTTGTTTAGGAGGAGGAAACAGAGGAACACAAAATCGTGATTTCGGTCCGGTTTCGGGCGTAAAATTGGTTCGAGATGCAGTTGTGACTTTCTCACTGTTAGCATGGTTTTGTTCGGAAACAGCGCGACAGCAATTAAATACAAAACTAACTTTAAGTTTAAAACTTGCAGAACTCTTCAAATTTCTTGCAGACCAGCTTTCCTCTTAATCTACATACACAATACATAACAAATGAACATTTTAACCTAACACTTGACTAATAAAAACAAAACAATGCTACTGGCAGGGTTAGTTCGAATGATAAACCTGAATAACTTTTTAAATATTGAAATCGCTTAAAAATCTACACTTTTACAGAACATGTCGAATTGTCGATGTCTACACGTCCTAAATGCAGCAGTAGTCGGAATCGTCTCGAAGGTTGTGAGAAGAGTAACCACAGGTCCTCGAAGGCTATCTTGAACGATATTTTTGTCGACCAGATGGGAGCGACTTTACGAGAAAAATGTGTGACCGAGATAGACCAGATAGTACGGTTAGAACGTATTGAAGATTCGTTTCAATATATTTGTTGCGAGAACGTGATGTGAATTTTGTAATTTTTGTACAATGAACGAAATTTTGTATTTATTCTTATTCGTATTTGTTTTGATTACCAGCGAGGTACCAATTTGTTAATTATATGATTTACATAACTATCACCTGCACTTGATGATGATTATACGATGATGATAAAATTATATGTTTTCATGCCGTTTTAATAAGCGTTTTCTTTTTGGTTTTCTAGGGGAACGATAGATGGCGCTACAGTCTGTGCGAATAAAGGTCAAAATTTCAAAAACTGTTTCTTTAAAATTATAAAGAAGGAAAAGATGTTCAACAAAATGCCAACTCGTCTTTTGATTGAATATTTCATTATTTACGAATAATTTTAACTGAAAATATGAAAATGTTTACGTCTTACCTGGTTGTATGAGCTCGATCCCTTGGCCTTTAAAAAAAAGTAAGGCACAGTCTTGACATGATTTTGACAGGATCTCGCGAACGTCTCTATGGAGCGATAATCGTGCCATCTGTCGAGTTTTTTAGGAACTAAACTTAAAAAGAAAAGAAAAACGCTCATTGCTGATTATTATTTGTATATAGTTAGAAAAACAAATTTTATTGTTTATATTGCCATAAGCCTAGGCATGAAATACTGCCTACTGACACCTGTTTGATGTCTGTTTGTAATTTAAACTCATGTTCAACAAATAAATTAGATCTCTATCTTTTGCTGGTCGTTTCTTTTGTGTAACTTTGTCGTATACGTACATAAGCTTGTTGATACCTTGTTAGCATTTCAGTCTAATTTACTTTCTAATATTAAATACAGAATTTAAGTTCTAGATTTCAGCTATTAATGTTATGGTTTGAATTATAAATTTTTCGATGTATAAAATAATTGCGTATACACCATAATATAATAACAAGGTTATATTTAATAAGCGTACCCTTTATATCTGACACCCCTTTTTAACGTAATAACCACGAAAATTTTGTGTTTTCATAAAATTAGGACTAAGACGGGTGTTCGCAAATAATGTAGCAATAATTTAATTAGAATAGAATAGAATTATCTGTTTCATATTATCAAATTCATAATTATAAGTAAGTACATTACATAAAAAATTAAAATGTCAAAGGATAATACGAATATTTACAATTAATCTGAGGTGGAATTTCCAATCTTACGGATACTTTCTCCAACTGTGCGTCTTAACTCTGAGTTTATTTCTTTCTGAAAACATTCAAATAATATCAATACCTACGTACAACTACAAACATGCATAGCCTCACGAAAGCGATCAGCGAATATTGAATTTGTTACGCTATGACCGTACTTATGCATGAATGTGATTGACGACCCGGTTGGTGTAATGGTTACCACGCTGGACTGCCAAACCAGGGTCCTGGGTTCGAATCCCGGTTCGGTCATGTATGTTTATATGTTTGTGCCGTTGTTGTATGGTTTCCATAATAAACAGCCTATTAGTACTTGCTTGGGATCATTACAATGTATGTGCCTGTGAGCGTTATTTATATTATTTATTTATTTATTATTTAATGTAAAAGCGTAAGCACGTGACAACAAGCTTGCTTCAGCTAGCAAAGTAAAGAAACTTACAAGTTCTGACGACTTCAAGTACGACTTATTTTGTAGCAATGCCTCCAGCTTACGCAATTCTTTTATTAGAAAATTTATAGATCAACTAAGCGAATAGCGATTTATTAAATAACCTTTTATTACTAACATTAAGTGTTTATTTGCGTTTAAGCGTTTTCAAATTTGTTACCTAGAAACCTATATTATGTGGCAGCTTGTAATCGGCCTATAGCTGACTAAATTTGTAAACTATTTGTTTTAGCTGTAAGCTTCCCAAATAAAATAAAAATTAAATTTAATTACGTGCTGTAACTTACTAACTTTACTGAACGACCAGCTAGGCTAGCTAATCTTAGATTATTTCATAATATAGATACCAAACTGACCCAAACGCCGGTTACACAAGCTCCAGAAATCATTGGTGCGGGAATGATACAAAGCAGTTTATCATCCCCCTGTCATGTTTAGCCATGTTTTTGGGACACGGAAAATGCGCATAGAATAACAGTGGTACCATTATGATGTATTCTCACTTTGTTTTCACGCTGACAGGGAATTGCACTTATTGTTTAATGTTTCTAGTTTTATCATGACTGACGATCGTACACGATATTAAGTCACAACGTTCCTTTTTGGGGTGGTCGGAATCTTTGCTCCGGCGACCAATTATCATTTGAAGATTGACGTTTATCGATGACATAAATACTGAAGTCATCCTCGTCAGCCTATTATCGTCCACTGCTGAACATAGGCCTCTCCCAAAGCGTGCCATAAAACTTTATCCTCTGTCGTCCTTATCCATACGCTCCTCGCTACCCTTTTTAGGTCATCACCGTCGGTCCAGTCCAGTTGGCCGCAGAGTGACCCACTTTATTCCTGCCTGTTCGTGGGTAGTTTCCACTCTAGATCTCTGACTCCCCATCAGTTGTAAGTTCTTCGGCGGATATGACCAGCCTATTGCCACTTTAGCTTGCTGAGCTATGTCAACCACTTTAGTTCTCTGACGTATTTAATCGTCTCATTATCATTGTTTTTAGGGTGGAATGGCGTTTCTTGCTGTCTTCTTCTTCTTATGATGTGGGCAAGCCCTGGTGTCAGAGTTTATTCAGACCGCCTTACGGCCTCTGACGTGGTTTTATTGTAACGACTACTACCACCACAGATAGTAGCCGGGACCAATGGCTTAACGTTCCATCCGAAGCACGGAATCATCTTTCAACAATCGGGTGATTCAGCCTGCAATGTCCTAACCAACTGGGGAAAATTGCACAAAGTGACATATCACTAGGTGTGGAAGCCCCGTGGGAAATGAACCCACGACCTTCGTGTGGAGAGCCTATTGTTCTTAACCATAAGACCACGGAGGCAGTTCTTGCTGTGATATCCACTCATAAAACACCTTAAAAGTAACCTTATACCTTAGTTGGAACAGGAACAGCAGATTTTTTATTTTATTTCGAATTTTACATCATAGTGAAAGTTTGTCAGTTTGAAGGTCTAAACCCCCACTTTAAATTAGGTTTTTTTTTCTTTATCAATCTATATTTTAAAAGCTCAAAATACTCTAAAGCCAGATTCATTCCCTAATGAAAAGGTACAGAAAACTTTAAAATAAAAAGACTACTTTTCACTTCGCCCTAACAAAACGCACGTCAACTTTGAACACCCTATATCAACTCGAGCCGACACTCTCATCTTGAAACATAGTGTATACGAGATAGACAAAGGGGAACTTAGGATGTCTGCTACAGCTCAGTGTGAAAAAAATTCTTTGTTATTCTTAGCGATGAAAAAATATATCTTAGGAATAGTACTATGGAATATGGTACGTACGTAAATACTATCCTGTATTGTATTTCTAGTTTGTGCCTTTCTTAATAATTTACACGTCATTCAGAGAGTAAATATATGTATTTTCATATAAACCCTATTATTACTGAGTGCGTGTAAAATGTATTATGGGATAAATTTTCTTATATTTATGTTACGGTATTTTATTCAATATCATTTTCCAAAGAAATCTATGCAAATAGTAAGTGGTCTTTGAAAGTAAAAGGATTATAAATACGTCAAAACCTAAAAACGCAGGAGAGAATGAGGCAAAAAAGTGACAGAACCACAGTGTATGGCGACCCGTGGTCTCTGTCATCAGAATTTATTACTTAGTTCCTTACCAAAACAATTACTGTTCTTCTCTTTCCACTCCCTTATTAGTTGGTTACAACACTATTATTTTAACAAAGTATATTGTTGCTCTTTGTACAAACATACATTAACGTCCTTCACGACATTTAGGGTAATTACAAACTTTGCTAAAACTACAAACTATCATTTAAAGCTAAGCTTGCAGTTGCAGCAAGGTTCATATTTATCATTTAAACTTTCAGGATGAAATGATGAGTAAAGTAGGTATAGGTGGCTTTTAGTCCACGAAAACACAAAACCTTATCTATAAATCTCCTTCTACGACAGCCATAAGAAGTAATGGTTTTCCATTCTAAGCCAAAACCACACAGCTCTTTCGGTACACAAATACTGATTTCAATAGCGCTTCTTAAACTCCCCTTTCCCGACTTCTATTGCCTAGATATAGTGTTGAACAGAAAATATGGGATTTATATGTTTAGCTTTTTCTCCTTCAAGAATATTCTCCCCCAAACTAATACTGTTAAGGTATTTAGACTGTTAATCAGAAAATATATTTGGTTTAAATTCAACCTTTGTCCCTTAAAGACTATAAAGATCCCGTTCCTCCCAAGAAAATCTACTCAATTCTTTTCTCTCCCTTTAAAAATAATCGTCACCAAATCCCCCAGCCTTTAAAACTAAAAGGAAAAGTAATAAATAGTTTATGCTGACATAAGAAATCATTTAGGGTTGTCCGTAATCCGTGCCATGTGCAACATTCAAGTTTCTTGCAAGATTCCATTTAAAGGCGGCTTCCCCTTCAGTTGTTCATCGTACCGGGAAATCGCTTTACCATCTTAGGGAGGGATTTGCTAAATCTCCAAAATATAGTGATTAAATTAAAGTGCACTTTTATTATATACTGGGCTATGACTGTGATTCTTGGTTATGTTAGAAAACATTCTTTCTTCACGTGGGTATTGTAAAAGGCTACTAAGAATAATTCTACTTTTGCAGTATATTTGGATCTGACTATTTTTAAACTCACGACGGTAATTTCGTTTTCTGAGGTTTCAGAATATCTCTGACTACCCCCTCGGGGAATATAGTCGTAAGCATATGCTATGCTACGACGGTAATTCCTTTCGGGGGGGTCAGAAACATTGCTATAACTGTATTGCTCCTGACCGATTTCGGCCACGGCGACAACTGCTTCACTTCCTTGCTATAACTGCCAACATTCTGTTAAAGAATGTGGTTGTAGCAATGCTCACTATTATTATTATTCACTCAACGAGGACGAGGTGCGGACCCGGATAGTTTTATATAAAACGAGCGTTAACCCGCGACTTCGTCCGCACAAATTATATACCAGATTTTAAGTCAGATCATAAGCTATCAAACAAAAAAAGTTTCATCAAAATCGGTTCAGTAGTTTTAGCGTGATACTCGTTCAAACAAACAAACAAACAAGCACACAAACAAACAGACAGATAAAAAATCCAAAAATTGGTGAAATGGAATCAGGGACACCTAAAAACCATATCGTAACTTTTTTTTTTGTTAATATCTTCAATGTACAGACAAACTTCCTGTTACAGTTTTATAATAGTATAGATGTGTTAGTACCAGATCGCTTTAATACATTTTGTATGCATCTTCACCGTCTTCGTCTCATGTCCCTTCTCTCTAGTCCACGCCTAGGCTATCAGCAAGTCTCTTATGCTGTTTGCTGCATTTGTATCTCTTCCCCGCAATGGAAAGTCAGACTCAACTCAATGATATCTTCAGCATCTACACGACAAAAACAAAGCGCATAAAAAACTCATAACTAGCGGACTCCTTTCCACACCAGCTCCATCATTTCTCCCTCAGTTATAGCACTCAAAGCATCCCATTCTCAGTACTCTCTTCAAATTTCAAGTTTTCATATACGCTATACGACGGGCAGAAGCGAAATTTAATAAACTCCACGTGCAAACTCGGGGCGGGCCGCTAGTATATCTTAAAATATGAGTTTCGAACACAAAGCAGGCTATTCACGCCTCGGGTCGAGCTATTTGTTTGTTGAATAACTCTACTTTATGACTACAAAATGCCAGGACAATAAATATTATACAATGTTTTAATTATAAGGCTCTGTTTATAAGGCGTACGATTAATAGTTAACGTTGTATAGCAAGTGGTTCAAAGTGGACAACTGTGCTAGAAACTATAAAAACTTTGTAGGAAAGGTTTCGTACCTACTTTAAGGTTAAAGACATTTATTTCTCAAAAAAGAATACAATTCACTTGTGAAGAATAACTAGTGCATTAGCGTACAGAATGAAAACATTATGCTTCAAGGTTTACTAACAATTCACTTCAATATCAAAATAGGTATAGAAACATACAGGTCAGTTAACTAAAGCTGGCGCGTTCACAGTACTCACACTTATGCAATTTGACTATACAGGGTGTTTAAATATAAATGATTTTCAAATAATTGATTCATAAGTGTAGACTAGAGTTAGTTTTTAGTAAAATGGGTGCGTTGTAGATAAATAAATACAAATGTATGTGTTACTTGTTTTTATTATGATTATTACATCACACGTGACTGACTGACGCTAACATTTAACATCACGCTGTATTTATAAACAGTAGCAAAAGAAAAACAATAACTGTCCCCTTCACGCTCATAAGATAGACCGCGCGCGAGAGAGACGGGCAGACTTTTCATGATGCGTATGCAGTACGACGTCACGCCGCGCGCTTATTCACAGACACTACACAAGCGCAATGTGTAAATGTGTTGAACGCGCCAGCTTTAGTTAACAGACCTGTAAAAACATAACTCACAAAAACCCAGCACAACATCCACCGAAACACATGCAATACCAAAATATTGAGGGTAGACAAATATAGCGAGCGAAGACACAGCCGAATAAAACACACTGACCCTGCCTCCGATAGACATAGTCGTTCAACCTGTTTAGTTTATAAAAGAGTGAAGGAACTTACTACGTGTCATAATAACCTACGTGACCATAGCAATTGCGGTTATTTATTTATTATTATTAAAATTATTTTTATTTTTTTCTTTATTTCTTTTAAACTGTTAGTTATGTTCCCGATAAAACTATATGTAATGTACTCAAGGCTACATTTGATTATTTTAGTATGAAATTTGAATACACAAAAAAAACGAGCCAACCACAAGGACTAGCTTTTAAATTCTGTGAAATCCTTCAAAAAATGGTTCTTTAGTACTTTTTTGTATAAATTTATTTGCATGCAATAAAAAAAACACAGAACACCTTAACTTCGTCAGCAACAGAGATGATGATGTGGATTTAATATGATAACCAAAACTCAAAAGCGGGCAAGTGTACACGGCTTTTGTACTAAATAAACTACGATGACTTTATAAAGCTATGCAGTAGCGATGCAGTAGCAATACATGCAATGCAACATCGAGTCAGTGGCCATGCAGCATTGATACAGAGGCAATGCAACATCGACATAGTCGCAATGCAGCATTGATAAAGTAACAGTACTCCACCCAACTAACAATTTGGTCGTATAGGTGTCGTATAGTCGAACATCGGACGCATAAAGCACCAGTATATGACAAAATTACCGTAATATAACTTTTATAAGTCAAAATAGTCATATAAATGTGGGCCTAATACGACCAAATTGTTTGCTGGGCATCGATATAGTCACGATATAGCATCGATACAGTCACAAAATGGCTGTCTTCTATACATGTCATAATTTCGATGCATTCACGATTCTCTATCGCAAATATCACGCGTTTCAATTATGAAGGTAGCAATACAGACCAGCAAATTAATCTATTAGTACATTTTCATTTTCAAACAATTTGATTGTATTAGGCCCCATTTATATGACTATTTTGACTTATAAAAGTTATATTACGGTAATTTCGTTATATAAGGTCTAACAAAATTAGCTGAAACTATTTTAAGGGGATGATAAGACCGTCAAACTGAACAACTTTCTCTATGGGACCATAATGGAACTTGCGAAAAAAAATCAGCTGTTCCATACAAACCTACTCGACCTAAATGTATGGGACAGCAGATTTTTTTTTCGCTTTTTCGATATTGGTCCCATAGAGAAAGTTGTTCAGCTTGATGGTCTGATCGTCCCCTTAAAATAGTTTCACCTAATTTGGTTAGACCTTATATACTTGTGCTTTTTGCGTCTAATGTTCAACTATACGATAGGTACGACCAAATTGTTAATTGGGAGCATCCATACAGTTACGATGCAGCTTCGATACAGACGCGATGCAGCATACAGCTTCTGTAGCGGTGCAGAAACCCTAATTGAAAATAACACAGAGTATGAATAAATCACTCCATAAAATGCATCTCCAAACGACCGGCCATTCAAGCGTCACTACAATGCTCTACCCCATTTTCCACTAAACTTCAATATATTATCTAGCGACAAATATTGAACTTCCCACCAGCATGGTTTTGTAAAGGTGTTCACATACACATGAACTTTAGTATTTTGTTCTGCGGTTGGGTTTTGGGGCTTGATACTGGTAGTAATGTTCCAACTACGTATACTGAATTCCGTATAAGGATGAAAAGATATTTCGATACCTATTTAGCTTTTTGGCCATTTCTAAAATAATGTGTGTTTCGGGCACAGAACACTATAAGAGGGGTTAGAAATGTGAAGTAGCGCTTTTGCTTCGGACACGGCTGTCGCTACTTGTCTTCACGCTCACGCTGCTAGAATTACTCATGCTCTTTCGTTCGCGCCACGCCGCGCGCCTTATGGTGTTATGCAAATTATTGCATAACCTGTGGCGACACGTTCCCCGCCTACTTTGCATTTCTAACCCCTCTGATAATGTTCTGTGGTTTTGGTACTAGTATGAAACGTGGACGTTCCTAGGTTTCAGAATATATCTGACTACCCCCTTGGGAAATAAAGACGTGAGCATATGCTATGCTGATTAGAAATAGTAGATTACACACCGAGGGCAGGAAAGTAAGAAATGTTTCAGATCTCGTGTAATTGCTGGCCGAGGCCAAGCCGAGGTCAACAAGCATGTTATCTGAGGCTTTCTTATTTACTGTCCGAGGTTAGTATAAGTTAACAGTTTTCTCCTCGACGGAGGCGTAAAGCGGCAACTTCGTTGTGCGCAGCGGGACGAAAGTTGACGCTTTCCGCCCGGAGGGATGAAAATATAATTTATTAATCAGAAAGATATACAGTCCGACACAATCGTGTACGTGCTTGTACGCGTTACTAAAGCTATTCTAAGAATAAGACAAGTGATAGTAATAAGTGTTCCAAATGTCTGTTTCTGTAATTCAAAATAGCTTTATTATTTCGTTGCTCTTTGGAATGGAGTATCAGGTAGGTACCTCAAAATCTTGACTCCCAAAAAGTTAGTAGTAACTACCGACAAAATATTTCTCTCTGTATAACTTTTTATCTATCTATCTATACTATTATAAAACTGTAACAGGAAGTTTGTCTGTACATTGAAGATATTAACAAAAAAAAAGTTACGATATGGTTTTTAGGTGTCCCTGATTCCATTTCACCAATTTTTGGATTTTTTGTCTGTCTGTTTGTTTGTGTGTTTGTTTGTTTGTTTATTTGTTTGTTTGTTTGTTTGTTTGAACGAGTATCACGCAAAAACTACTGAACCGATTTTGATGAAACTTTTTTTGTTTGATTGCTTATGATCTGACTTAAAATCTGGTATATAATTTATCTCGCTACATTGACGGGAGCCGGAGATATAAACATATAACCGCAAGTGCAACCAATGTACGGTGCCATTTCAATTTCAAGTAAGTAACACTAATTAAAATTAAAAGACTTGTAATAAAGTAAGCTGATTCTGAAGAATGTTTGATTTATAAATAGCGAAAATAACAACAAATTACAAAATAAATACCAATAATTATAAATTTTATCATTGTCCAGGGCTGATGACTGCACCGGTTGTTAGTGTAACATTGTTCTTCTTTTTGGCGATAAAATCTTTCAAACTCCATGAAGAAAACCTTTGCATAACAAAAAAAACCTTAGTACTGGCCACAAGAAAAAAAGATTTGAACTACAAATTTCTTGACATTTTGTAGAATTACAGTGCAACCAAAGCAGGAGTAATTATTTAAAAAAAAACTGCACGCCAATTTCAAACAAAGAGAATATAATCATGATTTCAAATCAGCAGCCGAAAGATGTCTAAAACTCGATTTTTAATTCGGAATATTTTTATTTACGGTGTAATCACACAGTGTGATGTAATACACATTTTAAGCAAGACTGGATAATAGTTAATATTTTAAAGCAATTATAAGACAGGTAAGAAACTATTTTGAAATACCGTAAATTATTACTAAAATACAAACGAACGAACTCTAACAAATTAATAAGGATCGGTTTTTTATGCCGCCGATGCGATGTGCCGCCGTGCATTTTGCGCCCGATTCGATTAAGAGGATAATTTATTTTTCTACGGGCTCCATACAAAACGAAGCTTAGTTTGAACATTTAGTAATTAAAGTAAAAAATTAATGGTTTTAAAACAATCTAGAAGCCAACATCTGTGATTTCCTTTTAAATGTTTAGTTCTAAAGTTATCTTGACTCAAAGTTTGTAGTCCGTGCTGCGGTCCGTCCGTGTCGTATGTCGTCCACCATTTGGGCTCTCTCTGAGGAACCTGCCACAGCCCTACGGACTGTCGCTTGATATGAGCTTTACATAAATTAATGTAACATTCGGCAATAGCCGACTGCGTTCTTCCGGACGAAATTATTCGCTGGAATCCAGGCGCATACGTGTTGCCGTTGTTTCAAATGCACGCAAATTGACAGCGAGTGCTGACCAGGCCATGTACCCGGACTTTAGATTTTCGATATAACGCGACCGTTTCGGTTCCGGTCCGAACTTCATTGTAATAGAGTTGACATTGGAACGATAACTTTCATGCAATTGCGACGTTCGAATGTCCGGGTCAAGAACAAAGAACATTGTATATAGTATTCGTCCAGGTAGACCCCTGCTGTCAAACGTCAAACGGTGACGTTGCAGTAAAATGCGGCCGGCACCGATTTCGCGCGCATCTGACCGAATTGCAAGATGTATATGGTCCTTCTTATATGCAGACAGTTTTTTAAGGGGATGATCAGACCATCATACTGAACAACTTTCTGTATGGGACCAAAGTCGAAATCACGAAAAAAAATCAACTGTTCCATACAAAACTGCAATCCTACTCTACAAAAATGTATGGGGCAGAAGATTTTTTTTCGCGATTTCGATGTTAGTCCCATAGAAAAAGCTGTTTGATGGTCTGATCATCCTCTTAAAAAAGTGTCAGCATATTAGGTTAAATAAATAAATAATATTATTATTCTTTTTTATTCTTAATACTTAAAAAATAATTTTGTATCTGCCAGTACACTTGATTGATTTCAGTAATGAAAAATGTCATCACGAAGAAGAACTAATAATCTCACTAATATTATAAACGTGAACGTTTGTGACGATGTTTGTAAGGTTGTAATGTTGTATGTTTGTGGCGCAATCACGCATAAACGTTATCGTGTCGACTTCAAATTCTGAAGTCGCTAAATAGTAGCTTGCCAGAATCGGGCAACCGATACTGCACCGTCGCTAGCGGTCATGAGCTCCTCCTGCGTGCAGATGTAAGGGCACGCAGGGCACGATGTGAGATGGGCCATCGTTTGTGGAGTTCCACACAAGCAAGTCACATTTTGCGCATCCGAGTATCCCCACCTGACCATGTTGTCCTTACTGCGACCGACCTGGGTTCGAAGTCGGTTTAAAGACTTCCAGGTCGCCCAAGGCAAGTCATGTCTAGGCGGGACACAAACGGCTCTCAGACGGCGACACAAATGGAGTTGGGAGGGACACTTTTTGTCGCCATAGAGTACACCTTGCTTGCGCTGGGCCAGTATTCAGGGGGTCGACACACTTCATAAAGCTGCGTCGGCTTGGCAGCCTTTGCGGCGCAGGAATAAAGCCATGCATGGGATGTCGTGTGTCGTCCACCATTTGGGCTCTCTCTGAGGAACCTGCCACAGCCCTACTTACATCTGGGGGCGCTATGCCAGCCAGTGGGTAAAGCAACTGTACCGGAGTCGGTTTCAAGCAACCAGTTATAATCCGACACGTTTCGTTTAGTGCCGGTATCCACCAGCATGGCGTGGGCAGATCGGCCCCACACCGGGCACGCGTATTCTCCAGCGGAGAACGCGAGAAAAATAATTAAACAAATAAATAAATAACGCTCACAGGCACAAACATTATTTTAATTATCCCAAACAAGCAATAAAGGCTTTTTATTGTGGAAACCATACAACAACGGCATAAACATATAACATCCAAGACCGAACCGGGACTCGAACCCAGGACTCTGGTTTGGCAGTCCGGCGTGGTAACCATTACACCAACCGGGTCGGCAAATACTAAAAATCCTCTTTCTTTTAACCTTTTCTAAAGTTAGTGTTCATAATTTTATCGTAGTATTGTTTTCATCTTAATAGATGGCGTTGGGTGTTTTTTTGAAGCAAGTACCATACTTAATTCACGCTCAAGACATCTCAGATATTCGGTCTTACAGATTTGATTGTATAGTTACTTACCGGCTGAATTCGAAAAATAATTAAATAAATAAATAACGCTTACAGGAACATTGTTATGATTCCAAGCAAGCACTATAGGCTTTTTATTATAGAAACCATACAACAACGGCACAAACATTTATAACATCCATGACCGAACCGGGTTTCGAACCCAGGACCCTGGTTTGGCAGTCCGGCGAGGTAACCATTACACCAACCGGGTCGTCAACTATCAAAAAACAAGTTTTCAAAAATGTTATCGTAGTAATTTAATCGTAGTATTGTTTTCATCTTAATAGATGGCGTTGGGAGTTTTTTTAAAGCAAGTATGCTACAATTATTAATTCTAAAACTTAGCTATAGCAGGAGCTTACAAATTTAGTTGATTATATAAGGTCTAAAAAAATTAGGTGAAACTGTTTTAAGGGTATGCTCATACCATTAAACTGAACAACTTTCTCTACGGGACCAATATCGAAATCTCGAAAAAAAATCTTCTGCCCCATACATTTGTGTTTGCAGTTTTGTATTGGACATCAATTTTTTTTTCGCGATTTCCATATTAGTCCCATAGAGAAAGTTGTTCAGTTTGATGGTCTGAGCATACCCTTAAAATAGTTTCAGCTAATTTTGTTAGACCTTATATTATCGTTGTAATACATCGTTGTAAGTATATTGATTGTTTGCCACTTTTTTAAGAGGATGATCAGACCATCAAACAGCTTTTTCTATGGGACTAACATCGAAATCACGAAAAAAAATCAACTGTTCCATACAAAACTGCAATCCTACTCTACAAAAATGTATGGGGCAGAAGATTTTTTTTCGCGATTTCGATGTTAGTCCCATAGAAAAAGCTGTTTGATGGTCTGATCATCCTCTTAAAAAAGTGTCAGCATATTAGGTTAAATAAATAAATAATATTATTATTCTTTTTTATTCTTAATACTTAAAAAATAATTTTGTATCTGCCAGTACACTTGATTGATTTCAGTAATGAAAAATGTCATCACGAAGAAGAACTAATAATCTCACTAATATTATAAACGTGAACGTTTGTGACGATGTTTGTAAGGTTGTAATGTTGTATGTTTGTGGCGCAATCACGCATAAACGTTATCGTGTCGACTTCAAATTCTGAAGTCGCTAAATAGTAGCTTGCCAGAATCGGGCAACCGATACTGCACCGTCGCTAGCGGTCATGAGCTCCTCCTGCGTGCAGATGTAAGGGCACGCAGGGCACGATGTGAGATGGGCCATCGTTTGTGGAGTTCCACACAAGCAAGTCACATTTTGCGCATCCGAGTATCCCCACCTGACCATGTTGTCCTTACTGCGACCGACCTGGGTTCGAAGTCGGTTTAAAGACTTCCAGGTCGCCCAAGGCAAGTCATGTCTAGGCGGGACACAAACGGCTCTCAGACGGCGACACAAATGGAGTTGGGAGGGACACTTTTTGTCGCCGTAGAGTACACCTTGCTTGCGCTGGGCCAGTATTCAGGGGGTCGACACACTTCATAAAGCTGCGTCGGCTTGGCAGCCTTTGCGGCGCAGGAATAAAGCCATGCATGGGATGTCGTGTGTCGTCCACCATTTGGGCTCTCTCTGAGGAACCTGCCACAGCCCTACTTACATCTGGGGGCGCTATGCCAGCCAGTGGGTAAAGCAACTGTACCGGAGTCGGTTTCAAGCAACCAGTTATAATCCGACACGTTTCGTTTAGTGCCGGTATCCACCAGCATGGCGTGGGCAGATCGGCCCCACACCGGGCACGCGTATTCTCCAGCGGAGAACGCGAGAAAAATAATTAAACAAATAAATAAATAACGCTCACAGGCACAAACATTATTTTAATTATCCCAAACAAGCAATAAAGGCTTTTTATTGTGGAAACCATACAACAACGGCATAAACATATAACATCCAAGACCGAACCGGGACTCGAACCCAGGACTCTGGTTTGGCAGTCCGGCGTGGTAACCATTACACCAACCGGGTCGGCAAATACTAAAAATCCTCTTTCTTTTAACCTTTTCTAAAGTTAGTGTTCATAATTTTACCGTAGTATTGTTTTCATCTTAATAGATGGCGTTGGGTGTTTTTTTGAAGCAAGTACCATACTTAATTCACGCTCAAGACATCTCAGATATTCGGTCTTACAGATTTGATTGTATAGTTACTTACCGGCTGAATTCGAAAAATAATTAAATAAATAAATAACGCTTACAGGAACATTGTTATGATTCCAAGCAAGCACTATAGGCTTTTTATTATAGAAACCATACAACAACGGCACAAACATTTATAACATCCATGACCGAACCGGGTTTCGAACCCAGGACCCTGGTTTGGCAGTCCGGCGAGGTAACCATTACACCAACCGGGTCGTCAACTATCAAAAAACAAGTTTTCAAAAATGTTATCGTAGTAATTTAATCGTAGTATTGTTTTCATCTTAATAGATGGCGTTGGGAGTTTTTTTAAAGCAAGTATGCTACAATTATTAATTCTAAAACTTAGCTATAGCAGGAGCTTACAAATTTAGTTGATTATATAAGGTCTAAAAAAATTAGGTGAAACTGTTTTAAGGGTATGCTCATACCATTAAACTGAACAACTTTCTCTACGGGACCAATATCGAAATCTCGAAAAAAAATCTTCTGCCCCATACATTTGTGTTTGCAGTTTTGTATTGGACATCAATTTTTTTTTCGCGATTTCCATATTAGTCCCATAGAGAAAGTTGTTCAGTTTGATGGTCTGAGCATACCCTTAAAATAGTTTCAGCTAATTTTGTTAGACCTTATATTTTCGTTGTAATACATCGTTGTAAGTATATTGATTGTTTGAGTCCAATCTGAGCCAATGCTACGGAATGATAACCTTATTTTACAGAAAGGATGAATTTTGTTGCAGTAAGTCTTGCCAAATTTTTGTTTTGTTTGATTTTCGGTCTCAATTATGATTTTTTGAGGGTTTGTGCAACTTAACTATAGAACATCATTCTACCACAACGTATAAAAAGGTACCTACGTATCTAAAAGGTCCTTCTTATACTATAACACCACAGGTCGGTAATGTAGCTACTTACATAATTGAAAATCTTTTTTAGCAAATTGACCATTAGCTTGCTAGAATATTATTATTTTAGCTCTTGCCTTCACCATTTTACACTAGCCCGCGTGGTAGAGTATCCTCTAACGTTTATACGTGAGTGGAGGTCTGTGACCCGCAGTGGGTCGTAAGATGATTATTATGCTGCTCGACATAAATGAAAAACTAATAAACGACGAACAGTAGAAAAATTAAAGTGATGGATCCAGTGAATGACTTTTAAATCTGATACCTACAGAATTACTTGGGGTACTTTCTGATTTTGATTTAGCTTAAGTTCATGACTTTCTTATCTTATTATGGGAAATGGCAAGCCAGCAACACTTCGACCCAATGGTATCTTTTGTATTGACCCCTACATATTATTTTCTTCATCCTTGAAAAACTTGGAAAATGAGGGAGGCAATAGCGTTCAGGGTAAGAAACATGTAATGAATAACCATCTCTCAGGAATCACATACGTTTACCCACCTAGACATCGCAGTCACACAGTACAAATGTTCCATGGTTTCCTCCTCCTCTCCACACGCTCGGCAACCGGGATCTAGAGTGAGCTTTATCGTGCCTGTTGCGTAGTGCCCGGTGAGGGCTCCAACGATGGCACGAGCTTTGCTCCTGCTGTTGTCCAGTATGAACTGTGGGATTCGTGGTGTTATATTGCTGTTATACTCTGACACCAGGGCTTTGCCAACATGATAATAAGAAGATTGCTGATGAATTTCCTGCAGTGTTGCGGACCCGAGAGGCCAGAGCATTCTAGCCTGTGACTTTTATTAGCCCATTCCTTAATCGCCATTCTAATGTTACATGCCAGGATTCCTAGACTTGGTTCGGACCATGACCTTCATGACCTTAGACGAGACATAAGACAAAATTCCATGTCCACGCAGACGAAGTCGCGGGCAAAAGCTAGTACTATTATAAAACTGTAACAGAAGTGTGTCTGTAAATTGAAGATATTAACAAAAAAGTTACAATATGGTTTTTAGGTGTCCCTGATTCCATATCAGCAATTTTTGGATTCTTTGTCTGTCTGTTTGTTTGAACGAGCATCACGCAAAAACTACACAACTGAATTTTATGAAACTTATTTTTTGTTAGCTAATGATCTGAATTAAAATCTGGTATGAAATTTGTGCGAACAAAGTCGCGGGTTAACGCTAGTACTATTATAAAACAAGAGGTTTATTTGTTTGTTTGATCGAGCATCACGCAAAAACTACTAAACCGATTTTGATGAAACTATTTTGTTTGATAGCTTATGATCTAACTTAAAATCTGGTATGTAATTTCTGCGGACAAAGTCGCAAGTAAACAAAAATAAACTATTTAGTTTAGCTGGAGTTCAATCTACATTATAAATGTGCCAGTTTGTGACGATGTTTAGATGCTGCATGGATTTGAATTTGGCATAAAGATTTTGAGAAATATATTCTGGAATAATACATAAGATACTTTTAAATATCAAATAAGACGAAATTGCGTGCTGTTGCACGCTTGTGATAATATTATAAAATTTACTTTGCCACAATTTAGTTGCGGTCTCCGTACGGTATTGCCGGTCTAGTGGGACGCATACCTTACTATTTAGAAGTAGGTAATATTGCCAGAGGTTGGTCTGGCTACAAGCCAAGTGGGCTTGAATTAGAACAACCATATATCTTCGAAGAATTCAAGAGGCACAAAAGTGAAGAAAAATAATGGTTTTAGAAGTTTTACGATCCTGTTTAAAGGCAATTTTAGGTGGATTGAAATTTGTAGTGTTCCACTACTTTCACAAGTAGTGCAGGTAGCCCAGTCAATTTACGGTTCTATTCTATTTTTTTATTAAATGGCGTTTCCTTAAAGATTTCGCCAGTATCAAGTTTTGAAGATATTATTATAATTCAAGGTAACGTTCATTGTACGGTAATTGATATGGCGATCTCAAAGCCCTGTTTTTATACAAAAACACACACCCGAAACCGAATTTTTCTTTGCACATATTTAAGGCTTTACCGTGCCGGTTACAGTTTAAAAGTCAAATTAATAATTACTCCCTACCCCGCCTAACAAAACTCTGTAAAATAACTGAGCTAAGGATTGAAACAATAAAATATACTATGAGTTTATAACTAGTTATCACTATTAGTTATTCCTATCAGTCCTATCACCACTTTATACGCAATCTATAAATTAAAACAGCCCCTTGTCTGACTGATAAGGCACAGCCTAAACCGCTGAAGATAGAAACATGATTTGGAATACATAGGAGCCTTCTTAACATGCTGACACTTTTTAAGGGGATGATCAGACCATCAAACTGAACAACTTTCTCTATGGGACCATCATCAAAATCGCGAAAAAAGAATCAGCTCTCCCATACAAAGCCCAAACCTACTCGAACCAAATGTATGGGACAGCTGATTTTTTTATGCGATTTCCATGTTGGTTTTAGTTTGATGGTCTGGTCATCCCCTTAGAAAAGTGTCAGCATATTAAGAAGGACCCTGTATTATATAATAATTTGAAGGGGACGAAGTCACGGGTAAAAACTAATTAAGCCTTGAATATGCTAAAAGTGAGTCACCCCCAAAGGAATTATAGTTGTGAGTGTAAGTATAATTGTTTTTCATTTGACAAAATATATTATTGGATAATATTTTTTGTGCTTTATTTATTTTAACATTTTAGTATAGTTATGTTTAATGCTCATTCACAACAGGAGTCACCATTTGGGTGGGTTCGTGGTGACAACTACTGACATTAGGGATCTCCCCTCCAAAAGCATAACACGGTTCATGAAGTCCGTGGGCCTAGGAAATGACCTTTAGGTCAAGGATGACAGCTATAGATCTTTCCAGGTCGCAGTAGCTATTGGTCCTAGACCAAGCTCTAACAACCAAATAATAATAAAAAGCAATGTCTAATTTATATTAGGTAACTGAAATTCAACTCAACTCAATGTCAGAAGAAGTGTTATGAAAATAAAAATTTGAGCTTCCATTAGAACGAAAACTTATTTCACAATGCATTTCTATCAGTAAATGGTTTCCTAGAAAATTACGAGAGCGTGTCAAACCAAAAAGAAACAACTTTAGAAAAGTGTATTTTACAAGAATTTCCAGTCAATACTACGTGCTTGCCTTGAGGGGTATAGCAGGTAATGGGCCCGGTTCTTTATACAAGTCGTGTAAACTTTTTTACATACGTTTTAAAAATATATTATAACGAGCAAATGGTTTCCTTAACACAGATCAACTCTGTATACGAGTTTTCAATCAAATCGTCTTAATGTTATATGAAAAAAATTCGATTACAAGAATCCATTGTTAGTTCGTTAGTAGATAGACAGCTTCGGAGTTGAATAAAATCGTTTAAAAAGGTGATGTTACAAAAACATTTAACAATTTCAAAAAGTGCTGACTATAATTGGAATCCTTAAGCTTCTAATCAGTAATATAATATCACATTTAAATCGTAACTTATTTAATTCAAAATTAACCCGCGACTTTGTCCGCATAAATTATATACCAGATTTTAAGTCAGATCATTAGCTGTCAAACAAAAAAAGTTTCATCAAAATCGGTTTAGTAGTTTTTTCGTGATGCTCGTTCAAACAAACAAACAAACACACAAACAAACAAACAGACAGACAAAAAATCCAAAAATTGGTGATATGGAATCAGGGACACCTAAACCATATCGTAATTTTTTTTTTGTTTATATCTTCAATGTACAAACAATCTTCTGTTACAGTTTTGTAATAGTATAAATAGATATAAAAACAGTCGGATTAAAAAAAAAAGAAGACAAGCAGTTTTAATTTATGGCAGATAGCTGCTTGGACTGTTAACATTTTAGTATCAAAAAATATGTTCACTGAATAGTAAAAAAAATCCATGATATTCTAACTAAAGGCTTGAACCTGAAATTATTCTTAAACTCGACTGCCGTGAGAAGGTGGATGATACCTTTACTGGAGAGTGCGGAGTGGAGCTGGGAGGAATTGGGCCTTTGGAATATTATTCTAAGTATAAAAATAGTACATTATGATACATGTGAGCTAAGATGGTTAATTTTAGTCGAGCCTGGATTGCAAGCTCGAGCCAAAAGGCGAGTGCTGTAAATAGCAGAAACTGTGGTTACCAATGTTCACGCGTTTCATACGATGTTTTTCAACACACTTGCGAGGAAAAAAATCATAAAAATTTCACGATAAAACCGCATGTTTTTGTGCCTTTTGTATTTCCTGATTGATTGCTCTCTGTATAATTGATTGTGTACTCTGATTGTGTCTCTACTCTGTTTTTTTTTGGTGTCAAATAAAGCATAAATTGATAGATTGATGAATAAGACGAGGACCACGACGATTTATACGATTTGTGAAAAATGGAGGGCGGATTTCTTTTTTACCACACTAGTGCGGTAATGTAAAGCAAAAACCATGCGTATTTCATAAGCTGCATTATAAACCTAACAGCAGTGCAATAAAAGCCACTTTTAAGTATGTTGAAAAATAATATTTACTTATTCATACAAAGTTAAAATTAATACAAAGAAGCTAAATTAAATCTTAATATTCCATACATTCAAACAGTAATCTTACACGAAACAAAACAGAAGATCTCGCAAACTTTTTTTCGTTTAACATCCGTTCTCAAGATATGTCGAGGAAAACTTTCCTTGGTCATCCGCAGGTAAAGTAAAACTGGCATATATCTTTCATGGGTCGGTGGGTCCGACAAAAACACGCGGAAAAAAGTTTTGACACGCGATGTGAGGAAACCGTAGGAAACAAGTGGGGAAGGTAGAAGATGTTTTTATTTTTATTCTTATTTCTACCTCAGCATATTTTGAAAGATACAGCATTGATAAGATATCTGGGAGTCGTAGAAAAGTTTCTAGTCACCCGGTATGTTTGTAAGCTTATGTTATAAGTTGGTCTACTCAGCCCCAGTGGAACAATATTGTTTATGTATTGTTTCTAGTAAATAAAGGCTTGACGGGGCTTAATTGGACCCAAAAAGCATTTATTTGAAGCACATAAAGTAGGCGCCAGACAGGATTGGCGAATACCCCACCGATAAGAGCGTAGCTCTAACGAGATGATGATGATAGTTTATTAAAGTACGGTTTAGGTACGTATCAATAATCTTTCACTAATCTGAGAGCACTACAAGTGCTTACAGGATGAGTTAAACGAGGAACACTACCGTACCTACTCACGAAGTTATGCGGCGTATTTTTTTATGTTCAGTATATATTTCAAGGCGATTTTTAGCAGTTATTTCAAATTCTGATAAACGGAATATAGCCAAGGCTGTCCAAACTGGAGATTACATAGCCTCTCACCATGATATTGTGTAAAAGCGTACATTTATTTATGTGCATTTTAAATGAGAATTATTGTATTGGTAATAAAATTTTTGTACTTGGGCGATAATAAATCGTAATGATATGGTATCGCATCGTAGGTTGTCTGGAAGACATCGCTTTTTAGCGATAAGACCGCCAGTTTTTGTGCCTTTTGTATTTCCTGATTGTTTGCTCCCTGTATACTCTGTTTTTTGGTGTCAAATAAAGTATAATTGATTGATTGATTAATTGATGTTATAATTTTCAAATGTGACGTGTCACTGGAAACTGAATCGTCAAAGGAATATCCCCTAGTACCTACCTATTACATATTTAAAAATCCCTAGCCCTAAGCGGTAGGGCGATTAGTTGAACTTTTGTAACGTAAACCCGGGATAAACAAACTAAATAATGTTATGCTCCTAGACATTTTTCCTTCCTTTAGTAAGGGAATTACCTACTCATGGAGATTACAGGCCAAAGTAAACAACAAGTATCCTGTTATAAATATTTCGGGCGATAGATTAAAAAATGATTCTTAAAAATCCAATACGTATAAACGCTTATCTGAAGTAAATAGTAATTATAATTTCCTTATTTATAATATTTCGCCTAAGTAAGGTTATCTGAATTGACATACATATGTTGTATATAAGACGCTGTTTACTAATACTTCTCATCAGTTCAAAGTTAATTTATATTGAAATATTTAATTCTGCATTAACAATGAAGTTGTTACCATTACTAGTCGTACTGCTAGCGTTCTGCGCCTTAACGTTAGCAGCGAAAGAAGAAACATATACTGAGAACGAAGATGTAAATAAATACGAGGAATCTATAAACGCTCCAGTGCTCAGAAGTACACGTAGTGATAGCAGAAACGGCGGAGGTGGCGGCAAATATGGTGGTGGTGGTGGTGGCAGACACGGCGGGGGTGGCGGCAAATATGGCGGTGGTGGTGACAGAAACGGCGGAGGTGGCGGCGACAGACACGGCGGGGGTGGCGGCAAATATGGCGGTGGTGGTGACAAAAATAGCGGGGGTGGCAGTAAATACAGCGGAGGAGGAGGCGGTAGATCTGGTGGTGGTGGAAGTTGGAACGGTGGCGGCGGCAGTAGAAATGGTAGGAGAGGCGGCAATGGAGGTGGAGGTAGAAATGGAGGAGGCGGTTATAACGGTGGTAGCAGAAATGGTGGCGGTAGCAGTGGCAGGAACGGAGGCGGTGGTGGACATGGATATAATAGAACCCATTGATAGTAATATAGAAATAAAAAATTTACATTATGACAGGATGTTGATTTGATGTTCGGAATGAAATTATGTATTGAGCTTTACATATTTATGAAATTTGTTTGATGGTCTGCTGTAAAAATTAAAGGAAAACTAGTTATTTCATACATGTTCTGGTGTATATAATCATGTTATTTATTTCAGGTGTAGGTTAGAGTTAGATAAATAAAATAATGTTAAAATAGGTTTTATTTTATCTTTGCTTCAACTTATGGTAAACGGCTCACTAAATGTCACACACTGGACAGAGTTTGGGTATTTTGGGACCACTCGTCAAATATGGGCAAGCAATCGTAATACACTTAAAAACTTCCCCGAGAAAAAAAACATTTAATCAAAAGAATATTTAATGGTTTTGCTGACCCCAAATATATAATGAAACCAAGGCAAGAGGATAAAGTTAATTATTATATAAATAGAAATAAAATATCGTAAAGGTAATTAGTAATAATTTAAATGATAAAATTGTATTCGTAAGTATGAGAATGACATCTTTTATCAAGAGTTCAGTGTGACCAACTGGTTCGTGATAACCTTGGTGATATACAGGGTGTTAAGGTAGATAGTTGCCCTACTTTAATGGGTTTGTATTCATGATACTGAACAACTTTTACAAAGCAAATTAAATTTGAAAAAAAAAAGAAATGTCTGTCTATGTCGATTGTTTGTCTTATTTATACCTAATCTATACTATTATAAAACTGTAACAGGAAGTTTGTCTGTACATTGAAGATATTAACAAAAAAAAGTTACGATATGGTTTTTAGATGTCCCTGATTCCATTTCACCAATTTTTGGATTTTTTGTCTGTCTGTTTGTTTGTGTGTTTGTTTGTTTGTTTGAACGAGTATCACGCAAAAACTACTGAACCGATTTTGATGAAACTTTTTTTGTTTGATAGCTTATAATCTGACTTAAAATCTGGTATATAATTTGTGCGGACGAAGTTGCGGGTTAACGCTCGTTTATACCTAAAGTAGGTAGGTAGGTACAATAGGAACAAATACATTTTTTTTGGCTATTTCTATGTTGGTCCTGTAGTGAAAGTCATTAAGTTCTATGGTCTAATGCACTCCTTTCAGTACATAAAAAAGAAAGTGCTTCAGACCATAAAATTGAACAACTTTTACTAAGGGACCAACTTTGAAATGGAGAAAAAAATCGAGTGTCCATTATTACAACTTATTTACACAATGAGGGATTTTCCGAAAGCCATTACAAAATAAAAAGTAGTTCCTAATGGCTCGATAGATGGCGTTGACGAGACAGGGGTCAGCGACTTTGCAGATAATAAAATACAAATAAAATAGTAAGAATTTGTGTTTTTAAGTAAACTGCTAAATATGAACATATATTTCGTCAACAGATGAGTCTGACTCAGTGACATGCATTTTTGTTCACTTTTTAGCCTAAAATTTTCGTCTTTGGACCCCTCTCTGGTCAACGCCATCTTTCGCCGGTTTGTTGAACTACGTTTGACTAGCTGTCAGAAAACTCCTCATTGAACAAATTTTTTTTTACATTTTTAATGTTATCTCCATAATGAGTCCATAGTAATATTTGTCCAATTTGATGGTCGAAAGCATCATTAGTGTGTAACACATTTAAGTTGACACCCTGTATATGACTTACGTTTAAAATCATACCCATTTAAAAATAAAAAAATATTTATTTTTAAAATTATATCTTTATGCAGAAAAGCACGAATAGTGGCAGTGGCAAGTAGAAATAAATTTTAGTTTGCTACTTAGGTACACTGAGCTTGGACAAATGGTACCATTTACTCCGCTTTTGGCATCGCTTGCGGATTTCGAATGAATTATTGCGATAACGGTTTTTAGGTTTATAAAGTTTGCTTTATTTTTAGAGCTTTTGTTTAAAATCCTATGACCTGCTTTCGGAAAGTAGGTTGAGTTACTATTTTCCAATATGAAAAAAATAATGCTCTTGAACAAGCGCCAATAGTTTAGCAAACCAGAATATTATAATTTTTACCGAGAAAAATTAAGTAAATTTATATTATACCCAAAACCTAACTAACAATATCAAAGGTCTGCCTCCGTGGTCTAGTAGTTAAGAGCATTGGCTCTCGACACGGAGGTCGTGGGTTCGATTCCCACGGGGAACACCTAAGTTTTTTTCCCCAGTTGGTTAGGACATTGCAGGCTGAATCACCTGATTGTCTGAAAAGAAAAATGATTCCGTGCGTCGGATGGCACGTTAAGCCGTTGGTCCCGGCTACTATCTCTGGTGGTAGTAGTCGTTCCATAAAAACCACGTCAGAGGCCTTAAGGCGGTCTGAAAAAACTCTGACACCAGGGCTCTGCCCACACGATAAGAAGAAGAATGTCAAATAACATAGTAGGTAAAATAAAAAAACTTAAAACTTTCCGTATTAATAGTTATACAGGGTGTAAAAAACCCTAGTTATTCTTAAATGGATGGTTTAGAGTTTAGAGCATCCACCTAAATAACTATCTCTATAGGACCAACTTTGAAATCGCGGGAAAATATAAGCTGTACCATACACTCGAGTCGAGTAGACTGACTTCTGCCGCTCCGTCAATACGTCATCGTGTGTGATCCCACTAATATAATAAAAAAAATAATTTAATTAACTGAAATATCATCATTATTAGGCAGGGTGTGTCAAAAAATATTTTAAGTTTAGACCATCAAACTGAACAACTTTCATTATGGAGCCAAATTCGAAATCACGAGGAATAAAATCTGCTGCTTCGTGCAAAACTGCAATAACTACTCGACTCGAGTGTATGGTACAGCTTATATTTTCCCGCGACGGATTGGCGCACCGTGTGTGCTTTTACGTGCGGTATTATACAACTCCTTGCTTCACAAATGACGGACTGACTTCTGCCGCTCCGTCATGCGTCATCGTGTGTGATCCCACATATTTTTAGGAAGATTTTCAGCATTGATTACATACTAAACACAGGTTAGGTTATTATAGGTGATTATTCTTCGTTTGAACGCTTTGATACCTGGTTGATACATACTATATTAGTTTTAATAATAAGAAAAAAAACTTACATTTTACAAAATAGCAAATCATATTATTTATCTTCTAAATAATAATAAATCATTACTGTAATTAGGTGCGTCATACCTACAAATCATACAGATAATAATAATGTTCATAACCACGCAGTTCTTTGTACAGTCAAGTACAATACAATTTTAATCAATATATAGAAAACATCAATATGGTGATCAGATCAGCGGGCGTAACACGCAGACCCGCGATAGCGATACGTATATTAAAAAATAAAAAAAAACAACAAATAATATTTAAAGTTCTGTCTTTGTCACAGGATATTTGATCGTGAGAACTACGAAAACAGGTAGGAACTACAACAACCAAAATTAACAACTTAGACAACATGAACAACTACAACAACATGAACAAATAGGAACAATTTTGAGGTGGATACACTAT
Organism: Agonopterix arenella; assembly: GCA_927399405.1. NCBI lineage: Eukaryota > Metazoa > Arthropoda > Insecta > Lepidoptera > Depressariidae > Agonopterix > Agonopterix arenella. Next base: position 3,539,428 of record OV656704.1, read on the forward strand.
CACTGAAAACTGTCAAAAAGCGTACCTGTCAAACGTATGGGTGAATCACCTTGACACTTCGATGTTAAAATCGCTGTCGCTTGCTTGTCTGCATACTACCACAAATTATTTAATAGTTCTACGGTCGCTGCATGTTGAATTTGTAGGTAGGTATTGGCACATAGCTCTCTACAGGCCCAACCCCAAGAAGTAAAGTCGTAGTGTGTAGAATAATGTTGGACTGCCTAATGATGATAATGGCGATTTAAAAACTAAAATAAGGTATTTTAAAGTCTATTTCCACAACTTTCTTTCAGCACCGCGTTGGAAAAGCGGTGCTTTGTCGTTTCATGTATGAAATCACTCAAAACCTTTCCCACGTACCGCTTTATGCACGTGAAGCTAAGTATATTATTTAGAGCTATTATGTTACCTTAAATAAAAAAAGACTCGGTCTATGTATCTTCTTGTCGCATGTACTGTTTACATTAGAATACAGGATTTCCCTGTAGATAAAACCAACATTAGTTATATTATCACTATCATATAAACTAACTATTATACTATAACTTAACTATTATATAAACTATATCACTTAATTAACATTAGTATTGACATTAAAATGAAACATCAATATGACGATATTATACTATACGAGCGTTAACCCGCGACTTCGTCCGCACAAATTATATACCAGATTTTAAGTCAGATCATAAGCTATCAAACAAAAAAGTTTCATCAAAATCGGTTCAGTAGTTTTTGCGTGATACTCGTTCAAACAAACAAACAAACACCCAAACAAACACACAAACAAACAGACAGACAAAAAATCCAAAAATTGGTGATATGGAATCAGGGACACCTAAAAACCATATCGTAACTTTTTTTTTGTTAATATCTTCAATGTACAGGCAAACTTCCTGTTACAGTTTTATAATAGTATAGATTAATATGCATTATTACTAGCCTTAGTAATGTAAATACTGAGAAACAAAATGAAGATGACAAAACTCAAGAGACTCAAGCTTACAAAAGGGATGGAAGTAATTATAGATACAATATAAGATATGACGGAGACTACAATGGTGATAAGAGACACGATAACGGAGACATTTAACAAATAAATATCTTGGACATTGCCATTGTCACACAGATTATCTTGTCCCATTTAAAGTACCAAAATCTAGCCTGGACTTGTTTATTGATGACTAGACAACGATATAGAATATGTAATTATAATATACGTACAAACACAACACATACAGTCATTATAATGTAGCAGTAGTGATGAAAAAGACGGTGGTGAGAAACGATATGATGATAACTGAGTACATTGATAGACAACGATAATAATTGTGGTGGTAGCGGAAGATATAGTGGTCTCAATAGACACGGTGGTGATAGTGAAAACGCTGAATTGACTTACGTCATTGACAAAATATTAATACTAGTCTTGATATTTTAGTTCCTGGTAAATTAACTGAGACAATTGGAGGCATGATCGCAAAATGAGGAAATGGTGGTTTATTATTTATGCGAAAGATATTTTGATGAAATGTTTCAAAATATTATTTATCATTCATATTTTATTTATAATGAGATATTAGTACAGCTGACTTTACCCTTTAATAAAATAAAAATGTATCTTAGCAATAGTAATTTCCTATCTTATTTATTGTATTCCATTAAACTCGTCAGGTTCTTTACAGAAAGATAATAAGCAAGTATAAAAACCAATGTTTAATTGATATCAGCATCAGTTAACGTTGAATTTAAAACAATTTCTAACAGCATGAAGTTATTACATTACTTAGTATTATTATTGGCGTTATTAAGTTTCGTCAATACTGAAGAAGAAAGACAAGGAGAGTCTGAAGAGATTCAAACATATGGAAAAAGTAGAAGGAAAAGCGGGCATCGAAGATCACATGGTAGCGGTCACCACGGCAGTAGTAGACACAGTGGTGGTGGAAGACATGGTGGTGGTGGAAGACATGGTGGTGGTGGAAGACATAGAAGTGGTGGACGGCATGGTGGTGGTGGAGGTAACGGTGGTGGAGGACAAAATGGTGGCGCGGGAGGTCAAGGTGGAGGAGGAAATAACGGCGGTGGAAGTGGTGGTCCTGGAGGACTTGATAATCTTGGCAATGTGTTAAGTAAAGGTCTTGACATTCTTGGTCCTGTCAGTAATTTTGCTGGAAAATTTGGAAGTATTTTAGGTACTGGTGGTGGACAGACAGCCTCTAATTGTAATGGATAATTTCAAGGCTATACATTCAGAATATTGTTCATAAGATAAGTGTAAGTATAATTTTGAAAGACCCATGCTTAAAATAAATAATGATGATGATGTACTTACCACTAAATATGAAAAATAATCGACGAACAAGAAGCATTCTTTCAAAGACCGCGGACCGGGCTAATAAAAATGTCCTCAAAGTCGTCTTAACGTTAACAATTTTTTTTTGCTATATTCAATATAATTTTAATTTGTTTTTTTTAATACAAATATTTGTATAAATACCGTGTGATGTCCGGCTTCGAATTGCACTATCCCAATTGGGTGCCGTAAGATGCGACTAATTCCTTTACACATCTTTGACATTTTGTGGCACGCTGGTTATAGTGTCTGCATCTGACCCCACCTCTGATCGTTTTGGTCTTCCGTTCTATCAAACAAAGGAGGGCAAGGACGAGAGAGTGCAATATTATGTGTATATAGTGCATACACTTTAATAATATCCTGCATACTCAACTGCTTTTCTATAAATATTAGCAGTCGCCATAGTCGAAATTGACGAGGAATCCATCATCGTCGCCATCATTTATGCATATTTATTTTATGTTATATTTTTTATAGTAATAATATTATCGTTCTGTAGAAAACAGCAATATTTACTTCTGTTTATTTCATTATATGACACTAATTAGCTTTGGTCAGATAAATAAAGAAGTATAAAATGTGGATACAAGATAAACATATCACTAGTCGTTGCATTAACTTAAGAACAAAACCACCTATCGACATGAAGATTTTACATTACTTAGTATTATTATTGGCGTTATTAAGTTTCGTCAATACTGAAGGAGAAAGCCAAGAAGGGTCTGAAGAGATTCAAGCATATGGAAAAAGTAGAAGAAAAATCGGGCATCGAAAAACATACCGTGGCAGTCACCACGGGAGTGGTAGACACAGTGGCGGTGGAAAACATGGTGTTGGTAAAAGCCACGGTGGTGGAAGACACAGCGGTGGCAGAAGACATGGAGGCACAGGAGTAGAAGGAAATAGTAGCGGTGGAAGTGGTGGTCTTGGAGGACTTGATAATCTTGGCAATACATTAAATAAAGGCCTTCAGATGCTGGGCCCTATAAGTAATTTTGCTGGAAAATTTGACAACATTCTTAAAAACGGAGGATCAATAAATTGCGGTATACCTCTGATAAACTCTGGGTAGTGGTCCAATGGTGTAGTTCTTTTGTATTAATGCAGTAACTAATAACTCTATAGCTTACAAATAACTTAATTTAAAAACCGTTTTGTACCTAAAGTTGCAACGAATATTTTGGCACCCCAAAAACTACCCAAAAAGTGATGATCATAAATTATCTGTGTATGTATCACCTGATATGCCTATCAGTCACTGATTATAATATTTATCGTACGATTATAAAGCTTGAAAATAAATCTGCAATTTCAATTAAAATGCAAATTACAACCTACATAATCATTCAATAATGTTTCTTTTATACTTCCCTACCAAGATACAAAAATGTGTTACTTTAATACAAAACTTATGTAATTAGATAATGAAATATAATTGGTAGTGGTTACCATATCAACAGAGCGAGGATTGCATACTGCTGGCTTCCTACTAGAGGTGTATGAGGCTGCAAGGCGGGGGGGGCGAACAAATATTTCACCAATATCTGGCTCACTCGATCGCGTCATAAGAAAATTTAAGCTAAAGTATTGTTTGATTATTACCACGCGCTCCACCTTACCTTGAACAACATAGTAGATATAGAGAAGTAAGTCAACTCCAGCCCCGTACGAGAGATAAGTAATTTTGTCAACACCGAATTACCGCAGTGTCTTAAAACGAAAGTCTTCGATCAGTGTGTGTTGCCAGTGATGACATATGGAACAGAGACGTGGTCGTTCACTCAAGGCCTCATAAAAAGGCTGAAAGTCACCCAAAGAGCAATGGAGAGGGTTATGCTCGGAGTTTCCCTGCGAAATCGAATCAGAAATGAAGAGATCCGCAGAAGAACCAGAGTAACTGACATAGCCGAAAGAGTTGCTAAATTGAAGTGGCAGTGGGCGGGGCATATTGCTCGCAGAACCGATGGCCGATGGGGTCGAAAAGTTCGCGAGTGGCGACCGCGTACCGGAAAGCGCAGCGTGGGTAGGCCCCGTACACGGTGGACCGACGACCTTGTGAAGGCGGCGGGAACCCGTTGGATGAGGGCAGCGCAGGACCGGTCGTTATGGCGATCCTTGGGGGAGGCCTATGTCCAGCAGTGGACGTCCATCGGCTGAGATGATGATGATGATGATGATTTTATTTTTTTATAGAAAAAAAAACAAAGCAGAGCTAACACTAAAAATACAAAGTGGATATCAAAAAATAACCAACGTATTCAAGTTACAACAATCGTCTGAATAAGAAGCAGTCTTCCTCGCAATAAAACAAATTACAAAGCAACATCATTAAACGTAACAATAAACACTAATAAAGCCTCTTCACTCGCAAAAAATCTACGATTTAGCGCAGTCCTGACGCCACGCTAGTGCAGAATATATCAAAGTCGAAATCTTTAGATAGAATGTTAAAGTTGTTGCCCCCTCGTGGTATAAACGCGTTTTGTCTATAGTTAGTGGAGAAGGATGGAAAGGCTAGGGGTGGATTATGTCTTAGGACCTTGGTAGGCTCTAAGAGGTATCTTGGACAAGAGTTCAGGGCAGTCAATGGCTCCAGACGCAATCTTTAAGAGATATAATAAGTCCGCGACCTCACGACGACTGTTGTCCTAGTAGACCAAGACTTGGCCGACTGAATATTATCAGTGCCCGCACATATATACAAGCCGCGTTCGGGACCGTTGTATGAAGATACCGAAAACTTCTCATGGCTCTGGTGGAAAGGTAGCATTATAAAGGACTTTCCTACTAAAGTTGGTCCTGTATGTTGAGATTGAGAAGAATTTCCTCTCGGTATATACCTCCCGTATAGTGTTACATGTTTTATGTTTATGAGCAAAGTCATTAAGAGTTTTTACCATTTCCTCTTTGGGTCAAGCTCTTATCTGACGTAATAGCACTTACTTTTGAATCTATCGCCAACAAGATTTAATGTCGATGTGGTCGACATGAAGACATGTCTAAAAGCTTTTAGAAAAAGTATTTTTAGATGTTAGGCAATAGTGTGTTTGGCCAAAAACCCGGCAAAGCGTGAGTCTAACTCACGCACGTAGGGTTCTGTGCCAGAACATTATTATTTTGTGTTACGTTTTAACAAAAAATAATTGTTTTCTTTTACTCAGTTTACTCCTGTTTACTCCCTGCACCCGGTACTATTTGCAGCTCTGTTTGAATGGAATAAGGTTTATATATAAATACCACTTAAAAAGTGCTCGAGCATTTTTAGCCTAATCTGAATTAGCCCTTAGACATGAAGCATTGTAGGTAATTGTTAAAAGCTGTGCTACGTGAGAACAAGATTTATTTATATTGTATTGGAAAACGTAAAGACAAGAAGTTTAAAGAACATCGCATAAATAAAAATTATAATGAAACATTGCCACAATGCATTCCGTAGGTGGCATACGGATAGATAGATAACATTCGAATGAATAAACATTTATTGAAATGTACAATAATAACATACGATAGATACTCTTTCTTATACTGTAACTCTTATAAGTGAACAATAGAAAGGGGTTTTATTCATTCTGGTATGTCTGTCTGTATGCCCCGCCTCAATTACTCCCTCATTATTGCACCTATTGAATTGAAATTCAGCATGAAGACAGTTAACAGTAACCAAAAACAGAATTAGGAACAGGATGGGATAAAATATATTATATGATATTATTGATATTATAAATATATTATGGGATATTTGTTGGATAAAATGCTAGCCACCACTGCAAAATAAGTCTTGCACTAATATAATAAACTGAAAACATGAAAAGATAGTTGATAGCTATGGCAAAGTTCTTGACGACCTGAAAGGGATTATGGTCGAGAAGGTACGTGTGTAATGTGTATGCGACACAAAGTCTTAGCCTCGTTTTCTTGAAATGCATAGCATGCACACATGTTGGAAGCAAAACAGGATATCACCGCGAGGGCAAGGTTTTTACTGACAGATAACCTTTAGATAGAAGTAGTTGTTTTCCTTTTAGATGACCATTAGTCGACATTTAACACTGATACGGACATTACGTTAGTAATTCATAATTATTCAGTTTTTCAAATATTAAAATGAAGCTTATACTCTTACTTTTAATGGTATGCGCACTATGTGCAATAACCAAGGCAGAGGATAAAGTAAAAAATAAGGAAATCAAAGAAGTTACAGACAACGTTGAAGAAAATGAAAAAACTGACGATATTCAAGAATATAGAAGAAAGAAAAGCAATAAAGGACGTAGTAATGCAAGAAGTGGAGGAAGTGGTGGAAGGCATGACAGCAATAGCAATGAAGGCAGAAATGGTGATGATAGCGGCAGACATAGCAATGGGGGCAGATATGGCGGTGGTAGTGGCAGACATAGCAATGGTGGCAGACATGGCAATGGAGGCAGATATGGTGATGGTGGCAGACATGGCAATGGAGGCAGATATGGTGATGGTGGCAGACATGGTAATGGAGGCAGATATGGTGATGGTGGCAGACATGGCAATGGAGGCAGATATGGTGATGGTGGCAGACATGGCAATGGAGGCAGATATTATGATGGTGGCAGATATAATGACAATAGCAGACAACAAGGTAAAAGGTATGACTACAATAGAAACGATGATAGAGACGACCATATCGGAAAAATCAGCCGTGCTGTTGACACTGCTGGAAGAGTTGTAGATCTATTCAAGAGATTTTAAAATGATGCAATGCAGTGTGATAATACTTTTTCTACCTACTTATAAATATTTTATCAAAAAACGTATGATGATAATTAAGATATTATTAGAATAGTTACATATTTAACAGATACCTTGTAGTATTACCTATCGATATTGAACATTTTTAACCGTATTAGTTTTGTTTTTCTGTATTAATTAGTTACCTATACATTATTGTATTTTTCCTAAGAGTGACCGTAAGACCTAGGAAGCTGGAACTTGGCACAGATATAGCAATTGATGGTCCAATAATAGAACCGGAGGCGACGGCGGATGGCTTCCCATACTAAATTACATTTTTGTATGGGCCGGCCGTCCGTCAGTAGATGTGTGTCAACGATAAGCCGTTGTTCCCGGACCCGGCTACTTTGTCTGGTGGTAACAGTCGTTACATAAAAACCACGTCAGAGGCCGTAAGGTGGTTTGAAAATCTCTGACACCAGGGCCGACTGCCTACACGATAAGAAGAAGCATTTCTGTACCCTGAATAAGTAGGTAGGTATTATGTAATAGTAACGTTTGTTTTGATACAACACAGGGTGTAAACCTTAATGCGTTACATATGGAACAAGGTGCTTCAGACGATCAAACTGAACAACTTTTACAACGGGACCAACTTTAAAAACACGAAAAAAAATCTGCTGTTTCATATATTTTGGTCGAGTAGCTATTGACATTTTGTATGGAACAGCTGATTTTTTTCGCGACTGTGATGATGACTCCATCAAAGTTGTTCAGTTTGATGGTGTAAAGTACCCTGTTCGATATGTAATGCTCTAATCAATACAGCTGAACTTAGGTCTCCTATTTACTGCGCCATTCCTCATGACTGTGCTAATCTGATCTATTTCTGACCCGTGACTCTTACAATGTCATCCGACCAACGAGTTGGGATTTACAATTTTATTATCAACATACTGGGCACCCGGTGAAGTTTTCCTTGTTTTGGCTTCCTTCACCTTGTCCATTATTATTAGAGCTTGTACTTCCCCAGCGGGATAATACCGCTTCTCTGTTCCATTGCCAAACACAACATTGTATGGAGGTGTATTACAGACGGATCTTATGGGAACTATCTTACTAAACCTGAGTACGTAGTCATAATTAGGTAGAACCAATATCGTTTAGATCGATAATTTAAAAAATTTTTATGATTTGTTATATTTTTTTCTGTTAGTAATTATTTGTCGTTCGGTAAATTGTGTACATTATGCTTAGGATTATGGCTTACTTTACCTTTAATCTATCTACATTTGGTACTTTTATAACTGTAATAAATTTAACTTATAAATAAAAATTAAATAAATTTATCTTTATCATGAGGTACTTAAGAAGATATTCCTGATAAAGGGCTCCATCAAAAACAAAGACAGGTCCAAGTTTGGACATTTAGTAATAATAGTAAAAAAAATTATTTGTAACACAATTTAGAAACCAATATCTTTGTCGGTACCTTATCAGATTTCCGTTCAAAGGTTTATTTCCGTTGCTCAAAGATTTTCATACAAATCTTAAAATATATAAGGTATATTTGGAAATACTTGCAAGCGTTATGTTTATTTGTAGAGTCATTGAGAGTGTTCAGTCAAGCTCTTTTAAATGACCTAGTAGCAATTTGTCCAATAAGAAGTTCGCATGTACGCATTTCGTCAAAATACAAATAGAGAAAAGTTGACTGAAACATTATTTTTATCAGACTAAAAAAAATATTTTAATTTTTCTCATGTTTTTTGGTACCCGATAAAAAAGGAGGTATATCTTAGACATTGTCACACAAATTATCTAGTCACATTAAAGTACCAGAATCTAGCCTGAACTTGTATTATAATGACTAGACAACTTAATCAAATACAGAAACATAGATACAAACATCCATGACTCGGGTAAGTACAAATACTCATATCCATCATAGACATCTTTGTCCGTTACGGGGTTCGAACCCGCGACCTTCGGCACAGCAGACAAGTTCACTACTGACTGTGCTATCGGGCTGTCATCTAATAATAATAAAGTCGGTCCAGTCCAAGAAAATATACACTACGCGAAGTCTAGTTAGCAATGTAACTTAAACTTTATCATATTTCATTATGACCCTTAATTGTAAGGTCAATGGTATCTCGGACAAAATCTTTGAACGTAATAGATATTCGTAAAGTATAATAATAATGTAATGCGTCATGGTAATTTGTTGTTAGATTTAATATAAGGTAATTGGTAGTAAATCGTATTTAATAGTAGCCCGCGACTGCGTACGCGCGGACCACTGATTTTAAATACTCATAACTTTTTAATGGATGAACTGACTGCAATGAAATAAAGCCTATATTATCTTAATCCTAAGCCCTATGCTATAGTGAAAACCCTATCTAAATCGATTCAGCAGTTTTTAAGTGATGTGTGCACTTTCAAACAGATAAACAGACAAACAAAAATTCTAAAAATGATCTTAATGCATTTCAATACGTATCTTGAACACATCCTTTGATTTTTTTTTTGCATCATCGCTAAGCTTACAATTTTATTATTATAGATCTAAAGAAAGATATACTAAGTCCCCACCGCACCTTCAACCCCAGTTCTTCACTTGGTTATGGAACAAGGTGACTATGGAATCTGCAGGAATATGCAGTGTTATAATAAAAAAAAATATTGACACCACAAGTTGACGTAACAACTAAGTACAACTTAAAACCATCAATATGTTAAAAATGAAAGGACATAATCGGCGTTTAATACATTTTTGGTCCAAATGTGAAAGTGCCGGCCAACAAAAACTAATACTATATTTTGTTAGCACTTGTCCGTGAAAGCATTTATTACTATGGCACGAAAGCTGTAACTGTATGGTTTATTTCATCAAAAATTTATAAAAAATAAGATTTTTCAAACCTTTACGAAAGCAAGGAAAATGACCCTTCAGCAAAAATGCTGAAACGGACTAGTTCTATTAGAACATAGCCTTAGCTAATTTCATCAAAAATTTTTATGAAAAGGCAGATTTTCGAACCCAAATAAAACCAAGGACAATGGACCTACAGCTATTGTGCTATAATAATAAATGTTTAGACGGACAAGTCCTAACAGAATATATATCGCATTATGCTTTCTTGGCCGGCACTTTCACATTTTGGACCGAATCCGATGGTGTCTTTTCCTTCAGCAAAGAATCTGATAACCCTGATAGGGACTATAGTCGTGTATGCGACATAGCAAAGTATAGGCCTCGTTTTCCTGTTGACGGCCAGAAATACCATATTTTACAATAACGGTACGAATTTTTCGACCAAATTGACTTCGCTTATTATATACTAACAAATAACCGATAAGTATATAAGACGCTGTTTACTTTATGACGTTCATTAGTCAACAATTGATATCAGTACTGAGACCACGTTAGTTCTTTTTAATTTATTTTAATTTATTATTAATTAAAATGAAGCTTACACTCTTACTTTTAATTGCGTATGCATTATGCGCATTTACCAAAGCAGAAGATAAAGTTGAAAATAAGGAAATCAGAGAAGATACTGACGACGTTGAAGAAAATGAAGAAACTGAAGATATTCAAGAATATAGAAGAAAGAATGGAAAAAGCAATAATGGGCGTAGAAATGGCAGTGGTGGAAGAAAAGGTGGTGGTGGAAGACAAGAGAGTAATAGCAATGGAGGCAGACATGGTGATGATAGTGGCAGGCATAACAATGGAGGCAGATATGGCGGCGGTAGTGGCAGACATAGCAATGGGGACAGACATGGTGATAGTGGCAGATATGATGATGGTGACAATAACAGAAGGCAAGGTGGAAGAAATGACTACAATAGAAACGATGACAGAGATGACCATATCGGCAAAATTAACCGTGTCGTTGACACAGCTGGAAGAGTTGTAGATATATTCAAGAAGTTTTAAATGATGCGGCGCAGTGAGATACAACTAATTTTACCTAAATACATCTCAAAATGTATGTTAAGTACTAGAATAGTTCTAAATTTAAGTAGAAACCTCGTTATATTATTGATGTTTAACATTTAACGGAATCAGTTTTATTTTGCAACATTAATTACATTATGATAATCCAATAAGTCCTCAAAACTAACCTCAAATTGGAAAATAAAGTTAAAAGTAAGAATATATTGAGATTTACCTTTTTCCAATTTCCGAATACCTACCTACTAGTCATGACGGTTAAAGAATAGGTAAATGTTTTGTTCACATATTAAGTTCTATTTTAGTCTATCTCTAATGTAGGCAGCAGATAACCTGCTGAGGTTATCTGCTACCAAACAATTTATCTTCTTCAAAGATTAGTATCATTCTAACGAAGAGACAAGTGCTCCAGGTATTCAGGAACGAGTACACCGGGACCACTTGATAAAATTAGCATGTTGTCACAATTTCCTAAAGTGACAATGACAAGTTGTCAGCCCATCATATATTTTAAGCACTATTACCTACCTGATTTATGATTTTAGTAAATTTTTACGACTTGCGCATAAGCTGTTAACTAATTTAAAGTTCGTATTTCTTTCCTTTGAAAAGATAAATGGTTTCTGAATTAACATAATATGTATCACTATGAGTTTCAAATCAGGTCTTAACACTTTCAGCGGAGCAACGTATCTTTACGTAATTTTTTGAAAATATTATTTGGCGCAACGGACTATCACGCGAAAATTTTTTATTTATATGCAGAACGTACTATTACGCTCGCGGTCCATACTAAATTCTATTAGCTACGTCACTGCGCCGTATCCCTTTAATTTCCCAAATCTCTAGTGCCGCACTAGATGGATCGAAGACCACAAAGGAAGTCACTCAACATTTTTGAAGATTCCTCGTCAGGCGGGGTCACTCCTGATCCATTCAGCGACGATGGAGAATATGGAAGTGACAAAGAATATTTCCCAAAGCACGATTCTCACTCAAAAAATTAACCCTGTCTCTAAAAATTATGTCATTGCTCAGATGCAACGTTTATAAACATCGATGTGATTAGACGTTGTTCCATAATATACCTTAGGTGGTATGCGACACAACGTTCATAAACGTCGACGTTTAATAACGCTAGTGTCAAATTGCAAACTTCTCTTGTTTATGGTAAAAACAGAACGTTTCTTAACGTTGATCGTATTTGTATGGAATCAAAGTGTGTCGTATAACACAATTATATGTGATGGTCTGCTCCACCGAAAGTGTTAAAATGTTCGCAACATACAAAGTACGGAATGATGCATCCCTTGTATATTTTGGGATTTGAATTAATTAGTCGCATCAATGTTGAACTTAATCCTCCTTTTTATTGCGTCATTCCTCACGACCCTGTGGTAATCTAATTTATTTCTGACCTCGGATGACATTGAGAGTCACTCTTTGAATGTCATATAACAACGTGTTGGGAATTTGGGATTTACAAGTGCAAATCTTAGGCTAGGTAATATCTCTGACTACCCCCTCGGGGAATATAGTCGTGAGCATATGTATGCATGCATCCAAGGCGGCCGTTAAAGTTTTCCTTCTGTTGTCTTCCTTTACCTTGTCCATTATTATTTGAACTTGCACTTCCCCGAGCTACTTAGGCACTACTGCTGCTACTCTACTTTATGACCAAACACAAGAGGAATTATCTTGCTAAAGAATATTTGATACGGATATTATATTGCTCAGTAATAAAGCTATAATAATTACATACAAAAGTTATCTTCTTTTGCGATGCGTTTGTGCGATTTGGCTAGCATATTTTGGTTAAAGTGGAGTCCTGTAATTGCAAATATGAGGCAATTACTACAGCACTTATGGAACACTTAAAAGAATCAGTTCTTTTCTTGATACAAACTCCTGCCTTCTACTAGATGATAGCCCAGTCATTTTACGGAGTTTTGTTAGGTGGGGTGTGGAGTAATTATCATTGGGACTTTTAAACTGTAACTGGCACCATTAAGTGACAAAAAGACTTTCTGAAAAGATATTTTAAAAAGTCGCTATGCAACATAGAAATCAAAATTGTATCTCCCAGAAGGCTTTTAACTTAATAACATGGTTACCAATGCTCTAATTTTAATTAGATTTACCAATATAAATTATAGTTGAGCGATAAAATAGGCATTAAAAAAAAAAATAATAGGCAGTGAAATTTTAAAAATGATTTATTCATAAGAAAATACTAATATATTTTTCAAAGCCTTCTAAGAAGACAAAAATAATAACACCATGTTTGAAGTATGCATAATGGTAAAACCATAAAAATGTGCAAAAAACATTTACCATCAGGTTTCTTAGAACGGGAATGCAAAATTTTAAATTTGGGGATGTTGCTGACGTATTTTTTTTTATTTTCGTACATATCTCGGCTCATATTGGCTCTCAAATGCTATATCGAAGAAAAATATCAATTATTACCTAATTAGTCTCGGCTCAAACCGTCAAATTATTATTAAATGACTGGGCTAATGACTAGACATGTGTCTATTGAGAGATGAAATGATCGTGATTCCTATTAGTGCAATTGATCCATATGATTGTTGCAATAACCAGTTATATATTTTAATTTTGCAATTACAATACTTCTCTAGTCGTTAAAGCCATGTTTCTGACTATCCCGAAATAATTGTGGTTTTTAGTACATGTATGCTATATTCAATATTTTTATTTTAAATATCGTTTTATTATGATAACATGAATTCATACTCATCAGATATAATCTCGACCTTTGTTCTTATTTCCTTAAGGTGGTTTCAGTCCATAGAAAAGTTTGACGCACAATACGCGTAGACGGAATTAATAAAAGTAATATTTTATATATGGAAAAATAGTTTAGAAAATCTAGTTGCCGCGTAACAAATAACATTTGCAATTTATGATATAATTACGAAGATATAATGCTTTTAAAATTTTGTATGAAAAATTTCAAAGCTTTATATCTTCTTAATTATTTTATAAATTGCAAATGTTATTTGTTAAGCGGCATCTATATTTTCTAAACTATTTTTTCATATATACAAAGTTACTTATATTAATACCGTCTACGCGTATTGTGCGTCAAAGTTTTGTATAAAATTGACCCCTCTGCAACCGCCTTAACGGGTTTTCCTAATCAAATGATATGATTCAAAACAGTGCATTCGTCATTAACTATAGTGATCATAAATTTATTATTCAATTAATCATTCGTATACAGGGTGAAATTGATATCATTAGCATCCTTTTAAACTAAGAGTCTACCCATCAAACTGAACAACTTTTACTATATGAGCAAACCGATTGGAGCAAAAAAATCGGATGTTCTATACTAAACTAAAGTGTCGTGCCGTGCCGACTCGACTCAAATATGTGCAATAGCAGATTTTTTTGGTGCTCCGATCGGTTTGCTCCCAGATCGCAGATATTCGATTTGTAACATTACCGGTTTTTCGGTGAAATAAATCATTAGGAAGAAACCTACATGAGTAAAGTAAGTTAAGTTAGTTATAGCATGTACGATCTCACAGCAAGCTCTTCTCACAAATAAGGGCACATACATAGTTAATCATAGTTAAATGTGAATATTCTGAATATGAAAGGTATGGCAGAAGAAGCATAAAAGTAAGATTAATGCTGTTGAAATGTGTTCCTTGCGAAGTATTTGTGGTGTTACTCTGAGAGATAAAATGAGAAATAGCGTGATTTGAGATCGTGATTGGTGAAAATTTTAAAAAGATATTGTGTCTAGAATTGAGAAAGGTATGCTTTGTTGGTTTGGTCATGCCATTTTACTAATGTGAAGAGGTGAAGAGAATAAATGACAGCAGATGTAGGTACGAAAGAGATCTATTGTGTAAATTTGAATGGTAGTGTCAACAGAAAGACGCCCTTGTAAGACGTTCTCTGATCAAATCAGTTATATCTTACAGAAATGTGAGGTGCTGTGTACTCAAATCTATGAAGAAATGTATGGATGTAAATAAGACGAGAGATGTAACTATGTAAGCATCGTATCAAATAACACGCCTTGGTCTCTTCTGTCTACCCCTCCGAGAAAGAAGCGTGACGTTATAGGTAGGTATTATAATTTTATAGTCATAAGCACATGGCTACATGCGTATAATCCATATACCTAAAACTGATGTAGAGGTTTACCGAATAACTAGTGTAAAGGAAAATTGATTCCGTCAATGTCCGGAACTTAATTTAGTATCCTCCACAAACTGCAATATTGAAGCTTCCCTTCAATATTGCCGATGACATGACGATCATTTGGGTATTGGATCCTTTGTTACTGTCTACACCGTTCAATGATGCATGTAGCTTTACTTACGTATCTCAATAGATTTGATGCTGGACGCGTAGAATGGACTGTCCAATAATGTCCATCATATTCTGAATGGATACAGAGGAAATCGTTTATACTTAGTTGTCTTGTTTATATTTAGTAGTATGAGCCCATTCAACTCAAGGAGTCAATAAAGCCGAAATTTGCTAAGAAACATCATAGAAAAGGCATGGGCTACCACGTCCAAGTCCTATGCCCTATTAAAAATAAGGGATAAAGCGAAGTAAATTGCTTTGCAATACGTTATTCTATCACTGCACACCTAAAAGACTATTAATTTGAGTCGCTACCGCAATTTTGTATGGGACAACAGATTTTTTTCCCAATTTCAATGTTGGCTCACTGTGAACTTTAGTTGGATGGTAGACCACCACCCCTTTAGGAGCGCCTATTATTTCTAGGAATTCTTTTGTTGCTTTGTTCTGTTTGTCTTGATGCAAAATAAACAGTTTGATTGATTTAAATGTTACTAACACTTTCTGTTACAATATCCTATAATAATAATAATAATAATAATAAGAAATTTATTCATCAGCAAGTAAGTAAATCTAAATACAGATATAAAAGTGATCTTAAATAAGTACTAAATAACATGCTATGATGAAAAGGCATGAGCCTCAGCATTACTGCTGTTTTTCAGTCTCAGCCCTGAGATGACACTGCACTGCCAAAACTTAAATCTAATTAACAAAAACAAACATTTCGGATCTTACTAATAATGGTAATAGGTACTATAATACTTGTAGTGCTAGTTATAGCAGTATAGTAGCGTTTTGGTAAGGCTGTATTTGACAGCCAACGGTCTTAAATTGACCGTCCTGCCATGTACCAATGAGTTTATGAGAGATAGTTCCTGTATTAGTAGATCAGACTGTTTTCAACAAAACTTTAATTTAAGCACGATATTACTAGGTACATATTATATACTACAGAGAAGGCCTGACCTGTGTTCTACAGGTCAATATTATAGGTATGTAAGATATATATACTAATACGTGCCATAATAAATGTATGGGAGTCTCAAAAGTAGACATTTAAATTTTTTTTTTCGTGTCATTTTTTTTTTCTTAATTAATGGCCGATGCATGGAGCGCGGCCTACTAATTCTGCCAATTTCAATTACGTCTCGTGTGTTGTTTTATGGTCATGAACAAATTAGAGCTTTACTAAATTGCGGAGTCATGTGCAAGCCAGAGAGAAGATACGCGACCCTCGCGGTCAGCCACTGAAAAGCTTGTAGCGAGACTTCTTTTTTATGTCATTAATCTTAATTCTATCTCAGTTTATAGCTTTTTTAAATATTTTTAAATTAATAAGATAAGATAAGATAAATATTCTTTATTTGCACACCAAAATACAAAAAAAAAAACAAAAATATACACAAACAAGATGGGTACAAAAGGCCTTATTAAAACTAAAAGTGATTTCTTCCAGACAATAGTCTAGTCTATTAATAATCCCCTGGACACTCTCATCGTTTCTATAGCCTTATAAAAACATTGAAACTCATTACCTTTCCTTAACTGCATCGTAAAACTTCAACTCGGACTGGATTCAGACCTGTATTGTGTATTACCTAACGCAATACTGTCGCATGAAACTGACGGGACGGAAATTACAAACCTTTGAACGATCTCAACAATAATATGAGTCTAGTCATAGGTAGAAACAATACCTATCATTAGTATGAATACCTGAACCATGTGGACGCACTTTAGCAAAGATTAAGATATTAGCTCTAAAAAATCGCCCAGATACTTTCGTCATTGATAGACTGACACTCAGTTGCAGAAACGCTTATTATAGTTAATCCTCCGTTAAATCTCTTGCTGTCACTTTTTGTCTCGTTTACGTAGTAAAAGCTAGTAAGATATTTAATTGAGGATTAACTCTAATGAGCGTTACTGTAACCGAATGTTAGACCATTTAAATAGGGACCTGCCTTACGTTAGCATTCCCCTCTGCGAAGGTAAAAGATCAAATGATCAAGTATATGTGCATACAATTTTATACCTTATCACGAGACTTGACAGCGTATAATTGCGGAACAACTAGTCTTGTTTCGGGTTCAACTAGTCTTCTTTTTTGTCATGAATTTTCACATTCAAAATTAGACTCTAAAGTACAAAGAACGGAATAAAATACAAAGTTCCGTATTTCATGCTACCTCGTCCCCCGCAAAAAATGACAGAAAAGTTTGTTAAGTTTGTTGTTGACGAGTTAAGCGTGTAATTCTACTAATTACACGCTTAACTCGTCCATATCCCACAGTATAAGAAAGAGTAGTCATATCAGTATGATAGATATATTATGACCTATAATAGTGGGTACCTATAATGGAGACGACCTCATCATTCATAGATAATAGAAATAGAAATAGTTTTTATTTGTCAATGTAGGTAGTTTTTACAATAGATGTTAAAATGTTTATGGTTCGCTACATTCTACCCGTAGGTATACAAATATGTAATATAATTTATACAATTCAATAAGGTAATTACAATTAATATTAAATAAATCATTACATAATAATACATTTGATTCAAGTTTGCAAAATATTTCAAATGTCAAAAGTAAAAGTAAGTTAATTTCACAATGTCAATCAATAATTTATACCTACAATTAAATTACTTATTTAGATATCTAGTTCAAATTGTCATCCATAAATTCAGTCACGGAGTAGTAGGATTTGTTTACTAAAAATTGTTTTAATTTTCTCTTAAACATAGTTACGTTTAAGTGCTTCAAGACCTGGGGAATTTTATTATAAATTATTGGTGCCATCCGGTAAATACTTTTCCGTAGAAGGGCTGTTTTACTGGGCTCTACACAAAGAATATTAGATTGTCTTTTTCTCAACCTTTCATTCGCTGGTGCTCTAATTTTAAATAAATGCGGATTTGTTTTAACAAATACCGCTATCTCATAGATGTATAGTGAGGGAAATGTTAGGAGATTTAAAGATTGGAAATATGGTTTACATACGTAATTTTTTTTTATTCTTTATCATGAAACTCATTACCTTTGAATATTTATTATAAGGACTAGCCTTGCGGTAGCATTTCCCCTCTGCCACGGTACAAGATAAATTGATCATGTGCATTTACATTCAATTTTATACCTTATCACTAAACGAGACAGCCTATAATTGCAAAACTGTTATTTCAAACTTAGAACGTTTGGTGTTCACACGAGACTTCTTTTCATGATTTTTAACGTTCAAAATTAGAATCTAAAGTTATGAGGAATAAAATCCAAAGTTGTGGATTTCATGTAACCTCGCCCCCCGCAAAAAGTGGTAGAAATGTCTGTTCGTAGAATTACACGCGTAACTAGTCCCTATATAAGTAGTTAAAGCTCATTACAGACCAAATGAAATACTTGACAGATATTACGATTTCACGAGTTTAAATACCAAAGCTATTTACTTACTTCCATAACAAGAAAACTTGCTCGCTTACGTTTTATAAGAAACAGTTTTCAGCTGCAATGTCTTTTACTTGAACAGAATTCGCACCTGGTAGCATGGCTGGATTTAGCAAGGTAACTTGGGTTGTGAACGAAATCGCCTAGCCATCACGTGCAGCCGGCCCTTACTGCTTGTCATTCACTATTATCTCACCTAAAACTTGCTATTTAAAAGATACATTTGAAATCAAGTTCTAAGCTATTATAAATTTCAAAGAATCAAGCCATGAAAGATTTTGATAGTAGATCTTGGTGCAACTGATTAGAAAGGTGGCTGGTGATTGAAGGTTTCCATCTTGAAAGAAAATAAAGTCAAGAGTGTATGTAAGTACTTAGGCGTGTACGTATGAAGAAAATAATTTCATTGCTCTCAGTATAATTGAAATCACTGAAAATATTTGATACAATGTTGTTTAGGAGTGAGTAATATACCATGTACAAGAATAACCTACCACTCTAACTTCCTAAATCAGATATTAATCAAATAATCTTTTAATAACTAAACCTGTGTTAGCAAAATCATAACTGTAGCTAATTTAATGTAGCTGCAACAACATCAGTAAATAATATACAGAACACATTTCAGTAAAATTTGAAAGGAATCAAATCACAAAAGTAGGTAAGGCAAGTGTTGATTTGTAACATAAATTGACTGATTTAACAAAGGTAGTAAAAATCTTAAATTAATATCATTCCATTTACATCAACAATGACTATGAAAGGATAACCATCACCATTGGCACGTCTCATTTAATCCTCTCAAATCTTAAATATGCTAAGAGTTTTGCTACAAAACGGTCAGCAATAAAATTTGTTGGTTGTTGTTTACGACTACCACCAATGTGAGTTTATGTATTTCTATAAAAAGTGAGTAGAATGTGAGTTTACTCAACAACACGAGAACCACTAGTAAGGGGTCAATGTATAAAAGCCACTCTGCTCCCGTACCCGAGCGTATATTCGTAATATACAGTAAAAGGGGGCTAAAAGAGGTCGCGATCAGTTACGGCCTCGTAAAATGTAGTGCTATAGTTGCATTGCCACTGAATGCATGAATTTTGAACACTGGCTTGCCCGGGTCAATGCGAGATTCGAAATACACTGGCCTTTGGTTATCCTTTATTGAACGTTGCATGTGACAGTAGTTGCGTTTTGTATGGAGTATTTGATTGGTAGGGGATAGTAAGGGAAGTCTTCACTGAAGCATACGAGTCCTTGCCTTGTTATCTCTTCTTCTTGTTGGAATCGATCACCGAAGTAAAACAACGATTGGTCCGGTCAGACTATGGATGGGTGATTATATTGTGATTATATTGGTATTATAGTGTATTTCCTCTCGACCTTACATTAAGATTATATATAGCATGGTAGATTTTAAAAAGTGACCGTCGATCGCGGGACGCCTAGCAGATATGAAATTTCGAAATACCGCACTCCCGATTTCCCATGTTTTTTTAAATCAATATTTCTAATTTTTGGCTTCAGGAGCACCGAAATAATCGCAGCTGTCAAACGTGGCGTGACAATGACATGCTATAATATTTGTCATCATGTCATACGACTTGGTTTTTCTACCAAGGCGCGCCAATGGATGTTTCACATCAAAAATCCTTCATCATCATCATATCAGCCATTAAACGCCCACTGCTGGACATAAGCCTCACCCAAAATGGGGGGATTTGCCATAATCGCCACGCTTGGCAGGCGGGTTGGCGATCGCAGTTAGAGCGAATCAATGTGTGTATTCAAAGGATGCTGCTGCCCATCCTTCAGTAGATCCCTTAGTCGCCTTTTACGACACCCACGGGAGGAAATGAGATTGTGCTATTCTTAGCCGACCCCACACAGACCAAAAATCCTTATACTTTCAATATTCTGATCTCGTTCCATTCTGAATTGAAAAAGACGTTACACCAATCAAAAGCTAACCTAAATGACACCAGAGTATCTTAGATTACGAGAAAAATAAAAAAATATCGTAATAAAATTCAAATACCCTTGAGGCAATACACGGTACACGCGGATACCCAATAGCTTTTATATTTTACGTAATCGTAAAGATATAAGGAAAAGGATCGCGGTTAACAATAAATGTCAAATATGTTCGGAATTATATGGATAGGAAAATGGTCTTCATTGTTAAAACAGAAAAAGGCTCACTGGAAGCATCAGCTTTCGACCATTTACAAAGAAGGCATATAAACTACATGTCTTCTAGTTACTTTGTGGTTTTGTGGAAAATAACCATGCTATGTCATCTTAGTATAAACTAAGTGGAACGCCGATTTTCCATAGACAGCTTCCGCCATCTATCGGTTATGTTTCAAAGCACTATGTGTTGAACTAGGATTCATATCGGAGTAACAGCGCACTACACCTCACACGCTGCGCTGTAGTAGTGAGAGATTTCGCCCATATCAATAACTGCCTTGTTGGTCTAGCGGTCTAGACAACTGGCTTACGATTCGGGTAGCTAATAATCGATCCTCGTGTCGGCCGATCGTCTTTTTCAATTTATTTCATAATGGGGCGCCCCCTAGTGCTAATAAGCGGCAACGCAATTAGGACGTCCTAAAATTCAAGGCGAGTTACCTATCTATATCCAATATACATATTAATCTATGAAAATAACGAATTCCAACAAATAACAAATATTCTTAGGTACTCTTCCCGAGAGCGTCTGTGGCGCGTTGCGGAGAGGTATGGACACCCAATTATGGGGGTCCGGGTTCGAATCCGCGCGGACAACATCATCATCATCAGCCTATCATCGTCCACTGCTGAACATTGGCCTCTCCCAAACTGACAACATGCCATGTACCAATGAGTTTTTCTAACTAATGTACGTACAGACCAAGAAAGAGATGGCGCGACGACCTGGATGCCCACGAAACGAAATGGCAACTGATGGCACAGGAATGCTGGAAAAGCTTGGGGTAGACCTTTGCCCAACAATGGGACAAAATAGGCTAAAAAAAATGTACGTAATACCGACTGCTCTCAAACGGTGAAGGAAAACATCGTGAGGAAACCTGCATACGCTGAAGAAGACATTCTGATGTGTATGTGAAGAGTACCAATCCGCATTGGGCACGCGTGGTGGAGTAATGCCCCTGAGGGTAGGCCTGTGCCCTGCAATGGGACTGTTATAGGCTGATGATCATGATGACTCTTCCCGTGAAAAATTAAACGATCATCACTGTTAAGAGACACGCCAGTAGTGTTGTGTAAGTTTCTTATTACATCGTTTACAAGATTGGTAACGTATTTATTTATTTATGGTACATCAACAGCAACAATACATTAATAAAATTATAATATTGACATGCGGTATTTTATCTAATGTACATGCCTATAATAGATGTACACAACATTCATCAGTTTATGATCACGACAATACATCAGTCACACATATATATAATAATATTTATGTAGAATTTGACACTGAAATTTGACATTAATAATAATTTAATTTTATCTATTTGTATTCATATTGTTATTTGCATCTTATAACGTAATTTGCAGTATTATAAGTTAGTTAGTTTATAACCATTCATGGTTTACAATCAATTTATAATTAAAACAGATAATTAACAAAGGAATTAATGATACTAAACGAATTAATATACTATGGATCCACAATCTGACACAAATTAAATGAGTTGAATGAAATAAAATAAAATGTCACTAATAGTAATTATTATAACTATACTATGCAATTTTTAGGGTTCTGAAGTCTATAAGCAACCCTTACATGTTCGTCATGTCCGTCCATCTGTCTGTATGTCCGCGGCTTAGCTCAGAAACGTTTCCATTTCTACCGCTACGCAAATTTGAACGTGACAGTGTGACTTTCAAAAATCGTCCTTCGGATCTTTCTTTGGTCCCGGATAGTCGCGTTCCAGTTCATTCATCTTCTCAGCTCCGGCTACATTTGATCTGGCATTTTCTAATGACTTCCAATCTAATCAATACCGAGGTTCCACTACAGTATCGCGGTTTCCAATTATCTTAAATTAAAGTGGTATTCACAATCGGCGCTCGTTGTGGAAAAGTTCGGCATAAATAGACAAAATCACGACTTATAATTCTCCGTTCTTCTTCCGTACCCCTATAAAATATTACTAATTTAAATGGCCACACACTTGGCCGGTTTCTATTATTTGCTTTTCACCTTTAAGTATACACTATAATCACACCAAGTTTGAAGCTTGTATGTTACGATACAGCAAAACAAAAAACGTAGAAAAAAATGTGTTTCATTTGGAGACCCCCAACAATTTTTAACTTTTTGTTTCTTATTATTTGTTAGCAATTCCATTAAAAATGCCCATTTTATGTCTATTATATTTCGGTTCAAAAGATTCAGTCCTTTACAGGTAGGACTGATGGATGGACGAACGGACAGCGTACGCTTATGAAGAGGTCCCGTTAGCACTGTTTGGGTACGGAGCCCTAAAAACAACCTGTAAATATCGCAAGTAGTGATCCAAACCAAACCACAACCGCAGCTCTTAGCGATATAAAAGCTACCTATGTATAATTATGCACGTACAAAGCTCTATTCTCTAACCGGTGCAATGGCATAGCATATCGGATACCAATATCCGATAGTGCAACGACGAGCACGTTTGAATCTAACTCGCGTTTCAACTCTGACGTCACGGAAATTGCGAACGAATAAATTTTGTGTTCGTTGTAAACCTATTGAGGGAACGTCAGCCTTTGCTTTTGTTAGTTCCTTCGCTATTAGTCTTAAGTTCCAGAGTTTTATTTTTTCCTGCTTTTGTATGGTGGTATACAACTGTAACGGCCCTAGTACTTAAGTTACTAAGTTACTTAAGTTACTGTCTTACGCAACACACACGTAATGAACGACCAATCAAGATGTTATATCACATCATCATTAGCCAATGAGCGACGGCCTGGAGAGAGGGAGAAGTAGTTGAATCAACGCACCGAGTTTTGTCTCGAACATTTTTCCTTTTAATTGGTAAATGTACAAACGTTTTCAAATACAGGGTTTCAGTGACAGCAAAGCAAGCAAGCAAGATGTTAGTATGAAGAATCTTACCTAACTATACAGGGTATAAATGACAGGCTAGCAAATACTGAAACGGTGAACTCAGACAATCAAACTGAACAACTTTCACTATGGAGCCTACCTCAGGAAACGCGAAAAAAAATCAGCTGATCCTTACATTGTAGCCGGGTAGGTACATCAGTTTTGTATGGGACTGCTGATTTTGCGTTTTCTGAGGTACTCGTAACCTCCATGGCAAAAGTTGTTCAGTTTGATGGTCAGAGTCCACCGTTTTAGTATTTGCTAGGCTGTCATTTATACCCTGTATAGTTAGGTACGATTCTTCATACTAACATCTTGCTAAAAAGATATACAAAAATACATATCATTATATGATCACTCCCGCCGCCTTCACCAGGTCGTCGGTCCACCGTGTGGAGGGCCTACCCACGCTGCGCTTTCCGGTACGCGGTCGCCACTCGGCGGCGGGAACCCGTTGAATGAGGGCAGCGCAGGACCGGTCGTTATGGCGATCCTTGGGGGAGGCCTATGTCCCGCAGTAGACGTCCATCGGCTGAGATGATGATGATGATATGATCACTATCAGCTTCTGTATAGTGATTGATACTAGTGATGCAGGGGAGTGTCCTCCTCTCAAAAATAGCATAAGAGGGAACTTGTAACAAGGTCTTTTAGCATATTTCCAGGGTGTAACAAAACACCCTAGTTATATTTAAAGGGGTGGTTTATACCATCAACCTGAACCATTTTCAGTACGGATATAAAAAAAAATCTGCTGTCCTATACATTTGAGTCGAGTCGGTGCTGCAGTTTTGTATGAAACTTCAATTTTTTTTTTTAATGTTGGAATCCATATTGAAAGTTGTCAGTTCGATGGTCTTAACGGGAGCGTATCTTTTATCTATGATCTAAATATTACTAGGATGTTTTGTTACACCCTGTATACAGACGGTGCCATAGAAATAGAGCCTAGACGCTAATCTCCATAACACAACATAGAACATTTCGTCAGATAAATAAGGTAAGAAGCAAACAACGCTATGAAAGAAGTCTCATTTGCAACGGGCGTATCACTCGCTCGCTCTAAAGGTTTCATTTGTTGCCGCGATGAGGTTGCTCAAGTACCTATTTGAGATAGGACGCACTGAGAGAATTTTTGTTACAGTTTTTTAATGACTAAAACGAAACGCATTGGAATTTGAGGCCTGTTTATGGAAAGGTTGTAATGAATGAATGAATGAATGAAATATACTTTATTATTTATTCTTTACTTTAATTACGTAGGAGAGTTTCAGATGCTTTTAGATTGCTTGCATTTCATAGCTAAGTCCATCAGTACGTATTTTAGCCTAGTTTTTTTATGGTTTGAGCCGGGGATAATTAGTAATTCAGATTTTTTTTTCGGTACGATATTGAAGAGCCAATTTGAGCCTTGAAATGTACCAAAATTAAAAAAAATATCACGTCAGCAACAGTTCCAATTTTAAAAATTAGCTATTATCTCGTTCTAAACAACCTGATGGTAAATTTTTTATTGCACATATTTAAGGCTTTACCATTATACATGCTACAAACATGGTGTGAATATTTTTGTCTACTTAGAAGGTTTTGAAAAATACATTCGTATTTTCTAATAAATACCTCATTTTTAATTTCATTGCCTATTTTATTGCTCAAAAATAATGTATATTGTTCAATCTAAGTCAAATGAGTGCATTGGTATTAATATTAATAATTTAAAATCCTTCTGGGACACAAAATTTTGATTTCTATGTTGCGTAGCGAATTTTTTTTAATATGTCAATACATTTTTGTGTTTTCTACTACCGTTAAAGCTAATCGAAAGATACTTTGTCTATTATAGTAGGCACAGAGGTGGAAGGTATATTCTAAGCCAAAAACATCAAATATTTTACATTAATGCTTCCTCTCAGTACATCAAATGCCTTATATAAATAATGTATCCAAACATTCGCTGCACGCTGTTCCTTTTTGTACTCAAAACATGAATGTATGAAACTATGAATGCGCAGTTTATGATAGAAGGGTCAATTTTTTATGTAAAATCGGCTTTATTTTTTATTACGTATGAGTTTGCTCTTGACCTCAATCTAGTCCTCAGAACAAAGGTGGGGTCGAAGATGTAGCGAGCTCACCCAGAAGAAGCCTATTCTCACTCGTACTTTAAAGGAATTCGGGTTGTAAGCGCTCGGAAATACTGACGCAAGCAGGGCGTTCCACTCCTTGGCTGTGCGCATTATAAAAGATTCAGAAAGGCGCTTGGTGCGGATATGTGGGATGTCAACCAAAAAGCGGTGATATCCCGCGGTGCGTCTGGAAGTCCGATAGTAGAAAGGGGAAGGCGGGATGAGCTCATGTAGCTCTTGGGCACACTCACCGAAGTACAATCTGTAGAAGACCGACAAGCAGGCTACTCTGCGGCGGTGGGATAGGCTATGAAGCTTGGTCTCCACCAGCTTACTGTCGCCAATGAGCCTCCTGGCTCTGCGTTCAACCGAGTCGAGTGAGTTGATACTTGGCTGAGTCATGCCACAGGTGGCAGCAGTACTCCATACAGGATCGGACCTGAACTTGATACAACATTAATAGCTGTCCAGGAGTGAAGTACCGCTTCACCTTGTTTAAGATGCCCAGCTTTTTGCCCGCAGTTTGTGCCTTAGACTCGATATCAGCGCCGAAGTTGAGTTTCGTGGTCAACCTCATGCCCAGAAGCTCAAGACTGTCGGATACAGTGACAGATGCACTCTGGAAAGTGGGAGTTAGATTAAACGGACTCCTTTTGGCGGTGAACAGACAAGCCTGTGTTTTGGTGGCGTTGAAGTTGACTAGGTTGTTGTCACCCCACTGGGAGACAAGACTTAAAGTCAAGTTTGTCCGCTCCACCATGGCCTCCCTCTGGGAACGTATTTCATCCCCGCTGACCCCTGCGCCGGCCTTCGATGACCGAAAAGGTTTAGGCTGGTGACTTAGCCGTGATGCTCTGTCTCTCTTAGTCCTCAAACTGATGACAGTGACAGCATCATATTTAATCATGGTGCAATCCACCTTAGTCAATTGTTCTGGTGTATAATTGATAGATCAGAGTTTTAGGAGCTACATGATATCAATCCGCCTTCCCAATTATACTAGGTATCGGACATCCAGGCGCACTGCAGGATGTCACCCCTACTTGGTTTTGATAGTCTACCATCCCTTTGAATACTAGTGGGGCGCTTTGTTACACCGGGCTATATTTGTTTAGGTAAATAATTCAAAAAGTTAATAAAACCCATAATCAAAATTCCCCATTAGTCTTTTAATTGCTACAACGAAAATACCGCAAATTTAATAGTGTCAAAAGTTTCAAACATTATGTCCGCGAAAGTCCATTTGAATATGTAAATGAAAACTAATGTATTCCTATGGACTGAAGGTAATTATGCTGATTCATTTGACCTAGTTCGCAATTGCACTGAAATGGGGAAGATAGTCGACTCTCGGTTATGAAAGTGGAGTCTGGCTGAGTTCCTAGTAGTTACGTGCAAGTAGTGTCTTCGAAAACGACTTTATAGCTTTGAATATGTGTGATACAACTAGACAGTTATGTGTACCAGCTAGTGAGGCAAAAACATGCCAAATAAAAATTATACAGGGTGGAAACTTGAATGCGTTACATTCATATTTTCAAAATAAACAACTTTCACTTTGACACCAACTTCGAAAAAAATAAGTAGGTTTTCACTCGAAATACAGGTTGTAAGGAAAAGTATCATTAACCTTTAAACCACATACTCTACCCATCAAGCTGAACAATTTTACAGTGGGAGCTAACCTGTCAGTACAAATAAAAATTAGCTGTTCCATACTAAACTGCTATTTGACTCAAACATATGGAACAGCAGATTGTTTTTGTACTGACATTTTTGCTCCCCTAATAAAAGTTGTTCAGTTTGATGGGTAGAGTATGCGGTTTAAAGGTTAATGATACTTTTCCTTACACCCTGTATAATGGAAAATAAAACTCTCGAGTCTTCAGACCCATAAAGCCCGTTTCAACTGAAAGAGTAAAGGAAAAAATGGTGTGTTTGCCCTAAACACTTTACAGTTACTTTTCACTGTAAGTGGAATATATTGATGATTTTTTTAGTGTCTGATTTGATGTACGTTTTTAAAAGTGTTGTTGGATATTGTTCTGGAATTCAGTCTAGAATTGAATTTGATGATCAGTTATACAACTATAAAAAAACCGTAATAAACTGAGAAAAAATGAGTTTGTTCAAATTTCACTTTTTAGGTATCAAAATACGATATTTTATTGTATTAGGTACTATAATAACTAGTTGGATAATCTTCTCACTCTGCAAATGCATGCGTTTTTTTGGAAATCTGTTTGTT
Source organism: Agonopterix arenella (assembly GCA_927399405.1). Taxonomy (NCBI): domain Eukaryota; kingdom Metazoa; phylum Arthropoda; class Insecta; order Lepidoptera; family Depressariidae; genus Agonopterix; species Agonopterix arenella. The sequence goes on from OV656704.1 coordinate 3,567,749, forward strand.
TGTTTATTTATAATATAAGATCTATACTTACAATGGACTGAAGACTTCATTCAGTGTGTAACTTTCTGAATTTTTGACCTGAAATAAAAACAATGCTTTTAAAAAAAATATATACCATAACGAATTATATTCTAATCAACTTCAAGCCTATACCAAACACTTCATTTCATGGTTCCATGAAAAGGAACCCTATTTCTTCCCACGGTCTTCGTACGTAAAGGGATAGGGTTTCTTATGCTGTGGGCGTAAAGCGTTCTCTTCTTTTACCACTAGATACGTCATTCCATTTAGAGACCTAGAAACTGTGTTTCATAAAACGTCTTCAATCTAATAAATATACCCGGTTTATTAATCATCATCATAATCGTATGCCATTTTTTTGTCTTCCTGCTTGGATCCGGGGAGGTTTAAATTTCAAGGTCAGGGTGCGTGTTTTAGCCAGTCTTCCGCTGCCGGGTTTAACCTAAAACGGCACAGAGTGCAATCATTTACCACATGGTTGAGGGTTTACATCGTACTGGGAGTGAATTCGGTCGTCGGTCCAGATAGGTGATCTGGACGGAAGACGGTAAGTAGGAGTTGACTTCAGCGTTTTCCTTAGGCACGGGGATTGCGTGATTCTGTTGAAAACACTTTTTCGGTTCTTTAGCAGCTGCTTTATTCCTGCGAGGGATGTGCGAGATAAGGTTTATTAATCAAATAATAGAAGAACGAGACCGCAAAATGAAGATAACTTCCTCATGACCCGAATCAGAATGGTATCGCCATTCTAAACAAAAGAACTAAACTGACAGCAGTTTAACTGACCCACACATACATCTGACAAAATATTGTTGGTGCATCGTAGTAATTACAGTCCTCTGTGATGCAACACACAATAATAGACGGTGTTGTCAACACCAACGCCATAATTATCGACAAGAAGGGCATGTAATTAAGGAACGTTTGTTCACTCATAAAATATTATGTAGCTACCGACACGTGATTGGTGAAGAACACATAGTAGGGGAAGGTTTGAATTAATAAAAGGTGTAAGGGTAAACAGTTGCATTACTTTAAGGGGTGATTGTACCCATGATACTGAACAACTTTTATTTAGAAACCTGTAGCAAATTAGCAAAAACAAATCGTCTTTTCATACAAACGTTCGATCTGCTGATTGCATTTAGTATGAAAAGTTGATTTTATTTTAAATTTGCTATTGGTTTCTTAGGAAAAGTTGTTCAGTATTGTGGGTACAATCACCCCTTAAAATAATGCAACTGCTTACTCAAACACCCAAGTTTAAGATTTTATGTTTGGGGATCGATCGTGGTGTTGTTCCGTGATTCAGTTTTGATTGTCATCCAGTGTCGGTTCAGCTGTCCAGAATTTAGTAACGCGCTTGTTATTTACTACTACAAAAAAAAATTTGACTCGAATAGAATCACAGTTTATAAAACAGGTACAGGTACATTTCTAATTGTTTCTATCAGAGCCTAGAAAAAAGTGGGTAGTTTCCACCACATGTACCACATGCTTGTACTCTAAGCACTAGATGTCTTCCGAATGACACAGCTAAACCTTAGTTACTGATAAAACAGCAGATTTTTTCAGATTCTATTGCAGGTTTGCTGCCGCAGTAAAAGTTACTCTTTTTAATGGGTAGAGTCTCGATTAAAAAGATGCCAATGATTTCAATTACACCACGTATAATTATTTCAGTTGGCAGACTATTTGAAAATTTTTTTTAGGCTTTACAATTTGGTTGCGCGCTTCTAGTGCTCGCAGTGAACTAAAGTTATTCCTACCACTACGCTGATAAAATACAAAGAATTTCATGTAAAAACGTATTTTTATTGTTCAGGCAAACATATCCGTCACTCCAGAGGATAAAGAAGACTGGTAAAATAAAACCCTATGGATCATTCGATTTTATATTCAGACAGAATCTAGGAATTTTTCATAAACATACAAGGATATGAATTCGTTTTATTTCTGTGACAGACCAAAATTGTCATCGGTACGTTTAGGTTTCAGCTTTTGTTGGTACCTACCATAAAGTTATTAACTTTATGGTACCTACCACAGATCACAAAAACTAAAGGGAGATGTGAAAAGGAGGCGGGGCCAGTGTCCCAGCAATATGCGTAAAAACGGAACACATTGCTCGTGACAGTAAGGATTCAATTTATTATGAGGCTGAAAGCCAGTCGAGATATTATGTGTAAACAGTTTACAATGCTTGCGTTGTACTAAAGATTATTCGAACGTTGAGTTCTGATACCGCAATGGATAATGAGCACATTCAAGCTAACAAAATACTTTCTATAGCGTGGTACTGGTGGTAATGCGACACTAGGTTTCGTACTCAGCGCGTTGGTTGGCATCTCTCTAGATCTCTATGGTACCTACAGAGTTTTACGTTTCAAAAGATTTAAGAGTAATAAATTAGTTACTTACGATTAAATATACTACCCTTTTTTTGACCACGTTTCCGGTTTTTAATTTTTACTTTATATCTTGTTTTTTAGACACTCGTTTCAAAGAAGAGCTTCTGGTCGAATGAGTCAACAAACAGTTTTGGATGGTTGAACTGTGGTACATAGTTCCTATTCATCTGGACCGCTTATGATGATGAGGATGAGGAGTGATGAAGAGGCCTGTGATTTCCTGAAGTCTGAGGTCTTCCTACTGTCATGCACATCATCATCATCATCAACCTATCATTGACCACTACTGAACATACCTGACCTCCAGTGTGAGTGCGGTGTTTCCGCACAGACTATGGCCCACCTCATACCCTTCCCTTCCTGCCCTGACGCCTGCACGCGAACGGGGCTTATGGACGCTCCCTCACAGGCTTGTTGCTCTCACGTATAAAAAATGCAACAATTTAAAAAGTATGCTCACGGTAAAAAAGAAAAGCAATTTTTTTTGCGAACTGCCTTCGTTGTCGATTATATATCCCTATAAAAATCGTATTTTGATCACTACTTGATTTAATAAATGAGGACAACAATAAAAAATAATATTTAGACTATTCTGCCAATTACAAACGAATACCATTTTACGCTCTAAAAACTTTCACTATGTCAGAAAGCAAAAAGCTATTATTTTTAAAGGCAACACATTTTTTATAGATATAAATAAAACTGAATTTCCCAATCAATTTCTATTATTAAAATAAATGAAAATAGAATTGAACAGTATTTTAATAATACCTGGTAACTTACTATTTGATACCATAAATAACTAAATACAGGGTGTAAGAGACAGGTCAGGTCGTGTTTAAAGGATGTTTCAGACCTTAAAGCAGAACAAATTTCAAAATTTGCTCGATATTAGTGAAAGTTGTTTAGTTTGATGGTAGTGGCATTCCAGCGTAGAAAACATCACTCCGATCCTGCCACAATAAACACAAAAGAAAAATTCGTTCTCATATAAAATTAATCGCAAAACTACGTCTATGTGAAACTACCAACGACGTATAATAAACAAAATATTTAACGAAAATATAAGTATGCTTCCCAAACCGTTTGTTTCAACATAGGCATATTACGAATTGGAGTGCCTTCCATCAAGAATGAGAGCACGACGTATGTTGACATAAAACAAAAGAAATGAGAAAAAAAAGACGGCTGGCAGTAATTCTTTCTTATTGCGCTATAAAAATGCATGGTAAAATTTACTTATACACTGTTTACTTACGGTTATTAAAGCAAATTATTTTTTTTTAAAGCTTATCATAAGAAAGACTCTTTATAAGGGACCTAAGCTTAAATTAAGCTATACGGTATAGCTTTTATAATATCCTATCTCTATCTTTATTATCATCATCAGCCTATAAACGTCCCACTGCAGGGCATAGGCCTACCCTCAGAGAGGGTGTATGGGCATTAATCCACCACGCGTGCCCAATGCGGATTGGTAGACTTCACATACACATCAGATTTTCTTCTTCAGAGTATGCAGGTTTCCTCACGATGTTTTCCTTCACCGTTTGAGAGCATTTGGTATTACGTACATAAGTTAGAAAAAACTCATTGGTACATGGCATGTTGTCCGTGCAGATTCAAACCCGGACCCCCATAATTGGGTGTCAATACCGCTCCACAACGCGCCACCGACGCATTATTATATCTGTACATAATTATAATAAAATTGTAAAGGCGTGGAAATAAAATTTGCTGTTAATTTATTTAGTGCATTTTTAGAATTTTTATCCTTTTTTTTTGTGCACGCATCACTTAAAAACTACTAAGGCAATTTAAATGGCACTTTCATTGATTTTCACAAAAGTATAGAAAGCTTAGTTTAGTTTAACAATAAAGATTTGTTTTATTGCAATTTGGTCCACTCAATCTGTCTGAACATTGAAAATATTTGCAAAATAAAGTAAGCGAACTAAATATGTAAAAAAAAAAAAAAAATAAAAGAAGTAAGCAAACCTAATACAATGTATTTTGATAGTCTTCTTCAAAACTACTGAAACAATCAGAATAGGATTTTCAGAAAAGTCAAATTCATCAATACAAAGAGCTTTCAAACTCATAATTATAGAAAAATTATAATGTATTAGTTTTACTTATAAATTAGTGATTTTTAACCTTTGAAAAAATTATGTAACCGAATCCTACTATTTCCTTTTAATTTTTGTCTTACCTTTCTTTATACTAACGATTCTAAAATTCAGCAAAATATATAAAGGACAGTTAAAAACCATCATACTGGAACATGTTGACAAAAAGCGACATTGTTGAGTTCCCACGTCTATTTTCCGACAATATTTTTTGTTCTGTTTTCATGGTGTATGAACAAGGCTCGACAATGCAACGATATTTTGAAAACAGGCCAGTTAGTGACAGACGTGGAAAAGCGGTAGAAGTTCTTTAAAAAGACAGATGAAAGACCACTGCACTCGTTTATGTTAGTTCTAACCACTAACGATTACGCATAATGCTTCATATTATTTCATTCTATAAATCACAGTTTTTAAAAATAAAACTCACAACAGACGTAAAATAATAAAAAAATATTTTGAAATGTTATTATTTAATTAAAGGCAAATGATAAATAAATTTAAAACATTAACATATAGTTTACATTTAATAATATTAATTCCAATTAATTAATACAGTAACAAAAACAAACAAACAGTAACAATTACTTTTACAACATTAAATTTTAAAATTAAAACACACAACAGACGTAAAATCATATAAACATTTTTTTTAAATGTTATTATTCAATTAAAGGCAAATGATAAAGAAATTAAAAATAATCTTACTATAGTTTACATTTAGTTTTATTAAATCCAATAAAATATAACAGTAAAAAAAACAAACAAACAAACAGTAACAATTACTTTAAAACATTAAATATAAAATGCCCGAATTAAAATACAAAAAAGAAATCAAAACTATCATCATTGTCGAAATTCAAATTATGCTTTCATAAAATAGTTTTAATATTTATAATAATATGAATCATCTAAAAGTTAAGAAATCTATAAACTTCTTATACTTCGTTCCCACCACTTGTTGCGAAATAAGATTTATACCAGTTTTTAGGGTTCCGAAGTCAACATGTCCGTCCGTCCATCCGCGGCTTAGCTCAGAGACGCTTAGTACTAGAAAGCTGTAATTTGGAATGGGCATAAATACTCATCTCGCCGACAAAGAGGTGAATTTTTTTTCTCGTCTACCCCTTGGTGTGGGATATCTTTGGATAGTTAGTTTAAAAATATTATGGGTGTGGGAATACTATTTTTCGATTTAGGGATCCGTTAGCGAAATATTAAGCTTTAAAGTGAACATTTTTGTTAAAGTAAGTGCCCCCCCCTCCCTGCCAGCTAAACTGTTGTTTCTGGATATGTGAAAGAATTAATGGCAGTAACATATAACGAAATTAAAAGGAAAACTATCACCTCTAAGTAAGCTTTACAAGTTTACGAGTAATAGTCGACCAACTTATAAATGTACTTTTTAGACTTTATTAGCCGTTAAGCCGTAGTATAGAACAAAAAGCCTCCTTCTAAGTCCATTATTGTATTGTGACGGGCAACTACGGAACCCTACCCTGCGCGTGGTCCGACACGCACTTGGCCAGTCATTGAGTCTAATCATAAGCTTTTAAACAATAAAAGTATCATTAAAATAGGTCCAGTAGTTTTTGCGTAATGTGCGAACAAACAAACAAACAGACAAGAAAAAATTTAAAAATCCGTGCTTATCCGTGGGAGTTATAAATCTATACTATTATAAAACTGTAACAGGAAGTTTGTCTGTACATTGAAGATATTAACAAAAAAAAGTTACGATATGGTTTTTAGGTGTCCCTGATTCCATTTCACCAATTTTTGGATTTTTTGTCTGTCTGTTTGTTTGGGTGTTTGTTTGTTTGTTTGAACAAGTATCACGCAAAAACTACTGAACCGCTTTTGATGAAACTTTTTTTGTTTGATAGCTTATGATCTGACTTAAAATCTGGTATATAATTTGTGCGGACGAAGTCGCGGGTTAACGCTCGTAAAATATAAAATAACGCTCACAGGCACATACACTGTAATGATCCCACGTAAGCTCTAACAGGCTTTTTGTTGTGGAAACCATACAACAACGGCACAAACATATAATAACCATGACCGAACCGGGATTCGAACCCAGGACCCTGGTTTGGCAGTCCGGCGTGGTAACCATTAGACCAAGTGGGTCGTCTCGTTATGTACACCTAAAAACCATAAAATATCGTAACCTTTTATTAAAACCAACTTCTACTAGTTTCCTCGTTCTATGGTTACGATGATTCTATTTCCATAGCGCCTGCTATTTTAGTACTAGCAAAAACGTTTATTTAGTTAACGAAGTTCCAAAATGAATTTTAAAAGCGTTTATCACAAGTTTACACACGACCGTAATCCCTTTTGGGGCGATCACAAACATTGATACAACTATTAAATACCTTTTGAAGCGTGTTGTTGTTTAAGGTTCGCTTTGATACAACTGGGGGCTTAATATTGAAGTTGTAGCAAGTTTGTGCCCATCCAGTAGGCCTAGCATGCCACCCCCGAGAAAACGACAAAAATCGAGATGTACCTCTTTATAATCTTTATTATTTTGCGTACGCCAAAAATAGCGCGCACGACGTTTTTCTCGTTTGAACGCTTGCATGGCAACGGTGGCATGCTAGCCATGCAGAATAGCGTCGTAGGCAAACACTTTATTTATACAGGTTGTAACAAAACATCCTAGTAATACTTAAGGGGGTGCCTCAGACCACCAAAATGAACAACTTTCACTATGGAGCCAACTTCGAAATCACGAAAAATTATTATTATTTGTTGTTTTACATTTGACTCAGAGTATGCATTAATTACACCAAGTTTGGCGCTTGTATGTATTGCAGTTTTTACGACAGAGCAAAAACTTGTATGGAGACGTGGCTTAATTTTTTTATTCTTGTTTTTTTTTTATTATTTGCTATCAAATCCACCATATTCAATGAAAATTGTAACCATCGCGCTATTACGATTCAAAAGATATACAGCCCTTTGTAAGTAGGTGAGACGGACGGACAGACGAACAGGCACAGATTATTTAATAGTTACTACCGTAACAGATTACCGTAACACGATTTTTTGAACTTCGAACGCGCGCTTCAGAAACGAAAAATAAAATGCTAGCCCAGTCATTTTACGGAGTTTTGTAAGGAAAGGTGGGAAGTAATTGTTAATTGGACTTTTAAACTGTAACCGGCACCATTTAGTGACAAAAAGACTATCTTAGAACATATTAAAAAAAAATTGCTACGCAACATAGAAATCAAAGTTGTGTGTCCGAGAAGGCTTTAAAATTAATAATATTAATACCAATGCACTCATTTGACTTAGATTTAACAATATAAATTATTTTTGAGCAATAAAATAAAGGCACTGAAATTAAAAAAAAATTGGTTTTTATTAGAAAATACGAATGTATTTTTCAAAACCTTCTAAGTAGACCGAAATATTTACACCATGTTTGATTTATGTATAGTGGTAATGCTTTAAATATATGCAAAAATAAATTACCATCAGATTTTTTATAAAGAGATAATAGCTAAATTTTAAATTTGGAACTGTTGCTGACGGGATTTTTTTGGCTCAAAATGGCCCTTAAATAATATACCGAAAAAAAAATCACTTATTAATTGGTCTCGGCTCAAACCGTAAAATGACTGGGCTATGTGCCTTATGTCAATGGGCGACAATACACCCTACGGTGGGATCCGGCTGTCAAACGTACCTGAGTTGTGGAGTGAGATAGGCCTGGTACAGGCACAGAGTACTATTTACAGGGTGAAATTGATATAATGAGCATCCTTTTAAACTAAGAGTCTACTCATCAAACTGAACAACTTTTTCTATGGGAGCAAATCATACATACATTTGAGTCGAGTAGGTAGCGGCGGCGAGTGCAGTTTAGTATGGAAAATTTTTTTTATTGCTCCTATAGGTTTGCTTCCATAGAAAAAGTTGTTCAGTTTGATGGGTAGACTCTTAGTTTAAAAGGATGCTAATGATTTCAAATATTATTGATTTTTAAAACATGTTACAGCCATGTTGTGCTATTTCGAATCAAATTAAAGTTTGAAAAATTTGTCTCGGGCGCGACTTGCGGGTTGGTTAGTTTGTAGTAACTACCAGTAGATGGCGCTCACGTCCCCTTAAGACGCAACAGATTGAAAATTTCGTTCTCTGGGTAGTGGGCTCGGTGGTGAAATTGGATAACGCAGTTCCCCGGTTTGGAAGAGTGCGGGTTCAAGTCCCGCCCAAGACAAATTATTCAATCTTTAATTTGATGCTAATGATATCAATTTCACCCTGTATAGTAATAGTTACGCTAGTAATTATATTACTCTGTGGTAATAGGTTCCCGTTCGCTCCCTTTAAGTACGGAACCCTAAAAATGAACCTTTGGGTTTCGCTTGGCTTCAGCTCACCTGATGAAAAGTGTAGAAGCCGAGGATGTAACGCGATCACCCAGAAAAATCCAATCAACTTGGTGGTTAGTAGTTATAGCAAAGATGCTGACCACCTACTATAGTACTATAGTAGTATGTGAAGGGAAAGTTATAGTCTTAATAGGTGGAAAGAAATGGCCTTCCAACATTGAATTTGAATAAACGAAACAATAAAATAAATGTTACCTACCATTCGAGCTATTTACGCACTATCTTAGATCTAAGGGTATGGTTCCAGTGATAGCGATTTTTTTTTAACGAAAAGTCATCGATATTTTACTAAATGCTGTCATCTACTTTTTATTATAGACAACACAAGAGGCAATGAATTAATAAGATAGCGAAAATAATAAAAAAATAATATCATGTACACTGACACACTGATTATTTAGTGCCCAAAAAGAATAAAAATCTAGTTCAACTCATCTAGTTCTATATTGGTAACTAGAAAACGATATACAGTCGAGATTAAGAGGATAGGCGGGTACCGTTTTTCCATACAAACGTATTCCCCTGTTTCCTCCCTGGATAATGACACTAGAGCAAAAATTGTTTTACCATACAATTTATGTTACCTCTGCTATTGTGGGGCGATTCGGCCGAATACGTATACAGTTGGAAAAGTTATCTATTCCCCAAATTTCTATTTTGGCCCGCCTATCCTCTTAAAACTTACTTCAGCTCCCGCACAGAGACCTGTGTTTAGCTGTGTCTTAAAGAAATGAAGGACAAATCTCCATTTTGTAAAGTTAGATAAATTATATGAAAATTATATGTAAGTAAGATGTAAGTTTGTGAAAAACAGGACGTTTCATGACATGACTAAGAAAATTATTTGTCCATGGTTGTAGAAGATTTTTTCCTTTGTCAGAATTGTTTCGCTATGAATAGCACCACATCTCATAAAGGTCACGTAATATCTCTGAAACATACTTTATATTCTTTCAAAATCATTTGCACGTACTTGTAACATTTCATTTTTATGTCTCCACATTTTTTCTAGGATTAGGTTTTTGTTTTTTTTTTAACGTTAAATAATAGGGCGACTGAGATTTCGGGGAAATTGTTCTTCGAATGTCTTCTTTAACGATGTAAGACGAATATTTTTTTATGATCTGTAATTTTAATTTTTGCTGCTGCTATGCAACACCAACCGTTCAGGAAGGTATTCAAATCGTCGCTCCATCTTCTTTTGGGTGTTCCTCGAGGTCGGCAACTATCTTGTGAAACACATTGGCCATCTTGGTCCTCCTCTCGTCCAGTTAAAACTATAATATTTGTTGAAATCGAATTTCCATATTTTTCTTGACTTTTTATTGGACGGATAGGATAAGGATTTTTGGGCAAAAATGCTATTGTAATTCAGTTTTTTTTTTTTAATTTATTTCATATAAAGGAAATAACAATAATAATATTGCTTCGTGTCATTAAACATTACAATGTTTATATTGACACTTCACACTCGTCTTAGGTTACGTAATATAAAAATTTAATAAAGTATGTGGTAAGGTATACTTATTCTATAGTTAAACCATAATACATACTTATTTAGTATTTCTACGAGACTAAATGCTTCTAGGTAGGTAGGCACCCTAACTGGCTGTGTCGTCGTCAGTCTCCAGAAGTGTTATTCTTAATAAGGTATAGACTGGTATAGGTATTGTAATTAAAAATAACTTACATTATCCACTTCAGCAACATGAGTTGTATTGTAATTCAGATTCATCACGAAATTCGTGTTATTATTATGGAAATTGGTAAGAATTAATTCATTCACATCAGACCAAAGTTATACTTACAACAGAGAAGCAAAGCTTGAATTTAAAATAAACTTTACAAACAAGAGAATAAAATACAAAAACAACAATCGACGATGCTGCAACTGAATCAATATTATTGTTAACTGAACTGTGCTTTTGTTTATAAAACTTTGCCAGCAATAACAAAATATTGTATTTATTTCCCAATCAATCTTACGAACGTTATCATTCGCAGCTGACTTACAGTTTTCCGAATATAAATTGTGCTATAAATTGTCCAAAATGCCACATAAATAAAGGACTTACAATATTCATGTAAACTGTTTTTTTTTTGGTTTCAATTTTTTATTTATTTATTGAATTGTCGTGTTTATTTTGTTTTATGAGCTTGTGCGGTTGATTTCATGAGGTTGTAGAACGAGTGATTTAAATAAAAAAGAAAAATAATTTGTTGTTAATGTCGTCGGCTTGAATTACTTTTCCTTTTATTACTATTTCTTATCTAAACTATTATAAAACTGTAACAGAAGTGTGTCTGTACATTGAAAATATTAACAAAAAAAAAGTTACGATATGGTTTTTAGATGTTTCTGATTCCTTATCACCAATTTATGGATTTTATGTCTGTCACTTATGCACATAACAAAACACAATAGTAATATTGAAAGAGGTGGTTTACATTAGATTTCCTTTCAATCCAAGGTTTGCTAGAAGAAAACTCTTTTAGAATTAAGCTTGCCTTTGTATAATTACGATTTATTGTAATTTATCAAAATTTTCAAAATAAGATTGTTATTTTACACAATAAAGAAACTAAAAAACTAAAGAAGGTACCGACTAGAAACATATCTATGGGACGGACAGCAGATTTTTTAAAAATGTTCTCCATGTTGGCTCCATTGTGAAAGTTGATTAGTTTCAATTTTATGATCTTAACAACCCCTTTAAATATTACTTGGGTATTTTGTTACAACATGTATACAAGGTGTTACAAAAATACAAATAAACATTTAAGTGGTTGGTTAAGACCATCAAACTGAACAACTTTCACTATCGGACCAATATCAAAATTGCAAAAAGAAATCTGATTTTCCATCATCATCATCATCATATCAGCCGATAGACGTCCACTGCTGGACATAGGCTTCCCCCAAAATGGGGAGATTTGCCATTATCACCGTGATGCGATGCGTTTGCAATGTTCATTCTTAATCTACTCAAGCTAAATGTATGGGACAAAAGATTTTTTTATTGGCGATTTCGATGTTGGTTGGTTGGTTTGATGGTCTCAACGTTTCTTAAAAGTTTTAAATGTTTATTTTTACTTTTGTAACACCCTGTAGAGCAAGCATGTGTGGGAATGTTGGAAGGACGTGACCTAGACGTACGTACACTAAAAAAAAATTGTTTCACGCAAAAGGGTCAGGCCAGATTTACCCGAAACCGACGAGCATGCAAGAAGAGACTGATAAATGTGGAGAAAGTGTTTTTTAACAGAACGCAGGTGGTGTTTTGTTAAAGAATATATGTGAGAATGTATGTTTTAATTAAATCGACTTAAATGATGGTAACACTTGTGCTACGTCCATAGACGAAGAATTTTTCGCTTACGCGCTGGAGAACTATATAATATTACCTATTCAGTGGCGCTGGGCTCCGTAACTCGCGTTTGACAGCTGCGATAAGTAATTACGGCGGGGTTGGACTCGTCTGTGAAAACTCGTCTGTGAGTATCAATCAAGTAATTACGGCGCCGCGTACAAGTTGCGGCACAAATCTTTAGCGCTGATCTTTATTGTGCTGACTGTATGTACAAGACACTGTGAACTATTTTCGTCTAAATACACTTATTCAAGCGCTAGGCTGCGTTCAAAACCTACGCCCCAGGTGCACCCCGAGTGCAACTTTTCGCACTAACGCCGTTCCGACCCTCGGTGAACGGTTTCGTACCATAGAGCGTGTTGAAAAAACAACCGCACCCAAAGGTCGTGAACGCAGCCCTAGAAAACAAAACGCGCGAATTCGGGATGAGTATCTGTTAAGGTAAGTAACTATTGAATAATCTGTGGTAATCCTAACTAATATTTTGAATTTTGAATATGAATTTGTTTGTTACGCTTTTACGCGTAAACTACGCAACCGATTATCATGAAATTTTCGAGTTCGTATAGTAAAGGACAAAAATTTCATATAATTTTATTGACTTTTTAATGATCTTTGACAGTTATTTCAGGACATCAATGAGAGCAAAGTCGCGTGTAAATGCTAGTAGGAAATAAAATTGTTAAAACCTGACCGGAAATATAAAAAACCTGTTTTTGGGGGCGCTGCAATCGACTATAACCTTTAATGTCAGTGTTTCAAGTACACAAATTATTTCCAATGATTTTCCGCAACATGGCGAAGGTTTTTTTTCTGGTAGGGCTTTACACAGTGTTTACATTTTCTTATATTACATTATCTTGACAAATACTTAAGCACCAAGACAGAAACATTTCATATGTAGGTCACGATAAAGTCTAGCAGCTACGAGAATAAAATATTTTCTCCTTTAAAATGTTTTAACAAAAATATATTTTTGGCAAGAGTATTAAATTTCCGGCAGTGGCCGGAACCCGGACCTTTAACCCCGCTGACAGATGTTTTCATGTTAACTGACCCAACTCATTTTGTCATTATTTTTTTGTTACCTTTTGGTTAAAAATAAATATTGAAACAGGATTAATTTTGGTGTCGAGTATCAATCGACGATATATACCTACGATCGATATCTACTAACACTTTCGGATCTTTATTGTCCTTATAGATGATAGAATAGCGGATTTTTTTTTAGGCATTTTAAGTGTTGGTCCCGTAGCAAAAGTTATTCAGTTTGATGGTCTAAAGCACCCCTTTAAGTGACATTTTATATTACACCCTGTATTTTTAAATTATTTGACGAGAAACACTGGCTACTCTAAAAAGAAGGGTACTATATTGTAACAAATTACTTCACTACTATGTACACATGGCGACAAATCAAGCTACGCAAGACCAATATAAGCTGGCCGCGTGACGTTATACATTACTCTACTTACGCGCGGCCAGCTCATTTTGGTTTTGTTTAGCTTGTAATGTATGCATGTAAACACAGAATGTGGCAATGCAATAAATATTTGAAATTGAAATTAAAAAGGATTGTTACATTAATTTCTGATTAGCATGCATTATTTCGCACTAATGAAGCTATATATTCTCACCAAATTGGTTTTGTTACGACCACAAAAACATAAAAACAATGAACTGTAAACGTCGGTGTGTCAACAACAAACTTTTACTGCTGCATTAACGAAACGCAACGGCCTAAGTTACGTACTGGAGGCGGATTGTTAAAGAACCTTAGAGGAACTAAGTGAAAGGTTCTTACATTGGAAAGGGAAGATCTTCCGCCAGTCTAGGTGTGAAGTATGGAGACCAGCCGTGATCAAATGATTCTTAATTGAATTGTACATCGAATCTATCTGTTATTATTTCTCTTGCGCGATTTATCGTCTTGCGTTCGATTGTGAACCATTTTTGTTGTAAGTTACTGCCACACCTCGGACACTGCCTACAAAAAACAGAAATTGACAAGATGAACGTTACCACATGCGAAATACGTGTGAAACGGAGTCTTGGGCTGCAACTTTTTTAGCTGCGTGCGATACATGTGTTTTTCGTAAATAAAATGCCGTCTTTTCAAAAAGAGTTTTTATCCTTCGTCCTGAGATTTTTTTTTATACTGAGACTGAGTTTTTTATTTTCTTTGTTTCAAAAACATAAATTCTAGAGTATCAATTGTGGGATCTATCTAGGCTACTTCTAACCACGAAGTAACCAGAGGGGGTGAGATTAAAAGTTGGTGGGAGGCAGGGAGTGTCCATAATGTATGTAGTACTAGGTATTCTTTCTTATACTGTGGTTACGGATAACGAATTCACGTTAAAACAGGTTTTGTATGGAGCATATTTGCGAGGGCGACAGAAGTGCCATCTGTAGGCTTCGAGGCTATAGCTTGCGTTTTGACATTCTTATTTGCGCTTTTGTGGATATTGACATTCTTATACTGTGGTATTGACGTACCATTGTGGCAAGCTCCCACAAACATATTGAACCACTTCATCATCAGCCTTTATACGTCCTACTGCAGGGCACAGCGTATGCAGGTTTCCTCACGATGTTTTTCTTTACTGTCTGAGAGCAGTCGGCATTACGTACGTTTGTAGAAAAACTCATTGTCAGTGTGATATCTCCCCGTATCGCGTTGTAGTTGAAAAGTAAACCGTATCGCAGTGGATGACGGTATAATTATGGTTTTTTACATTTAAAAATTCAAGCATCGATGTTGAAATCAGAAGTCTATGTAGCTGGCCTTTAGCTTCTAAGAAATTCGTAGCATTGCTACGATGAATCTTGTAGTGTTGCTACGTCGTAGCCAGCGAACTACAAGTCGTAGCACTAGAATTCGTTTTGAAATTTTACGTTTTAAGAAAAAGCAGTTCTGGGAAAAGGAAAATATTTTGACGTTGCTTAAATGCTTGTACTAAAGAATCTGGCTCCATTTTATATCTTTTTATTTTATTTGATTTAAATTATAAAAGGTGTAAAATTAAATGGGATACTTACTTACAGGGGTGCTTCAGACCATCAAACTGAACAACTTTCACTATAGGACCTATATTGAAATCAAGAAAAAAAATCTGCTGTCCCATATATTTCAGTCGAGTTAATACAGGGTGTAAGTGACAGCCTAGCAAATACTGAAACGGTGAACTCAGACCATCAAACTGAACAACTTTCACTATGGAGCCTTACTCAGGAGACGCGAAAAAAAATCAGACCCGACTTAAATGTATGGGAAAGCAGATTTTTTTTCGCGTCTCCGTCTCCACCGTTTCAGTATTTGCTAGGCTATCACTTACACCCTGTATATGTTTGCAGTTTTGTATGGGACAGCTTTATTTTCGCGATTTCAGTGTTTGTCCCATAGTAAAGTTTGTTCAGTTTGATGGTTTCAAGCACCCATTTAAGTTAGTGTTCCATTTAATGTTACACTCTGTTCATCAAAGTTCAAAAGTCACTTCGACAATTTAGCAAAGATTTTGTCGTAACACTTATGAAGATAAGTTTGAATTTAATTTGATTTTTGCGTTTTTCTATTCACGCTAGTTCTCAAACTAAATTGGACGTTATGCAATTTCTACAGGTTCTCTTTTCTGTGAACACAACACACTCAAATTAATACAATGTGACTTCTTCACTATATGTTATCCTATCTTCAGTCGATCGTCAAAATCATAAACAAATGAATACCGACAACTTATAAATTGGCACGTCAGTGACACAGCAGAGCTGTGAGCGTAAAATTTACGGCGGCCATTATGATGACGTCACCGTAGGCGGGTGTCTGACAAACGACTTTAGTTACGGACTGCAGCTCGGAGTTATTGTCTTAACGGATACTAAGTCTGCTTTACTTCTATTTTCTTATTGAACTGTTGCATTTTTTCTTGCGCCTGTTGCAGAAAATAATCGGGGTTTATAGCCCAGTCATTTTACGGAGATTTGTTAGGAGGGGTAATTATGAATTGGACATTTAAACTGTAACCGGCACCATTTAGTGGCAAAAATACTATCTGAAAACATATTTTAAAAATTCGCTACGCAACATAGAAATCAAAATTGTATCTCCCAGAAGGCTTTTAAATTAATAATATTAATACATTACATACATTTCAATTAGATTTAACAATATACATTTTTTTTGAACAATAAAATACGCATTAAAATTAAAAAAATTAGATATTAAATAAAAAAATAATAATGTATTTTTAAAGCCTTCTAAGTAGACAAAAATATTAACACTACGTTTGAAGTATGCATAATGGTAAAGCCTAAAAAAAGTGAAAAAAAAATTTACCATTAGATATTTTAGAACGAGATAAACGCTAAATTTAAAATTTAAGGCTGTTGCTGACGTGATATTTTTTTAAATTTTGGTACATTCCTAAGCTCAAATTGGCTCTTAAATACTATACCGAAAAAAAATATCAATTATTAATTAGTCCCGGCTCAAACCGTAAAATGACTGGGCTATTAAATCTGGGTGCACGTTAATGCCCCCGAGCCAAAAAAACGGCGCATTACCGCACCTTTTTCCGAAGAGATTCGGCGTATTTTTGAGTGCTCATAATTTCGGTCTGGATAGTACCTGGATGAGCTCAAATTTTCTGGATAATTTTTTTTTTAATCTTTAATATTTATGATTTCGTACTTTTTAGTTTCGGACGGAATTTGAAAGGAACCTGCCGAACTGCTCTTTAATTTTATTTGAAATTGCATTACTAATGAAACATGTTAATACATAAGTAGGCGTTAGGTATATTTGTAATTGGTCTTTGTATAGGTAAGTTACAAAAAAACAGAGAAATGGCAACTGCGGATTATAGAAAAGCCAACTTCATCATCATCATCATCAACGTCCCACTGCAGGGAACTCACAGGCCGACCCTCAGGGAGGGTGTATGGGCAAAAGCCAACATAGAAATCGCGAAAAAAAAATCAGCTATTCCATACAAAACTGCAGTCCTACTCGACCCAAATGTATGGGACAGCAGATTTATTTTTCGCGCTTTTGATATTGGTTCCATAGAGAAAATTTTTCAGTTTGATACTCTGATAATAGTTTTAAAAAATTGTCAGCATATATTAAGTTGTACTCTGTTATTTATATTACATTAATGTTAGACTTCTTTGACAATTGAAAAGGTCAATAAGAAAAGAAAAAAAATTGGTTTTTATTAGAAAATACGAATGTATTTTTCAAAACCTTCTAAGTAGACCGAAATATTTACACCATGTTTGATTTATGTATAGTGGTAATGCTTTAAATATATGCAAAAATAAATTACCATCAGATTTTTTATAAAGAGATAATAGCTAAATTTTAAATTTGGAACTGTTGCTGACGGGATTTTTTTGGCTCAAAATGGCCCTTAAATAATATACCGAAAAAAAAATCACTTATTAATTGGTCTCGGCTCAAACCGTAAAATGACTGGGCTATGTGCCTTATGTCAATGGGCGACAATACACCCTACGGTGGGATCCGGCTGTCAAACGTACCTGAGTTGTGGAGTGAGATAGGCCTGGTACAGGCACAGAGTACTATTTACAGGGTGAAATTGATATAATGAGCATCCTTTTAAACTAAGAGTCTACTCATCAAACTGAACAACTTTTTCTATGGGAGCAAATCATACATACATTTGAGTCGAGTAGGTAGCGGCGGCGAGTGCAGTTTAGTATGGAAAATTTTTTTTATTGCTCCTATAGGTTTGCTTCCATAGAAAAAGTTGTTCAGTTTGATGGGTAGACTCTTAGTTTAAAAGGATGCTAATGATTTCAAATATTATTGATTTTTAAAACATGTTACAGCCATGTTGTGCTATTTCGAATCAAATTAAAGTTTGAAAAATTTGTCTCGGGCGCGACTTGCGGGTTGGTTAGTTTGTAGTAACTACCAGTAGATGGCGCTCACGTCCCCTTAAGACGCAACAGATTGAAAATTTCGTTCTCTGGGTAGTGGGCTCGGTGGTGAAATTGGATAACGCAGTTCCCCGGTTTGGAAGAGTGCGGGTTCAAGTCCCGCCCAAGACAAATTATTCAATCTTTAATTTGATGCTAATGATATCAATTTCACCCTGTATAGTAATAGTTACGCTAGTAATTATATTACTCTGTGGTAATAGGTTCCCGTTCGCTCCCTTTAAGTACGGAACCCTAAAAATGAACCTTTGGGTTTCGCTTGGCTTCAGCTCACCTGATGAAAAGTGTAGAAGCCGAGGATGTAACGCGATCACCCAGAAAAATCCAATCAACTTGGTGGTTAGTAGTTATAGCAAAGATGCTGACCACCTACTATAGTACTATAGTAGTATGTGAAGGGAAAGTTATAGTCTTAATAGGTGGAAAGAAATGGCCTTCCAACATTGAATTTGAATAAACGAAACAATAAAATAAATGTTACCTACCATTCGAGCTATTTACGCACTATCTTAGATCTAAGGGTATGGTTCCAGTGATAGCGATTTTTTTTTAACGAAAAGTCATCGATATTTTACTAAATGCTGTCATCTACTTTTTATTATAGACAACACAAGA
Organism: Agonopterix arenella; assembly: GCA_927399405.1. Lineage (NCBI taxonomy): Eukaryota > Metazoa > Arthropoda > Insecta > Lepidoptera > Depressariidae > Agonopterix > Agonopterix arenella. The sequence goes on from OV656704.1 coordinate 3,586,672, forward strand.
GGCAATGAATTAATAAGATAGCGAAAATAATAAAAAAATAATATCATGTACACTGACACACTGATTATTTAGTGCCCAAAAAGAATAAAAATCTAGTTCAACTCATCTAGTTCTATATTGGTAACTAGAAAACGATATACAGTCGAGATTAAGAGGATAGGCGGGTACCGTTTTTCCATACAAACGTATTCCCCTGTTTCCTCCCTGGATAATGACACTAGAGCAAAAATTGTTTTACCATACAATTTATGTTACCTCTGCTATTGTGGGGCGATTCGGCCGAATACGTATACAGTTGGAAAAGTTATCTATTCCCCAAATTTCTATTTTGGCCCGCCTATCCTCTTAAAACTTACTTCAGCTCCCGCACAGAGACCTGTGTTTAGCTGTGTCTTAAAGAAATGAAGGACAAATCTCCATTTTGTAAAGTTAGATAAATTATATGAAAATTATATGTAAGTAAGATGTAAGTTTGTGAAAAACAGGACGTTTCATGACATGACTAAGAAAATTATTTGTCCATGGTTGTAGAAGATTTTTTCCTTTGTCAGAATTGTTTCGCTATGAATAGCACCACATCTCATAAAGGTCACGTAATATCTCTGAAACATACTTTATATTCTTTCAAAATCATTTGCACGTACTTGTAACATTTCATTTTTATGTCTCCACATTTTTTCTAGGATTAGGTTTTTGTTTTTTTTTTAACGTTAAATAATAGGGCGACTGAGATTTCGGGGAAATTGTTCTTCGAATGTCTTCTTTAACGATGTAAGACGAATATTTTTTTATGATCTGTAATTTTAATTTTTGCTGCTGCTATGCAACACCAACCGTTCAGGAAGGTATTCAAATCGTCGCTCCATCTTCTTTTGGGTGTTCCTCGAGGTCGGCAACTATCTTGTGAAACACATTGGCCATCTTGGTCCTCCTCTCGTCCAGTTAAAACTATAATATTTGTTGAAATCGAATTTCCATATTTTTCTTGACTTTTTATTGGACGGATAGGATAAGGATTTTTGGGCAAAAATGCTATTGTAATTCAGTTTTTTTTTTTTAATTTATTTCATATAAAGGAAATAACAATAATAATATTGCTTCGTGTCATTAAACATTACAATGTTTATATTGACACTTCACACTCGTCTTAGGTTACGTAATATAAAAATTTAATAAAGTATGTGGTAAGGTATACTTATTCTATAGTTAAACCATAATACATACTTATTTAGTATTTCTACGAGACTAAATGCTTCTAGGTAGGTAGGCACCCTAACTGGCTGTGTCGTCGTCAGTCTCCAGAAGTGTTATTCTTAATAAGGTATAGACTGGTATAGGTATTGTAATTAAAAATAACTTACATTATCCACTTCAGCAACATGAGTTGTATTGTAATTCAGATTCATCACGAAATTCGTGTTATTATTATGGAAATTGGTAAGAATTAATTCATTCACATCAGACCAAAGTTATACTTACAACAGAGAAGCAAAGCTTGAATTTAAAATAAACTTTACAAACAAGAGAATAAAATACAAAAACAACAATCGACGATGCTGCAACTGAATCAATATTATTGTTAACTGAACTGTGCTTTTGTTTATAAAACTTTGCCAGCAATAACAAAATATTGTATTTATTTCCCAATCAATCTTACGAACGTTATCATTCGCAGCTGACTTACAGTTTTCCGAATATAAATTGTGCTATAAATTGTCCAAAATGCCACATAAATAAAGGACTTACAATATTCATGTAAACTGTTTTTTTTTTGGTTTCAATTTTTTATTTATTTATTGAATTGTCGTGTTTATTTTGTTTTATGAGCTTGTGCGGTTGATTTCATGAGGTTGTAGAACGAGTGATTTAAATAAAAAAGAAAAATAATTTGTTGTTAATGTCGTCGGCTTGAATTACTTTTCCTTTTATTACTATTTCTTATCTAAACTATTATAAAACTGTAACAGAAGTGTGTCTGTACATTGAAAATATTAACAAAAAAAAAGTTACGATATGGTTTTTAGATGTTTCTGATTCCTTATCACCAATTTATGGATTTTATGTCTGTCACTTATGCACATAACAAAACACAATAGTAATATTGAAAGAGGTGGTTTACATTAGATTTCCTTTCAATCCAAGGTTTGCTAGAAGAAAACTCTTTTAGAATTAAGCTTGCCTTTGTATAATTACGATTTATTGTAATTTATCAAAATTTTCAAAATAAGATTGTTATTTTACACAATAAAGAAACTAAAAAACTAAAGAAGGTACCGACTAGAAACATATCTATGGGACGGACAGCAGATTTTTTAAAAATGTTCTCCATGTTGGCTCCATTGTGAAAGTTGATTAGTTTCAATTTTATGATCTTAACAACCCCTTTAAATATTACTTGGGTATTTTGTTACAACATGTATACAAGGTGTTACAAAAATACAAATAAACATTTAAGTGGTTGGTTAAGACCATCAAACTGAACAACTTTCACTATCGGACCAATATCAAAATTGCAAAAAGAAATCTGATTTTCCATCATCATCATCATCATATCAGCCGATAGACGTCCACTGCTGGACATAGGCTTCCCCCAAAATGGGGAGATTTGCCATTATCACCGTGATGCGATGCGTTTGCAATGTTCATTCTTAATCTACTCAAGCTAAATGTATGGGACAAAAGATTTTTTTATTGGCGATTTCGATGTTGGTTGGTTGGTTTGATGGTCTCAACGTTTCTTAAAAGTTTTAAATGTTTATTTTTACTTTTGTAACACCCTGTAGAGCAAGCATGTGTGGGAATGTTGGAAGGACGTGACCTAGACGTACGTACACTAAAAAAAAATTGTTTCACGCAAAAGGGTCAGGCCAGATTTACCCGAAACCGACGAGCATGCAAGAAGAGACTGATAAATGTGGAGAAAGTGTTTTTTAACAGAACGCAGGTGGTGTTTTGTTAAAGAATATATGTGAGAATGTATGTTTTAATTAAATCGACTTAAATGATGGTAACACTTGTGCTACGTCCATAGACGAAGAATTTTTCGCTTACGCGCTGGAGAACTATATAATATTACCTATTCAGTGGCGCTGGGCTCCGTAACTCGCGTTTGACAGCTGCGATAAGTAATTACGGCGGGGTTGGACTCGTCTGTGAAAACTCGTCTGTGAGTATCAATCAAGTAATTACGGCGCCGCGTACAAGTTGCGGCACAAATCTTTAGCGCTGATCTTTATTGTGCTGACTGTATGTACAAGACACTGTGAACTATTTTCGTCTAAATACACTTATTCAAGCGCTAGGCTGCGTTCAAAACCTACGCCCCAGGTGCACCCCGAGTGCAACTTTTCGCACTAACGCCGTTCCGACCCTCGGTGAACGGTTTCGTACCATAGAGCGTGTTGAAAAAACAACCGCACCCAAAGGTCGTGAACGCAGCCCTAGAAAACAAAACGCGCGAATTCGGGATGAGTATCTGTTAAGGTAAGTAACTATTGAATAATCTGTGGTAATCCTAACTAATATTTTGAATTTTGAATATGAATTTGTTTGTTACGCTTTTACGCGTAAACTACGCAACCGATTATCATGAAATTTTCGAGTTCGTATAGTAAAGGACAAAAATTTCATATAATTTTATTGACTTTTTAATGATCTTTGACAGTTATTTCAGGACATCAATGAGAGCAAAGTCGCGTGTAAATGCTAGTAGGAAATAAAATTGTTAAAACCTGACCGGAAATATAAAAAACCTGTTTTTGGGGGCGCTGCAATCGACTATAACCTTTAATGTCAGTGTTTCAAGTACACAAATTATTTCCAATGATTTTCCGCAACATGGCGAAGGTTTTTTTTCTGGTAGGGCTTTACACAGTGTTTACATTTTCTTATATTACATTATCTTGACAAATACTTAAGCACCAAGACAGAAACATTTCATATGTAGGTCACGATAAAGTCTAGCAGCTACGAGAATAAAATATTTTCTCCTTTAAAATGTTTTAACAAAAATATATTTTTGGCAAGAGTATTAAATTTCCGGCAGTGGCCGGAACCCGGACCTTTAACCCCGCTGACAGATGTTTTCATGTTAACTGACCCAACTCATTTTGTCATTATTTTTTTGTTACCTTTTGGTTAAAAATAAATATTGAAACAGGATTAATTTTGGTGTCGAGTATCAATCGACGATATATACCTACGATCGATATCTACTAACACTTTCGGATCTTTATTGTCCTTATAGATGATAGAATAGCGGATTTTTTTTTAGGCATTTTAAGTGTTGGTCCCGTAGCAAAAGTTATTCAGTTTGATGGTCTAAAGCACCCCTTTAAGTGACATTTTATATTACACCCTGTATTTTTAAATTATTTGACGAGAAACACTGGCTACTCTAAAAAGAAGGGTACTATATTGTAACAAATTACTTCACTACTATGTACACATGGCGACAAATCAAGCTACGCAAGACCAATATAAGCTGGCCGCGTGACGTTATACATTACTCTACTTACGCGCGGCCAGCTCATTTTGGTTTTGTTTAGCTTGTAATGTATGCATGTAAACACAGAATGTGGCAATGCAATAAATATTTGAAATTGAAATTAAAAAGGATTGTTACATTAATTTCTGATTAGCATGCATTATTTCGCACTAATGAAGCTATATATTCTCACCAAATTGGTTTTGTTACGACCACAAAAACATAAAAACAATGAACTGTAAACGTCGGTGTGTCAACAACAAACTTTTACTGCTGCATTAACGAAACGCAACGGCCTAAGTTACGTACTGGAGGCGGATTGTTAAAGAACCTTAGAGGAACTAAGTGAAAGGTTCTTACATTGGAAAGGGAAGATCTTCCGCCAGTCTAGGTGTGAAGTATGGAGACCAGCCGTGATCAAATGATTCTTAATTGAATTGTACATCGAATCTATCTGTTATTATTTCTCTTGCGCGATTTATCGTCTTGCGTTCGATTGTGAACCATTTTTGTTGTAAGTTACTGCCACACCTCGGACACTGCCTACAAAAAACAGAAATTGACAAGATGAACGTTACCACATGCGAAATACGTGTGAAACGGAGTCTTGGGCTGCAACTTTTTTAGCTGCGTGCGATACATGTGTTTTTCGTAAATAAAATGCCGTCTTTTCAAAAAGAGTTTTTATCCTTCGTCCTGAGATTTTTTTTTATACTGAGACTGAGTTTTTTATTTTCTTTGTTTCAAAAACATAAATTCTAGAGTATCAATTGTGGGATCTATCTAGGCTACTTCTAACCACGAAGTAACCAGAGGGGGTGAGATTAAAAGTTGGTGGGAGGCAGGGAGTGTCCATAATGTATGTAGTACTAGGTATTCTTTCTTATACTGTGGTTACGGATAACGAATTCACGTTAAAACAGGTTTTGTATGGAGCATATTTGCGAGGGCGACAGAAGTGCCATCTGTAGGCTTCGAGGCTATAGCTTGCGTTTTGACATTCTTATTTGCGCTTTTGTGGATATTGACATTCTTATACTGTGGTATTGACGTACCATTGTGGCAAGCTCCCACAAACATATTGAACCACTTCATCATCAGCCTTTATACGTCCTACTGCAGGGCACAGCGTATGCAGGTTTCCTCACGATGTTTTTCTTTACTGTCTGAGAGCAGTCGGCATTACGTACGTTTGTAGAAAAACTCATTGTCAGTGTGATATCTCCCCGTATCGCGTTGTAGTTGAAAAGTAAACCGTATCGCAGTGGATGACGGTATAATTATGGTTTTTTACATTTAAAAATTCAAGCATCGATGTTGAAATCAGAAGTCTATGTAGCTGGCCTTTAGCTTCTAAGAAATTCGTAGCATTGCTACGATGAATCTTGTAGTGTTGCTACGTCGTAGCCAGCGAACTACAAGTCGTAGCACTAGAATTCGTTTTGAAATTTTACGTTTTAAGAAAAAGCAGTTCTGGGAAAAGGAAAATATTTTGACGTTGCTTAAATGCTTGTACTAAAGAATCTGGCTCCATTTTATATCTTTTTATTTTATTTGATTTAAATTATAAAAGGTGTAAAATTAAATGGGATACTTACTTACAGGGGTGCTTCAGACCATCAAACTGAACAACTTTCACTATAGGACCTATATTGAAATCAAGAAAAAAAATCTGCTGTCCCATATATTTCAGTCGAGTTAATACAGGGTGTAAGTGACAGCCTAGCAAATACTGAAACGGTGAACTCAGACCATCAAACTGAACAACTTTCACTATGGAGCCTTACTCAGGAGACGCGAAAAAAAATCAGACCCGACTTAAATGTATGGGAAAGCAGATTTTTTTTCGCGTCTCCGTCTCCACCGTTTCAGTATTTGCTAGGCTATCACTTACACCCTGTATATGTTTGCAGTTTTGTATGGGACAGCTTTATTTTCGCGATTTCAGTGTTTGTCCCATAGTAAAGTTTGTTCAGTTTGATGGTTTCAAGCACCCATTTAAGTTAGTGTTCCATTTAATGTTACACTCTGTTCATCAAAGTTCAAAAGTCACTTCGACAATTTAGCAAAGATTTTGTCGTAACACTTATGAAGATAAGTTTGAATTTAATTTGATTTTTGCGTTTTTCTATTCACGCTAGTTCTCAAACTAAATTGGACGTTATGCAATTTCTACAGGTTCTCTTTTCTGTGAACACAACACACTCAAATTAATACAATGTGACTTCTTCACTATATGTTATCCTATCTTCAGTCGATCGTCAAAATCATAAACAAATGAATACCGACAACTTATAAATTGGCACGTCAGTGACACAGCAGAGCTGTGAGCGTAAAATTTACGGCGGCCATTATGATGACGTCACCGTAGGCGGGTGTCTGACAAACGACTTTAGTTACGGACTGCAGCTCGGAGTTATTGTCTTAACGGATACTAAGTCTGCTTTACTTCTATTTTCTTATTGAACTGTTGCATTTTTTCTTGCGCCTGTTGCAGAAAATAATCGGGGTTTATAGCCCAGTCATTTTACGGAGATTTGTTAGGAGGGGTAATTATGAATTGGACATTTAAACTGTAACCGGCACCATTTAGTGGCAAAAATACTATCTGAAAACATATTTTAAAAATTCGCTACGCAACATAGAAATCAAAATTGTATCTCCCAGAAGGCTTTTAAATTAATAATATTAATACATTACATACATTTCAATTAGATTTAACAATATACATTTTTTTTGAACAATAAAATACGCATTAAAATTAAAAAAATTAGATATTAAATAAAAAAATAATAATGTATTTTTAAAGCCTTCTAAGTAGACAAAAATATTAACACTACGTTTGAAGTATGCATAATGGTAAAGCCTAAAAAAAGTGAAAAAAAAATTTACCATTAGATATTTTAGAACGAGATAAACGCTAAATTTAAAATTTAAGGCTGTTGCTGACGTGATATTTTTTTAAATTTTGGTACATTCCTAAGCTCAAATTGGCTCTTAAATACTATACCGAAAAAAAATATCAATTATTAATTAGTCCCGGCTCAAACCGTAAAATGACTGGGCTATTAAATCTGGGTGCACGTTAATGCCCCCGAGCCAAAAAAACGGCGCATTACCGCACCTTTTTCCGAAGAGATTCGGCGTATTTTTGAGTGCTCATAATTTCGGTCTGGATAGTACCTGGATGAGCTCAAATTTTCTGGATAATTTTTTTTTTAATCTTTAATATTTATGATTTCGTACTTTTTAGTTTCGGACGGAATTTGAAAGGAACCTGCCGAACTGCTCTTTAATTTTATTTGAAATTGCATTACTAATGAAACATGTTAATACATAAGTAGGCGTTAGGTATATTTGTAATTGGTCTTTGTATAGGTAAGTTACAAAAAAACAGAGAAATGGCAACTGCGGATTATAGAAAAGCCAACTTCATCATCATCATCATCAACGTCCCACTGCAGGGAACTCACAGGCCGACCCTCAGGGAGGGTGTATGGGCAAAAGCCAACATAGAAATCGCGAAAAAAAAATCAGCTATTCCATACAAAACTGCAGTCCTACTCGACCCAAATGTATGGGACAGCAGATTTATTTTTCGCGCTTTTGATATTGGTTCCATAGAGAAAATTTTTCAGTTTGATACTCTGATAATAGTTTTAAAAAATTGTCAGCATATATTAAGTTGTACTCTGTTATTTATATTACATTAATGTTAGACTTCTTTGACAATTGAAAAGGTCAATAAGACAGAAACTTTCAAATGATTAACAAAATTCATTATAATTACAAAAGTTTTATATTAATTCATTTCTGATAACGATTACAGTCTCGCAAGTAAAGATCAATCCAGGTTGTAATTGAATTTCATAAAACTTTTTGTATATTTTGACAATATAAACAAAAAGTTTAATTAAAATTGAAATAGAGTTTCCAAAAGAACTTCAAGAATACAAGCATTGAATTCGGAAAAGTTACAAGTTATTATTTTGTTGAGACTTCAATCAAAATTTTGACGTGTGCGAATACGAGTGGATTTATGGTTTGTATATCGTACGCGTGGGCTAGCCACAACCACAGTATAAGGTCCGCCACAGACAGACGGAATTGCAATCCGGAATCCTGATTCAAGATTCAGTGTTGTCAACTATGGTTACAAAAAATACTAGAGTGCTGTTTAAAAATGCCTAAAATAAAAATGTATGAAAGCCAAATTAATGACCATTGCATATTAGGTATTTATTAAAACGAAACAAACAATTTCTATACATGATAATTACTATCATGTGATAAGTGTTACATTAATAGACATAATCTGCATACAAAATGGCATGAACCATTATTACAAAAGCGATTTTTGAGCGTAGGCGATTTTGCAACTATACCGCATCGACGTCGCGACGTCGTTGCGACGCGTCGTAACTGCACCGTCACAATACGGTATCGTTCCATCAACGCCTACACTCAAAAATCGCTTGAGTGATATGACTGTAAATCTTTAAAAAATGTAACCTAAGATATCAAACATCACTAGATCTGGTGAAAAAGCCTCTGAAAGCGGCAACACTCCATCCGGAACTAATTCCGAATCAGGTTTATTCCGTATGTCTGTGGCGGACCTTTGAAAGAGTATACAGGGTGAAATTGATATCATTAGCATCCTTTTAAACTAAGAGTCTACCTATCGAACTGAACAACTTCTACTATGGTAGCAAACCGCCTATAGTGCTTACTTGGGATCATTACAACGTATGAGCGTTATTAAAAAAAAAACGATCAGAGCAAAAAAAATTATCTGCCGTCGCATACATTTGAGTCGCAAAATCGCGTGTCGACATTGTAGTTTAGTATGGAACAGCAGATTTTTTTTATTTGCTCCGATCGGTTTTTTGTCATAGTAAAAGTTTTTCAGTTTGATGGGTAGACTCTTAGTTTAAAAGGATGCTAATGATATCAATTTCACCCTGTATATTGTACCCACAATTAACGCTTCGCCACTTTGTATTAGCTCAAATATGGAGGAATGTGGAGCAGTGGGACATTATGATAACTTCCTAAATTGTATTAAATATTAAGGGGATATTTACCGTCGGCGCGCTCCATACAAACTAAGTTTTATTGTGTTTTGGATATTAATCAATTAAATTCAATTACATTTTTAGACGCCGACATATCTTTACATTTGTCAGATTTCTATAGTTTCAAAGTTATCGTGGCCCAAATTTTTCCATACAAATCTTAAATCTATCCTAGTATTGAAACTACAGGGTGTAACATTAAATGGGACAGTTACTTAAAGGTGTGCTTCAGGCCATCAAACTGAACAACTTTCTCTATGGGACCAACATAGAAATCGCCAAAAAAAAAAAATCGGCTGTCCCATAAATTTCAGTCGAGTATGGGGCAGTTTGGGACAGTTTGCAGTTTTGTATGGGACAGCAGATTTTTTTTTCGCGTTTTCAGTGTTGGCATAGTAAGAGTTGTTCAGTTTGATGGTCTGAAGCACCCCTTTAAGTGACTGTCCAATTTTATTTTACACCCTGTGTACAGGGTGTAAATAAAAGTATCATCAACCTTTAAACCATATACTCTACCCATCAAACTGAACAACTTTTACTATGGGAGCAAACCTGTCAGAACAAAAAAAATCAGCTGTCCCATACGTTTTAATCGAGTAGGTATTGCAGTTTAGTAGGACTATTGACGTAATCACAACATAACTTACAATATGTTAAACGTTCCCAACAAGTATTATACAAACAATAACCCCGAACCATTTAAAAGTCGTTATACAGTAGTCGTTATACATCGTTTTAAATTTGAATGCGTTTCAAAATTCGTATGAAATCATAACTAAACACTTGATTTTAGCTGCTGCTCGTACTAATACATGTCCCAAATTTCCTCTGCACGTGACTAAAATTGAAACCTCCTATGCGAGCTAAACAGCTAAGCATATGTACATAGCATGCAAGCACATAAAGTACAGTTTGATGCAATTGAGCTCACCGTGGTTGCTATGGTAACGTGGTACACCTAGTTGCCTACTAGTAGCTAATGCTTCAAAAAGCATGCTCCGTACATAGTGATAATTTTTTTAGTAGATGCGTTTACGTTTGGGACATAGTGTGTAATGTTGTTCATACAATAAATATACAGAGTGTTACAAAAATACAAATAAACATTAAAGGGGGTAGTTAAGACCATTAAAGTGAACAACTTTCACTAGGGGACCAATATCGAAATCGCGAAAAAAAATCGCATGTTCCATCATAATCATCATCAGCCGATAGACGTCCACTGCTGGACACAGGCCTCCCCAAAATGGGGAGATTTGCCATAATCGCCATAAAGCGATGCGCTTGCGATGTTCCATACTAAACTACAGATCTACTCGAGCTAAATGTATGGGACAAAAGATATTTTTTTTCTATGTTGGTCCCATAGTGAAAGTTGTTCAGTTTGATGGTCTCATCAACCCCCTTAAAAGTTTAAAATTTTTATTTTTACTTTTGTAACACCCTGTATAAGATTAAATCTAATTAGTTGGCGAAACCTTACAAATGCATGTGGTATCTGTACGGTTACTAAGTACAATGGCGTGATAATGAGCCGCCGCCCGATCATATGATTTACAGGTCAATGTCCGCCCACGCCCCGCGCACTGCAGCCTTACTACACGAGTACGTATTAAATCCTTCTAGCTTACGTACGATAATAGTAATTGTGTTAATCACCAATACACCAATAAACATTGATAATGCAATCTGTTATCATTAACAAGTGCCCTGGTTCAGTTTCGCCAACTACTTTGATATAACCATATAGAAGTTCACGGCCGAATTCTCTTCTAGGTTAGTCAGAAACATTGCTGCAACAACCTACAAATTTTTTAAACGTGTATTTAGTTAAAACATAATTCTGTTGCTCATGTTTATCAGAACGTTGAAGAGGCATAATTATGTCTTATCCACTAATGCACATTTTTGTGTGACAATTTGAAATTTGCCTTTTTTTCCGTAAATGAGTTACTGAAAGCAATCGATAAGAGAATCTAGATAAAGATATTACATACAGGATGGTCGAAACGGAGAAATAAATTTTTTTTTAGTTTCCTCATACTTGGGAGTTTCCGAAAATATTTCGTAGTTTAGAAGTACTGATTTTTTAAATGTGTTTAAAGCGTATTTTCTACCAGGAAGGACGGCTCATAAAAATCTTGACTCTTAAAGTAAGAAGCATTTAAATTTTCTTTTTGCGATAGAATCTTAAGGATTATAGTTGTGGGTATATGTATGTGTGTGTACATTACAAAGTGTTATTTAATCATATATTTTCCAAAAAGTATTTTATATAAAACAACATAACAAAGTGAATCTATTACAAATTTATTCAAGTGTAAAATGTATTCAAAAATTTCGTCGACATAGTTTTATCAACTAGATTATACCGCGTTCTAGTTTAGCCTCGCGCAAGCTTATTTGATACGAGTGTGTACCTAAGCTACGTACATCAATTTCAAGTCCACCTGCTCACCCACTTTCATTTCCATCAAAGCTGTGACATTTCCAAATAACGCATCACCGATCTATGCTCGTGTGAAATTAGAAATCCTGTGTACAGGAATGGATAAAAAAATATTTGACACTCTTTGATATTGAGTTCCTTTTTTTGCACATACAGGAATTTCAAATAGAATGATTGGCATTTCAACATTCGTTTCCACAGCGTGTTGTTCAACATAAATCATTTCTTTTTTAAAAAGTAAAGCATGTTCTAGTATTAATTCAAAATTCTGACTGCTTGATTAAGCAACATGATTGTTTTAATACCAGTACCAGTTATCCAGGTTTCACTGTATTACAAATACAAGGTAAATGTTTTGTATGTGCTTAAAAATGAATTTCATTAATTTAAGTAAGCTTTAGGCTCAATAAAAATTTTTTATTCTATAAGGTCTAACAAAATTAGGTGAAACTATTTTAAGGGGATGATCAGACCATCAAACTGAACAACTTTCTCTATGGGATCAATATTGAAATCGCGAAAAAAAAATCTGCTGTCCCATACATTTAGATCGAGTAGGTTTGTATGGAACAGCTGATTTTTTTTCGCGATTTCGATATTAGTCTCATAGAGAAAGTTGTTCAGTTTGATGGTCTGATCATCCCCTTAAAATAGTTTCACCTAATTTTGTTAGACCTTATAAATATGGTTGTAGGTATACCTAGTTATCATAATACAAAGTTATACTACGAAAACCTATTTTGAATTACTCTAGATAATCTATAAGTCGATTTTTTGTTTTATATATTATTATTCGTTTTATAAAAACTATCATGAGCTACTCGAGCTTTCATAATAATATATGCCTTAGAATTCCAAAAAAAAATTTCACAATGTTTCGAAGTAAAATTCTCGCAAAAACATAGAGCACAATGGCAGAAGCAAAAGTTTGCGCATAAGAGTCGAGAGTCTCCACCCTTGCCATACGAATTGTAGACTCAAGCAAGGAAGAGTGAAAAAAGTGTTAAATCGCTTTAATTCTGCAAGTTCTGACGCAGACGGTGCAAGGAAGTCAAACAGGATGGCTGCTTTGAAAGTGGAAATATGAGTGTCTCTAATTCGCGCGAAACTCTCGAAACGAGTGACGTCTGGGAAGTTCATTCCTATGCCAACTTTACTGGAACATGAAAAACTCTTTAAAAAATTATACATTTTTTTTTAGTTTTTTCAGTAGCTTCTAAAAAACAAAATTTTTGTGGTTTTAGGAAAATATAATTAGGCTAACTTGCACGTTAAAGTGTTTTGGCGTGCGTGATCGCTATGTTTCTCACACTGCTTATACTAATGACAGTAACATCATCATTTGAAATCATGTTCAAGCCTAAATTCTTTTTGGTGCTAGCCAACCTTAATGATTTTTTTGGATATTCAAGGTGATTGAAATAAAAAAATAAATTCTTGTCTATTTAATTAGCAATTGTTGAATTAAGGTTGTCATTAAAAAATATACCTGCATCATAGACTGATTAGAAAAAAATATCTATCCAGTCATTCAGCTAGATATTACAAGCATTTAAAAATTTGCCTTTACTATCGTTCTTCAATAAATTGTGGATTATTTAAAATTACTATTTGTTGACCAAATGAAATTCATTCGATACAAAATTTGTCTCATTTTTATCGAAGATTTTATACGTCATAGGCGCCACTAAGTAATGTCTTTTTACACTCTTTTCTCAGAATTGACAAAAAAGTATTTCAAAGAAAGTCTTTATTTCCGCCAAGCATTGTAAAGGTGTTAATAGGAGCAACCCATCCCGGAAGAGTCCCAGAACGGAACCGTCACGTACCGCCTTCCGACATTCAAAATCAGTACACTTTGAGTGCAAGTTTCTGACGCAGCCTCATGAATAAATTTACAGGTTGTTTTCAGTAGAATTTCATCCGGGATCGAGGACACATGTTGGAATTGAGCGAAGTGTCTGTGTAACGGCAGGTGAGTATTGTTGATTTTGAGATTCACCTCTGCATGTTCTGGCCTTTGTATTATGAAATCTATGTGTCTCTTCTCTTGGTATATGTATGATAGGTACTTTAATTCAGATTCTCACGCTTTTTTCACACAATCATAGGTATTCACTGCCTCCGTGGTCTAATGGTTATGAGTATTGGCTCTAGACACGGAGGTCGTGGGTTCGATTCCCACGGGGAACACCTAGTGAAATGATACTTTGTGCATTTTTCCCCAGTTGGTTAGGACTTTGCAGTCTGAATCACCTGATTGTTTGAAAAGAAAAATGATTCCGTGCTTCGGATGGCACGTTAAGCCGTTGGTCCCGGCTACTATCTCTGGTGGTATTAGTCGTTCCATAAAAACCACGTCAGAGGCCGTAAGGCGGTTTGAAAAAACTCTGACACCAGGGCTCTGACCACACGATAAGAAGAAGAATCGGTATTGACGATCTAATGAAGAATAAGGATCGAGAGCGGACCCTGTGCGATTTAGTGAAGGTGTTGTGGTAATATATTCAATTTATACTATAAGGCTTTTTGAGCGAAGGATAGTTGATAGTTGTAACAAAGTTGCTAACCGGACTGAAAGGGATTGTGGTATGTATGTAGGTATAGGAATATTGTTTTTGGGGACACATTACTATCGAAGTGTTTTTAAATAAAGCATAATGCTCACGACTATAGTCCTCTTAGCCCTAGAGAACCCCTAAAGGCTAGGGGGTAGACGTTTCACTGGTAGTGTCAAAACTGGGTTCAGTGTAACGGGTACAAAGCCAGTCTCTAGTTATAATGGACAGTGGCTACAATGAGAAGAGAGAAGACCTATATTACCACGCCGGACTGCCAAGCCAGGGTCCTGGGTTTGAATTCCGGTTCGGTCATGGATGTTATATGTGTGTGCCGTTGTTGTATATGTTTCCCATAACAAAAAGCCTAAGGCTTAATTTGGGATCATTACAATGTATGTGCCTTTGAGGATTATTTATTTATATTGAGACCTATTATGAAAGAAGACCTATAATATTAATTTTATTTAAATATCTATCTAGTCATATTTTCTAAAAGGCTTCACCTATTCATACGATATTTAATATCAGGACATGTAGCACAAAGTATTCCGGGAAATCGGTTTCATTTGCCCTGAACACCGCATTAAAAATGGTTCAAATCGTAGTTTTCGGAGTCATCAGATTTAGCGAAAGCCCAAATACTTTGTTATTTCATTCAGATTTGCATTTAAATATTACGTGTCAAGCCCGGTACGATGGCATGAAAATCACTGGCGCTGGACATCTAGTTTTGAAATTTTTCTGAAAACGCTCTACCTGTGCCCGGGGTTTCTATCTGAAACTTCTCAGATACTTTTCCGGTAATTTCTCACTACCGCCTAGCCTCAGCTATTCAATTTTCGTCCTGAATATGACAGAGTTCTTACCTTATGGACCCCCGGTCCATCTTGTATCCGGCGTTGAAGTATTTTTATACCGCATAAATATACCTCTGAATATTTAGTATCTCGAGCTAATAATGTTGTTTGTAAAAGCATTGTTGAGAAAAACATAACAACGTAAGCCAAAACCATAATCGGTTCGTAAAAATTCAGAATGTTAACTCCTAGATAATGTTGAAACATAATAGCGAATTTAACAGAAGAAAGCTCATAACATCCTATTTACATTCTTATAAGGAACATAATAATGTGTGCTCGGATCATAAAGAAACCTTTCTGGTTATATTTTTCGTTTCTTATTACGTTGCCTACTCGTCTTTTGAAGTATCTTATTTTTATTTGAATTTATTTATACAGGGTGTAACATTAAATGAGATACTTACTTTAAGGGCTGCTTCAGACCATCAAACCGAACAACCTTCTCTACGGGACCAATAACGAAACGGCGAAAAAAAATTGGGTCCTATTTAATAAACGTGATAGGTGACAATTGACAATGACAATTCAGAGTACATTGCTGAGAATGCTAGGACACATGAAGCACTGCAAGTTTAGCGTCATTAGTAACCAGCAATGTACTCTGAATTGTCATTGTCAAATTGTCATTGTCGCGTTTATTAAACAGGGCTCAGCTCTCCCATACATTTCAGTCGAGTTATGTTTGCAGTTTTGTATGGGACAGCGGATTTTTTTTTCGCGATTTCAGTGTTGATCCCATAGTAAAAGTTGTTCAGTTTGATGGTGTGAAGCACCTCTTCAAGTAAGTGTCCATAGATTAATATGTATATATATTGGATAAAGATAGGTAACTCGCCTTGTATTTTAGGACGTCCTAATTGCGTTGCCGCTTATTAGCACTAGGAGGCGCCACATTATGAAATAAATTGAAAAAGACGATCGGCCGACATGATGATCGAACCTTAAGCTACCCGGATCGTAAGCCGGTTGTCTAGACCGCTAGACCAACAAGACTGATATGGGCGAAATCTCTCACTACTACAGCGCAGCGCGTGAGGTGTCATGCGCTGTTATTCTGATATGAACCCTAGTTCAACCCATAGTGCTTCGACACATAACCGATAGATGGCGGAATCTATGGAAAAGCAGCATTCCACTTAGTTTGTACTAAGATAACATAGCATGTAAGTGTTCCATTTAATTTTACACCCTGTATTTGATAAACTTATTCTGTTTCTTGTAAAATTTTAATAAGGAAAACGTTTTATACATATACTTACGTATTATTAGACTATATTATGTTGTATTTTATACTTTCTTTGTTATTTTGACAATAATCGGTAAATATGAGTTTACTTTACTTACCAAATGCAATAAATTCTATAGTATGACTCAGTCAGTTTATCAAAATGTTAGAAATCAGATATTGAGAAATGATTTTCAGATTTTACATTAATTTGTTTCACTTTGTATAAATATCTTTTTAATCATCATCATCATCATCAGCCTATAAACGTCCCAATGCAGGGCCTACCCTCATGGAGGAGTCGAAGTTGAAAATTTATTCACTACGTCTACTTCAAGCCTTTATATCTCCGTTCGGACTGAGTTAAGAGATCAGTATACCTACTTGTCATAACAAGTTTTGTTTGTTACTTTATTCTGAACTACTACTGTAGTTCAGAATAAAGTCCAGCGGCGCAAAAAAATAGGCGAGAAGACAAAAAGCGCCATTTTTAGAAAAAGTGCACATGAACCCAGTAATGAAAAGGAAAGGTACTTAACATATTGCAAACTGGAGTAAATAGCTAGAATGGGACATATTGACGGCTGATGAACCCAATGAGTGTGATGTGATCAAGTGCAAACCACTTGAAGTATAACGTAGTGTGTAGCTTGTGCCCTTGTGCCTTACTGCCGCCAGGATTTACTGGCTTCCCCTCTAGGAATAGACCTAACCAAGTATTGTGATCAGATCACCATCACAGGAGAAAGAAGAAGTAAAGACACAGAGACAGACTACCGAATTTGTTAACTAGGTATTAAAAAGCAATTACATTGTTTTTATTGCTTGAAATAGTGAATGAAGCACCAATGATAGAGTGAATTTTTTCGATTTATTAGTATCCCTGTAATGGAATTGATTTAAACGGCCATTATGTAGCTTGAATGGTCATGAGCTATCAGACAGTGCCGAGGTTAAATTGCAGACTGCGTATCAATCCGTTTAGCTTTACTTTAGTCAAGATACGTTTACAATAGGCAAGTTGTATTAAATATTAAAGAGAGAAAAGGTGATCAAAAAGATGCCAATGCATCTTATAATGGAATGTTTCATTATTTTAATAATTTTATGACATGGCTGTATTGTAGGGGCTCGTTATATTGACCTTTAAAGAAAGCCAGTCACAGTCTTGATGTGGTTTTGGCGGAAACTGTCACACTGAATGAAAGTCGCCTAACGAAACAGATATAATTAAGCTGTGACTGCTAATGTTTTTATGAAGAAAACAAAACATAGTTTCACTTTTTGTCGTCCGCCATCTTGTTTTTAAACCAAATTGTATGAGACGACGCCATTTTGTTCTATGTTTTTGTATAATGTGTGCTGAAAAACATTAGCAGGAGTCACAGCTTTCTAAGGCGTGTTTGGAAGGAAACATTGGTAGAGGCAGACCTAGGAGGCTACCCAGACCAGATCAGTGACGTCATTAAAAAATGACAGGTTAAAAGTAGCAGAAATCGACGAGAATGTATGACAAGATGTATGGACGCAACAGAGGTGTATCGGAACCGCCCAAAAGGGAGATCCATAATGTCTGCCTACCCCTCTGGGAAAAATTTGTGAGGTTATGTATGTATGTGTGCTACACCCTAGGGTAAAATTACATTGAACATTCTGTACTGTTACCATCCTTGTACCTATTCTGTATATTTATACTGACTACATGTAATTTATGGCAATAAATAATTGAATTGAATGGAATGTATGTATTTTAGTCACACATCTCTATGAAACGATGAACATGCCATTTGTTGAGTTTATTAGGAAGTAAATTCCAAAAAGATAAGAAAAATGGTCATTAGCTGACTATTCTTCGATTCTTATGAGACAGAATAATAATCAATTTTAAAATAAATTAAAATGTTGAAGAAGCGAAATGGATTATATAGCAGAGGGCTAGCATGATGCGCATGACAACGTTAACCCGCGCTTTGTATCTCGCTCTGTAATGCGCGAAATTGTACTAATTATCTGTGGCCAAATGACCGAGATAAGGCGCGACTTTGTCACGCTGCCATGCTAGCCCCACAGGTGGTTTTTGTCAACCTTAAGAGAAGACAGGCGTGCGTGAGTATGGATGGATACATAATATTAATAATCCAACAATATTTTCTTCGTGGGCTAATGAAGAGAGGATATGATCATTTTTCATCTATTTTATTAGAGTTGTAGAAAGCATAATACATTTTTGTAAGGAGGTAAGTAATAATAATCTTTTACACATAATAATAAAATTCTATACTGGGCGTGGAATTAGGTACATTAAAAATAGTTGTTAAAATATTAATTTGGGGCGTTTAGGATACGTACCTAATGGAACACATTTATATCATTTTTAGAATTTTTGTCAGTTTGTTTGTTAATTTGCTTGTTTGTGTATGCATCACTTAAAAACTACCAAACCACTGGCTATACTAGCCTGCTAGTTCATTTATCATTTATCATTAACCGATTTGTATGAAATTTTCACAATAGAATAGGTCTTAGCTGGATTAACATTTAGGCTTGATTTCTAAGCAAAAGATTCATTGAAACAAAAGTTATGAGTATTTCAAGTCAGTAGCCTGCACGTAAGAAGTCGAGGTCGCCGCTAATTTTACATATTAATGCTGTAGACAATTGGAAGCTAATCTGCAATTGAAGTCAACGTTAACTTAACTTGCGTTTATAATAATGGTACCGAACGGATAATCGAAATTGTTTGTCCCATTTATTCAAGCTTTGTAAATTTTATGCGCCAGTGAAATGGTAGATCTACTGGCGCAGTCTAAATGCGCCATTGCAGAGCCGATTAAGCAACGTTCAAACGCTGTAATTGCCGAACCATTGTCGAACTTTGATGGCCGAATTGCAATATTACTTTCAACTATTACCTTAGTCCAACAAAGTAGTTATTCTATTGTTCAAATTTATAGCGACTATACGACTTTTATGCGACTTTTCAATAGTTTTGCGACCCATTTGGAACGATGTGTACTTATTATAACATTTAAAAAACAATTTGACGATTAAAATGTTCTATCAAACGACCTACCTATTAAAAGTTAGTTAGAGCTAATAAATTTGACTACTCGGTCTATATAGAAGGTTTGTTTACAGAGTGTTCATTTTTATTAAAACATGTTCTAGATATTTTTATAACAGTTTAAATATTTTTATTTGTAACAAAAAAGATACAACATATCATCATCATCATCATCAGCCTATAAACGCCCCACTGCAGGGCCGGTACCCTCAGGGAGGGTGTATGGGCATTAGTCCACCACGCGTGCCCTATGCGGATTGGTAGACTTCACATACACATTTCTTCTTCAGTGTATGCAGGTTTCCTCACGATGTTTTCCTTCACCGTTTGAGAGCAGTCGGTATTACGTACATAAGTTATAAAAACTCCTTGGTACATGGCATGTTGTTCGTGCGGATTCGAACCCGGACTCCCATAATTGGGTCTCCGCAACGTGCCACCGACGCTCTCAAAATATATACAAAATATATACAAAATATATACAAACATAAACCTTAACCTAAAGAAAAGGAGTTAAACGATGTGGATAACAAATTCCCATTATAAAAAAAAATATATTCTAGAAATTCACGAATTTTAGCTGTTGATGTACAAAAATATGGTACAGACTAAAGTCCTAAAACAATTAAAATTTTGATACAATATTAAAACCTTCATTCAAAAAAAGCTAAACCCTTTAACGAAAAATTTTGACAAAATCTACTAAAATCAAGGCTTTTTTACACAAATTTCTCTTTTATTACTTAGTTAAGGTCAACTTAAAGAGTTATTCCAAAGAATGTCGGTCATAACATCCGCCTGGCGTCCCTCCGTCATCTCCATATTGCACATTACGCGCTGAGAAATTTCCTTATAACGGGTACAGGGGCGTAAAATGACGTGAACTACTAAACTTTTAGCTACGCTGTTGTTCAAGTTTATAGTTAGGTAATAAATGAACAACTTTTTAAATAAAATAAAAGGACCTTATATATCAAATCAAATAAAAATTTTTATTCAAAATAATATCACACACATAGCTTTTTGACGTAATTTTTTGACTCTACCACCGCGTCGGAAGGTGTTCCGTTGAGAGAAGATGCGGCCAGAAACTATACAACACACATAATTTAAAAACAAAATATACAAAGTACAATTAAAATACAATATTGCATTACATAGAGTAACATTGTCAAAACCAGACATTTTGGTCATTAAAATAGCCATCGAGTTTATAGTAGCCTTTTTTACAGAGGATTTGTTTAACATGGAACTTAAACTTTTTGTCTGGCAAGTTTAGAATATCCTCTGGTATCTTATTATAATAGCGTATACAGTGCCCCATGAAAGATGTGTTGACCTTACTCAGTCAAAAATATGGGAATACTAATTTATTTTTATTTCCTGTATTGTAATTATGAACGTCACTGTTTTTGGGAAAGATTTACAAATTTTTCCGAACGTATAAAATATTTTCGTAAATGAATTGACTGTAGAAAGTCAAGATACTGATATCTTTAAAAAGATCTCGTAGTGAATCTCGACAACACAGATTATAAATGCCAATCATCAATACCAATTATAAATATTGATAATGGAATCTGTTATAATTAACAAGGCCCTGGTTAAGTATCGCAAACTTATTTGAAATAACCCTATACAGGGTGAAATTGATATCATTAGCATCCTTTTAAACTAAGAGTCTACCCATCAAACTGAACAACTTTTACTATGGGAGCAAACCAATCGGAGCACAAAAAAAAATGCTGTTGCATACATTTGTGTCGCGTAGGCATTGCAGTTTAGTATGGAACAGCTGATTTTTTTATTGCTTCGATCGGTTTGCTCCCACAGTAAAAGTTGTTCAGTTTGATAGGTAGACAAGAGTCATTAGCATCCTTTTAAATGATATCAATTTCACCCTGTAGATGTTAACAATTACAACTGCAGAACGACTATCCCAAAATTCCTCACAAAATAATAATAATATTTTATCATTTGATCACTAACGAAAAAATTAATACCTACAAACTAGGCTCCAAAACTGACAGAACGTGCTTGAATATCTGAGTATCTAATAGCGCCACTTACCGTGTGAATTCAGATTAATATTTTCGAAGATTTTACTTAGAGCTTGCGTCTTTGAAGTTATACTTCTTTTGCACAGATATTATCTTATCTTAACTATTATAAAACTGTAACAGAAGTGTGTCTGTACATTGAAGATATTAAGAGGCTATGTGAAAAAAATTGGATTCTTCAAAGCGTCATATAGGTATCATGAAGTACTAACTGTAGGAGTGTGATTAGCGGATATATGTAAATTGAACATATAATATAATTGAAGTTTTGACAAGAGCCAAAACACGATTAAGACACGCCGACGCTGCTTTATGAAGTGTGTCGACCCACCGAATACTGGCCCAGCGCAAGCGAGGTGTACTCTATGGCGACAAAAAGTGTCCCTCCCAACTCCATTTGTGTCGCCGTCTGAGAGCCTTCCGCTTGGACATTGCCTTGGGCGACCTGGAAGTCTTTAAACCGATTTCAAAGCCAGGTCGGCCGCAGTAAGGACAACATGGTCAGGTGGGGATTCGCGGATGCGCAAAATGTGACTTGCTTTGTGTGGAGCTCCACAAACGATGGCCCATCTCACATCGTACCCTACGTGCCCTAACACCTGCACGCAGGAGGAGCTCAAGCTACTATTTAGCGACTTTGTACAGAATTTGAAGTCGACACGATAAGAAGAAGAAGACCGACGTTATTGTCATTTCTATAGAATGAGACAATCTATTCCAAAAACTAAATAAAAACCTTGAACCATAAACAGAGAAATATTTTCCAGTACTTGAATAGGTACCGGAAAAATATCGGCACTACCGGTAAATATGTCAGATCAATCACCAATCGATGCAACTGTTGCAATTGACACTCAGTTTAGCCGTTCCAGGTCCAGGTTACAAATTGGATGAATGTAAAAATACAAATTGAATATTGGAATACCTACGAAAGGAAACTGAAAAAGTGTAGGCTAATTAAGCGCCCTAGTTTTAGTTTATACAGTGATTTTATTTCAGTTTTGTATTAGTTTTTCCAACTTTATTGTAGTTTGAAAACATTAAAATAGTCGAGGAAACTGTGAATGTTTGAAAATTGTTGATGTACCTAATATAGGAATTTATTCAACGGGTAGAAATTACAAAATTTATTTTTCTATTTGAATGGGTCA
This sequence comes from Agonopterix arenella, assembly GCA_927399405.1. Taxonomy (NCBI): domain Eukaryota; kingdom Metazoa; phylum Arthropoda; class Insecta; order Lepidoptera; family Depressariidae; genus Agonopterix; species Agonopterix arenella. Next base: position 3,609,606 of record OV656704.1, read on the forward strand.
TGACTGGGCAATGAACTGTTTGGAGCATTTTATCCTGTATAAAATGCTCCAAACAGTTCACTGCACACATTGCTACAAAAGTAAAAATAAACATTTAAAACTTTTAAGGTGGTTGTTGAGACCATCAAACTGAACAACTTTCACTATGGGACCAACATCGAAATCGCGAAAAAAAAATCGGATGTTCCATCATCATCATCTTAAAGTAATGCACCTTATGCGCACACTGTAATTAAATTTCTATACATTATGCAAAAAATACTCCTTCACTTACTTACTTAGCTATACTAAAATACAGTAGGTATACCGACTTCAAATATTAAAACGTTATTAACAGATTCGATCTACTTATCATACTGCTCTTTGAAACCTTTAATATATGTAGGTACTAAAAGCGAGCTTCACTACAACTCCAAGCATAAAATGTTTAAATCAAAGTTTGTTAACACCCCCAACTAAATATTGGTTTCGAGTTCGTGTCTGTAAACATTTAGTCAAATCGCCTACCTGAGTACCTTACTAAAACAAAACTAAAACGCGTAACTCTTACGGTGTATTATTCTACTAGATCAGTTTCAAAAAACACAAGAGATATCCGAAAAATATTCAAATATCGCACTAACCCAGATAAAATGTGCGGGCATCCTAGAAAAACAAAGGAAAACCCCTCCTCGTCTAAAAACATCGAAAATAAAAGGAACAAATTCCAAATTAAAAAGTGTCACCAGCAGAATGGAGGTTAGGTTTTTCCCCGAAGCAACGCAAGCGGTGTCGATTGCAATGGGTGAAATTTTCGATCGCTTTGTTATATGCTGGATTGGTGTCGAAACGAATTTTGCGTCGTACTAGGTTTTTTTACCTAACCGGCTCTTTCTAGGTTTTGTTTGGTACGCTGTTGTCGAAATTCGTTAGGTGTTGGTATTATTTTAAAGCCAAATAGTTTGTCGAATAGCAAATGCTAATTTTATTAATTTTGAATAAGTAAAATTCATCAACCCTCCCTAGAATGGTACAGTGGGCCCACTCTCTTTTACCTACTTTGATGAAAGGAAGCTTTTGTCACGGTATAAAAAAGGGCACAAATAATTATCTACGTACAGAACGGACACCCCCTAGTTACGTTTTTAGGTCTTATCATAAACTTATAAACATAAAAAGTTTAATCAATATCGGTCCAGTAGTTTTTGAGTGCTGCAAACAAACTATCTGTTAAAAATAGGTGATTTGGAGCAAAGGGCATCTTCCTTCCGTCGCGTCGTAGTTAGTGTGAAAAGTAAGGCAAATAACGCAAACGCTATATACAGGTTGTTAGCATTACTTTAACAGACGTTTGTTGTAATTATAGTACTCTGTAATGATAATGAACAACTTCCCCAAAAGAACGTACGGTAAATTCTCCAAAACAAAAATATTTTATTTTCATACAAACGTTCAATCAGATGAATTATCTTCTTAGGGAAATTTGTTCAGTAGGGTCCTTCTTAACATACTGACATTTAAGTTTCAAAAAGGATATAGAAGGTTTTTTAATAATTTAGTATATTTTGTAGGTAAATATTTTCAATGTACAGACTCACACATTTCTATAATAGTTTTAATTTAGAGTAGATAACTTAAATAAATTTAAGTAACATTTCAAACAGAACAAGATATTAATTGAAGTTAAGCCTATTAGAAGTTAATTTAATTAGTAGTATCGATTGTCTTCGTTTCAACTAAAGACTGAGCTCATCTCAGAGAGATAGTTCAATCAATGGGATTAATATCTAATATTAATTTAATTCAGTAGCATAATCTACGATACTCTTAATTGACTGATCAAAATAAATTATTTTCTTTATGAAGCTTCTCTGAGAGCCAGTTAAGACTGACTTACCTAATCTTGTGTGAATAGGGTCCGCGTGATGGAGTACGGCTTACTCTCTCTCACCCTTATAAGTCCGCGTTCAGATGATCCACGCCCGCCACACGCTTTCCCTGCGCCTGTCACGCGGTATCCCCGCGCTCACAACGCGTCGTAAAAAGTGCTTGCAATTTGAGTCTTATGACACGATATTAAATCGCGTATTGTATTTTGACGAGAGGTCGCGAGGCGAGCGCGTGGTGGGTGCGAGCCAGGTGCGGGGCGGGTGCGGAGAGGGTGCGGTGCGGGTGCAGGGTGGGGCGGGTGCGGGGCGGGAGCGAGGCGGGCGCGGGTGCTCTATAATAAATCTCGTATTGTATTTAAGGGGAGCACCCGCACCCGCCCCACACTCACCCCGTACCCGCCCCGCACCCACACTACACCCAGCCCGCACCCGCCACGCGCTAGCCACGCGACCGCTCGTCGAAATACAATACAAGATTTATTATGGTTTCGTAAGACCCAAATTGCAAGCAATGCATTATAGGCCGCGGTGCGAGCGCGGGTTGAGCGCGTGGCGGGTGCGGGGCGGCCACTTAATTGTCAAGGTTCAGGTCAAATCACTAAAAATCTCTCAACGCTCTACGAAGTCTTACAAAAATCAATAAATCATAAACGTCCATGATGAACAAAAGGGAACAAAATGGTCCTGTGCCTATAAGTACGTACATAAGCTCACGATCGTTTTCCATTTCAGTCAGGAACATTGCTAAAACTACCAACTACCTTTACAAGCAAGCAGCATAGCAAGATTGTGGCTCCTGGATTAGAATTCGGTATAATTTACCTAGAGGCAACTAAGAAATGAGGTTTCATTTGCAGTGTTTTTGGTTTCGAAAGGCAAAGGTAAACATGAAGAATAAATGGGCGGGGCACATTGAGGGACAGATCGACTCTACTATAAACGTAATATTACTACCGTAAGTGGACCAACACGGTGTGCGAATGAGATTCCGACCTTACCGAAAAACCTACGCGTGCGAAAGAGATTATAATATAATAGCCGTAAAACCACTTTTAAACAATGAAGTCTCGGTTGGTATCCTGTCAAAAAATTATCTCTTATTATTTAATGATTTTCTTTATTATTCATTTTGTATTTTATCAGACAAATATAAAAAATCATTACGGTATCATGTTCTGTGTTAGAATGCAACAAACGAACGAAACGAAACAACGAAACGAAAGAACGAATGTAACTTGTACCAGCAAATCAAATACGGAGAAGATTCAAAGGTAAATACCATTAGTATTGTACTACTTTCATAGTACTTTTTTTCATATATATTATTCTTAAAATTATTTCGTAATATATTCGTTACATGCATTAAACGTCCTATTTTCTAGATATTTTATTATTTCAAATAATTACGTATAAGATCAAAAAATATTGTATACGTGAAAAAGAAACCGTTTCGCATAGAGATTGATTTCCAAAATCTATCACTAAACTGACACACGTATCAATTTCGCACATATTGACATTTCAGTTTCAGTGATGCGATCATGAGAAGATTGTTAGTCTATTACAATAGTATATTAAGTTTATGGATCGACCAAAGAATCAACGTACCCGACATAGCTCGAAGAATTGATAAACTCTAGTGAGCACATTGCTCATAGAGCAGATGGCCGATGGGGCAGAAGAGTTTTCAGAGTTTGTTTGTTGCCTTATTTTGTGCCTCTTGTATTTTTATTTCTGTATTTTACTGTTTATGTTTTGGTGTAAAATAAAGTATATTTGATTGATTGATTGAGTTTTCGCAAAGCGACCGCGTATCGAACACTATTAAGTTTATGGATCGACCGAAGAATCAACGTACTCGACATAGCTCGAAGAATTGATAAACTCCAGTGAGCACATTGCTCATAGAGCAGATGGCCGATGGGGCAGAAGAGTTTTCGCATAGCGACCGCGTATCGAACACGACAAAATAGTGAAGGTAGCAGGAACCTGTAGGATGAAGGCGGTGCAAGACCGGATGGCGATTTTTGTTGCAGCCCTATGTCCAGCAGTCAACGTCTTTCAGCTGAGATGACGATGAACATGACGAGCAAAACATTTATCTTCACCAATACCAATACAACACGCGAGAAAGCGAAATATACAACAAAAGTATAATGTTACTCTTATCTATTTTCTACAAAGAAAATATTTTTCTCAAGGCCAAGTGTTCATATTTTGTTTTCTATTTTTTTTTCTGCAGACACCAAACAATTGCGGCATTTATGGTGTGTGACAAACAGTGGGAAGAGTAAATATGACAATAATAGTCGCCAGGAATAGCGCCTGGAGGGGATTTAGACGCTATTGTATAACGTAGAACTATAAATACACATTATATTATGCGAAAGTGTTATTTACTTAGCTACGTAATGTAGGGAAGGGTTGTGTACAAACTAAAACAAACTCGCATGTTTAAGTAAACACAGTTTTGTACGAAATAGCTCTATCATTTTTTTCAGTTCCCATTTATGTATGTTCAATAGTTGATGGGAGTATTGATTGCATTGTATATTTAAGATATGGTTAATGCATTTCTGTTTGAATGTTTGATTGCATACGCATAAAATAAAAAAATATTTTTCTATTCGGATGAGATATTTAAAAAAACAGGATTTACCTAGAAGTCATAGTTTATAATTATCTTCATCGTAATCTGCTCACATAAGCAGAATTTTTTTATACAGTTTTATAACATAAAACAAAGTCGCTTCCCGCTGTCTGTCTGTCTGTCTCTATGTATGCTTAGATCTTTAAAACTACGCAACGGATTTTGATGCGGTTTTTTTTAATAGATGGAGTGATTCAAGAGGAAGATTTATATATTAGCATTGCACCCGTGCAAAGCCGGAGCGGATCACTGGTATAATATATAAGTTAATGATGATTATAAAAGGTGTTAATAAGAATGAAAAACTGTCACCTTACTTACAGAATCCTCTTACCTCCATTTTATTGCTGAATTGTATCAAAACTTATCAATACATTGGTTCAAGTATATTTCAGCTTACTTTTTTATGCCAAAAATATTGTTAATAAAACTCAGTTCTAATCATCGATATTGTAACAATCATCCAATAACGTACAAGATGAATCATTACAGAAATTGTAACAAAAAGAAAACAATCACATCTGGGTTACGAATGACTAATCGACGATGTCCAACTTTTTCACAATCCTGTAACAAGGCTTACCTTAACAACTTAATAATGAGATTACGGTAGGACCACTGCAAACCAAACAACCATGCCATTGCCAAACAATAAATTAAAGAAACCTACTACGCACATTAAAATTGTTTTAGTTTCAAAAGTTTAACTTATTACTGCAAAAATTTATATTAGAAAAAATTTGCTGTATTAAGTAAAAAGATTTCGAGTGACGACCGCGTACCGGAAAGCGCAGAATGAGTAGGTCCCCGTCAAGGTGGACCGACGACGTGGTGAAGGCGGCGGGAGCCCGTTGGATGAGGGCAGCGCAGGAACGGTCGTTGTGGCGATCCTTGGGGGAGGTCTAATGAAAATTGGACGAACATCGGCTGAGATGAAGATGATGATTTATAAAAATGTATTGGTAGATGGAATAAATCACAAGTATAGTGATAAAAACCCCCGACGCTTAAAACAAACATTTAAAAAGTTTAAAATAATTCAGTCACCTATTATTTCTTATGTATGCAAATCTCTCTTTTTTATTCGACTATGCAGTTCCCGACACAATAATTGACCTAAAATATGTTTTAGGTATTCAATAATTTTTTTTAATGAAAAGACCATTTTAATCAATTTCATATTTTGAACCATGTGCCAAGTAATTACTGATGTTTCACGACGCGATGCGCAGCGTGAGCGACGCTCGGTTAGTTAGTATACGCCTTTCTGCACTTTACTTATTTTCGTACCTCAACTAAATGTCAGAAGCTAGGCGAGAAGTACACCACTTGTCCTTATTTATGACATGCCATTTTCTTTCCTAATATCTTTATTTTTTTCCGTCCATAGTTCCGTAAAGTGCCCTCATAGCGAGAAAGTCGGAAATTAGAGGAAACGAATTGGTAGGATTTGGTTCTAGTGATTTGTGAGCGCGTGTGCTGTTTTAGGAGTTTTTGCGAATGGTCTGATTTTGATGTGTTTTTGTTTTGTCTGTTTAAAAAAAAATGTTCTATTTATAACGAGCGTTAACCCGCGACTTCGTCCGCACAAATTATATACCAGATTTTATGTCAGATCATAAGCTATCAAACAAAAAAAATTTAATCAAAATCGGGTCAGAAGTTTTTGCGTGATACTCGCTCAAACAAACACACAAACAAACAGACAGACAAAAAATCTAAAAATTGGTGAAATGGAATCAGGGACACCTAAAAACCATACCGTAACTTTTTTTTTGTTAATATCTTCAATTTACAGACAAACTTCCTGTTACAGTTTTATAATAGTACTAGCTTTTGCCCGCGACTTCGTCTGCGTGGACATGTAATTTTGTCTAATGTCTCGTCTAAGGTCATGAAGGTCATGGTCCGAACCAAGTCTAGGAATCCTGGCATGTAACATTAGAATGGATAGATAAAGGAATGGGCTGATAAAAGACACAGGCTAGAATGCTCTGGCCTCTCGGGTCTGCAACACTGCAGGAAATTCATCAGCAATCTTCTTATTATCGTGTGGGCAAAGCCCTGGTGTCAGAGTATAACAAATATAACAACACGAATCCCACAGTTCATACTGAACAACAGCAGGAGCAAAGCTCGTGCCGTCGTCGTCATAAACGTTACACTGCAGGGCACAGGCCTCCCTCAGGGAGGATGTATGGCCATTAGTCCACGTGGCGTGCCCAATGTACTTACATGAAAGTCTACAAAATAGGCTTAAGTATTTCTTTCATAACCATGAAGGTCCTGGTGAACTATTTTAAGTAATATTTCATTTTAAAGATTTTTTATAAAACCTGCTCTATATCCCAAAAATTCCTCCCTAAACTTAAAAACAAAAGTTTCAGTTTTGATACACATTTTTTTAAGACTTATCCATCGCTTCAAAAGGTGGTGGGTTCAAAAACCAGTGGAAGGTATTGAAAAGGATGTAGACAGAAACAACAATAAAAAAACTTCCTTTACCAAACAAACCATTCAGCATGCATCACAACGAAAAACATTTTACTATTCAAATGTCAAAAAATCTTTTCAACCTCCCCAGGCGACCCCTAGAAATCTAATTACACTTTTGTGAGCTTTCTCCTGTATGACGGATTTCCGCTGCCGACGCCGTAGCCCGCCTTAAAATGATTTCACTCGAAATCTGTCTCAATTTCAGACCGTTTCAGCCAGCCTCGCAATTTCGTTCGTATTATATTGGATAAGGTGCTATTGCTAGAGAAAGAAAAAAAAAGTTTAAAGCGTCTGCGAATATTGAAGGTTTTTTCCTCGACATATTGCGTTTTTCGCTTCTTGCTGCGGTTGTTTTGTACAGTCATTATGTGAATGGGAGTTTTAAAGAAGCATTTTTAAATACAAGCAGCGGTAAACACGAACTTATGAGAGTGTATGCATATAGCAACATGTTCGTAAATGCACATAACGACTTACTATTTTAGGCTCAAATTTTTTGGGTTTTATAAAAATTCTGAGAAGGGTTTTAATTTAAAACTAAAATAATTTCCATATATAAGGTCTAACAAAATTAGCTGAAACTATTTTAAGGGGATTGTCAGACCATCAAACTGAACAACTTTCTCTATGGGACCAATATCGAAATCGCGAAAAAAAAATCTTCTGTCCCATACATTTAGGTCGAGTACGTTTTTATGGAACAGCTGTTATTGTATTCCCTAATGGTCCCATAGAGAAAGTTGTTCAGTTTGATGGTCTGATCATCCCCTTAAAATAGTTTCAGCTAGTTTTGTTAGACCTTATATACAGGGTGAAGTCGAGAATATCTGACAAACTTATAAAGGTGGTTCTACTACTACTTTAATATTTTGTTTACTTTCCACACAAAGCTGACCTCGCGCGTCAATTTGGTTGGAAACCCAATTTTCATACAGTAATCATCTTCATGCATTCGCTGCTTAGCTCAAAACAATGATACTCGCGCTGTGCTAACACAGTGGAATGCTATTCAATTCTGACTCACCGGGCGATTCGTGCGCACTACGACGTAGGTCAGCAGTTAATGTATTAAAAGTTCGTCGAATGATTTTTATTTCACCTCATTAACTTTTTTCAATGAACCTATTCCTTATTATTATACTCTTTGACCTACAAAAATAGCTATTACCTCATGTACCCATTTTGTAAGCATCAAATTAGATATTCACCTAAATTTCTATAAAGCTTGATTACAGGCGACCTATTTAAACGTACTCACTTAAAAATAGATCTCTTATTGACAGCCTTGTTTTCCGTGCGTACACAGAATTTTGCCTTTCGTAATTCAATTTAAGACATGGATTTCAAGATTAAGGACTACTCTCGAATAGCACCATTTATTTATATTTACGGTATATGTCTGCGTTAAAAGCAAGGAAACAAGATTAGGCTGGTAAATGAAATTGAAATGGGGGTGACATCGAACTAATTTGGGAAGAGAAAATGTGTTTATTTAAAAATGTGTGCGAGCATTTTACATTTTGTCTGGAGTCAGGCTATAGGATTAGCATTTTACAAGGGGCTTTTAAGTTATGGGACTGGTGCAGTTGGACTTTTGAATACTGTGAATTTTCCGAACTTAAAATTCACAGAGTGTAAACTTAAATGCTTTACAAACTCAAAAGGAACCATCGAACTTAACAGCTTTTACTACGGGATCATCTTTGAAAAATTAAGAAATAAAAATCTGTTTGATACATTCCGATCTTGTATGGAGTATTGCTGCCACGTGTGGGATGGCTCAGTCAACTAGCCAAACTCGACTCGGTTGAACGCAGAGCCAGGAGGCTCATTGGCGACACTAAGCTGGTGGAGCGCCAGCTTCAAAGCCTAACCCACCACCGCAGAGTAGCCTGCTTGTTGGTCTTCTACAGAGTGTACTTCGGTGACTGTCCCCAGGAGCTGCATGATTTCATTCCGCCTTCCTTTTTCTAGTATCGGACATCCAGGCGCACCGCGGGATATCACCCATTCTTCGTTGACATCCCACATATTCGCACTAAGCATCTTTTATAATCTTTTATAATGCGCACAGCCAAGGAGTGGAATGCTTTGCCTGCGTCAGTATTTCCGAACGCTTACAACCCTAATTTCTTTTAAGTACCAGTGAATAGGCTTCTTCTGGGTAAGCTGGCTACATCTTCGATCCCATCTTTGTCCTGAGGACTAGATTGAGGTCAAGAGCGAACTCATCTTTTATTAAAAACAAAAATTTGGTTAGCTATTGAAATTTTCTACAGAACAGACTTTTTTTCGCTATTTCGGTGTCGGCTGCTGATGATGACGTGCGTCTAAGGCGACTCGTTTCAAATATCCCAATCATACTTGCATTTCATGTCTTAATCTACTTTTAATCACGATGATGATAATCATCGCACTAACCACAAAGGGCTACGCCATGAGCATGACTAACTAAGTATGAGCATAGGCGTTTAATTTTCTAAAGACAAACCACAATCCAAGTCTCTATACTAATAAATTGAGTAAGTCCCCAGCTTACCTATTTGCTGAAAACCGTTAAAGGAATTAGTGGCTATTATATGCCTTAACGACTCACTTTTGTATTGAAACTCCAATAAAAATGTCGTTTTGTTATTTTATTGTAACCGTATATCTTCTTTAGGTTGGAATTAATAGCTTCAATTGTATCAAACGTCGGTAGTTTGAGATTAACTCGCTTGTTTTAGGTAGGTGTTTGCTTTTCTTATCGGGATGGTTAGGTGGCTAGTAGCATCGAATTTCGTGCTGGTGGCGGTTTGAACCCAGCTTGAAACAGACTCGTATTGACGAGTTTTTAGAATAGGATATTTTCAAAGAAAGCAAACATTGTTAGCAAGCCTTTGTGCAAAATTTCAAGACAACAATAGTGTATAACCAACTCTTCATCATTATTCTTAAGTGGAATTTGCTCTGCAGTGGGATCTTACAGGTTGTTACTTACTTAAATTTTTTTAAACGGACCACGAGCTCTCTGCCTATCATACTGCACTAATTTAGAACAGTGCTGAAGCCAAGATAAGCCGAAGCCAAGAAAAAGCCCATTTTGAATTTTAAAAAAGTGCTTTTGGAATGTTAATGTTCTGAATAGGTATGATATATTTTATAACATGTGTAAACATTTTAATATAATAATAACCTCAGGACGCGAAAAAAAAAATGTCGTCCCATAGATTTCATTTGGGTAGGTACAGCAGTTTTGTATGAAACAGCAGATTTTTCTCACGTTTCTTGAGGTAAGCTCCGTAGTGAAAGTTGTTCAGTTTGATGGTCTGGGTTCACCGTTTAAGTTTGCGGAGGGTTGTCCCTTGTATATCAAATTAGGGGGATGTATAGTAGATTTCCTCATTATGTTTTTGAAATAAAACCAGTGGTGTTAAACATTGGAAATAAATTCCGAAAATTTATGACGTTAGACATTAACTGAAAAGAAGAAAAATTAAAAATAATATTGCAGCCGAAGGATGACATTCATGTTCGCATGTACAGGGTGATATGCCTCGACCATAAAAACGTACAGTCAAAAATCCACAACAGGCTTCGTCATAAGAGAATACATATAAATATCCACGTTTCGTCAGCAAAATAATAAATAAACCGAAAATCCGAAAATCTCATAGTTTAATTCTGTTGCAGGCTGGGATTGAACCCCCGGCGGAAGGTAAAGCTACTAACTTAACTGAACCGCAAAGACCTCCTCTCACGAATAATGGTGAGAGGAAGTGGGCCATCTCCACCATGCGCGCCCAGTGCGGATTAGTGGAAGAAAAATAGTTACATATAGGAACTGCCATCTATCAGAACCATCTGAGACCAACTGCATAAGTTGCCTTTTAAAGCACTGGAGAATAGGACAGTTTTCCGACTTTTTACATATTTGTCTGATCCGCCCCACCCATACACCTCGGCGACTAGCGTGCGAAAGAGACAACTGCAGCTCGGACCGATTTTATCCACATAAAATCGACGAAATCAGCATTTTGTATTCCCCTGTTTTCTCATCCAAAACTAAACCGATTTTAATAATTCTTTCAAGAATGAAATAAAAAGATGGCTATGTCTGTATGTTTTGCTTTATTTGTTGAGGATTTCGTCCAATTTGTATGCTGGATGTCTGAAAAGGGGCTGTAAAATTGGTTATTTTCGATGGTCCCTAGTTCTTACAGTAATTAATTAATGCAAAAAGGCAAAACATAAGCGGCCCGGTAGCACAGTCTGTAGTGAACCTGCCTGCTGTGCCGAGGGTCGCGGGTTCGAGTCCCGTAAGGGACAAATATTTATATGATGAATATGAATATTTGTACCCGAGTCATGGATGTTTCTATCTATATATGTATTCTATATCGTTGTCTAGTCATCATAATACAAGTCCAGGTACTTTAAAATGTAACTAGATAATTTGTGTAACAATGTCCGAGATATTTATTATTATTATTATTATAAGGACATAGGGGGGCTAACATAGATTGTGTGGTAAAAAACGTTTTGCTCTAGTGTCATTATCCAGGGACAAAACAGGGGAATACGTTTGTATGGAAAAAACGGTACCCGCCTATCCTCTTAAACGACCAACCATCCAAAGACTAACCGGACCTGCGGCCGTAACACTTAGACTTACAGAATCCAGCCTAGCTAGCATGTTACAAGTTATACGGTTATTTATATCACGCCTTTTATCTCGTTCGTTCGCGCGCAAATAGAAAGGGAGCGAAGGTGTGATAGCGCTGTATCATGGTGGCATACTACGTCGGCAGAACCCGTAATACGATGCTGGCGATTAGGCTATATCACGCTTGTTGTCTAGATTGTTCGCGTACAAACAGAATGAGAGCTGAGGCGTGATAGCGCTATATCATGCTACCATGCTACGGCCGCTGACTGACGTTGCTTCAGTGATCGTTTCTAATCATAGAGAAAGACGTAACTCGCGGGGCGTTGACACGAGTTACGTCTTTCTCTGTTTCCAATATTGAAGGTCCACCCGAGCCGAACATTGTAATGCCTCAATAATCTCCTTTCAATATAATCTTACCAACAATGAAGTTAATAAGGTACATAATAATAATATCGTTATCATCTAGCTAGATGAAATCCCCTTTCTTCAGCTATAATCGGATTAATTTATCAATCTTGTTCACTGGATTTTCATAGGTTTTTCCTCGTCTCTATTATGAATAAATGGTTTGATATTTTTATTTTTAGGGTTCCTTACCCGAAGGGTGAAAAAGGGACCCTATTACTAAGTCCTTCCGTCCATCCGTCTGTCTGATCTGTTCTACATATTTAGGGCTGTAACTTTCGAATCGTAATAGCTAGAATGTTGAAATTTTCGCAGAATGTGCGTTATTTAGGCGCACTTGCTTACTAATAATATAAATATAAAAATGTTAAAAGTTAAAGGTTAACAAAAATTTTATCAACGTTTTTTTTCTTCTCGCTCTATCGTTAAAACGGTAACACCTGCAAGCGTCGATCTTGGAGCGATTATAGAGTAAACTCTACAGTAAAACAAAACAAATAATAAAAACCGGCCAAGTGTGAGCCGGTCTTGCGATAAAGATCCCGGAGAAAATAAAACTTTTTAGTATGTTACTAATTATGTTGTATGGTGGTGTGGTACGGAACCCGCTCGGTGCGCGAGCAGCCCGACTCGCACTTGACCGGTTTTAGTAATTGTAACTCAGTCCTCAATGTTTCGACATCTTCTTCAATAGCTAATCTTCTTCTCTACTTCTAATAACGACACCCTTTCCCAAAAATGCTAAATAGATTATGATTATGTTGTTTTTCCAAATAAATTTAATTATTACCATGTTTAAACATGGCTAAGTACATGTTTTAGTGTTTGTAATTATTATTTTAATATCATCATCATCATCTCAGCCGATGGACGACCACTGCTGGACATAGGCCTCCCCCAAGGATCGCCATAACGACCGGTCCTGCGCTGCCCTCATCCAACGGGATCCCGCCGCCTTCACAAGGTCGTCGGTCCACCGTGTGCGGGGCCTACCCACGCTACGCTTTCCGGTACGCGGTCGCCACTCGAGAACTTTTCGGCCCTATCGGCCATCGGTTCTGCGAGCAATATGCCCCGCCCACTGCCACTTTAATTTAGCAATTCTTTGGGCTATGTCAGTTACTCTGGTTCTTCTCTTCATTTCTGATTCGATCTCGCAGGGAAACTCCGAGCATAGCCCTCTCCATTGCTCTTTGGGTGACTTTCAGCCTTATTATGAGGCCTTGAGTGAACGACCACGTCTCTGTTCCATATGTCATCACTGGCAACACACACTGATCGAAGACTTTCGTTTTAAGACACTGCGTTATTTGGGACGTGAAGATACTACGTAGCTTCCCGAACGCTGCCCAACCGAGTTGGATTCGACGGTTGATCTCTTTCTCGAAGTTGGACCTACCTTATTATAATTATTATTATTATTTTAATATAATGTTTTAGAACTTATGTTTTTTGTTATAATTTCTCTATTGTTATTATAATCGTAGCAAAAACATTTACCATCCCAAAGGGAACACAACCCTGACTAAATAATGATGTATGTAATCTAAACACAGCCTGTAGACATCTTAATAAATCTTCGCCACAATATTCCAACTTCACCCGTACATCTCTTAATTTGACTTTATTATCCACATTTAATTCCATATTTTATCCCGTCTCAGTACAGTTGGAGAAATCTCGCCTGGCGCCAAGATGTGTGGATCTAATTAACGCATCTGTCCTTCACTGTGACACGTCTCTTTCCATTAATCAGCGGCGTTCACTGTATAGGACTTAATCAGACTCTGTCGGCGATCGTCTTGCGGAATTACTTCTGGAACTCGTATGGTTGTCACTCTGTGTTGCATCTGGGTTTGGACGAGTGATTGTAGTTCCCACTATTTTGGATGAAAATGTCGTATACATTATACAAGGTATAAATTTAAATGTGTTGAATATTTTAGGGGATGAATCAGACTATCAAACTGAACCACTTTTACTACGGAGTCACCATTAAAATCGCAAAAAAATCATCTATCCGTACAACAACAAAACAATCTCCTATCAGCATTTTGCTTGATATTTCTCAAATTTCTTAAGTACGTCAATAGTTTATCCAAATCTTGCAACTGAGCTGCCTCGGCGCCTAATCTTACTGAGCGATTATCAATGCCGTAAAGTGCACAGTCTAAGGCGCGTTTACCAGTTATAGAACATCTATTTATTAACGCTATTTTATACTATTATAAAACTGTAACAGGAAGTTTGTCTGTACATTGAAGATATTAACAAAAAAAAAGTTACGATATGGTTTTTAGGTGTCCCTGATTCCATTTCACAATTTTTTGGATTTTTTGTCTGTCTGTTTGTTTGTATGTTTGTTTGGGTGTTTGTTTGTTTGTTTGTTTGAACGAGTATCACGCAAAAACTACCGATTTTGAAGAAACATTTTTTGTTTGATAGCTTATGATCTGACTTAAAGTCTGGTATATAATTTGTGCGGACGAAGTCGCGGGTTAACGCTCGTTTGTCATAAAAGTAGTCTTCTAACAAGTCGCCGAACCGTGCGCGCTTAGGTAACATATCACTCAACATCTGGCCATAGTTTTCTTTTGAAGGAAAAGCGGATAGTAATTTGGACTGCTACTCCCTCCAAGCAAAGAGCACAGAAGGCAAACCTTCGTACCATCTTTTAGCTACACCTTGTAGTTTGGGTAGGGCAAAGTGAATTACTTGTTGTTCGGTCCACCCATATGTATAGTTGTACATTCGTCATCTGGTCATTATTAGGGTCGAGTAGCCATGGACGGACGTTTTGTATGAAACACTTTTTTTATACTACTAGATATTATTATTCGTGTGAAGTGCTACTAGTCTAGTTGCAGTTAAGATATTTACTTTACCATTAAAAGAGACTGGGCGTGAGTGGCCTATGAACTAATAACGATGGGAGTGTTGTATATTTGTTGGGAGATGAAACCTCATCACTCATAGAAAGGCCCATCAAAATCGGCTCCGAGAATTTTGAGAAAATCATGTTCCATTTTATTATGAGACGAGCGTTAACCCGCGACTTCGTCTGCACAAATTATATACCAGATTTTAAGTCAGATCATAAGCTATCAAACAAAAAAAGTTTCATCAAAATCGGTTCAGTAGTTTTTGCGTGATACTCGTTCAAACAAACAAACAAACACACAAACAAACAGACAGACAAAAAATCCAAAAATTGGTGAAATGGAATCAGGGACACCTAAAAACCATATCGTAACTTTTTTTTTGTTAATATTTTCAATGTACAGACAAACTTCCTGTTACAGTTTTATAATAGTATAGATTTAGACACTCTCAGCGTATTTTTAGTACAGAGACTGCATTCACTTGACCACGGAGAAGCTTAATCTCCATGGTTTTGTCGCTAGCCATCACTCACGTCATTCCAAACCAATGTCATGTTATGACAATCCATTGACAACCATTTGGTATGATATGTGTGACGGCTAGCGACGGGACCATGAAGTTGAAGCATCTACATTTTACACTATTTACAAAAAATACGCTGAGAGTAACTAAAATCTCATAGTAAAATGTAAAATAGTAAAATGAAACATGATGTTCGCGCCGTTTGTACCACCGTCGCATCGCAACAGCGCGGGGCGCGGGGTGCGGGGGACAGTGGCCAGCCTGCGCCGGCGAGCCTCGAGACTCTTTCTATTCGCTCCGGACCATAGATTAATATGTATATTGGATATAGATAGGTAACTCGCCTTGAATTTTAGGACGTCCTAATTGCGTTGCCGCTTATTAGCACTAGGGGGCGCCACATTATGAAATAAATTGAAAAAGATGATCAGCCGACACGAGGATCGAACCTTAGCTACCCGGATCGTAAGCCGATTGTCTAGATCGCTAGACCAACTAGACAGTGATTAATAAGGGCGAAATCTCTCACTACTACAGCGCTGCGCGTGAGGTGTAGTGCGCTGTTACTCCGATATGAACCCTAGTTCAACACATAGTGCTTCGAAACATAACTGATAGATGGCGAAAGCTGTCTATGGAAAATCAGCGTTCCACTTAGTTTTTTACTAAGATAACATAGCATGCTCCGGACAGTGTAAGCAACCACACCGTTTTCATTGCTTTCCATCCGAAATTAAAATCATAAACTATGGCATTTGTTCTCTAATAATTATTCATTCAACCAAATAGTTTCTTTTAATTTAACCTTATGTCCTCCCGAACACATGATTTTCCCAAAATCCTCGGAGCAGATTTCGATGCGCCTTTCTATGAGTAATGAGGTAAGGTCACCCATCAATTATACAATATTCCCATCTTTATTGGTTTATAGGTCACTCTCCATATAAAGTTGCCCACTCTCTTTTATTACAATTTTATTATGTTATTACTAAATCTGTTTAAATTTCACCGTCTTATAAATGGAATGTTTTAATGTCCCTCATAAATCAGTTTCTTTTTTCACTACGCAACTAGTTTTATTTAATAGACGACATTGCATTACTTTGAAAGATTAATTTACGAGTACACAAAAAGAAATTAAAAACCTTTTATACAGTTTCAAAATTAAACCGATTCTGTGACTATTAATTTTGTTTTTCATCTACCTAATATTTAAATCTCAATCTAATTACTATTGAAGTAAAATTTTTCTCTTTGATGTATTCGTCCAGATTACAGAGTTTGAAAAACTTTCCCAACATTGTATTGTTAGACTTCAAATAATTCATTCATAAAAACATGAAAAGTTTCTCAGAAATATTTAGAAGACATTTTTTATTTGTAAGTTTTGTTAGTTTTGTTTTTTCTTTAGGTTAATCGTTATGTATATAGAATAAATATTATTGAATTATTAAGATAACCATCTGGTGCCCGCGACTTCGTCTGCGCTTCGTCTGGACAATTCACACAATATCTTTATAAATTGTAGCCTATGTGTTATTCTGATGTATAAGCTATATTATTGTGAAGTTTCATTAAAATTCATTCAGTAGTTTTACGTGAAAGTGTAACAAACATCCATCCATACTTACAAACTTTCACGTTTATAATATTAGTAGGATATCTCATTATATTTTAAGTAAATCAGATTAAATCTGGCCATTTGTGTTGAGTCATTTATTTTTTTAAATAGCTACACAAACCAACATCAAAATCGCGAAAAAAAAACAGCTGTCCCATACATTTGACTCATGAAGGTTTGCAGTTTTGTATGGAAGCGCTGATTTTTTTTCGAGATTTCGATGTTGGTGCCCTAGAGAAAGTTGTTCAGTTTGACTGTCTGATCATCCCCTTAAAAAAGTGTCAGCATATGAAGAAAGACCCTGTATAGTTAGGTACTTAATAAATAACGCATTTCAATTTACATCCTGTAGATTATTCTTGCGAAAAATCTATGTGATATACAGGGTGTAACATTACACCCTAGTAATACTTAAGGGGATGCTTCTGACCATCAAACTGAACAACTTTCACTATGGAGCCAACACCGAGAAAAAATAAAAAAGATCAGCTGTCCCATACATTTGAATCGAGCCCGTACTGAAGCTTTGTACGAAACCACAGAGAAATATTCAATACTTTTTATTTGCACACTGAAAACAACGCTGACGAGCTTTGACTATTTATTATAAGGACTAGCCTTGCGGTAGCATTTCCCTCTGCCACGGTATAAGAACAAATGATCATGTGCATTTACATTCAATTTTATACCTTATCATTAAACGAGAGAGCCTATAATTGCGAAACAATAACTTAGAACTTAGAACGTTTGGGGTTCACACGAGATTACTTTTCATGATTTTTAACAATAAAAATTTGAATCAAAAGTTATGGGGAATAAAATCCAAAGTTGCGGATTTCACGTTACCTCGCCCCCCGCAAAAAGTGGCAGAAATGTTTGTTAGTAGAATTACACGCGTAACCAGTCCCTATACAACGTGTTAATGAATTAACGAAAAACGTAGTTTGTTTAGAATCGAGAGCAGAATCGAATTATCATGGTTTCAACATGGGTAATTTTTTTCGAAACATTAAATAATTTGTTTGTAAAATTTAAAATTTACTGAACCCGATGTCAACCCACCGCACGGGCACACTCACCCTACTTACTACCAAAACAAGATTGTTAAAATGTATCCATGAGTTCGTTAGCGCTTTCATTCATTACTGAAATGATAACAAATCATTTTTGTCTCAAAACTTAAAGTGCGAATAACTTTAAAGTTTAACTATCAAAATAATGAAACTATAGTTTCAATTTAATTATTTTGTTATAAATCAGTTGGGGTATATGAGGTTTTGCGCTAATTTATTAACACGTTGTATAAGTAGTCAAAGCCGACGAAGGTGACCAAATATTTTCTTTATTGAATAGTACCTATGCAACAAAGTAATCTGCATTATTGATAACTTGGACATTATTTATTAAAGGAAAGGGAAAGGTCTTCCTGTCCAAACACGCGATTGATCTCCCTTTGTTACCGATTCTCCTATGGTGACCTTATCTAACCAAATTTCAAGATTTTTTAAACTATAGAACCAAAGAAATTTTAAATGCTCTCTTGATAGCATTGACAGATTCTCATACAGGGACACTTTTTTAAGGGGATGCTCAGACCATCAAACTGAACAAATTTCTCTACGGGACCAACATCGAAATCGTGAAAAAAATCTGCTGTCCCATACATTTGGCTCGAGTAGGTTTGCAGTTTTGTATGGAAGAGCTGATTTTTTTTTCGCGATTTCGACGTTGGTGCCATAGAGAAAGTTGTTCAGTTTGATGGTCTGATCATCCTCCTAAAAAAGTGTTAGCATATTAAGAAGGACCCTATACATGGTGCAAGTGACAGCCTAGCAAATACTGAAACGGTGAATTCAGACCATCAAACTGAACAACTTTCACTATGGAGCCACCCGCAGGAACCGCGAAAAAATATCAGCTGCCCAATAGAAAATTGATGTACATACCTATTTCTTTTGGAAAAATGTTTCACACTGCCAATTAAAAGTATTTTACTCATATTATCATTTTCTTTCACCAAAAAGCCAGTGGCTTATACTACAAAATAAAACTCATTCCTAATTAAAACTCATTTGTAAATGAAGTCAAGGCTCACAATCCCTTTACTCTTAAAAGTTGAGATAAATAAATAGTAATAATCTTAAACATTGCTAGTGCTATCCGTATGGCGAAGTACTGTGCTGGAAAAATTTAGAATGACTTGCCATCGAATCGATAGAAGAAGATATTAAACATTGTCACACAGATTATCTAGTACCATTTAAGGGCCTATGTCGAAAAATAATTGAAGTGAAATGGGCGTGTGATAGCTTATATTTTTGCCTGATGCGAGAGAAAAGAGATGGGGCGGCGCGCGCGACTGAAACGACGCAAGCGTAAAACACACTTTATTTTATTGTGATTTTACTATTTATGTAAGTTCAATTCTGCTCTAATTCAATCTTTATCTTTCAATTATATCTTTCAATTCTTCTCAAAATTTGTAAAAAATTTATCTCTTTTTTTTTAAATCAAGTCTCGTGTTTCTATTATTCACCGTTTAGCAGTTCCAAGCGTTTATAAATAAAAACGGAGGCTACTTTGGCTTGTTTTTCTATCGAGAAAATGTGTCTTAATTGTGTTTTGGCTCTAATCAAAACTTTAATTATATGTTCAATTTACACATATCCGCAATTCATACTCCTACTATTAGTACTTCGTGATATATGACGCTTTGAAGAATCCTATTTTTTTCACATATCTTCTTAAAGAACCAGAATTGAGCCCGGATCTGTATTGTGATGTCTAGACAACACGGTATTCTAATACATTATATATATACAAATATCGTACAAATATGCAACACGGTAGTAATTATAGTATTCTGTGATTACTAACCGAGCTAGATTCATCTAGAGTCATCTGGCTGTCATCTAGAGTATCTAAGATAATTAAGACAATTTTGTATTGTTCTCTCATAATTACAACAAATACCTACAGATATAGAATAATTGTGTCACGATCAGTTTGAGTGCCTTGGAAGATTAAACTTATAAATAAAAAGTTTGAAAGTACAACTAGAAATTCTTAAAATTAATTCTGTGATCTGTGCGTATATTTTGCGTGTTTGCGTGTGTCTGAATCTCAGGTAGAATCAATCTTAAATGTCATGCTCAATGTAGAATCTCGGTCAAAGAAAGTTATAAGGCGTCACCATACCCCCAGATTTTAAAACTACATCTGTATAAAAACTCATGTAGTATAGAAATTCTCAATAACAACGCTCGTTACTGCTGTCGACCGAATAACATTGTCAATGTCAACAAAACTTTTACTGGAAAGTCTCAAGTAGTAATTGGAAACCTCTCAAATTAGGTCATGTTGTTTGAAAGCAAATTGGTAAACATCGAGTACCAATATACCGAAAAATAATTGTACCAATCAGCCTAATCATTAGTTTTTTTCTTTAACGACATTGGTCAATATGATAATAATTGATAATTTATACTATTATTAACGTAGGTAATTGTATAAATTTTTGACTATAGAATAGAATAGAAAACTTTATTTTCGACCAACTGAGATCACAATATTGTTGAAAAATTGTGACTATGGACCTCTTCAACTTATAGGGGCAAAAATTTTGAAATAAACTTTTTTTTATTTTTTATTTTATTTTAAAGGGAATTTGATGAGAAAGAACATACAGACATAACTACAGGGTAAACTTTTAGTCAGTGTGAAACCCTTAAGCGTGCATTCTACTTCCTCTACCATCTTACTTCTATTCATCTAACTCTGACACCAGGGCTCTGCCCACACGATAAGAAGATTCATCAAACTGGACAACTTTCACTGAAGAGCCAACTTAAATATCGCGAAAGAAAATCTGCTGTTTCATGTGAAACTGCAATAGATACCTACCTACCCAAATGTTTACAAAATTCTAGTAAAAGTGACTAGATATTTCTCTCCATGACAAGCTTAACTAAAATAAAGAATAATAAAGGTGCCAATTTTACGCTCTTAACATCGTACACCCAACATTCATCTTAAAACCCATTTAAACTGCACCTTAAAGGAAAAGGAGCCTCTTAGCTTTCCACACCTCCACTCCACCAACAAAGGGTAAACCTAAATCATATCTTTACATAATAGAATTCAAACAACACAAACCGAAAAGCGTCAAGCGACAAAAGTTGCACATCATAAATGTTCATCGTCAAACCTTCACAAAGGTACAAAGGACTTACTCTGTCGCCCTCTCACAAAGGGGTAAACACAATGAAAAGAAATAAAGCGCAAATGGAAGCACTAAGTTTATCTTTACCAACAAAATTACTTGTTTTGAACGCACTTAAGGAGTGACTTTGTTTTGTGGTGGCTTTTGTTTGTCAATGATAAGCTTCGACCTCGGATAGAAAGAGTTATGTTCGTCGTAATATTCCGTGAATATCAAATCATTGAGACTTTTCTCTTCTCGTATTCATCCGAAAATTGTCTTTGTATACAAAATTTTACTGCTTAACTCGTAACGGATTTTTGGTGAGTCTTTTAAGTCACTGTTTTATTCTTCATTTTATTTAATAGCGTTGTTGGTCGATCATTTGCAAGACTTATTTTTTCTTTTTTCTTTAACGACATTGGTAATTATGATAATAATTGATAATTTATACTATTATTAACTAATTGTTTAAATTTTTGACTATAGAATAGAATAAAACACTTTATTTTCGACCAACTGAGATCAAAATATTGTTGAAAAATTGTGACTATGGACCTCTTCAACTTATAGGGGTAAAAATTTGAAAAAAATTTTACTGTTTTATTCTTCATTTTATTTAATAGCGTTGTTGGTCGATCATTTGCAAGACTTATCTTTTCTTTCAAAATCTTTGACTAGATTTTATGACAAGATACAAAATTTATTTTTCTTTATAACATCAAAATCGGGTGTCCCTTAGGTTCCATACATTTAAAAGTCATATTTTGAAAATCCATAACAGACATGACATTACGTTAATTCGTATAACAATTAAAATGTTTGATATGAAAATACATAGCATAGTACATGAAAATCCATAACTTTGAAGAAACCTAACATCTGAGGGCATGGAATAGCATTAAGGGATTATAGGATCGACCTATAGGATGATAGTAAAACTGGCATGAATGAATAAAAAATGGTTAATGGTAAAGGGACCACTTTAGCGGTATGGAGTTATTAATATCTCCTAAAACTAGGTAAAATTAGCTACTCATTGAAAAAAGAATCATACTCGTATCAGGCATAACAGGGTGCATTAGACGATCAAACTGAACAACTTTCACTATGGAGCCAACATCGAAATAGCTTATTTTTTTCGCATTTTCAATATTGTTCCTATAGTACCTAAAGTGGTTCAAGTTGATGTTTGATATGTAGGTATATAACGCATTTAAGTTTACACCCTGTGTAGCTTTAACTTTAATTTCTGATTATTAAAATTATGTGTACCTTTTTTACGTTTTTTTAACGTTATTCATATTTACGTTATTATATTCATTTCAACATCATGGATTTTAATGATTATGTGCATAGGCGAGTAACAGCGGGAAACAAAGTAAACGGTGCTCTACATGCCATTGTGGCTAGCCAATTAGTGTCCAAAAAGGCGTGACTTGCTATACACAATGGTGTGTTGGTGCCTACACTTATGTATGGCAGTCATTGTTGGGTATGGCAGAAGAAGCATGCAAGTAAAATTAATGCTGTTGAAATGCGTTCCTTGCGAAGTATGTGTGGTGTGACGCTGAAAGATAGAGTGAGAAATTGTGTAATAAGAGATAAATGTAAATTAAAAGAAGATGTAGTGACAAGAATAGAGAAAGGTATGCTTCGTTGGTTTGGTCATGTGGAGAGGATGAGTGATAGCAGATGTACGAAAGAGATATATGTTGCTAATGTGAGTGAAAGCGTCGGCAGAGGGCGCCCTCGTAGGACGTATGCTGATCAAATCAATTGCGTCCTACAAAAAGGGGAGGTGCGGAGTACTCGAAACCGACGGGCATGTATGAAGAGATGTATGGATGTGCATGAGGCAAAAGAAGTATGTAAGGATCGTAGTAAGTGGCGCGCCCTGGTCTCTGCCTACCCCACTGGGAAAGAGGCGTGACGTTATAGATAGATAGATAGTGTTTTAGGTGTTAACGGTTTTCAATATAGGCATTTTCAATTATAGATTCTAATATAGACCCGTCAAAATCATTACCACAGTATAAGACAGTAAGACGGAGGCGGTCCTGCGTTAAGCGAATATCTCCGAACCCGCGCGTATTTCTGTGTGCTAGGGTACATACAAAGTCGAACATTACCACCACACCACACCATACACAACAAAAAACACAGAAAACCGAGCGGTATTAGCTTCCCGCAGGTCCGCCACCGGCCCGCTTTCCCGCAAAACCGCCTCTGCATGGCCTGGCCTTAACGCCCCCAATTACATAGCAAATATCTACAATATGTATGGATATAGACACTCAAAGCATAAGACCAGACCATCAAGATTCCATGACCTAAATGCTAATGGATTAACCTAAAAGGAAATTAATCAATCCTAGGACTCATCTAGTATATGACATCATTAATTTGGTGGATATCGGGTCAGTACCCGATATCCACCAAATTAATGATGCAGTTTTGTATGGGATAGCGGATTTTTTTTTCATGATTTCAGTGTTGGTCCCATAGTAAAAGTTGTTCAGTTTGATGGTCTGAAGCACCCCTTTAAATATCAGTATAGTTCATCTATATATTTTATAACTATCTTCCAATTAGAAAATAATTCATCACTGTGATGTACTAATAACACAACTTGCTAGTAATTTCAATTATAACTTTCTATTCATATCCCTATTTTGTCACATTCTACACGGAGAAAGAAAACTAGTCGGTTTTTTCCGTTCTATACAGGGTGTAAAAATAAATGGGACACTTATTTGAAGGGGTGCTTCAGACCATCAAACTGAACAACTTTTACTATGGGACCAACACTGAAATCATGAAAAAAAAAATTCGCTATCCCATACAAAACTTCCATCACAACTCGACTGAAATGTATGGGACAGCTGATTTTTTTAATCGCGATTTCGATATTGGTCCCATAAGTTGTTCGGTTTGATGGTCTGAAGTACCCCTTTAAGTAAGTGTCCCATTTAATTTTACACCCTGTTTATTATATCTATGTCACATTTACTAGAATTTTGTATTATACAGGGTGTAAGTGACAGCCTAGCAAATACTAAAACGGTGAACTCAGACCATTAAACTAAACAACTTTCACTATCAAACCTTCCTGAGGAAACGCAAAAAAAAAATCTGCTGTCCCTTACATTTTAGTCGGGTAGGTAGGCAGAAGTTTTGTATGGGACAGCAGATTTTTTTTTGCGTTTCCATAGTAAAAATTGTTCAGTCAAATATATATAGTTTAATACAAAATTGCAAACATAACTCGATTCAAATGTAGCTGATTTTTATTTCGCGATTCTTTATTGATCCGATAGAGAAAGTTATTCAGTTTAATGGTCTGATCATCCTCGTAAAATAGTTTCAGCTAATTTTGTTAGACCTTATATATGGGATGGTCCAGACAAGATAGATATATTTTTTTAGATTGCTTGACAGCAGACTTTTTTTCCGACGTTTCCTCCATAGTAATGTTAATAAGTTACAAACTGAAAAACCTTAGTAATATTTAAAGGGACCACCCCTAGTAGAGTTTACACTTTCACCATGGAGCCAACATCGAAAACACGGGAAAAAAATCAGCTGTTTCATAAAACTTTACTATAAAGAAAAGGTCGAAAAACAATCGTTTAGTTGTATTTTCGGTAGGTAGTGCTAGGTTTTCATTTCATTGTTTTTTTTTTATTACCTATGGTTAGTGTAGAGACTTAAGGTTAAAGCAGGGTCTGCTATCGGGCGCGTCCCCCGGGTGGTGGATAGGGCAATGCCCCGCATCACTGAGATGTGACCACAGGAGAGCGGCGGGTCAGCGTGGCTCGGCTGCGTTCGTTTCTCCACGTGTCCCTCTGCGTATCAGAGGGCACAGTGAAGGAGCAAGGGCGGGCTCTGCGTGTACTCACCGTACCGCAGAGCAGGCTGGGAAGGATTTCCTTCCCCGCCACCACCGAGACAAGGAAAAGTCAATAACACCCGACAGTGAAGTCGTTAAAACCGACGGCGGCGGTCGGCGGTAGCATAACCGCCTTCAGCCTCCCGGTGGCGAGTAGCGGGCGACAGGTGCGGGGGCGCCTCCGCCCGCATTGCACTACTCACTACCCTCGCGGGAAGACATTCTCTGACTCCTCCCTGTGCGGAGGAGCGGCGGGACATCGCCGGTGGGGGACTGGATGTAAAGGCTCTGCTGGTCTCCCAGTTCCCTGCCATCCGGGCGAAGCGGGAATGCCGCTGGGTTATTTTAGTGGGTATACCGGTGACTCGCACCGGGGAGTCCCACATACCCCTCCTGTCCCCCAACGGGGGGGGGGGGGGGGGGATTCGTAAAGCATTTTTTCCCAGCGTCAAAAAAAAAAAATGTTGGGTTGACATAACCTCAGGGTTAAAAGCTCCAACAAAAAACATCTATGTCGGGTAGACATAGACATAGACATATATTTATTGATAATTTTCATTACAGGTCATTAGATACTGCAGTTGTTTGTAGTTAGGTTCTAGTAGTAGTCGTTCGGATGTATGAGCAATAAAACTGGGTGAGTTTGAGGCGAACGAAATATACCAGCAATGGTCACAGTGTTACATAACGAACCTTGCTTGCAGTAGCCCAGCCAACAATAATAATATACCTTTATCACACGTTCAAGGTCCTCTGATCCGGTAATCTTTTCGATGCCAAGCCAGTCTCATAAATCTATGTAATATTTAATGAATCCTGAATTTATCTCACCTGCTTTTTTCCCACATTGCTCACGTTTTTCCGAGAATATTTTGAAACTACGTCTTACCTGTAAAAGAAAAAATTACTAATTAATGTTTCAGTAAAAGAAAACGTATGGCTGCGTTCGTAGGTGCAATTTTGTCTACCTCGTGTCTAGAAAATTTAAGGTTACTGGAAGATTGGGCTCATATTTTAGGTCCATATACAAAACACTCAACAAGTATAAAGGCTGTTTAGCCTTCTTAAGAGGATAGTGAAGCTAACTACAAAAAAGCGAATATGTTTTTACGCTCTCAAACCTTAACTGGTCGTGGTGGCGATTCGTCCTTCGACATAGGCCTCCCCGCCCATGTCCAGCAGTGGACGTCTATCGGTTGAGATGATGATGGTGAATAAGTTATTGATATGATAAATAATCAGGTTTGTGTCTTTTCGTATTGCATTACAAAGTTTGTAGATAAAATATTAACATTTCAATTTCGCATAGTAATAAAAATCATTATCATCATAAGCCTATAAACGTCCCACAGCAGGCAGGGCACAGGCTAACCTCAGGCATTAGTCCACCACGCGTGCCCAATGCGAATTGGTAGACTTCACATATATATCAGAATTTCTTCTTCAGCGTATGCAGGTTTCCTCACAATGTTTTCCTTCACCGCGGAGCAGTCGGTATTACGTACTTAAGTTAGAAAAACTCATTGGTACATGACATGTTGTCCGTGCGGATTTGAACCCCATAATTGAGTGTGCATACCCGTAACGCGCCTATATAATACATTAAAGTAAAATTCAAACCTGTAAACCTAGTAATTGGTGCGCTGAATCAAATTAGATACCTTTCTGTTAGGTTTTAGTAGGGAAAAATGTTTTCACTTTATGTATGGATAAATCCTCTTTATGGAGAAATATAACCTCCACAAAATTACACTCCCAAATTTTCATTTCAATAACCAAGTTCTCCCCTTGTTATACCGAAAACTCATCAAGCCTTTTCATTTTATTCAAAACCGATTACAAAACAATACAAATTGAACAAAAACCGAAAATGTCGACTCGGGTTCAATAGCTAATTTATTTTTCCAATACATCAATCATCTCATAGCTTTTCGATGAATCACCGTAGAGTCAGCGCATCGAAAATTAATACCGTTTGTAGTAAATTAATTTAAAAATTTTCACGTCCCCGAGAATCAAGAATGTGATATTAAATTATAGTATTTTATTTTTATATTCAACAAGAGTTAACCCGCGACTTTGTCCGCACAAATTATATACTAGATTTTAATTCAGATCATAAGCTATCAAACAAAAAAAGTTTCGTCAAAATCGATTCAGTAGTTTTTGCGTGATGCTCTATCAAATAAGCAAACAAAAACAAACAAACACAAACAAACAAACAGACAAAAAATCCAAAAATTGGTGGTATGGAATCAGGGATACCTCAAAACCATATCGTAACCTTTTTTTTATTAATATCTTCAATGTACAGACCACAGAATATAAGAGGGGTTATTAGAAATGCAAAGTAGCGCTTTTGCATCGGACACGGCTGTCGCCACTTGTCTTCTCGCTCACGCTGCTACAATTACGCATACCCTCTCGCTCGCACCGCGCCGCGCGCCTTATGGTGTTATGCAAATCATTGCATAACCTGTGGCGACACGTTCCACGCCTACTTTGCACTTCTAACCCCTCTTATAATATTCTATGGTACAGACACACTTCTGTTACAGTTTTATAATAGTATATTGTACGAGCATTAACCCGCGACTTCGTCCGCACAAATTATATACCAGATTTTAAGTCAGATCATAAGCTATCAAACAAAAAAGTTTCATCAAAATCGGTTCAGTAGTTTTTGCGTGATACTCGTTCAAACAAACAAAAAAACACACAAACAAACAGATAGACAAAAAATCCAAAAATTGGTGAAATGGAATCAGGGACACCTAAAAACCATATCGTAACTTTTTGTTTGTTAATATCTTCAATGTACAGACAAACTTGCTGTTACAGTTTTATAATAGTATAGATAATATAGATTACCAATATGTTTCATTCATGTTCAGAGAACACACTATTGATAGGATGCAAAATGAAATACGTTACATATCAAAATGGGTGCTGAAACTTTCACTATGGAGACAATATCGAAACCGCGAAAAAAAACGGCTGTTCCATAGAAAACGTCAAAGGCTACTAGACCCAAATGTATGGAAAAGCTGATTTTTTGTCGCGATTTCGATGTTGGCTCTAAAGTGAAAATTGTTCAGTTTTAATGGCCTGAAACATCCCTTACCTATAGACTAAGAGATAAGTGTACTTTTTGCAACCATCAGCAGCAAGGCAGATCAGCCTTGCAGCTGATCGTTAATTTTTTACTGACTTTTAAACGTCTGTTACTCTTAAACCGACTGAAGTTATGCAGGCAGACCTAGTCCATCCCCATCGCAGAAATGCTCTACACCCCATAAACACTGAATCAGCCTTGCTGCTGATGGTTGGAAAAAGTACACTTACGACCTGAGAAATTAAGGGGATGTCTGAATGATACCCCACGCATAAAATGATGAAGTATTTGACAACCATAAAGACGATAATGGACCTACCATTATCGCGAATTTGTGTAAGCCTTTCATAATAATAAAAGTGCGAGAGGGATGTGAGCGGTATTTTCTTGTCTTACATTACATGCTTCGTATAATGTTATCTTTTGATACATCTAATGTAGCCAGTCATGTACGTGAAATTCCTCCGGCGTATCCGTGTGACTGAAAAAGAGTCCTTAAATATTATTGGTAGTTATAACAAAGTTTATGATCACACACCTACATAATTATGTTCACGAACATATTACCCGGAGGGGCAGTCAGAGTTATTTTGAAACCTCAGAACAGCCATGTTTCATTATTAGTAGTACTGAAACGATGTCCAGCGTGACGGGGAGAGAGCCCATCGCCACTTTTAATGGACATGTACAATACATGCCTCGAAATTGAAGCATGCAGGTTTCCTCACGATATTTTCCTTCACCGAAAAGCCCAGTAGTTTCTAATCACCAGAAATGTATAACTGTCGGTTATGTTTATGTTTGTAACCCATATAAAAGCTATAAAGTGGTATGATGCACTTGCGAATGAATTTTAAAAATTGTGTCGCGAAATAGCAGTTTCATAAAAAAGCTCTTTCCGTGGGAGTACCACATTCGTTTAAGCCTATGACAATCTTAACATTTCCCATCAATTCGATCTCTCAAAAGCATCAAATACATTTGGCTTTTATTATATCGTTTTCTCGACGCGTCAAGGCGAAACGACGCAACCCCGTGATGACGTCATTATAGCATTATTTACATAATCGTTACCGGTTTGCTGTTTCTTGAAAAACAATCAAAATTCTTCTCTCATTGTATTAGGATAGAGTCCAGTTTTCTCTGTTTTGTTCTCAAGATATTTCTGTTTGAAATTCCTCTTTCTACAGAAGGCCTATTTTGAGACACTTTAACATTCAAAATGATAGGTATCGCATCGCTGTTCTGGGAATTGTCTTGATTCTTCAGGGATTTGTTTACTGAAAACTGTTTTATACAGTATCAATAACTGAAGAATATTATGAATGTTAGTATCAACATTGGCATCTCACCTCTCTATACAGGTCTTTTGATGTGTATGTTTTGGAAATTCATACTAAAAGGGGATGTGTCATCATGGCACGTGAGTGGTCTATTGTCTCTGTTTACCCCGATGGGACTTAGGCTGCGAATATAATTGTATTTTATGTAAACAATTTATACTCTCCATACGAATCGGCAACGGCGTTTTTTGTATTTTATTTGATGATATTAAGACTTACGACTCAAAAAAAACAAAAATACAACTACTCTGAACAGCATAGAAAACGGGTCACCAACATATCTTTGCCTGTTTTTGTGCCTTTTGTATTTCCTGATTGTTTGCTCTCTGTATACTCTGTTTTTTGGTGTCAAATAAAGTATAATTGATTGATTGATTTATACCTTTATATCTTGGAAACTAAGAATGATAGCTTATTCGAATACAAAGTATTTCATGGAATATTTAATACTTCTTAAATTCATTGATAACATTTTTAGTTTTTATTTGTTTGACTTAATTAAAATACATAAATACAAATACGTCAATACTATCGCGGACCAAAAATAACAATTTTGTGTCACAGATATAACATTTCGTCTTATTTTAGTATGTGTTACTGATATAATTACCACATCACTACATAGTATAAAACAAAGTCGCTTTCTCTGTCCCTATGTCCCTTTGTATGCTTAAATCTTTGAAACTACGCAACGGATTTTGATGCGTTTTTTTTTAATAGATAGAGTGATTCAAGAGGAAGGTTTATATGTATAATAACATCCATTAAATAGTGGAGAAGTACTGTTATTTTTGAGGTTTTTAATGTGATGTCGTAAATAATTACATTTTTTCCGCTTACATTGCAAACGCAGGCTGAACCCTACGAGTTTTATCAAAATAATGTACTAAGTATTGTACACATTGAAAAGGTCTACAGAAAAGTTCGTGGTAGTATATGTCTATCTCTTATGGATAACCCACAATTACTTTTTTTTGTCATTTACTTTTTACGACAAATAATGGCTAATTTTCGAAGCGATTTTAACCAATACAGCATTAATCCTTAACCAATTAAATACCTTGAATACATTGTTCATTTAATATAGTTTGTTTTATCGAAGTCGCTATCAAGCCGGTACGATTCGCGACAGGGTTTGCATTAGTTTTTTTGCTTGGCTTGACACCGACTTCTATAAAACAAATTAATGTTCTTATGATGCGAACGAAAAAGTCATCGGCTGCAATATTATTTTTTATGTTTTAGTTTTTTTGAAGGCGGTTTTTTACGTGACTGTATAGATAAAATAATATTCCTCTGAAAGGGAGACATACAAAGCAAGTAAAGGACCAAACCTTGAACGTTGTCGCCTTTTTCCATGAGATCAATACAGCTGTCATCTTATATAGAAAACACACTTTCCTAAGGACATGACGTGGGTCGTGTAAATATAGACCTAGATTGTACCCAAATCTGACAAGTAGACATGCGAACCATACCTAGGTACTTATACAACTTATTATATTCCCTAATGATTAAAATTTCTTTACTCGATCCTTATGTTTGCATTTTTATTTGCGATGTTCACGAAAACTGAGTAATGAAAGAAACATTGAATAGTTCTTTTTTGTTTTAAAGGAGATACTATCGAGTTGATCCTAATTTTTGTTTAAGATCTAATGAAGCAAGCAGAAAGACGAAACCTTTATCTATGTGTCTATCTATGTGTATAGAGCTCCTATACGGATGGACTAACATAGATGTTGTTTTTGCAATGGAAGAGTTGGGAAGTATGAAGATCTGAGCATGGTTACCCTTGCAACTCACACTACTCTTCTACATCAAAGTCTTACTTTTTCTTCATCTAGGAAGATGTACTATTTCAGGATAGAATATCGTATCAAGTGGTAATAGACTAGCATTGCTTATTAAAATACTGCAAACGAAATACTTTTCTAAGTAGCTTCATATGAAGAATAAAGAAAAAAAAATAGCTTATCCTGAACTGAGAACTACACAGTAGTCCCAGCACCAAACGGTAGAAAAGAATACTTAAAACAAAATATCAGAAAACATTTAAATTGCCTCTTTTCTGTCCCTAATCTGTTACAAGACTCCCCAGGCTCTTATCAATTTGTTGTAGACTCTGAAAAAATCGCTTCCTTCCTTTTGAACGGGAAACATCACGTCCACGTGCCGAAGAAATCCTCGTTGATTACCATTTGTTTCTCACTTGTCTGAAAGAACCTTTTTGTAGCACCTTTTGTAAATGACAGTTTGGCCCGCCCTCCATTTTGTTCAGCTGTTTAACGAGTTATACCTTTATTTTGTTAACTGATCCGGTATTTACTGTTGAGGGTTGTTGAAAAATAAGGATTATAAATTGATTGGTTTACTTTAGATGCGCAACTTTTAAGGTGGTTTCAGTCCATACAAACGTTTGACGCACAACACGCGTAAACGGAATTAATAAAAGTAATATTTTATATATATCGAAAAATAGTTTAGAAAATCTATTTGCCGCATAATAAATAACATTTGCAATTTATAATATAATTACGAAGATATAAAGATTTTAAAATTTTGTATGAAAAGTTTCAAAGCTTTATATCTTCGTCATTATTTTATAAATTGCAAATGTTATTTGTTACGCGGCATCTAGATTTTCTAAACTATTTTTCCATATATACAAAGTTACTTATATTAATACCGTCTACGCGTATTGTGCGTCAAAGTTTTGTATAAAATTGACCCCTCTGCAACCGCCTTAAATATTATTTATTCAGTGTAACATCGGAAATCGCGTGGCTAGAAGCCTCACGAGTAGACGTATTTCGTTCGGTTCGCAGATTAAGTAGCCACGTGACTCCGCCATTTTATGGCGGTTTCGGGTATGTTGTTTATGTAAAACTGAGGCCTTAAGATCGCCATATTCATTACCGTACAATGTCAAGCACTTTTGCTATTTAAACTAGATATTTGCAAAATCATCGACTTTACGATAGTACTATAATTTTAAAATTAAAATAAAATATAGTGTAAAATCTTCGAACCATATTTTGCTGTTTTAAACATAAAATAAAGATTAAGTGACAGTCATGCAAAGTAGTTTTTTACCCGACTGCGCCAAAAGGAAGGTTATATTTTTTTGGTATAGAGACTGACCTGGATTCGCTGATTTTGAATCATCATGAAAAATCACTCAGTTAATATTATATTTGTGAAATCGTTAAAGAAGTCCAAAGACAGGGTTTTGTGGTGCACCTTGGGATAGACCTAGGTATGTGAACGATGACAATTAACAAGCTGATGATAATGCAGAAATAAATGTGATGTTATTTTCAAAAGATTTGAGATTAAACAAAATTACAAAATAGTTGTTACACACAGATACAATACATAAATAGTAGTGGAACATTTCTAAAACAGCATATGTAGGAGTACTGTGATATGTTTTTATAAGCATTTATAACTGCCTCCGTGGTCGTTGATTACCATTTGTTTGTCAGTAGTCTGAAAGAACCTTTTTGTAGCACATTTTGTTTTTTTTTTTGTGTTTTTGCACCTAATGGTTAAGACTATTGGGATCTTGATACGAAGGTCGTGGGTTCGCGATCCCACGGGGGACACCTAGTGATATGTCACTTTGTGCGTTTTTCCCCAGTTGTTTAGGATATTGCAGGCTGAATCACCTGATAGTCTGAAAAAGAAGATGATTCCGTGCTTCGGATGGCACGTTAAACCGTTGGTCCTATCTGATCCCACAGAGTACTAGAATATCTCTTTTGGTATTAATCGTTTCATAAAAACACCGTTAGAGCCCGTAAGGTGGATTTAAAAACTCGGACACCATCAGGGCATGCCTACACGATAAGAAGAAGATAAGTATTAATGGATCTGACCCTCCATGATCTGACCCATAAACAAGACAAATATAATATTCCATACTCTTCAAAATATCGAACATTGTCTTACAAATTGAGTAAATCGTGAGTACACATAATCGATTCTGGCAAACTCCAGTTGGAAGTTTGGCAGACGTTCACTGAAGCATGTAGCAACTTGAAGGTTTCAGTGTTTACAACTAGGTTAATACAGTTGTATAGCTGAGATTAGCTGAGTTCGAACTGTTTTGATTCTCGAATTGTGGCTGAGTTCGAAATATATATGTTTTGATATTTGGAATTGTTGAGTAATTCAGTGTGATGTGTTGTGTAATTAATAATTATTTTATTATTCGGATTCTGTTCTGTAATATCGCGCTATTAAGGTGGTTGCAGAGGGGTCAATTTTATACAAAACTTTGACGCACAATACGCGTAGACGGTAGTAATATAAGTAACTTTGTATATATGGAAAAATAGTTTATAAAATCTAGATGCCGCGTCACAAATAACATTTGCAATTTATAAAATAATTACGAAGATATAAACCTTTGAAATCTTTCATACAAAATTTTAAGAGCTTTATATCTTCGTAATGATATTATAAATTGCAAATGTTATTTGTGACGTGGCAACTAGATTTTCTTAACTATTTTTCCATATATAAAATATTACTTTTATTAATGACGTCTGCGCGTATTGTACGTCAAACTTTTGTATGTACTGAAAGCACCTTATCTAACTCTATTCTCCTCTTGAGTTTCGTTAAAAGCAACTTTATAGCGCTTCTTTTGCAGTATTATTATGAACGAAATTCCTGACAAACGATTTTTAAGTTTTGCTTTCGTTTGTTGATTGATCTTTAGTCTTCTTTTTATCGTGTTGGCAGCAAACCTACTACTTACTTTTACTTACTGTTACTTTTTTATTCAAAAGATTCTTGCAACCTCTTTCATCATTCTTCTATCGAGTCGTTCGCATGTCATTGAGTTAGGCCTTTCTAATGTATTCCTTATGCCACATTTGGGAATTTCCATTTGTTTTTTTCTCTTTAAATCCAGCCATATGAAACAGTTACTTATGAGTCGTGATTGTAAACAATATAACCAGCCTAGTAACACAACTCACAACAAAAACCAACTCCGCTGGCACAGCAACCCAAAGTGGGTCTTTACTTAGCGTCCAACGAGAGAGTACTGATTCTGCGTATCCCCTCGCTAGAAACTGCTCACGTAGGTCAGCCTACATTACGTCGTTCCAGTGATACGCCCACTGAACGTCAACCAGATAATTATAATCTCCTGACATGCCGATTCTGTCCTATACATCTACGTGGCCAAGCCAGCAAAGGGATTGATCTTTTTTTTTGTCACAACAAAATCTAGTCTTATCAAATACCTAAACCAGTTAGAATATTTTCTAACAAAGCCTAAGAATTAAATGGATTACATCGTTTCAAACGGTTTGAAAACAAAACGGTTTCGAATTAAAAAAATCATGACAAACAAACCTATTCCACGCAACGTTTTTACCAGTACAAAGTTATTACCGAATCCGGTAACTCGATTTATTGGAACGACAAAAATTTATGAGTAAACAAAACTATTTTCAGTCACGCATAGCACTTTAGCGTTTATCAAAATATATTTGAATAAATCATTTTTTTAGACATCGCTTTTTAGGTATTTTTGTCTTGTTTGCTATAAACTAGCATAGAATATATAAAAATAGTCCAGAGAGCCGTGGAGCGGACCATGCTAGGCATTATCACTAGTGAACCACATATCTATCGTCGAAATTCGAAGAAGAACCATAGTCGAAGACGTGGGTAAGCGGATCACAAAGTTGAAGTGGAAATGGGCAGGAAACCCTGGCTAAACTGGAAGAAGGCCGGTGGACCAAGGCAATATCAAAGTGGTGGCCAAGAGAGGGACGAAGGTCAGTAGGCAAACCACCAGCACGTTGGTCTGATGACATTGTGAGAGTGACAGGTTCACATTGGATGAGATTAGCACAGGACCGTGAAGAATGGCGCAATAAAAGTGAGGCCTTTGCTCAGTAGTGGTTTGATTGATTGATTGCTATAGAGTATAAGCTGGGTGTCAATTTAGCAACATTGTTTTGTTAGAAAAAAGCAAAGATCGTGTAAATGTGTTTAAAGCGACATAGTCGGCAGGTCAGTTACTTTGGTATCGTGAAATATGACACAGCCCCGTGAAACATTATTTTGTTTCACATGGCCCTTCTTTTATGAACGTTTTTTGGAGCTCATTGGAATGATTATGCAGTAAAATTATAATAACGTTAAAGATTTTGTGGAGTGGCTTATCCAAATTAACCTCTGTGAATAAACGCGTATATTCTAAACTAAAATATAAAAATAAACATTTATCTTATCTATCTTATACAGGGTGTTCGGGTAAACAGTTGCATTAATTTAAGGGGTAATTGTACCGATGATACTGAACAACTTTCCCTATGAAACTTATAGGAAATTCAAGATTTTTTTCGACTTTTCATACAAACGTTTGATCAGCTGATTGCATTTGGTATGGAAAATCCGAATGTTTTTTTTTTGCAAATTTCCTATAGATTTCTTAGAAGTTGTTCAGTATCATGGGTAAAATCACCCCAATAATGCAACTGTTTACCCTAACACTCTGTATTATGTATCTTTTCTTATAATGGACGACTTTTCTGTACATTGAAATATCTTCAGGTAATTTATACCCTGTGTAAATTATCGAACATCTGCGATCTTCAACAGTCTCTTTGCCTAGTTCCTTCGCATCGATCATACCGAAAACGCGTGATGGATTAACAAATATCTACGAGTATATCCTACCTATCCGTACGTATACAGAGTGAAATTGAAATCATTGGCATCCCGTTAAACTAAGAGTCTACCTATCGAACTAAACAACTAGTACTATTCGAGGGTACAAAAAAAACTTAGCAAATATATTTTGCTTCAACCGGTTTGCTCTCATTGTAAAAGTTTGAACAACGTTTGATGTGTAAGTTAGTTTAAAAGGATGCCAATGATTTCAATTTCATCCTAAAAAGGGTGTAAAAACTGTACTGTTGGAGCCTTAAAGGGTTGCTTCAGACCATCAAACTGAACAACTTTCACTATGGAACCAACATTGAAATCGCGAAATAAAAGTCCGCTGTTTCATATAAAACTGTTAACATAACTCGACCGAAATGTATGGAACAGATGATTTTTTTCCAACCAATTTTCTACCGGTTTGTTCTAGAAGCTTCATTCATTCATTCATATTGAGTCAAATATTTAAGGATACACGCCTGCATTCGCGAAAAAGTCTGCGATCATTCATGGAAAACTCATGTCTCTCATTGAAATAGATAACTTATTAGCTAAATATTAATAATAGGAACTCATAATTGAATAAGAACACAAAAAGCGTAAAGCAATTTTGGACTAAATAATATCATTAAAACAATCCAATATCATAATGTAACAAAGGTAATGTAATTTACATTGTAATAATTGTGTTTCAGCTATAACACGCCAATATGAGCATTCAAAATTTAATATTACAAAT
Source organism: Agonopterix arenella (assembly GCA_927399405.1). Taxonomy (NCBI): domain Eukaryota; kingdom Metazoa; phylum Arthropoda; class Insecta; order Lepidoptera; family Depressariidae; genus Agonopterix; species Agonopterix arenella. The sequence goes on from OV656704.1 coordinate 3,646,685, forward strand.
TAACGTAAGCTGAAAAATAGCCAGTAAAGTTGATATTATAATCAAGAGTTACGGTTGCAAAAAATAACTATTTGAATCTGATTAAATAGTTTCTTATTTCGTTTTGATTTAAACTACAAATAAAGTAAAAATAAGTTTTAAATATTTACTGAAAAGGGGATTTGTATGAGATTTTACGACGCATTTTACGGGTTTTGTAAGAAAATTGACTAGGTATGCATGTTGCTGAAGCAGAGGTCTTATTATTTAACTACCCGATACCAAGTACCCGATTGTGTAACTACTCGATACTGCCAATAATATTGGACGAATTTGAAAGAAAATGCTATTATCTATCTATACTATTATAAAACTGTAACAGGAAGTTTGTCTGTACATTGAAGATATTAACAAAAAAAAAGTTACGATATGGTTTTTAGGTGTCTCTGATTCCATTTCACAAATTTTTGGATTTTTTGTCTGTGTGTTTGTTTGTTTGTTTGAACGAGTATCACGCAAAAACTACTGAACCGATTTTGATGAAACTTTGTTTGTTTGATAGCTTATGATCTGACTTAAAATCTGGTATATAATTTGTGCGGACGAAATCGCGGGGTAACGCTCGTAAGTTTATAAATTTGTAATTATTTTGCCAAAAAACAAACATTCGCCTCCCAAATGAAACTTTTAAAACCAATCCCAATATTTTCACACTGTACTATGTTGTAACTCAATTACCTTTATTGGCAAGCCGAGGCGAGTTTGTTCGGATCGCAAACTCTCGTTTCAGAAACTAGTTAGCTAATAGCTGAGATAAATGACTCTTGTGGTGGATTGTCTGTATCGATGTTACGTTGTTGCTTTTTGTTTGTTTGATAAAAAGTTTGGTTTGTTCGTTTCTCTTTTTGGGTTACACGGAAGTAGATTTCGACTAGAGCAACTATTTGGTTACATACATGAAGTAACATAGTGTAATAAAAACTAATAGTGGTGAAACTCAGCGGTCGCGGCGGCGGGTCTATGCTCGCGCGGTGTGCGACGAACTGAAGTACGGCGTGCGTACAAAATTGAAATCGCGATTGACCTGTCAATCATAAGGTTGTCTAGAAGACATCGTTCTTCAGCCACAAGATTAACTTATTTGTACCAATATTTGTTTTATGTCCAGTTTACTATTTGTATTTTAAATTATATTGTTCATTTCATTCGTTCATTTATCGTCGTTTTCTTTTCGTGTCATTCATCATTAGCCTACATAGATCTCACTGCAGGGCTCAGGCCCTTTCTCACTAATAATCGTTCGATATATGTATTGAATTAAATTTGACACTATCATTTAGTTTCCTTTTCCTAATTTTACCAAAAATCATACAAACACTTTGAATCCATACATACATACATACATAAGCTCACGCCTTTGTCCCACTTTGAATCCAGTTGTTATAAAAGTCGCCAGGTTACTTCAGTTTTATTAATAAGTAATGAGAAGATGGGAAAAATTTCTCCAATCGGATTTGTGAAATAAAATTACACCAGGTATTTCAATTATTTGAAATTTTGCAGAGGTGAACTCTCGTAATCCCACGTAAAATTATAACAGGAAAGCCTTAGCGTGCGTGTTTTAAAGAAATACAGCTCCATTAAGAAGTGTAAACTTAAAAACAAGCACATATACAAGTCGAGTTAACGGAAACTAGAGCTTGCTAAGCTGCTAAGCATTTCTTGAGCTCTCCGCCTAACAGTTCACCTACCTGTTATATAACGAGCTAAATTTTCTCTTACAAAATCCTGAACAGGATTAAACCTTGTATTTTGCAGCTCTTAAAATGTAGCCTGCAAAATCGAGCTTCGAAGCGAAAATTTGAAATAACGTTGTAGATTTTTAAAATCTCCGAGCTATCGATGATATTAAATTTTTACTCCAAAAAATTTGCCAGCTCAAAACTTAAATTATTTGTCGAGAATTCTGCGAACAGATGTTACAGAGACTAAACATTGGAAACTTAAACAAAGTACTAATGGCTTTACTAACTGCGCAATCTGTCAAACCCTATTTAGGTTCCAAGCTAACGCTCTAAATAGAACAATTCGGTGTTCAAAATGTTCAAGTTTTAACGAAATTTTACAAGCCTAACTGGCTGCAATTCTCTTGGAGCTATTCAGCTTTGCAATTAGTTCAAACTTGCATTTACCTACTACAGTAATTTGTCATTCGGTGAACGGTATACATGGAAGCAGATTTCCTAAGGAACATTAAAGACTCAGTGTAATGCAGACTAAAACGTAAGCGACGAAATGCGATGTTACATCAAAACCCATAATTAAAAGGGGGTCTTAAGTAAGATGAAACGCAACGCATTTCACGTTAGATTAAACTTTACACGTATTAAGATACAGTTTATATTCAAACGAATCGAAGATTCGTACCAGATGGCGCATTTAGGAAGCAATGTAATTTGGAATTGTATTTCGAGCTGATAGGACTTGGATTTAAGAGTTGTTATTTGCCAAACTTGTATAAAAAACCGCGCTGTACTTCCTTTATGTTTTTCTCTGAGCCCCACTTGCGTAAACCTGGGTTAGCAATAAACTTCAGGTTAAGTTGGTAACCAATAATTTTTTGTACGGTTAAACAACTGAGAGAGTTGTTTTACCCGTTAAACAACAATGTGTATTTTGTTTTGGGGTGGACAAAAAATTTCGGAATATTTCATTGATAAGATAAGATAAGGTAAGATACATATTCTTTATTTGCACACCAAGAAAATACAAATACAAACTAACTGATAACTGCCTAAACCTGAATATACAGGATGTAAAATCATATGGGACACTTACTTAAAGGGGTGCTTCAGACCATCACACTGAACAACTTTGATTATGGGACCAACACTGAAATCGCATCGATTATGCACCCTGTATAATCAAGAGACAAAAAAGGAAGTGTATTAAATTTAAGAGTATCAGAGAGTTGCAGTGATTTTTTCTCTTATCGATCCTGAATCTGTACGAACGGTTTACAAGTCTCACAGGGCATTCATTTGTTAGCATATTCCCATACATTTGGGTCGATAGGATTGCAGTCTTGTACGGAACAGCTAATTTTCATGCTTTCGATATTGGTCCTATACATAAAGTTGTTCAGATTGAAGGTCTGAATGACCCCTTAAAAAACCGTCTCCATATTAAGAAAGACCCAATATAATAATGCTGATGAATAACCATAATAGGTAGCTGCACATTGCTAAAGCAGCTGGAACACCAGCGATCATTAAGAAAACAAGAACGACCAAGACTCATCCGTTAAATTACTACTACAAGTGTACAGCTCGTGAGAAATTTGTCTCGCCTTTTAGCATGAAGAGGCCGTTGTCTTAATCTTAACTCCGGCAATTCGTCAAGAGGTTTTAAGGGAAAGCTTTTAACAGCTGTTACCAAGAAGTTACCGCTTTTGGTTGTATACTTCAAGTCTACTATTGAAGTTTCAACACCTATTTTGTTTGAAGAGCACTCATTTAGGAGCAAAGTGGGGTAATTAGTTTAAACTTCACACTTTGTAGTTGCACATACGAGGAGTTGTCTAGAAATTGAAACGTGCTGTTTGAAAATATTCTTCATAGATTGTTTTAGCGTCTTGAAGCTAAAGTGACTTTTGGATAGTTTGAGTGTAATTTAATCTTATGGATACCGTGTTTAAGTTTGGAGTATGTTCTTCGTTCTCAATTTCAGCTCCTATTTTTGGAAGCTCATCCTTTTCACTATTATATTATGTTACTTATTATAATAAGAAAGCAAATAAAAATCGTTTCTTGTTTGAATCAAGTATCCAATAAGAAATTCTTGGAAGATATCTATGAGCATATCGTCACTTCTATTATTGACAGACGTACGAATAAGTGAAATTTTTCGTTCAAAGCCCAATCTAATCTATCTTAAATAGTCGTAGAGATGACACTTAAGACTTACCATTACCACGGTATTAAAAACATGATTTTATACGCGGTATTAGATGACGGTCAGGTAAGATTGTACCTATGATATGGAACAACTTTCCCTGAGAAACCTATAAGAAGTTAAAATTTTGGATTACTAAATGCATTATTTGATCAATCCTTGCGTTTGTGAAAAATGTAAAATGTTGTTTTGCCTATTTCTCATTGTTTCTTTGGGAAAGTTGTACACATCAGTATCATAAGAACAATCGTCCTTTAAATTAATGCGACTCTACCTTAACACCCTGTATAACCGCGCTATCTAATGTTTTTAGTATACCTACTCGTACATATCCAAAAAAAACTTGTCTTGTATAATTTATAAAATGAAAAAGACTTGTAAGGGTAGCAATATGTCCATCAATCGGATTTTGAGGCTCAAAGATTGAGTTGATCATTGTCTTGTTTCGACAAAATCTAGGTCCAACTATTTCCTAACATTTGAACTAAAAATCAGAACTAAAGCGTCAAGTATTAATGTTGGACAGCATCTAGTTTTTGAATAAAGTTGAAGGTATACGCTTTCACAAAAAGGAATTCTGAGTATCGGGTCACTATTTTGGTATTCAGATCTTGTATGCAGGCAGCACCTTTCGCACTGAACATTTTACATATTCTAAATGCCCCACGTTTCGTCGAACCGGACAGGTTTGTAATTTGTAATTTGAATTCAAAATGTATACATAAACTCATGCATCAAACTAAACAGAAATGTTACAAATTCATTTCACTGATTTAAAAGGTAATATGAGTATTTAAAATGTTTTTAAAACTACAACATCAAAAAGTACATCATCATGAAGTATATTTCATTCATTCATTTATTCAACATCGATAATTAGTTCCCTATTACTTTTATCATAATCATCATTCAGCATTTTTTATACGTCCACTGCTGGACATAGGCCTCCCCTAAAAGGGAGGTTTTGCCATAATCGCCACGCTTGGCAGACGGGTTGGCGATCGCAGTTGGGTGTTAATATACTCGGAGAACGCTGGTGCCCATCCTCCGGTTAATCCCTTTAGTCGCCTTTTACGACACCCACGGTATGGGCTGGAGTGGTACAATATTTTTGGCCAGCACCACATGTTGCATATTCTTGGCCGGCACCACAAGGTGCATATTCTGAGCTCAATGCTAATTTACTCAAAAGTGGATTCAGCTGAGATTCTGTTATGATGATGAATGTTATAACATCATGACAATCACTGGTCATTTAGTACTCTGTAAGAGATTTTTGAACATATAACATAGAGTTTCGGAGTATATCGAAATCTCAATTCCGATCCTAGGTCACGATCCTTATCTAGAACTCTGTAAGCATGCATTGCTTAGTTCTAATTAGGGGTCGAGATATTTGAAAACTACCAACACCGGTTTACCCTGTTATCGCATAACTTATTTTCGCAGAATTTTCTAATGCCTGATCACTATAGGCATACATGACTAGTGGCATAACTTCACTTGGCATACTTTGTTTGGCATCCATTCATAACGCCTTCTATGGCAGATCAGTTGAATGGCATTAAGTTTATTTTCAGAAGTATTGTATGGCATTATTGCCTTTTCGCAGATTATTGTTACGGCTCTCACTATTGTCGCATAATTTTTTATTTTGTTACTTACCTAATGATACAAACTAAAATCTACCATCTAGCCTAACCTAACCTACAGTTTTGAAGCTAGGTACCTTTCTGCGCCCGAAGCAACTAGCATGCAGCATGCAAGCTAGCGTGCAATATGCAAGCAAGCATGCAGCATGCAAGCAAGCATGCAGCATGCAAGCAAGCATGATGATGCTCCGCTCGCTTCGCTCGCTCCGCTTAGTGTTATACATGTTCTAACCTAACCTAACCTAGAATTTTACAAGCACCAATTTGTTTATCTCAGGCAGGGGCCCCCCTGCTCCCCCCAACATGCAGACAAGCAAGCAAGCAATCATGCACACAAGCAAGCATGCATGCACGCATCCTGAAAGCAAACAAGCATGCACTATGCATGCACGCATCCTGAAAGCAAGCAAGCATGCAGCATGCAAGCAAGAATGCAGCATACAAGGCAAGCAAGCATGCAGCATGCAAGCAAGAATGCAGCATGCAAGGCAAGCAAGCATGCAGCATGCCAACGCAGCTTCCATCCACTGCCCTAATGCCACATGATCATTATGCTAAGCGAAATTATTCTAAACCGCCCTAATGCCACATGATCATTATGCTGAGCAAAATAATGCCACAAGATCATTATGCTATGCAAAATTATTCAATATTAAATTCGATTATGGTAGTAGTATGCCATATTAAATTCGCATAAATTAATATTCTGCCACTTAGTTGTTATACCAAATAAAGCTTTCTGCATTGTTAATATTCGTCCAAGAACAATTATGCCAAGTATGTTATGCTACATATTTTTCGGACAATGAAAGTTATGCCAGATAGACGGCACCCACCAACACCATATAATACTGTAACCTTGCCACAACTGCACGCTTAAAAAAGTAATATAAGTCGCGACACGAGTCTCTAGCGCTGACCTTGAATGCGCTGACCGTATGTACAAGACACAATGCACTATTTTCGTTTCAATTCACTGATTCGAGCGCTAGAGTTTCGTGCCGCGAGGTATAAGGTCCTAGCCACCTCGAAAGTAAATATTGGTCGTAGGCGTAGGCTTATGTTCGTAATATACCACAGAATAAGTAATCGTTCTACATACGGAATGGCTACCCCCTCCCCTCTCTGGTTTCAGATACCGCACCTCACTCCGTACTTTCTGGGGACACTTTAGGGAAGCCGAGCAGGAAAAACAGAAGGCAATCACGTGCGAGTGGAATGGTACTAACTCCAGCTTATGTCCGTAGAGTACCGGTCAAGATTCGTGAGACGGTATACGGAGTGTTGAGTGTATGCTATATTCCATTACTTGGAGTCGGCGCAATATGTCGCTTTCCTCCATTCATTATATCCCTCATTTCAGCGCTTTCCTTCGCACTCCTTTTTTACCCATTTCATCTTTCACACAAGCCATCCATCTTTTCTTTTTTCGTCCTCTCTTCATGCAACCATCCATATTCATATTGAACACTCGTCTTGTTGCCGGGTGTGTGTGTATAATTATGTAAAAATTATGTTAATCGTTTTTAAGTACAAGCAAAGATATTTTTAATGAAAATAACATTCCGTACGTAAACAATCTCCTCCTTAAATAATGAAGCAATTCGTCAAGAAGCCTACTTAAGCATTCGTGCCGCTCAACAGACGGGCTAATCGTCCCAACTTGGGATGACGACGACGACGTCCGCACTTTGTCCCTGTGATTGATCGATCCCGGTACAACCTTTGCTAGTTCGGTACAGGGATAGGGAGATAGCGGGGTTATAACTGCCTTTCATTTAAGGTATTAAGAGAATTTACCTGCGACTTTGTCCACATGGGTTCCCGTCATTGTAGCGAGATAAATGATATACCAGATTTTAAATCTAATCATAAGATTTCAAACAAAAAAAGCTTCATTTAAATCGGTCCAGTAGTTTTCGCGAGATGCGCGAGCAAACAAACAGACAAACAAAAAATAAAAAAATGTGTGATTTGGAATCAGCCAGATCGTAACTTTTGTTAAATGTTTTCAATGTACATACACACTTCTGTTACAGTTTTATAATATTATAGTTTAGATGATTATAGTCAAATTATGGAGACAAAGGAACTTTTCAATTCAATTCAATTCGTTTATTCAACAACTTGCACTACATTACATACATTACATTACGGATAGTCACGTCCGTCCGACTTTGAGTCGGGTAGGTACGGCAGTTTTGTATGGGACAGCAGATTTTATTTCCCGATTTTGATATTGGCTCCATAGTGAGAGTGAAAAGGTGTTCAGTTTTTGATGGTCTGAAGCACCCTCTTAAGTATTACTAGGGTTTTTTGTTACACCCTGTATCAGACATAAAAGAAAATCGCTAAAATTGACAGTTTATACCAAGTTATTATTACGCCCTTTTCAATATAGCTGGCCGAGTAAACAAGTTGTTAAAGAAATTAAAACTAACTGTTGAAGCGTTGAAGGCATTATTTTGTTTCTCCCTTTCTTTTGAGATTGATTTATGGGAGTTGACTTTTGTGACCTTGTTTACTGTAAATATAAATAATGGTTGTAAAATAATTATCTTTGGACATTTATTTAGGTTATTGGAATTGATGATAATAATTCCTATTTAGTTATTCCAGTACCCTTTAGTCGCTGAGTATTAAAATAAATAAATAAATAACGCTCACAGGCGCACATACATTGTTATGATTCCAAGTACCTAAACTAGTAGGAGTCATAAAACAACGGCATAAATACTTTAAATATTATTCTGCAACGAAGAGTGTCACCCATTAGAAACCAAAATTTCCTAATTATCTAAATTCTTTGAATTATATAGAGCAGCAGTGTACGTTTATCGGCTGAGATGATGATGATATACAGAGCACATCTTAATTACGCTGGCAGTTCATAGGGGGATTACCAGACCAAACTAATCAACTTTCAGAATCGCGATAAAAAAAACTAATAGATTAGACAGAAAAAGATTTGCAGTACTGTCGTAAAAAAAATGATATCTATTAAAATGAACCGTACGAATAAATTAGCATGACATAAAAAATCTAAATCTTGTTTTTTGATGATCAAGAAACAAGATACTCGTAGAGTGCTAAATATTCAGATAAGAGCGAAAACAAAACTCACCGATGTGCTCTCAAAAGTCGACCAACAAAAGTGGAGATGGACGGGGTACATGATACGAAGTACCCAAGACAAGTGGAGCAAAATTGTATCGGAGTGGTACCCCAGGGATGGCAAGCGAAACAGGGGAAGTTCCTGCAGAAGATGGGAAGACGAGATAAGACTCACAAACTGGAGGACAGTTGCCAGAGACAGGGCACAGTGGTGGTTGTTAGAGGGGGCCTTTGCCGAGAGGCAAACTGAACTACGAGACATTCTAAAAGCACAACCACATTCTACACAACATAAAAGTTCAGGACCGAGGGCTTATTGAAATTGAAATAATCTAAAAACTACCGTACAACGAACATCTAAACTGCATTAAATGCTAAAGCTGGCTAAAATAGAAAACGGCGAATTTAACGGTGAGAACTGTATAAATTTTGAAATATTATATTAAGGAAGTTCCACGGGCCAGCTCTGTGGGGTTTCATTATATTAGCATAACCGGAAAGTTACCGGATGATTAGAGTTTATCCAAAGCTAGAGAGATATCGGAAGAGACAACCTTTGAAGTGCTTTGATGTAGCGTAATGAGGCGGTATCTATGATGCACGTTTTATGTTTATGCGACGAATATACTCGTAATATAGCAGTTTACGTTTAGTTTTAAATATTTTTACTGTTTAAACTAGGATCAACAACGGCGACCACTCACAACACTAGACAGTGAATTCCAGCAAGCCTGGAGAGAATGACTACAATCTGTCTTAGAAGAAAATAAGTATTAAATATTAGAAGACAAAACATAAGTTTTCTATTTCCCTCGATTGCAAACAAAAAAAAGCAGATCGAAAACCATGGCTATTATAATAAAGGGTAAGTCAGTAAGTATGAGTATTGAGTAAGTAGTTTTAAAATGCCTCCACCAAGCTGAGTAGAAATATTTGGTGCAACATAATGTATAAGTAACTATAAAGTTATGTAACTGTACGTCTCTCTCTCTCTCTTCCTGGCTTTTAATCCCATATGGTGGTGGGGTCAGCCTTCCGTATCTGCTCTCTCCACCTTGCCCTATTTCTGACGTCGTCTTCGGAGACATTGCACTCGGTCATATCACAACGAACTGTGTTCATCCATCTAGTCTTCGGACGTCCTCTTGGTCTCTGTCCTGGAATCGACAGTTGCAGTGCCATATTTCCTACATATTCGGGTGGCTTTCTTTTCACGTGTCCAAACCACCTAAGCCTATGCTCCTGAAGCTTATCTGCAATGTCACGAACACCCAGGCTACCTCGCACATACACGTTGCGGATTCTATCGCGCCTCGTGACACCGCACATCCACCTCAGCAGCATGTAACTGTACGTCTCTAAGTACAATATTTTAGAACAAAAGCCTTATACGTCGAAATGATCTTTTGTCCACGTATACATCTTTTTGAGGATGACTGTACTACATATTATAATCTGGCGGTATATACAATCAATTCATTCGTTGCTCGCAGAACCGATGGCCGATGGCACCGAAGAGTTCTCGAGTGGCGATCGCGTACCGGAAAGCGCAGCGTGGGTAGGTCCCCCACAAGGTGGACCGACGATCTGGTGAAGGCGGCATGAACCGGTGCATGAGGGCAGCGCAGGAAAGAAAGAAAGAAAGAAAGAAAATACTTTTACAGGACCGGTCGTTGTTTCGATCCTTGGGGTAGGGCTATGGCCAGCAGTGGACGTCTATCGGCTAATACGATGATGATCATGATATATATTCAATAAGTAATACTATAACAGCAAGTTGACCACTAACTAGCCTCCACCAATCTGCGCTGAACAAAGATTATACAAAACTAAACTCAAAATTATAGCCCTGCTATCTAACCCTATTCAACTTCAAACCAACGATACAATAGAGCCACTTCCAGCCAAAACAATGCAATGTCTGTCAAACATTCTGAGACTGCTACGAATGGACCTGACCGCCACAAAGTTTGACAAACGGAACTATATAGTTTATGATGAAATAATAATTATGAATGAACCCCTGAACTAATGAATTTTACTGAGAATACGGTATGATTTTGCTTGATAATTTGAGTTGAAGCTTTTAGTATTGTTATTCGATTTGTAATGTATTTGGCTTCGTACCTATTATTTTGGTCAAAGCTATTTGGAGAAGTTTTGGTTTAGGTTATACGGGGCTTAAAATTGTTATGATGGCAGCTTTTTAGATTTTAGAGAAGAATGAATGAGTTAAGTTGAATGATTTATTTATAGCGATAAAATAGAGTACTAAAGTAGAAGGTGAGAAGTAAAGAAGATAATAGAGATGTGGTTGGATATACTTAATAAAAAAAATTAAGCCATCTTATCACTAAAAATTGGTATCTAATCATAATCATAATTTATTCGTAATAATTCATTACAAAAGTCACAAAAAAAATACAATTAACAACAATAATATAATAATCATAAATGTCAAGAGTATAAGATAATCAATTTGTGGTTACTTTAAGTAACATTATACAGGGTGAAATTGATATCATTAGCATCCTTTAAAACTAAGAGTCTACCCATTATACAGAACAACTTTTACTATGGGAGGAAACCGAACGGAACAAATAAAAAATCTGCTGTTCCATACTAAACTACAATATCGACCCGCGAGTTCGCGACTCAAATGTAAGATGCAACAGCTGATTTTTTTTTGCTCCGATCTGTTTGCTCCCATAGTAGAAGTTGTTCAGTTCGATGGGTAGACTCTTAGTTTAAAAGGATGCTTATGATATCAATTTCACCCTGTATATTTATTTTGACTGTAGAAAGACTGCTCAATAAGCCATTTACGCAGGTTGTATTTAAAATTAATAAAGCTCGGGGCATCCCTTATTTCAACAGGCGGATAGTTTATTATAAACATTATCCATCGTGCTAGAGTTGCTAGACCGATGAAGACTTGAGAAAAGTAGAGGGGAGTGACTGGATGGTAGAGTTTATAGCCCAGTCATTTTACGGAGTTTTGTTAGGCGGGGTAGGGAATAATTTGTAATTGGACCTTTAAACTGTAACCGAAAGCATTAAGTGACAAAAGGACTATGTTAAAGCATATTTAAAAAAAATCGCTACGCAACATAGAAATCAAAATTATATGTCCCAGAAGGATTTTAAATTATTAATATTAATACCAATCCACTCATTTGACTTAGATTTAACAATATAATTATTATTTTTGAGCAATAAATTAGGCAATGAAATTTAAAAAATTAGGTATTTATTAGAAAATACGAATGTATTTTTCAAAACCTTCTAAGTAGACAAAAATATTCACACCAAGTTTGTAGTATGTATATTGTATAATGGTAAAGCCTTAAATATGTGCAAAACAAAATTTACCATCCGGTTTTAAAAAACCTGAACTTTTTTTTTTCTAAAGGTCGAGATAATAGCTAAATTTTAAAATTGGAACTGTTGCTAACGTGACTTTTTTTTAATTTTGGTTCATTTTTAGGCTCAATATGGCTCTTCAATATTATACCGAAAAAAAATTTCAATTACTAATTATACCCGGCTCATACCGTAACATGACTGGACTATTATGTCACCGAATAGAATATATCCTTTTAGAAAAACATCTTTATACGAGCTTGCGGCGGCCGGCATACGGTACAACCACAGCCTATACATTTATTTAAGCTATGGTACCTTACATTCACGTACGAGAATGAGCAGCAGTTTTTTAGAAACATCGCTTGTAGGGATGTACTGGCCGCCCGCCGCCGCGTACAAGTGTTTTTCTGGTAAGATGTTTATTCTGTGCCTTAGTTCAGGCTGTAGACAATGACAGGCTGATGATGATAAATGTTATTAATTCTCTTATTCGTTACTGTTCTAAAGTTTTACGCTAAGCTAACATTAGGTACTGTTAGGTACCTAATTAATTATTTTCATATTTAACGATATAAAGATTTGTTTAGAACAAAATATAGAGCATTACACTAATAAGGGTTCTATGTTTACTTGAGGAAGTTTTAACAAAAATGTCCCAAAGGTAATTTGTACGTAAAAAATAATTGTACCTAATGTTAAAAAAAGATAGGTAAAAGAAATGGAACAGTTTAATTAAATTATATTTTTGAAACAATGTGTCCAGAACTAATAATTCATTTCAATAAACTTAAACGGAGTTTATATGGGTTCAACTAACACCTAAACTTTCGATTAAAATTGTTGTTTCAAATTCTGATCCTCTTATCGATAGAAATTAAACTGTTATGTAAATTGACGAAAATTAATATAAAGTCAAGCCAACGAAATTATAATTGTAAATCAAAATTACCACTCGCTAGGTCAAACAATTTGTAAACAATCGAATACACGAACGTTTTGGGAAAACGATAAAAAATTTTAGGAGTATTTTATTAAAATACAACGATATTTTCAAAATAACAGCACTATAAAATTAATCCAACGAAATAATAATCTTTACAAAATTAGGTAGGTACAACTTATGGCTATGGTTAAAAATAATTTTTTTAAAACATTTATTTTAAAACATGCTAAAAAAAAAAATTAAAAAAAACTTGCTAGTTGTACACTACAGCCTGTGACCAAAATACTGAACAAAAATAAATATTTTGGAGTAGGACATTGTCACACAAATTAACTTGCGACCAGATAATTTGTATCTAACTGACAAGATTCTAGTCACATTTAAAGTACCAGAATCTAGCCCGGACTTGTGTTATGATAACTAGACAGAAATTTTTATTTTTAATTTTTTTATTCTTAGGAAGATTTACAGCATTGATTACATACTAAACACATCCTTAAATAGCTGTAAGCTAATAACAAATCTCCACCAATAATATAGAATACCTAGTATATATCAAAACTATTATAAAACTGTAACAGGAAGTTTGTCTGTACATTGAAGATATTAACAAAAAAAAAGATACGATATGGTTTTTAGGTATCCCTGATTCCATATCACCAATTTTTGGATTTCTTGTCTGCCTGTTTGTTTGTGTGTTTATTTGTTTGTTTGAACGAGCATCACGCAAAAACTACTGAACCAATTTTGATAAAACTTTTTTTGTTTGATAGCTTATTATCTGAATTAAAATCTGGTATATAATTTGTGCGGACAAAGTCGCGGGTTAACGCTCGTAGGTATATATATTACTTGGGAAACAAAAGAGGCAGAGGACTTCCTCTTTTAAAGTGGTGGACCAGTATGACCAAACTCATCCAAAAGGAAAACTTACCCGATCCGACAACCCAAGACCGGCTGTCTTGGCGCCGCCAAATTAGGAGTGCCGACCCTACCTATAGTGAGATGGAGCAAAGGAAAAGAAGAAAAGTAATGTATCATTACTTGGATACATACTAATCATATTCACCATATAAATATTTTTCCCTTACAGGATTCTAAACCAAGCAGGTTCAGGACTGAGCTATCAGGCCGTTCAAATATAAACCCTACAACGATAATAATAAGCCAGATGTAAACTAAAATCACCAACAATTCAAACAATTTCAAAAAACAAAGTTTTAATAGTTGGAATTTGTATAATTTTGACCAAAAATCACCCATTAGGACAAACCATACAGCAATTAAGCCCTATATAACTGCTATAACAGACAACAATTCTCATTTAAAAGTAAAACGGTTGAAAGGGATAACAATATAGGCTCAAGTGCTTAATTACACGTGTAAATAGTGGCCTTGAACGTAAATTGAGGAAAATGCTTTGCTTTCTTCAACCCCTTGGAGAAAAGAGGTTAAACGGGAAAGCTGACGGGTCTACTTAGTCTTTTATGTCTACAGTTCTAATTTACTGTCGCTTTATCATCATGCTTAAACAAACATTATTATATGCTGCTTTTAGTTTTCTGAACTAGAAAAGGCAAAACGGAATATAGCCCAATCATTTTACGGAGTTTTGTTAGGCGGGGTAGGGAGTGATTATCAATTGTACTTTTGAACTGTAAACGGCACCATTTAGTGACAAAAAGACTAAAATTTTATTAATAAAAAATAAATTATAATTAAATTTTATTTAAAACATATTAAAATAAAAATCGCTACGCAGCATAGAAATAAAAATTGTGTTTCCCAGAATGCTTTTTAATTAATGATATTAATACCAATGCACTCATTTGACTTAGATTTAACAATATAAATTATTTTTTAGCAATAAAATAGGCATTTAAATAAAAAAATGAGGTATTTATTAGAAAATACGAATGGATTTTTTAAAACCTTCTAAGTAGCCAAAAATATTTACACCATGTTTGAAGTATGTAATAATGGTAAAGCCTTTATATGTGAAAAAAAAATGTCTATCTGGTTTTTTAGAAAGAGATAATAGCTAAATTTTAACATTGGAACTGTTGCTGAGGTGATTTTTTTTTAATTTTGGTACGTTTCTAGGCTGCTCTTCAATATTAACGAAAAAAATATCAATTATTAATTAGTCCCGGCTCAAATCGTAAAATGACTGGGCTAATACTTATGGAATCACCTCGGTGTCTGTCCTTCCGTCCGTCTGTCCGTCAGTCCATCCATTCATAGAGACATAGGAAGCTGAAACTTGGCATAAGTTATAGCAATTAATGACCCAATTACATGTTTTGTCTATGTACCGTTGGTGTATCTAGTAAAATAAAATAAAAAAAAAATACAGTTTTTGAGAGTTACGCGGTTATTATTTAATCTAGAAATAAACATTGCCGAAATATCGGGAACTCAAATATACCAAAACGCGGTAAGAACCCGTTAAAATGTTTATTTCTAGATTAAAAATAAAATTAAGTCAAAAAGCTTAATTTTTATTTTGGGGAACAGTTTTAGACGAAGAATGAACACAAAAACATTTTTGTTCGTAAAGATTGTGTGGGCAATTAATTGAAAGCTTATACTAGTCAAATTTTAAATTGTTTGTGATACAAGGATACAAGGGAAATTTTTCTTCCACACCATAATTATGAAAATACTACATGATAATTTTTCATAAAAACTGAAGTAAACATGGAGAGGATTATTGTGTATTTCTTTGAGGAACCCTGGGTTATTGACTTATCAAACACAATCCCTTTTCCTAAGAGTGCAATAAAATCCTACAACTACCTCAGAACAAAACACCTTTATCCTCCAACTTTTTCGTCCAAACGGTCACAAAATCAACGCCTCCACCAATTAAAAGACCCATCCGAAACACTTTAACTGTAATTCACGAAACTCACATAACACAATGAAGCTGAATTGTCAAGTCTTAGACAATCCTAAACTTCTTAATGGACAGTGAGTATTACCGTTAAGTAGACTTTAAGCACATTAAAACTCAACAATTCGCTAAGTGACGATCGTTACCGTAAAGAGGCCTGTTTTGCAAAGTTACCAGAAGTTTACGAGAAAAAAATCTTTTCGCCGAAGAGAAAATTTAGAGGCAATAAAAAGTTTTCATGACTTTCAATTAGACGTTTTAATTTAAGTTCGTATTGAGATTACGATGACTTGTGTCAGGTACTATCTCTGGTGGTTAGTAGTCGTAACATAAAAACCACATAAGACTCCTGGACTTGGTCTGAAAAAACTCTGACACCAGGGCTCTGCCCACACGATAAGAAGAATATTACATGTGATGCTTAAATATCTCTACCAGATTGAGAGATTCATACAAGAGGTCTTACGAACAGGGGCACAGACTCAACTAAGGTACCTATGTGTGTAAGACCTTTACCTATGTGAGTGCACCTATAGCGTCCGTCTGTATGAAGATTTCGATTTGTAGTTTGTAGCGTTTAATCATGTGCCCTGCCCATCCATAGAAATAGAAATATTTATTTGCATTAAATAGGGTATTTTACATGGGTAGTTGTTACAATAATCCTATTTAATAGTATCACCTGATTCAGCCATTTATGCATGCAAATTAGTAATTTAATTTAATACAAAACCAAACAAAATACATCAATCAATCAATTATACTTTATTACATAAAAAAAACACACACATACATACACATACACACACATTACACACACAAACATTACATACTTTGTTTACATTATTTTTTTTGTAAATACATTTACATTTAACTAGGACAAGTTGTTGTGTAAAATATCGTATAAGTATTAGAAATTGTCATTTATTATAGGTATATTTATTATTCAATTATTATTCAATTCCATATGTCATTTTTAGGATTGTATATTTATATTAGAGAAGTTAAAATCGAGATATTCCTTCACTGAATAAAACACATTGTTCATTAATATATTACGCAAAACTCTTTTAAATTTAACATAAGGTAAATTCTTTTTCCTTTCAAAATTTAACATAAGGTAAATTCATTTTGTACAGTTCTAATGTGTTTTCGTCCTTAAAACAATAGGTACTTGAGATTACATAAACCACTTGATATTGGAAAAATTGCAATGCTAGACACAAGCAGTATACGATTAACTTATAATAAAAAAAACGGGTAAGTATGCTGCATCAGGGACGCAGCCACAGTGGAGTAGGTACGTGAATCGTCTTGTACAACTTACCGAGTAATGGCTTCTATCCTCTTAATAATAATCTAATACGGCCCGGTAGCACAGTCTGTAGTGAACCTGCCTACTGTGCCGAGGGTCACGGGTTTGAATCCCGTGAGGGACAAATATTTATATGATGAATATGAGTATTTGTACCCGAGTCATGGATGTTTGTATCTATATATGTATACTATATCGTTGTCTAGTCATCATAATACAAGTCCAGGTACTTCAAATGTGACTAGATAATTTGTGTGACAATGACTAAGATATTTAAAAAAAATATATATATCTAATAATCTCTAATTTTACAAAAAGAAACCCGGATAAGGGATAAAACTAAACCAAATTAGGCTGTCTGTAACACAACAATAACTCACTCCAACTAATAACTTTATGAATAGCTCAGACTCATCCATCATTTGCCTGACGCTGACGATGACGTAGCGAGAGCTGGAATCAAAATCACTGCATCATTTCCATTAAGATTTTGGGTTTTCAGGGTTCCGTACCCAAAGGGTGCAAACGAGACCCTATTGCTAAGCCTACGTTGACTGTCTTTCCCTCTATCCGTCTGTTTTACCTTTAAAGGGCTGCATTTTTTGAACTATAATAGCTAGAGCTAGACGGTTGACGTTTTCACAGATATGAGTAATTATTAAATTGAAAATAAAATAAAAAAAATTATTTATTTCCTTTCTCTTATACGTCACTGTTGTTTACAATCATTGTGCACTTAGTATATAAACAAACAGAATTTGTATACAAAAAGAGAAGAAAATGCTTTGAGACATGTTTGAGACCAAAGGCAAAAGGTGAGTGACGTCAGCTGTGCTGTTCCGAAACCATGGGTTCGGGCAGCGCTGTTTTTCAGCCACCAGCCTGAGATGATATGCGGGAGACAGGTTAGATAAGAGGGCTGGAGAGCAATCGCGCTAATTGTAGAAAAATTATAGCGGATTTGGTAACAAACAATAAAAAAGGAAAATTAAAAAAAAGAAACGATACAAGAAACGTGTCTTTTTCAACGTTTTTTTTTTACTTGACTGTGCCAAAACGCGGGCTATGTTTTTCGAGCATATGTTTGTATGTATGTTGATGTTGTATGTATGTTTGATTGTCTATTCATTTGTCACGCCCTACAGCCTAAACGGCAAAAATTGTGAGAGTGATATTATTTTAAGGTGGCGTTTGCGAAATAAAAAAAAACCGGTCAAGTATGAGTTGGGCTTGCGCCAAGGATTCAGAAAAATAATTTTTTTTTGTTATATTGGTGACACAGAACCATCCGCGCGAGTCCCGCTCGCACTTGGCTGTTTTTTTAACATACTCGCATTTTAAGGATATTGAACACGGGAAAAGTTTTAGCAGAAATGTATAGATCCTATAAAAACCTTTCAAATCGATTAAAACCATTTATGCAGTGATTAAATATATGTATAAGCACTCTGCTCGCTTCAATAGAGATAAATTAGTATATTTTCTTCACACGCGTTGGAACTAAGATTGGCCAGAGATTAAGGCTTAATTCACACCATACGCAGCAGCAGGCAGATGCTGGCAGTTGCGACAGTTAAATGAATGGTAGCTAGATGGCTCAAAACGCCGCGGGCTACCTTGAGCGGTCGCTCTTCCGTGTCTCTCATACGATATATATCTACTAGATTTTACCCCTTCGTTTACGTGGATTTCAGAAAACTTTAAATCCCCGTTGTACTTACCCCATTAGTGGTCGATTTTCAAAAACTCCATTCTTAGTGCACCCCTACATCCTCTTAGAATATTTATTCAATATTTCATGTTTCCATCTTCAGCGTTTGTCTGTTAGTAGTTACGAAACGGTTTTATACGTAAGTATTTATTGATAGATGTATTTCAGCAATGTTGATACAGTTTTAATGCTGCCGGTCGCTACCACGTTGGTGTTAACTGAGCCTAAAACCAATTTTCTATCCTTAGATTAATAACACTACAGCTAAAGAGAAATCAACGTTTAATTTCTGATTTCCTTACAAATTAGGGTATCAAAGGAAAGTACGAGGCAATCGTTGCGTAGGAAAATTCATTAATGGCCCATAAACAAAATCCTTTCGTTACCTCGAACGATGCTATTAAATGGGCCCTTAATATTAAAATGAGGGGCCTCAATAGCTTCGATAAAAGTTTCTTGTTTTGGATGAAATGTTAATTGAAATACAAAAACAGTAGGTACTTTAAGTTTCATTTTAATTACTGGAGCGAGTTTAACTTTACTTACATTATATACTGGTTGAAATTGAGGTCAATTTGAAACCAAAGAGTTTTAATTATCAAGTTTAATATTTATCATCTATTTCTATTCAATACGAGCGTTAACCCGCGACTTCGTCCGCACAAATTATATACCAGATTTTAAGTCAGATCATAAGCTATCAAACAAAAAAAGTTTCATCAAAATCGGTTCAGTACTTTTTGCGTGATACTCGTTCAAACAAACAAACAAACAAACACACAAACAAACAGACAGACAAAAAATCCAAAAATTGGTGAAATGGAATCAGGGAGACCTAAAAACCATATCGTAACTTTTTTTTTGTTAATATCTTCAATGTACAGACAAACTTCCTGTTACAGTTTTATAATAGTATAGATCGATTAAACTTATCTCTAGTTGGTAACAGTATAATTAATACAATAACTTGTTGTCAGCATATGGCCATCAATTCGTCTTTGTAGTAAACCAAACTGTTATTTAGCTGTAAGTTTCCCAAAAAGACACGAACGTTGCTGACTGGCAAATCTTTTCATTACAGCATTAGATATAACAAATGCTGATGCGAGAGACGAAGTTTATAATAATTACTAATAATATTTGTAATACTAGTTTAATAAAAAAGAAATATATACAACGTGTTAATGAATAAGCGCAAAACCTCATACACCCCAACTGATTTATAACAACATAATTAGATTGAAACAATAATTTCATTATTTTGATAGTTAATATTTTAAAGTTATTCACATTTAAAGTTTTGAGGCAAAAATGATTTGTTATCATTTCAGCAATGAATGAAAGTGCTAACGTACTCATGGATACATTTTAAGAAGCTTGTTTTGGTAATGAGTAGGGTGAGTGTTCCCGTGCGGTGGGTTGATATCCGGTTAAGTAAATTTTAAATTTTACAAACAAATTATTTAATATTTTGAAAAAATTTACCTATGTCGAAACCATGATAATTCGATTCTGCTCTCGATTCTAAACAAACTACTGTCTAGTTTTGCGTTAATTCATTAACACGTTATATATACGGTCGAATTGAGAAACCTCCTCCATTTTTCGAAGTCGGTTAAAAACATTATTATTTATGTATCTAAATAGTTTTCTACATTTGATCTCAAAAGGTGGGCTTTTCTACAAAGGTAGTTGAAAGTTGCAGTTATGTTTCTCGATTATTTTACAGTAACTAGCTAGAATATACAGGGTGTAAGGAAAAGTATCATAAAACTTAAAACCACATACTCTACGCATCAAACTGAACAACTTTTACTATGGGAGCAAATAGATCAGAGCAAAAACAGTCAGCTGTTGCGCACATTTGAGTCGAGTAGGTAGGTATTGGAGTTAAAGTATGGGGCAGCAGATTTTTTTGTTGCTCCGATCGGTTTGCTCCCATAGTAAAAGTTGTTCAGTTTGATGGGTAGAGTATGTGGTTTAAAGGTTAATGATACTTTTCCTTACAATCTTTAGATACAAAGAAGGAAAATTGCAATACTAGAATTTATGCCGCGAAGGGGTAAAAACTACGCAAACAAAAAAATTATTAAGAATTTCAGCAACTTCAATGTTTTTAGCTGGTTTATATTACTATACACGTACTTAGTTTTATGTAGGGTAGTCTCAGACACTTGTATCGAGAATTGTGTACTAGACCCGGCGTCCATTATATCGTATATCAATGAAGCAGTTACATTGATTCATTCATGTCGTGCATGTATGTGGGTTCAAATCCGGACCATCATGATTGAAATTCCACGCCTCCGCAACTCGCAGCGACACTTGCACAGGAATTCACAGGATGCGTTAGATGGAAGTAAAATATTAAAATAGAATCCGTAACTCCACTTGTTTATTTGTATATCGATCAAAGAGTCGAGATTCGTTGAATCGTAGTTGGATTGCACATAGTGCTTCAAATGTTTATTTGCTTCCAGCAACAGAATACTTATTGGTCGTTATCAGAGCTAAGACTGAGAGTTTTTGAGAGAAATTATTTCTCATTTATCATTCTCAATGTATTGCCTTATTTAAGGTGGTTTCAGTCCATACAAACGTTTGACGCACAATACGCGTAAACGTAATATTTTATAAATGAAAAAATAGTTTAGAAAATCTAGATGCCGCGTCACAAATAACATTTGTAATTTCTAACATAATTACGAAGATATAAAGCTTTTAAAGTTTTGTATGAAAAATTGCAAAGCTTTATATCTTCGTTATTATTAAATAAATTGCAAATGTTATTTGTGACGCGGCATCTAGATTTTATAAACTATATTTCCATATATAAAATATTACTTTTATTAATTCCGTCTACGCGTATTGTGCGTCAAAGTTTTGTATAATGGTCTTCTCAACGTGTTTATACAGGGCGTTAGGGTAAACAGTTGCATTACTTTAAGGGGTGATTGTACCAATGATACTGAACAACTTTCCTTAAGATATATATAGGAAATTCCAAAAAAAAAAAACTACTTTTCATACAAACGTTCGATCAGCAGATTGCATCTAGTATGGAAAGTAAAAAAAATTTTTTTGCTATTTTCCTATAGGTTTCTTAGGGAAAGTTGTTCAGTATCATATGTATATCATTAGTACAATCACCCCTTAAAGTACCTAATGCAACTATTTACCCTAACACCCTGTATAATAATGAAAATGGTTTCCGTATGACTTTTTGAAAATATTTTTTGTCGCTCCGGTATGGGTCATGGGTTTTCGGCCTAATTGGGGTAAACAAAGACGCGTCTCGACGAGGGATATAAAAAAGAATTTTTTTTTACTCTAAATCATTTTTTGAAAATCGAAAATATTGAAAAATGCGGTTGTTTTTCACCCGGTTTCGGACAGAAAAAAAATTCATGTCTTGAAAACGAAATGAGATATCGAAAAAATAAAAAAAATGTTTCTAGAGTTTTGACCATATTAAAGAAATATTGGTGGTGCCTATCACTCAAGGGTTACATTCAGAAGTTGTACCTTTAAAAAAATATATTTAGTTCATTTGGCAGATCCTTGAAGGTCGTGGAAGACACGAGATCTCCGAATTTTTTGCTGTACTTTCATGCTGTAGATGGTAAGATTAGCCAGTCAGCAATATACATATCGAGTCTGACTACACAGAGTGCGCCAGACGAACTCAGGCTTCATCACCCGAAAGGCTGTTTCCATGGACCCGTTTAAACGAAAGATGATGAAGTAGAAAATAGATTATCTTCTTAATCAGGAGTCAAAAACGTTTCTTTCCTTTCTTCCCGTTGAGTCGATAGCATACCATTGAGAGTTAGACTTGCCATCACGGTGAAGAGATTTGCCAACCAGCATTAAAGGCTTGCTGAAGATTGAAGAGGGTGCACCAAACATATCGCGGGCTACATCTATCACTCGGAGACGTTCTCCTTCTTCAGTTGTAAACTAATTTCCTACTCGTTCGTTCCCAAATTCGCTGTTCTCCAAAACTTTGTTTAATGCAAAAGTTCGACTAAATTATATCAAAAGATTAATTACATAGTTTCCAAGACCACAGGACGTAACCAAAATGTAGTTTCCAGCGGAACTTACATCTCGTAGGTTAATAAATTTGATAAATTAGGTGACAATATAACCCAGTTACAACGTGGTGGTTTGCCCGTACATAGACTGTAGTTAACTAGTAAACAAGCTTGGTGTACCTAAGTGATTAATAAGTGTGGTATAAGCTTACAATTTTAAACGAATAACAATAATGAGAGAGGTCCTTTCCCAGCAGCGAGACGTTTATATGCTTGTGATGTTGGATAAATAATAGAAGATAACGAAGAATCTGGTTATAGACCTTTTTTGCATACAAGTTCAATAATAATTTCGATGCTAAAACAGAAACGTTGTTGATACCGCTCCATTAACATCATCATCAGCCCTTTTCCATCCTCTATAATTATAAGTATCAAAGTCATATAGTAGTCCTATTCAGATCTTTTTAGTTTCAATATAGTATACTTGTATACAATTTTTACATTACAATCTAATACTGGTTAAAAAAAAATTCAGATCTTATCGCCTCCACTCTTGATGTCGTCAATCTACCTGATAAGAGTGGATAAGTACTCTAATAGTTCTTTAGTATTTATTTACTTAATTTAGTTAAAGTAAAACTCGCTAAAAGAAATTGCCCACGTGACGTGTATTCGTTTCGGGTCGTTTCGCAGCTGGCGAATGTGTATGATCAAAGAACACATACAAATCGTATGATAGCTGAAATTATACACAGGATAGGATAAATATCGTGCTTCCCAAGGAAATGGAAAATATCTTTTTCTATCGTGGCATCTCAACTATTATAAAACTGTAACAGGAAGTTTGTCTGTACATTGAAGATATTAACAAAAAGTTATGATATGGTTTTTAGATATACCTGATTCCATATGACCAATTTTTGGATTTTTTGTCTGTGCTTGTTTGTTTGTTTGAACGAGCATCACGCAAAAACTACTAAACCGATTTCGATGAAACTTTTTTTGTTTTATAGCAAATGATCTGACTTAAAATCTGGTATATAATTTGTGCGGACAAAGTCGCAGGTTAACGCTCGTTTCTTATAAAATTCAAATTCAAATTTACCAGTTTTGTAGGCGAAACGGGATTGGGCTCTCTTCTTTCCTCCACGAACAAGATCAAATTGATTACTCTGACCTTCAATCATCAAGGCTGTGACCTATTTAAAGGTCCGATCAAATTAACGCGGTCTACGATCATGGCATGCAGATTGCGACTATGAAGCTTCGATCAGAGTGCACGCGCTACCGGCAGCGTCTATAAATATAAAATACTAGCGTTAACCCGCGACTTCGTCCGCACAAATTATGTACCAGATTTTAAGTCAGATAATAAGCTATCAAACAAAAAAGTTTAATCACAATCGATTACGTAGTTTTTGCGTGATGCTCGATCAAACAGACAGACAAAAAATCCAAAAATTGGTGATATGGAATCAGGGATACCTAAAAACCATATACTTAGTAACTTTTTTTTTTTTAATATCTTCAATGTACAGACACACTATCTGTTACAGTTTTACAATAGTTTAGATTTACCCGCGGCTTCGCTTGCGTGGATGTCCTAAATAACTGTCAAAGGTCATTAAAAAGTAAATAAAATAAGATAATAATAGTATCCTACGTCCTTTGCTATACTAACTCTTGAAAATATGTGTACAAAATTTCATGATGATTAAGCTGGTTGCAAAGGGGTCAATTTATACAAAACTTTGACGCACAATACGCGTAGACGGTATTAATATAAGTAACTTTGTATGTATGGAAAAAGAGTTTAGAAAATCTAGATGCCGCGTAACAAATAACATTTGCATTTTATAAAATAATTACTCAGATATAATGCTTTGAAATTTTTCATACAAAATTTTAAAAGCTTTATATCTTCGTAATTATATTATAAATTGCAAATGTTATTTATTACGCGGCAACTAGATTTTCTAAACTATTTTTCCATGTATAAAATATTACTTTTATTAATTCCGTCTACGCGTATTGTGCGTCAAACTTTTGTATGGACTGAAACCACCTTAAAAAGTAAATAAAATAATATGAAAATTTTTTCAATGTCCTTTACTATACTCTTGAAAATAATTTATGTGTACTCATGATGACCGATTGAGTACAAGCGTAACAAACAAACTCACATTCGCATTTATAATATTTAAGGATTATCATTAATTATCACTAAATCAATATTATTTTCTTTATTACTTCCTATATCTTTCTTATACAACGTGTTAATGAATATATATTGTTTGTTTAAAATCGAGAGCAGGATCTTATTATCTAGGTTTCAACATAGAATACCTTTTTGTTCTTTTTTCTTGGTTTCCTTCTTTATATAAACGTCTTATTGTTTTCATTAAAATTCTTTATTTCGAAATTGTATCGATAGTTGTTAAAAGTTGATCTCTTAATATTACTAGGGTGTTTTTAACGCCCTATACAAGCTGATCTGATCTGTATACAACTCGGCTGGGCAGCGTTCGGGAAACTATACGTAGTATCTTCACGTCTCAAATACCGCAGTGTCTTAAAACGAAAGTCTTCGATCAATGTGTGTTACCAGTTATGACATATGGAACAGAGACGTGGTCGTTCAATCAAGGCTCCATAAAAAGGCTGAAAGTCACCAAAAGGGCACTAGAGAGGGCTATGCTCGGAGTTTCCCTGCGCGATCGAATCAGAAATGAGGAGATCCGCAGAAGTACCAGAGTGGCTGACATAGCCCAAAGAATTGCCAAGTTAAAGTGGTAGTGGGCGGCGCACATTTCTCGCAGAACCGATGGCCGATGGGACCAAAAAGTTCTTGAGTGGCGACCGCGTACTGGAAAGCGCAGCTTGGGTTGGCCACGGTGGACCGAAGACCTGGTGAAGGCGGAGGGAAACCGTTGGATGAGGGCAGCGCAGGACCGGTCATTATGGCGATCTTTGGGGGAGGCCTATGTCCAGCAGTGCACGTCTGTGGGCTGAGATGATGATGTTGATGATGATGTTGATGATGATGATACAAATTGATGATGATGTGTTTAACATGGAAGGTACAAATCGTCAACTGCGACCGTAAACCGCATTATTTTCAACGTACCTAAAGCAATCGTTCTGTAACAATTAGATAAGTAATTTACATAAGCTATTAGTAAGTTGCCAGTGTTTGCTCGTGACGTTGACAAACTACTTGACAACTAATCCCTGGGCCTTCGGTACCCGATAATTAATTATACAATATCGACTGCCATACTGTGAATGATGTGCGTAATGAACAGTTTAAATGATGGTTTGAAAATAGAACGAATTTAGTATAATATTAAAGAGCTATCGTGGGGCGTCGGTAGCGCGTTACGGAGAGGTATGAAAACTGAATCTTGAGGTCCGGGTTCAAATCTGCACGAACGAATGCAATGTATCTACCAATGAGTTTTTTTTTATCCCATGTACGTAATACCGACTGCTCTCAAACGGTAAAGGAAAATATCGTAAGGAAAACTGCATTCGCAGAAGAAAAAATGTATCAATCAACCAATCAAACAATAATACTTTATATATCTTAACCCTTTTATAGATAACTTAAAACTGATCATGGAAGACATTGTAAAAAATAAGCCCAGAGTACGGAAGCAAAGGTAGCCACAACATTTATCAAATTCCGCCGGCGCTGGTTGCCCATACCAGTGCCGGCGCCGGTTACTGAGATAGCTGCCGGCACTGGCTGCCGAATAGGGTACTTGCGGCGATTGTTTTTCTCTGAGAAGTGTCGATGGGTTTTCTACCTTTTACACTGGACAGAGTTTGAACACTTCTAGTGTAATGTGTATTCGAAAATATTAAGTACCTACCTATGTTTTATTTATATGAGTAATATCAAAAAAATGCTTATTAATAAAAAATAACTATAGAGTCTTCATGTCATACAATAACAAAGCCTAAACATGGCACATGTCTCTAATGTCTCCTTTGTATGCATCAGTTATACCCAGTTGTCATACATTGCCGCTGACATTCCAGTCCTTACAAATCTTTCAAATGTATTCGGTTACAAAGCAGTAATGTAAAACAACTAGGCATAACTTAGTGGCCCCGTTAATAGCGCACTGATGCGAAGTTCTCCTTGTAAAGAATGTCATTGTTATTAATGCTTTGCTAAAAGATTAGATAGATTTATCACGATATATTAACATTAATAAACCCATTATTCCTGGTCAGATGAAATATCCGTAAAATAAAGACTTGTATTCAACATGCTAGGCTATTAATCTTCATAAAGATAATACAAAATGACCGACCTTCCAAAGTTTTGCATTAACGTTACGTTCTAGTTTAAAAGAAAAGATTTTGATTAATGTTTCTTTTAAAGTAAATTAGATCTTCACGTGAAAATGTGACATTCTGTTTTATTAAAAAAAGTTAAGATTAATTTCAGTTCGTATCGTAATCGTAGCTTAAATTTAAAAATTAAATGAGATTGCTCAGAGAGGATTAAATTAATAATATTACCTTTTGTTAAAGGTTTGTACATTGTGGGAATTAAAATAATCGTGTCAAGTGTTATGAGAGGTAGCTATTTATTTATTTATATATTGTTGGTTGAGCTATTGCAAGCAAGGTTCGGTAAGTAGCACTACGATCATTTCTAGTCTATTGTATTTTATAATTCATTTGCCACAAGCTCACCCATATTTCACATATACATCCGAAATTTTTTTTTACATTCTCGGGTATGCTGCAGGTTTCCTAAAAAATATTTCATAATAACAAAAAATTAAAACGGCCTTCAAAAATACTAAAAAGTAAAAAAAATAATGTTGCAACCGATGACTTTTTCGTTCGCATCATAACATTTATTTGTTTTATAGAAGTCGGTGTCAAGCCAAGCAAAAATATATAAGTATGTATATAGGGTCGAATTAAGAAACCTCCTCCTTTTTTAAAGTCGGTTAAAATAATATGTGACAAGTTAAAATCAAAATTTTTATATTTAACTATTATTTAAATATATTGAAATGATAGACTGTGTACTTAAAACTAATTTAAAACCAAAATAAAGATGATTGAGGTTCTAACTGGTATGTTATGGACCTCTAACCACACCAATTCCCGTTACAAATGAAAAACGGAACTTTTAGATAACAACTTAAGAACTTTGACACTTTTTTTTTTTTTTTATTTATAATTAATGGACTCTTGTTTGTGCATTAGCACTGCATTTCCGCCAGTGTCAAGTGTTTATGGGAGAATCTATCCCAATCTCAGGGATTGTTTTTGGTCAAGAACAAGAAGAAATTGAGGATTGCGGAGCCTCGTGGCAGGCAAAAACGTGACGCGCGAAATCCACGCGAGACGAGTGCTCGGGTTAGAACCTGCAACGTGACTCCCAACTTTGACACTTGCCATAATACTTGTGATTTAAAATTCTTATAGAGGTGCCCTCAATCAACTCAGAAAATTTCTTCATCGTTCCGCTTAACACCCTTTATTACTCCACTAGATCAGGAAATGAGTGGGGCTATTATAAACATTAACCACTAGGTTAATAGCCATGATTAGAAGACGTGGTGGTCTAGGGGAAACCTGCATGCTTCAATTTCGAGGCATGTATTGTACCTACTGTCCATTACAATTGGCGACGGGCTCATTCCCCGTCACACTGGACAGAGTTTTGGTTCACTAGTGAAATGTGGATGTTCTGAAGTTTCAGAATATCTCTGGCTACCCCCTCGGGGAATATAGTCATGAGCATATGCTAACGCTATGCTTATTAGCCATGGGTTACTAAATAAAACTGGCCAAGTGCGTGTCAGGTCACGCGTAATGTAGAGTTTCGTTGTTGCTCGTCACAATTTGCAGGGTTAGAAAGGCGATTTTTGTTTAATATTTCGCAAACGGATCCCTAGATTGAAAAATAGTTTTTCCACACCCACAATATTTTTAAACGACCTATTCAACGACACCCAAGACCATGGGATTCACTAGAAGAAAAAATTTCATCCACACTTCACATACAGGGCGTAAATGACAGCCTAGCAAATACTGAAACGGTGAACTCAGACCATCAAACTGAACAACTCAAGAGCTCATTGTATGCCGACAAACTGTTATGCAGTTTGGCATAAAATGTATCTGTATAATGTACCTACTGTGTTTTGTGAGAAATAAATAATTAAAATTAATTAACTTTCACTATGGAGCCGATCTCTTGGAAACGCGAAGAAAAATCTGCAGTCCCATACGTTTTAGCCGGGAGGTACAGCAGTTTTTTTTTTTTTAATTAATATGTGTATCTCTGCCAAATTAAAGCTTTCTAAGTTCTTTTTTCTAGTCCTAAGAGTCTCTGAGCTAAGCCGTGGACAGACAGACAGACGGACGAACATGACGAAACTTTAAGGGTTCTTTGTTGACTACGGAACCCCAAAAACCAAGACTTTATTCCCTGGAGGACATTAGACTCTTAATGTCATTATTAAAAATATTTATGAGAGATTTTTGCGAGGTCTTGTACGTGACATTAATAAATGAATGGACTGAGCTTTGGGGAAATGAATTAAAAGGAAAGAGGTTAAAGACTTGGGTTAAACGCTATGAGCTGGAATGTGAATTGCAAATAGGTTATTTAGTCGTTATGTCTGGTATAAATTTAATTAAATTCAAGCGTGCTGAAGTATATTTGGTAGTTGTAGAAAAGTCACAGTAGCGGACACAATCACCCTAAAAACTATTATGTTTCAACAGTATGTAAATGGAGACAATTTGATTACTTTAATAAGATTGTATTCATAATACTAAACAACTTTTTTCAATGAGCCTATAGAAAATTAACAAAAGAAACTTGGACTTGCCATAGTAAATGCGATCAGCTGAACGTTTACTTGTATTCACTACCACCACCATCACAGCCTATATACATCCCACTTCAGGGCACAAGCCTCCCCTTAGAGATAGGCGTTAGTCCATCACGCGTGTCCAATGCGGATTGTACTTGAAAAGATGATTTTTTTTTGCAAAAAGTCATTGTCCACGTGTGTAAATATTAGTTTCAAATCGTTTCACAACTAACGAATGAGTGTGGTCAAAGAACACATAAAAATAGTATGATACCTAAAATTATACACAACATAGGAGGAATATCATACTTCTATTGTAGCATTTCTTATAAAATTCAAATTTACCCGTTTTGAGGCGAAACGGGATTGGGCGTTTTCCTTTCTCTTTGGGTCTTTGGTGAAAGTTGTTCAACCCCTTTAGAGTAAACTGTCTACACTTACGCACTGTATATTTTTATTTTATGTACAATTACCTGAGAGCCAAACCTCATAATAAACATACGTGATTTTCGTAGGAGCTCTGTATCATAAATGTTATAATAATACATGTCTCTGTGTTGGTTAAATAAAAAAAATTCTTAAATTAAAAAAAAAAAAACGAAAAAACTATCATAACTCGTACCCTTATTTGTTAGAGGAAGCCTTATTGTCTTGCACAGTGGGATTTTCCAGGCCAAATTTGCATCAAGACCTCGAAGGTAATAGTCAAAAATCAAACCAATTTCTTTCCTCACCGCAAACCAGTTAAAACAATACAAACCATTATCACATTGTTACAATCCTGTCACGAAAAAAAAACACGGAGGAGGAAAAAAAAAACATCAAAAAATTTGATACAAACTTAATCTTATCTCGAAAGTACCTGACGTAAAGCTGTAAGCACAATACCCGTATCACAATCACAATATCATGACTCTTGCCTTTTCACGTTGATTTATGTTAATGAAAACCGCGAGAGCCACCTTGCGGAACAGATTGGGTATTAATAATGAATCAAGTTATGAGGAGTTCTGGATGTGCCTTACCTGTTATGTTGGTTACGGAAAAATAATGACGAGAAAAATTCTCAATTCGATGGAAAGATCTTCCAAAACCTGACGGTTATTATCTGTTTGGTTAAGATGCTCAAAGGGAAAAACTATGTTGACGTAAGCAAGTAGATAAGTACAATTTTTCTGCAAGAATCTTAGTTTCAAAACATTCTACTTATTTTTAAAAATTTTCAAGTTTTAAAAAAAATATTAAACTACAGTTTACCCGCGACTTCACTCGCAGAAATTATAAACCTACCAGATTTTAACCTTACTGGCCTCAATAATAATAATTTTAACAAACAGACACAGAACAGTGTGAATCACACAGAGCGATCGCTAAATACATTTAGCCTAAACACTTATTGGTGCAAGCCAGCTGAGAAATCATCATCATCATCTCAGCCGAGGGACGTCCACTGCTGGACATAGGCCTCTCCCAAGTATCGCCATAACGACCGGTCCTGCGCTGCCCTCATACAACGTGTTCCCGCCACCTGGCGACGGCGTACCATAAAGCGCAGCATGGGTATGGCTTCCACACGGTGGACCGATGACCTGGTGAAGCTAAGATTTTTTTTTTAAATCTAATTAGAATACAATTTAATCCAGTTTTATCATAATTTTTGGCAACACAACGTTTGCACACTTCCAGATCTACTCTACTTCCAAGTTGGAGGGTTAAAAAAACATCGTGTAAAATATGATTGCGATGAAAAATTGCGTTTGTTAGTGCTACGTCAAAAGGAGTTAGGAATTTTGCCCTCCTAACTCTGTTACGTAACCGTTCCTTGTTTTTTATGCGGAAAAAAAACTTTTGGATACAATAAATCGTATTGTAGAAAGTTTATTGCTGTTGTGTGGCTTTGAATACTTTGTCGTAGGATAAGATTATATAAAGGATGTCGTGAATGTGATATAGTTTTGTTTTACCAATAGTTTGTGGACACGAGATTATCAGCCAAGGTCTGAGTAGACATTTTGGTTGCTAAATACTTTTTGAGCACTATTTTATGTTTCATAAACATATTTCTTTCTGACTTCTTCGAGTCTCCCGTTACGGATGGTTGCATATATCTGCTTATCTCTCGCCAGACGAAACAGCACATTGACACTGGAGTCTGTTCTACTCTTCAAGTTTCAGTTTGGCGCGCGTGCAAGATCTTATTAATAGAAAACCATCATCGAAATACATGGTATTTTTGAAAATACATGAATTGTTCAAAATTCGTACTTGGAGCAAATTCCAATAAACAAAGGCTACTCGTTTTGGACGATTCTTAGGTATAAGACTTGGAAATAAACCTTGGACGAAATGAGGCTTGGATGAAATAAGACTTTGACGAAATTAAAATTTTGCTTTTGGATGAAATAAGAATTTGATTATTCGGTACCGGGAGCGAAATTCTTTGTTTTTTTACTTTTTGTTTGTCTTCACTTTGCCTACCATGTATAGCATTACCATGTATAGCATTTTAATATACAACTAACTAAGGTAGGCGACTTTTCTCCTCTCGATGGTTTGCAAAAGCTCCCGGAACTTCTCATCCTATAACCTTAATAAACATAATTTATTACCGGCATTTACATCTCCTGCTTGCTCTTTAAATATTAGTATCAGCAGGGTAGGATGCAACATGCTTACACTGAAAAATTTTTTTTGGTAAATATAACCGAACTTTAGTGACTTCCAAACTGTTTTGTAGCACATGACCAAACATTTGTATATATATAAGGTCTAACAAAACTAGCTGAAACTATTTAAATCGCGAAAAAAAAACAGCTGTCTCCTACATTTAAGTAGAGTTATGTTTGTTTTGTATGGGACAGTTGATTTTTTTTTTCGCGAATTCGGTATTGGTCCCATAAAGAAAGTTGTTCAGTTTGATGGTCTGATCGTCCCCTTAAAATAGTTTCAGCTAGTTTTGTTAGACCTTATATAGAAAAAAGTTATGCTTTTTGTAACCAAACGATTGTTTATGTGCTACAAAACAGTTTGGAAGTCACTAAAGTTCGGTTATATTTAACAAAACATTTTTTTTAGTGTTTATATTCTCACTGAAACAAGACAATAGCCCACTCTCTCGCCCTGCAGTGGGACTCTACGAGCTATAACTTACATTATTAAACGTGGCGGCAAGACCTGGCGCCCGTCATCTCATATTTATGGATCATATTATCTACACATCGTTATTATGTCTGTTGATAGTTATAAGACAAAGGCTTACGTAAGAGGACGAATATAGCGCTTCTTCAGCTCTAAACATGTTATGAAACTTGTTCATATTCAACGTAGCACAAGCAGCGAACGGGACGCTAACTAATTGAGTGCATGTTGTTATCTTTTACTATGAAAAGCGTATTCTAATATGAGAAGTGCATTTGAACAGACAAGGCAAACATATTAACTAGAGTCAACAAGTATGGAATACTTCTGCAGATGTATTAAGATTTAATTGTATAATGTTTCTCTCTAGGTATAAGGTTAAGTTACTATATCAGAATACTTGTAACGTAAAATAGCCCAGTCATTTTACGGAGTTTTGTTAGGAGGGGTGGAGAGTATTTAATTATGAATTGGACTTTTAAACTGTAACCGGCACCATTTAGTGACAAAAAGACTATCTGAAAACATATTTTAAAAAAAATTTGCTACGCAACATAGAAACTAAAATTGTATCTCCCAGAAGGTTTTTAAATTAATTAATGCACTCACTTTAATTAAATTTAACTATATGAATTATTTTTGAGCAATAAACTAGGCATCAAATTAAAAAAATTAGGTATTTAATAGAATATACTAACGTATTTTTCAAAGCCTTCTAAGTAGACAAAAATATTAACACCATGTTTGAAGTATGTATAATGGTAAAGCCTTAAAAGCTTGCTAAAAAAAATACCATTTGTTTTTTTAGAACGAGATAAAAAATAATTAAAAATAATAATAAATTTTAGGGCTGTTGCTGACGTAATATTTTTTTAATTTTTGTAAATTTCTAAGCTCAAATTGGCTTTTAAATACTGTACCGAAAAAAATATCAAATATTATTTAGTCCCGGCTCAAACCGTAAAATGACAGGGCTAAAATGGAGGCCAAGCAATGAGTGGAGTGGACTCAATTGATTTATTTATTTATTTATTTGATTCACTTACAGTTATTACACTCATACAATCATTGTGATACTTAACTACGTCTTAAGCTAAATGCATAACCACTTAAAAGATTATTATTGATTTATTGATTTATGACCAATTTTATGGCGCATGAAGCAATATTATTAGATATCATTTGTGTACAAACTTCATATTTTTCTGCATTGCAGTATTGTAAACGATTTATTCCCATAACTAAAAAACTTATGACACAGAAAAAAAGCTCGCGATTAGGGTCCGTTTTTACTCCAAAAACGAACTCTACAAAGAACCATACTAACTTAACACTACTAAGAACTTTACTAAACATAATAAAATAACTTAAAAAACGTATCAAGTAAAACGATTTTATTGTAATAAAACTGGACTAAACGTTAAAAAATAATTTTGTTAAATTTTCGTACTATGTTATACCATACTGTTAGCTGGAAATTTGTGAGTATGAGATTGCGTAAGTAGAGAGTTTGTCATGTCAAATTTTATTAATCATAGCAATAATAACAATTAAGACAAACGATTTGAGAGTTACGCGGTTACTATTTAATCTAGAAATAAACATTTTAACATTTTATCGGGAACTCAAATATACCAAAACGCGGTAAGAACCCGTTAAAATGTTTATTTCTAGATTAAACAGTTTGAGATCTAAATTGCAAAATTTAAAAGGACGAAGTTACGAATAAGCTAACAAAGTAGAAAAAAGAATTTCAACGATAGGCATCAGTAGAAATTCTGGCTACCAGAAGTCGTTGGATTCACGATTGTGCGGACTCAACTATTCGATATTATCTCTGAAGACTTTGTTACATAGTTCTCGAAACATTTTTCCTACTCTCACGCTTATTCCATGATAAAAACTTCTTATCTAATAAAACAAAAACCTACACATATCTGAACGTAGGTACATACATATAAAAGGTTTCCATCAAACTTGTACGTGTATCTGAAGTTTGTTTACGATGTACTCTGAAATATACAAATATTCTGAATCTCTCTGAATATTATGTTAGGCCTGCCACACACATCCGAAATAAACCTGATTCGGAATTCATTATTGTCAACTATGGTTACAAAAAAATACTAGAGTGCTGTTTAAAAAATGCCTAAAATAAAAATGTATGAAATGCCAAATAATTAAATAAAAATAAATAAATAACGCTCACAGGCACATACACTGTAATGATCCCAAGCAATCACTAATAGGCTGTTTATTATGGAAACCATACAACAACGGCACAAACATATAAATATCCATGACCGAACTGGGATTCAAACCCAGGACCCTTGTTTGGCAGTCCGGCGTGGTAACCATTACACCAACCGGGTCGTAAAAAATTGCATTTTTAGGCATTTATTAAAACGAAACAAACAATTTCTATACATGATAATTATTATCATGTGATGTGGTCATGGCGTTACGATGATGATTTGTACAGTTGCATATATAGTTGCATATACAATATATTGTATATGCAACTATATATGCAACTGTATATGCAACTATATCAAAATACTATCTACAGTTTTAACATTAGACATAATCTGCACACAAAATGGCATGAACCATTATCACACAAGCGGTTGTTGAGCGTAGGCGATTTCGCAACCGCATCGTCACGATACGGTATCGTTCCATCAACGCCTACTTCCTAAGACATCAAAAAATCACTAGATCTAGTGAAAAAGTCTCTGAAAGCGGCAACACTCCATCCGGAACTAATTCCGAGTCAGGTTTATTCCGGATGTATGTGGTGGGCCTTAGTCTCAAATCCGCAAAATGTTCTGTTCATAAAAAATTCTAATGTAATAATCGTATTTATTTGACCCAGATCCTGATTAGATGATGACGCTTGTGTTTGATTCTTCGTTTAATATTCTTTTATGATGGTTTTTCCATAGATACACACATATAGGTTTTATGAAATACGAGCGTTAACCCGCGACTTCGTCCGCACAAATTATATACCAGATTTTAAGTCAGATAAAGTTCAAGTCAAAGTTAAGTCAAATCAAGTTTAATCAAAATCGGTTCAGTAGTTTTTGCGTGATACTCGTTCAAACAAACAAACACACAAACAAACAGACAGACAAAAAATAAAAAAATTGGTGAAATGGAATCAGGGACACCTAAAAACCATATCGTAACTTTTTTTTTGTTAATATCTTCAATGTACAGACAAACTTCCTCTTACAGTTTTATAATAGTATAGAAAACACACTTTTTTTATTTTTACCTATTTCATTATGAGACAATATGTAAATTCGATCTTCCCACTGTCACTTTCTCATGTGAGCGTTTCAAGTACTGACGTACATTGCTTCTTCAATGTATTTCGAACGCACATGCACTATGAACTGCCAAGTGTGGCGATTATGGGAAATCCCCCCATTTCGGGGGAGGCTTATGTCCAGCAGTAGACGTTTAATGGCTGATATAATGATGATGATGATGTGAAACAATTGCTTCATTTAAAAAACAAGTCAAAGATCACTATCTCTCTCTTCATTCAATAAACTAGTATATTTATTTGTTTATCATTCTTTATAAATATATATATATATATATGTGTATGTATGTATGTATGTATATACCTGTATCTTTATATAATCATATCTATTTATTAGTGTTAAATACTGTTTTATTTGTTAAATGTGCACACTATGCCTGCCTCACTTAATATGCTCTCTCTCTTTCACGGGTTTGCTGGAAGAAATCTCTTTAGAGATAAGCTCGCCCTTTGTAATTGTCTATTATGCTGTTTTCATTTATATTTCCGTGTGTACAATAAAGTGTTAAAATAAAAAAATAAATAAATAAATGATGATGCACGATGAGTCAATTTTATTTTCACTCTATATCAAGTTACTTAACATGATCACCGTCACTGTCAGTCTGTCACACGGCCTAGAATGGACTGGCTAAAGATATAACGAAATGGAAGTGGTTGTTAACAACGCATCTCTAGTCTGCTCTATACAGGTATGTTTTGGAAACTGGAGCTAACGAACCTCAACTCCACTCCGCACTCCGTACACAGGTGGACTAGGACGGACACCTCGCACCACAATATCTCTTTGCAACAGACATCTGCGCTTTTGAGAATGGAGGTAGTGGTAGACAAAGTAGTTAACTACTAGATTTTTTCCTTCGAAGTGCTTTTGGTTTAGGAAAGCTTCGAAATTTGAAAAAAATACTGAACTTTGGGTGACCTTACTCATAGTCTTCCTTCTCAATCGTCTTCGTGGTTTGAAAGTTATGTGAAGAAACGAAATAAGAATGCAGCACCGATTTGCAATAAATGGAAGTTAGATATTTAATTTTGCGACTTCTATCTTCTTTGATTAAATTCATTGCGGGTTCCAAGTCAGATTACAGTAATCCTTGGGATCGCTGGACTTTATTATCTAGTCTTGTAAGTGGTCGCTGCTGTAAATTCTGGTTTACATGAGTTACAGTGGCGGGAATGTAGGGTGGACCTAAGCCAAATCAGACCCTATTTAGGAATTATTTTTATTTATAAATTTATTCCTTTTTAATCCCTAAGATCTCATTTTTATACCTATTTGTTGTTTTAATTTTTACATTTTTTCACTTCTATTATACCTAGTTAACTTTATACTGTAACTACAGATTTCTTTGAAACAAACCACAGATTTATATATTTATTTATTTTAAAAGGTTTATTTACAGTTATTACAATGCTGCATGAGCAAAAAATAACACAATAATATCAATCTAATTGCACAACTACTTACAAGTAAACACTGCGTTACTAATTTTGATAGCATGTTTACCACATACTTGCTTGTCTAACCATACACTAAGGGCCCGCATGATGGAGCAAGCTACGGGTGGCAATAAAAATTAATAAACATCTGAATCTGATGCTCATAGCAATTTGCTAACTTTTTATAACGCGCTTGCTTCCACCAATCAGCGCTGGACCCGCGTGGTGGAGTATGGCCGACTCCCTCCCACCCTTATTCGTGAGAGGAGGCTTTTTCCCTGTAGTGTTATCCTACAGGCTCTTAATTACTTTTTATAGTGCTTTGCATTTGCATCAGAATGAAATGCGGCCAGCGTTCTGGGTACCCTCCCACAAGGACCGAACCTGCACCACATCCTAGGTTAGTTTAGTTTTAAGTCTCTTTATTTATAATTTTATTTAATGTTACTATTTTATGTATCTTTCGAATCAGAATCCGATTTCTATAGACAAAATATTTGATATTTGCTGAATAATTGTGTTATACGCTGTAGTGGATATGTTATATGCATTGTAATGGAACGATGGTTACACATACAGTTTCAAAACTTTTTACTGTGTATGTTGGTTGAATTTTAAAGTTAGTTTTAGCGTTGTTCGCGATTTTCATAGCACAGGGAATTACGAATTTGATGCCAAAAAATGGTTGTTTTGCAGTTATGCTATGTGAAATTATTCTAGTGAAATGTTAATGATCTGAGTTTTTTCAGAATATCTCTGACTACCCCCTCGGGGAATATAGACGTGAGGTTATATCATCATCATCATCATTCTCTTGCCCATTTCCCATTATTTGGGGTCGGCGCAATATGTAACCCTCTTCCATTCATCTCTCTTAGCCGTTGCTTCAGCACTCACTCCTTTTTTACACATATCATCCTTCACACAATCCATCCATCTTTTCTTTGGCCTGCCTCTCCTACCACAGCCATCCACATTCATACTTAACACTCATCTCGTAACATGACACTCGTCTCTCCGCATTACATGCCCATACCACGATAATCTATTACCCTGCAATTTTTCCGTCATCGGTGCCACTTTCGTGAGCTTATATACGTATACAGGGTGAAATTGATATCATTAGCATCCTTTTAAACTAAGAGTCTACCCATCGAACTGAACAACTTTTACTATGGCAGCAAAGCGATCGGAGCAAAAAAAAATCAGCTGTTGCATACATTTGAGTCGCGAACTCGCGCGTCGACCTTGCAGTTTAGTATGGAACAATTAGTATGGAAAGATTTTTTATTTGCTCCGATCGGTTTGCTCCTATAGTAAAAGTTGTTTAGTTTGATGGGTAGACTCGTAATTTAAAAGGATGCTAATGATATCAATTTAACCCTGTATTTATGGTGTGCTGCTTTATTAAATTCAACAAAAATCCTGCTGTTTGCTGCTGCTTTGGAGGTGCTACAATCGACTATAACCTACAGTGACAATGTTTTAACTGCAAAAATTTGTTCCAAAGATTGTCAGTAACATCGGTGTTTTATTTTTATGATCAGACTTTACCTACTTATTAATCGAATTTAGGTTTAAAGCGTAAACCAGCTATGATCCTTCGAGGGGTGATAGTTCGGCTCCTAAAAATTCACTCATTCAACACTTATTTCACTTACACTCACTCATTTTTATGCCAGCACCTTGTCGATCCAGAAAAAATTCCAAAGGTATTTTCAAGAAATCCGCATTGGGCACGCGTGGTGGACTAATGCTCAAACACCCTCCTTGAGGATAGGCCCTGCAGTGGAACAGATATGCAGGGTGTAAGGAAAAATTTCATTAACCTTTAAACCACCTACTCCAATCAAACAGAACAACTTTTACCATTGGAGCAAACCCGTTAGCGCAAAACAAAAGTCAGCTGTTCCGTACTAAACTGCAACCTACTTGACTCAAACGTATGAAACAGCAAACAGACTTTTTTTGTTAAAAGGTTAATGATACTTTTCCTTATACACTGTATTGGCTGATGATCGTCCTAGGCTGATGAAGCCATTTCTCCATTACACTTTCTTTTCCAATCTTGTCATATTCTTATCCACGCCGTTTAGATGCTTTTATCACCCGACATGGGTCCTGCACAATTCGTTGCCTGATCTTGGTCATCATTCATCTTCAGTCTATGTAATATTTCTTAAATTATTGACAATTAGTAAGTTGTCCCTCTCGTAGGGCAAAAAAAGCAAGTAATAAAAGATCTTTGACTCAAAATTCCTTAAAACAACTCAAATATTCCAAGTCAAGATTGAAATAATAAAAGTTTATAACAATAAAAAAATTTCGAAGAAAACTCAAAGTATGAATTTAAATTGGCACTGTTGCTATCCGCAAGTTTTCCTCTTACGGCAAAGTAAATCATATACCTAATATACATTTCTGCCTAATCTCATAAATATGTAGCAACACACAAACATACTTGCAAAAGATATGATATGATACGAGAAACTCTACAGACATGCATGAGTTAGTTAGAAAAGTATTTTTCCCATATTATATCATGCTGATGTGTTTTGTAAAAGTTTTTCCATACATCATTCTCGCGAATGCCTTCTCACAGTTCTCAGATAACTTTCTTGATACCAAAAAGTGATTATTTATATTATTATTCTTGGAAGTCAATTTACCGAGTGTCAATAAACTTTTGTTTCTAGTTAATAAAACCATGATAAGTGTTATAAAACTTTATATAAAACTTTCGAATCAGTTTAAATGCTTTTGGGACTGCCCCGCAATCAATCAAAAGTTAAAGGTTTATATAATATCGTTCTACTGAATCTGTGATATGTAAAGTTTCAAGTACCGTATATAATCACAACTATAAAGTAGATGCAGCAATCTGCGAAATCCTACAACTATGGTCACGACAGCGTTTTAAGTTGGAACAAGTAAAAAGCTTTGGCGATAGACATAACTAAAAGCGACTACAAAATAACTAAATTAGACTGCCCAATAGCTCAGTTGATATTGAACCTGAGTCTTCTGGGTGAGCTCGCTACATCTTCGACCCCATCTTCGTCCTGAGGACTAGATCGAGGTCAAGAGCAAACCCAAACGTAATAAAAAAAAAAAGAGTCACTGATGTTTGCATCTCTATAATATTGTATTCTAGATCGCTGTCTAGTCATCATAACACAAGTCTGGACTAGGTTCTGGTACTTTCAATGAGACTAGATAATCTGTGTGAAAAAGTCCAAGACATTATATTAACAGCAGGCGCGATAGATACCCAGTCGTTTCAAGTCTTGCTTGTCTTATGAAGGCTAAGGTTGTGCACAATTGCACATTCTTCTATGCTTCTTATACAGGGTGAAATTGATATCATTAGCATCATTTTAAACTGAGAGTCTACCCATCAAACTAAACGACTTTTATTATGGGAGCAAACAGATCGGAGCAAAAAAAAAATCTGCTGTTCCATACTAAACTGCACCTGCCACCGCTGCCTACTCGACTCAAATGTATGTCACAGCTGTTTTTTTTTTCTGCTCCGATTGGTTTACTCCCATAGTATTTTTATTCTATTTTATTCTATTCTATTCTGTTCTGTTCTATTTTATTTTACTTATTTTTTTTTATATTAAAAGTTGTTTAGTTTGATGGATAGACTCTTAGTTTAAAATTATGCTAATGATATCAATTTCACCCTGTATAAGAAGCATAGAAGAATGTGCAATTGTGCACAACCTTAGCCTTCATAAGACAAGCAAGACTTGAAACGACTGGGTATGTATCGCGCCTGCTGTTCCATACTAAATTGCAATGCCTACTCGACGCAAATGTATGCAACAGCTGATTTTGTTTTTGCTCCGATTGGTTTGCTCTCATAGTAAAAGTTGTTCAGTTTGATGGATAGACTCTTAGTTTAAAAGGATGCTACTGACATCAATTTCACCCTGTATAATATTGTATCGTCAACTAAACTATACCTACGTCCTAAAAACTGGAGGCTTTTAAGACGTAGACTTAATGCAAAATAAAAACCAGCAGAGTAGGTACGTAAAAATATGGTCGTACTCGTATATAAGGTCTATCAAAATTAGCTGAAACTATTTTAAATGGATGATCAGACCATCAAACTGAAGAAATTTCTCTATGGGACCAATATCGAAATCGCGAAAAAAATGCAGCTATCCCATACAAAACTGGAAACATAATTCAACTAAAATATATGGGACAGCTGATTTTCTTTTCGTGATTTCGATATTGGTACCATAGAGAAAGTTGTTCAGTTTGATGGTCTGATCGTCCCCTTAAAATAGTTTCAGCTAATTTTGTTAGACCTTATATACTCTGTTCGTGCAAATGTAAAATACTTTTCCATACAGGGTATTACAAAAGTAAAAGTAAACGTTTAAAACTTTTGAGGGGGTTGTTGAGACCATCAAACTAACAACTTTCACTATAGGACCAACATCGAAATCGCGAAAAAAAATATCTTTAGTCCCATACATTTAGCTCGATTCTGTAGTTTAGTATGGAACATCGCAAATGCATCGCATCATGGCGATTATGGCAAATCTCCCCATTTTGGGGGAGGCCTACGTCCAGCAGTGGACGTCTATCGGCTGATATGATGATAACGATAATGATGGAACATCAGTTTTTTTTTTCGCGATTTAGATATTGGTCCTATAGTGAAATTTGTTCAGTTTGGTGGTCTTAACCACCCCCTTAAATGTTTATTTGTATTTTTGTAACACCTTGTATATTTTTTTGTTTTAAAAACAGTACAAATAAGTTTATTTACAGAGCGTACCTCTGCCAAACTGTCAGAACAGTTTATCTGAAGACGAAAAACATTGCGGTTAACCTATTTTTACGTACCGGCATTTAAAATACCGTATCTCAAACCCGCTTTCGTTCCTTACTTAGACCACAGCCAGTTTAATCCGTGCCTCCCTGCGAATCCGAACAAGAAACACAAGGCATTTCATAACTACAAATCTGACGTAAGCCGTAGGCAGCTATGGTCTTTAGTCAAATTGGCGCAGAAACGAAGTCTTGTTGTGCTCCTGTTTAGAACTAAACTGTTTCTCTAGAGTAATTTTGATCAAAGTCACGTCTTTCCCACGTTTAAATGTCGAGGGGTTTAATTTGGAGTTCTTCTGTCAAGTTGATGGCTTGTCATTGAGTTTAACTTGCCATCGTGCGGAAGAGATTAGCCAACCAGTACAAATACAATGCAAATACAAAATACCCAGTAATTCGGCATGACATGTTTTTTTTAGGATTGAATCGAAAACCATTTTGAAATAGAATTGTCTTCAAAAAGAATAATTTTCGATGTTCCAGATTTTAAAACGTAAGGATTAGAGATATTGTTAATAAAATAATAATGTTGATTTTTTTCATTTGTAGACTCGAGTTTGAACTTTTTTGTTCTTGCAAGGCTTCCGAGGAGTACTTTTATGAGAATGCTGTCTTCAGTGTTATAAATAATTATTATTATTGTTCTAACTTAATGTTTGAAATAAATATCTTGGTATATTTAATTTCAGGAACTCTCAAGAGAAAATTAAAATCGACAGGGAGATCTTTAACTTCAAGAGCCCCGC
Source organism: Agonopterix arenella (assembly GCA_927399405.1). Taxonomy (NCBI): domain Eukaryota; kingdom Metazoa; phylum Arthropoda; class Insecta; order Lepidoptera; family Depressariidae; genus Agonopterix; species Agonopterix arenella. The sequence goes on from OV656704.1 coordinate 3,690,024, forward strand.
AAATTAAATACCTAGATTATTTTTTATTAATTTTGAACTCAACTGCTGTTCTTCTCACTTATACGCAGGGTGTAAGTGACAGACTAGCAAATACTGAAACGGTGAACTCAAACCATCACACTGAACAACTTTCACTATGGAGCCTACCTCAGGAAACGTGAAAAAAAATCAGCTGTTCCACACATTTTAGTCGGGTAGGTGCAGCAGTTTAGTTTAGTTAGCTGATTTTTTTTCGCGTTTCCTTAGGTAGGCTCCATAGTGAAAGTTGTTCAGTTTGATGGTCTGAGTTAACTGATTCTGTATTTGCTAGGCTGTCACTTACACCCTGTATACAGCTACAGCGACAGCAAACAGTGCTTGTGTGTTCCAGATAGATGGCAATAAAGTTGCAAAAAATATTAAAAATCTGCGTATACACTATCATAAAATTTTTAACTTGGCGTGGACTTTTAACTAACATTGGTATAACACGCCTCCTTTAGCATGTAGTTTTTCCTCAAGAAGTTTACCTTAACCGCGAAGCTTGTAACGAATTTAGTACCTGAAAAACTCTAAGGTATGAGCTCAGAATCAAACAAAAAAATTCACAGATTTCGTGCCTCACGAACGAAACTAATCTACGGAATTCGAAAAAAATATTGTCTCAAAAAGATTAGGCTACAGGGCAAACCCTTAACCCGATCGACTTTGTTTTAGGCTCAAATTGTAGCTGACAAAATTGTCCAAATTTTGGATATAGTTCTACGTTTCCAAAATATCGAGCGCCAAAGTCAAAAATTCAGAATTTTTTTTTTCACTATTTCGGCTATATCTTTTTTTTGTTTTTGAATTTCTCGAATAATTCTTTACCTTATAGCTCTCGTAAATAAGCGTCTTGTGAGTTTTTTTTAAATATAATATCTTTACAACTCTCCGAGATATAAGGGGATCGCACTTTTTCTTGAAATCGCGGCCTATACTGGAGCGAACGAAAAGAAATTTCCAATGTCAAAATCTCATGATACAGAGGCGATCTCTCTACCAAGATAAAATCAAAAAACAAAAGTATTAAGATACAAATCCTCAAAATATTCATTGTTTAACTCTTCTTTGTCTTACGAAGGTTTGTCATAGAATTTCAAACTCAATCTAAATCGTTTCCAACAATCAAGGAAAACAAGGTACAGAATTTAACTTTACTGCGAGCGCTTTCAAAGCCTTTGCATTTGTGAATCATCTAACATCCAGCGAATTCACTCAAGCAGAACTTCCGACTAGCTGACCCATTTTGTCTCTGCATATAATAACGTCTCACACAATGTAAGATACTACGAAACGAACACTTTGAGCTTAAACTAAGTACAAGATGCTATGGAATTAAATTTCGCCTCTGGAACGCTGTGTCGGCACGGCACGAAATTATGGTCGACGGAGTTCTAGAATGATCCGGAATTTACTGGATACAGTCTGTTTAGACTAAGAGATAAGTGTACTTTTTGCAACCATCAGCAGCAAGGCTGATTCGGTGTTTATGGATTGTAGAGCAATTCTGTAATGGGGATGAACTAGGTCTGCCTGCATACCTTCAGTCGGTTTAGGAGTTACATACGTTTAAAGGTCAGTAAAAAATTAACGATCAGCTGATCGGCTGATCGTATGATATTATTGTAGTGTGCACTGTAGCTATGTGAACAGTACAAAAATGGCATTAACTGACAGTCGGTTTAGGAGATACAGCTATTTAAATGTCGGACCTTTGAACGGCTGTATCTCCTAAACCGACTGATGAACCATGTTAGTTTTTGTATTTTTCACATAGCTACAGTGTATATTACAATATCATACGATCAGCCTTGCAGCTGATCGTTAATTTTTTACTGACCTTTAAACATCAGTAACTTCTAAACCGACTGGAGGTATTTAGGCAGACCTGGTCCATCCCCATCACAGAGATGATCTACACCCCATAAACACTGAATCAGCCTTGCAGCTGATGGTTGCAAAAAGTACACTTATCTCTTAGTCTAGTTTGGGTGGTGTAGTATAGTTTTTGCAGTATAACAAGTTTTGTTGGGAAAGTGGCGATGGGCTGAATACAATATCCTAAGTACTAAATAAAGTTTGTTCTAATTGCTAGTAGATATTCTGAATATGATTTGCCTATGCAATGACAAGTTTTGGATGGGAAAAGAAGCTGAGAAAAGAGAAGCACCTACTTATTTATTTCCTGGATGAAGTACGTTACATACATCGTTATCATCACATAACATTATAAGAGGGGTTAGAAATGCAAAGTAGCGCTTTTGCTTCAGAGACGGCTGTCGCCACTTGTCTTCCCGCTCACACTGCTACTATTATTCATGCCCTCTCGCTCGCACCACGTCGCTTAAGCAGCGATTACACTCGCAGTTGGTCAGGCCCGATTTCGGCATACATTGCCAGATTTGTTCTCTCCATTTTAAAGTGTACCGATCAAAGCAAGCAATGTATGCCGAAATCGGCCCTAAATGTTGGGTAACGTAATCGCTGCTTTATGGTGTTATGCAAATCATTGCATAACCTGTGGCGACACGTTCCACGCCTAGTATGCACTTCTAACCCCTCCTTTAATGTTCTGTGGGGGAAACACTAGTCACTTACTTAACTTTTTTTTCGTAACTTATTTTCATTGAAACTGTGAAATACCTTTGTAAGGTAGTAATTTTTTCTGTAATAATTAAAAAAAATGTTATTTGTGATGTGTAGGTTTTATAATTCATATTTCGACATTTTTATTTACGCTTAAACAAATCAATGACCTCAATACAATTTCAAGTTAATAGCATTCTCAGTTCATGAAAAATCCGTTTCAAAATACAGGCAGACTAACAAACAACTATATTTCTCAATTAGGGTCATGCTTTCTCTATCTGGTAAGAAATCCTAAAAAGACAAAAGAATCTGGATTAAGACAAGTAAAATTGCGTGACCCTATTTGAGATAAGCTAATGCATTATGTATGGATTAGACACTTTCCCAGAGATATTTATACGGGATCTAGATTGTTCACCCGATTCACCAGTGGGCCTATTCTACAGTAAAAGCTTTTGAATTCGATTTGATTATTCCTCTGTGATGGACAAAAAAGTCCAATGTTTTGGCAGTTGTAGATAGTTTCATCAACAATTTTGTAAAAAAAATATATACAATGTTCTTGAGTTTCACTCACAAAGACGTTAGTCTAACGTTAGTGTTAGTTCTATCGTTACGCACTAATCTATCTATATCTATATTATTACAATATAAAACCGTAACAGAAGTGTGTCTGTACATTGAAGATATTAACAAAAAAAAGTTACGATATGGTTTTTAGGTGTCCCTGATTCCATATCACCAAATTTTGGATTTTTTGTCTGTCTGTTTGTTTGTTTGTGTGTTTGTTTGTGTGTTTGTTTACGTGTTTATTTGTTTGAACGAGCATCACGCAAAAACTACTGAACTTGTTTGGTAGCTTGTGATCTGACTTAAAATCTGGTATATAAGGTCTAATAAAATTAGGTGAAACTATTTTAAGGAGATGATCAGAGCATCAAACTGAACAACTTTCTTTATGGGACCAATATTGAAATCGAGAAAAAAAAATCTGCTGTCCCATACATTTAGATCGAGTAGGTTTGTATGGAACAGCTGATTTTTTTTCGCGATTTCGATATTGTTCCCATAGAGGAAGTTGTTCAGTTTGATGGTCTGATCACCGCCTTAAAATAGTTTCACCTAATTTTGTTAGACCTTATATAATTTGTGCGGACAAAGTCGCGGGTTCACGCTCGTGAGTTAATAAATATTTGTAGTGCGTAAAAATTCATGAATTTTAACGATTAGGACAAAAAAGACAGGCGCGTCTTCGTGAATTGTAACTACTTATATGTACAGTAAAACGAATTTAGCCAGTTAGACCAATGTGAGATGCAGAAGCAAAGAGCATATTATTTGTGTGACACCTAAATATATTTCAAGTTCTCATATTCTCCATAGTTTTCCATATTCCGAATTTTTCACATCATAATTTTTTATTTAAATATTAAAATTATTACCTCCTCCGGGTCTTTTTTCGTCCAACGTATCTCATTGGCCGTCGAATGTGGCAATGCTGCGCGCATAATGGGTACGTTTGGCTCGACCCGGGGTGGGCTATTGGACTAGACAGTTGTCAGGTTTGGTTGCTTTGTTTGTTCTTTTAGTAGTAGTTAGTCTTAGGATACTGTGTACATAATTATTTTATATGAAATTTTACAAATATTCAGACAATTTATGTTACCATCTAATATAATATAATGTATTTAAATATAATATATACATCTTTTTTCATTCGTTAATTACCTATATTTTCGTCAATAAGAAGATTGTAAAGCAGAGAAGATGCAGCCAGAAACTCTACAACACACATCTTTTTTTTAAACAAAACAAAATATACAAAGGACAATTTAAATACAATATTTTCAAGACCAGACATTTTGGTCATTCAAATAATCATCGAGTTTATAGTAGCCTTTTTTACAGAGGACTTGTTTAACATGAGACTTACACTTTTTGTCTGTCAAGTTTAGAATATCCTCTGGTATCTTATTATAATAGTGTATACAGTGCCCCATGAAAGATGTGTTGACCTTACTGAGTCGAAAATGTGGGAATTTTGCTCTTACTCTTGTATTTTGTTTCACGAATAAATGAATAGGTTTTTAGATATTTATTTATTTAAAGGAATAAAATAGTAAAAGCACAAATAAAACTTACCCTAAACTTAAACCATTCTAAACTACAAATTTAACTAATCCTATTTAGTCGAAAAGCCCGCCCCAGGTCATACCTGGCCCGAAGGTGCCCATAATGCTGGCTGCATTTCCGCGTTGAATCGCTAATGATATGCGTTGGGCTAGGTATGACCCGGCACGAGGACCGTTACCCGCATCCCGTAAACGTTTGCCCAGGTTCCTCATAAAAGTTTTTGCTTCATGACCCCACGGGCCCGCCGTCTCCACAGCGAAGGGCACGAATAAGTAGCTCTGCTCCAAAGTTGTGTAACATTGGTGTTTACGTACTGCTGCCCTTTCCGCTGCCGACCCTGCTACTCGAATGGAACCTCTCAAGTAAGATGCAGCGTACGTACATACGCACGTTGCATCCCATAGAAGACAATGAATAGGTATTTGTAACATTTCACAATACATAATATAAATAAAATACTGTTGTTTTTCTGTTAAATGTGTATTGTGGTGACGTATTCAAAACATTTACGTTCAGCGGAGAAATTTCAGTTTTTATTTTAGTAGTTGTCACGATAGACGTACCGTAAATCCATTAACGTACCATCCATCAAAAAGGGTACAACAAAATATTCCTAGAATAAACTAAATGAATTATAGCTTTATATACTTTATTTAAAAGAAAAAAAATTGAAAACTGGGATAAAAATATAGATATTCACCTAGCATTGGGCATTGGGTCGTTAATGGATAGTGGACTCAATGTCATTGTTGACACGACTCGAAATATTCGAGGGACCTTTAGGTTTCTTTTACCGAAAAGCTAAGCAGTAGTTACTCCCTGAGCAAAAAACACTGTACTACCACCATCTCAGCCGAACGACGTCCACTATTGGAGTGAAATTTTTGAAAGTCACCATTGGTTTTGAAATCCGTATACGAATTTGAGATTATAATTTCAAGTTGTTACGTTTTCTGTTAGTTTTAATATTGTTTGAGTTGCACAAAAACCGCATCGATTAACACAGAAAAGATTTCGACTGAACAAACGCATGAATGATTTCATAGTAACAGTTATGTGTGTACGGTTATTAGTTTGCTTGTTATGCCCCACATGAGGGCACATCTGATTGACTGCCAAATTAGTCCAGCTTGACAGTAACTGGTCTACCTTGAGGCAACTGACTCCCAGGTTAGGTAAAAGTACAACCAGAGTTTACCGCCAAAATGATGGGGCAATGAAACGTAGAAATAAAGTAAAGAAACGTAAAACTTTCGAGTGATGAAATGAAATTCAAATACAAGTGGGTCGGATTGGAGACATTCGTTGCAAAAGTTACCAGTGTGAAACTCAAAAACGTTTTTTTATTATTTTAATTTTCTGCTATACGGATTAAAGTATGTGGTATTCAAAAATATCACTCCTGGACATAGGCTTCCCCAAAGGATCAAGCCGGTAAGGATTGCCACTCCACTAAATAAAAAACCGAATCTGTCGTTAGTTTAAATAAGTTCTCGTCAATTTGTATCGACTTTTGCAATCAAACATCCAATTACAAAGTCAATTCAATAAAAAATCACATTAATTCGAAGCTTGCTGGAGTGGCAACCCAATCTCTAGCTCTACCAGTCTAGATTTACATAAAGCTATTCAAACGTTTTTTTTTTAAAGTCTACTGCCAACGTCGTTAAGGTTCCGTTAATTACTAAAGGCGACTGTGTTCTTTTTTTACATGTTTGGCAAGCACAAAATTGGTATAGTCTGCAGACAAAAACATTATATTTTTTGTAGCAATAATTTTTCTTGGGTACTTTAGAATGCGGTTAGCCAAAGAGGTTAAGTGTTCGACTGATATTTTGTATTTGTAGTTCGGATGGTCGGATGATGCATTTTTAGTCGTATTTAAGTGGGTTATGAGGTTTAAAAATTATGGGAATCTAGCTCACGGTTGACTTCGTCCACGTGGGACCTACGGGTCTCGTCCTGTGGACATGTGGTCCTATCCTCTTATGTGACCTAGGATAAAAAGTATAATTTATTTTTACAACATAGAGTAGAGAATAGAGTCGAGAGTAGAGTAGAGTATTTAGAGAGCAGAGAAGAGAGAGAACAGAAAGAGAGGATGAAAGTAGTCTAAAGTTTTGTATTGTTAGTAACACAGCCTATTATTTTACAATTGGCTTAGTGCGTTACTGGCAAAGTTTGTGATTCCGGTTGGTCGAAAATAAGGTATTCTATTTTAAGATAGGTCAAAATCACCACAGACTGGGTTCCCTAGGATGGTTTCCGGCATCGAGGCAGACCCAGAAAAAGGTGGAGAGACAACATGGATGTCTTCTCGGAGAGTTGGCTAAAAGTTGGACACAATAGATAGTATTGGAGAATTAAAGGGGAGGCCTTTGCCCAGCAGTGGGACATTGAACAGGCAACGTAAAAAAAAATTTAAACTTTATTTTTCGGTAATTAAAAAATCGGTACTGAAGTAGATTTGTGACATGCTATGTTATCTTAGTACAAACTAAGTGGAACGCTGATTTTCCATAGACAGCTTCCGCCATCTATCGGTTATGTTTCGAAGCACTATGTGTTGAACTTGGGTTCATATCGGAGTAACAGCGCACTACACCTCTCGCGCTGCGCTGTAGTAGTGTGAGATTTCGCCCATATCAATCACTGTCTTGTTGGTCTAGCGGTCTAGACAACTGACATACAATCCGGGTAGCTAAGGTTTGATCCTCATGTCGGCTGATCGTCTTTTTTAACTTATTTCATAATGTGGCGCCCCCTTGTGCTAATAAGCGGCAACGCAAAATTCAAGGCGAGTTACCTATCTATATACAATATACATATTAATCTATGATTTGTGTTTTTGGTTGAAACAGATCCATAGGGTTAAATACTATCGGAAAAGGATGGCTAGTCTTTCGCCTTTTTAAAGGTGAGAACAAGAAACCTTATCCCTTACTCAACTCGTACGACATCTATAAAATAAACGGATAGTTCATTCAAAATCAGAAACGCACACGATACCTAGTTAATTTCAATGTAGACTGTATCACAATTTGCAATGTAACTTACTCTAAAATGTTATAATTAACAATTTAAGCTCATTTGTATCGACCGAATTTGTTGCGACAAGTATTGCAACAGTCACAACTCCGACACTTCCTACAACTACTAGTACGATACTGAGTGAATGAGAGAGGACTATATCACTAATACTGTTGGTAACCGCGTGGTAGCCGAGGGGATGACGTCGAAATTGACAGGGGGCAGGGAATGTCCGTACGGTACAGCATAGTTCTAATTCTGATGCAGTGCTGTTAGTCAGTCACGTCAGTCGTGTTAAATTAATTATTATAGGGGGCATTAGTATTATTATAAGTCTAAACTTTGTTGCTGACACTACCTGTTGCTTTCTTGACTTAAAGTGCTTAATTTCTTAAATTACTTACTTCACCATAAATTCTTTTTCTGTTTAAATATCGAATGTAATATATTAATGTGTGAGCCAATTTTTTTAAATTAAACTGTGATTATAAAAAGATGGCGACAGCTGTAGACGAAGACAGGTTGATGATGATAGTAATAATGCATGTCTTGGTCATTGTCACTCAAATTATCTGGTTCCATTTATAGTACCAGAATCTAGTCCAGACTTGTATTATGATTAATTGAATCAGGCGTTACTTTGCGGAAATCCATGACTAATATGTAGATGACACGATTGTATCAAGACCTCCGCTTCTAAGTACCTAGTAGACAAAGTTGTATTACGTTATGCAACACAACCTGCCAACCAAATAATTTCTACTCTACACGTGTTTTGCTCCACCAAGGAGCATCCTCAGGAGTTAGACCGACGAACGTTCGATACAGAGTTGTTACTCCGCCGAGCGTCCGACACCGAGTCCAAGCTGAGACCGGGCGAGCTGATGCTGTCCGAGTTGGACTCGGTGTCGGACGCTCGGCGGAGTAACAACTCTGTATCGAACGTTCGTCGGTCTAACTCCTGAGGATGCTCCTTGGTGGAGCGAAACACGTGTAGAGTAGAAATTATTTGGTGGGCAGGTTGTGTTGCATAACGTAATACAACTTTGTCTACTAGGTACTTAGAAGCGGAGGTCTTGATACAATCGTGTCATCTACATATTTGTATTATGATGACCAGACAACGATATGCTCAATGTCTTATCTCATCTCGCTAATCTCATCTCACTAATATCATAAACGTAAAAGTTTGTGACGATGTTTGGATGTTTGTAAATTTTTGTTTTTGTGGCACAATCATTCATAAACAACTGAACGAATTTGGATGAAATTTGGCATACTGATAATAAATGTTCTAGATTAACATATTATGAATACTTTTTATCCCGGTAGTTAATGTGTTCCTATGGGATAATTTACAATGTTTTACCCTTCTACAAGGGCCGAACCTGTATCACATCCTAGGTTAGTTTAGTTTTAAGTCACCTTATTTGTAATTTCATTTAATGTCTCTATTATCTCGGTGTATCTGTCGAAATAAAGGTCTACGTTGACAAAATACATTTGGGGATACGGGATAGTAGATAAAACATCCATGATCCATTGGGTACAAATCTTCGATTCACCCATACGAATTATTGTCCCGTAAGAATTCAAACCTGTGCACCTTGGCACAGCAGGCAGTTTACTTACCGACTAAGCTGTCAACCCGTCTAAAAATGATGGTGCAAGATTAATGACACAATAAAAAAATGGTCTGAAACAAGAAGAAAAATTTGATGGTATTTGTTTGAATGTGAAAGAAAGAAGAGTGATAAAAAAAGCGTTGACGAAATTAACTAGTTCAAAAGAACGAACACATCGTCGGTTTCATATCGTATGTCATGTAATAAGACCAAAACACATGCAGTGAGGATAGAAGATTAGTTATTGATCCACTGAATGTTAGTTGATTTGTAGTGTAGTTGCAGGACTACCTATTCCTGGAGGTCAGAATCGATATCCTTACCCTTTACTACAAAGACAACACTTCTATATTGTATTTCTCATTGTTTGTTATGCTGTACTACAAATTGTTGTCTGTAAAATAAATACATGTTTTTTTTTTGTTTTTTAAAGATATAAAATATATTAAGGATAAAAAAAAAAAAAAAAAAGTGTTCCGTACTCAAAGAGTAAAACGGGACCCTATGACTAAGACTCCGCTGCCCGTGCGTCTGTATCTCATGAACCGTGATAGTTAGACAGTTCTTCTTCTTATCGTGTGGGCAGACGCCAGGGCGTCTGAGTTTTTTCAGACCGCCTTACTACCACCAGAGATAGTAGCTGGGACAAACAGCTTATCGTGCCATCCGAAGTACGGAATCATATTTCTTTTCAGACAATCGGTTGATTCAGTCTGCAATGTCCTAACCAACTGGGTAAAAACGCACAAAGTGACATATCACTAGGTGCCCCCGTGGGAATCGAACTTAACCATTAGACCACGGAGGCAGTTAAACAGTTGAAATTTTCACAGATGATGTATTTCTGTTGCTGCTATAACTATGTATACTAAAAAACAGAATAAAATAAATATTTAACGGGCTCCAATACAACAAACGTGATTTTTTTGCTCGTTTTTGCTCGATATTGATAACGGTAACAGGTAGAGGCTAAAAATATTCACAGATAATTTAGTAATGTATTTACTTTAAAAATAAAACAAATATTTAAGGGGGTCTCCCGTACAACAGACATGATTTTTTTCCATTTTTATAGATAGGTACGGAACCCTTCGTGCGCGAGTCCAACTCGCACTTGGCCGGTTTTTAAAGAAGATAAGCCTTGATATAGGTAACGGTCAAGTCAAAGCAAAAATTAAAATTAGTTCACATCAGAAACTTGCTAAAAAGTACATCCTTCGCAATCAAAGGAAACATTTAAATTAAATTCCACGCATACAAACACGACTTATAAAAGCATTTTCTCAAATTAAAATCACCGCTTAACTTGAGAGTTGAGCAAATATCTTAGAGGAGCGACAACCGCATTCATTTAACAGCGCGTATACTGTACGACATGAATTTAATTTCGACTTTAGCCGTGTCAGTTTTGTGTGAAACGCCCAGCTAAACGCCAAAATAATACACTATCTGACACAAGACAATTTGGATATTATGGAATTCATTAGCATAGCATTATAGGTTTACGATGCTTATTAAGCTTGCAGTCTATACAAAAAGCGAATACTTTTTGCATTTATCCTAAACCATAACTTAAAGAGCGATGGTAGCCCATACGGTAGAGAGCTAGCGCCTCAATCATGAGGCCGCGGTTCGATTCCTGGCCTGTACCACTAAGTTATTTGGATTTTTGTTCGGTTGTATTTCTAAGTATTTCTCATTTACCAGCTCGGCGGTGAAGGAATTGTGAGGAATGTCCTGCATGGACCTGCATGGTCTCAGTGTTACAATGACCCTTGCTTGCAATAGCCCAACCACAAATAATAAACGATAAAGTATCGTTATTAAGGGCCTATGTCGAAAAATAATTGAAGCGAAATGGGCATGTGATAGCTTATATTACTGCCTGATGCGAAAGAAAGAGATGTGGCGGCGCGCGCCTGAAACGACGCAAGCGTAAAACAGACTTTATTTAATTGTGATTGTACTATTTACGTAAGTTCAATTCTGCTCTAATCAAACTTTACAAAATATCATTCTCTTTTTTTTAAATCAAGTCTCGTGTTTCTATTATTCACCGTTTAGCAGTTCCAAGCGTTTATCGATAAAGACGGAGGCTACTTTGGCTTGTTTTTCTATCGAGAAAATCGTGTTTTGGCTCTAATCAAAACTTCAATTATCTGTTCAATTTACACATATCCGCAAATCATACTCCTCCTGTTAGTACTTCATGATATATGACGCTTTGAAGAATCCTATTTTTTTACATATCCTCTTAATTTTTTATATTCAGGTTTCTTAATTTTTCGAATTCTATCCCTAATACCTACTAAGATTTGTAGATGTAAAAATGTAATACACATAGTATATTAATGCCAAAATAATTTGTTTGACTTTAAAGTGCAATCAAAACCACGGAAATTTGAAGTTTGGAATTCCGATATTTGCGATAATTTTGTACGTTATTGCCTAAAGTAATGATACGCGTAATCTTGAAGGTATGTTATACTGAAGCAGGAGTGCAATTCACTAAGCATCACATCGCTGTCAAAAACATCGACGATCGATCTCGCATCCTTCAGATCGTCGAAGATTTTATATGTATGAGTTTGACACAATGAAATTGAAAGCTCGCCGACGTTTCAATTACGAATTTAAGATGTTTGCGCTTAGTGAATTCCATTGCCGTATGTTTGTCGAAGCATGTAGCGATCTGTTTTCTCTGTTTACCCCAGTGGGGCATGGGCGTGAGCATAATTTTGTATGTATGTTACACTGATGTACTCAATTTAAAAACGGCGACACGGTTTGTGTAATGGTTGCCACGCCGGACTGCCAATATATGTGTGTGCCATTGTTGTATATAGTTTCCATAACATAACGCCTAAGGCTTAATTTGGGATCATTACAATGTATGTGCCGTTTGGTGTCGGCTATGAATAGCACCATCCCATTTCCTCCCGTGGGTGTGGTAAAAGGCGACTAAGGGATCTACTGAAGGATGGGCAGCAGCATCCTCTGAGTACACACATTGATTCGATCCAACTGCGATCGCCAACCCGCCTGCCAAGCGTGGCGATTATGGCAAATCCATCCATTTTGGGGGAGGCTTATGTCCAGCAGTGGACGTTTAATGACCGATATGATGATGATGACAATGTATGTGCCTGTGAGCGTTAGTTATCGTTATACCAAGAAGGTTGACGATCGCGATGTATGTATGTAAGTTTGAAATTATCGGATATACAATATTAATATTATGTGATGCAAAGTGTAGAAAATAATGTAGGTACTGTAAGGAGGAAACAAATTTGGAACGTCGAATAACCTGGCGCGGGCTTCAATTATTATGTGGACGCGTAGTTCAGATGGTAATTAAAATAAAGCTTTACTGATTGTTTTACTTATTTATTTTGTATTATTTTGCTTTTAGCCCTGAGAACGATCTTCATCTTCCGACCCCCCATAATAATTGAAGCTCGCGCCGGGGTTATTCGACGTTCCAAATTTGTTTCAAATAAAAACCAGCCAGCAACCTATGGCTGTACAACCTCCTTACAGTACCTACTTACCTATTTATTTGGTCTGTAATTTGTCTCTTCGTAATTATTTCAGTAAAAAAGCAGCCTACAAGTTTTTCCAGTTACGCAACGTATCCGTAACCATACTAAATTAGATTGTGTGGGTTGTATTTAAATTAATGTCAGAATACCAAATTGCCTTGTTGTGACGTGAGGTTTCCAAAGCGTTTCGTTACGTCACGTCTTCAAATACGGTTCAAAGGGTTGGTTTAATATCAGTTTAAGATTAGAAGGAAACTTATTTTATTAGTAAGGTGCTTATTTGAACGAAGATTTAATTTGAATTTGAAATTTGGGTAAATCTAATTTGGAATTCCCTTTTGACCAGTTTTTTAGTTAGTACCAACGTACAGTTAGAATTTTTAAGCTGCCTCTGCAAGCCTGTTACTCAGTAATCTATTTTTGTTATCCGAAACTAACTTCTTCACGTGCCTTTCGAAATACATACGCTGAAGATGACTACCTTCATAATCATCGATCCAAAGATTAGGTTCGCTCGAAAACCTTTTGTCTTATAAATCTTGTTAAAACACGGTAAGAATTGACATAGGTAAAGAATAAACTTTTATGGAGAAGTCTGAAGTCAGCCTCAGCCTAAACAGAGTGATAAAGGAGATTGGATGATTATATTATATCGTCATTTATTTACACTATGAGGGAATAAGATGGAAAGACCTACCCCTCTATAGAAAAGGAAATTATATCTTCCCCCATGATAAGAGATATACCTGAAGACCGGCCTGGAACTGGTATATAATGTCAGACCTCGTGAAAACTTCGTAAGTGCGATTTAGGATTTCGCTTCGCTTTCCATTACATTTTGTCATTTGTAAATGTTTATTATCTTCTCCTGTATCTAACTAACAAACTAAGTAATAAAATTTACATTGCCTTAATTTTAAAGCACATTCCAAAACTCTTGAACTGTAACATTACATATTAGCTCAATCTAATGATATCATCAAATTAAAATTAGTATTTACAAAATCCTCTCATGGCCGGCTCCGAACCGTGGCTTCCCTCGGATTACAAGAACCCAAGGGGTTCGGGCGAATCTAATTTGGATATAACGCAATTTGTTGGGCCGCTTTAATGTGCTGGTTCAAATAGGGGTTTGTAGCGGGAATCAGGGGTGAAAAGGGCCACAGGTTGACAATTAATGGTTGAGTAATTTTACCTTTCTTGAGTTTCTGTCGCACTTGCAAAGGGTTTTGGAAGGTAAAAACCATTTCGGAGAAATGTATACCTGGGATTAAAATTGTTGCCTTCGAGTTACACCATGTGTATTTAAAAAACTATCCAAGTTAGTGCCAGTGCTAGTAATTTTCTTTCCATCTACGCGTTATTTCTGATGTTCATGATTTTTTGCAGACACGGCTATATTTTTGAAATAGAGGTGGGGACAGCAATTTCTCGGATTTCATTAAAAATTTTGTTGAACAAAGTTTTAATTAAAAATTTGAAAAACATATTTTTGACTCGTATTTTCATACAAGCGATTGTTTATATAATCCAGTAAACATTTTGACCCATTTCATTCAACTGCGGCGAATGTCAAAAAGAGGTTTTTTTTCTATTTTATTTGTCAATGAGGTGAAGTACCTTAGTTTTAAACTAAATTGGTACACTTACCGGTTCTTGTTATTCTTAATTAACACAAACACACACACACACACACACACAGTAGCTTCAAAATTAACCCATGTCTAACAAGAATAATTGTGTTATTAAATATAAAAAACCGGTAAGTTCCATTCCTAGTCAAAATCTGGTTAGGTTATTGATTTTCAAAAGTAAAAATAAGTCCCTTCAAACTCAATAAAAATTAACGACTGCAAGCATCAATGCATTTTCTTGAATTTCCCACATTTCATTTAGCATGGACATACCTAAGGCCGTAGTATTATGTGCGTGATAAGGCTTTATCACGCTTTTTATCTCGTTCTCACGCAAATACAAAGAGAGCGAAGGCACGATAGCTATCACGCTGCCATACTACGGCCGCAGGTTTTACTATTTAACAACACAATTTCAAGGAACATAAGCACTATATTATACGACCCAGACTATTCAAAAGCCGCTCAAATCTTGTAGCTCGTCTCCACGCAGTAAGCATACATAATTGTCTAAAGGAAAACGATTCGATGGATTTCAATAAGTCTCCATCCTTTACGAACGATTCCAATATTATCTTCAGGATATCGATGTTAATTTATAGGGGCTTTAAATTATTTGAAACGTCATTTGAATTTATGGTTTCGTATAAAAAGCCTAATTGTTAATCTTCTCTCAGAGGCGAGAGATGGCAGGCATGGCCAAACTAGTCATATACGTGTTAAATATAATTTAGCGTTTATTATTATGCGTTTTTATTGTATCGTGTACTATAGTCAAGCTAGATACCGATACATGACCACATTTTTTTTATCAATTTGTCAAATAAATAAAAAGAAAATAATCTTTTTTAACATCATTTGATTTGTTTATCACATTAGTAAATTCAGCTTTCATTTTAACGTATAATATTTATTTTCAACACACTTGCTCATAAAATGGCCCTTATTTCACCGCAATTAGGCACATAATGACACCTATAATCAAACTGTGACTTTTTCATTACTATTATTCACAAGTGAGTTATAGGTTTTTTTCTTATTGGTTGAGTTCAAGAAGTTTAGATAGTAGGTATCTAAACTTCTTGGTTGAGTTCTTGAGTTGCTTTGTTCTTAAAAAAGTTTCGATACAAAAAAGATCATATTCAATAGTACAAATAAATTCAGTAAATAAACTTTTTATTTACTAAATAAAATTATTTTTTATTATTATTTTCTTCACAAGTGTGTTGAAAAACGTCGTATGATACACGTGTGTATTGATGATTACCGTCCTCGGCTCTTTTAAGACCCTCGCCTACAGCGGTAATCACCAACATTACACACTTGTACCATAATGTACTATTACACCACTTTGGCATCTTGACCTGTTTACTTGCAAATTCTCTACGCCAGCGCCAGAAAAACGTCATACGCACACAATGACTTCGAAACTCAATATCGTATTAACCAACAGTGTTACAAAACTAAAAAAAGAATTTTGTTGACAATGATAACATTAAAAATCTACTGGTGTTATTATGAGAGGTCAACCTGTTTTCATTTCTACTAAACATAATATTTTGTTAAGTTGACCGGTAAGCGACAAGTTGCCACATATACCTATGTGGCTTACTGGACGTTCCGCGTTGCATTTCTACATAATAATATATTTTAACTTCTTTTCTTTTTGAAATAACGTAGGTATTAGGAAGGGCATTTAAACCAGTGGAAGGTTTGAAATATTTCTTACATCCGTCAGAATGAATCGTACAACTTGAGTTTACCATACCACCGGAAATAAAAAAAAAAGCACTTTATACAAAGAGTCATACTTATACACTTTAAAGTCAACACCATCACATTTGAATGTTCTATGTTCATCATCATCATCAATAGACGTCCACTGCCAGACATATACCTCCGCCAAAGATCGCCACAACCAACGACCGGTCCTGCACTTATACAACGGATTCCCGCCACCTTCACCAAGTCGTCGGTCCACCTAGTCACGGTACGCTTTCCGGTACGAGATCGCCACTCGAAAACTCTTCATATAAATTCATGCGTTAGGTGAACTATCATAATACCTATTAAATGAATTGATCACCAAATGAAAAAGGGTTTAAAAATTATAAATACACACGAAAACCCAGATGATGGTGATGGTGATGGTTTATGATGGAGAAAATGATGATCACGCTTTATCATCCTCGACGTATTCCGTATTAAGTATGAAGGACCTAAAATATACGCTACTAATATTAAAAATAAACGTGTGACCCTAGGAATCGATAACAAAATTAAATAAAGGTTGGATTTTCTACCTTTTAAAATCGAAGTAAAAGCCAGTCGTAGAAATATCTGAAGTAACAAGGATTATTCGAATTCTTCAGAATTTCTGCTTTGGAAGTCGAAGCTAAGCCGTACCTGAAAGTAAAATATTTCTTTTTAAAACAAATACTGTGAATAAGAGATCAGTGGAATAAAACAATGCGAGGACAAAATATAGAGCGCTATATGGAATAGCGATAGCGCAACAGCATTTCAAATGGAAAAGGTATTCTTATGAAAATAATTATTGTTTGAAAGAAAACACACTGCACTGAACGAGGGACTTTCCTTTTTAAGTGTGTATTCAACCAATGAAACTAAACAACTTTCCCTAAGGCGCGGTGTATACAGAAGAGACGTGTGGCGGTTGCGGATAGTCAAAGTAACACAATTTAAACCTTATAGTACGAAGCATAGCGTCGTTTTTGTCGTAAAGAATAATTGCGCCCGCGCCTCCAGGCGACGTCGACTCCAGGAGGCGCGGAAAAAAAAACCTCTTTCGCTTAATCAACTTCCATTAGTTTTTACCATAGAGTACGTATACTGACTATATCGCCCTTCTGGAGTGCGATTTTTGAATATTAAATCAGCAGTAGAAAGATAGTAAATCTGCATAGTAATTTTGAAATTTTCAACTGCTGAGCTCAGCGAATGAGTTTCAAAAATCGCACTCCTGAAGTTTTAAAATAGTATGTAACATACGTAACACAAATCGTTATTTTGTACTAAATAAAGTTCTAAACAGAATATCTCAACAAAAATGTCTCACAAAAAACATATTCAAACACTCCATTAGTTCATTGTATTCGGAGAACAGGATAAAGAAAGTTATCCTAGAAAAGAATTCCGTATTCCTCTAATAGTCTGAATAAATTTGATCAAACTCGAGAGCCAAGCTGAAACTAGTTTATTTGGGTGCCGTGGAAAATGTCGGAAACTAATAATACTTTGCTGCAGGAACCCTTTAAAAAGTTTGCCCATTGACCCACCATTGGAGAGTAATCAGATTCTAGCCAACGGCACTCAAAGAGTGCGGCTCTTTAGAGCAACATTCTAACCGTAAAAATTCACAGATCTCGTGTCTTCCAAGACCTTCGAGAATATTAAAAATGAATCTGCGAAATGAACTGAATTACATTTTTCACAAAGGTTCTTCTGAATAACCCATCAGTGATACGACTCCAACATTTGTTTTAAATTTAGCCCAATTGGCACAAAATCTCAATTTTTATACATAGTTTTTCTATTAATTAGGTATGTTTCGTTTTCGAGAATAGTTTGTTTTTCTGACCGAAACCAGCCGAAAAACTAACAACAACATTTTTAATTTATATTTTTTTAAATTTTTTCTATATTTGATATATTATATATTTTTTTAAGTATCCAGGTTCTTTACAATACTCTTGAAAATATTTTAACAAAATTTCATGATGATCGCTTGAGTAATTTATACGTGAAAGCGTAACAAACAAACAAACTCATTTTCGCATTTACAATATGAAGTTAGAATGAGGATAATGTTCAATTAAATTAGCTGAAAAAAGAAAATCACCAGTTCCATACAAAAACCTTCTCGACCCGATTGTATGGGACAACCCCTTATAATAGTTTCAGTTATTATTGTAAGACTTTATATGGCATGCTCCTTGACCTCCTTGTGAGATTCGAACCCGCGATCCCCGGATCGGCGGGCAGGTTCAATACCAACTTGGGCCGTCACTTAAAACCATTGACCATTGTTTGGTCAAATATGTATTACTATCAAATATTTGACCAAATAATGGTCTCAACTTTGACACAACACACCCTACTTAAGTGGTATTTAAGCGGCAACTAACATAGCTATTTTAACAGGCATTCTCTTTGTGACACAAATTTTGAACAGCTTTTCTCTTGAAAGGTCCTTTCGCATCGTATTTCATTAAATCTAAAAGGTACCTAGTTAAGCATAAATATACAAGGTGTAACAAAACACCCTAGTAATATTTAAAATGGTTATTTAGACCATCAAACTGATCAACTTTCAGTATGGAGGTCGAACCTGCTGTGCCACACATTTGAGTCGAGTACCTGTACTATTTTAAGACACAGCAGTTTTTTTATTTTTGCTCGATGCCGGCTCCATAGCGAGAATTGTTCATGGCATTACTGGATCAAACTCGTGCTAATAAGTTTGACGATTTGGGACACCACTGGACATGGTAGATAGATAGATAAACAATTTATTTGCATAAGTAACACACACATAATATTACAGTTCACAACATGGTATACGGTGGTGGAAAACATAGTTAGAATACCATAAAAAAAAGTGAATAATTATATTTAAATGTAGGTTGTATGAAATATCATCATCATCATCAGCCTATAAACGTCCCACTGCAGGGCACAGGCCTACCCTCAGGGAGGGCGTGTGGGCATTAGTCCACCACGCGTGCCCAATGCGGATTGGTAGACTTCACATACACATCAGAATTTCTTCTTCAGCTTATGCTATAGATTTCTTCATGCTTATAGATTTGGTGGTAAGGTACAGTTTTTAAAGAACAAAAGAACACGGTATGGTTTTTAAGTGCCACTTTTTGAGCTTGATTTTCATTTCTAGTGCTTGCTTCAATTTCAAAGCTTCAAATTGTACCTACTGTCCATTACAAGTGGCGACGGCCTCACTTCCCGACACACTGGACAGAGTTTCGGTAGTAGTGAAACGTGGAAGTTCTGAGGTTTCCTAATATCTTTGACTACCACTCGAGAAACACAGTCGTGAATATTATAATATGCATGCTATGCTAATTTTTTTTTATTACATTGGGTTTGTTTGATAGATTAACAGCATTATTTTTTTTTAAATTGCATGTTGATTTAAATCTAGTTAAAAAGGGTGCAACAAAACCCCGTAGTTAAGGGCGTGCTTCAGACCACTAAACTGAAAAACTTTCACTATGCCTATGGAGCCAACACCGAGAAAAATAAAAAGATCAGCTGTCCCATACATTTGAGTCGAGCCGGTACTGCAGTTTTGTAATTTTTTTTATTTCGGTGTTGGCTCCATAGTGAAAGTTGTTCAGTTTGATGATCTGAAGAACCCCCTTAAGTATGACTAGCGTATTTTGTTACATCCTGTACATAAATTAAAAACATTTTAATACAAAATAATACTTCCTGGGAAATATTTTAATCACTTTCCAAATTTTTCATGCAGTTTTTTTGCATTTTCTAGTATAGTAATTAATAAAAATTCAAAAACCAGTAACATAATTAAGAATTTAATTAGTGACGGACGGTTTTGTGTTTGTTTAATTAATAAAAAAATTTAATTTATCTTTATTATAAATTTTCAGGGAAATTATTAATGGATAATTGAAGGTAAATCTTTGATTTTTGTTAGTCGATTTAACTAAACGGCTAGATAGATTTTAACGTCATTTTGAAAAAAATTATTTCGGCATCATTAGTTTTTTTGAGTGATCAATCATTTTGATAAAACAGCAACTAACTAACTTTGATAAGTTATGTGTCAAGATTGACAGTCGAAGCTACGAACGCGTCGACAAAAATATCAGTGAACTCTTAGTTGATAAACCGTGTATACATACACGCACACAGATATAAGTTGTATGGCGCCTCACGCACACCAACCTAAGAAAGTTGGCCCCTTTTGTTTTATACTGTAGAAGCGTGAGGCTCCATCTAGACATATACTTTATCTAAGCTACCAGCATCAAATGATTATAATATCCAAAACCAGGCTGAAGCTGAGTCATCTCAAATTATTTTGGTATTTCATTAAAAATAAAATAAAATTTTATAGTAATTTTTATTTTACAACTCATCTCTTTCTTAAATTAGGGTTATTTAAATATTTTCTATCAAATATTTTTTAACGATTTTCTTATTACAGGAGACAATATGGAAAGACGCAAGTTCGGCCCAATTTTCATAGAATTTTACCATGATCTTGTATTTTTATTTTCTTCAGCAATAAACTTGTAGTTTGTATACGTTTCTTTCTTGTTAATAATAATAGACCATGTCATTGTTTTTGGCAGCGGCCTCTTCAGAACGTTTTGGCATGGAATAAGAAGGCAGTTCAATTTATTGAATACTAACCTACACGCAAGTTGCCTTTTTCTTGAAACTGCAAACATTTTATCTTACCGAAATTTTCTTGAATTTTTAACTTCAATTTATCCATAAAACAACATTGAATATCTCATTGAGCTGTTATTTACTACGTACTAGAGGTCTCTACGACAGACACAACAAACAAACGTCATGCGCCATATGCGGGTTACCGGCAACCCGCATAAGATGCATGAAGTTTGAAAGAGCATAAGCATAGCATAAAGCATAAGCATGAGCATAGGCATAAGCATAATAAAGATGCAAATAAAGTTATTTTTTTTTATTATAAAATATGCTCACGACTATTCCCTGAGGGGGTAGTCAGAGATGTTCTGAAACCTCATGACACCCACATTTCATTTTTAGTACCGAAATTCTGTCCAGTGTGGCGGGAAGTGAGCCCGTCGCCGCTTATAAAGTCCGCCACACACAGACGGAATTGCGATCCGGAATCCTGATTCAGGATTCAGTGTTGTCAACTATGGTTACAAAAAATGCTAGAATGCTGTTTAAAAAATGCCTAAGATAAAAATGTATGAAACGCCAAATGAATGACAATAATTGCATTTTTAGGTATCTATTAAAACAAAACAAACAATTTCTATATATGATAATTACTATCATGTGATGAGGTCATGACGTTACGAATGTTACAATGACGGTTCGTAAATTGTATTCCAATATTAATGCAACTATATCAAAAGACTATTGATAGTTTTAACATTAGACATAATCTAAGTACAAAATGGCACAAACCTTTATCACACAAGCGATTTTTGAGCGTAGGCCATTTCGCAACTATGCCGCAACGACGTCGTAACTGCATCGTCACGATACGGTATCGTTCCATCAACGCCTACACTCAAAAATCACTTTAAAATATGCCACCTAAGACATCAAAAAATCACTAGATCTAGAGAAAAAGTCTCTGAAAGCGGCAACACTCTAACAATCTAATTCCGAATCAGGTTTATCTCCTGCACGACTTGCAAGGTTACTTGCTACTAGACCACCACATTTTCCAAGTAATGTTTAACATACCCCCCCCCCCCCTCACTTTATTGTTAAGGATTCCCAATCGTAGACCTTGCGTATCAGGCTTGCCTCGTTTTTGGTCTACCGTTTAATGTAATAGTTTTCAGCAAAAGTTAAAATAAACATTTATCGTATCTTATCTTATCTTGTCAAATCGGCGAAACGACAAAGGTAAA
Source organism: Agonopterix arenella (assembly GCA_927399405.1). NCBI lineage: Eukaryota > Metazoa > Arthropoda > Insecta > Lepidoptera > Depressariidae > Agonopterix > Agonopterix arenella. The sequence goes on from OV656704.1 coordinate 3,712,244, forward strand.
GGTTTATCATAAAGCATCTTTTTAAAGTAAACGTTATTCTTTCACAATTCGATAACAAAAATAGAAGGAGAAATAATATCGCTTCGAGGCACAACCGTGTACTGTCGTCTACATTATACGCATCTTGTGTAACGAAAAACCCTAACATTTCATGACGAGATAAACATTGAATTTACGTAGTATTTTGTTTTTAACTGCCATGGGAAAATGATGGTTCATAAATAAACTCAAACAGATTTTTTGTGTTCCGTACCAACATTGGCAAAACGGAACACTTATGGAATCAACTCGGTGTCTGTTCGTCCATCCGTCCGTCCGTAAGACAACCCGAAGCTGAAACTTGGCACAGATATAGAAATTGCTGGTCCAATATTATTATAAATGAATTTAAAAAAGCTTAATTTTTATATTGGGCGGCAATTTGGGGAGGTAGAAAGGGTAAATAAAAATATTTTGTCTTCTACCCTATGATGTGGGGTATCAATTGAAAGCTTATGAAAATACGAGTCTATAAATACATTTTTATAATTTTTAATTAAAACTTTGTTTAACAAAATTTTCAATTAAATCCGAGAAATTGCTGTCCCCACTTATATCTCAAAAAACCTATATTTCAAAAAAACCTATATTTCAAAAAAACCTATATTTCAAAAATACCTATATTTCAAAAAATAGCCGAAAACAACGTGCGAAAAAATTATCAGGGTGGCACTAACTTGGATAGTTTTTTGTCGATAACCGAAAAAAAAACACCACTGTAAAATGACTTACTATCTGACCACATTCTAAGTAAGTGTCAATTTATAGTGCTTGTCATGAATGACCCGTAACAGTAACCCGACATGAACAGTAATTGCCCGAGTCCCGATTCGTACTTGGCCGGTTCTTTTTTTTATTCAATATAATATCACATAGACAGCTTTCTGACGTCATTTTTTGACTCTACCACGGTGTGGAAAGGTGTTCTGTTGTAAAGAAGATGTGGCCAGAAACTCTTAACCACAGATAATTTAAAAAAAAAATGTATTCACTATGCAGCCAATATCAAAATCGTGAAAAATCTGCTGTTCCATAGAAAACGTCCATGGCTACTCGACCCAAATGTATGGAACAGCTAATTTATTTATTAATATTTCGATATTGGCTCCATAGTGAAAGTTGTTCAGTTTGATGTTCAGAAAGCTCCTCCTTTGATCTGTAACATATTTAATTTTACACCCTGTATAACTATTTTGACAGCTCCAAGTGCACACAAAAATGAGTTATAACAGACGTTCGATACCCAATGAAATAAATTTTCCGTCCCCAAGGTACAATTATGTATTTTCTGAAAAACGTCGACCAGCAAAAAGGAGACTGATATTATGCAAAACGGTTGACTAAAGCATACTGTCTACTCCACTACAATATTTCCAACCTTCCCGTTTTCATAATGCTGCTATACAACCAGTAGGAAAGTGGGGTAACCTACATTTTACGTAAAAGCCTGCTATTTACGAGGCAGCTCTTTTTTTAAATTACTTTTAAATTCAAGTGAGTTAAGTCGAACAACTGTTACTGTTTGGAAAATACATATAGCCCAGTCATTTTACGGTTTGAGCCGGGACTAATTCATAATTGATTTTTTTCCGGTATAGTATTTTATGCCAAAATTAAAAAGAAATCACGTCAGCAACATCCCCAAATTTAAAATTTAGCATTTAACTCGTTCTAAAAAACCTGATAGTAAATTTTTTTTCGCACATTTTTAAGGCTTACCATTATACATACTTCAAACATGGTGTTAATATTTTGTCTACTTTGAAAAATAAATAAGTATTTTTCTAACGAATACCTCGTTTTTAAATTTTATTGATCAAAAATAATTTATATTGTTAAATCAAATTAAAATGCGTGCATTGGTATTAATATTATTAAGTTAGAACCCTTCTGGGATATACAATTTTGTGTTCTATGTTGCGTAACAATTTTTTTTTATTTTTTTTTCAGATAGTCTATTTGTCACTAAACGGTGCCGGTTACAGTTTAAAACTCCTATTCATAATTACTACCCACCCCTCCTAACAAAACTCCGTATAATGACTGGGCTAATAAACTCACGATCGTATTTTCCTTCAGGGTGGACAGAAAATTTGCCACAATTCTCAATATTTACACTATTTGGCCGTTGGGTAAGGCCAGGATGTTTCAAAGCGCTTTCTGATTGGTCAACAAACTCCCATTTTGGATTTTGTTAGCAAAATCTAATATCGAGAAGTTTAGGGTTTTCTCTCACAAAACACTCACAGTAGCCAGCGATTCCTAAAGTAAGTTCCGTCAGATAAAATTATCAGGGTATAGCTAATCAGTCATCATCATCAGCCTATAAACGTCCCACTGCAGGGCATAGTCTTACCCTCAAGGAGCTGTACAAGCGTTCACCACGCGTGCCCAAGTATAGACTACACATACGCATCAGAATTTCTCACGATGTGTTCTTTCACCATTTGAGAGAAGTCGGTATTACGCTTATAGTGAGCGTTTTCGTGCCTGTGACGTAGTGCCCGGTGAGGGCTCTGACGATGGTACGAGCTTTGCTCCTGCTGTTGTTCAGTATGAACTGTGCGATTCGTGGTGTTATATTGCCGAAGAATTTCCTGCAGTGTTGCAGATCCGACAGGCTAGAGCATTCTAGCCTGTGTCTTTTATCAGCCCATACTTTAAACGCCATTCTAATGTTTTATGCCAGGATTCCTAGACTTAGTTCTGACAATGACTTCATGACCTCAGAGGAGACATTAGACAAAATCACATGTCCACGCAGACGAAGTTGCGGGCAAAAGCTATTACGTACATAAGTTAGAAAAACTCAATGGTACGGTCAGCATCAGAAAAATCGAACCCCCTTGCGCTTATAAAGATTAAGATATAGGGATCAGGTGCCGACTGGGTCTGATGCTGATTGCACATGGCATGTCGTCTATGTGGGATCCGAACCCGAACCCCCATGATGATCTCGCCACAAACACTCTCTACCGCAAATCTTAACTGTATACAATTTGTAATCTCGGGCTAACTGGCGACCATTATTTTATTGGATGAAAAATTATTATACTCCATTTAAAGTTTTAAAACCATTATAGTTTAAAAAGGAACTCCACTTATACAAAACTTACCCCTTCAAATTTACCTGACAGTAACAAACCATACGTAAAAGCACTTTTATATTTAAATCCGTATTAAATGCAAGCACTACATTAATTCCGTTCCCCATGTATTAATTTGTTCAACTTGCTGAATAACGGTAACGGAGGAAATGCCGAGGAAATTTTTTTTTAAATTTTTATTATAACTGGTTCGCTGCAGAATTTAAGTGTAGGCTGAATAAGTTTCACGAGTAAAGTGGAGCGTTATGAAATATTGTTTTCTCTGTTTACTCTATACACTTAATATACTATCGTTATATTAAGTTTATGGTTTCATCTCTGTATACTATGTTTTTTGGTGCAAAAGAAAGTATAATTGATTGATTGATTGGTTTAACAATTTTGCAGAAACTGCTATAGACTTCAATAAAACCAAGAAAATTTATGGGTGAAATTTTACAAGAGTAATTAACACTCCGTATGGTTTTTTTCCTTGCTCCATGTTTTGCGCAATGCAAGCAAAAACTGTGACGGTATTAAAAATATACTTATGAAGAGAGATAGTGTAATACTTGTGAGAGCAATATAGCGGCGCGGCATCTGCAGATGAGTCATTATTCTGCACACGACTAAAAAGTTGATTAAATAAAAGTAGGTTTACCGAGCTCTAAAAAAGAATGAGGTCATGCGTCAGACAAATAAATAACTCTTAAAATTAACTAGCTGAAGTCGCAAGTAGTCATTATCTCAAAGTCATAGTCAACATAATTTTTATTCAATATAGGCGAGGGGTGGTGAAGGCGGTGGGAACCCGTAGGATGAGGGCAGCGCAGTACCGGTCGTTTTGGCGATCCTTGAGGGAGGCAGTGGACGTCCATCGGCTGAGATGATGATGATAGGAGCCTGAATAGAATATCTGATGAAGAACTAGCAATCGATAGGTGATATACAGGGTGTACAATTAAAAGGGACACTTACTTAAAGGGGTGCTTCAGACCATCAAGCTGAACAACTTTTATTATAGGACCAACTCACGTGAAAAAAATTCCGCTGTCCCATACAAAACCCTGAAGATGAGAGCGTTCAAACCCTCTGAGCACCCGGTCCATGCAAACATAATTCGACTGAAATGTATGTGACAGCAGATTTTTTTTTCTCGGTTTCGATATTGGTCCCATAGAGGAAGTTGTTCGGTTTGATGAGCTGAAGCAGCCCTTTAAGTAAGTGCCCCATTTAATTTTACATCCTGTAGAACTAGCTGGGGTAGTGTGAGATGTCTTCCGACCGGCGACTTGAGGAATAGCGACTGGACGAGGTAAGCTGTGGACAGAGTTTTGTGATGCGCTTTGTGAGAGGCGTATGTTCAATGGACGATGACAGGCTGAGTGATGATGAAGTTCACATACTTTAGCAGTCTTTCATTCGTCCAAACGTTCTTCGATATAAGTACAATTTAAAATATTATTGATTTTTAACATTTTACAGCCATGTTGTGCTATTTCGAATCAAATTAAAGATTGAAAAATTTTTTGTTTCGGGCGTGACTTGAACCCGCACTTTTCCAAACCGGGGAACTGCGTTATCCAATTTCGCCACCGAGCCCACTACCCCGAGAACGAAATTTTCAATCTGTTGCGTCTTAAGGGGACGTGAGCCCCATCTACTGGTAGTTATTACAAACTAACCAACCCGCAAGTCCAGCATTACAACTGGAATTCATACGATATAGATGACACACCCTGTACCAATTTCAAAATTCCAATTTCAATACCTGTTTCAATTTTTTTTTAATTTGATTCGAAGTACAATTTAGTCGCTCAGTTACAAAAAAGTATATTTAATGTGGTAAATTACAATATAATTATGGTATACTTTGCCTCCGCCCACTGATTTACGTACATCTTCCCTCTTTTGGTTTTATCTTTAACCGTTGGTGTTAATTTCAATACCAGTAATTAAAAGAATTCAACCTTTTTTTGGCTTCGTCATCGATAATAAAATAGAACCTTTGAAGAAATCTATGATCAACCAAGGTTAATACGTGGGGTAACTATTCAGTAATCTGTGATCTGGGTAGGTAAATATTTATATGTATGATGGCAAATTTTTCCGCCTGATCACTTTAAAAAAAAATTCATTAAATCGCGCATAATTTATTCTTCGGAAACTATTCATTCATTGGTCTATTCATTAATAGGGCGGGGCTAGACAGCGCTTTTATTTTTTAGTATACAAGCAAAAATGAGCCTAGTGGTGGTCAGGCGGAAAAGTCCGCGATAGCACAACCAACGTCATTGGTACAACTGTTCTAATTATAGGACTCTGTGGTATACATCTTATTCAAGCAACGTCATATTTCGTTAATCACAAAAGAAAATAAGAAAACGATGACTAGACCAGTAAAAAAATACAAGATGGTATTATTATGACTGTATTTATTAGACAAGCGTCTCAGATTCCAGGTCGTATTTATAAATAGCTCCTTTTCGTTTCGTTGTCTTACGAGGAGACTAAAGGTCAGCGTAGGTAGACAAAGAAAATAGTGGCTATTACGGAATAATTTAGTAATAATTTAAATTAAACTTTATTATTTCTACAGATGACTAACACTGAAATCAGTATAAGCATATGCTCACGGATATATTCCCCGAGGGGTTAGTCAGAGATATTCTGAAACCTCCGGACATCCGCTTTTTACTAGTAGTACCGAAACTCTGTCCAGTGTGACTGGGAGTGAGCCCGTCGTTACTTGTAATGGACAGTAGGTACAGTCAGCAGCAATAAGTTGTATACACTTTTGCTCTACGTCGTAATAGTAAAGTGTATGCAACTTATTGCTGCTACTAGGTACAATACATACCTCGTAATTGAAGCATGCAGGTTTCCAAGCAAGGCAAGTCCAGTGGCATTACAAATTGTACATAAATTCCGAAAAACTCATTGGTACAAGTTGGCCTGGAGAGAACCATATCGCCTAATGCACGGCAGGCAAGGTTTATTGCGACACCAGGGCTTAAAAAAAACTGTATTGTGAAATAAAATCATTGTGCATCATAATGTACATTATCGCGATGTGATAGCAAAATGGACATCTTTGGTCAGTTCTACATGAGCTATTTCTATTTGAGCCTTATGAGGTTAATATTCTGTGAGCCTTATTAAGAAAACAAGGATTCCTCCGCATATGATAGGCAATAAGGAAGACGTCAAATATACGTGAAACACTCTTTATGACTCATAGTCACATAAAGACGGATATGAAAACCATTTAATATATTATTCATGGTATTCACTGGAGTTACCTAATAAAGAAAGAAATTTCTCATCGTTCTTGTCATTGTCTTCATTTATCTCCTTAATGTTTGGCGCTTCGGTGGCAGCATGAAAATAGCGTATCGTTAGTCTAGTATGCGATAATTTTACATATTTCATAGTGTTGCTCTGTTGGCAATCCTTAACAAATAAATAATTGGCGTGATGAGATAAATGCCTACTGCAATGAATGGAAAGATATTGCATTGGACAGAGATGTGGAAATGTTAAGGGGAGACCTTTGCCCAGCAGGAGTACAAAACAAATGAATAAAATAGCTGACAAATTTTGTGCAACATACATACATGAACTTACGCCCTTTTCCCAGAGGGCTAGGCAGAGAGTATGGATCTCCATTTTAGGTGGTTCTGACCTGTCTTGCTTTTTCTCTCTCTTCTCTCTTCCGTTTTTTTTTAATGTTATATATTTTTATCTATCTATCTATAACGTCACGCCTCTTTCCCAGTGGGGTGGGCAGAGACCAGGGCGCACCACTTACTACGATCGTTACATACTTCTATTGCCTCATGCACATCCATACATCTTGTCATACATTCCCGTCGATTGCGGCTGCTTTTAACCTGGAATTTTTTGCAATATGCAGGGTGAAAATTGCTGTTTTATTGAAAACATCAATGGGTGTTCGACCAAAATGTATCGATTGGCTGATTATTTTAATCTAATTATGAAAGTGGGTTTGAATCAAACGCATGTTTAACATCCTTTATTACGGACGTATGCTGATCGAATCAGATGCGTCCTACAAAAAGGGGAGGTGCGGAGTACTCGAAGCCGACGGGCATGTATGAAGAGATGTATGGATGTGCATGAGGCAAAAGAAGTATGCAACGATCGTAGTAAGTGGTGCGCCCTGGTCTCTGCCCACCCCACTGGGAAAGAAGCGTGACGTTATAGATAGATAGATAAAAATATATAACATTAAAAAAAAAACGGCTAAGAGCGTGTCGGACATACCCATGATAGAGTTCCATAGCCATAGTTGAATGATTGTTCAACTTTTTTTGATCTGGTTTTGTGGATCTGGGGATCTGGGTGGTATCTGTCTTCATACCATTGTTTTGCATTGGATGCAAAAATGAGAGTGTAATTTAAGTGAGATATACAAAGAGACAGACTGAATGAACTAAAGTATAACATCCTTGACTACAAAACTATAAAAACTGTGACAAGCGAACAAAGCATGAAATCTTGGAGTCAAGAGTAGAAAAAACAATGAACCAAAATAGATTCTTGTCCTCAATAAAAAAGTTACTAACTATTTGCCCAAAAACATAATCCCAAAAGACAAGTAAAAGCTCTCAACAACAATTTAAACTTAGATAATTTAATAAAATCTCATCCTATCCACAGGACAGTTTATTCGCTAGAGGCTAAAAGTTTTACCAAAAAAAAACCTTTTTGACACAAAAAATTTGAACGTGTAACCCTTTTAATAAGTCACGAAGCCAACTTGGGTTTGTCTTAGGATAAAAGTAAAGTTGGCTTAGTACATAATTAAGTAGGCAGAACCGCTGACAAGAAGTAACATCTTGCTAAAATGACTGTAAGTCAATTTAACTTACTTAACTTAATGACTACACGAATTTGAGACTAAGCTCCTAAAGTCTCTGGGTGAACATACATAATTCCTGATCAAAAGGCACAGTTCTACTTTTATTTGTGTAAGCTTTAATTTAGCTTAATTCCCTCTGTAAGTCTAATTGAATAATTACTGGAATGAATGTACAAAACTTTGATACATGTACAACATCTTTGAGATAAGTAATAAAAAAACTTCAATTTACTTAATATTGGTAAGGTTCGTAAATGTTCCTATACCAAAAAGTGTTATTTCTATGCTTGAAATTAAATTTGGGTTTTTAACGTATGGGTTATTTGAGTTTCCGATATTTTGGCAGTTTTGTTTCAGTTAACCCATTATGATTAATTATTGTGTGAGTTTGAGTGCAACTGACAGGGTGTTGAAAAAAAGAAAAATGTATATTATATTAGATTTTTTTTACCTTTCCTTTATTTATACAAAAAATAAAAGATATTATTAGATCAGGTACACGCAATGGTATATAAATAAAATACACACACACACACACAACTTCTAAAGTTTTATTCCGTGACTACCCAACAACATAATAATATAAACATCCATATCTAGATTACATGTTTTCGTATTCATTACACAAATATTATATTATTCCTTTTACTAGCAGTTTAGCTCTCCCAACTAAATTCGGACACAAAATAGGAAGATAATCCTAAAAATCGCAAACTAAAAGACGACACTAATGATCTACCGAACTAAAACTACTTTAAAACTATGAGAAAAAAATAAAGATTTTTCTCTAAACTTAAGATACTGGTTAAAAGTCTCATCTAGAAACCGTTATCTTTAACCCCCTTTACTGGCGGTGCTTAAACTGTCAAACTTTGTCCCATTTATTCAAACAGTTACATGGCCACTTCTTCACGTAGGTACTTAATTTTCAGAGTTCCGTAGTTAATCGGCAAAAACCTAGACAATACTTAGGTAAGAATGAAATGGTGCGAATTTACCGTAATCTTACAATGTAACTTATATAAAAAACTGCTCTGTGGTTAAAACTATTTGTAGTATGAGTTGCGTATCATAGGTAGGTAGCAATAAATCAGTACCTAGGTCGTGTATTTTTTGAAATCAAAATAGATACGGGTTCCTAAACATAAACCTGAGTAGGTAATAACAAGAAAATGTAGGGAGCGTTATCAATCATCAACATTAAAATACATATAGAATTAATTTTTTTAAAGGAGGTAAATAAAGTTTGAGTAGACTGGTAGGAAACAACAATAAATACAATTTCCGCACGTGACGTATAAAGTCGCGATTCCTGCCGAGTCGAGCGAGCGAGGGCAGCCTAGGAATTCATCAGTCAATGACTGCACTTCCCAACCTGCCTAGCTAGCATGCCACCCCCGAGAAAACGACAAAAATCGAGATGTGCCTCCATCTTTATTATTTTACGTAGGCCAGAAAGAGCACGCATGACGTTTTTCTCGTTTAAACGCTTTGTCGTGGGTGGCATGCTAGCTAGGCTGCTCGCGTCCCGCGCACCACCCCACGTTCGCCTTGACACGCACACATAGCCGCGAGCGCTTTTACCAGCACACATGCATGATTGTAGCTTCTTTTCGCGTACCTAGTGTACATTTTCTTTGGCTTAGTACCTAAATCCTACCTACAGAACCCTTAAAAGGCGTGACGATGACATTCATAGCCAATTTTTTAAACTTCTTTATCATGCCTCCTTCGGAGTATCTAAATTGAAAAATGTTTTCCAAGAATTTAGAGAAAATATTCGAGGTGTAACTTTCTACATTTTTCAAATTTTATTTCCTTTCGTGTCATTTTCAACTGGCGTTCGTTGTATTATTGTTTGTATTGTTCTTTTCTACACTTTATCCCTAGAACGAGTATTTTAACTGTCTTGAAATATGTTTTTGATATCTTCTATTCTCTTTATTTTACGCATCTAAGATCATGTATTTACATTATTATTATGAATAACTGTGACATAAAGAGAGAAAGACCGATGAACAATGATCTCAGATTAACGCTTTTTTGTACCTTTTTCGGCATGGAAAATCAAATGAATAAAATGTCTCAAATCAGTTTTATTTTCAGAAGTTCTATTTTCAATCTTACACTTCTGGTTCGTGTACGGAAAGAACAAAAAAATCTGTGGAGTTTGGATCATTCGTATAGAATTTTTTTAACTGTAAAATTATAGCACTTTATATAAACTGATCTTTTCAATCAACTGGCATAAATAATTCCTCTCTTTCCCTTACTTTAATAATAATAATCATCATGACAGTGGGCCAAAGACTCAAGAGCCGTAAGAACTTTTTGAAGTGTGTCGAACCAATTCAAACTGAGGTTTCTCAAGCTAGACGCGGTCTCTGGCTGGCGGTAAGGCAGCCCAATTCCTAACCAGTTTGTCTCCTTGTAGAAGACCTTCCTCCAGGCCTATTTGGACGAGCTTAAATAGACTGCGAAACCGGGTCAGCCGGAGTGGAGACAACCTGTTCAAGTGGGGTTACATAGACGGGTTGGACCTCAGGTGCAAATGCGGTGTTGCTCCTCAGACTATATGACCCATCTTGTATCCTGCTCTTCTTGCCCGGATACCTGCATGCGAACGGAGCTTATGGACGCTTGCAAAATAATGAACTGGGAACATTTAAAACGACATGCCATCGACTCGATAGAAGAAGATAATTTGCTTATTTCACTCCCACTGCAGGGTGCAGGTGATGCATGCACCCCGCATGGATGTAAGTCCACCACACGTGCTCGATGCTGATTAGTGGACTTCACATACGCATCAGAATTTCTCTTCCAGCGTAATGCAGGTATAAATCTTTCTTGATGTCAAACATTGATCCTTCACTTAATAATACTTAGCTAAGGGAAGTGATGGCAGGTGGAGTAAAGCCTTTACAGAGTGGTGGCCTAGATTAGGCTTTAGGGGTCGCCGACATCTGGAAAAGTGTCGGTAAGACCTAAATGAGATTGGAGCAGGATCGAACTGAATAGCAAAATGGGGAGGAGGCTTGTGCCTTGCAATGGATGGATACGGGCTGATGATAATGATGACGTAATAATAAATATGTATTCATAAATAATGAGTTGTCTGTTAACTCTTTTTCATTATTGTATAGTTGTATACTATGCTTTTGGTGTAAAATAAAGTGTTATTGACTGATGTATTGGTTGAGTTATACATAGACCAACTGTATCTCATTTTGAAAATATGGGTAATAAAAGTTTACTAAGCTTAGACCTTACACCTTACCCTCATCATCATCATCCACCTATATACGTCACACTGCAGGGCGCGGGCCTACCCTCAGGGAGAGTGTATGGGCGTTAGTCCACCACGCGTGCACAATGCAGATTGGTAGACTTCACAGACGCATCGGAATTTCTTCTTCAACGTCTATGAGGTTTCTCCACGATGTTTTCCTTCACCGTTCGAGAGCAGTCTGTATTACGTATATAACTCATTAGTACATGGCATGTCGTCCGTGCGGATTCGAACCCGGAACTCAGGATCGAGTTTCCAGACTTCTCCGCAACGCGACACCGACGCTCTCCGCCACCGACCCTACCGTATAAAACAATATATTAAATTCACATTTTCATTATTAAGACCAAAAACTGAATTTTCACAGCCACGCAACTGTTTTTTCGCCTAAACTCTAGAAATCCACTAAGCCTGCGTACAAACTAAAATGCTTTTAAAACGTAATCTTTTCAGTTTCACAGTAACAAAGGGGATTCGTGGCTTTGCTTGCAAATCCCTGGCCAGTGGCGGCTGAAGGAGGAATAAATGCAGTCACCTGCCAGATTCTCAAGTGAAGACTTAATTGAAACATACTGATCCGTAAAAGTTGTGTTTTGATTTTATTTATTTAATATTGAATATACCTACTGAAAGTCTACGAAAATTTTATGAAGGTACACAAAATTGTACATACATAAAATTTTTAAGTTAACTATTTTGTATTAAAACTATTACTTATAACATTTACGTAGCCTGTTCAATGTCCCACTCCTAGGCAAAGGCCTCCCCTTTTACTCTTCAATCCTCTCTATTGCAAAAAAAAAAGAAACTGAATTTAACACGACCACTTAAGATTATTGACGATTCATTAAAAAAGATTTAAAGATTGCAAATCAATTATTTTCTTTATTGACGAAACGAGTTGTGGATGAAAGTAGTATATTTTCTTTGACGAAGCCTGTTGTGGGTGTGGGTGATGTATTTCCTTTGACGAAGCCTACTGTGGATTTTCACTATAAACATTATTGAATAACGATTTCATATTTTCCGAATAAAACTTATTTGTTCTGAAATTTTTAATAGAATCGAAGCCAAGCTCAGGATTATCTACATCATGCAAACGAGAATTTTTAAATTCTCTGTTCGTTCTTTTATGGCACCTATAATAAGTTCCCGGAGCCGACCCTGCCTTATCCGTGCCGTTGTGTGGCAGAATAGTAGAATACAGTGTGAATTTTGGCCACCATAATTTTTTTCTAATCCTTAGTGAGCAGATTTGTGGCTAGTGTTATCACAAACACTCTAGATGGACTTTGAGAGCTTACGTCTTTCTGTTTTATATGTAGATATTATTTGGTTCGCTGGACTAGGGTATGTTATGTTTACAAAAATCATATTGTTTACTTTCAATCATGTTCATTCCCTATATTCCTTTCCGGGTTTGTAAAAACTTTTAAAGGTTTGTTATTTTTTTGTCTGGTACTGATTGCGCTACATCATCAGCTATAATTTTATTGAAAGTATTTAATCAGAGCTCCATTCCTGTATATTTTCAGATTATTAACTCTAATATTTTAAAAGTTAAGGGGGATGAAGCAGACTGAGAGCTGGCAATCCTAGTTTTTCCAGTTCTCTTTCCGATGACACCTCATTTACTTCAAAACAGATCGGTGGAAAAATTTTACCAAAAATCATAATGGTAAAAGTACTTGCGGCAAGATTTTGCTAGGCAACCCAGCGGCGTTGTATGAATCCCTGTATAACCTTTCACTAAACATAATTATAGGTACATGTTTTCACGGTCATATCTTAGTATACAGGGTGTTAGGGTAAACAGTTGCATTACTTTAAGGGGTGATTGTATCCATGATACTGAACACTTTTTCCCTAAAAAACCCATAGGTGATTCGTAATAAAACGTTTGGACGTCCCATACTCAATGCAATCAGTTGATCGAAGTTTTGTATGAAAACTCGTTTTTTTTTTCGCGAATTTCCTATTGGTTTCCTCAGAAAATTTGTTCAATGTCATGGGTACTTTTACCTCTTAAAGGGCTTATAGTAATGCAACTGTTTACCTTAACATACTGTGTATGGTCTGTGACTAAATTCGTTGCGGGTTCCAAGATTAGGGTTGTGCTCCAGGCTCGCTGGACTCCATTGTCTAGTATTGTGAGTGGTCGCCACTTCTTGATCCTGGTTGACAGGAATTACAGTGGTAGACATTCAGAATATCCACATTTTACTAACAATAGGTACCATAAGCTCAGAATAAATACAATAACATAACAGTAATGCCATGTTTATAAGTCTAACTGATGAACGGACGCAACGCAAAATGATATACGAACGAGTACCCCATTTTCACGCGCCTAAAATCCCTTACCGCTATTTGCTAACAGTTTTCGCGCGGTTCTTCGTTAGTTTGCTATTCGACTAAGATCGAGATAGAGAAAAAATGTGTGGCACCCAAATTCACTCCCACTACCGCGCACATTGACTTACCAACTACTAGACGTCGGGTCCGCGCTCAAAAGTGTCCGAACCAAAAGAATTACAATTTGTATAAAGAGTAACAATTCGGTACGTAAAGTAAAACTTAAGCTATGCTGATTCCAAAACCATTTCGAGATGTTATATTGAGAAACCTTATTTTCTTATTTAAAACTCTTAAAATTATAAGATGGTGAATATTTTAACAAAAATACAAAAAATACTTGACATTCCTTAGACCTCTAAATGACGTCATATCTGAGACTGAATGGACTTAAATTCGTTGCCTTTGGTAGAAAAAAACAAACGTCATATAAACGTCAATGTCAACGAAAGGGTTGTCAGATTTGAAATTTTTCCACGATTATGGAGTAAAATTAGGTCTCTGGGGAAATGAAATCGTAGGGAAAAAATTAACAAAGTGGAGAATTTTTTGCGTTTTCTTAATCAATTTATCAACGTAAAAACAACATAATAAGCTGTTCTGTTATATAAAGCTTGACTAACCTATAATGGTTCGATACCTGTGCCTATCAGTAGGTAAGCAAAGTTATGTCTATGGTTTTGTGGAGATTTGGGGAGACAGTCAAAACGTATCATTTTGTTGGATAAAAATCTTAATCTAGGGAAATTTCCGAAATTACATCTGGCAGCACCGGTTTCAAATGTCAATGTCAATGGAGTAACTTTCTTTTTTAATTCTTTTACGTAAAGCAAAGAGTTTGAACTATTCAGCCTCTGATATGACGTCATCACTAGAAAAACTTTCAAAAATTATAGAAAATGAACTATAGCTTGGATATCGAAAATAATGAAATTAGTTGTTCAAAATAGCCTAATCTACGAAATTTAAATGTAAAAATAATACCTAAAAAAACTTTACATACCGAATGACGCGCCAGTCTTTATTTGGTCCACCGACTACGCACACGTGTCCATTAGTTTATAAGATTTTTAATTACTATATCACTTAAGGTTTTGACGGGGACTCTGGTCTGCGCAAACGAAGATTGACGAGCGGACTAATTTTCCTGGTCGTTCTGCACTGCCGTATCCTTCGTTTTTACGGTATGACAGGTAATGAGCCTGGTAGTGTTCCTCACGATAATTTACCTTCGCAGAAAAGCCAGTACACTATATAAATAATGTTCTTCAAAGAATACGGTACAAAATGGCCACCGTGAAGACGTTTCTCAGGAAACTCGTCAACTGTAGAAATAAGAAGACACATTTACGAAAACATTATAAAACACTTTTCGTAACTGTTCACGCGAATTTTAGTCTTAATATTTGCGAATATGCGAAAACATGCGAGTGTGAAGCGAAGCGAAGTTCTCAAACTATTCGCATATTATTATTATTAATTCTGAATACACATTCCTCTTGCTGTTTATTTAAATGTACTCCACAGGAACAACTCAGGCGTGTAACTTAATTTGTAACGATACATACTGCTGCGGCCGATAGAAAACTTAGCATTTGATATACTGGGAAAAAGAAACTGGAGTCACTTATTTTATAAATAAACGACCGTCACAGAGGCTTATACAGGGGAAAATTTAATATCTTTAGCATCCTTTTAAACCAAGAGTCTACCCATCAAACAAGCATCACTCCTGAGCAAACTGATCGGAGCAAAAAGAAAACTGCTGTTCCATAATAAACTGGAATGCCTACTCGGCTCAAATGTATGCAAAAGCAGATTTTTTTGCTCCGGTCGCTTTGATCCCATAGTAAGAGTTTATCAGATTGATGTGTCGACTCTGACATCAATTTTACCGTGCAGAAACAAACCTGAAATCGGAAAAAAAATTGCTACTCGACTCAAAACAACTACTCGATGACTCGACTATGTTTTAGTGTGCAAATAAAGAATATTTATGTCATGTTATGTTATAACTCAAAATGTAAAGACAGCAAATTGTTTTTGTACCTACGAATTCAGCGTTGCTTTCATAGTAAAAGTTGTTCACTTTGATTTTCTTTATCACCCTTCAATGTTTCGGAATGAAAAAAATCATGCGGTATAGGCAGGCAGGCTTAGCTGTCAAAACAATCTCCAAGTTGACCCCGCAATTGAAAATACCCAGAGCAAGACTGAATGAAAGATTGTGCCTACAAAAATCTGATGAGTATAGGCAAAAAAATATCTTGGAGAACGGAGGCCAGATACAAATCGAAATGGAAAAATATATTTGGAAAGGCCAAGTTGACTTCATAGTGCGCAGAATGAGCGCGCACTATAGTAGAAAAGAAAGATGTGGCCTGAAAGAAGATGTATTTATAATGATTGATTGAGTACCTACTAGTAGTTTGATGGTCTGAACATATTAAGAAGAACCGCAAGAAGAGCATATTATATAGAATTGGAACCTACTCCTTTTGTGAAGATATTTAAACAATGGAAGACAAGGTTCAAAGTTTCACAGAGCTAAACATCCATATGTAGCCAACTCAATGAATTAAACAGAAGCGAACGGGGTTTCTGTTGATAACTTACGAACCGAGAAAACAAATATAGTTTGGATAAATAAATCCTCATGACGTAACATTGTTGAAAAACATTTAAATATGGTTTTTCTTATTATTAAAATGTGTTCACAATTAAGCTAAATTTTGTCTTTTTGGAAAAGGTTTCGTATTTACACTATATTTAAACATGTTTTAACCTTAACTTCTTACTTTATTTTTGATGCAAGCCACCTTTAAAAGGATAGCTCTTACAGCGCGCTCCATACAATCGAAGTTTCCTATTATCAATATTACCAAATTAAAAGTCAATAACAATTTTAAAACTTGTCTTGTAATTGCAACTATGGAGCACATGTACTTATAAGAATCACAATTCATTCCATCTCTTTATACCAACACCTGTCTTCTAGATGACTAGACATAAGTCTATTGAGAGAAGAACTGAATCGTGATTCTTATAAGTGCAATTGCTCCATAGTTGCAATTACCAGATAGTTGCAATTACAAGACTCCACCTTAGTAACTAATTTCTGGAAAATATATAGTTTCAAAGTTACCGTCAGCCTTATAATTTCGATACAAATCCTCTATTGATACAATTACAATTAAATCTGACAAAATACAAACTCACATATTAAAAAACAAATTACTTGAGTCAAGATATTTTCACATTTCGATATAAGGAAACTCGAAAATGTCTTCGTTTGAAATGTAAAATGTTTCGTATTATAGTTTTTGGGCCAAGAACTAATTAGGTTTAAAGAATTTTATTCTCAACAGACTTAAAACTAGTCAATTTACAAGAGAATTTTAAACAATGCTACTTTTAAACTATAATATAGGTGTTATTGACAGAACATGCAAATTTAAGAGGTAATGAAGTAAATATCTCACAAAATACAACTTAAGATAACATATGTTTATCACAAAAGCAAAATATTAACCATCTACCTACACAAGTCTCAAAATTATATCAAAAAGTCAGTAAAATTGTATCAAAATAATAAATAAATAAAATTGTATTTCTTGTATCAAAATTAAAATGTTTAACTCTTTCATTCATAATGCGAGAAACAAATCTGTTTTGATTCGAGATATAAATTTCGAACGCAGTAATACAATTCTCGTCACAAGAAATACAATCTTAAATTTTAAGAATTAAACATTCTTCAAACGTTAGTGGGATTATCTTTGTCCAAGACATATTTGAGATTAAGAAATTTCAAGCTGAAACATATTTGGTTCTTGTTTCTAGAAAATATTTTTTTCTGTGTAGGATTCTAAATCGTATTTGAAAATATTGAAAATAGGACAAAACTTCGTTTATATCCCGCTCGCTCGAACGCCTCCGCAGCAGTAACATTCTCTTAAACAAGTCAAAGACCATCAAACTGAACAGCTTCCACTAGGGACCAACATCGAAAGCTCGAAAGAAAATCCGCTGTCCCATACATTTCAGTCGAGTAGCCATTGACGTTTCCTAATGAACATCAGATTTTTTTCCCGATTCTACGTTGCCTCCATAGTGAAAGTGGTTTAGTTCGATGGTCTGAGGCATCCTATTGAATATGTAGATCTTCATCAGCCTATAAACGTCCCACTGAAGGGCACAGGCCTACCCTCAGGGAGGATGTATGGGCATTAGTCCACCACGCGTGCCCAATGCGGATTGGTAGACTTCACACACACATCAGAATTTCTTCTTCGGCGTATGCAGGTTTCCTCACGATGTTTTCCTTCAACGTTTGAGAGCAGTCGGTATTACGTACATAAGCTAGAAAAGCTCATTGGTATATGACGTGTTATGACCCCCATAATTGGGTGTCCATAAGTGTCCGCAAAGCGCCCCCGACGCTCTTGTGTTAAAAAATAAAACGTAACATTTTTAAGTAAAGGAATTATTTAACTGAGAAAAATGTTACGTTTAGGCTCTTTTTTAAGGAAAATACGACCTTCACAAAATAGGCGTAGGTCTTAAAGTATTGTAATACGCAAGAAAACCACGAAAACATGTTTACGTAAACAGAAAGTTAATAAATTACTCATGTCAAAGGAGAAAATCCCCTTACTTATTTCTGCGTATGAATTAGCTAAATTTTTATTTTGTTTCGTTCAATTCGTTTGTATTTTTTTTAATGTCTTTTACCTCAGAACTTTCGACTGGGTGAACCGATTTTGATGCCTCTTTTTTTATTTGAAAGCTAGTGCTTCCCACAGAACATTATAATAGGGGTTAGAAATGCAAAGTAACGCTTTTGCTTCGGAGACGGCTGTCGCCACTTGTTTTCCCACTCACGCTGCTACTATTATTCATGCCCTCTCGCTCGCACCACGCCGCGCACCTTATGGTGTTATGCAAGTTGTTGCATAGCCTGTGTCGACACCTTACACGCCTTCTTTGCACTTCTAACCCCTCTTATTATTATGTGGTGCTTCCCGTGTGGTTCCATTATAATTTGGTGTAGATCTGATAAAGTTCTTCGGAGCTACACAATAGAACTCCTCAAAATTTGACAGCAAATCATCGGCGATTGAAACATTTGCTTCGTATTGATGTACCCTTTGCGTGTAACATAACTGATATCTGAGTCAAACTAATGAATTCACCACTGAAAATTGTAAAATAAACAAAATTTTAACCGAAAATTAAAACAGCCTTTAAAGAAACGAAAAAGATAACAAATAAAATTGCAGCCGATGACTTCTTCGGTCGCATCATAAGAACTATAATTTGTTTTATCAAAGTCGGTGTCAAGCCAAGCCAAAAAACCAATAGAAACCCTGTCGCGGATCGTACCGGCTACGGCTTGATAGCGACTTCGATAAAACAAATTAATGTTCTTATGATGCGATCGAAGAAGTCATCGGATGCAATATTATTTTTAATCTTTTTCGTTTTTTTTAAGGAGGTTTTAATTTTTTGTTGTTAAAAAAAGAGTTCAAAGAGTCAAACTGAGTAATATTAATTAATTAATTTCAAACTCTTCAAAAAGATAAAATAATATGTTATAATTATATTTTGTACAAACATCAATACACGTTATCTTTCCAAAACATTCACATATCAAACAGGATACGATTCTTGATGTCAACCTATATCAACATTTTCGAATGGCTGTTAATAATTTGATTTATGTCATTTTGATTTATTTATAACGGTGCGTGTGAGAAAGCAAGAGGGTACTCGATTTCAGATACCGTCAGCAAAATAAATTTACAAAAACAACACTGGTCGTTTTCTAGAAATTTTTGACATGGAATCTATTCCGTATCTTAGCCGCTCGCTATGGAAGTTGTGAAAAGTGACACTAACGAAAACTCGGGCCTCTCGGAAGGCTTTTGGTTCTAAGAATATTGCGAAAAATGTTTGAAACTAGTAGCAATCAGCAGAAGAAAAAACGCAATTGTCAGTGCAGATATTGATAATGTACATAAAACTTCAGTTCTTCTTCAGACAATTTTTTTTCATCGTGTGTCGTGACTTGTTCGGAAAAAACAAAAATTTTTCTACAACTACAAAAGATATAATAACAATTGATATACTGTTTCATTCGGAATGAAATAATCTATCTAATGATATATTTGACGTCTCATTAAAAAGCAGCAATTTGAGGAACAGCAGCCGTCAAAATAGTGATTAAATGCCGAGGAAAAAGTCGAGAGATCCAACACGAACGCACCGAAATTGAAACAGAACAAAAAGTTTTACAATATAATTTCATCTAAATATAAATGAAATATAACCTTACACATTTATAAGTACTATAACTAGGAAAAGACGAATAAAACTAGAAAGAAGGAAGGGTCAGCGTTCAGCGTTTGCTGGTAGTGTGATAAAACACACTGATCAGCGCTGTTTTTCAGCATAGGGGTTATGCTGGTTATTCACATACCGGCAAAATAGTGTCGACACTGTCGCAAAGAACACACGTATGGTTACACACAATACCTTAAACCTTTTAACTTATATTGACCCACCTCGGATGCGGTGAGATTTTTTAATCTGTGTTCATAAACATATTTTAAGAGTCATGCTTTGTACAGGGTCCTTCTAAATATGCTGACACTTTTTTTAAGGGGATGATCAGACCATGAAACTGAACAACATTCTCTATAGGACCAACATCGAAATCGCGAAAAAAAAATCAGCTGTCCGTTAGCAGTTTTGTATGGATGAGGTGATTTTTTTTCGCGATCCCCATGTAATAACTTTATTAGTATCTATCTATCTTGTGAAATGTAGCGTCCTTGTTATCTTTTATACCTGTAATATTCGCATACGATAATTATTATTGTTTATGATTAAATGAAAATGAATAAAAAATTAAACATTGTAAATTCAGTTTTATACCTGTACGATAAAGTTTTCTGCGCACCGTACGTAAAAGCCGCAGCGCCGTTCATTTTAAGCGATACCGTCTCTTAATAAGTACCGTATACAAATTAAGACTTAAGTGGTTATTTAGGCATAGTACACGCCTTTTGATGGCGTAATCATGTTATTTTTGACTTTACACGGCTCGACACGCCTTTGAAGGAGCCTATTTGATAGGACTCAAAATGATTGGTTTAATATTAATTCGCAATTATTTGGAAAATGTATTCATGAGACGCTTCGTGATAAAGAAAATTAATTTTCATTTTATATGAGGCCAAAAGGAATTGTTTGTGGAATTTTAGCGTGATTTATGTAATATCGAGCCTTTTAGGAACAACGTCGTAAGCGTTGATGGGCATATTTTAAGAGAAGATATTTTGTGGATATTTCATGGCACAGCTATGTGTTATCTTATGTATAGTGTTAGGGTAAACAGTTGCAATTACTTTAAGAGAGGTGATTGTACCCATGATACTGAACAACTGTCCCAAAGAAACATCAAAGAAAATCTAAAAATCAAAAGTCAACTTTTCATACAAAAATCAAACGGACAGATCGCGTCAGGAACACCACAATACGCCAAAAACGAAAATAGCCGATGTTTGTGAAAAAACCGACAAGTTGAAATGGGATTGGGCCAGCCATGTCTGTCGATTGCACCCGGAAAGATGGGCCAAAGTCTTAACACCTTGATTCCCGGAGAATGAACGTCGCCGTCAGGTTGGACCCCGAAAGAGATGAAGAGACGACCTGGATACATTCGACGAAGAGTGGATGGAACTGGCTCAGGACAGGGATGCATGGAGGATAAAAGGGGAGGCCTTTGCTCAGCAGTGGGATGAAATAGACTAAAGAACAAAAGTTCGATCAACTGTTTGCATTTAGTATGGGAAGATTGATGGGAAGTCCTAAATTTTTTTCACAAATTTCGTATAGGTTTCGAATGTTGTTCGGTACATTCACCCATTAAATCAATGACACTGTATACCCTAACACCCTGTATATTGAAATCTGAAATATACTTCAAATTAGAATTCCTTTGCTAAGGTTACCAATAAAAGCAGGAACAAAAACTTTCTAAAACACGATTACGATTAATACAGGGTGTAATGTATATCCCTCCGCAGACTGCAACAGTGAACTCAGACCATGAGACCTGCCATACACATATATGGAATTTAGATCCGGGATTACCGTCCCCCTCCACTATTTCAAATCCTATAAAAACTCCTATGTGGCGGATCTTAAACCAAAAGAAAGGAAAAAAAAAACGCTTTTCCTGAGGTAGGCTCTATAGTGAAAGTTGTTGAGTTTGATGGTATGAGTTCACCGTTCCAGTTTGCAGAGGGCTGTCCCTTACACTCTGTATTCTACGGTAGATGGCATTAATTTGCAATTAGTAATCCTAAATCGTAGGTATAAGATTCAGATCACGTTACCTACCATGTAATTGGTCCGCATAACTAGCTTTACTGAAGATCGGCCTATGGGAATAACTAAAATACCAAGTTTAGTATTCCGTTCGACCCTAAATGTGTAAAGGGTATGCTTCAATTATAAGGTATTTGGAAATAGCATTGACTAGTCATGACCGTGTAAAGATGACACCGAACCTCCAGTGCTGCCCTCAATCGTATTTTATTTTATTTTAGTTCAATTCATTTATTTGGTTTCAGATCATAGATCCATAGTGGAGTTTGTAACAATGACTTAAAGCTATGTTAGAGACCCAGATCACAAAAACTAAAGGGAGATGTGAAGAAAAGGGGGCGGGGCCAGTGTCGCAGCAATATGCGCAAAAACGGAACACATTGCTATATTATGAGGCTAGTCGAGATATTTCAAATATTATTGATTTTTAAACATGTTACAGCCATGTTGTGCTATTTCGAATCAAATTAAAGATTGAAAAATTCAGATTGATTGATTTTCAGTCGAGATATTATGTAAATATTTTAAAATGCTTGCGTAGTACTAAAGATTATTCGAACTTTGAGTTCTGATACCGCAATGGATAATGAGTTCATTCAAACTAACGAAATACTTTCTATCGCGTGGTGTACTGTTGGTACTGTTGGTGATGTGACACTAGGTTTCGTAGTCAGCGCGTTGGTTGGCATCTCTTTAGATCTCTATGGTTAGAGACAAAAAATTAACACTTATTTATCATTAACAAAAGGGGGCCCAGGGCCCCTATGCAGGCTATTCCAATGCCCAATGATGGGACGCTGGAACCGCTCTGCAATGGGCTCGAGGGTGTGCAATGCAATTACATATGCATGCATATGCTCACGACTAAATTTCCTGAGTGGGTTGTCAGAGATATTCAGAAACCTCAGAACATCCACGTTTCTCTAGTACCGAAACTCTGTCCAGTGTGACGGGAAATGAGCCCGTCGCCACTTGTAACGGACAGTGGGTACAATACATGCCTTGAAATTGAAGCATGCCGGTTTCCTCACGATGTTCATACAACAAAGCAATTAAGTATGCAACATAAAAGAAAGATTTGATGAAGTCCTGTAAATTAGGTTTCCAATTTGATCGCCAACCCGCACGTAACAGTCAAAATAATAAAAATGCATTACCAAAACGGTTTGAACGAATTCTCAATTAATTTAATTTTGTTCGTCCGGAAATTAAAACAAGAGTCAAACATAGAAAGATTTTTAAATTGTTTGCTAATCTTGCTTGTTATCACGAAAACCTAATAATATTTGTAATTAATTGGTTTCTTGGAAACGTTTCCAACATTTTCGATTTTGTAGGTAGGTAACCTACCTATGACACTTTCGCGAAAATTTGTTTTTTGGCGCAACATGGGCAAAGCTCGGTTGCTTGCGAACTGATTTGAATTAAAAATCGCATTTGTATAGTATGTCAAATTAACGGGGTTCAAGAAAGATGACTACGGTAACTAGTGCAATTTATGCTCCTAAATGCAAGCATTCTTTACTTTATAATTATATTGATGAAAATATGTGGAGATACATACCTTACTGCAGGAGTATTAACTGTGGACAAAAATAAATATTATTAAACTTGTTTCCTTAATCAATCAATATACTGTCTACAGGGTGAAATTGATATCATTAGCATCCTCTTAAACTTAGAGTCTACCCATCAAACTGAACATCTTTTACTATGGGAGCAAACAGATGGGAGCAAAAAAAATCTGATGTTCCATACTAAACTACAGTGCCGTGCCAACTTGACCCAAATGTATGCAACAGCAATTTTTTTTGTACTCCGATTGGTTTGCTCCCATAATAAAAGTTGTTTTGTTTGTTGGGTAGACTCTTAGTTTAAAAGGATGCTAATGATATCAATTTCACCCTTTATATTACAAACAAAAACAAAACATGTCAATAATTCACATGAAAACAGAATATTTATGGGGGCGGCTGTTTGCTTTGCTAATCTGTTATAAAGAACCAAAAAATATTGTAAGCGACTACCGACCCAAGGTTTTCACGTGGATTAACCCTAAGATTTAAGTTCAAAAATAATAAACAAAGAAATGCGAACACTGACTTAATCAACATAAAATTATTTAATAGCATATTACAAAAAATCTGAAGATTATCGAGTTTCCAGTAGTTTTGTAAACCAGAGAATTCAAATAAAAGAAACAAATTTACAAAAGAAGTAATGCACCCATTAAAATCCAGCTTACATGTAAATTTTTCCTGCAAAATTAAGCTGCGCCAAAATTTTCAAACCAATTTATTCCTCGAATAAGACTATAATAAAATCAATTGAAGTGGAAAATACCTCGAAAACGGAACGGATGGAATCCACTGTGAATTATTTCCTGAATTTTTACATTATTTGGGATATTGGCAGGTGGAGGAGATTTAAAATATTAAGTGACGGATTCGAATTTAAAGTGGAAAAGGATCTAATATACTATTCTTGAAAGAAGGCGAGGGCTTTTTGTGAAGTAAGGTTGGCACATTGTCTTTTATAAGACGGTTTAAATAAGTATATATTTTTGAAATTTTTAAAGCTCGGTCGTAGATAACGAGTTAAGTAACTACACTTTGGTACATCGTAAGTAATGCCCTTGCTTGATTTCTGCCACTCGCTCCAGACGGCGACGTCGCGTACGTTACGCGCAGTGTGAAGTACAAAAAAAACTCTGTGGCACGCTTCACTAGATACATTTTTTTAAATTAAATACAATACTTTAGGGGTTCTTGCTTCACATGGGTTTGTCCAACAGTGGACGGCTGAGATGATAATGATAATTTATTATTTAAGCTTTCTATGATTATTTCTCATCATCATCATCATTCCGCAGAAGAACCAGACTAACTGACATAGCCCAAAGAATTGCTAAACTAAAGTGGCAGTGGCACATTGCTCGCAGAACCGATGGCCGATGGGGCTGAAAAGTTTTCTACTGGTGACCGCGTACCGGAAAGCACAGCGTGGGTAGGCCCCTCACACGGTGGACCGACGACTTGGTGAAGGCGGCGGGAACCCGTTGGATGAGGGCAGAGCAGTATCGGTCGTTATGGCGATTCTTGTGTCCAGCAGTGGACGTCCATCGGCTGAGATGATGATCAACATCATTACAGTTATTATCGTTGTATTACAAAACGATAGTATCGTTCAATTCAATTTTTACAAGGAAAAAAAAAACGTTACGGTCAGTAAAAAAATGATCTGCGGATTTCCGAAATGTTTAGATGAAAAATATTTGTTTTAAAACTCATCAAGCGTGCAAACATCCCGATTGAAGATAAATAAAAAAAAACAGAATATTATTTTATAAAAACCACAAAGCCAACAAACCTTTTTTCGTACTACAAAATAAACAACCTTAAAACGGCCTTGTAATCCAAAAAAAATCTCCCAAAATCTTCGCGGATAAAGACGCAAACAAACGGCTCTTAGAACTTAGGGGGATGAGAGAAAATTTTCGCTTAGAAAAATTCCACAAGAACTCTTATTGAATGAAAATCCTCTTAAGAATCTTCATCGTTTTTGCAGCGATTTCGACGATGTAGACCCTTATTGTAAGTGCGTCTTAAGCTCAGCGATGTAGGAAGGCCTCCGTTTAACGGTGACTGCACATAAAGACCTTTAACTCGCTGCGTTTTGAAATTATTTACGACTTTTATTCGATTTCTGAAATGCTTTATAAACTTTTAATCATTACCAGAACATCTGTATTTTCTAGAAATGTCTAGTATTTTCTAGAAGAAATCGGACGGAATATTTTATGAAGTGCCGTTTTCTTTACGCAATGATCATTATGAAAGCATGCAGTTGTGTAGGAGAGGTCACTCGTATTGTTTTGAAACAGAATAATAATAGTTTAATAACTGGCCTTTTGGTGCTTTTTGCTTAAAAAACAAAACTAAAAATTTTAAAAATAATATTGCAGCCGATGACTTTTTCGTTCGCCTCATAAGAACATTAATATGTTTTATCGAAGTCACTGTCAAGCCGGTACGATTCGCGTCAGGGCTTGCATTAGTATTTTGGCTTGGCTTGACACCGACTTCTATAAAACAAATTAATGTTCTTATGAGGGGAACAAAAAAGTCATCGGCTTCAAGCTTATTTTTAATTTTTTTTTGTTTTTTGAAGGTGGTTTTAATTTTTTGTTAAAATTTTGTTTACAATTTTCAGTGGTGAATTCATTAGTTCAATTTTAAATTAACAAACGCACTAGCCGGTACTACGATTTTCAAAGGTTCCCCTCGATTTCTCTGGGATGCCATCATCAGATCCCGGTTTCCTTATCATGGCACTACCCTTTGAATATCTTCTTTCTAACAAAAAAAAAGAATCATCAAAATCAGTTCATAAATGACGAAGTTATCCGCGAACACACATAAAAAAAAAATATATATATATATATAAACGGTCGAATTGAGAAACCTCCTCCTTTTTTGAAGTCGGTTATAAAGATAGGTACTTATGTACCCAATTTATGTATGTTCTAGTGCTTTTTACTATTGTGTATTATATCTTGTTTATCCGTTTTAATAAAGAAATGTATTTATGAACTGAATTGGTATATTCAGAGTTATTCCGGGAAACCGTTTTTTTAAATGCCTGTTTTTTCTGACAAGCTCCGTAAATCTTTTTTTTGTTGGTTTCATTTGAACTATCAAATTGCAATGTGTTTCAATATTTTGCAGTACAATCAAATATTTTAATGAAAAAAAGAATCCGAGTAATGTTTTCAGAATTCCAAAATAATATAGTCCATTTTCTCCCAGTTTACTGCTTTGTCGCATTCACGACAGATTTCCCTAATGTGGCAGGCGATTACGCAGCTTTAAAACTACCCAGTGTGCAATACCTCTAAACGGTGTTGGGTGAAGCAAAAATCACCGAGTTACCGGGGCTCTTTTGAATCTGGCCGCAAAATACGAGATTTTTCAACTGTTTTGATTAATGATCTTACTGTCTACCTTTTTTAAGGCCGTCTTACGAAGTTTCTTAACTATTTCGTAAGTTTTTTCACATCTTGATTATGTTATTCGAGAGTAACTTTTTCTTTGAGTTAGAAAGGTCAAGGAAGATACACGTTGAGGACAAAGGCGTGCAAGTTGGATAAGGACAAAACGAATTCGCGTTTTCTTTTTTGTTCAGTCTCAGTCACAGATGGTGCTAAGTTTTGTGGGAAGTTAAAGAATAGTAACTTTTTGTTTAGAGTAATGAGTGTATTAAGGTAATGGCTAGAGATCGGATATTCGGATGCATTCATTTTTCACAACAATAATGTGGACACGTCTTAATTCATTTATTTTATGAATCAATCCCAGGATTGTTCTTAAGTCCCGTGATTGCTAAAATATCGTAGAATTGGGACATTTGATCAACTCGGACAACATGAACATGTGACATCTGACAATTTGGTACTAAACTTATAAAATTTTGACAGAATTGTCCGAGTTGACCAAGTTGTTCACGTTGGCCGAGATGTTTTGCTGTTAAAAGTGTTTAATTAAACAACATGAACAACTTAACCAATTCAAATCAGTTGCCCAAGTTGACGAAGTTGTCAGAGATGTTTATGATATAAGAGTTGTTCACGTTGGCCGAGTTGACTCAGTTGTTTATGTTGTCCGAGTTTTGCCATTCGACCAAGTTGTTCATGTTGTCCCAGTTGTTCTACCTGCCGTTGACAAAACGGTGCGGGTGGTGGGCCGATTTTTTTATTAAATTTATTCAGAAAGGCATATCCATTATTTTAAGTTTTAGGGGAGGGGAAAAGTAATGTTTAGGCACAGTATAAGAAAGAGTATCTATTACTAGATACAGTACGGACACTCCCTCCCTCCCGGCAACTTTTTACCTCACCCCCGCTTTCGCCCTTTGGTTACATGGCAGTTACCTACGAAGAAGACTTAAGTTTGGTATCGCATGTTTTTTTTTTTAATTCTTTTGTTTTTTTTTGGAGCTTTTAACCCTGAGGTTACGTCACGTCGTATTGTATGCACTGTCTGGGCTGTGGTTTAGGTAAATATGCATCCGATTATTCGATCTCTAGTAATCTAATCTAAACTATTATAAAACTGTAACAGAAAGTGTGTCTGTACATTGAAGATATTAACAAAAAAAGGTTACGATATGGTTTTTTTAGGTGTCCCTGATTCCATATCAGTCTGTTTGTTTGTGTGTTTGTTGGTTTGTTTGTTTGAACAAGCATCACGCAAAAACTACTGAACTGATTTTGATGAATTTTTTTTTGTTTGATAGCTAATGATCTGAATTAAAATCTAGTAAGTAATTTGTGCGGACAAAGTCTCGGGTTAACGCTAGTGACGTTATAAAGTTACTGTATTCCCTCACGGTGTAGTGAAAACATTGCTATGATTACCCTACGTAAGGATGCAGCTGTTACTCTTGTGAACATATGATTTCTTTTTAGCTTATTTATTGGTTCATGAAAGAGAGATTATTATGCATTTGATTAGAATAATGGGTATTATTTGTTGTGTTTAAAATTTATTACCTATTTAGGGTGAAATTGATATCATTAGCATTACTATAATACTTATTTACATATAAAAACCGCACGATAGTTGATAGATACATCATATACTTTTAGATTTAATGAGGAAACCTGTTATTGGTCTTATTTTAAGTTGAATATCACTATGTTAAGATTATCTTGTAACACTGTTGGTTTCCCAATAAAGAAATGAAATGAAATGAAAAAATCCTTTTAAACTAAGAGTCTACAAACTGAACAACTTTTACTATGGGAGCAAACCGATCGGAGCGAAAAAAATCGGATGTTCCACACTAAACTACAGTGCCGTGCCGTGCCGTGCCGACTCGACTCAAATGACTGTATGCAACAGCATATTATTTCTGTGCTCCGATTAGTTTGCTCCCATAGTAAAAGATGTTCAGTTTGATGGGTAGACTCTTAGTTTAAAAGGATGCTCATGATATCAATTTCACCCTGTATATTACATACAAAAACAAAACATGTTAATAATTCACATGAAAATAGAATATTTATGGAGGCGGCTGTTCGCTTTGCTAATCTCTTATAAAGAAACGAAAAATGTATGCGACTACCAACCCATAGTTTTATATCCAGTGGATGCAGGATTTATGCCGGCCCAAAGTAAATCTAATGTCTGTGCTTGTCAACTACGAAAAAAGTCGTGATTTGTTTTAAATTGAACCTTGAGATATTTATTTATTTGATTCACTTACAGTTATTACACTCATACAATCATTGTGATACTTAACTACGTCTTAAGCTAAATGCATAACCACTTAAAAGTGAACACAACATGCGTAATTTACAGTCACAAAAGGAAAAAAACAGAACGTTTCAGCCAATGAAAGAGAAACATTGACCTCAGATGACAAATAACTTAGGTACTGTTTATTATTATATTTTAGAAAATTAAAAAGTAAAATAAAAGAAATGAGAAAGTGACAAATAACAATTGCAGTGATAACGTGGTGGAGACAATACAATGAGCAAACTCCCTTCCGTTATCCTTCTCCTATTTTCCCCTTTCTTCCTTCAAACTATGTTCCTTCGGAACCTATTGAGAGAGTCAGAATAGATGTCTGTCGACTTATCGCAATTATTATTATACAGTCTACAAAGACGTGCCACGACAGAAACAAATATATAATAAATATATAGATATCTCAATGGAACAGTGCTATTGAGTAACTTATAATTAGAAAATTCATTTAATTTATTAAAAAGAGGCTACTGATAAGTAAGTAATTACTTTCTTTCAGCTTGATATGATTTATGCTTTCAACAAAACAATTCTTGTGGATAATGTTATAAGTAGTAAAAGTTTTGGTGAACAATCTCAGTGATCTGAGTGAGTTTTTGACTTGCCTGATTTACAAAAAATCATTTTGGTATCGTGCTTGCCGTGCCGTGGTTGCCGTGCTAGTCCAGTAGCGAGTAACCTTGCCTGCCGTGCAGGAGGCGATGGTTCGATCCCCATCCAGGCCGACTCGTACCATTGGTTTTTCGGAATTTATGTTCAATTTGTAATACCACTGGCTTTTCGGTGAAGGAAAACATCGCGAGGAAACCTGCATGCTTCAATTTCGAGGCATGTATTGTGCCCACCGTCCATTACAAGTGGCGACGGGCTCACTCCCCGTCACACTGGACAGAGTTTCGGTACTAGTGAAACGTGGATGTTCTGAGGTTTCAGAATATCTCTGACTACTCCCTCGGGGAATATAGTCGTGAGCATATGCTTATGCAATGCATTTCGTGTAACATAATTATGTCAAAATTACTATCATAAAAATATAAACGTTGTTGGTAGTTGTAGCAAAGTTTCTGACTACCCTAAAAAGGATTATAGTCGTGATTTTGTGGTATGAAACTATGTCATTATTATCATCATCATCATCCACAACCTGAATCCACCCACTGCTGGGTATAGGCCTTCATTTCTTTATGCCACCCTCCCCTGTCCAGAGCAACTCCCATCCACGTAGTTCCCATATAACAAGCAATTTCAGCAAATTAAGCAAACAATAAATAAATTTATACTTAAGTACCTACACTTAAGATATAAATTAATTTGTTGTTCGCTTAATTTGTCATCTTAATAGATAAAAACCCTTCCACGTGTCTTTACCATCATATCATAATTCATTAGACCTTCCCCGAGTAAAACATAAATGGGAAGCCTTTTTTAATAACAACACCCAAAATTTCATTTCCATCTATACTATTATAAAACTGTAACAGTGAAGTTTGTCTGTACATTGAAGATATTAACAAAAAAAAAGTTACGATATGGTTTTTAGGTACTGTAACTGACCTCCCTAGCCTATCTAACTATACTAGATCCTATATACCTACTACTTACTATATTATTTATTATATAACTAAGACTATCTTGTTTAATCGATTCTAATAACCTAATGATATGTAATACCTAATCCTTAAGTTATCCAAAGAACTATTTCATAACAACCCACTTAATTTACATCTAAACTTAATTCTACCTAATTATCTAAACTTAAACTAAAAATTTGGCCAGAAGAAGTGATCGTCTAGGAACCCACATTATGTAGTAGAAACTCAGATTCTTTTAGAAGGACTTAGTGACTTAGATCTTATTTGCAATGTACCCAAAATAATTCTAACCTGAATAATACCTAACCTAACCAAGTATACAGGGCGTAGGTCTGAATTAGATAATATCATAAGAAAATGGTAAGCATAAATTGATTTAGAGAACATTGTGATTGTTTTTTAGGGGAGACCCCAACCATGTGGCCGGATACTAGAATTATCAGAGAAGAATATAAAATATTTATGTTGTGAATGTCATCATTTGGTAGACATTTGGAATATGAGTAGAATTAATGATATTTTCAGCTTTATCTTTTGAAGTGTAACATCTCCAATCATTTTTGTATGGAGATTAGCTACGGGCTGCTCTCTGCTCACCCAAAGACAAGCAAAAACTATCAGGACCTCAAGTTGACTTTTTCAAGAGGTTTATTATGTTATATTATTAATATTTAGATCTCTTAATTAGGACTTCTTATGTAAATCTTGTAAATAAAGTTCCTTCTCAAATACTTCTATTGGATAGGGTATGGCCTTAAAAAAGGATTCTACTACCACGTCACTAGGGACCTAACTGCAGAGAAGATGTGGCCAGAACCTCTACAGTGATACCTTCAAGTATTCAACAACTTTAATATGAAACCAGTAAGTATGAGTAAGTATTTAATATTAAAATAGAGGACTATAATGATTACTTTTATTTGTAGTTCTAGTCAGTTTGTCAGAGTTATTGAGACAGTTAGTATAATACTAGGAAAATAAACTATGAATCTGAGCAAATTCAGTGGATGTGTCTTTCTTTAATATGCTTAACATTCTCTTTTAAATAGTCAGCAAATTTGAAGATAAGTTCATACTAATTTATCAACTTAGTACCAATCTACTATAAAACCAATATTGTAAAGAGAAGATATTGTTAGAGTTTAAAATTACCTCCCTAATTAATTAAGATCAAGATAATATTATTGTCTTATGAATTCTAACATCAATTATCCCCAATATTAATCTAAGTAGCTATGATACCTATCCTATCCTAGCCTATTCCTACAATAAACGTGAATTTAATAAACTAACCAATGTCTAAAATATTCCTATTCTAAAGAAGTTTCCCTAAGGTTTGAAACACTCCGGTGTAAGAGTATTCCGCAATACTAGAGGCAGGCCTCACATTTACATTTAATTGTGTAGGTGTGTAATGTAGGTTTTCCCGTGATTGTCTAGGGAAGAAACCTTCTGACTAGCTAAGTTAAAAGGTTCGAGGGTGGAGCCCTCTAAGTGTACCTAACCCTATTCCATGTGTAATGCTCATATCACGGCCGAAGCCATAAGTTGTGATATGAACGGTCCCTACAGTAAAAGTGTCATATGTTAAGTGGACTAGATTTCGCACGCCGAGCATAAGGTACTAAGGCCCCCTAAAGGACTCCCTCCACTTCGACGGTGGGATACCCCGTAATAATACACCCAGCTTACGAAACCTATGTGGCTATAGATCGTTATGTCGGTAAAGAACGATCCCTGGCACACCACAAGACCAGGCTATAATGGAAGCTATAAGCGCTTTCACCTTTAACACCGCAAGGTGTAAAAGGAGCCTATAACCCACGATACTTCATCGTGTTCCGTAATACCCTTCAAGCTCACAATTTAAACATTAACCCCAAATAAATGAATTTAGTAAATAATTAAAGATATGAAAACCCCAGAATTTATCCCAAAAATCAATAAAGAAAGTTTACCGCTTCCCCTTGAATTATTTTACAAATTATCAACAAAATCTCTCAAATGTAGGTACGTAGAAAATTTAAGTAAAATCAAAACACCAACCGGCAGCGAGTGAGCTCAAAGAATGTTAATCGTTGAATGCCCCGTCCCCCTCTCGAACCCGCCTATTTATGCTCATCAAAAGGTGGTCGATATGGGCAATATGGGCAAAGTGGCCGAAGTGTGCAAAGTGGGCGAAATTTTAACAAACAAAATTGAACCTTAACTCGATGAAAATAAGGTCGTGTCCAGTTAATTCTGAAGATATTTATTCTTTCAACGATAATGATCTCTATAACTATAGAAATAAGGTTGTTACGTTCCGCCTTAAGATAATGCAGTATTAGTATTACTTCGTAAAACATACTACTTAGATCATGCGGCTTTCCCACTTATTTAATTTATTCAAGGATTTTTATTCTTTTTAAAGTTAATTTCTATTATTAGATTTATGTTCTTAGAAACTATATCTGACTAATGTTATATTTGTGAACCGAACGAATAGCTAGCATGATAGCCTATCTCGTTACAGTCACCCCCATGAAAATAACTGCTGGTCTGATGCCGGAAGATATTTTCAAATCTTTCACAAATATAAAAGAAAAGAGTTTATTAATGCTTTGTCCCAAAGTATTTTTTTTTTTGTTTTATTTTGTGTGTGGTGTGTCTTTAAAACCAAAGAAGAAACAATCCCAATAGTGAGAAAAGTCTCTGATTAATAACATAAAATTCAAGATCAATTAGTAGCCTTCACTAAAACATCTGGTTCATGTGCAGAAACTAGGTTGTGAGACTAGCCAATTAGAGGAATTATGTACTATGTCAATCTATCTGATTCAATTTTTCAATCTAATAGAACTCCATAATACATTCTACCATAATCCAGATCCTCATCAGGGTTAAACCAATAATCATCGTTTGAATAGTACATACCCTATCTGAAACTTTCCAACATCTACTGCAATCATTAATTGTTTGGAGAGTGTGTAGTGGTCGCCCAGAAGATATCATTGCTGCCAGTGGAGTATGAGAATTCCTTAACTACCAGTTCAAACTGAATTCTTTTTTTTTCATCTAACCTAACACCAATTCATTAAGGAATCTCGTTGTGTGTATGGAGTCTTTAGAACAAAGCGCAAATAAACTTATCTCATGGCTACAAAGTCTGGTACACTGTTAACGCCCAGTTACATATGATAAATATGATTGAAAACATTCCATACTCACTTTATACTTCTCTTTCATTTCTCCACAATGTACAAATATAAAACAGATAATATTCATCCTTCCCCAAGCTCAGATTCATTCGACTTTAACAATGCAACAGTTCACAGCCATGAAATTTCTATGAATTTAATGCTAAACTAAACTATTCTCTTTCGATAAATAATTTCAGCAATTTTCAAAGTAAACAAATCCAAAACGTCAAAACTTCTCCCCAAAACTAACCCCTTTTTTTTTATTCGTCAATTTGGAAAGGCAATGAAACTAGTCACTACAACCGTTGACTTTAGTTACTATTGTTATTATTATTATTTTTTTATACAACTATGGAACACATCAATTGATATTATAATATACCAAAAGAAAGTCATTGGGACACATAAAGTTATTCAATAAGGAGGAACCCAACCATGACACAACTTTATTCCAAGGGAATTTTACGCGAGAATCAATCTGAATCATATAGAAACGTCTATCTTTATTCTAAACCGTAAACAAAATTTTTCCCTTTTTTTTTTCAATTTATGTAGATCAATTAAGAAAGTGCGTCGGTGGTGCGCTGCGGAGAGACATGGATACCTATTTACGGGGATCCCGGATTCGAATATACACAGACAACACGTCATGTACCAATGTGTCCCTCCAACCCATGCACGTAATATCGATCGCTCTCAAACAGTGAAGGAAAACATAATCGTAAGGAAACCCTCATACACTGAAGAAGAATAAGATGACATGTGAAGTCCATCAATCCACAGCGGAACGCTTACAGGCTGAAGTTATTTTAAAATCTCTTTGTCCGAGGCCAAAACTGAAGCACAGTATAAGAAAGAGGATGAAACCATTTCTCTAATAGTTCTGGGAGATCTCATATAGCGCTATCCTTTTTTTCTATTGTTGCATTGCCACACGCACCGTCAGCTGTACAACAACTTTTAACAGATAAATTCAATTAGAAGACCATATTCAAAGAAAATAGAAATAATCTGATACTCAAAGACATCTCAAAGATCTCGAACTCTAAGATTTGCTCAAAAAGAAGAAATCCAGAGCCGTAAAAATTGATAAAAAAAAGTAAAAACCATAAACAATGTGACCATCGGCTGTCAATCATAGAGTACTTGCTGTCAATGTCACAATATTCCTCCGCGAAATATTTTCAAACCGCCGACCGCCGTATTTCGTAAAAAATGTCTCTAAAAACAAAACTAAAGCGGTGCATGAACTCCCCGACTAAACTATGCTGAAATATAACGCGTACAAGTGTGACAGAGTACTTAACATAAAAGAAGACCCGGATTGTCGTTATATCGGTAAGTAAATCTCTCGCCGGGAGACAAATTGTTTAAACTGTTTTTCATTACATATTATATGTTTGGAGAGAGCTATGTTCGGTGTTTCTCTGAGAAATCACATCTGATACGAAAAGATACGTCAGAGATCTAAAGTAGTCGACATAACTCGGAAAATTTGCAAGCTGAAATGGCAAAGGGTTGTTCAGATTTGCCGAAGACCTGACAACAGGTGTGGTGTCAAAGTTCTGAAACTGAGACCGCGAACTAACAGCAGTAGGGTGGACTGCCCCGCTGTCCACCAGACAGACAACCTAAACGGACAGAGACTTATGGCGCGCCTTAAGAGAATCCTATGTTCTGCAGTCGATGATGATAATAGGCTGATAATGATGATAATAGGCTGATGATGATGATGATAATAGGCTGATGACGATGATAATAATAGGCTGATGATGATGATAATAGGCTGATAAATGATGATGATGATGATTTACATAAAACCAATAAATTATGTCATTATTTTGTAAACTTGTAAACTATTTAATTATTTATTGTTATGAGTCCCCATTTGACCCTTCACATACCAGTGCAAAATTCCAGACACGCATTCGGCAAAGATTTTTCCACTAAGAAATCTTTTTAGCCTTAAATTAATTTCAACGCAAGTTACTTACATTATGTATACATTATTATTTACAGAATAAAAAGAAAGTATCCATGAATCCAGCATAATTCCTGAAGGAAAAGATACGGAGCGGAGACCATGCGTTGTCAGACCTAACTGTGAAAACAGAGAAAAATCTAAAACTACAACGGAGACTGCTACTACTCAGCCCAGTACCTGGAACGTTAGTATCCTATAAAGTAGTACTATACTTTTAATTCTAGCGTACTGTACGATTCACCCATCCACTGCCAGCATTATTGTAATGAAGCATGAACCAACTTAAATACATATCTACCTACTCAATAACCATATATGAAACATAACAAAATAAGCTATTTATCTTAAAAAATATTGAAAATTATAGTTACATCTTAATTTTCTTAATATTGAATTGCCGTGCGACGCTGGTGATAGTTAATTTTATTTCCTCTCTCTATGACTTAAGGTTCAATTCTATGTTGACCTTCTAACTGAAAGTAATCCTTAACTCCTGTCAATAAAACATTATTTTGCCTGTCATATTTGAGTTCAAATTTCTTGAAGAATAATATTATGTCTATTGTTTCAGACTCAAGAAACCAATGTACCAGTCAAAATTATAAACCGGAGCTGTACCTATAAATAACTATGATATGATTATCATATTCATGAAAATGAAGAAATCATTGACGGAGAGATCGAAACATTGATGGCATCGATTTTGAACCGCCCTTTAGATTAATACAATTCTCATATTACAATCTACATTTCAGGACTCTTAGTTAATCTGGTTAAGGATTGCAGAAACAGATCTGTTATAAATTCAATGATAATACTACAACTGCTTATGTTTTAAATTTACAATTACTTAAATTTATGATTCGGATCATAATGCACTACGAGTATTTCTATTAGTTTGTATTATCATGACTTTTTTAGATCCCATAGGAAAAACTAGAATGCCGAAAACAACTGCTATAAAAATTAGTTAGTGAATTTACCCTACCAATTTAAAATATAAATTAAATGTATTTCCTTTCTCTTACATAAATTAAATAAGTAAACTTGTTATTTTGTTTGAAAATTTCATTTTCCTACATTTTCTATCTCAAATATTATTTACCATTATTAGAGTTGATTCTACAAATTCATGCTCATGTCAAAAGTAGATTCTGAATTATTTTCTACTTATTAAAGTTGACTCTTAACTATAATATTTATCTAAGCCTTAGGTAGATACCCCTTGATTACGGAATCGTGTTGATTTTTATTTTTGAAACCATAAAAGGAAAGCTAAATCTAATAATTGATTTCTGCATTCAGCCATGGAATATATAAGATGCTTCTTTTTCAAATTACTATGAAAACTTTACAAGGAAGTATAAAAAATGCATCTTAATAAAACACAATGACACAGTGATGTGTAAGTTTTTCTTATCATTTACTCATTTAGGTACTTCCAATTAAGATCATTTCAATTCATTATTCTTAAAAAATAAGTTAGTGTTTTGTAATAAATAAGCAACTGCACCAATTATATTTTTGTGTTTTTTTTTACACAATAACCCCTAACCTTATGTCCTAAAATAACATCTAAGGCTAACAGCTAAAGCTACCTACTGATGTTTTCAGACCTTGTGAAAATACATATTAGCCATTAGGATTGGCGAACACTCCACCGACAAGAGTGTAGCTCTTAAGATGATGATGATGGTAATACCTACATTGCAAACATTTGATTTCCCATTCAAAGAGAACCCTGTGACCCCTTACCAGACTATTTGGAAATATGCATTATTTAGATTAATAACACATGAACTTTGCATGAAACGAATTTCTTACATCTAACTGTAAAGTTGATTTTTCTGTTTCAACTATTGTGATTTTATATTAATCTCTCTTGAAAGAACCGACTGATTTTAGAGTAAAAGTCAGTGGACTAGCTACAACAGGATACAGCTGGTAACAATTCCGTGTTCCTCCATCCTTTTACTTAATCTCTTATTTACTTAAAAGCTATTTCATCTTCATTGATTTATATCATGATCATAAGACCGCATGACGAATTATTTTCTAGTTTCTACCTCGGTATCTTTAATTATCAATTTCTTATATTTCCTATAATTATATAAATATTCCATTTAGAACATAAGCAAGTTATTAAATCAACCCCATCAAAACTCTATTCATTTTATTCTATACACCCCCCCATATTTACAACTTCAGCAATCTATGCACTCTCACCCCCCCACGTTTACAACTTTATTAATCTATCAGCTGTCGCCCGCGACTTCGTCTGCATTACCCGAATAATATGTACCCTATGTGTTATCCAGGCCATGACCCATCCGTACGCCAAACTTCATCGAAATCCGTTCAGTAGTTTTTACGTGAAAGAGTAACAAACATCCATACCTTCAAACTTTAGCGTTTATAATATTAGTAGGATTATACTACTCTCACCTCCAATTCTTACAACTCTTCACCAGATACCTTGTCACTTGATAGTAGCATACTGATATCATCATTATATTTCTACCCCTATATTTACTATTCTAGGTATTATAAAATATTAACTAACTTAACAAACATACACCCCCCCTTTTCTTATACTTTTAAAACTCTGTCATCATATTATTTCCTAAATCCATAAGTAAATAATGCTACTAAAATGTAAAAACCACGATTACTGTATCCGAACGTTAGAATAAAAACTTTTCCTTATGTCTCCTACAATCCAAGAAATTTTTGTTATCTGTGATATTCTTTCCCACGACCACAGATCATTAATATGTAGCAAGCTTCAGATGCGACGGTAAAATTTACTCTTAGTTCCAAAATGTCCACTATGGCGCTACTATCTATGTAAGTTTTTTAAGATGTTCTACCATTGACCAATGATAACGTTTCATATCATAAAAGAAAATGCGACTTCAGCGCCTCAATGGGAATATTAGAACTAAAACTGTCATAGGCCTGACAATGGCGTTAAAAATTGAAATTATTCAACAACGTAGTGTTTATATTCAACAAGGAAAAATTCAACTATTTCCATGGAAGCTTCACTGGAAAAATAAACCCTCTAAAACTATCAAGACACAAAAGCTACAACTTGATTCAAAACCAATCACCGTGTCCCAACTCCAATACAGCAATTGAGTAAACATTGGATATGGCGGCCGCAAGATCTAAAAACTACTACTGAAGT
This sequence comes from Agonopterix arenella, assembly GCA_927399405.1. Taxonomy (NCBI): domain Eukaryota; kingdom Metazoa; phylum Arthropoda; class Insecta; order Lepidoptera; family Depressariidae; genus Agonopterix; species Agonopterix arenella. Next base: position 3,751,559 of record OV656704.1, read on the forward strand.
TACAACCATTGCTTTATTGCTACGGAAATAGTCCAAGGAAGGCCCGGAACTGAGAAAACGTCTGCAAGTACAACGAAATACCGAACATCATCACGCGCTTACAAAAACGAGACGGTTTCTTTTCAAACTAAATCCTCAAACAAACATATTATCATTTGACTATGTAAGTGACTGATTTCCTATTAGTGTCTTATCAGAAAACCTGCCTAGGAAAGTGCGATAAAGTGAAACTATGAGTGAACTCCTAATTATTTTTAAGTAGTGTTATATCAGGTGGTGGGTACAATGTTTATCTTATTGTAAAAATTAAATCATTTTATTCTTGAATTCTTTGAGTTTTCCTTTACCTACCTACAACTAGCTTACTTTAAAACGTCTAGCATGATTCCCCACACACGAGCGACATTTTTCTATGTGCGCGACGCGCCTTTGCTACAAAATAAATTATTCCCACTCTTTTCAAAGATTGAAAACCACAATTACCGAAACATGTTATATAGAGAATAGTCGAGCCGCACGCTAATTGTGACATCATGCTAGAGGGTCTGATCATTACAAATAGACAAAACTAAGTCCTTCTTTCCATTTCACGAGGCAACAAATTGTGGCTGAGCCACTTTAAATTAATTAACATACATACATACTTGATACATACACAACAAACATACATTAATAACCTCACGACTCGTGCCATAAAGGACTAATAGAAACCATAAATCTCCTTTAGCTATCCTAAACACTATGTACTAGTACTAATTATATTTCCTATTCATAAAATAGATAGTGAAAAGAATTTGACAAATAAATTTGCCAGCAAAATGTAAATATTTCTAAACTTGGACATGCAAACCAAATAGTAACAAGCCAGAATTCTTTTAACTATTTAACCTATTCAACCCAATCTACAGAATATTAAGTGTAATTCAATCTTGGTCTCGGCCAACGAATCGTAACGAATACTGGTCGAGACCAACCAAAGGTAAAACTCTCATACTGGTCACTCGGCTTCAATTTGTACTAGTACTAAATTGTATTATCCTATGCTAACTAAGAAACAATTTGAATCTAATTCAATAATCCTGGGCTATCGGCACCAAATTGTAACTGACCTCCCTAGCCTATCTAACTATACTAGATCCTATATACCTACTACTTACTATATTATTTATTATATAACTAAGACTATCTTGTTTAATCGATTCTAATAACCTAATGATATGTAATACCTAATCCTTAAGTTATCCAAAGAACTATTTCATAACAACCCACTTAATTTACATCTAAACTTAATTCTACCTAATTATCTAAACTTAAACTAAAAATTTGGCCAGAAGAAGTGATCGTCTAGGAACCCACATTATGTAGTAGAAACTCAGATTCTTTTAGAAGGACTTAGTGACTTAGATCTTATTTGCAATGTACCCAAAATAATTCTAACCTGAATAATACCTAACCTAACCAAGTATACAGGGCGTAGGTCTGAATTAGATAATATCATAAGAAAATGGTAAGCATAAATTGATTTAGAGAACATTGTGATTGTTTTTTAGGGGAGACCCCAACCATGTGGCCGGATACTAGAATTATCAGAGAAGAATATAAAATATTTATGTTGTGAATGTCATCATTTGGTAGACATTTGGAATATGAGTAGAATTAATGATATTTTCAGCTTTATCTTTTGAAGTGTAACATCTCCAATCATTTTTGTATGGAGATTAGCTACGGGCTGCTCTCTGCTCACCCAAAGACAAGCAAAAACTATCAGGACCTCAAGTTGACTTTTTCAAGAGGTTTATTATGTTATATTATTAATATTTAGATCTCTTAATTAGGACTTCTTATGTAAATCTTGTAAATAAAGTTCCTTCTCAAATACTTCTATTGGATAGGGTATGGCCTTAAAAAAGGATTCTACTACCACGTCACTAGGGACCTAACTGCAGAGAAGATGTGGCCAGAACCTCTACAGTGATACCTTCAAGTATTCAACAACTTTAATATGAAACCAGTAAGTATGAGTAAGTATTTAATATTAAAATAGAGGACTATAATGATTACTTTTATTTGTAGTTCTAGTCAGTTTGTCAGAGTTATTGAGACAGTTAGTATAATACTAGGAAAATAAACTATGAATCTGAGCAAATTCAGTGGATGTGTCTTTCTTTAATATGCTTAACATTCTCTTTTAAATAGTCAGCAAATTTGAAGATAAGTTCATACTAATTTATCAACTTAGTACCAATCTACTATAAAACCAATATTGTAAAGAGAAGATATTGTTAGAGTTTAAAATTACCTCCCTAATTAATTAAGATCAAGATAATATTATTGTCTTATGAATTCTAACATCAATTATCCCCAATATTAATCTAAGTAGCTATGATACCTATCCTATCCTAGCCTATTCCTACAATAAACGTGAATTTAATAAACTAACCAATGTCTAAAATATTCCTATTCTAAAGAAGTTTCCCTAAGGTTTGAAACACTCCGGTGTAAGAGTATTCCGCAATACTAGAGGCAGGCCTCACATTTACATTTAATTGTGTAGGTGTGTAATGTAGGTTTTCCCGTGATTGTCTAGGGAAGAAACCTTCTGACTAGCTAAGTTAAAAGGTTCGAGGGTGGAGCCCTCTAAGTGTACCTAACCCTATTCCATGTGTAATGCTCATATCACGGCCGAAGCCATAAGTTGTGATATGAACGGTCCCTACAGTAAAAGTGTCATATGTTAAGTGGACTAGATTTCGCACGCCGAGCATAAGGTACTAAGGCCCCCTAAAGGACTCCCTCCACTTCGACGGTGGGATACCCCGTAACAATACACCCAGCTTACGAAACCTATGTGGCTATAGATCGTTATGTCGGTAAAGAACGATCCCTGGCACACCACAAGACCAGGCTATAATGGAAGCTATAAGCGCTTTCACCTTTAACACCGCAAGGTGTAAAAGGAGCCTATAACCCACGATACTTCATCGTGTTCCGTAATACCCTTCAAGCTCACAATTTAAACATTAACCCCAAATAAATGAATTTAGTAAATAATTAAAGATATGAAAACCCCAGAATTTATCCCAAAAATCAATAAAGAAAGTTTACCGCTTCCCCTTGAATTATTTTACAAATTATCAACAAAATCTCTCAAATGTAGGTACGTAGAAAATTTAAGTAAAATCAAAACACCAACCGGCAGCGAGTGAGCTCAAAGAATGTTAATCGTTGAATGCCCCGTCCCCCTCTCGAACCCGCCTATTTATGCTCATCAAAAGGTGGTCGATATGGGCAATATGGGCAAAGTGGCCGAAGTGTGCAAAGTGGGCGAAATTTTAACAAACAAAATTGAACCTTAACTCGATGAAAATAAGGTCGTGTCCAGTTAATTCTGAAGATATTTATTCTTTCAACGATAATGATCTCTATAACTATAGAAATAAGGTTGTTACGTTCCGCCTTAAGATAATGCAGTATTAGTATTACTTCGTAAAACATACTACTTAGATCATGCGGCTTTCCCACTTATTTAATTTATTCAAGGATTTTTATTCTTTTTAAAGTTAATTTCTATTATTAGATTTATGTTCTTAGAAACTATATCTGACTAATGTTATATTTGTGAACCGAACGAATAGCTAGCATGATAGCCTATCTCGTTACAGTACCCCTGATTCCATTTCACAATTTTTTGGATTGTTTGCCTGTCTGTGTGTTTGTTTGTTTGTTTGTTTGAACGAGTATCACGCAAAAACTATTGAACCGATTTTGATGAAACTTTTTTTGTTTGATAGCTTATGATCTGACTTAAAATCTGGTATATAATTTGTGCGGACGAAGTCGCGGGTTAACGCTCGTACTATTATAAAACTGTAACAGGAAGTTTGTCTGTACATTGAAGATATTAACAAAAAAAAGTTTCGATATGGTTTTTAGGTGTCCCTGAATCCATTTACCCCATTTTTTGGATTTTTTGTCTGTCTGTTTGTTTGTTTGTTTGTTTGTTTGAACGAGTATCACGCAAAAACTACGGAACCGATTTTGATGAAACTTTTTTTGTTTGATAGCTTATGATCTGACTTAAAATCTGGTATATAATTTGTGCGGACGAAGTCGCGGGTTAACGCTCGTACTATTATAAAACTGTAACAGGAAGTTTGTCTGTACATTGAAGATATTAACAAAAAAAAGTTTCGATATGGTTTTTAGGTGTCCCTGATTCCATTTCACCAATTTTTTGATTTTTTGTCTGTCTGTTTGTTTGTGTGTTTGTTTGTGTGTTTGTTTGTGTGTTTGTTTGTGTGTTTGTTTGTGTGTTTGTTTGTGTGTTTGTTTGTGTGTTTGTTTGTTTGTTTGTTTGAACGAGTATCACGCAAAAACTACTGAACCGATTTTGATGTAACTTTTTTTGTTTGATAGCTTATGATCTGACTTAAAATCTGGTATATATTTGTGCGGACGAAGTCGCGGGTTAACGCTTCCCTTATAAAATTATAACACAATAAATTGATGCCTACAAAAATCGGGTTGGTAAATTCTGGAATCCCTTCCGTTGATCGGTGGTAACAATACGGAATTTCCTACAGGAAACTGGGAGGGTGGGGGACAGACGCTTTCAGGAATATCATTGTTCGCGGACAATATCCCCGTTTGACGGGTTTCACTTTTTTTGCGAAAATAACTCCATTTTTTTTTAAATGTTGTGGATATTTTTTACCATTTATTGTTTTATGGCCATTGTGATAGACAGTAAGTCAACCAATAGCATAATATTATTATACGAGCGTTAACCCGCGACTTCGACCGCACAAATTATATACCAGATTTAAAGTCAGATCATAAGCTATCAAACAAAAAAGTTTCATCAAAATCGGTTCAGTACTTTTTGCGTGATGCTCGTTCAAACAAACAAACACACAAACAAACAGACAGACAAAAAATCCAAAAATTGGCTATATGGAATCAGGGATACCTAAAAACCATAGCGTAACTTATTTTTTGTTAATATCTTCAATGTACAGACACACTTCTGTTACAGCTTTATAATAGTATACTATTCACGACTTTTACACAGGGTCTTCCTTATATGCTGACGGTTTCTGCAGGGGATGAGCAGAGCATCAAACTGAACAACTTCTCTATGGGATCAATATCAAAATCACAAGAAAAAATCAGCTGTTCTACAAGCCTACTCGACGCAAAGGTATAAAAAAAATAACGTCATTTTACCGAAATTTCTTGATATTCATTCAGCATTATACAAACACGATGCTCGTCCCAGGCAGTTAATTATATGCCATGAATCGTATGCTCGACATTTTCTTTACTCCTCTGTTATCTTTAACTGCTTCAAGTCGCCATAAAGTTCTTGTTACGTAGGGTGCGACTGGCAGTATCGTGACACGACGATACAGTAATAACACCTATAAAAATCCATTTCCTAGCACTCTAGGAAATTTTGAAAAGTTATTTTCAGCCAAATCTAATTCTATAAATCGTCACAAAACATATTTGATGGAATTCACTCTTTTAGGTATTTAGTCCTTATTTGTGCGCATAATTTCGATCTAACCGCGTTGCTTGGCAAGGTCACCATGTAAGGATGGGCGTCAATAAACAGAGACGTATTTTTTAATAATAATCTTATAATATCGAGAACATTGATACCTATAATTACTTACTCACTCCACTACATATTAACAGGGACAACAGACATGTGGGAAGCCCCGATAGATCCTCGTACCTCTACGAATCCTTAGCACATATCCATATTGCACATCTCTAGCTCATATCCTTAGCACACATTTCTCGCTCGAGTTGTAAAAAGTACTCGCTTAGCTAAACCCTCGTCCACCAAAACAACACTGAGTTTAGCTATGAGAGTGAACATATTTTTCCTCTTGCAAAGCTTAGCTACATCACCTATCTCTGGTGGAAAGCCAGTTTAAATGTCTGATCATCTCCTTAACCTTACAGATGCCGCTAATGACAGACACAATAGAATTCAATTGTTTCGTCGTACGGATCAGAGCTTCAGCATATGAGAAGTTAAAAACCATCAGCTATTAAGCTACTATTAACCTTTTGAAAATCCACATTTCACGAGCAGATTTCAAACTCTTTGCATGTCGCCAATTTTTAAGAGATAGTAAGTACAATACACGTAATTGAAGCGTGCACCATTCACGATTTTATGATGATGATGATTATTATGAGTCTATCACTAGAACCAAAAGCTAGTTTAAGTTTTATTTATACTAAAAAAAGTTGGGCAAAAGAAAAGTTGCACCGCAAAAATTAAGCATAATAATATTTTTTCTAAACGAATACCAACGACTAACTTCAAGGCACCTCATCTAACTTTGAATTAAAGCAAGTTTGCATTTCCAGCAAAAGATTTTCTCGGGAAACTAAAAGCAGAAGAAAAGTTCAATACAGTTTCCTTTCAGCAGGTAACAGATTGGACGAGTCCATTTTGTTGCGTCACGAAATATACTGTTCCATTCTGTAACGGTACTCAACTAACGTACGTTACTCGATATCACAGTTTGTCCAATACGTAAACAGATTGAATCGAATCTCGAGAAAACACGGACAACTTTAAAATTCTATAAAATTACTTATACGGCAGCAAGGAATCTCACGTTCGCGCGGAACGAATGGAAATCGACTAGAAAACACTGCTTTCTCGGTTGGAAAAGATTTTTAAATTCGTTCACTCATTCGTTCAGATGAAAGGTTTCTTCTGCTCCGGTGAGCAAAATGAATAAAGATATGTATAAGTAACCTTGACCTTTATTCTGTATGATCCCAACGATGTCTGTAGGGTTTTGAATCTACCCCTAATACTACGATTATGACAACATTTTCTGTGTTCTGTAGACATAACCGCTTAAAACCTTTTTAGGAAAAGGAATGAAAAGAAGTTTGGCGGACGGCCATGCAATTTGAGACCCAGACTTAAGAGGTTCCGTACATGAATGAAACTTGGTAATACGTGTAGAGTCAAACAAAACTAACAAAAAAGTTAATTAGTTGTAACCTGTAGAAGTTGGGGAAAGGTATTTCTCCTTATAATATACCTTTTGTAGCAAGTGTGTGAAACTCATGATCTTTCTTATTAGATAGTCCACTCAATCACGCACGCAATCATTGTGTTTATTTTAAATGAAAATTCACGATAACCGTACAATAATAAATCACACACACTATCAGTTCAACCAAGCCAAATACGACGTAATGACCAAAAAATACCTCAGTGATAATATTTAGATGAAAATAGCTGTCGTGGTTGCGTCTTGTTACTGCTTTTTGCATGATTTTTCTATTTTACTATTAATTTCTACTTTTGAATCCGGACTTCTGGAGATGTGGATTTTTTTTTTAAAATGCCTTAATTTTTTTCTGTTAATAATAATTATGACCGCCGCCGTTCCGAATGGCTTTTAGCTTTCGTAAAAAATGGCTTGGTCCAAATTTGCCATTCTTCTTTGTATTTTGGCAAAAATGTCGAAACATTTTTGGGACGTGGTTGAAAGGTTAAATGATTGAAGTTGGGGAAAAGATTACTAGGCATGTTGCCAAAAACGGGGCCTTATTTAACGCTAGTCAGCTTGCAGATTGCAATTGCACTCCATCGATGTCATACATGCAAAGTAATTGCAGATCTTTTGATGTATTCATCACTAACAGTCATAATAAAATAATTGAGCACATAACAGCACAAAACTGTTTATACAATATTCTTAAACAGTAAAAACATTTTTTTCCAAAATAAATAAAAAGATTTTTTTACATTTTTGAAAATCGGCGAGGTCCATTATGAATAGGTTTTTTTTTTAAGGGTTTCGTACCCAAAGCGTTCCAACGGGACTATTCGTAAGCCTACGCTGTCTGTCTGTACGTCCGTCATAGCTCTAACGAGCTAATAATTTTTTGAAACATAATAGGTAGCGAGTTGAAATGTTTACAGAATATATGTTATTATGTTGGGTTTGTTAACAAATAATTAAAAAAAAGTAAAAAATTAAGGGGGTTACCTATACAAGAAACGTATTTTTTGTTTTTGCTCAATCGGTGTGATAAAAGTTCTGTAAGGTAAAACAACAAATAATGAAAACCGGTCTAGTGTTGCTGGTTTGCGCTAAGGATCCCGAAGGAAACGCAATTTATTTACTGGCCAGTTTTTTATCTTTCTATTTGTTTCTTTTCTATTTTCAACTTTGTATAAACCAAATACATACATAATTAGCGATTTTTAAAATATCGATGAGTACATTGTTAAATACAAACTGTTTTTAAGGTTTTGCCGTCATCATTTTTAACCGACTTCATATACTATAAATTCCTCCTTATTCTCGTGCCTCTCATAAAGATTTAAAAACTAACAAGTCCAGTGAATAAGAACTACAGTTTGACATATTCACAACTCGTGAAACCGGCTCTTCGCAAGTTGAAGCGAACAATACGACGAAGAAGTCGAGATAAAGTTGTCGGACAAAGTTTAATTTTTCCCTAACTTTCCTTGCATACGTGTATAGAACTATTTTTGTTTTAGTTTCAATGCAAGTGTATTTCTTAAGGTGTTTTTATTCTATTTTATATACAATTAATGGACTCTTGCTTGTGCGTTAGCACTGCAATTCCGCCAGTGTCTAATGTTTATGGGAGTATCTATCCAATCTCGAGGCTTTTTGTTTTAGAGGAAAAAAACAGACGAGGAGGATCGCGGAGCCCCGTGACAGGCTGAAAAGCAAACCGTGCGAACACGAGGCAGAAGACAAAAGTGCTCGTGGCAAAACCTGCAACGCGACTCATAGGGTTTAAAAAATGAGGAATTGTCTGAGAGTAACTGTGTTTTTTTTTACATAAAACAACCCTTGAGATTACGATACTCCTGAAACAAACTTAACATTTACCGAAATTCATATTGTAACACAATCAAAACATCAATTAAAAAAAAAATTAATTTATTAAAAAAAACTATTATGTAGCCATGTTTTTACTTTATGAAAAATTTATATTAAGTATCTTATTTATTCATCATCATCATCATCATATCAGCCATTGAACGTCCACTGCTGGACATAAGCCTCCCCCAAAATCGCGATCGCCAATCCGCCTGCCAAGTGTGGCGATTAAGGCAAATACCCCCAGTGTTTGACATAATCGCCACGCTTGGCAGGCGGATTGGCGATCGCAGTTGGATCGAATCAATGTGTGTACTCAGAGGATGCTGCTGCCTATCCTTCAGTAGATCCTTTAGTCGCCTTTTACGACACCCACGGGAGGAAATAGGATGGTGCTATTCTTAGCCGACACCACACGTACATTTTATTGATTATTCATAGAAAACAGTAAATTTATATTTATTTATATTGATATAATGACAATACAATGTGTAGTAAATAAAACCAACAATTTATAAATACTTCAATTCGTTTGATAAATCACTACATTTCGCATAAATTGAAACATGGTACACAGAATTTTGTAAATACTCAGTTCTATTCAAAATGCATCTGGCATGCATCATACTAAATGTATTGTCACGGATGCTGTGAAATGACGCAGCTATAGAAAGGCATTCAAAAATTCGGCCGGTTTGTCAACAAGCTTCGTAGCTCGGCGGTCGACGCATGGACTTCCGTGCCGGGGGTCGATGGTTCGAGACTCGTCGAAAATAATTCTACATTTTATTGTTGTTGGAAATGTTCTAGAAAAGTAAGAGGGAGTAAGAATATTTGGAAAGAGACAGAAAATGGGCGTGTTTAGGAATGTTCTAGAAAACAGAGAGAGAAGGAATATTTGAAAAGAACCAAAAACAATAGGAATGTTCTAGAACGAAGAGAGAGAAGAAATATTTGTAAAGAAACAATAAAATGGGAGATTCGAGAAAGAAGGCGGGATTAGGAACATCCGGAAGGGAACAAAGGAATAAAGAAAAGACTAACGAAATTCGGGCATCTAGAAAATTCTAAGGGGTATATAAGGCCGCGAGTTTGCGGACGCAAGTCAGTATTGATTTAACAGTGAAAAGTGCGAAGCAAAAAGGAAGAAAAGTAAAAGTGGAAAAGTACTAGTGAAAAGTAAAGTGGAACAGTGAGTAGACAAGTGTCAGTCTAGTGCAGTGTAGTGTGTGTCGCGTGTCGTGACGTCATAGTGCCGTGCGTCGTGACGTCATAGCGTGTCGCGCGTCGTGACGTGAAAGGGGAACCTCTGCGAGGTGGTCCGTGTGTAAGTGTGTAACCAATAAACTCTGTAAATAAATTGGACTTAGCGTTTCACTCCAATCCCGAAACCCGTCGCTCGTAACAGTATAAATATAAATATAAAAATTCTTTATTTGATTACAATTTAGTGGTATACAAACGATTGAGTCACTGACTCCCAAAGTCGGAAAACCGTGTATTGGGAGACAGTTTCTTCCCCTGTTACAATAGGTATAAACCAACTAAATTAATTAATTAGGTAGTTACATGATTTGTTAATATTCTTAATATGCTAGTATTTAGGTATTCAAAATAGTAGCAACGTTCCGAAATATACAACGTGTTAATGAACTAACGCAAAACTAGAAAGTAGTTTGTTTAGAATCGAGAGCAGAATCAAATAATCATGGGTAATTTTTTTCAAAACATTAAATAATTTGTATGTAAAATTTAAAATTTACTGAACTCGATGTAACCCATTAAAAGTTATTAAAATGTATCCATGAGTACGTTAAGCGCTTTCATTGAAATGATAACAAATCATTTTTGCCCTAAAACTTAAAATGCGAATAATTTTTAATTTTAACCATAAAAATAATAAATTATTGTTTCAATCTAATTATTTTGGTATAAATCAGTTGGGGTGTATGATGTTTTGCGCTAATTTATTAACACGTTGTATAGTTAACAAATGTATCATATGAAAAAACATATTATCATTTAAGATTCGTAATAAAGAACGATCCGTTTTAAAACATTCAAGACAGCAATAGAATTGTAGGGTAATTTGATAAAATGCAGTCGGAATGACCGCCTGCCACAAAAATACCGCCACCTTGCAAGCCATTATTAGTAAGTATTTAAATTAATTTGTCAGCCATAAGCACATACGTATCAGGACATAAGAGCAATCATTGGGCCATGTTTAGACGTACTGCACAAATGTTTACAAAATGACATCCTTTGATGTGGGTTTCATCGTTTTTTACCCTCAGGTTTTGGTAGCAAATATTTGTATTTTGACTTGTCGACATAGGATGGGTGGAACTCTGGGGGTTTTTAAACAAACACAGTGCGTGATATGAGGAAAAATGTGTGCATTTGGAATATTGAGAAACAAGATTTTTACATACAAATACTAAAACTGGTTGGGGTCAGAAACGATAATCAATATCATCATCATCATCAGCTGCAGAGCACACTGATATACCCTCATGGAGGGTATTTGGGCGTTAGACCACCACACGTGCCCAATGCAGATTGGTAGACTTCACATTAGAATGAATTGAGACCATTTTTAGAATTTTTGTCTGTTTGTTTGTGGCACGCATCACTTAAAAACTACTAAACCGATTTGAATGGGGTTTCCACTAAAGCATATGGCTTAAAAAAATCAAAATTATTTTATTTTAGTCACAGTCCATAGATTGTTAGTATATACTTAAAAACTATGTTAGTACAGAATAAGTTAGAATAGTTAGTTAGAAGAATAGTTAGGTTAGCTGGCTTAGTTTGAATTTAGGGTATGTTTCATCGCAATCAATTCATTTATTCAAAAGTTATGAGTATTTAAAGTTGGTGTTCTGCGCGTACGAAGTCGCGGGCCCCGCTGCTAGTAAACAAAGTATACCTTAAAAAAATAAGGGTTCGGTTTTAAATTTTTTGGGTTCAGAACTCTTAACAAGCAGTCCATATAATACCTTTAACTTTTAAACAAATAAACAGTAAAAACTTTATTCACAACATAAGTTTTCGCAGCCAGTCCCACTGCAATTCCGTTGTTTAATAAAATTCTTTGAAACCAGAGTAGGAGGAGAAATTTTATTTTCATTCTTTTAAAAATGGCATCAAACATTACGGAGCTAGGATATAACGCTATTTGACACGATATGCACGAGCACTCACTAAAGGAATGAACTATAAAACACGACATCTCTTAGCTACGTGTAGTTTGCCTTTTTCCTGCTGTGGCCATGAAACTGGTGGGTTGAGAAACGCTGCAGACGAAAATGATAATTTGGAACATCTAAATTAGCATAAACACTTGCAAACGTCCATATTTATAACATCCACAATTCACCCAACTCTATTTGTGACGCCGTCTGAGAGCCTTGCCGCCTGGACATGACTTGCCTTGGGTGACCTGGAAGTCTTTAAACCGACTTCGAACCCAGGTCGGTCGTAGTAAGGACAATATGGTCAGGTGGGGATTGTCGGATGCGCAAAATGAGGCTTGCTTGTGTGGACCTCCACAAACGATGGCCCCTTTTACATCGTGCACGCAGGAAGAGCTCATGACCGCTAGCGACGATGCAGTATCGGTTGCCCGATTCTGGCAAGCTACTATTTAGCAACTTTGTTCCGAATTTGAAATCGACACGATAAGAAGAAAAAGAATGACTTTCCAAGTGGTAATGGGCTTTACTACTATTTGACAACATTTTAACCGGCCGGTCAATTTGCAGTGAAGCAAAATTGCAAAAGTGCCCAAAATCTGCACTGATTTTGGGCACTTTTGCAATTTTGCTGAAACATTAAAAAAAAGTGTAGTATACTACTTTGGCGATAATAAAATAACTCCTATCAAAAATTAACATTATGCTGTGGTACATCTTTCGTTGCGCGCAACTTCTGTCACATGCTGAAAGTAAACTTTGATCCAATGATGTAAAAAGTCTTCAATCTGTTTTTCCTAACGTGCCAAATTTTTTTTTTAAACCCCCATTCCCACAGGGCTAAAATACATATGAATGGATTCATAAATTAGACCAAATATTTTTGGTAAATGAACGATGATGATGCATTGATGACGCATCTTTAGCTTGGTTTTGGGCATTGTCTTTTGATAGTTTTAAGGTTTTTCGACGTGATATCATATAAATCGATAATAATATTACACTAATTATATATTCAAATGGAGATGTGCTAAATAGGGTTCATAATGATCTCGGAGCTTTCGAAGTTACTTTCCATAACAATAAATTAATGCTACAGTTATATAAAACAATAATTATGGAATTTGAGTATCGGCATATATTGTAAAGTTCAGGTCGCAATCAGATTATGTTGTTTATTTAAAGTGATCGTGCAATATCGAAAAACTTTTTCTTTACATCACAAATCCGCAAATAAAACGCTCCGTACCAATCGCTTGTTTAGGGGCCGTACATTTCCTGCTTTATTTACTTTAATGCAATACGGGAATAGTGGAAATGAGATTTGTTAGTTCCCGCGTTGTGTTTTGGAGCGTGACAAAGTTTGGTAAAGTAAAGCCATGTTATTTTTGTTCAAAGAAAAAACAACTTTTTATTTTACTGTTGAAAGACCCTATTGTTGAGACATGACTAAGTTACTACTTGCTAGGTTTTGGATTCTCTATGAAGACTGCTTTTATAACGCATGATAATTTACGTAGAAAAAAAAACTAGGTACTAAACAGTTGGTAAAACATAATTCTATCAAGATCCTATACTTAGTTTACCTTTGTATCAATATCAAATCTTTCTTTGCTTTTATAAAGCTGTCGTGTTCTTTTAATATTGCTAAGCTGCTTTGTAAATTTTGTAATACAGGATGAAATTGATATCATTAGCATCCTTTTAAACTAAGAGTCTACCCATCAAACTGAACAACTTTCACTATGGGAGCAAACAGATCGTAGCAAAAAAATCATCAGCTGTTGCATACATTTGAATCGAGTAGCATTGCAGTTTAGTATGGAACAGCTGATTATTTTTTGCTTCGATTAGTTTGCTCCCATAGTGAAAGTTGTTCAGTTTGATGGGTAGACTCTTAGTTTAAAAGGATGCTAATGATATCAATTTCACCCAGTAGAAGTGGTTAAACTCTATTTTAGTTTAAGGCTGTTGGTTTTCTTAATAAAAATTAATCAAAAATATACAAAAAAGATCTCACTGCGACATTTCTACAATCATCTGTTACAAAATTCAAATCAAACATTAACTAACATTTTGATAAGGTTGCCTAAACTTGAAATTTCTTAAGTCACCAAACCATTAGGTCACCTTTTTTTATCGTGTCTATTAGACATGAAACATTTTAGCTTCAATGTTGGAAAAAAACAAATGAGCGTAGACTATTGACGGTAGCCTTAATTTTCAGTTGAAACAGACATAACATTAGAAAGTATAGTTTTCTGAGAAACATTTAAGTAAGTATATTTTTTAATTGGCATATTATTAGTGTCAAGTGTGCGTTCCCACAATAAGAACGTAAAAAAATAAACATTTTCCATGCTTATTTTTTTCGAAGCTCTCCTATTGAAATACATTATTTCATGTTGAATTTATAATTAAAATGCATTAGAAAGGCAAAACAGATGAACGTAGAAATTATGCAGAAGGCTCTTGGTCTAAAACCATAGTAATTTTAATCTAAAAGAAGCTTTTTTAATAAAACATCGCAATAAAAACCAACATCAAAAAAGCTTTACCAGACATCAAACCAGATGAAATGTTTCCGTGTCTTATCAACTCGAGAATATAATCTGTGTCGCAAACATTAGCTTTCTTAGACCCTTCCCTAAAAACCTTACATTAAATTACTTAGAAGTATGAACCCTGAGTGCTGTACTAGGGTTGTGACTAAAAAATTTGTTTTAAATAATTTTGTTTTGATAAAATTCTAATAAAAAGCTGGTGCCAGTGGCGAACAGTAATCTTGCCTGCCGTGCTGGAAGCGATGGTTCGATCCCCGTCCAGGCCGACTCTTATCAATGAGTTTTTCAGAATTTATGTACGATTTTTAACACCACTGGCTTTATGGTGAATGAAAAAAATCGTGAGGAAAACCTGCATGCTTCAATTTCTAAGCATTTATTTTGCCCACTGTCCATTACAAGTGACGACAGGCTCACTCCCCGTTACATTGGACAGAGTTACGGTACTAGTGAAACTTGGATGTTCTGAGGTTTCAGAATATCTCTGACTACCCCCTCGGCGAAGATAGACGTGAGCATTTATGCTTAAATTCTAATCGATTACTTATTATAATTTATTTTATTATTCTGTATAAGTATTACTTAAATACGTACTGGCATCCATAATCCCTTTGGGGTTGGTCAGAAACTTTGCTACAACTACAAAATACTTTTTGGTGCTTATTGGCTTGACTTTATTTTCTGCTAGTTAGGTTTTCAAAAAGAGAATATGCCACGTCTGTTGCTAAAATTTTAATTGTTTAACTTTATTGTTAAATTTTTTTGTAAGAACTAGTTCTTAAGTGAAGATTAAAATGTATTTGTTAAATTTAGCATGGCATTGGTTATCTTATGCTCACAACTAATTATAGTCCACGATTCAGAGATAATATTCTTTAAATTCGGAATATTCACGTTTCAATAGCAGTAATGAAACTGAGTCCAATGTGGCGTGGGACGAGCCCGTCGTTGCGTTGCCACTTATGATGGACAATGGGTACAATATTGTCTCGAAACTCTCGAAATTGAAAAATGCAGGTCTCCTCACAATGTTTTACTTCACTGAAAAGCCAGTGGTGTTACAAATCGTAAATTAATTCCAAAAAATTCATTGGTACGAGTTGGCCTGGATGGGGATCGAACCATCGCTTCCGTGCACGGCAGGCATGGTTACTCGCCGCTGTACCACCATGGCTTTTTTACAATTTTGTTACACATTTATTATAATTCGAAAATTCAATTAATCTATTTATAATAATTAATTCAGAACTTTTATTGTGTATTATTTAAAACACTAAATTAATGTTAAATAATTTACAATGGCTAATGCTTCATATTTTGTATAGCGTTGAAGAGTTTTAAATAGTATAATGTAAAATAAATATAGAATGTTAATATTGTACCTAGGTTTAGTTTTAAGTTGTTACACATTTGCATGCTGTTGCTACAGCTGGACAGAAGAAGCTTATGTTTTTTTATAATTTACCACCATTTTTATACCTGTTTTCAAAGCAAATAAATTATATTTCTATTTCTAACCCTAATCCGCTTATAATGAATAGGCAAAAATCGATTTTTCATCCGTCCTGTCCCATCCCTAGTGCACCATCAAGAAGATTTTTTTTCAGCAGATAAGCTCAAGAACCAATTTCCTTGGCGCAAAAGGCAAATGTGTTTGAGTACATGGTTAATAGAATGTCTCGATGGAAAAGCCGAGTCGATCGATTTTGTATTTACTCTGCGCCTTGAATAATAATGTTCGTGGGGATTTTAAGAATATCGAATTAAGTGATTTATTCGACGTCTTTAAGATTCGGTTAGGGTTTAATGTTCATTCGTGTGAGTTGATTGAATTATGGATGGGGTTTTGCGACGTTTGTTTTAAGAATTCCATTTGCAATTGTTATTTCTCTTACATATTACATACGAGGAAAGCCGACGATTTGAAAGGAGATTACCGTGGCAAACCTTGGGAGAGGCCTATGTTACCTACAAGGAGTGCGAGTGAGAGAGGAATGGACCACTGTTTATTGGCGAAAGGCTTCTGAGCTGCATGCGCGCATCCTACACTCGGCCCTACTGATTTAAAGCCCTTAAGCACAAAATAGGTCCAAGAAAGGTCGGGCAAAACAGGCTAAACACGTACGTAACGGGGAATCTCGCATCAAGTCAGTCGAATGCCAGCACATGA
This sequence comes from Agonopterix arenella, assembly GCA_927399405.1. NCBI lineage: Eukaryota > Metazoa > Arthropoda > Insecta > Lepidoptera > Depressariidae > Agonopterix > Agonopterix arenella. The sequence goes on from OV656704.1 coordinate 3,768,396, forward strand.
ATTCAGTGTTTTGAAGCTCTCCTTCTGGGACATATTTTCTGACTGAGGAGTTTTAAGGAACGGGCTTCACGCGTGCCACCCTAATGAATAATGCACAAATTCCTTAGTTTTGAATTACATTAGGATATTGTGTGACTTTCGAAAATAGTACTCCAGAATCTGGAGTCCAGATTGCATTCATTTTGTGAGCCTTTCATTAGCTGGTTTCTCTTTCCTGTGGACCAGTCATGCTGCATACTTTTACTAGCATAAGAAATAGAAGAGAGAGAGATGGTTCTTCTGACCATCAAATCGAAGAACTTTTACATTTTTATACATTTGGGACGAGCAGCCGTTGACGTTTTCTATTTAACAGCAGACTTTTTTTCGCGAATTCAATGTTGGTTCTATAGTGAAAGATGTTCAGTGTAATGATCTGAAGCACACTGTTTAATATGAAATGCTAACCAATATTGAAATAGCGAAAAAAATACAGCTGTTCCATAGAAAAAGTCAATGGCGACTCGACTCAAATGTATGGAACAGCAAAATTTTTTTCGCGATTTCAATGTTTGTTCCATAGTAAAAGTTGTTCAGTTTGATGGTTTGAATCACCCATTAAAGAATGTAACTCATTTAAGTTTACAATCTGTATAATGATTGTAAGATCATACATTTTTGGCAGACGAATAAAGAAATGTTCAGATCTAGTTCCGAAATAATATGATTGAACCCTGACATAATAATATAATATTTATTTATTTCCTCAACAGTAATATACAACATAGATAATATGTTACAACCATTTTGCATTTACTGTTAAGTCCCTGTCTCCCGATATTTTACATACTACAAGTAGTAGTACTGTGACTCAGGAACCAGAGACTTCCCCAGTTTAACAATTGAACTTAGTAGTAAGTACATGCTAGTTTGCTATTGAATGAACATGCGAAACATAAAGGGAAAAAAAAAATGAAATAAGAAAATCGGTTAGTACAATGAATATTTTTAGGTATATGCATAGAATGGAACTACTTCAAGCATATACCTACATTTACATTTTAATACGCTTTAATCATGTAAGTCAACGTCGACGCAACAAACTTACTTTGTGATATTAGTAAATTAAAATTAACTTTGTACTTCAGTCTTCAAAGTTTGTCGTCTCCATGAGGTTTATTAATACGCCGTCGTATATTTAAGAGTAACTTTGTTGCCGATGGAAGCTTATGGTTTTAATATGGTTGATCAATGATGAATTTTTCAGAACCTAAAACTATCTGGATACGGTCACTTTTATTTATTTTTCTTTTTTTGTTTTTAATGGAGGTGTGAGTGACGTTGCAGACACAATGGTAATGATATGTAACATATAATTACTATTTATAATTTGAAATTGTTAAGTACCTATATACCTACCTACCTACTGTATTCTCGTTTTCGCTGATGTATCTGAGTATATTAACTACAGACTGTTACCTAATTTCCTTCTTCTTGAAATATTTTAATTTGTTAGTAATTTGTAATTGGCTATTTTAGTACTACTGGTGAAAACTTGTAATTGGCTCAGATTGTACTATAGCATTAAAAGAACTATAATTGTCATTGTAAGCTGTAAGTTTTCCGAATAAAATAAAATAAAATAAATAAATTCACAGAATACACACTTCTCTCATCGTCATTACTAGCCGATAGACGTTCACTACTGGACATAGGCCTTCCCCAAGAATCGCCACAACGACAGGTCCTACGCTGCTCTCATCTAACTGGCTCCTGCCGCCTTCAGCCGCCTTCGCCTTCTTGGGATATGTCAACTGATCTGGTTCTTCTGCGACGCAACAGATAATAGTATTGTGGTTACTACATACAGAATGGAAAGAGCCCAAATAGTGAGTGACTGAAGTTAAAATATTTATGACATTCCAGGAGTGCGATTTTTGAATCTCATACGTTGAACTCAGCAGTTGAAAATGTATGGAGATACGAATCTTTCTACTGCCGATTTGAGTTTCAAAAAATTGCAATCCTGAAGTAAGATTTTTGAAAGTCAAGTCAGCAGTAGAAACATGCTATCTCCATAGTTATTTTCACATTTTCAATTGCTGAGCTCAGCGAATGAGATTAAAAAATCGCACTCCAGTAATCATAACAATAAAGTTTTATTATTTTACTTGGTTATTACTGTTTCTGGTCACCTCGAAAAAGATCATTGTCGTGATGCTATGAGTACATTTCTGCAAATTTTTTTTAATTGCTGTCGACTAGCATTAAACGAGGGCTTAAATAACTCGAGCGAATACTTTTTCTTTCCAAAGTTTATTTATAAAACTCGAACTCTTTTCAAAAGATTGGCTGAAGTTTCTTTCAGTCCTATTTTAAAACAAGAATATTTACGTTGCGTAATATTCATAGTATGAATTTCCCCGGGTCGACTGATTCAATTAGCTTAATTAGAGATGGCAGTTACAGAACGTGGGACCCTTTATTTATTTAGCTACTGTCATAAAACTCTAAAGGTTGAAATACACTGGAAATTTTTGTGAAAGAAACATTTTACGGGAAAAAATGGGGTATGCTTCAGCGGTTTTTTTTTTGACGACTGTCTTTAACAGAAATTAGTTTACTTTTGGGCAATAATTACTGCTCAAGAACAAAAATGTTATAAATAGAATTAAGTGATACGTCAGGAAACTAAAGTAACCAAGAGTCGTGTTGTAGATCTGTTTTTGGTAAGTCGCGGGTCGGTTGCCTCTTCTCTGCCTATTATTGTATGGTGACCCAAAATTGTGTTTTTTCACACACAAAAAATCCCTTGTAGTCACCAAATATTTATAATCGTACAACAGCAACGTCAAGCACAGCTGTGTAGACATTGGCAAAATAATATAGAATAGAACATTAATAAAAAAATTTATTAAATAATCAAAAATAATTTTAATTGTAACAGAATCTGCTTCAGCAACATGCGTCGTCGAAATTGCTTACAAATACCCCTTCAGCAACATGCGTCGTCAAAATTCCTTAAAAAACATAAAGAACATTAATTGAGAGGCAACGTGCTGGTTATTATATCTGTCGAAGAACTGGCTACTGAATATGTAGTCAGAGTTTAAGATGCCACATACTGGCAGGCGTAGTGAGGACGCCCTCCGGCCTGGTGGATCAACTACCTGCAAAAGGTCGCAGGGATTAACTGGGTGAGGAAGGCCGACAAGAGTTTTGTGGCGCGCCTTGGAAAAAGCCTATGTTTAGCAGTGGTAGATGACAGGCTGATAAAAAAGATAGACAAAATAGTGCATCTTTGTTTAGCGTACACACTTACGCAGTTTTAAATGTCCTGCGTACCTATCTGTTTTTTTTTTCTAAATAAGTAGTCTCGGTCGCCTAAATCGACTGTATGCATTTTTGTGTAATTAAAGAACTCGTAATGCGGTTGAGTGTCATGTTTCGAGAAGAGTGTTAAGTATTAATGTGGATGACAGAGGAAGGCCGAAGAAACGATGGATGGATTGTGTGAAGGATGATTTGTGTACGAGAGAATGAATGAATGAATGAATGAAATATACTTTTCAACACACTTGCTCATAAAATGACCCTTATTTCACCGCAATTAGGCACATAATGACACCTATAATCAAACTGTGACTTTTTCATTACTATTATTCACAAGTGAGTTATAGGTTAGAGTAGTAGGTATCTAAACTTCTTGGTTGAGTTCTTGAGTTGCTTTGTTCTTAAAAAAGTTTCGATACAAAAAAGATCATATTCAATAGTACAAATAAATTCTCTAAATAAACTTTTTATTTACTAAATAAAATGGTTTTTTATTATTATTTTCTTCACAAGTGTGTTGAAAAACGTCGTATGATACACGTGTGTATTCTCGCCTACGGCTCGGGTCTCAATGGCGCCTCAGCGGTAATCACCAACATTACACACTTGTACCATAATGTACTATTATTTACACCAAAAGAAAATACAATGCACAATAGGAAACATAAACTGAATATGGTACAAATAAGGCGGTCTTATCGCTAAAAAACGATTTCTTCCAGACAACCTTAGGGTAGAGGAAATATAACAAAGAACGGGTTGGTGTTATTAAAAAGCAAAATTATGGATAAAAAAGAAGTGAATACAACAAATACATAAATACATACATATTACATATAATTAAGGTACATAGATAAATAATATATATATTAATAATATATAATATATATCACACATGCTGCAACAAAACATAAACATACCTACACGTACCGGATTAATTTAGATAGAAAAATAGAAGGGGGGAAAGGAAAAATCAGGAACAGAGGTCCAGGAAGTGTGCTTTGACTTTCGATTTAAAAACATCCACAGAAGGAAAATGTCTGATCGACTCTGGCAACAAGTTCCAAAGTCGAGCAGCTTGGATTGTAAAGGAATGGGTGGGTAAGAGAAGTGAGTGCTGAAATGATAGCTAAGAGAGATGAATGGAAGAAGAGGATACATTGCGCCGAAACAAAATAATGGGAAATGGACAAGAGAAAGATGATGAATAAATATCTCTTTTATTTTCTGAACCAGTATTATTATTATTATTGGGTGATTGAGGCCTTAACGGATTTACGTCTGTGCCACTTCGACCATCGCTGATCTTTTGTGAACGCTCCTTCTACAGTTCCAGAACCAGTAACTATGTTTATGGCTTTTATTCATACTTTCACGGAGTTGAAAATTATAAATACATTGAATTAAATTGCAGTGGCAGCTCCGTTAGTGCCTTAAGCGACAAGTTCAGTCTAGAATTTAAAATTCCAGAGTTGACTAGAGGTTTCCACATTCAATGCATAATAAATTTTTGTACATTTGATAAAAACTCTCGTACATCTGGTGTGTTCTAGCTTTATTCGAAAAAGCTTTACGTTACGGTTACGTGGAGACTTTTACCGCATAATTCAACGGATTGTTCTTGTTGATTTTTAGCCGACTTTGGATATGGCTGGTAATGTTAAATACTGTACAATTCATTTATAATACATAAACAAACATCTACTTTCTATTCGGGGTTGACGCTAATAATGCTGTAACATGCGTCGTCAAATTACCTAGAAAATTTTCTTCAGCAGCATGCGTCGTCAAAACAAAACACTATTCAGCAATAAGCCACGTCAAACACTTAATCGAAAAGTCCGCCCCTAGCCGAACCTGGCCCAAACGTACCCATAACGCTGGCTGCGTTTCCGCGTTGTATTGCTAAAGACACGCGTTGGACCAAGTACGACCCAACCCATGCTGTAACTATAATAGTTAACTTATCGGTATAAGATCCTACTTAAGGTGGTTTCAGTCCATACAAAATTTTGACGCACAATACGCGTAGACGGAATTAATAAAAGTAATATTTTATACATACAGTTATTTTAATGAAACCTTCATAACTCGAAAAGTTTTCTGTACATTGACCTTGAACCGGGCCTATTTAAACAAAATGTATACTGTTGTTTTTTTATGACATGCATTTCTGTTCATGTTCATGTCTTTAGAACTTTAAAACGCTGTAAACACATGAGTAAATATCCCATGGAGACAAAACTTTTACGCTTGTCCATAGATTGTCCACTAGCCGAGTAAATTCCACGGGAGGCGGCGTGTAGGTGAACCCATCTGTCAAAAATCACGCATACACCGACAGCCGCAACATCGTTGCACGATTGTATGAAGCTTTGTTAAGGCGGTTGCAGAGGGGTCAATTTTATACAAAACTTTAACGCACAATACGCGTAGACGGTATTAATATAAGTAACTTTGTATATATGGAAAAATAGTTTAGAAAATCTAGTTGCCGCGTCACAAATAACATTTGCAATCTATAATATAATTACGAAAATATAAAGCTTTTAAAATTTTGTATGAAAAATGTCAAAGCTTTATATCTTCGTAATTATTTTATAAATTGCAAATGTTATTTGTGACGCGGCATCTAGATAATTCTAAACTATTTTTCCATATATACAAAGTAAGTTATATTAATACCGTCTACACGTATTGTGCGTCAAAGTTTTGAATAAAAAGACATCCTTCAAATCGGGCCATTTTTGTACTACCAATGTTTTGTACGGCGTCATAAAAATATGGTAATAATAGTTCGCTTACTCATATTACTAAAACTTATTATTTCAGCGTTATATTTTGTCGTACAAACGAGATATCTTGAATTTAGTATTGATATTTTAGTTTAAAAAGGTGAAAAAATGGCGAAAAAAACACTAAACAAGAAATTAAAATCTTTTTGAAAAAAGAAGACAATAAATTGAGTGTCATTTGCGGATTTCGTGTTCCCTTACCCCTCGCAAAAAGTGGCAGAAATGTTTGTTCGTAGAATCACACGCGTAACTAGTCCCTATACAACGTGTTAATGAATAATCGCAAAACCTCATACACCTCAACTGATTCATAACAAAATAATTAGATTGAAACAATTATTTCATTATTTTGATTGTTAAAATTTAAAGTTATTCGCCTTTTAAGTTTTGAGGCAAAAATGGTTTGTTATTATTTCAGCAATGAATGAAAGTGCTAACCTACTCATGGATACATTTTAATAATCTTGTTTTGTTAGTAAGTAGGGTGAGTGCACACTCACCCTACCGGCATGGGCACCCATGCGGTGAGTTGATATCAGGTTCAGTAAATTTTAAATTTTAGAAACAAATTATTTAATGTTTTGAAAAAATTACCTATGTTCAAACCATGATAATTCGATTCTGCTCTCGATTCTGAACAAACTACTTTCTAGTTTTGCGTTAATTCATTAACACGTTGTATAAGTAGTCAAAGGTTGTGTGACGATCTAAAGGATGCGACGATGTTTGCCCTTAGTGAATGGCTCTGCAGGTTTTGCCACGGTGATCGGTAATGGATATAGGTGCTAAGGAAACCTACAGTAGTGTTAGTTTTAATAAGTAACAAAATGTAAGTTTGAAGTGGCAACACTAATGTACCACAGATTGTCCTTCTTTTAAAAAAATAAAGTCTGTCGTATCCGGAAAGTCAACGTGTTTTAATAGGTTATGGGCAAATTATCAATATTTCAAGTAAATTATAGTAAATTACAGTTGAAATTGTTAAACTTTTCGAGATATCATGGCAGCAAATTATATTCAAAGTGTTCCGAAGTTGAAAGGCAGGGAAAATTATGATGAGTGGAGTTTTGCAGTCGAGAATTTGTTGGTGCTCGAAGGCATGGTGAACTACATCAAAATGGAGCCAGATGCCAGTTTTGAGTCAAAACCGACTGAAGATGCAAAAACCAAGGCAAAGCTGATTTTGACGATTGATCCGGGATTGTACGTGCACATCAAGGAAACAAAAACATGTCCCGATTTGTGGGAAAAACTGAAAAGCATGTTCGACGATTCAGGTTTTACTAGGAAAATAACCTTGCTACGACGTTTAATCTCGTTGCGACAAGAAAATTGCGAGACCATGACTTCATATGTTACGCAAGTTGTCGAAACAGCTCAGAGATTAAAGGGCACAGGATTTGCAATCACGGATGAATGGATTGGATCATTATTATTAGCAGGTTTGCCAGATAGATTTTCGCCGATGATCATGGCAATCGAACACTCAGGCATCAAGATTACCACAGATATAATAAAATCGAAATTAATCGATATGGAGGTTTCAAACAACGACACGGATTCCAGTGGTGCTGCATTTGCTGCAAACAAAATGAACCAAAAACCAAAAAACAAACATGGTGGCACGCCATCACCAAAAGTGACAGGTGACAAAATCATATTATGCCACAGATGTAAGCAAATTGGTCATTATAGAAACCAGTGTCCATTATTGATCGAGCAGAAAAACAAACAATCAAATGCTTTTAGTGTGGTATTTCTAAATGGAGAATATAATAAAAGCGAATGGTACGTAGACTCCGGCGCAAGTGCACATATGACAGCAAATAAGACGTGGATAAACAATGCTAATTTTACACCGAGTTTATCAGAGATCACCGTCGCAAACAATATGAAAGTGCCAGTTTTATGTTCCGGAGACGTACATATATTGACCGATTGTAACTACGATATCACAGTAACAAATGTGCTATGCGTGCCAAGCTTGACCACAAATTTGCTGTCGGTAAGTGAACTAATCAAAAATGGAAATAGAGTAGTTTTTGAAGATAGTCGCTGTTATATTCGCAACAAGCAGAATGAGCTGGTGGCCACAGCAGAATCAAGCAACGGAGTATACAAGCTACAGATAAAAGTGGCAGATTGTATATGGGCAGCACCAGCTATAGCAAGTGCAGAGCTTTGGCACAGACGGCTAGCACATATCAACAGTAACGATTTAAACAAAATGAAGAGCGGCATTGTGGATGGATTGTTTTATCCTGATACCAGTGACATGATGAAGGAAAAATGTGTAACTTGTTGCGAAGGTAAACAGATGAGGTTACCATTTTCACATGTAGGACAGAGGAGTACAGAAACACTACAGATAATACATGCCGATGTATGTGGTGCCATGGAAACAAAATCCATTGCCGGAGCTCAGTATTTTTTACTGTTGATTGATGATTTTAGTCGTATGACTTTCATATACTTCTTAAAGTATAAATGTGAAGTGTACAAAAAATTCAAGGACTTCAAAGCGATGGTAGAAAACCAGCAGAATAAAAGAATAAAGATACTACGCACAGACAACGGTGGTGAGTTTTGCAGTGGCGAAATGGAGAATTACTTAGTCAAAGAAGGAATTATCCACCAGAAGACAAATGCATACACACCAGAACAAAATGGTGTTTGTGAACGAGCAAATAGAACTGTTGTCGAGAAAGCAAGATGCTTACTCTTTGATGCAAAGTTAGAAAAACAATTCTGGGCGGAAGCGGCAAACACGGCAGTGTATTTAAAAAACCGTTCTATTACTTCAAGTTTGGGTAATAAAGCACCCTATGAAGCATGGTACGGAAAGAAACCAGACTTAGGTCATATCCGTCTGTTTGGATGTCCCGTGATGGTACACATTCCCAAAGAAAAAAGATTAAAATGGGATAGAAAAGCTGAACAGTATATCCTTATAGGATTTTCAGAAACAGTGAAAGGTTATCGTGTATATGATCCAAGAACAAATGATGTCACTGTGAAGAGAGATATCATAGTGATGGAAGAAAAAATTAAAAAATATACAAACAATGAAGAAGAAAATGTGATCTGGATACAGAATGATGTTCAAGAAAATAGTGGAGAGAAATCAGATACCCATGGGTCGCCAGCAAGAAATGAAGATGGCCGAGATTCAGTGGGGGAGACTTTAGCTGATGAATCTCAGCTTGATTTAAGTTCAACTTCTGTGTATACAGATCCAAACACTGAAACCGATGATGACAGCCTAACAACATCAAATTTTGAGGCTGATATTACAAGCACTGACCTGCAATCAGTTTCTGAAGTTGATAAGAGCAATAGACAAAGAAGAATTCCAGAACGCTATGGTTGGAACATGTGTGTGTCCAGTTCAAGTCCTGAAATTGAGCAAATAGTTTGCTCAGAAGCGCTGAATGGACCAGAGGCCAAGCAATGGAGACAGGCCATGCGAGAGGAGCTCCAGTCCTTTGAGGACAATGATGCATGGGAGCTTGTTGATGTTCCAAGTGGTGGGTCAATTGTGCAGTGTAAGTGGGTGTTTAATAAAAAACTAGATGTGAATGACAAAGTGCGATATCGGGCCAGACTTGTGGCAAAAGGTTTTACACAGCGTCGTGGTATTGATTACGAGGACACTTTTTCTCCCGTTGTGAAACATTCCACTCTTAGAATGTTGTTCGCACTCAGTGTCCAGTGGGACATGGATATCACACACCTGGATGTGACAACCGCGTTTTTAAATGGACATTTGAAAGAGAATATTTTTATGTCAATTCCAGAAGGTTTTGTAAGTGAGAGTAATGGAAAAGTTTTAAAGCTTAAAAGGGCTATCTACGGATTAAAACAATCTTCATTGGTATGGTATGATAAAGTTAGAGACTCCTTATGTAATTTGGGTTTTAAAATTAGTAAGTTTGAACCTTGCTTATTTACAAAAATTTCTGGTAATGTTAAAATTATTGTAACTGTTTACGTCGATGATTTTTTGATATTCTCGAATTGTACTAAAGAGACTGAGAAACTAAAAACTGTACTAAGTTCTAAATTTAAATTGAAAGATTTAGGTTCTGTTAGACGTTACCTGGGCATGAGAATTAATGTAAATAAGAAATATAAAACCATAACAGTAGATCAACAGGAATATATAGAGCAATTATTGTCAAGGTTTGATATGTCAGATTGTAAAGCTATACATACTCCCATTGAAAGTAAATTGAACATTGAGAAATCTGAATCATGTACAGTAAACATTTCATATCAAAATTTGATTGGAAGCCTTATGTATTTGGCTGTTCTAACTAGACCTGATATAGCATATTCCCTAAGCTATCTTAGCCAGTTTAATAACTGCTATAACGAAAATCATTTTAATTATGCTAAACGAGTATTGCAATATCTGCAAAGAACTAAGCATTATTGTTTAAAATACAGTAAGGAGTGTGTAGAGCTGAAAGGTTTCGTTGATGCAGACTGGGCTAGTGATAGTCTAGATCGTAAGTCTTACACTGGGTTCTGCTTTACAATGAATGGTTCTGTGATTTCATGGCAGAGTAGAAAACAGAAGACGGTTTCATTGTCTAGCACCGAAGCAGAATATGTTGCTTTATCGGAGGCATCTAGGGAAGCCGTTTATTTGAGAAATTTGATGTATGAGATTACTGGTAAACAATGTGTTATTAAATTACAGTGTGATAATCAAAGCGCATTAAAATTGGCAACAAGTCATCAGGCACACAATAGGTCGAAACATATTGATGTTCGTTTTCACTATGTTAGAGACGCAATCAAAAATAAATTAATTGAAATTGAATACATTTCAACTGAAGAAATGCCCGCCGACTTGTTAACCAAAGGTCTATCATTTGTTAAGCATTACAAGTTTATGGAAATGATAGGAATTAAAGCTAAGTAAAAGATTTTATTTTGTTAAGTGGGGATGTTAGTTTTAATAAGTAACAAAATGTAAGTTTGAAGTGGCAACACTAATGTACCACAGATTGTCCTTCTTTTAAAAAAATAAAGTCTGTCGTATCCGGAAAGTCAACGTGTTTTAATAAGTAGTGGCTAGTAATTAGAGCAACGCAAAACGCTCCTCACGAAACCTTATTTTTTCAAACCCACGTTGGCTAAGAAAAACTAATTCGAATAATTCAAAGAAATAATTTAGGTACGAGACAAATTAATAAAAGAAAATAATGGAAATTACTTACTCAGAATTCAGCGTAATTGGACATTTTTCTTTTCAGTTAAAAGAACTTTTCAAAACATGTCAAACGACGAAATGTTTATGTAAAACTAAATTTCGAAAAAAAAGTGGATCATTAAATTATGTACCACCCAGGGGAATTACGTAAATAATAATGTAAGGACAGTTTCCCAAAGACTTAAGGCTGCACCGAGCTGATTGTGCTGCCCGCAATCGTATATTTTATTTCTATACAATGAAACAATATTTCCAAAAAACAAGAATGTCACATTGTAGTCATTGCTCATTTTCAATTTATCGGGTCACTGTGGATTTCATTTTATAATGTTTGTAGTATTTACCTTTAAAACCGCCAAAAGTGTCAATTTTTTGCGGTTTTAACGATATTAGCTACAAGCATAAAACATAATAATCCGTAATGTTTCGATACATTGAAAGCCAATCAGGTCTACAATGTGACATTCTTGTTTTTGGAAATGTTGTTTAATTATTTAGAAATAAAAAATACGATTGGGGGCAGCACAATAGGCTCGGTAGGCTCTTAATAATACAATTAAAAATATCAATTTCAAATAATTAACATCTATATTTCTGTTACAATAAATATCAAACTTGGATAACTATGTTAGTACATAATAGTAAGCACTAAAGCAAATGTAGACTGAACCAGTGCTTAATAAAACCACTACCACAGTTTCTACTTGAGACCATAATTGATTTCATTTTTATTTTATTAAATTTTATTTATAATATTTTGGATGCTATTGCTGGCGCAAACCATCTGCAGCGCGGCGGCACGCATTTTACGTGTAATCCCTCTTACAGACGAGCGACACTTTGCGGTCGCCGTGGGTCGCAGAGAGTCGCGTTCATAGACTTTACCGTCGCCGCTGTAGGTCGCGCGACCACAAAGTGTCGCTCGTTTGTAAGAGCGCTAATTGGAAACCCATCGACATGAGCGTCCGCGAATATGCCAGACGCGCTCTAAGATATCTTGTGAAGTGAAGGTTGCAGATCTGCAGCTGCAAACTAAGAGACTATGTACCTAGTCATTGAATGTATTTCTTATAAATTAAACCTAATTTAACTGATTTAAATACTGCAGCGATATAATAAAAAGTAAAATATAGGTCATGTCTCATGCTCGTACAAATAAAGCTACATAAGAGTTGGTCATTCCAACAAAACTGGCCCTGCAATGTTTGAAGGCCCACCAAAGTTCCTAAATAAATTCGATTCTAAATCATAACACAAAACAGTTGACATAAAACACGTAAGCCTTACAAAGTTTAACAAAAGTGGCCTTTTAGTCGTATAATTCAATTCGATTCAACAATCTAAACTTTGCTCAAATCAATTATTCGTTTTATTTTGGACCAACTGCTTTGTACGACGGTAGAATACATAACTTGACCCCTATGAGAGTTAAAGGGTCTTTAATATTGCGGTATTTAGGGCACGATGGGTTGACACCCCCTCACACGTGACAGGCCGAGGTAGTTCAAAGGATATAATTTTGACATGACATTCAAAATTAAGTTAGTTATACATAATATATAATATTTTGATATTATTATTTGTAGATGTGAAGGCGTCCAGGGTTGCCAATTATTATTATTATTATTTGGTTATAAGGGCTTGGTCAATGACCAAATAGCTACTGCGACCTGGACAGATCTATTGTAGCTGTCACCCTAGACCTAAAGGTCATTTCCTAGGCCCACGGACTTCATGAACCGTGTTATGCTTTTGGAGGGGAGGTCCCTAATGTCAGTAGGTGTTATTATGTATCCATCTAGATGGCGACTCCTGCTGTGAATGAGCACTTCGCATTCGCAGAGGAGGTGTATGGGCGTTTCCTCTGCTTCACAGCAGAATCTGCAAGTGGGTGAATCTACAAGCCCCATTCTGTGTAGGTGTTTGTTTAACTTGCAGTGTCCTGTTAAGGCTCGTACTAAGAGCCTTAAGTCGTTGCGGTTTGAATTGATGGCATCCGAGGTATGTCTGTTTGAAAAGCCGGTCACAAGTTCTTGCGCATGCCTCAGTCCTGGTGTATCCGACCAGAGCTTACGGCTTTGATACACGGCCGCAGTAAGGCTCGGGGCCTATGGCGTCCTCTTCCGCCCCTCTTCGTGCCAGCTCATCAGCAGCCTCGTTTCCATCAATACCGCAGTGTCCAGGCACCCAGCCTAGGGTGACAGAGTTTGTCAGTCTTAGCTGGTTGAGTGCTCGGGCACATTCCAATGTTAGCCTCGATTCTATTTCATCAGATCCTAGCGCTTTCAGAGCAGCCTGGCTATCTGATAAAATAACAATATGTTTCCCTTTTGGGCATCTTTTCAGATTCTCATGTACGCAATCTATGATAGCGTACATTTCAGTCTGGAATACAGTGGCATGCTGTCCAAGGTGAATCGCCTTTTTAATCCTTGGATTGCCGCCACATACTCCTGCTCCAGCACGGTTGTCCTTCCTGGAGCCATCAGTGAACCAGACGACGTCTCCAGCGCTGAAGGATTGTGGGGTATTCCCGTTCCAGTCCAGGGTTGCCAATGCGTAACGATGGAAATAATGAGCTTGCAAATGTTATTAAAAAGTGGCATCATAGAAAAGACAGCGGTCCCTTTGCCATGGTACCAGGGTCTCCATCAGGTCTTTTCCCGTCCGTGCGGCACAAACTGGGCGGCTCCAGCAGACATGGAATGTTGGCCGCAATAAGCGCCCTCTGGAAAACCTCATTAAGCGCATGGTGGTGAAGCCATCTTCCAGCACATGAAGCATAGCACAGCGCATGTTATTAGGAGCATAGGCGGGCTCTCGAAGAAATTTGTAGAATAGGTCACTTTTCCGACTGTATACAAATTTGTCCGATCCGACCCTCGCACACACCCCGCAGATTAGAGTGCGAAAGAGACAACTGCAGCGCGGACTGATTTTATCTACATAAAATTTATGAAATTGGCATTTCGTATTCCCCAGTTTCGTCTTCCAAAACTAAACCGATTTTAATAATTCTTTCAAGAATAATATGAGAAAGACTTTGGCTATATCTGTATTTTTTGTTTTTATTTTGTTTATATTCGTCTGTGTTTGCTGGATGTCTGAAAACGGGCGGTAAAATAGAGTATTTTCGAAGTTCTCTAGTTTTTACAGTAATTAATTTATGCAATAAAGCAAAACATAGAGACATAGCAGAGGTAACATCTATACTCTATAGATTGCATAGTAAAAAAATGTTTGCTCTAGTGCCATTATCCAGGGAGGAAACAGGGGAACACGTTTGTTTAATTATTATAACCCAAAGGGCAATGGAAAGGGCTATGCTCGGAGTTTCCCTGCGAGATCGAATCAGAAATGAAGAGATCCGGAGAAGAACCAGAGTAACCGACATAGCCCATAGAATTGCTAAACTGAAGTGGCAGTGGGCGGGGCACATTGCTCGCAGAACCGATTGCCGATGGGGCCGAAAAGTTCTCGAGTGGCGACCGCGTACCGGAAAGCGCAGCGTGGGTAGGCCCCCCACACGGTGGACCGACGGCCGAAGTAGGCGGCGGGAACCTGTTGAATGAGGGCAGCGCAGGACCGGTCGTTACCGAGATCCTTAGGGGAGGCCAATGTCCTGCAGTGGACGTCCATCGTCTGAGATGATGATGAATTATGTTTATTAATTTTTATGTATAGAAAAAACGGTACTAGTCTATCCTCTTAAATGATGCGATAACAAGGAAACCGGTTGTAAACCTATCACAAAATAAAACTTAACTTCATTGTACAAAAGCCGGCAGTGTAAATTAAAACCAGTTTCTAAATTAAATTATAACTTCTAAAAAGAGTTAGGATACCAAACTTTGGACCTTCACCCTTTATTGCTGTTTCAGAACTCTTCATTTTATTTAACGGGTTAATTTATTTAGCGAAGTGAATATATTAAAGGCCTAAAGAATATTAATGTGCAGAGTTTAAGATGGAGTGAGGTTATTTTGTTAAGAATATTATTCAAGAAACGTTCTGTGATACTATAAAAAAGTTTTTTGATATACTGTGGCTTCACTTTTTACGTAAAACCAAGAATGTTTCATAATGGGTGGAACATAATGGCCCACTTACACATAAATAACACATTGTGTTTCTTTTGTAGTACTACTTTGTTCCACCAAGGAAATATTACAATATTGCTATCCATTTAGAGTGGTACGTTGCGGAGAGTTATGGACACCTAATTTTATTTTTAACATTAGATATTGATTATTAGATTTAACAATAGATATTGATATATTCTCGATATAATTATCACAAACGAAGCACTGATCAGATTATCAGGGGGCACAGCAGTGGCTCTGCCAAGTCTAGCATTTAATTTAAGTTACACGTGGCAAAATAAAGTCATAACAAAAGGGATACACGCGCCTTAAAATTTGATTACGAAAATATAATTGTTGTCATGGGGTAAACATAAAATATATGTATTTCCTCGCTGCTACCAGTGAGTTATGTTTTTCCAATACATAGAAAACAAAATGGAATGGAAGAAATGAAAAATAATTACGAATATTATGTAAAATCCTAATGTCTATTTAAATCAATAAAATAAACGTGTTTGTTACGAAAGAAGAAAAAGAAATACTAAATATTGTAAAACAAATAAAGATAAATGTAAAAGTCTCTTTGTCTGTAAAACTGTTAGTCTGTAAAACTCTTACAAACTTTTCTCACCTCCTCAATGACTTTTAAGATCACTTTTTAGTTTTTTCACCTAGAACTTTAATTCCGCCGATATTGCTTTCTTAAACGATGGTTTTAATTAAAAACTGGTTTTTAATCACAGCCGTTTCGTTCAGTGCTCTTAGTTAAAGTTGTGATCACACTCGGATACTAAATGTAGTGTACACACCTTCCTATTATTACATTTCATTATTATCGGCTTACGTATGCTGAAAAGACGTGGATAGTTACAAATTTTACTTCGAGAATGTAAAGGACAGAACGAAGTCGAAGAAAAAGACAAATGTCACGACAAGACAAAGACAAATCCAGATTGATAAATAACATACTTGTAAGTATAATTACATTTTAAGAGGTGTTAGAAATGCATAGTAGCGCTTTTGCTTCGGAGACGGCTGTCGCTACTTGTCTTCCCGCTCGCGCTGCCACAATTACTCATGCCCTCTCGCTCGCACCACACTGCGCGCCTCATGGTGTTATGCAAATCATTGCATAACCTGTGGCGACACGTTCCACGCCTACTTTGCACTTGTAACCCCTCTTATAATGTTCTATGGTGGGCGTTCACGCAAAAAGGGTCCAGTTGTCGGCATTTTAAACGTATTATTCCATATGATAATGTGACTGATCTAGAAGCCGAATCTAATCTTAACTTAAAACCCGATAACTGGACCCCTTTTGCGTGGGCGCCTACATATAATTTGTTTACAGCTGAATAAGGGCTCTCCCAAGACGAACCGCAAAACTCTGTCTTTGGCCTTCTTTATTTAGTCGTTACCCACTACCTGTATAATGGTCGTTGGTCCAGCAAGCTAGGATGCTTTCTATACTACGGTTGCCAGTTCTAGAATTCGACTACGACGGAACGGCAGATACGATCAGTCAATTGCTAATTAAAAGTTTAATAAAGATTCAGAGTGCTAATTTTCATCAACTATTTTCGCTTTCCGACGTGTCACATATCACTCATTCTTAATGTGAACTTTCGGAGAAACTCTGTTTAAAATGCTTTGTCTTTCACTATATACAAAAGCATTTTAGATTGAGTAACAGAGCCAAGTGAAGCAAACACAACAAGATCTCACTTTTCACAAGTGCCCTTATCTCGAGCTCTGAGCGAAACCACAAATGTTCAACTTAGAACATCCCACAAATCAAGCTACTTTCATTCTTACACCGTAGGCATAAGAGTTTTATCAAGGAACGTCTTATGGGGGATGGAGGCTGAAGTTCCTAGTGCAGGTAGTGTAGGTACTCGGTGTGTCACTGGCTTAAATGAGGTGAATAGTAAAAAAATAGAGCAAGAGTAATTTTAAAAGAAACGGCTGCACTTAGAACAATTTGCCAATTAAGTTCTAGTATAGAAGTTATGAATGCGGGTTGGGTCCAATTTTGTATAATACTACTTAAATGTGGAGGAACTTCGTGGAATGCTTCTTCATAAGACAGGGAAGATTTTCCACAAGGCTTGGTGTGCTGGTCTATGATCCGCCAAGGTCCAACAGTAAAGTTGTTAGTCAGAACTTGTACTGACTTCCCTTACTACATGGATCTTGTTGCGACTAGGGATAACTTCCGTGCGTTCAGATGTTTTTGCCATACTTATTACTGGAAGCAAAATAGGTCATAGTTTCAGTACAATGTTAGGTTCCTATTGTTTTATTTTGTATTTTTGGTGCTTTTGCGGTCGTGTCTTCAACACTGCCATAAATGATCTCTTGAATTGGCTCTCTACTAGCCATGTTTTTTCCTTCTTATTGCTGTCTCCCGTTTGCAATGGAGGGAAGTCGGATATTTCGTTTTCCTACTCCTCCTATCTTCTTTGATTAATTCATTGCGGGTTCCAAGACAGATTAGAGTCATCCCCCGGGCTCGCTGGACTTCATTGTCCAGTGTTGTGAATGGTCGCCGCTGTTGATCCTGGCTTACAGGAGTTACAGCGGTGGGAATGTGTGGTGGGCCTATGCCCGTTAAAAAAAAAGTCAGAACTTGTATTAAGTCAATCTTGTGAGAACTTCGAAAGCACAATTTAAAATTACGTTTTACATTTCCGACTATGGAGTAAAATTTCGATTTTGTTCTTACATAAGCCCATAACACAGTAAAAGAAGAAAGAGTACTAAGAAAGAGTACTAATACCTACGACACTCCCTAACAGCAATAAGTTTGATAACTCCTTAGATTAAAAACTTTTAGAGCTACCCCCTCTCGGTGGTCTAATGGTTAAGAGCATTGGCTCTCGACACGGAGGTCGTGGGTTCGATTCCCACAGGGGATACCTAGTGAAATGTCACTTTGTGCGTTTTTCCCCAGTTGGTTAGGACATTGCAGGCTGAATCACCTGATTGTCTGAAAAGAAAAATGATTCCGTGCTTCGGATGGCACGTAAAGCCGTTGGTCCCGGCTACTATCTCTGGTGGTAGAAGTCGTTACAGAAAAACCACGTCAGAGGCCGTAAGGCGGTCTGAAAAAACTCTGACACCAGGGCTCTGCCCACACGATAAGACAGAATAAGCAGTGGTGTATACCTCATTAACTCACATTCATCCAGTATACAATGTGCCAGCCTCTTCCAATAACATTGACACAGAGTTTGTGTTAGATAGGGCATCACATCACCCGTTTTAATATCGCTGCAAATTCAGCCAACAAGACCTTTCAACACTTAAATTAAAATGTCAAAAAAGTAGCTTAATCTTTTTCATGTCTTTACCGTCAAACTAAACCCGTGATTAATGACTTATAAAAAAATCTTTTCAAACGCAACTTTAACATAATATTTAATTCAGCTTCAAGGCACCATCAATTAAAACACAAAATAGAGGTAATTAATTAAATCGTGAATTAGCACTTTTGTAAAATCCTAATTAAGATCCGTCGACCCGAAAAAAACACATTTGTAGCGAAAATTTTAAGAATTAGGCACAGATGAAATTAAAAAAGGAAGACTTAATCATTTACTTAACGTTATTCACTGAGTCCGTTGGACTTAGAAATCGGCTGGCTCACAGGTACCAACCGAGTTCACTTGCACGTTATAATTATCTACTGAGAAATGTAAGTATGCCTGCAAAGCGGTATGATATAAACTATTTCCCTTGCCTTGATTTACTATGTTTTCTAATAGTAGGTATGTATTTTCCGCATCTTCCTCTTATTATCTATATCCAAGGAATAAGGGATTAAAATTTCGCACCATTCGCTGGGTCAACGACAACATTTGTCACTTTCTGCCTTCTGAAATGGGGAATGAAAAGATTTCTGTTGTTTTGATGAATACGGCCTCGTCGCGTCAGCTTGCTCGTTTTTGTTCGAGTTTGGATGAAATTTATTGGCCTGATAGGAAACGGTATCCCGTCATATGAAATTACAAAAAATGTATGCCAGTTAAATGAAATATAGTTGTATTTACACAAAATGACCAAACACGCAGATTAAGCCTAAAACAGAAACAAAAAAAGGTAACTGTATAAAAAATAAGTCTTGTCGCTAAAAAACGATTTCTTCTAGACAACCTTAGAATAGAGGAAATTAAACATAGCATCTAAATAAAATAACAAATGTTACTATTGTATGTTTGCAACAGTAAATATTCTTAGATTAACAGGTCGGGGTTTAAATTTAACAGGCTAGTTAAAAGATTTATCTTTGAATGTGATAATTTTTATTAAATCTTTAAGACTATATTAACTACTTTTACTTCAACTGTATAGTAGTTAATAAAAGTATTTATAAGTAATTTTACTTAAAAATACTTTTCAAATATAAATTAGCGTTTGGTTTCCGGGTTCGTATGAGAAAGCGAAAAAAAATATTTTCAAGACATGAAAGTTATCAGATCAAATGCTATAAATATTGACAGCAGATTTTGCATTTATCAAACAATTTTTTTGGATAGCACCAAAATTAGCGGAATTAGCATGCGGACATGGTAAAATACCTATCAATGACA
This sequence comes from Agonopterix arenella, assembly GCA_927399405.1. Classification (NCBI taxonomy): domain Eukaryota; kingdom Metazoa; phylum Arthropoda; class Insecta; order Lepidoptera; family Depressariidae; genus Agonopterix; species Agonopterix arenella. The sequence continues at coordinate 3,788,401 of OV656704.1, forward strand.
TTTAATACGAAAATTTACGATGCCGATTTCAACTGATCATAACTGGGCATAAATCACGCTATCGATTTTTGCTAGATAGTTTGCGTAAATACAATATCCAATTATGGACAAATAGAACAATTCTTCAGGCATTCTTATATAGGTTCTTGCCTGTAAACAATTATCCCGACACTTCTAAATGGATCTTAAAACCATCGTTGTTCCAATAACGATGCCTTATCAATCTTATCATAGAAATTATTAAACACAATGAGGTCGATCATTTTTGTTGTTGGTTACTGATCTATGCGAATTATGAAGTCACCAATACCGTAAAGAGAGACCATAATGGACTTATGAATTTGTTCTAGGGCAGGATCTAGTCTAAGGCTAGTCAAAGCTTAGGTAGCCAATTACTTTTTACCTCTGGGCCAAAACCACTACCGACTGGTCCCCAGCAAAAGGAAATCGGCGTCGAGGCAGACCAAGAAAAAGGTGGCGGGACGAAATGGATAGCTTCCTAAAAACTGGACGAAGCGCAAAACCGGGACGCATGAAGAGATCGGAGGGAGGCCTTTGCCCAACAATGGCACAGCGACGGCCGATATAATAATAATAACATCCTATTTTGACAATTTAAGTATAAACTATTTTTTTTTTAAATTTATGGTTAATGGACTCTTGCTTGTGCGTTAGTACTGCATTTCCGTCAAGAACAGGAAGAGATTGAGGATTGCGGAGCCTCGTGGCAGGCAAAAACGCGACGCGCGATAACCACGACAGACAAGTTCTCGGGTCAGAACCTGCAACATGACTCTATGAACTATTTAAAAGATAAAAGCAAAATGCCTCAAATATGGGAATAATCTCGAACCCTCAAAAGGGTCATATTAAAAAAACATGGCCTTCAACGGCCATCGATAGATCAATTTTTGATATTCATGGCTCTTCCGCCCCATATTTTTTTGCTTACAGCTTTGCAAAGGGAAGTTTGGACAGTTTGCGAACTTCTCGCCGTACATCACATTTTTTCGGCGTCTAAGATATATACGAGATTTTTTTTCTTTGTTACTTGGTCAGCGCTTTTAAAAAATGGGAATGTTTTTTTTTGTGTCTTCTAATCTACAAAGACTTTGGAATATCATTTATGTAGATGTACTTTACAAGAAAGTTTGAAAGGTCTATTTTATAATAAATTGCCTCGTTTGTCATTCAGGACACACAATAATTTATACAATGTATACTATTAGTCCCTTTTGATATAAGCCATAGTCCCCATAGTATTTACACAGAGTAAACAAAAAGACTAATACGTAATAATAATAATAATAAAAAAAAGACTAAACGACTACATATTATTAATACTAACACTTTGGTTTATTTTGTTTGTTTTGTGAGATTTTCAACTTAATTATGTTAAAAAGTGAATTTTTAATTCTTCTTATCATGTGGGCAGACCCCTGGTGTCAGAGTTATTTCAGACCACCTTGCGGCCTCTGACGTGGTTTTTATGTAACGACTACTACCACCAGAGATAATAGCCGGGACCAACTGTTTAACGTGTCATCCGAAGCACGGAATCATTTCTCTTTTCAGACAATCAGGTGATTCAGCCTGCAATGTCCTAACAAACTGGAGAAAAACGCACAGAACCCACGACCTCCGTGTCGAGAGCCCAATGCTCTTAACTATTAGACCACGGAGGCGGTTCATTTTTGATTAAGATTAAGCTACACAACAAATTATCGCAGATTAGGTAAACTAGTTTTTAACCCATTTTAAGTACCAGAATCTAGCATGGACTTGTATAATGATGAATAGACAACGATATAGAATACAATCCATGACTCGGAAAAACAAGCAATGGAAAGAGCAATTCTCGGCATCACGCCGCTAGATCTTACGAGCAATGAAGTGTGATGAGATTAGGCGAAACACAAATGCTGACATGTTAGCTAATATGCCGCTGAAAGTGGAGATAGGCAGATCGTTGGACCAGAGGACCGCTGAAGTGGAGGCCTAAAGAAACCGTGAAGTATATGCCGCCCACCAGAAAGAGGGGTTAATGACATAAAGTCACACGCGGGTCTTAACTGGATGCAGAGGTTGAGGGACTGAACGTCATGGAGGAATTTTGAGGAGGCCGTGTCCGAAGACGGACTGATCAAAGGCCGTGATAGATGTAATGAGCAAATATGGCATATACCAAGGATGTGCATTAATTACAAGTTAATCCAAAAATATAACACTGATATTATGAACCATTCTATTCATAACCTCCATAAAAAGGTATCAAACAAAAATTGGACACAAAAACTAAAAAGTTAAAAAATAATATTGCAGCCGATAGCTTTTTCGTTCGCATCATAAGAACATTAATTTGTTTTATCGAAGTCACTGTCAAGCCAGTACGATTCGCGACAGGGCTTGCATTAGTTTTTTGTCTTGGCTTGACACCGACTTCTATAAAACAAATTAATGTTTTTATGATGCGAACGAAAAAATTATCGGCTGCAATATTATTTTTTAACTTTTTAGTTTTTTTGAAGGCGGTTTTAATTTTTTGTTATAATTTTGTTTATTTTCCAATTTTCAGTGGTGAATTCATTAGTTCAATTTAATAGTAGTGCTTTAAATTAACAAACGCTCTAGCCGGCACTACGATTTTCAAAAGTTCCCCTCGATTTCTCTGGAATGCCATCATCAGATCCTGGTTTGCTTAACGTGGTATATATCGTGGCTTGGAATATCTACTTTCCAGCAAAAACAGAATCATCAAGATCGGTTCATAAACGACGAAGTTATCCGCGAACACACATAAAAAAAAAGAAAAAACAAAATGAAGTCGGTTAAATATATACGGTCGAATTGAGAAACCTCCTTTTTTGAAGTTGGTTAAATAAAAAGAAAATGAAGACCTAAACATAGCAATTTTAGTAAGTCACGACATGACTGGGAGCATTATTTACTTTCCCTAACAAGAACTGACGTGATGACCCAAGATTTATTGTTTGATCGTCCTTCATTCTTGTTGGCGCCTTTTTAGGGGAAACACAAAGAGGATTTTATACTAATAGACACGTGTCGAGTTTAATCAATATACTTTTTGAGGGAGTGATGTTATAATGGCAAGAAACATTGCTTTTCGTAACATAGGTGGTGGTATCCAAAGTTTAGGTTACGCTCTTACTAATAAGTTTATAGAAACATAATAATGTACTTACGATTTAGTGGCCAAATAATTGGAGACATCATGAGGAATCCTATTTACTTCATTTTACAGGCGTTAAGCTGCTATGCAGGCGACTGACACTTTGCGCGGCGGTCAAACCATAAACTTAATATTGCTACCGTAAGGGTAGCGTTAGGGTCAAACATACTCCCGCTCCAGTATGGCATGTACCATGAATGGTAATATATTATTAGATGGAAACCTTTGTAACTATTTTGTCGCTTCCTATCAAACAAACTCATCCGGCTTTCATTGAATCTGAAGGAAAAGGATTGACAGACAGGCTTAAAATTCAGTCATCAAATTTTGATTTGGATCTTTAGTTTTTCAGGATGCATTTTAAAATGTATTTAGTACAACATCGTTTGAATGCCTACATCTGTCAGTCGCACGGAGACCAGGAGATCGATTCACTTTGTATTCTTGTTATATTGCAAAAGTAGAAGTAGAACCAGTTGGGCTAGTATGGCAGCGTGATTCCCTCGACTTCTATATACGCGCGAACGAACGAGATAAAAGCTATAATATAGCCGTATCACTCGTAGACCATGGAGGCTTGGTCTATGGTACTCGTTTCGGCAGGTTTGGGGTACCAGGGTACGCGGCATACCCGGTGGGCTTGTCGGTTGGTAAGGTAAATCTTTGTCAGTCAGTTCATTAATTATGGTTTAATTTTGGGGTGCGTTCATGGGGTCTATATTTAAGGGGTCAAGGCTGACGAACCATTGTCAGGGCCCACCGATATGCTGATACTGGTTACTAGCAGTAACTAGGCCAGTGTCCATGTGTTAGCATTGTATATTATTTTCCTGCCAAGGTAGTTGTATTAGTGTAGGTCAGGTAAATGGGGAGCTTGGGGAGCTCGACGTTCCAAATTTTGTAAGGAGGTTGTATAGCCATAGCTTGCTGGCTGGTTCTTATTTAAATTTGGAACGTTGTCGAATCCCGTGGTGGATTTCTATTATTATTAGACAAGGGGAGTCGAAGATAGGTTCTAGAAGCAAAAAGCAAAAGTAATAAAATATAAACAAGCAATAAAGCTTTTATTTATTCGACCGTAGAGTTACGCCTCCACATGGTGCTACGGCTGCAGGTGGTGAGGTCATTAGGTCTTTAGATGGGTGACCATTTTAATGGTATTTCATTGGATCACCACGGCACATCAGAAGGCACGTTAACTAGTTGGTCACGGACAGATACGTTGGTAGTATATTGACATATTCGTAAAGCCAGGCTAGATGACTATAAATGAGGTTTGACAATCATTTGACAGAAAATTTACCACAGATTTTTTTGCACCAATACGCACTAGGCTAGCTACTTGGACGGAGTAAAAGACAAAAATTCAACAAAAATCCAGTCTGGCCTACTCTCTTCTCGGTCATTATGTAACTGACACTTTAGAGTGGATTGTATACATCCATGGAAAAAAAATCCCTCGCAAGTAATGGAATTCTCTTACACATAACATCTGCAAACTGCAAGACTCCAGTGTCTGGACACTAACACCTATTAAAAAACTTAAACAAAACTCGATTAAAAGTTTAAAAGTAAAACCGCGTAGAAATTGGAGCAAGAGACAAACAAACAAATTCACAAACTCAAACCTTATCCCAAATGCATATACCTTTTCCGTCGTGGGTAAATATTTTGCGCCGCAACGTGAGTAAATGTTGGTAAACAGATTTTGTTCAAATAAATATACTAGTGGTTTCATTTTGTACTTTCTTATATCAGTAAAAAGAGTGGCATCTTCAGTACCAGATGCTTCACTTACGAAAGGTAGAAAAAATATAATGTTGCACCAAACTGTTGGTAACGCGGAAAATGTTTTACTCCTTTCAACTTTGAAACCAAATATTTACATCGCTCTTATTTCAAAAGATGTTGATAATTACTAGTTAACATCTTAAGAACTGCCTCCGTGGTCTAATGATTAAGAGCATTAGCTGTCGACACGGAGGTCGTAGGTTCGATCCAACGGGGGACACCTATTAAAATGTCACTTTATGCGTTTTTTCCCCAGTTAGTTAGGACATTGCAGGCTGAATCACCAGATTTTCTGAAAAGAAAAATGATTCCGTGCTTCGATGGCACAATAAGCCGTTGGTTCCGGCTACTATCTCTAGTGATAGTAGTCGTTACATAAAAACCAAGTCAGAGGCCGCAAGGCGGTCTGAAAAAACTCTGACACCAGGGCTCTGCCCACACGAAGAAGAACATCTTAAGAAAAAGGTTTTATGTTTAAATAAACCCACACCAACAACTATTGTATGTATTTAGATACAGATATCCAAAATGCAAGTGCGACAGAGAAAATGCTCTACACTGAAGCTCAAGGTTCTTGGCCGAAGATCTCTTTCTTCTGCTTTTCTCCTGACTTATTTATTCTCTCGCAGTAATAGTAATTGTACATCTGAAGGTCAGCCATTTTTTTTTTTTTCGTGTTTGGTCCAAAATGTGAAAGTGCCGACCAAAAAAAATGCGATATTCTATTAGGAATGGCACCAAAGCTGTAGGTCCATTGTCCTTGGTTTTATTTGGGTTCGAAAATCGGCCTTTTCATACACGTTTTCGATGAAATTAGCTAAGGCTATATTCTGTTAGAACTAGTCTGCCCCAGCATTTTTTAGTATGGCACCAAAGCTGTAGGGCCATTTTCCTTGGTTTTATTCAAGTTTGAAAAATCTTATTTTCATACATTTTTGATGAAATAAAACTTAAAGCTACAGCTTTCGTGCTATATATAAATGCTTCTTTAGACGGACAAGTTCTAACAGAATATAGCATAAGTTGTTGTCGGCCGGCACTTTCATATTTGGACCAAAAATGTATGAAGCGCCGATGATGTCCTTTAGTAACATTTTTAATAATTTCAACCAAATCTATCGAATTTCGTACAATAGAAATGTCCATTGCGCATTGGTATAACATTTTTGCTCATACCATTTTTCTATATTTTACAAGGTGAAACCACTCAGCTTATGATGCCAAGATATTTCAATTTTATTTTCTTGGCGGTCTGCATGACTACGCAATTCCGAATTGTAGGACTTCCTTTCTGGTAGCCTTTTGAATCTAGCTGATTGATAGTGCCAATATCTTAATATTTTCTTATCGATTTTCTTGAGAAATTTTTGGGGCAATTTATCTGACAGCTTCTAGCCTTACTTTCCAATTTAGGCACTAAATAACTTTAATTCCCTGGGAGGAAACCTCTTTGGATACTTCGTACATTGTACATAAGAAGGACAACCGTAAACTCACGACATTAATGCCTTTTGTGGTGGTCAGAAACTCTGTGCACTCACCAACTTTTATAGTAGATACACAGTCTTTCGTACTAGATGCTCTTTCTTATATCTTATGTTGCCTTTCTTAATAATAATATGCCGGTGGTTTTTTAAGTGGACGATCAGAGTCAGATCATGGCTCTAAACATGTTTATCCATGGGACCAATGTCGAAATCGCGAATTTTTTTTTCCCGTACAGAACTTAACACCTGTATAATGTTATCAGCTTTTTCGATATTGTTCCAATGAAATGAAATGAAATAAAATTATTTATTGTGCATGACATTAGGTAACACAGGTTTATGATAAAGGTTACATTAATCAAAGGAAGTATCACTAAAGTCTGCCTTTACAAGTGTATCCATACACTGATCAGGTCGGTTACGTCCTTTTCAAATCATGCAAATAAACCATTCTATTCTATTCTTTCCCCGAACGTCCATTTCCCGGATTCGTCCTTTTTCCCGAACGGCAATTTCCCCGAAAGGCCATGTCCCTGATCGACCATTTCCCCGTACGGCCATTATTCTTCAAACAGTCATTTGCCTGAACGGAAATTCTACATGGTGTAACAAAACACCCTAGTAATACGAAAGGGGGTGCTTCAGACCATCAAACTGAACAACAATCACTATGGAGCCAACACTTTATTTTATAAAATACATTATGTCAAAATGATTGAGTTAATACATATCAATTGATTATATCAGTTGTTTTATTCCTTAAAACTATAAAAACATCGTTTACCGAGCCATTTTCTCACCTCATTCTCAAAAACATGCTGTTTCATATCCTTGTAAGTGTCTGGTAATTTCTTAAATACTGTAATATTAAAAAAGTTGCTTAGTTTGTCAGTTGTTTAGTTTGTCATCCCTTAAACCATTAAAATACACCATAGAATCACAGTGGTGCTAGACCATCAAACTGAACAACTTTTACTACGGAAACAACTATGAAACCGCAAAAAAATTCAGCTGTTTTTTACATTTTTGTCGAGAAGCTATTGACATTTTCTATAGAAGAGCAGATGTTTCGTCTCCAGATTGCAAGTGGTTTGAAGTTTCTTGCTCCGGCTTCAAAACGACCCCGATTCCACGGGGTATAAGAAGGACACTATTATTAGAAAACTGTAAGTAGTATCAATAATAATAAATCTGATTCCACCAACTCAAAAAGCATATAAATAACATTTAAATCTTTGATAGTCAATAGGTAGAATCGGCCTAAAAACTTACAGTAAGAAAGTTTACCGGGAGACGTTATCAACCCCTTACCGAACGAAGTCAAAGTTCAATGAAATGCCGCAGGAATCTTATTCAACCGTAGCTAAAGTACGAGTTTTCTCTTATCATCATCATCATCATCCTGTGTCTACCTGAAGATAAGACTACTTGTCACGGAGAGAATTTCTTTGATCTTCTGCTAGTCACATTCAAGATTACTCTATTCAACGTGTAGAGTGATAATGAAAACCAGGTCAGCGTAGGCAGGCCAAAACTCAGATGGTCTGATGTTGTAAAGAAGGAAATGGACAGCTGCGGACCATTGACGATGTTCAGGATAGAGCGAAGTGGAAGAAACAGACTAGGAAAGCAGACCCCGCAACGCAGTGGGACAGCAGCTAGGAAGATGAGTTTATTATTATGAAAATTCGATCAAGAAGAAAATAATAAATATGTCTTTCCGTCTTCAACATACGTCAAAGTTTTTGTAACGTTGGTATGATCCAACGTTAGTAATTCATTGTTGTTTGGAAGAAATCGCTCTTTATCTAGAAGACCGCCTTATTTGTACCATATTTATTTTTGTATCCTGCTCTGTACTGTATTTATGTGTTTGGTGTAAATAAAGTATTTTCATTCATTCATTCATTCATAATATTCGTAAATAATGTTCATTTTATGAACTATCATTTTAAAAACGTATGCATTAGCGGTCGCGACAAGTCAATAGAGCGCGGTGTGCGGGGTCCGGGAAGAGCACGTCCCGCTCAGCCTCCTTTTCGTTTTCAATTAGGGTACACCCACGTACACCTGTACCTTAGACCCTCCGCGACCGCTAAGCTTCACTGATATTATTGCATTACAATTTACATGGTGAAATTGATATCATTAGCATCCTTTTAACACTTTCGCGGACAGTGAACGAGACACAATAGAACTTTTATTGTTATCACTGCTATAGCAGGTCACTGTCCGCGAATGTGTTAATCTAAGAGTCTACCCATCAAACTAAACATATTTTACTATGGGAACAAAAAAAATCTGCTGTTCCATACATTTGAGTCGAGTAGGCAAGCACTGCAGTTTAGTATGGAACAGCAGATTTTTTTCTTGCACCGATCGTTTTGCTCCCATAGTAAAAGTTGTTCAGTCTGATGGGTAGACTCTTAGTTTAAAAGGATGCTAATGATATCAATTTCACCCTGTCTAGGTAATGTAGTGTTCAAACTCATCTAGTACTTCTCCAAAAACAATGCTTAAATTATCTGCAAAAGATGTAAAGGTCTATGATGATGATGATGATAATGAAACTCTATAGATGATACTATGCACTTTTACTACACAGGTGCTGGTACTCAAAGGACGGGTTTCTTTTTTGAGTATCAGCGGACATCGGTTTTGTAAACCTAATGTGTACGCTATTATGACTAAGTTTTTTGTAATCCTTGTTTTATTGTGAAACAATATGAAGATGACTTAACTAACTTAATAGAACAAGAAAAAACAAAACAAACAGAAAAAAGAAAAAAACCTAGGCTACTTAAAGGTAAAAAAATGTCCTCTAAAGCTCCTACTCAGGGCAGAGTGCCTAGGAGGCTGGCAGCGTTGCCTCTTTGGATCGCAAGGCTGATCCTTTGCGCAAAATAGCTGCCAGCCCTCCTGTCGCCTGTAGCCTCAAATAGGCGCTATAGAAAAAAATATATATATATATTTTATTATTATATTATGTATCTCTGTAAAAGGCTTACTCACGGGCCGTAGCCCGGACCTTTGGAAGGCTTGCGTGGGAACACAGGTTCAACACGTAGAGGCCCCTTTGAGACACTTTTATCTAAATGCGATGGGATGCACCAAGCGTGGTCTATCTCTGAATCCATTATGGAAATGCACCAGAAGACATACCACATTCGGTGCAGAGACTATTGAAGAAAGGACAGAAAACTATTAGGGTTATGGGGGGTGAACTGGGTGGGCCGGGAAATCTGGGTTATTTCGGAGAGACTCGGGACGCCTGCCGTAACAAATGTCTCTAGTTTGTCAAAAATGGCAGATGGTGACTTGCCAACTCATTTGATAGGCCCCCCAAAAAGGCCGCTTGCAAGGAGCGACAAGGCGGCAACATCTAGTGATTGGCTAAGGTTGTAGAGAGGTAAGTCTGCGGGCGCTGGTTCCCGGTGCTAAGCGCACCAGTCAGCAGGTCCCGGCGTTATAACATTTTACACTTCGAACCTGGACCATAGGTTCCGCTCTTGCGACTCCACTCCTGGCCGGCCGGTTAAGGCAAGACAGGAGGTGAGGGCCAAGTCAATCCGGACCCTCGGGAGAATCGAGTCCGTAGTGTCGCCAATCACCAACAGCTCGCCACAAGCTACCCTTTATTATTACAGGTTACATAACTGATTAAAACAACACCAGCCTTAATTATTTAACCATAATATTTTAACAACACGTTCACAATAATCCTTGCTTGCCGAACCATAGTCAATAATAATTTAATTTAAATCCTTTGATCTGATAAAACAATATTCATTTTGATTTCGAATCGTCAATAATGAACTCTAATTTCCACGTGTTAATCTACTTGCATAATATTTACAATATTTTCATCGTGGTGTACTAACACCCATACACCCTCCTTGATGCTAAGGCCTGTGTCCTGAAGTAGGACGTATATAGGTTGTAACAAAACACCGTTGTAATACTTAACTAAGTGTTGCTTAAGATTATCAGACTGAGCAACTTTCACTATGGAGCTAACTTTAACAACCCGAAAAAAAATCGGCTGTTTCATATAGTCGTACAAAATTGCAGTACCGACTGGACTCAAATACAGGCTGTAAGTGACAGCCTAGCAAATACTGAAACGGTGAACTCAGACCATCAAATTGAATAACTTTCACTATGGAGCCTACATCAGGAAACGCGAAAAAAATCAGCTATCCCATACAAAACTGATGTACCTACCCGACTAAAATGTATGGGACAGCAGATTTTTTTTTGCGTGTCCTGAGGTAGGCTATAGTAAAAGTTGTTCAGTTTAATGGTCTGAGTTTACCGTTTTAGTATTTGCTGTCACTTACACCCTGTATAATATATGAGATAGCTGTTTTTTTTCGCGATTTCTTATTTGGCGGAACCATGGGGTGAAATTTGCTCAGTTTAATTGTCCGAAGCACCCCCTTAAGCATTACTAGTGTATTTTATTACATCCTGTTTATGTATTTAAGGACTAACAAAATTAGGTGAAACTATTTTAAGGGAATGATTAGACCATCAAACAGAACAACTTTCTCTATGGGACCAATATTGAAATCGCGAAAAAAAAATCTGCTGTCCCATACATTTAGGTCGAGTAGGTTTGTATGGAACAGATGATTTTTTTTTTCGCGATTTTGATATTGGTCCCATAGAGAAAGTTGTTCAGTTTGATAGTCTGATCATCCCCTTAAAATAGTTTCACCTAATTTTCTTAGACCTTATATAGGCTGATGATGATAGTGAAATTCAATATCGCTTGAAATTAAAAATTGATTGAAAACTAAAACGATTTATGCGGGAAAAACATTTTCAGTGCGTGTTTTCATGCTATTTTTTTATTAGATTGTACCTCGTTGCCACGGACCTGTCTGATAATTAATTTACGTTGTGCACCAATAAAATTACTGTTGCAGTTTTAAAAAAAAAATTGTTTACTAATACCTAACAATTCGGCCCGTTTTTCAACGATATGCAAATCGGCAGTTATCTATTTAGGACGAACTTTTTGCTTGGTTAAAATTCGTCCCTTTTTTTGGCTTACAGAAATACTTGTTTTTGTTGATATAAGATATTTGAACAGTTTATTGTTAATTTAACCGTCGTTTGGTGATATTTCGAGTCAAATTTTACCGATTTCCTTGCGATATCGGAAGTACAAATGCCCATATAGATATTAGAAACCTACAGTTTTGATAATGATAACCAATTTTACAGTTAACGTTGCATACCTTGAATGACATTTGGTTATTTGGGAGGTTTGAGGTTGAGGTGAGGACCCTTTGAGGTTTTTCAAAGTTTTTGATCACTCCGATAATTTGATCGTGAATGTACAAAATTTTTACATCCTACAAGAGCACTAAAATTGTGTTATTGCGAAAAAAAGGTTGTAGGTCTGCTGGAAGAACTATCTTTAGATATAACCTCGGCTATGGTACTTATCTTCACTGTTGTTTGTTTCATACAATAAAATGTTTAAAAAAACATTGACATAAGTCATTGTTCATTTGACATAAAACATGAATTTTAGCCAGTGTATATAATTATTATCAGTATTATCATCATAACGAATTTCATAAAAAATATTCACTTTACTCTGTAACATTTTCCGTAGTTAGGAAGTATCCAATTTATACAAAGCTGCAATCATATGAGAAACATTCCATTGTTCTGCGAGATCAGTATGGGAAGGGAAGTAGTGTCAAATCTACCGGAAAATTGCACCAAAAAGAACGTGATTTTCAATCTAAATCGGCCTCGTTTTCAAACAATTCACTTGAAACTCTCGAAGAGTTCCGTTATATCAATACTTACTGAGAGAAATTGAATATCTATTCATACTTTTACTGTTGACAATTTGAGTTTGGCTTTAGGAATTGCCTGTCTTGCTAAAGAGGTAGATCGATCAGTGGGTACACGATCAACTTTATCTGAAGTAGGTACGAGTTTTAATTCCATTTACTGAGGTTCTTTACATAATATAAAATCATACTATATCGTGATCGCTCTGAAATCTGAAGCTCAACTGGTAATGGTAATTTTACTATTTATGTTTTGGTGTAAAATAAAGTATATTTGATTTGATTTTATTTAATGGGTCAATAATATCTGTCGAAGAACTGAGAACCAATGGGGAGTCTGCGTTCTAGAATAGAGACCACGAACAGGCAGGTATAGTATGGGATGCGTCGTTGTCCTTCGTCTCAATGAGCCGACCATCTGTGAAAGGTAGCGGAGAGCGACTGGATGAGGAAGGCCGAGGTTAGACTTTTGTAGCGAGCCTTGGATGAAGCTTATGTTCAGCAGTGGACGAAGTGAGCCTCCCGATTGACAAATCCCCGATAAATCCTGCGCATCTGGTTTTTAAGGGTTTTTGCTTGATGGTGATTGGCAAATCTTTTCACCACAATTGCAAGTCCATGATGTGATATACACTCGCTTTGTTGGTAATATCGTTCTTTATAAACGCAATCCAACATGTCAAACGTCATCTTTGACGTTTGACATCTGACTTTTAAGAAGCTTCCGTTTCCTGTCTCTCAATCTCTGCTCGTGTTATTGTGTGTGCGGTGATTTTATCACTTGAATAAATCTAAACTAATCGAAGTCACTTGTTTCCATTTATGCCCAAATTCCAACAGGTTATGGGCTCAGTCAACGCAGTAAATAAAGTTCCGCGTTTATTTTGGTTTTTTTTGGGAAACTTAGCAAACAGGCGCACGCGATCACATCACGGCACTGAGCATGGCAACCGCCTCCTCATCGACACCGTTCATCATGGATAAGCTGAAAGGCATTGAGAACTACCATTCATGGAAATTCATGATGAAGATGGTCTTGATACATGAAGACTTGTGGGACCACGTAGGAACGGAGCCAGAAGAGGGCGAAGACAAGAAAAAGGACCAGAAGACTCTGGCCCGGATTGTATTGTCGGTGCAGCCGTCCGCGTTTGCATACATTCGAAACGCGAAAACGGCACATGAAGCGTGGACCAATCTTCAAAGAGCATTCGAAGATAAGGGCCTATGTCGGAGACTGGGTTTGTTGAGGACCATGTTTAGCACTAAATTAATTGAGTGCGCGAATATGGAGAGCTATTTGAACAAAATAACGGATATATCACAACAGCTGAGTGACATAGGAGCACCGCTAGCTGATGACTTTGTAGGCGTAATCATGTTAAGTGGTTTAAAAGAAGACTATGACCCATTGATAATGGCCATTGAAAATTCAAACATTAAGATATCTAGTGAAGTTGTAAAAGGCAAGTTAATGCAGGAGTACATGCGTCGTGATGACAATAATGACAGTGAGACCGCACTGATGTCTGTGCGGAAGCAGCCAAAGTGCTTTGGTTGTAAGAAATCCGGTCATTACATCAAGGATTGTCCTAGAAATAAACGGAGCACAAACAACATGACTGGAAATGAGAACGAGACCAAGGCGTTGCTGACTGCTCTGTCGGTTAATATTGAAAGTGACTCGTGGCACATCGATAGTGGTGCAACTAATCATATGTGTCGGGATAGGAACCTATTCAGTGATTTCGTTAGTGAAAAAGCATTGCCAGTGAAAATGGCTAGTGATGAAACACTCTTCACTGCAGGACGGGGAACTGTTCAAGTCAAACTCAAGAATGGTATCATTAGAGACATTAGTGATGTACACTTTGTACCTAAACTAACAACAAATTTATTATCTGTTAGTGCTATGACAAAGAAGGGATACAAGGTTGTATTCAGCTTGCTAAAGTGTCACATACATGACAAACAGTCTGTACTTGCGAGCGCTACCTTGAACAATGGTATTTACAGGCTTGACGTTGATGCGGCATGGGAAAACGATAATGCGGCTCTTTCACAGGCTCCTGAGGCTCCTCCACAGGCTCCTGAGGCTCCTCCGGAGACACCACAAGATAACCTTCTGGCAAATACGGCTGCTGGTGATTGTGAGGCTGCGGAGATGTTATGGCACCGTCGGCTTGGGCATCTCAACCGTAAGAGCATGGAACTACTAAAAAAAGGTATGGCTTCTGGAATTTCCTATGATAGTTCATTTTTCGAACCATGTGTTTCATGTATCGAAGGGAAGAAAAGTAGACTTCCTTTCCCTAAGAAATCAAACAGTAGAGCCACTGAAATATTAGGGTTAATACATACTGATTTATGTGGACCCCTACCATGTCAATCACTTAGTGGAGCAAAGTACTTCCTACTTTTCATTGATGACTACACAAGAAAAACATTTGTGTATTTTCTGAGAGAAAAAAGTGAGGTGTTTGAGAAATTCAAACAGTTTAAGGCCTTAGTAGAGAACCAAACAAATAAACGCATTAAAATTATGAGGAGTGACAATGGTGGTGAATACATTAATTCTGCATTTCAGAGATTCATGAAGGAGAATGGCATTCGTCACCAGACCACTGTTCCCCATACACCACAACAGAATGGAGTGGCAGAACGTGCCAACAGGACTGTCATGGAGACAGCACGATGCATGCTGCAAGATGCAGACCTACCGAAGCAATACTGGGCAGAAGCGGTCAACACAGCTGTCTACCTAAAAAATCGTTGTCCTACGAAGGCCGTCCCAGGCTACACTCCGGAGGAGAAATGGAGTAACAAAAGGGTATCAGTCAATCACTTGCGTATTTTTGGTTCTGTGGCCTATGCACTGAATCATAATAGAACTAAATTAGATTCCAAGTGCAAACAATATATTTTTGTTGGGTATTGTGATGAAACAAAGGGTTACAGATTAATAGACCCCATATGCCCGTCAAACTGCATTAAAGCTAGAGACGTGAGTTTTTTGGAAAATGAAATTATAAGTAAATTGTCAAATGATGATAACAAAGAGTCGATGCAGCATAAACTTACAAGAAAAGATAATGTTGTGAATAATGAGACTCAGTCTGGCCTATCTTCTGTACATACAGAAACATCTATTGAGGATGGTAATATATCTGATGACATTACTTTAACACGAGACAATCAGAGATACAGTACAATCACAATAGATGGTTCTGATAGTTCTTCGGAGGGCAGTGATCCTGCCGATGAAACATACATTCCAGGTGACGAGAATGAGACATCCGTGGAATCGTCTGAATATGATGACACATTGGATGCCATGTCAGCTTTCCTGGTGAAAGCTACTGCAGATGCAGACACTCCTCAAACTGTACCTGAAGCGTTGAGAGGTCCAGATGCGAAAAAATGGAAAGAAGCAATGCAATGTGAGTATGAATCCTTTGTATCAAACAAATGTTGGACTCTAACTGAACGGCATAATTCACAGAAACCTGTAAAATGTAAATGGGTGTTTAAAATTAAACGTGGATTGAATGGTGAGGTACTGAGGTATAAGGCACGTCTAGTGGCAAAAGGCTATACTCAACAATATGGCATAGACTACGAGGAAACCTTTTCTCCTGTGGTTAGATACTCTACTATTCGTACCTTGCTAGCTGTTGCAGCTGAGTATAATATGGAGATCGAACACTTAGATGTAAAGACTGCTTTCCTCAATGGTGATCTCAAGGAAAATGTGTATATGGAACAACCTGAGGGTTTCATTATCAATGGTCAAGAGAACAAGGTATATAAGTTAAACAAGGCCATATATGGCCTAAAGCAGGCTTCGAAGGCCTGGTATGAGAAAATCGATGGAGTACTATGCAAGAAACTAGACTTTATGAAATCAACATCAGAACCTTGTGTGTACTTTAAGTCGCACGAAAACTCACTTATCATCATCGCGTTGTACGTCGATGACATCATTTTATTTTCAACATGTGCATCTCATGAGAAGTTGGCAATAAAAAGGAAATTGATGAAAGAATTCGACATAACAGATTTAGGGCCAGCTCATCAAATATTAGGTATGAGACTGTGTAGAGAGAAAGACAAACTTACTCTTGATCAATCTAGCTACATCAAAAGTGTGTTGCGGAAGTACAAGATGGAGGATAGTAAGCCTGCACACACTCCTATGGAGACGGGGTTGAAGCTGCCAAAAGATACTCAAAAGGATGAGGCTTATGACTATAGAGGTCTGGTGGGTTCGCTTATGTACATTGCAGTGTGTAGTCGACCGGATATTGCTCATGCCGTTAGCTACCTGAGCCAATTTAATGAATCCTTTACAGAAATACACTGGAAAGCAGCCAAGAGGGTTCTGCGCTATTTGCAGGGTACTGTTAATCTTTGTTTAACCTTCCAGAAAAGTGGTCTAGAAGTCTCTGCATATGTAGATGCAGATTGGGCTAATGATGGTGTTGACCGCAGATCGTACACCGGCTATGCGTTCAAGCTGGGTAAGTCAATTGTTTCATGGGAAAGCCGTAAACAAAAAACTGTAGCTTTGTCGAGCACTGAAGCTGAATACATGTCCTTGTCCGACTCTTGTAAAGAGGGCCTATTTCTTCGTAAATTTTTGAAAGAAGTACTTGGTAGAAAGTTTACAATTACTATCTATAATGATAATCAATCTGCACAAAAATTATGTAAAAACACTCTTTATCATGCCCGAACTAAACATATAGATGTTAGGCATCATTTTATAAGACAATTTGTAAACGATGGAAGTATTTTATTGAAATACTTATGTACGGAAGATATGTTAGCAGACATATTAACAAAACCTTTATGTAAAGAAAAATTCAAGAAGTTTACAACTCAGTTAATGTTATTGTAATAATTTCGTTTCTTTAATCTTTCTCTATGTTAAACTTATTAGATAACATTGTTATTGTATGATGTAATGATGATTGTAGGTTCAATATGCTAAGAACCTTGTTACACCCGCACGTCCCCGGAAGGGATTGAGGTTGTGAGTTTGTTTATGTATAGTTTTACCTAAGCTGATTCACAACCTTGTATCCCTGAGGAGAAGGGATTGAGGTTGTGAGTTTGTTTATGTATAGTTTTACCTAAACTAATTTTGTTTTACTGTTGCACATTATGTTGTTTTGTTGCTAAATGTAAGTATTGTTAAGATGATTGTATTGGTTTAAGGGCCAGTGTTGGTAATATCGTTCTTTATAAACGCAATCCAACATGTCAAACGTCATCTTTGACGTTTGACATCTGACTTTTAAGAAGCTTCCGTTTCCTGTCTCTCAATCTCTGCTCGTGTTATTGTGTGTGCGGTGATTTTATCACTTGAATAAATCTAAACTAATCGAAGTCACTTGTTTCCATTTATGCCCAAATTCCAACACGCTTGAAGTGGAAAATGACAAGCTGTTAATAATAATGAGATTAAGCGTAAATAATTATTTTAGAAGTGGTGTACCATGTGATGGCATCGACAATATATCTATGATGCTAATACAAGCTTGTAGCTACAGGTTAGAGTCAATGGATCCTTCTTCTGATCGTATGCGCCCGTACCTGACTTCTTTCGTAACTATGCTGACGACATAATTATAAGAAATCATCATTATTAGCATAGTATAAATAATTAGTTCAGAACATAGTATAATACACTACGGAAAATTAAGAATGGAAGCGAATTATACTTGACGCAGAAACAATAATAAAACTTAAACCATTATTGCTACAATTATTTGAAACTCTGCGCGCCAAAAATATATAACCTAAATAGTCAAACAGTAGTTCAAAAACCATGTAGTTCAAATATTATTAAGTTCAGCGGCATTGCACCAACGTCCTTTGTTTGTCTCGCGGTGCACACGATGCATAATGCAGTAAAATGTTTCACCGCTTGGGTAGCTGCTACTAGGGTTTGCATATCCGATAAACCGGGACTCTAAAAACCTGGTTTTCAAGACATTTGTGTAAAGTTGTGAGCCCGATAGCATTAGGGGAACGGAATCTCGATTACTTACTGGAAAGGTATCCAACGGAAGCTAGCTTGAACATAAAATAAGGTAGGCACTTTTAAAACCAAATGCAACCCATCTAGAGATATATATTTAAAAATTGCATTTAAATATTAGTAACTTATTTCTTTCCGAAATCTAATGTAAAATAAGGTCTGACCTAAATAATTGTTAGTCCAATAATTCCGTGTTTTGTATAACACTTTATGCTATGACTTTTAGGCATGTCATGGATGAAACTTTTAGCCAAGATAGAACATAATTTGATACCAAGTACATTAAATATGATAATGATATACAAATGTTTATTTGATACCAGAGATCATCTAGTGCACTCTAGGCAGTCTAGCAGTCAGTATCTGCTTCACGTCCCAAATACCGCAGTGTCTTAAAACGAAAGTCTTCGATCAGTGTGTGTTGCCAGTGATGACATATGGAACAGAGACATGGTCGTTCACTCAAGGCCTCATAAAAAGGCTGAAAGTCATCCAAAGGACAATGGAGACGACTATGCTCGGAGTTACTCTGCGAGATCGAATCAGAATTGAAGCGATCCGCAGAAGAACCAGAGTAACTGACATAGCCCAAAGAATTGCTAAACTGAAGTGGCAGTGGGCGGGGCACATGGCTCGCAGAACCGATGGCCGATGGGGCCGAAAAGTTTTCGAGTGCCACGTACCGGAAAGCGCAGCGTGGTTAGGCCCCTCACACTGTGGACCGATGACCTGGTGAAGGCGGCGGGAAC
Organism: Agonopterix arenella; assembly: GCA_927399405.1. Lineage (NCBI taxonomy): Eukaryota > Metazoa > Arthropoda > Insecta > Lepidoptera > Depressariidae > Agonopterix > Agonopterix arenella. The sequence continues at coordinate 3,807,480 of OV656704.1, forward strand.
CCGTTGGATGAGGGCAGCGCAGGACCGGTCGTTATGGCGATCCTTGGGGGAGGCCTATGTCCAGCAGTGGACGTCCATTGGCTCAGATGACGATGATGATGACTCTAGGCAGCCAGCCTCGGTATGACCATTGCATTGCATTCTATTACAGCATGAGTGATTGTCATGCGATCTTCTTCTTATCATGTGGGCAGAGTCCTGGTGTCATGCGATATAAAGATTTTTATTATTATATAACTTGTGCTGGCACAAAAGAAGAAGAAAAAATAAATATTTAACCTGCCATTACCCTTGGTATATTGAGAACTACATACTTTTTACTTTTTTCCCGGAATACCGGGATCAAGAATTTTCTGCGAGATGCAAACCCTAGCTGGCACCAATATCATAGTTATCACCTACTATATAGTGATTATTACACCTGCAAGCTCTCGAATTTTGCCAGCGTAGCCGCTACCGCTTTAATAAAACAATGTTTATACGCGTGCTTCGTATATTCCACCATCGTACATACATAAAACGACGTATTCTCCGTACAAGTCATTACATCTTAAAACCTTCAATATCTTTATTATAACTGCATGAAAAAAGCTCGTAATTTTAGCAATGCATCTGCCCTGAAAGGTATTGTGGTTGTGAGTTTTTGTTTCTATGTAGTATTCTCTTTTGGGGTGGGCAGAAACATTATATTTGTAATAAAAGGGACTACGGCCGTAAGATTATGATTGTTTGTGAATGTATCTTTTTTACTTTTGTCATCTTTAAAAGTAATAAAACTATATCGGCGACATGTATTTTATGTTTTTTTAAACAATTTATTGTTGTGCTACTTTTTTATTGATACATACAGAGTAAAATATTATTTAATGTTTCTCTCTATCCATGTTACTTTTTGAGAATGTGACATTATGCTAAAAATATTGTAACATTTCGCAAGTGTGATATATACTGTATGTTTGCTCGCCTAGATAGAAATACATTTTATTCGGGAAGCCAACAGTCAAATTACAAACGAATGGTTACAAACTATGAACATAAAATTGATTAACGAAGCATAGCATTGTGATAGCTGTATCCTAGGACATGATTTAGGATACTTTTATTCCCAAGAAATGAAATTGTTTCCATGAATGAACATTTTGATTCAATTACTTACAGAAAAATTTTGAAATACTACAGGTACATGAAGCTGTTATTTTGGTTTGATAAAGCTTATGTTGCGGATCCATACGAATTTTCTATTAATTCACTTACAATGAAACAAAACGTTTAGTAAAGTACGACCGTTCACCCGCGACTTTGTCCGCACAAATTATATCCCAGATTTTAAGTCAAATAATAAGCTATCAAACAAAAAAGTTTCATCAAAATCGGTTCAGTAGTTTTTGCGTGATGCTCGTTCAAAAAAACAAACACACAAACAAAAAAACAGAAAAAAATCCAAAAATTGATGACATGGAATCAGGGATACCTAAAAACCATATCGTAACCTTTTCTTGTTAATATCTTCAATGTACAAACAAACTTCTTGTTACAGTTTTATAATAGTTTAGATTAACGTCAGGAATATAATCTACTATTAATATAACTATTATAAACCGTTAAACTGAGAGCACATCACACACACACCTAATAGTCCAAGATCCGATAGTAAAATTATAAGAAAGTAAATATGATTCAAGTGAAAGTTTATACAGGGGTCCATACAACGCCGCCGGGTTGCCTAGGAAAATCTTGTAGCAAGTACATTTACCATGTTGCTTTTTTAAAACAATTTTTTCCAACAATTGTACCTATCTATTTAGGAAATAAATGAGGTGCACTCGGAAGGAGACCAATCTAAAGAACTGGAAAAATTAGGATTGCCGCCTCTCAATCTGCCGCAACTCTAGGGTTAAAATGACTTCTTTGAACCTGACAACCCTAAATTTGCGGTAGATTGAAAGGTGGCAACCCAAGTTTTGCCATTTCTTTAGACCAGTCTCCTTCCGATGGCACCTCATTTACTTCCCACACAGATAGGTGGAAAAAATTGTACCAAAAATCATCATGATTAAGGTTACTTGCGGCAAGATTTTGCTAGGCAACCCGGCGGCGTTGTATGAACCCCTATGTAAGCTTTCACTTGAATCACATTTCATTCACCAAACGAATAGGTGCATAATTTTAAGATCGGATCTTAGTATACAACGTGTTAATGAATAAGCGCAAAACCTCATACACCCCAACTGATTTATAACAAAATAATTCGATTGAAACAAAAATTTCATTATTTTGATGGTTGAAATTTAAAGCTATACGCATTTTAAGTTTTGAGGCAAAAAGTATTTGTTATCATTTCACTAATTAATGAAAGCGCTAACAAACTCGTGGATACATTTTAAGAATCTTGTTTTGGTAGTAAGTGGGGTGAGTGTGCCCGTGCGGTGGGTTAACATTGGGTTCAGTAAATTTTAAATTTTACAAATAAATTGTTTAATATTTTGAAAAAATTACCTATATTGAAACCATGATAATTCGATTCTCCTCTCAATTCTAAACAAACAACTTTATTAAAGACAAATAAAGTAAGGCATGTATATATTTTGGGTAGATTGAAAAAAAAAACTGCTTTCTAGTTTTGCGTTAATTCATTAACACGTTGTATAATATGATTACATTTACACATTTCCTGACACTACCCGCTATCACGGTATTATGTTATGAGGTAATCCATTTAAGATAAGAGGTAATATTATGTGTCTAATTATACCTGTATGCTACTAATGGTAACTAACTACCAATATGGCAAAGTAGTGCTTCTGCTAAAATATGTGCATAAAGGATTCTGTTTTACTTTGATCTAAGCATAAATGGTCTTTCTCAATTTTGACGGTTTCTTAAGGTGGTTCAGAGGGGTCAATTTTATACAAAAATTTGACGCACAATACGCGTAGACGGTATTAATATAAGTAACTTTGTATATATGGAAAAATAGTTTAGGAAATCAAGATGCCGCGTCACAAATAACATTTGCAATTTATATAATAATCATGAAGATATAAAGCTTTGAAGTTTTTCATACAAAATTTTAAAAGCTTTATATCTTCGTAATTATATTATAAATTGCAAATGTTATTTGTGACGCGGCAACTAGATTTTCTAAACTATTTTTACATATATAAAATATTACTTTTATGAATTCCGTCTACGCGTATTGTGCGTCAAATTTTTGTATGCACTGACACCTTGTCATCTTAAGGGGATGATCAGACCATCAAACTGTACAACTTTCTCTATGTTTAGTGACATGACTATTATTATGAAACCAACACCAAAATCGCGATAAAAATTCGCCACTCGAATTTGACACATCACATTTCGGTCGAGTTTGTTTGCTGTTTTATATGGAACAGCTGATCTTTTTTCGCTTTTTCGATGCTGACCCCATAGAGAAATTTGCTTAACTTTATGGTCTGATCATTCTCTTAATAAAAAGGACCTTGTATCTTATGTGCAATAAAAACATTCACAGATCTCGTGTCTTCCACGACTTTCGAGTTCATTCAAAATGAAACGGCCAAATGAATGAATTAAACAAAAATTCCATCAGTTCTATCAGTGATACGCACCTTAATTTTAAAACTTTTAATACAGCTCAAAGTCATCTGGCTAGGGTTTTCTTTATTATTTCGATATCTCATTTCGTTTTCGAGATATGATTTTTTTTCTGACCGAGTACCGGGCGAAAAACGACAGCATTTTTTTTTTAAATTTTTTTTTGCTTTTGGTAGCCCTTGTCGAGACGCTTCTTTTAACAACCAAATCAGCCACGTTGTTCTAAAACCCTCGACACCAGGGCGATGTCGCACTTTTGCTGAAAATCTGGCCTATCCCAAAAAAAAAACTTTTTCAATTTTAAAAGCTATTCTTAATCACCACATTTATGTTTCTAATTGTATTTTACTACAAAACCATAAAAATTGTCGCATTCACATAATACGTGTATAAGTCGTGGATTTTTGAAAGGAATTCACATTTATTTTTATGGCATAAAATGTATACTGAGATATTTTACTTGAAGCCAACAATATTTCTCTCATGCCTCGTGGTCTCCCGCTTTGATGACAAGCTCAAAGAAAACTATAGAGGAGTGCTTCATTTCAAAGTATTTCAGTGGTTTTAGTTCCAAGTTAATAAATACTGGAATTCTGTAGCATTAAAACTCTATACCAGATATATTTGAAAACTATATCTCTTATTTCAAACCTACTTTATTGCAAGACCTGTTTTATCCTACTTTTATTTTCGACGACCCGGTTGGTGTAATGGTTACCACGCCGGACTGCCAAGCCAGGGTCCTGGGTTCGAATCCCGGTTCGGTCATGGATGTTTTATGTGTGCGCCGTTGTTGTATATGGTTCCCATAACAAAAAGCCTACGGCTTAATTTGGGATCATTACAATGTATGTGCCTGTGAGCGTTATTTATTTATTTATTTATTTATATTTTGATATGTATCTAAATCTAATCTAAATCATCATCATCATCAGCCTGGTAAACCCCACTGCTGGGTATAGACCTCTTCATTTTCACGCCAACAAGAACGGAAGAAATATATATATATAATATATGTATGTATATAATATATATATATTTATGTACCTTTTTTCATAATATTCATGCAAGGAATGGAACCACTACTATTCCATCTTACTATTTATTTTAGAAGATAAAAAAAGAAAAAATCATATATAACTTTAAATTTTTTTTAATCTTGCGAATATTTTTCGCCTCAAGCTTACATGCGGTCATAGGTGTCTGTGGTAGTAGGTATCTTCACCTATAATATCTAATATTATTATACATTAATAATACTTATACAACGTGTTAATGAATTAACGCAAAACTAGAAAGTAGTTTGTTTAGAATCGAGAGCAGAATCGAATTATCATGGTTTCCAGGTAGGTAATTTTTTTTCAAAAAATTAAATAATTTGTTTCTAAATTTTAAAATTTTCTGAACCCGATGTTAACCCACCGCACGGGCACACTCACCCTACTTACTACCAAAACAAGATTATTAAAATGTATCCATGAGTACGTTAGCGCTTTATTCATTGCTGAAATGATAACAAATTATTTTTGCGTCAAAACATAAAATGCGAATAACTTTAAATTTTAATTATCAAAATAATGAAATTTAAATCAGTTGGGGTGTATGAGGTTTTGCGCTAATTCATTAACACGTTATATAATCTTTAACCAACAAGACAAGACAGAGTCTTAATAATTCACAACCTCAGTCATGCTAGCCCGCTGTCTTGTAGCTAGCGCATAAATCTAAATACGGTATGGCAGATGCAGATTTAAATGAATTGCAGCCGTGCCCTACTTTAACTTTCGAACCAATGATATAAAAAACAGAAGATATGACAAATTGGGGTAGACATGAAATATCTTAATTTTTTTTTGTTTTGTTGAAGATTAATTAAATAAATTAAAAGCATCTGTTGCCCTGAGCTAAATCTGCATTGTAGCCGTAGATTTTGATAACGAAATTGCTCAATTTGTTTATGTCATTTGAAGAGAGAAAAATGCATGCAAATTAATTAATTTTTGATTTAATGGTCATACATGGCATGTAATTTTGCTGCTACTACCCAAATAAGTTACCACAGTATATTTACGCTTAAAACGTATTTAGTGAACGCTGTCTCCACGTTCTACAATCTGTACCTGTAAGCAGCGACTCGCTACCTAACGAATAATACGATTTTTAAGCAAATACAATCTCCAAACAAGTTTTAACCTAAATACTTTTTGGTGCAAGCCACCTTTGGATACGGAGGACAGGTGTTTGGGTGGATCTACTGTTTTCTGAGATCAATGTTTACACCTTAAGATACCAGTAGTTTGAAATTTAAATGAATTTTACGTGAAACAGAGCTGCAAAACACGTAGGAAATTAAACCTTATCACGATAGCATTTAATACTTTTATACACTTAAAGGTACCCTCAATTTGAAAAAAGAACATACAGTTTTGAACTCTAAAGCCTTTGAATAGAGTACGTGTTTCGATAGAGATACGGTAAGTTTTGAGCCGAGCTTTAGGATTTGTTGACAGCCCAATCTGTCAGAGTTTGCATCTTGTTTGAAAGTTCTGAGCTTTCAATATTTTGTATGACCCAAGAGGACCCAAGTGGTTCAGCCCTTTAAACTATCATACTACGGATACAATAAGAGGTAGGCGCAAATAAGGTTTAACATTACGTTTTTAGCATAACATTTTTTTATTAATAAATTTAATGGACTCTTGCTTCTGCAGTAGCACCGCATTCATAAGCAAAAAATTACCGTAAATTTGTTTTTAACCACACATTCCCACAGCTGTAACTCCTGTAAGCCAAGATCAACAGCGGCGACCATTCACAACACTAGACAATGAAGTCCAGTGAGCCCGGGGGATGACTCTTATCTGTCTTGGAACCCGCAATGAATTAATCAAAGAAGATAGGAGGAGTAGGAAATATAAATATCCGAAATATCTCTGTCTCAGAAGGAGTCAAAGGTTATTATTAATTTTATTTATTGCTATATGACAATACATTGTTAACTAGAAAATAAAAAAAAATGTTAAAAAAAATATATAAATAAAGAAAAAAATGTTTAATGTTAATGTTTGTTTATAAATTCGTAAAGGTTTAAGTATAGTAAGGCCCCTTGTTAATAAGCCGGGTTTCCGCCGGGGCTACACACGGTTTTAAACCGGACTTACGTCCGGTCAATTCTTGTGCAAATAAATAGAACAATTCGCGAATGCGGCATTTGGCGAACTGGACTTCTATCTAGCCAATCAGTACATTTTGAGAACTATCCATTTCACGAAAACGAAATTTAATATTTAGTGATTTACAGGCGGATTTTCTTTCAGTCCATTCTGAATCCCTGATTATAAACATGAAGTAAGGAGCACGTTATTTCTCTGTGATTATAAATTCACAGTTTTTGAAAACACGAACAAGGGGACACCTGTAAATTATTCATTTCTAAAATCACGAACAAATTAACGTACTTTCTGTTCACAAAATGTTTCGGAACCCTTTTATTAGCTTGTTCGACACGCTCTTAGCCTTTTTTTCACATCCTCACCCTCAAGGTTACATTCGAGTTGAGAAGGTAATCGGGCGTGTTCAGTTACAGAAGCGAGTCTCGAAATATTCCTCAAATATTTTGTTCCCCTAACGGATGTTCAAGGCGTATCGGTATTAAGGGTAAATGTGATTCTTTCCGAATCCTTTACTTATGATATGTGTTGGTGTGGAAATAATAAAAAATGTACTCGTGTAACGATTTTGTTTCAGGAAAGTGGGGTTCGGAATTCTGTATGACAAGTTTTTTTTGAGGGCTGTATCGAAAACCCTTTCGATATAATTTGTCTCAATAACATGTATTTTCTATATTCGAGATTTTAAAATGAATTTTTACGACTACATTTTTAGTAAAATACCACAGTTTTTAATTAGAACGTGTGACGTCACTTGTTGATTTTATGGTTTGGATTCAAAAATAATTATGATCTAACTATATAATAAGTATACCTACTACTAACTATATTTTTATAATAGGTACGTAGGTAACCTAAGAGGAGTGTGCAGTGTCAATATAGAGATTGTAATGTTTAATAACGCGAAGAAATATTGTTATTGTATTTTCCTTTATATGAAATAAATAAATATTTAAAAAAAATCCAGCCTAACAGTTCAAAAGAGGTTTTCCCATAAAGTATGAAAGATTTTCTCGCTTCCATTTGCAATTATAGACTTTAAAAAATATATTGTATTGATAAACTCGATTGTAGCTAAAAAAAAAGAAATTATGATGAAATTATGTCTAATATCCGTAAAAGACATAAAATAAAATAATTTCAAATATTATTGATTTTTAAACATGTTACAGCCATGTTGTGCTATTTCGAATCAAATTAAAGATTCGTTCGTTTCGTTCTTTGGGTAGTTGGCTCGGTGGAGAAATTGGATAACGCAGTTCCCCGGTTTGGAAAAGTGCGGGTTCAAGTCCCGCCCGAGACAAATCTTTAATTTGATTCGCAATAAAATAATACCAAAAAACCAGCCAAAACCAACAAAATATGGCCCGGCCCAGCATTTACATTGTGGGAGCGTCTTAAGGCCTGAGTAGTATTACGTACAGTACGAATACTCCCTGCCTCCCTCTAATTTCGACCACACCTCCTCTCGGTGGTACGGGAAGTAGACGACAGTGGTGAAGTCGTCTCTCGCACTCAATTACTTTAAAGTTTAGACCATCAAACGGAACAACTTTCTCTACGGAGCCAACATCGAAATGGGGAAAAAATCGGTTGTTCTATAGAAAATGTCAATAGCTACTCGACCAAAATGTGAAACAGCTGACTTTTTTTTTCAAAGTTTGTCCCATAGTGAAGGTTGTTCAGTTTGCTGGTTTGAAGCACCGTGTTCGACATGTAACGCAAATAAGTTTAGGTTAGGTTGTAATACGTCCTACTGCAAAGGGAACGACTGGCTATTCACAACGGTGTGTTGGTGCCTACCCTGATGTATAGGAGTTAATGTTGGGTATGGAATAAAAGGAATGAAAGTCGAGTAAATGCAGTTGAAATGCGCTCCTTACGAAGTATGTGTGGTATTACTTTGGTTGATCGAATCAAGAACAGTGTGATAAGGGATTGGTGTAAATTGAAGGATGATATTGTAACAAGGATCGAGAGGTGTATGCTTAGATGGTTCGGTCACGTAGAGAGAATGAATGAAAGAAGAGTTACGAATGAAATTTATTAAGCAAAGGTGAGCGGAAGTGTTGGGAGAGGCCGTCCGAGGAAAACATACCATGAACAAATCAATGATCTTTTCCGAAAAGGACGTAGCGTGTGGCGATCCGTGGTCTCTGCCTACCCCCCTGGGTCAATGGCGTGAGCTTATGTAAATGTATGTACTGCAAAAAACAGCGATCCCACTGATGAAGTGGATTCTACCAAACCAATTTACTTTTATCCTGTTTTTTTCTGTTTGATTATAAAAAATATATTTCATTTCATTTATTTTAAAAATGGATAAAAACAAATTGGAGCGGGATTAAAACCTTTTGATAAAAATATACTTGGCTGTATTAAACCTTGATCGTTTCCATCCGATGCTGTGATCTCGAATGCAAACGACAACATAGATAAAAAAACATATTCGGTTTAAAATGACACCGCCGTTGGCGTACCGAAAAAAAGTTTCGAAACGAAATTTCATAAACTGGCTGAAATATTATATGGCTCACCCCATGGCTGCAACTTTTGCCCCGTTTTTATAACGTTAATATTTTATATGACAAAAAAAATCAAAAATAATATGTTTTGGGTGTTACACGAAAAAAAATATCCAGTAGTAGTGTACAGGGTCTAAGTGACAGCCCAGCAAATACTGAAACGGTGAACTCAGACCATCAAACTGAACAACTTTCACTATGGAGGAAACGCGAAAATAAATCACTGTCCCATACATTTTAGTAGGGTAGGTAAATCAGTTTTGTATGGGACAGCTGATTTTTATTCACGTTTCCTGACGTAGGCTCCATAGTAAAAGTGGTTCAGATTGATGCTCTGAGTTCACCGTTCCAGTAAGAAAACGACAAAAATCGAGATGTGCCTCCATCTTTATTATTTTACGTATGCCAGAAAGAGCGCGCATGACATTTTACTCGTTTAAACGCTTTGTCGTGGGTGGCATGCTAGCAGTGCTGAGATAGGCTCCATAGTGAAAGTTGTTCAGTTTGATGGTCTGAGTTTACCGTTTCAGTATTTGCTAGGCTGTCACTTACACCCTGTATATTTGGTTCAAGTAGGATTTTACAAGTTTTTTATAGTACAGCTGATTTATTTTTTTGCGACTTCAATATTATTTCAATATTTGATCAGTTTTATTATCCAAGTTAATCTATAAATGCCATAATGAACAGGTAGGTCAAAAACAGTAATCAAGTAGTGACATCTTCCTTTCATCCCTGTAACTTAATCTTAGAACAGCTGCTTATCGAATTGTGACCAAATAATGACGGTATCCCTTCACCACCTCTCTCGTTAATAAAATAAAAGAGATTTGGGGAAAAAGGGCACCCTTTAGATTCTTTTCTCGGGGAGTGTATAAAGGCAATTTCCTAATTAAGCTGTGATATAGCTATAGTAAGAAATAATTTTTGTTATTAGGTATTATACAGGCTGTACACTTAATTGCATTATCAAACAGAGTGTTTCAGATCATCAAACTGAACAACTTTCAATATGGAGCCTAAGTTGAAATCGCGAAAAAATATAAATAATAGGACGTCCCGTAGAAAATGGCAATAGGTACTACAATTACAATTACAATTTCAATTTCAAATACAATTACAATTTTTTTTTTCGTTATTTCAAAGTTAGTCCAAAAGTTGTTCAGTTTGATGGTCTGAAGCACCCTATAAAGTATGTAATGCATTTTAGTTTACAACTTGAATTTAAGTTTCAGTAAAGAAATAATTAGTTCAAATTTTTCTTTAGATAATTTTTCTTATTCATTTTACGAAACAATATATTATTCACTATTATGGTCGAAGATATTTGAAAGTGTAGAAAGTTTCATTACTTTTATTTTAATGGTACTCATGACATTGAACAACTTTCTTCAAGGAACCTATAGGAAATTTGCAAAAGAATATTTGGACTTGCCATACTAAATTGACCAAACGTTTGTCTGAAAAGCTGTAATTTTCATATATGCGAAAATTTAGAGCAGCGCGCCATAACTCCGAATTTTCAAGTTCCACTAAAAGTCTGTTCAGAATAAGGTCCACCACACGCATACGGAATTGTGATCCGGAATTCTTAATCAGGATTGTGATTTTGTATAGGATTTGACAGTTCCACAATTCCGAACAGGATTGTGGAGGGAGGAAATCCATACGAAATCGTAATCCTGATTCAGGATTCCGGATCGCAATTCCGTATGTGAGTGGCGGACCTAACAGATAGTGTACCCACAACAGGTTATACAGGCGTCCAAAATTGAAGGATGATTTCCCTTACTTGGATATGACTAATTCTATCAAAACGTCTGCATGACGAAATCAGAAATCAGAAAATTTTATTGTTTTTTTTTTTTGTTTTTTTTTTTTTAATTTTTTTTTCGTCATTATTCATTAAATTTACCTTTGCCCAGCGAACTTATTAGTTTGCTACCTTTGCCCTGATAAAAAAAGCTTCAACAGTTCGGTCAACCAAACCATTAAAGCTGATACACCTACCAGAAGGTGTCAATGACCGTTTATATTGAGGGCGAATATTTTTCAAGAAAAAAATTTTGACTTCTACAGAATAATAGATTATTCCATAAAATTTTATTTTTTTCTGCCAACCTATCTCATCCAATAGAGCCAAAAGTTTTAAACTAATTTTATAAACTTCATACTAACTTTTATTAAGTTTTCGCTTCACAGGTGAGTGTTTTTGGTTACTTTGACATTGACTCTCAAGTTTAGTTCAAGAGGATAGTGAATCATGTTATTAACTTTTTTTATGTGACTTGAACTTCAGACGAAAAATTTAGAATATTAAAAAAAATTTAGAATATTTATTTTATCTTTAAATACTCGAGGACCTATGTCAAAAAATAATTGAAGCGAAACTGGCGTGTAATAGCTTATATTACTGCCTGATGCGAGAGAAAGAGATGGGGCGCGCCAAAAACGACGCAAGCGTAAAACAAACTTTATATAATTGTGATTATACAATTTATGTAAGTTCGTCAAATAGGTCTTTTAAAAATATTGAGGGTGTGGGACAGTGTAGTTGGAGATGTGAAAAAATTCACAGCATTAGTATACATAATGAATTTAAAACGAAAACCATCACTGCTAGGTAGGCTTTACAAGTTACCGAGTTTTAGTCGACCAACTTAAAAAAATTTACTCGGAGACGGTTAAACCGTAGTATAAAACAAAGAGCCCCCTTCTAAGTATATTTATTGTGAAGGCTAACTATGGAACCCTACACTGCGCGTGGCCCGACACGCACTTCGCCGATTTTATTTTTTATTTTATTTTACAGTAAAACATATTTTGTTTGTGTTAGCAAGTCCCCTACAATACCGCACTTTGTGTGAATATTTCAACCATCTAGCTATTATAGTTCAAAAGACAACCCTTTATAGGTAGGACAGACAGACCGACTGATAGCGTAGGCTAATGAATAGGGCCCGTTGGCACCCATTGAGTATGGAACCCTAAAAAAATGACAACTTAAAACTGAAGTAGAAGTGAAAGATTGAGATAAAGAGCAAACACTATCTATCTATATATAACGTCACGCCTCTTTCCCAGTGGGGTAGGCAGAGACCAGGGCGCGCCATTTACTACGATCCTTACATACTTCTTTTGCCTCATGCACATCCATACATCTCTTCCTACATGCCCGTCGGTTTCGAATACTCCGAACCTCCCCTTTTTGTAGGACGCAACTGATTTGATCAGCATACGTCCTAAGAGGGCGCCCTCTGCCGACGCTTCCCCTCAAATTAGCAACATATATCTCTTTCCTACATCTGCTGTCACTCATCCTCTCCGCATGACCAAACCAACGAAGCATACCTTTCTCAATTCTTGTCACTACATCTTCTTTTAATTTACATCTATCTCTTATTACACAATTTCTCACTCTATCTCTCAGCGTCACACCACACATACTTCGCCAGTGTAATTCGCAAGGAACGCTTTTCAACAGCATTAATTTATTAAGCGGCAAACCCGTTTTTATTTAAAAAAAAGTAGTCCGCAAAAATAGGTTGGTGCCTGCCTATTCTATTTGTTTAACGCTCGTGCTCTCACAGCTTACTTTACAACACTCCCCCCTAAGACTCCCCCATACACATTATCTGTTGACGTCTTGTATTAGTTAACCTTATTCTTTTATTTAGTTTTCTATAGAGCTTGCAGTGAGGGGATTTCCAATTTGTCCCTGACAAATGCAGTTCCGGGCTTTGATTAGGTTCGTTTGAGAAACAAGAGGTCTTTATTTATCTATTCTAAGAGGGGATGTTAAGAAAAACTGGAAAATCAGCCTTTTCTGGTATCTTAAAGGTTCAAATTGCATTGGTTGTTTGTTGAAAACGCTCCGAAGCACGGATCAATGTTTAAAGTTCAGTGAAATGCTACAAAATCTGGATAGATAGAATTGAATAGAAGTCCCTCTACAAAATGTATATTTATTTTATTTACGTTTCTATTCTTCTTATGTGTTTGTTTGTTTTATCATAGAACTAGTGAAACCTTGTACTTTATAACCGCAGCGCGTAACATAATGTACTGAAAAATCTCATCACTTCAAAACTACCCAAATTCCTTTAAAGTACGAGTGAATAGGCTTCTTCTGGGCAAGCTCGCTACATCTTCGACCCCATCTTCATCCTGAGGAATGGATTGAGGTCCAGAACAAACCCATCCGTTATAAAAAAAACTACTGAATTGATTTAGATAGGGTTTCGTGAAGTTGGGTTAGTTTGATTTAGGGTTTGTTTCATCACAATCGGTTCAGTCAATCAAACGTAATGAGTACTTATTTAAATGTTTTAAGAACTTTTTATGACAGTGGTCTGTGCGAACGAAGACGCGGGAGCCGGTAAACACTAAATGTATGGTAATCCATAGGTAAATTTTTTTGTACTAAACCCAAAGGGTGAAAATGGGACACTATTACTAAGCCTACGTTGTCCATCCGTCCGTCCGTCCGTCTGTCCTACCTATTTAGGGCTGTAACTTTTGAACCGTAAGAGCTAGATAGTTAAATTTTATTACAGAATGTGCGTTATTACGAATACTAAAAATGTAAAAAGGTTACCCTGGGGCCCTAATATAAGGAACTAGTTTTTAACAACGTTTTTTTCTCGCTCTATGGTAAAAACGGTAATACATACAAGCGTCAAACGTCGTGTGATTATAAAGCAAACTCTACAGTACAACAACAAGTAATAAAAACCGGCTAAGTATGAGTCGGTCTCGTGATAAAGGTCCCGGAGTAAAAAAAATTTTTTTTTATGTTAATATCTTGTGGTGGTGGGTACGGAACCCTCGGCCTTTGTGACTCGCACTTAACAGATTTTACTCAATAATTTCGTTTTCGATATTATATTCTCAAATAATTTTCCGTAAATACCCATCTTTAACCAAGAGGACAAATGAGGTATCGTAAAATTTTAACTTTTCCTAGGGGACAAAGGGTGCATTATGGCAAGGTCGTAATAAATCTTATACGGGACGTAAGACACGTAGTCTTAAGGTTGAAATTGCATTGCTTATTTAATGTTAGTGAAATGCACCGAGGGTGGATCCCTGTTTAAGGTACCATGAAACGTAACTACTTTTGTTTTATGACTTTAGGAAATTACGGAAGACACTCTGGTTTTATAGGAAAAATGTTGCAGTTCTTTTCGTAGTTTTGTCCATGTTTTCTTTGTATTGTTACGTTGGCACTATCATATCCTTCAAAAGTAGTACTAGTAGTCACGTTGCAAATTTTCCCACGAGCGGTTCTGTTATTCGCTTAGTGTTCGCGCAGTTCGCATTTGAACTTGCCACGAGGCACCACCATCTCTTCCTAACGGCTTTAGGGTTCCGTAGTCAAACAAGGAACCTTTATATTTTCGTCCATTCTGTTAGTTTGTCTGTACGTCCCGCCTTAATTAATCGCTCCGACCCCTCCCATACAACGACAAGGAGGATGGAAAAAATAGTTTTTTTTAATCGAACTATATGACAATGTAGCTCCCAGTAAGTACATTCAATTAAAATGATAACGAACGCACAATCAGTGTCGGAGAAATCAAATAAAAACCTGCAACACAGCCCGTCAATAGATGGCGCTAAACTAAATTAAATCGCACTATCGTTTGCTTTTGAAGATTTCTTACTATTTAAGCATTGTCAGAATAAGCTTTTACATAGTGACTACCACAAACTACTTGACACTGGCCATAGATTAATATGTATATTGGATATTGGATATAGATAGGTAAGTCGCCTTGAATTTTAGGACGTCCTAATTATTAGCGTTGCCGCTTATTAGCACTAGGGGGCGCCACATTATGAAATAAATTGAAAAAGACGATCGGCCGACACGAGGATCGAACCATAGCTACCCGGATCGTAAGCCGGTTGTCTAGACCGCTAGACCAACAAGCAGTGATTGATATGTGCGAAATCTCTCACTACTATAGCGCAGCGATGATGTGTAGCGTGCTGTCACTCCGATATGAACCCTAGTTCAACACATAGTGCTTCGAAACATAACCGATAGATGGCGGAAGCTGTCTATGGAAAATCAGCGTTCCACTTAGTTTGTACTAAGATAACATAGCATGACACTGGCAAAAATGTAGTGCTAGCCTAGAGGAGCGCGTAATTTCTCTTTGAGTGCTAGTCACTGGCTAAATTCAATTAATTTATAAATAACGAGCGTTAACCCGCGACTTCGTCCGCACAAATTATATACCAGATTTTAAGTCAGATCATAAGCTATCAAACAAAAAAAGTTTCATTAAAATCGGTTCAGTACTTTTTGCGTGATGCTCGTTCAAACAAACAAACAGACAGACAAAAAATCCAAAAAATGGTGATATGGAATCAGGGATACCTAAAAACCATATCGTAACTTATTTTTTGTTAATATCTTCAATGTACAGACAAACTTGCTGTTAAAGTTTTATAATTTATGAATAAATAAATAAATAAATAATAAATAAAAAAACCTACCTAAGTACGAGACGGGACTCTGGCAATTAGTGTTCCATCCTAACAGTTCTTTGTTAAACTTTGGTCGTTGATAACAACCACTATAAACTGACCCTTACAAAGTGTGTGGTCACATAGTAACTGAAGATAATTTTTATTTGTTTACCCTTTCTAGCATATAGTATACCTACTATGCTCACGACTATATTCAATACATGCCTCGAAATTAAAGCATGAAGGTTTCTTCACGAAATTTTCATGTTTTTTCAGTTTCAGTAAAGTGTTCATGTTGAAATGTGAGTAACTTAGATATAAATTAATTTTGCTGTTTGTTATTAATAAATTCATGATATTCTTTGTAAAAGTTTTTCAATGTAAGATCAGGTAAGTTTAATACCGTTTTTCTAAACTATGGAAGTTAAATTGGTAGGTACCTATCTCCTTGTTAATTTGTCTGAGAGTACTCAATATTTATTTTTATTTATTGTAATATTTTTAATGGGTGTTTAGACTTTGGACCATAAAACTGAACAACTTTTACTATGAAGCCAGCTCCCTCGAAAACATTAATATATCTGCTGTTTCATACAAAACTGCAGTATCTACTAGTCACTGTAAAATCTCGATCTACTCTAAATCCTAAAATTTTCCGGCAAAACCTAAAAACCTAATACAACCTAACCTAGGTTAGGTTAGGTTGTATTAGGTTCTTAGGATTCACTAGAAAAACTTAGGATTAAACATACTTGGGCTTTCACAGTGATACTAAATTGAAAGCCTATCAGGAGTACAATATGAGATTCTTGTTTTTTGGAAATGTTTAAGGTTTAATTTAATTGTGATTGTACTATTTATGTAAGTTCAATTCTGCTCTTATCAAAATTTGTAAAATATCTATCTCTTTTTTTTTAAATCAAGTCTCGTGTTTCTATTATTCACCGTTTAGCAGTTCCAAGCGTTTATAAATAAAAACGGAGGCTACTTTGGCTTGTTTTTCTATCGAGAAAATGTGTCTTAATCGTGTTTTGGCTCTTGTCAAAACTTCAATTATATGTTCAATTTTCACATATCCGCAAATCATACTCCTACTTTTAGTACTTCATGATATATGACGCTTTGAAGAATCCTATTTTTTTTCAAATAGCCTCTTAATTGTTTAGAATAAAAAAAAATACGATTGGGGGCAGCACAATAGGCTAGGTGCAGCCTTAATAAAGCAAACACTCCTGATGATAGTTGTGGTAGGTATAGTTTCTGAACACTCCAAAAAGAATAGTAGGTATGTTTTTATAGCGCGATGTAGTGAGCCTATTATGTGACAATACTGCACCACTGCAGCTTGATGGATGCATGTAATAAAAACTAACAGTCCGCTAATGGCTTTAGCTGCAGCAACAGTTTATATTTCCACCACAGAGTACTTAAAAACTCTGTTATACGTTTTTAACTTGTGTTTTGGAACGCTGAAAAGGAATGGAAAGACCAAAACTATAGATTTCTAAAAGGTCGGAGTGGAATAATATCATTTTTCCTTTTTATATAGGGTGAAATTGATATAATTAGCATCTTTCTAAATTAAGAGTCTACCAATCAAACTGAACAACTTTTACTATGGGTGGTAAACTGACCGGAGCAAAAAAAATCATCTGTTGCATACATTTGAGTCGTGTAGGCATTGCAGTTTAGTATGGAACAGAGGATTTTTTTTTGCTCCAATCTATTTGCTCCCATAGTAGTTGTTCAGTTTGATGGGTAGACTCTTAGTTTAAAAGGATGCTAATGATATCAATTTCACCCTGTAGAGACTGCTGCTTCACATTCTTCTTAAGTGTGGCCGCTAAAACACACTCTGGACCCA
Source organism: Agonopterix arenella (assembly GCA_927399405.1). Classification (NCBI taxonomy): domain Eukaryota; kingdom Metazoa; phylum Arthropoda; class Insecta; order Lepidoptera; family Depressariidae; genus Agonopterix; species Agonopterix arenella. The sequence goes on from OV656704.1 coordinate 3,825,116, forward strand.
TATAAACGGGCTCGCACTCACAAAACGAGGTTAGCAGAGTAAGTGCAAGTGAAAGAGGAATACACCACTGCTTACTGTCGTCCACCTCCCTTGCAATCGAGAGGGGATGAGGTCGAAATAGGTGGGAGGCAGGGAGTGTTCGTACTTTATGAAGTACAATAATCTACCAAAAACATTCGCACTATTTTTCTTACCCTCCTAACCTATTATAAAATGTCAACTGAATAGAGATTTAAAAATGTTCACATTGGAAATTGTCTTTAAAAGAGTTTACTTAAGATCGTATTACAGTATTCTTGGATAAAACCAAAGCGAAATATTTGCAGCATTGACACGTCACACTCAAAATTATAATTATAAAAATACCAAATCTGTGCTAATTTTTATGGTTGTTTGGTAGAGGGCGACCTTGTAGGACGTACTTGTTGAGCACTCGAAACCGGCGGGTTTATTTGGAATGAGATTGAATCGATGTATTGATCGTAGTAAGTGGCGCATCCAGTCTCTTGCTTACCCAACCGGGAAAGAGGTGTGACGTAGATATATAAAATTATTGTTAATAGTCATGCAGTGTAGTGACATGCACATAAGCCTAAAACAAGGCATGTGCAAACGGATCAGTTATATGACACCGAGTAGGATATCCTACAGAGAAACAGCTATATACAAGCACCCGGTTGCCGGACCCCTATATGCGGAGCGATTCGTTGCCACTCATTCTTGTACGTGAACATACACGTACGAGTAAGGTGAGCGGCACATGTAGGGGTGTATATAGGTTGACCTCTATGTTCATGGACATAGAGCTCAACTGTGCGTAGGTTGATCTGTCGCGATGTGTCCGACTGTTATGCAACAAATGCGTTTGCTGGACTTATCAGTCATATGCGTCCTGAAGACAGCATCTTCCTCTGTTACTTTTATCTAAGTCACGAAAAACTCCGCATTCTTTGTTGGCTAAATGATATCCAATATCAGAGATGTACAGCGCTGATGGAAAAAAAAAGGCGGACAAGTAGTAAGAGAAAATGTCTGAAAGTAGATTTAATAAAGTTAGCAAATGAAGATTAATGATCGTCGTGAACAGGCCTTGGACGCAATTAAGTTAGTAACATAATATACAAGGTGTTACAAAAAAAAATAAGGGGTGGTTTAGACCATCAAACTAAACAACTTTCACTATGGGACCAATATCGAAATCGCGAAAAAAATCAAATGTTCCATACTAAACTACAAAAAAATCTACTCGAGCTAAATGTATTTCGTTCGCTCGCTGTAGGACAGCAAATTTTTTTTTTCGCGATTTCGATGGTGGTCTCATAGTGAACGTTGTTCAGTTTGATGGTCTAAACGACCCCCAAAAAGTTTCAAATGTTTATTTTTACTTTTGTAACATCTTGTATAAGCATACGTATTATTTACTACATACGCATGTATACAATCAATCTAAGTAATCCTCAACTAACGGAAGTGAGTGAAAAATTTTATACAGGTTGATGAGAAACCCACATGGTTCGTTTTGGAGGCGTACGGGCTCAATAGTCACACTGGGTAGAGTTTACGAACATTGACATACTAAGTTATGGACGCCGGGTCGAATACAAAATTCTCGAAAAAAGTGTCCCAATCTACATAAATGAAAGTACGTGTTAATAATATAATCCAAATGTTAATTGATGCAGCACACAGCAGCACGGCATGCAGACGTGCGCGTAGTCCGTCAATCAAACGAAGTCTTCGTTTGATTGACGCGTAATTGTTTCTCTTTATGTGTTTTGTTTCTCTTTTGGTTCAGACCTGTAGTTATGCAATAAATGATCTTTGACTTCGACACTTTTGAGCGCTGACCCTGCGTCCAGTAGTTGATAAGTCAATTCTTATGAAAGAAAGAAATGTGAATATAGAATATTTGGATTATCTCTGGATAACCCGCGGGGAGCATAGCCGTGATCAAATGCATGGATTTGGATGAAGTGAAAGAATTTTTGTCAGATTCTCAACATGTGGCAAGCTGTAGTTTACTAGTTTCTGCATATCTCCGTTGGATAATAGCTTTAGGATATTTATATACAAAAAATATAAAGTTACAATATTTAAATTAATTTTTGAGTTGCCACAATATTTTCTATAACTTCATTTATAGGTAGGTATAGTTCATATATTTTTAGCTATTAGTAATAGCCAAGATTCAGGCGGCCTTGAGATTAGGAAGTTTATGTTTGTTTGTATGTATATTTTGTATCAATCTATTGTCATCATCATTATTGTTTACAGCCTGAATCAACCCACTGCTTGGAATAGGCCTCCATTTGTTTATGCCACCCTTCGATTTCTTAAGCATCTCGTATCCAATCTCTTCAAAATAGGCTCAATTTGGAACAATCTGGCTAACTTCCTAAAATTGTCTATCTTTAATATGAAACATTTGAAAGGACAACGCGCAATCTCGTGTCGCCTCAAAACTAGTAGAATTTGAATTTAATAAGAAATACTACAGTTGTAAAAGATAATTTCCATTTGCTTGGGAAGTATATTGATATGATGGTATGCTTAGATGGTCCGGTCATGTAGAGCGGATGAATGAAAGAAGACTTACGAATGACATTTATCAAGCAAATGTGAGCGGAAGTGTTGGAAGAGGCCTTCCGAGGAAAACATACCATGATCAAATCAATGATCTTTTCCGAAAAAGACAAGTGCGTAGCACCCTCAATCGAAGGAAATGCCTGAAAAGATGTATGAATGTCAATGAGGCTAAAGAGGTGTGTCAGAGTCGTAGCGTGTAGCGGTCCGTGGTCTCTGCCTACCCCCATGGGACAATGGCGTGAGCATATGTATGTATGTATGTTGGGAAGTATTATATTCCTCCTATTTTGTGCATAATTTTAGATATCGTACTATTATTTAGGTGTTGTTTGATCATACTCATTCTTTAGTTGTGAAACGATTTGAAACGAATACATTTCGTCACGTGGGCAATCTCTTTTCAAAGGCTGCTCCTCAAATATTTAGTATAGAAATAGAAGGTGTTCATTATATCTACCCGCTTCATTAGCTTAAGTAAAGGTTAGGGTTTTAGAACCCTTTGAGAGAATAGATATGACGACATGACCTAAAGGTATGGCTATATTAAATCTAGGTCGAAGTGTGGACCCTCGATACCCTTTCTGAAGTCTTTTTCCGTAGAGTCGATGACATGTCATTGATATTGACTTGCCATCGTAATAGAGCAATTTGCTAAACGGGAATGGGCTTACTGAATGTGACATGGTACAAGTTCTTGAACTTACGAAGAAAGTAATAGGGATTAATGTAATAAAGTTGGTCAAAACATAATACTATTTGCTAAGAATTAACGATCTAATTATACTGGGTGAAATTGATATCATTAGCACCCTTTCAAACTAAGAGTCTATACATCAAACTACTTTTACTATGGGATCAAACAAATCGGAGCAAAAGAAATCTGCTGTTACATACATTTGAGTCGAGTAGGCGTTGCAGTTTAGTACTGAACAGCTGATTATTTTTTGCTCCGATCGGTTAGCTCCCATAGTAAAAGTTGTTCAGTTTGATGGGTAGACTCTTAGTTTAAAAGGATGCTAATGATTTTAATTTCACCCTGTATAACTAAATAAAAAATCACACTGTAGCATAACATAATTCTTTTGTCAAAGCTACGATTATTTTCTGACAAAAGAAATTTCACTTGATCGCAAATAATCTTCTTAATTAAGTTCTCGATTCATTTTGTTAATTATTTTACCGAAAAATTTCTTTCAGAATTAATAGCTTTTATTAAATTGGAGTTCAAAATTATTTCTCATTTCATAATAATATTTGCACAAAAGATTTAAGAAAAAAATTACGATATATTTCGCAATCTACCACCAGGAAAACTTTTAAAATTTTCATCTTAAGGTAAAAAATTCGTATGTTACTATTACTACACAATATTTATTCCGTATCTTATTTAGAACCTTTGTTAAAATTGGTTATAATAGTATTGGTAGCAGATATTTTTATCGGGCATAGGTTTACCACATTGAATTGCTTTCCTTGCATTTCCGCCACTGTAAATCTTGAAAACCAGGATTAACATCGGCGACCATTTACAACACTAGACAATGAAGTCCAGCGAGCCCGAGGGATGACTCTAATCTATCCCCAACTTCCTATTCCCCAACCCAAAATCCTAGTTATTTTAGGCCTTATTTTTATATATCACCGTAAGAAATGAAATAGGCACGGTACCAAAAAAGGTAATTAGTAAGATTAAAAGTTTAACACAAAAAACAAAATGTCAAAGTTCAATTTATATCAATACAATTTCGTTAAAAAAAAACCAGAAAGAACCATTTTTTGTTTATTTTATCAGTTTGAATCGTATCTCTCTTACCTTTCGAAACCAGTTGAAAGTCATTCCTCAAAAACATCACTTGCACAAAACAAAACAATTCAAGTTCATGATTTAAAACACGATCGCGATGTATTACACAGGAGACAAAACACTACAGTCTCCCTCGGTGTCTATTGTGCGACTGCCAACCGAGCCTGCGAGAGACCGGGTAGACGCAGCCCTACATTTATCTAAATGTATCGATGCCACCCCTACATTTTCGCGCCATCTGCTGGAGACAAACTTGAGCATTAGTGGGGTAAAGTTAAAGTTTGTTTTGTAAATTTTATAATTTTCTAATGTGTTATGGAATTTATGGGAGACATTTTCATAAACGGTTTTGGAAATTGGTGTTTGTTTTGCGCCTTTCAGGCGTTGGTCTGTTCATAATTCTGTCCTATAAAAGTTATAAATAATTATTCATTTAGGACTCTATATTTTGGCCTAGATTAAGATGTTTTGTAAAAGGGAACTTCGCTCTTTTTGATAGTAAGAAGACGTTGGTAAAATAATTAATTTTATTTTACGATAACGGGGAGATTATTATATCAGCCGTCGCTGTCCCATTGTTGGGCAAAGGCCTCCCTCCGTTCTCTCCATGCGTCCCGGTTTTGCGCTCCGTTAGGCTAGTTACCTATTCAAGAAGCCATCGATTTCGCCCCGCCACCTTCTTCTAGGTCTGCCTCGAGGCCGATTTTTTTTACTGGGGACCAGTTGGTCCAAAAAATTTTTGAATACCGGAATTTACATTAAAAAATAGTATCAGATGAAATCAGAACATTGCTCTCACTAACTGCACGAAAGAGAATAAAATCACGTTTTAAACTGCATCTGTCACTCTTTGACGTCTATCAACCGCTAGAGATGACACGATGTGACATTATAGTTGAATACGCTATTGCATAGCTGTCCATTGATTGGTACTGGATTGTTATTTCAAATTACTTTCCATTTTAGTTGTGAAATAAAGATTAAATACCTAAAGAAATTAAAATTATTAGCATTATCAGCAGATTTTTTTGCGATTTCTTATTTTGCTCGTGCCTTGGGACTATTTAATCACGAAAAAGGTTGCTAATTGCCGTTTGGAAATTGTTGTAAGGTACGACATTATTACTTATATAAAACTAAGCCAGAACATGACTTAACCAGAATTAAACATGACGAAAACAGAATATGACTGAAACGGTACATGACTCAACCAAAAATGACCACACCAGAATAAAACATGACCAAACGGGACATGACAAAATAACGTCATGACCTCTATTGCACTAACCCTAAAAACGCCGTAACCATAACGTAACGACAACATTTTCTAAGAATTTTAATTTTCGAGGTTACTATTTTATTTATCTACTGTCATTGTAACATTCTACAGCTATTCTTATTTCAGTACGAGTATTTATAAGCCTTTAAATCTACAATCAAATTCAAAACGGTAATTTAATTAAAGATTACAGGCACCATTCACGAATCTCATTTTATATTTACCAACAAAAACGAATACTTGAATACGTTAAGGTCTCATTCTGTGGTCAATTACTTAAAAAATAAACCCTTAAAGGAGTTGTATCTTCAACGAAATCGTTCCCAAGGGTCGGTTACGGCCCTGGATGGTTGTTTAAGGAAAACGCCTTCGTTGGCTGTAACGATCTTTGTGTGAGCCTCATTAATTAATTCCTTGGCCAATCCTGATAAATAAGGGAAGGGTATTTGAACTTAGGACGACCTTTTAGTCCTTTTACTACAGACGTTTTTGTTGGGCTGTTTTTGGGACGTAAGGGATAAGCAGGATTTTGCACAATGTTAGAGTTGATTTTTAATATTAGGGCTATTGAATGGAACGCTATTTTTATTTATGTTGTAGCACCATACACTATGGGCCGTGAAGGGTTAAAAACAATTAGGGCACCGTTTTCTTTGCTAGAACCTTAGAAAATTCTGTATTCTCTAAGGCTGGAACATCAAAATCACACATAATACATGGCAGAAGTCATATTTTTGAATAGTGAAATTCAAAATCATGATTCATAATCACGACTAAATAAATGCAAAAACTTCATAGTGTTTATATTACCAATTCATTCATTTTTTATTCAGGTTATTTTATATTGCTGATTTCAACGTGTTACTTTCAAAAATCGCTCTCAAATATTTTGTACTAAAATATTTATAGAGGAACTGAGTGGAAGGTTCCTCCATTATAAAGGGAAGATCTCAAGTCAGGCTATGTGAAGCCTGTGGAGCGGCCGTGGTTCAACAGTTCTAAGTTGGACAATGTACACTAATCTCTTTGATTATTTCTCTTACGCGATTTATGTCTCGCTCACATTAGATTATGAACCTTATTTGTAGTAGGTTACGAGTTACTTATTCGCGGTGAAAGTTATCTTTTTAAGGAGCATGTTTTCGAGAGCGACGGTATCGCCATCTGTTGGCTTCAATGCTTTAACTTTTGGGTGGTGATGTTGATGTGTGGCAAGTCTCCACATATTAAGTTCATGTTTTCTACTATTTCTGGCTTTCAAACTGTTCCTTTTAATACGAAAAAATCATATTTCAGGATAGATTGTTTTAAAGTAGAAATACATGATTATAATTACGCACAATGTTATCCGAAGAATAGTTAGTCAGGTATGTTAAAAAAAGATATTCTTATAATGTACAATCGCACTTATCGTTATCCGTCGGGCCCTTGTTACTGCCAACGTACCGCGATCTTAGAACCTAGAGGTCTAATACGGAGCGATGGGAAGAGGCCCGACGGAATAACGCTCGTTCCATGGAAATTGGGGAGGTCGCTGGTCTGGGACGCTACCTGTGTAGATACACTGGCACCGTCTCACGTCCATGCGACCTCATCCAATGCGGGTGCGGCGGCGGCTACCGCTGAAAACCTCAAACGGCGCTTATATGTAAACCTCAGCGAGGCTTACATATTTGCACCGTTTGGGGTCGAGACATTGGGTCCGTGGGGCCGTGGCCAGAGGCGCGCCGATTATTTAAAGAATTATCGGCGCGCCTAATCGAGGTCTCCGGTGACCAGAGGGCTGGCAGCTACCTCGGTCAGCGCATCAGCCTGGGCATACAAAGAGGTAACGCTGCCAGCCTCCTGGGCACCTTGCCGCCAAGCGGCGGAAATTTCGAGGAAATTTTTTATTTGTAAGTAGTATTAGTTTTGTTTTTTTGTTTGTTTTTTCTTTAGGTTAATGGTTATGTATATAGTGCTTTAATATAAATAAATACAAGTTAAATAAAAAAAAAACAATCGCACTTCTTCTAATGAGTCTATGGCATGTCCTAAAGTTAAGATTATGTTATGTTGAGAATAATATGAGAAAATAGTTTTGTAGATTTGTTTTGGTGAGACCAAAACCAGACCAGACCAGACTAGTAAGTCTTCATTTTAAAGTTTTCTAAGCAAAGACAATCGGGGCAGACTCAAAATAAATGTGGCAAGAAGTGTAGGGCTGTTACTAGAATATAAAGTATGGTGGGACCAAAAAAGTTAAAAAAAAGTACGAAATTTTTTTCGACATTTACATAACGAATTTCTAACATTTACGGTACAGCTAAATGTTTATCTCAAAACTATGCACTATAATTTGTCCAGATTGTTTTTGTTAAATACGTAAATTCAACGCAGATTATAGTCTATACAATAATCACAATTCAGGGCAAAAGTCTCCTCACAAATCCTTATTTAATATAATATAAAATTCAAAGTACTGGATCGCAATTATAAAGTTTTATATGTACGTTCAAAACTTTTGTGTAACGATACAAAGACTGACAAAACAGGTAGGAAATATTTCCCAATCTGAGCTTCTTTTAATCAAGTATTCATTGCTTATCTTCATAAACGGAAATTCTTCAGAATATTTTTAATATACATCAAAATTTTATGTAATCTCGTGCCGCAAAAACCGCCATTTCAAAGGTAAGTAAACCTTTTCGGGTCGAAAGAAATTGCGTCTCTGAAATGGAACGCAATGATTAAGTAGAAAATAAAAGTAAATTGCTATTCGTATTTATTAAGGTCGGGTTTTGAGCTAAACTTAAGTAGTTGAGTGCTTAAAACAGTCCGTGAGAGAGAAATGGAGAGTGAGAGAGAGCGAGACAGTAAAGATTTAAAAGAAAAGCACTAAACAAGGATTTTACAATCATAAAGGATGCCACTCCTCCTTATTACAAGCATAGAAACAAGAAAATTGGCCATGGCTGTGTCTCCATCGCCGATATTTTTAACATTTTTGTGTCCCTTTCTATCCAATGAGGTGACGTAACGTATGACAGGAGGTACAATTTTTGTTGTTGGATTAGAAAGGGACAAAGTAACGTCGAAAACAACGAAGGGAATTCACGAAAGAAGAACGATTACCGACCACCAAGGAGTATTATCATGTTTCACCGCTTGTTAGGCAGTCTGTATTCCAAGGTATAGACAATACCTATGCCAGCTTCCTGGTACCAAAGCATACTTTGGGCACATAGCTTATTTATAGTAGATAACGAGTTACGTATTCACGGTGAACCTTGTCTATGTATGGAGCATATTTCGGAGAGCGACGGTATCGCCATCTGTTGGCATCTTTTGCTATAACTTGTGGGTGCAGACATTTGTAGCAAGTCCCCACAGACTAAATTCAGGACGAGCTTGATGTAAACAACCAGACATTTAGCAAATATTACATTACGTACCTAGTTATAAAAATGTTACTTCAATTTAAAGGTATATAATTAATGTACAGGTTATTAGTGTATCATCATCATCATCTAAGCCGATGAACGTCCACTGCTGCGGTATAAATTTCGCTATGGAGCCTACCTCAGGAAAAAAAATCAGTAAAATAATGTATAGGACAGCTGATTTTATTTCGCGTTTCCTGATGTCAGCTCTATAGTGAAAGTTGTTCAATTTGATGGTCTGAGTTCACCGTTTCAGTATTTGCTAGGCTTTCAACTAACCCTGTATAATTTTCAATTCCTATGGAATTTATCCCAGGGTTTACATTTATGTAAGACATAGAGGCACATCCTTTTATGACAAAATAAAAGAAAGGCTACAAAAATAAATTAGTCTCGGAACCTAATCCATTAATTTGAAATAGCTTGAAGTGTCCTTCTCCGCCTTTGTACATCATAGGTGACCTAGTCCAAACAAAGGGCATGTTATGTGACCAGACAGTCATCTGCAAATTACATTTTGAATGTTCCTTAGTGGTCTCCAGAGGCACGTACAAAGGACGTTGCTTATAAAGGCGACGATATGGGCAAAATGGTGCCCATTGGTTTCGGAATGGGTTCTAGACGGAAATTCGGATAAAATTAAAAAAATTATTAAATTATCTCACCGATCCCCGCTACTCAATCCGCCGCGTAGCCCCAGCAACGTCCTATGCCGAGGTCCGTATCCTCTGGGTGCCCCTAGGTCGGTTGCTTAAGTTCATTCATTCGACTCGGTAGACCCTTCGTGGTCCCTCCAATAGTCCGCAGTAAAAAGCAGTAGTTGCTCCCTGAGTGTAGCTGTAATAGACACCTCCAAAAAAAATTTAATTCGGATAAATGAATATTCTGCCATTTGATCGTTAAACCGAATATAGCTTTCTGCGTTGTTAATATTTATTTCTAAATACAATGATGTCAAGGTATGTTATGCTATATACGTTTCGGACTATCAAAATTAAACCACATTATATAGATGGAACCCTCCGGTATTATGTATTGTCGCTTGCGAGAAGAGACCCTTCAAAGTGACAAGTGGATAAAGTTTTTATTTTTATTTTTTTTTAACGAAAGGCTATGTGATTACTTGACAAGTCATTTTATTTTGAAATCTGAATTCATGGCGACTAAAAGATATAAATGTGTTTTTTTAGGGAAGGCATATTATCACCACTCGACACGTAATTTCATTATGAAATCCGATAAATATATTTTTTTAGTTATTTAATACAATATAATAGAATATATTTTTATGTTAAATGTGAACCTTGTTACAAATTGTACCCATTTTAATATTATAAGGATACATAATATATATGTTTTATATAAGGTCCTTCTGAAATTCCATCAATTTTCAATACCAACAACGTGACGATGTTGATGTTAGTTCCTTAATTATAGTCCATGAGTTTACGTAAGTACCTAGTCCAAACAAAGGTCATGAAACAACCAGACAGTCATTTGCAAATTACATTTTGCATGTTTCTTAGTAGTCTCTTGGGGCACGTACAGAAAACGTTGCTTATTACGGCGATGATACAAGCAAACGCTGTGTTTTCTGACAAATATGTTCATAATAGACCAGACTAAGATACCGGGACATAATTAATTTTTTTTACGTAGCGTGTTCAATGTCCCACTGCTGGGCAAAGGCCTCCCCTTTTATTCTCCAATCCTCTCTTTTGTGTGCAACTACTAGCCAACTCTCCAAGAAGGCATCCATGTTGTCTCTTTACCTTTTTCTGGGTCTACCTCGACGCCGGCGACCATCCTGGGGAACTGGGGAATGATTTTGGCCCATCTTTCCGAATGCATGCGACAGACATATCCGGCCCAGTCCCACTTCAGCTGAGCTGTCTTTGCGCCCCACGTCGCATCCACTATGCCAGTTCTGGAGCGCAGTTCCGTGTTTCTAACATAATTAATAGCTTTCTTTAAAATTTACTTCTCTAAGACGCTTGAAGAGAACGAAAAGAGGCCTTTGCCTAATAGTTGGACAGCAACGGCTGAAATTTTAGGTTATGGTCAAAGTAAAGTTTAAATGACAACACTATAATAATCATTTAAATTCGTCATGAACATACTTCTTATTCTTCCATACCAAAATAAAATAAAAGAGAAACTGGAATCACTGTGGACGTCCGTTTCTTTGTTTTACCTAGGTAATTTTCCGAAACTGTTGGACGTTGGTTGGACGTAGAAAGTATACATTAATTAATTTTAACACAAGTCTAGGAAAGGACATCCTAATTACAGACCCCAAGTAAAATGATTGTATTCGTTATTACTAGTATTTTTGTTTCTACGATATTTCAATTAACACACTGACCTGTGTAGGGATACATTATCTTTTCTCTCGTCTCATAATGTTTTTGGCACAATCAAAAACTATCTTTCTGGGATTAAGCTCTGCACAGGATTTTGAATTTCCCTAGACATACTTACTCATCGCCTTAAGACCCACAGGTCACGTTCAGCTTAGCGTTAAATCAGTTTTAAACATGAACTATGGCTTGCTTTTCGACTAACAGCGATTTGAAAATAGGTCGCGAAATTAATAAACATATTATTTGAGTAGAAAATATCTTAGGTACCTACGTGACTTCTTAGACTAGCCACACAATTATAATTAATCCGAAGAATAAAAAAATACATAATGATTAATAACATTAAATAAAATGACAAATAAAGGGACTTAAAATTAAAGGAATAGTCACAAGGAATAGTCATAAGAGTTAGTGAATAGGCTTCTGGGTTAGCTCGCTACATCTTCGTCCCCATCTTTGTCCTGAGGACTGGATGGAGGTCAAGAGCAAACCCAATTTTATATTAAAAAAAAAAACTAACCTAAAAATGCTTATAAAATATTAATCTAATCTTCATTATCATCCTACTTTGTTTCAAGTTTAACGAATGCTCATTTAGAAAATCAGTCAGGTACGAAAGAAATTTTTAAGTGCGCGAGTTGCACTTAATACTGATGCTCTCTCTTGTCTTCACCTTCCTAAATTATGTTAGGACTGGCATCGCTACGATCATAGCAGGAGAGGAGCGACTCAAACCAGTAGGAGCTACACTTTCATCAGTAATGTTGACAATGTTTTTTGTAAATAAATCGGAAGAGTCCGAAAAATAACTTGATACAGGATGAAGTGACAGCCTAGCAAATACTAAAACGTTGAACTCAGACCTTCAAACTGAACAACTATCACTATGGAGCCTACCTCAGGAGACGCAAAAAAAAATCAGCTGTCCCTTACATTTGAGTCGAATAGGTACAGCAGTTTTGTATGGGACAGCAGATTTTTTTTCGCGTCTCCTGAGGTAGGCTCCACAGTGAAAGTTGTTCAGTTTGATGGTCTGAATTCACCATTTCAGTATTTGCCAGGCTGCCACTAACACCCTGTATATGAATCTAAATCATAATTTTACGGGCAATTTTTGCCTTGTAATTAATTCAATTGACCGCTTAAGTTCTAAAATTAATGGTTTAGAAGTTGGCAGTAAAGCAATTGCCGATTTCAAAGAATTAATTACGGTTCTGATTATTTTTATGAAATAACCTTTGACGTTTGGGTCGAGATGAAAAACAAACCAAAGCAATTGAAGCCCCTTTAGTTTTTTAATGGTTCCGTAGTCCGAAAAAGAACCTTTATAAGAGTGACGTGAGTAAATACCCCACATTAAGGTGGTTTCAGTCCATACAAAAGTTTGAGGCACAATACGCGTAGACGGAATTTATAAAAGTAATATTTTATACATGGAAAAATAGTTAGGAAAATCTAGTTGCCGCGTAACAAATAACATTTGCAATTTATAAAATAATTACGAAGATATAAAGCTTTGAAATTTTTCATACAAAATTTTAAAAGCTTTATATCTGCGTAATTATATTATAAATTGCAAATGTTATTTGTTACGCGGTATCTATATTTTCTAAAATAATTTTATATATATACAAAGTTTTTTTTTTTTTTTTTTTAATTCAAAAGTTTTTTTTACATTTTAAATTTTTTTGAGGTCTTCCCTTCGAGCAATTCGAGAATGCTCGTATTGGGAATGCCTCGCAACTTCCTTAATTAATTGTAACTCTTAGATTGAGACATGCCAAAATGTTTAACTAGAGTATAAAAAGTTAATTAACAAAAATATATTGGGATAAAAATGAAAATATGCGTGTGAGTGAGTAAGTGTGTGTGTTTGTGTTGTGTGTGGGGTGTGTATGTTGTGTTGTGTGTGGGGTGTGGTGAGTGTGTGTTTGTGAGTGAGTAAGTGTTAGGGTGAGTGTGTGTGTGCCTTGTATATGTAAATACCTCATCCGTGTCTGTCGATCATTTTTAGATAGTATTATATAATAATATATATATACACACATTTACACATATATACACATACATATATATATATATATATATATATATATTTATTATTATTATTTTATTTTATTCTATTCAAAAGAGATTCTACTTCTTCGTATGTTTGTTTTTTCAACCACTGTTTTAGAGTCTTTTTACATGCATATTGTATTTTGGGATATATTTGTAATTTGCGGTTTATAATGTTATAGACGTAGGCTGATTGGGTAGGGTACTGTCGTTCAGCAAAAACAGTGCGAACTGGGGCCGAGTAAGCTACTATGTCATTTCTTCTTTTGTTCTGCACTGCTAGTTTAAAAGGTAATGACTTGTGAAGTTTCATAATCAGATTTAAGACATATAGTTTTCTCACTGATAAAAGATTAGTTAAAGTATACAGAGATTCTGTCGGGAATCTATACGGCTTGAAAAAAGATACTTTTAAGAGGGATCTCTGAGCTCTTTCAAGATCCAGAAATTTGCAAGTGGTAGCTCCACCCCACACCGGAATGCAATATGTTATAACAGACTGTGCCAGGGCCATATAATAAACGTTAGAGGATACTCTACCACGCGGGCTAGTGTAAAATGGTGAAGGCAAGAGCTAAAATAATAATATTCTAGCAAGCTAATGGTCAATTTGCTAAAAAAGATTTTCAATTATGTAAGTAGCTACATTACCGACCTGTGGTGTTATAGTATAAGAAGGACCTTTTAGATACGTAGGTACCTTTTTATACGATGTGGTAGAATGATGTTCTATAGTTAAGTTGCACAAACCCTCAAAAAATCTTAATTGAGACCGAAAATCAAACAAAACAAAAATTTGGCAAGACTTACTGCAACAAAATTCATCCTTTCTGTAAAATAAGGCTATCATCCGTAGCATTGGCTCAGATTGGACTCAATCAATCAATATACTTACAACGATGTATTACAACGATAATATAAGGTCTAACAAAATTAGCTGAAACTATTTTAAGGGTATGCTCAGACCATCAAACTGAACAACTTTCTCTATGGGACTAATATGGAAATCGCGAAAAAAAAATTGATGTTCAATACAAAACTGCAAACACAAATGTATGGGGCAGAAGATTTTTTTTCGAGATTTCAATATTGGTCCCGTAGAGAAAGTTGTTCAGTTTAATGGTATGAGCATACCCTTAAAACAGTTTCACCTAATTTTTTTAGACCTTATATAATCAACTAAATTTGTAAGCTCCTGCTATAGCTAAGTTTTTGAATTAATAATTGTAGCATACTTGCTTTAAAAAAACTCCCAACGCCATCTATTAAGATGAAAACAATACTACGATTAAATTACTACGATAAAATTTTTGAAAACTTGATTTTTGATAGTTGACGACCCGGATGGTGTAATGGTTACCTCGCCGGACTGCCAAACCAGGGTCCTGGGTTCGAAACCCGGTTCGGTCATGGATGTTATAAATGTTTGTGCCGTTGTTGTATGGTTTCTATAATAAAAAGCCTATAGTGCTTGCTTGGAATCATAACAATGTTCCTGTAAGCGTTATTTATTTATTTAATTATTTTTCGAATTCAGCCGGTAAGTAACTATACAATCAAATCTGTAAGACCGAATATCTGAGATGTCTTGAGCGTGAATTAAGTATGGTACTTGCTTCAAAAAAACACCCAACGCCATCTATTAAGATTAAAACAATACTACGATAAAATTATGAACACTAACTTTAGAAAAGGTTAAAAGAAAGAGGATTTTTAGTATTTGCCGACCCGGTTGGTGTAATGGTTACCACGCCGGACTGCCAAACCAGAGTCCTGGGTTCGAGTCTCGGTTCGGTCTTGGATGTTATATGTTTATGCCGTTGTTGTATGGTTTCCACAATAAAAAGCCTTTATTGCTTGTTTGGGATGATTAAAATAATGTTTGTGCCTGTGAGCGTTATTTATTTATTTGTTTAATTATTTTTCTCGCGTTCTCCGCTGGAGAATACGCGTGCCCGGTGTGCGGCCGATCTGCCCACGCCAAGCTGGTGGATACCGGCACTAAACGAAACGTGTCGGATTATAACTGGTTGCTTGAAACCGACTCCGGTACAGTTGCTTTACCCACTGGCTGGCATAGCGCCCCCAGATGTAAGTAGGGCTGTGGCAGGTTCCTCCTCAGAGAGAGCCCAAATGGTGGACGACACACGACATCCCATGCATGGCTTTATTCCTGCGCCGCAAAGGCTGCCAAGCCGACGCAGCTTTATGAAGTGTGTCGACCCCCTGAATACTGGCCCAGCGCAAGCAAGGTGTACTCTATGGCGTCAAAAAGTGTACCTCCCAACTCCATTTGTGTCGCCGTCTGAGAGCCGTTTGTGTCCCGCCTAGACATGACTTGCCTTGGGCGACCTGGAAGTCTTTAAACCGACTTCGAACCCAGGTCGGTCGCAGTAAGGACAACATGGTCAGGTGGGGATACTCGGATGCGCAAAATGTGACTTGCTTGTGTGGAACTCCACAAACGATGGCCCATCTCACATCGTGCCCTGCGTGTCCTTACATCTGCACGCAGGAGGAGCTCATGACCGCTAGCGACGGTGCAGTATCGGTTGCCCGATTCTGGCAAGCTACTATTTAGCGACTTCAGAATTTGAAGTCGACACGATAACGTTTATGCGTGATTGCGCCACAAACATACAACATTACAACCTTACAAACATCGTCACAAACGTTCACGTTTATAATATTAGTGAGATTATTAGTTCTTCTTCGTGATGACATTTTTCATTACTGAAAACAATCAAGTGTACTGGCAGATACAAAATTATTTTTTAAGTATTTTTATCACTGAACGGAACGCGTCGGGGTGCATTATATATATTATATTACTTTATTTTTTATTTATTTAACTTAATATGCTGACACTTTTTTAAGAGGATGATCAGACCATCAAACAGCTTTTTCTATGGGACTAACATCGAAATCGCGAAAAAAAATCTTCTGCCCCATACATTTTTGTAGAGTAGGATTGCAGTTTTGTATGGAACAGTAGATTTTTTTTCGTGATTTCGACTTTGGTCCCATACAGAAAGTTGTTCAGTATGATGGTCTGATCATCCCCTTAAAAAACTGTCTGCATATAAGAAGGACCATATACATCTTGCAATTCGGTCAGATGCGCGCGAAATCGGTGCCGGCCGCATTTTACTGCAACGTCACCGTTTGACGTTTGACAGCAGGGGTCTACCCGGACGAATACTATATACAATGTTCTCTGTTCTTGACCCGGACATTCGAACGTCGCAATTGCATGAAAGTTATCGTTCCAATGTCAACTCTATTACAATGAAGTTCGGACCGGAACCGAAACGGTCGCGTTATATCGAAAATCTAAAGTCCGGGTACATGGCCTGGTCAGCACTCGCTGTCAATTTGCGTGCATTTGAAACAACGGCAACACGTATGCGCCTGGATTCCAGCGAATAATTTCGTCCGGAAGAACGCAGTCGGCTATTGCCGAATGTTACATTAATTTATGTAAAGCTCATATCAAGCGACAGTCCGTAGGGCTGTGGCAGGTTCCTCAGAGAGAGCCCAAATGGTGGACGACATACGACACGGACGGACCGCAGCACGGACTACAAACTTTGAGTCAAGATAACTTTAGAACTAAACATTTAAAAGGAAATCACAGATATTGGCTTCTAGATTGTTTTAAAACCATTAATTTTTTACTTTAATTACTAAATGTTCAAACTAAGCTTCGTTTTGTATGGAGCCCGTAGAAAAATAAATTATCCTCTTAATCGAATCGGGCGCAAAATGCACGGCGGCACATCGCATAGGCGGCATAAAAAACCGATCCTTATTAATTTGTTAGAGTTCGTTCGTTTGTATTTTAGTAATAATTTACGGTATTTCAAAATAGTTTCTTACCTGTCTTATAATTGCTTTAAAATATTAACTATTATCCAGTCTTGCTTAAAATGTGTATTACATCACACTGTGTGATTACACCGTAAATAAAAACATTCCGAATTAAAAATCGAGTTTTAGACATCTTTCGGCTGCTGATTTGAAATCATGATTATATTCTCTTTGTTTGAAATTGGCGTGCAGTTTTTTTTTAAATAATTACTCCTGCTTTGGTTGCACTGTAATTCTACAAAATGTCAAGAAATTTGTAGTTCGAATCTTTTTTTCTTGTGGCCAGTACTAAGGTTTTTTTTGTTATGCAAAGGTTTTCTCCATGGAGTTTGAAAGATTTTATCGCCAAAAAGAAGAACAATGTTACACTAACAACCGGTGCAGTCATCAGCACTGGACAATGATAAAATTTATAATTATTGGTATTTATTTTGTAATTTGTTGTTATTTTCGCTATTTATAAATCAAACAGTCTTCAGAATCAGCTTACTTTATTACAAGTCTTTTAATTTTAATTAGTGTTACTTACTTGAAATTGAAATGGCACCGTACATTGGTTGCACTTGCGGTTATATGTTTATATCTCCGGCTCCCGTCAATGTAGCGAGATAAATTATATACCAGATTTTAAGTCAGATCATAAGCAATCAAACAAAAAAAGTTTCATCAAAATCGGTTCAGTAGTTTTTGCGTGATACTCGTTCAAACAAACAAACAAACAAACAAATAAACAAACAAACAAACACACAAACAAACAGACAGACAAAAAATCCAAAAATTGGTGAAATGGAATCAGGGACACCTAAAAACCATATCGTAACTTTTTTTTTGTTAATATCTTCAATGTACAGACAAACTTCCCGCTACAGTTTTATAATAGTTTAGATTAGACGAGCGTTAACCCGCGACTTGAACAGAGCTCTAGTAATACTGGGGAGGATCGGGGGTTCAATACAAAGTCTCTTTCCGTCCAGTCTATCCTGAGCCGTATCGCGTATAGAGAAGTTTTACGGGTCAAGCTATAGTGGTCGGTATCGAGGATTCCATACAAAGTCTCTTTCCGTCCAGTTTATCCTGAGCTTTGTTATTAGATACAATAAACGACTCACTGCGAATGTAGTAGTAGGTGTTCGTGGTGTGCGTAGGCTAAACGCTCTGGCAGCAATGCTCCTTGATGCTTATGCGCTCCTAATTTTTCTCACGAATTTATCTTGCGTTATTTCAAATTTAATATATTTTCTAAACAGCGAAACGGATATTCGGCACGTCTGCACTCTAGTGAGGTCCGGGGGAAGAAGGAAGTTACTTATATTAATACCGTCTACGCGTATTGTGCGTCAAAGTTTTGTATAAAATTGCAACCGCCTTAACTAAAGCTTCATACAATCGTGCAACGATGTTGCGGCTGTCGGTGTATGCGTGATTTTTGACAGATGGGTTCACCTACACGCCGCCTCCCGTGGAATTTACTCGGCTAGTGGACAATCTATGGACAAGCGTAAAAGTTTTGTCTCCATGGGATATTTACTCATGTGTTTACAGCGTTTTAAAGTTCTAAAGACATGAACATGAACAGAAATGCATGTCATAAAAATACAACAGTATACATTTTGTTTAAATAGGCCCGGTTCAAGGTCAATGTACAGAAAACTTTTCGAGTTATAAAGGTTTCATTAAAATAACTGTATGTATATTGCGGAAACTAATGCACTCGTGTGCTTCGTGGAATTCGGTATTGAAAACGATTACGAATTTAAACAACACGAGCGTTAACCCGCGACTTCGTCCGCACAAATTATATACCAGATTTTAAGTCAGATCATAAGCTATCAAACAAAAAAAGTTTCATCAAAATCGGTTCAGTACTTTTTGCGTGATGCTCGTTTAAACAAACAAACAAACAAACACCCGAACAAACACACAAACAAACAGACAGACAAAAAATCCAAAAATTGGTGAAAAAAATCCAAAGTGATATGGAATCAGGGATACCTAAAAACCATATCGTAACTTATTTTTTGTTAATATCTTCAATGTACAGACACACTTCTGTTACAGCTTTATAATAGTATAGATTAGGTTTAGTTTTTGGGTGGCTATTTAAGTGTTCATTCATCTTGAGTGTCCTCGTGCTTCGAAAGCACGTTTAACAGTTGATCCTGTACCTACAGTTTTGTCAGATGCCGGTGTAACTAACTATTCATAAAGCCTGGTCAGACACCTTGAAAATTCTCTGACAGCAAGTTGACCACTAACTTGCCTCCACCTATCCGCACTGGGCCCCCGTGGTGGAATATGGCCCACTCCCTCTTACCATTATTCACAAGTGGAGGCCTTTGCTCTGCAGTGGGAACTTACAAGCTAAAATCTGTTGTGGGGAAACTGTGCAGGGTGTGATTGTAACGTATGACTACGGAATCCTGAACTATGCTTCCGACACACACTTGACAAGTTATCTGGCATAATATAATAACGAGAGTTTTACGACAAGAGACACTTTATAAATGATTGATTGCCTATCTATCAAACCTGACCTTAGGTTTGATTTTCAAGGTGAACTATAAATCAGTTAGAAAAATTTGAAGATTGGAAATAAATTGTGACAAGACGAAATCAAACCTTTTCATTTTATTTTGATAACCATTGAATAATTATGTATAGAGCAGACAATGCAAAAAAAATCTGTACACTACAATTAGCAGTGCGGAGCGCGCACTGGTAGCGTCACATATGCCATTTGGCCTGTATTTACAAACAATTCAGTCTGGGTACCTCTTGTGTGCCTTAATGTTGATAGCTGAAATTTTGTAGTAGCCTCTCTTCTTCTTCTTCTTATCGTGTCGACTTCAAATTCTGAACAAAGCATCTAAATAGTAGCTTGCCAGAATCGGGCAACCGATACTCTACTAAAACTACCGAGCCTCTATTAAAATTATAGTAGTGAGCATATGATTATGCTTATGCTTGTTTCTCCTATAAACTGCTGCATATCTTCTGCTGCATATAAACGACATGCTTGTGCCCGGTACCTTTGGGTATGCTGACAACAGCACTGTTGCTGACAGAGATCTGTCCGGTGCAGGGGTCAAATTGGATGTTACTCAGTCTTGTCGAGAGGCCATGGTGCAGCGATTAAACTTAGCCCTTGAATCTGTGTCCAACTGGGGTAACGCTAATCGGGTTAGTTTCAACGCAAACAAAACACAGGCGTGCCTTTTCTCCACAAAACGGAGTCCCTTCGCTTTGACTCCGACTTTCCGAAATGTGTCTATACCGATAGCTGATCGCCTGGAGCTCCTTGGCATTAACATATCGTCCGATTTGAATTTCGGGCGGTATATTGAGTCCATGGCAAAAACCGCAGCAAAAAAACTGGGCGTCCTTTCGAAGGTCAGACGGTACTTTACACCGGGACAGCTTCTACAACTTTATCAAGCACAAGTCCAATCGTGTATGGAGTACTGTTGCCATCTCTGGGACGGGTCTGCCCAATACCAGTTGGCCGTGTTGGACTCAATCGATAGGCGTGCCAGGAAGCTCATAGGTGATCCAACCTCGGTGGCGAAGCTGCAAAGTCTTGAGCATCGTCGCAAGGTAGCCTGTCTGTCTGTTTTTTGTAGGATACATTTCGGAGAGTGTGCGACGGAATTACACGATCTAATATCTCCGTCTCCCTTTCATCTGCGAGGGACGAGACGCAGGCTGGGTTTCCACCCTTATGTTGTTGACCTATCAGCAATTCGCACGAAGAAGTTTGCTTCTTCTTTTATAATGCGCACGGCTAAAGAGTGGAACGCACTGCCTGCGGACCTGTTCCCTGAGCAATACAACTTGGGCCTCTTCAAGGCGAGAGTGAATAGGCAATTTTCTAAGTAAGCATGCTACATCTTCGGCCTCATCGTCACTTAACATCAGGTGAGATCGGGGTCAAATGTTTACCTATCAAAGATAAAAAAAAAAAAAAAATACGCATAGTTGACGGCTATTGGACGCTCGCTGTGAGCGCAAAATTATACGCCATTAGTAATTTATAATTTATTATTCTATATGACGATGATTATGTTTTTTATATCTGAATAGCGCGCCTGCACCTTCGTACGCGCAGACCACTGACTTTAAATACTATGACTTTTGATTGAATGAACCGATTGCAAGGAAATAAAGCTTAAATCTTAGTTCAGACTAAGTTTTCTCCAAATCGGTTCAGTAGTTTTTAAGAGTTGCGTGCAAAAATAAAGAGAAACAAATATGAACAGACAAACTGTTTTTTTATATGTAGTCTCCATGCATTCCATTACGCCCCCATATATTTTTGCAAATATCTGTAATGTACAATCCGCACCAAGTTTAAAATTTTATTACCATGATATGTAGATAAAAAAAATGTTGCATTTTCATTCCCCTATTCTCGTACATCAGTCAAGTTAATGTTCATTTGCTATAATAATATTGCCATGAAAGTTTTCGCAGTGATATTTTTTACGAGCCCCTCTGACGGTCCCTATTAAAAGTTGATAACTTGCCTCTATTAGTAAATCACACGTCTAGTAACATTTATAACAAGCTTCGATATTATATGTCGAAAATTATTATTGAGATAAACGGTTGCTTTCTTTTGAGTTATATTTATGTCTAAAAGAGAACCAATCCCAGTTTTTAAGGCCAGGCTACACAGAAGCGGAGCCGGGAGCGGACCGGGAGCGGGATTATTTGTAATGTTCTAGTTTGTATGAACCCTGCCACACATAGATCCGGGCAATGGTCTTGTGTTGTGTGAAGCGGTACCGGGCCGAACGCTGTGACAACAACGCACCGGACCTTGTGTGGCATGCCCCGGAACGCATTCGCTTCCCGCAGTTCCGCCCCTGGGCCGCTTTCCCTCAATCCCGCCTCTGTGTGGCCTGGCCTTTACATTAATGTCAGTACATTGCATTAGTGTAATAAGGGGATTGGTTATTTTTTTGGGTTCAGTATCTAAAAGGTGGCAACGAGACCTTATTCATGCTTACGCTGTTCGTTCTTTCGTTCTAGCTCTAAAGGGCTATACCTTTTGAACCGTAATAGGTAGCTAGTTGAAATTTTCATAAAATATTAGTCATTATCTTGGATTTTCTAACAAATAATAAAAAAACAAAGAGTGAAAATCAAGGGTACTGGAGTACCTTTTTGTATGGATACAAGAAACTTTTTGTTTCAACGTTTCTTGTCTTTGCTCTATTTTTACTTTACGAGCTTGGTGTGAGAATAGAGCATACTTTAAATTAAATCAACGAATAAGAAAAACCAGCCAGTTGTGTGGGGCGTCACGTCAAAAAATCAGGAGAAAAACTAAATTTCTTGGTTGAGCCAAGCAACCACAGGATTTTTTTTTTTGTAAATATTTGATACCGAACCCTCGGTGCACGAGTTTGACTAGCACTTGTACATAATAGGACGTACATAAGTTGTAATTCTGGGGATTAAAATAAACACAGCACCTAAATAGGTTTGTAGCATTTTAAAAAGCTTTGAAAAAAGAATCTTCTTTTTCACTTGGACCTTTTAAGTACGTCTCAAATTTTAGTCGACACACGATCGCCTGGAGACCCTTTTGAATCCATTCCACTCAGACCCAGGCTAAACTAAATATAGTTCATTGAACTTTCTCTATGTTTTTAAAGTCTTTCAGAACCAGAGTTGAACCAATGATTAGTCATAAATTATCGATAAAAGTCTTAGAGTTGTTTTTGAATTGAACCTTATATTTATGAACAGTGAAAACCGCATCAACAACAGTTCAGTAATTTTTCTGTGTAGGTGAAACAGAAAAAAATACTCAAACAATGGGTTTGGGTTCTGAGACATTCCTTACTTTTTTAATTGTATATACATGCTTAAACTCACTACCATATCGGACTCTGCTAGTCTTAGATAAAACCTCTTCGCCAATTTTGTCAGTTTTTTCCCATCCCGAATCATAATTCGCATGGAAAAAAAATAGAAGTAATGGTTTCTGGAATCATCATCATCATATCAGCTGATAGACGTCCACTGCTGGACATAAGCCTCCCCCAAAATGGGGGGATTTGCCATAATCACCGCGCTTGGCAGGCGGGTTGGCGATCGCAGTTGAATTGAATGTGTGTACTCAAGGGATGCTGCTGCCCATCCACCGGTAGATCCCTTAGTCGGCTTTTACGACACCCACGGGAGGAAATGGGATGGTGCTATTCTTAACCGATACCACACGGCAATGTGTTTTTGGAATATCTTTAATAATCTAGTTAAACTTAATTGCTTTGTTAAGTATAACCAAATCTTAGTGACTTTCAAAGTGTTTTGTAGCACATAAACAAACATTTGATTATGATTCACTTGATTGATTTGACGAAATGTTTTATTATCTGTTACAAAACAGTTTGGAAGTCACAAAAGTTTTGGATATATTTCACAAAACCTTTTTTTATGTGTAGTTATATGGCTTATTTTCCACGAGCTGTGCGAGATATCAAGGAAAAACATCCACGAGATATGCCTATATCCATCTATATCACGTCTTTTTTCACGTTCGTTAGCGCGCAAATAGAAAGAGAGCGGAAGCGCGAACACGCTATCGCGGGTTGACGTACTAGCCCCGCTGCTCTCCTGAAATGTCAGCCTAATTTTATCCAAGCCATATCAGTTCATAGGCTCAGTTTTCAGGTTTTATTCAGACTCAAATTCAATCATTCAGCTCGTATCGATACTGATGGAATAGCAAGCTTTAAGAGGAAATGCAGGTGGCATTAAGTCCATAAAAACGTTTTCCTCTGTTTCCTCCCTGCATAATGATAATGACACATAATTAGCAAATATTTTTTTACCATACAATCTATGTTAACTCTGCCATGTCTCTATTTTTTTCACACAATAAGGCAAAACGTATAGACGAAACCAAACTCTGATTTGTATTAATTATTCTTGACAAAAAATATTAAAATCGGTGTAATTTTGGTAGAGGAAACAGGGGAAGGGAATACGAGATTGTGATTTCATCTTTTTTATGTGGGTAAAATCAGTCCGAGCCGCAGCTGTCACTTTTTCACTGGTAGCTCGGTTGCTCGGGAACAGCGCGACAGCCATCGATCTTTTAAAAGCAACGTCATGCAGACCGCATTTCCTCTTAAAAGGTATTGTCAGCTATTGTCAATACAGCCTAAATGACGTAGATGTGAATGAGATTGGTTATACCATGAAACAGAGTTGATACTATCAATGGCTTTGCACATCAATGGTGTACAATAGACTCATCGTATACCCTGGACGCTTCATACAAACGGGTTCGCACTGGGTAGAAGAGGTAAGCACGTGCGATACTGAGTGAGTGTTAATTGAGGCTTTTGACCTATCGCAGGATGTAAAGGATATATCATAGGTGGTACAATTAGTTAGGAAACAAGTAGTTGGGATATACAGAATGTTAGGGTAAACAATTGCATTACTTTAAGGGGTGATTGTACCCACGATACTGAATAACTTTCCAAAAAAAAAAACTCATAGGAAATTGAAAAAAAATGTTTTGGACTTTCCACATTAAATGAAATCAGTTCATTAAATAGCCCAGTCATTTTACGGTTTGAGCCGGGACTAATTAGTAACTGAAATTTTTTTCGAAATATTGAAGAGCCAATTTGAGCCTAGAAATGAACCAAAATTAAAAAAAATTCACGTCAGCAACAGTTCCAACTTTTAAATTTAGCTATTATCTCGTTTATTATTATCTAAAAAACCTGGTGGTCATTTTTTTTTTGCACATATTTAAGGCTTTACCATTATACATACTACAAACATGGTGTGAATATTTTTGTCTACTTAGAAGGTTTTGGAAAATACATTCGAATTTTCTAATAAATACCTCATTTTTTAAATTTCATTGCCTATTTTATTGCTCAAAAATAATTAATATTGTTAAATCTAAGTCAAATGAGTGAATTGGTATTAATATTATCAATTTAAAATCCTTCTGGGACACATAATTTTGATTTCTATGTTGCGCAGCGAATTTTTTTTAAATATGTTTTAAGATAGTCCTTTTGTCACTTAATGGTTCCGATTACAGTTTAAAAGTCCAATTAGTAATTACTTCCTACCCCGCCTAACAAAACTTCGTAAAATGACTGGGTTAGAACGTTTGAATGAAAAATAAAAAAAAAAAATTTGCGAATTTCCTTTTCCCGTTTCTTAGGGAAAGTTGTTCAGTATCATGGGTACAATGACCCCTTAAAGTAATTCAACCGTTTACCCTAACACCCTGTAGAACGTTATGTTTGTCTAAAAAAGTGCAATTATCATCAGTCACTGCAGGCAACAGGTATATCCTCAAGAAGAGTGTATAGGCGTTAGTTCACCACGCGTGCCTATTGCGGATTGGTAAACTTCACATACGCATCAGAATTTCTGTTTCAGCGAACGCAGGTTTCCTTACGATGTTTTCCTTCACCATTTAAGAGCAGTTATTACGTACATAAGATAGAAAAACTCATTGGTACATTGCATGTCGTCCATGCGGATTAGATGCGGATGCGGTGGTAGAGTCAAAAAATGACGAAAAGCTATCTATGTGATATTATTTTGATTTGATTTGATTTGATTACAACCCTGACCTGAAGACTGGTTTCCATGCCTCTCCGCAACGCGCCACCGACGCGACGTTCCGACGAAAAAAGTGCAATGAACGATCAATATTCTAAAACCTTATTATTAGCCCAACGCAATTTGAACATATTGAAATTTAAATCGTGATGGAAATTTTACCTCAAATATGCTGGCAGTGAAATTGGCTGTATGCTTTTGAATTCTATTGAAATACTCTTAAAGTTGACATTAGAAATTTTGTGTGTACATTTCACTAAATTAAGTTATAAAATCATTTACCAGGGTTTGTGCCAAACCTATCACTTCTGCCAATTTATTGGAAGTCAGACTAATTCGAGTTCAATTTAACTTTTTTAAATTCAATATTAGAGAGTTTTCAATCTCCGACATGCAAAATGTATTTGGTTCAATAATTTTACAGTTATAAAATGATCTGCAGTCGAATGCACGTTTAGTGTCTGTAAATTAGACACAATTTTAAATTCTGGCAACTTTTTGATATCTGCAAAGTATATTTTATTCTATTTGTATATTATTACTACTATTTGCAATTATAATTATGCTAAAAGAAAAAAAAGACCTTGCTACAACCCTTCAAACCGTTATAAAGATTGGTTAGTTGAAAGTTTCAGCCCACCCCAAAAATGTTCTCCCAAAAACGTTCGCAAGTAAGTATAAATTTGTTTTTTATTTTTTTTTATCTGTTTCTTTCCACATTTTATTCCAGTGTCAGTTCTAAATTAAAAGGTTTTACGTTTATTTTGTCACATCCAGAACCGTTCTCATCAAAGTACTAGAAACGAATACCTTTATTAACTCTCACGCAAGTAGGTCACGGGTCCATAAAGGCCAATATGTAACGGCTCAAAATATCAACGTCACAAAACCAAAATGGTAATTTTCAGTGATCTAGCTGCCATGAGAGCAACACAAAGCTTTCCTAGTATAATCTGACTGGTTGCCATGGTAACGTTGGACCTGAACTCTAATATCACTGGATTATAGGTGGGAAGCCTGTATGTTAGTGTTTAGCTAACGGGGTAGTGAAAATTAGTGTTGTTACTCGTCGACTATCGATTCATGATATATGGACATGGATAGTTGCGAAGTTTTCATCGACGATGATCTAGATAGAGCGAAGTGGAGATAATAGACAAGGAAAGTAAACCCGTTTAGTAGTTTATAGCCGTGGTGGTCCAGTGGCGAGTAACCTTGCCTGCCGTGCAGGAGGCGATGGTTCGATCCCCGTCCAGGTCGACTCGTACCAATGAGTTTTTCGGAATTTATGTACGATTTGTAACACTACTGGCTTTTTCGGTGAAGGAAAACATCGTGAGGAAACCTGCATGCTTCAATTTCGAGGCATGTATTGTACCTACTGTCCATTACAAGTGGCGACGGGCTCACTCCCCGTCACACTGGACAGAGTTTCGGTACTACTAGTGAAACGTGGATGTTCTGAGGTTTCAGAATATCTCTGACTACCCCCTCGGGGAATATAGTCGTGAGCATATGCTATGCTATGCTAAGTAAACCCTGCTACCCAGCAAGACAGTAGCTAGGAAGATGTTAATGTTGACTCGTCTTTATCAATACTTTATTGATGATCAAGGTATTGATGAGAACTATCGGTACTAAACTACTACCATTATTATTGCCATATACTAAAGTATTTGACAGTATATTGCCATATACTAAAGTATATGGGAATGATATCGATAGTATCTATATTATAATATAGTTTTTGAACGATACGCGGTTATTATTTAATCTAGAATTAAACATCTGGGGAACTCAAATATATCAAAACGCGGTAAGAACCCGTTGAAATGTTTAATTCTGGTATCTATAACATAATTAATTATTGTTAAGATCTGTTTAAGAAATAAATAAATAACGCTAAAATTAAATATATGGTTGGGATCCCAAATGTTGCTAAGCTAGTAGGCTTTTTATTATGAATCCATACAAAATCGACACAACCACGTAACATCTATGACCGGACCGGTATTAGAACCCAGGTGCTTTGATTGGTGGTCTGGGCCCTATTTAATTACTAAACGTGACGATTGACAATGAAAATTCAGAATAGGTACATTGCTGAGAATTCTACCACACATGAAGCACTGCAAGTAAAGCGTCATTCATCATCATCATCATCATCTCAGCCGATGGACGTCCACTGCTGGACATAGGCCTCCCCCAAGGATCGCCATAACGACCGGTCCTGCGCTGCCCTCATCCAACGGGTTCCCGCCGCCTTCACATAATCGTCGGTCCACCGTGTGCGGGGCCTACCCACGCTGCGCTTTCCGGTACGCGGTCGCCACTCGAGAACTTTTCGGCCCCATCGGCCATCGGTTCTGTGAGCAATATGCCCCGCCCACTGCCACTTCAATTTAGCAACTCTTTGGGCTATGTCAGTTACTCTGGTTCTTCTGCGGATCTCTTCATTTCTGATTCGATCTCGCAGGGAAACTCCGAGTGACTTACAGCCTTTTTATGAAGCCTTGAGTGAACGACCACGTCTCTGTTCCATATGTCATCACTGGCAACACACACTGATCGAAGACTTTCGTTTTAAGACACTGCGGTATTTGGGACGTGAAGATACTACGTAGCTTCCCGAACGCTGCCCAACCGAGTTGGATTCGACGGTTGAGCGTTTAGCGTCATTAGTAACCAGCAATGTACTCTGAATTATCATTGTCAATTGTAGCGTTTATTAAATAGGGCCCTGGTGTTGATTGGTGGTGATGGTTTAACACTGGTTAACTATTAATATTATTCGATACAATCGATAATTTTAGCCAATACGCCGCATTAAATGCCTTTCCGTGGTATAACTTTATTTCAAAGTCAGAGATAACCAAACTATCGATAATTTTGACAACGCTATTGAAAACGATACCGTTTTTGTGCCTTTGGGTTCAGGACAAAGCATTGTGGTTTCTTCTAATTGGTACTTGGGTTAGTTGAGTAAAATTAATACCATAATAAATAAAATAATAATAAATAATACAAAAATAAATTATAACCAAGTCTTTAACAGCAATGCAATTCACTAAGCGCAAACATCGTCACAACCTTACATTCGTCGTTAAAACGTCAGCGAGCTTTCAATTTCATGTGTCAAACTCATATAAAATCTCCCACGATCTGAAGGATGCGAGCTCGTCGATGTTTTTGACAGCGATGTGATGCATAGTGAATTGCACTCCTGTACTTCCCAGAGGTCGTCAGAAACTTTACTAGAAACCATGATGAGTCAATCATCTTAATTAATTATCATTATCAGCCAATCATCGTCCACTACTGAACAAAACCTCTTCCAAACCGCATCAAAAATCACAGATTACTAAATACTAACGTAACAAATACTTCACTACCTTAGAAAACATTGAACAATGACATTTTTATATATATCATTTTAAATAATAAAACAATAGAAATAATTATAACATTACGTTTATGCAATTTCATTAAATATTATTTTATTCACCTAATAATTTTTCCTAATTATTATTTATTTACCTACTACCTAACAGTATGCGCAAAAATGTATCAAATGAAACTTGACTCAGCGTTATTACTTCGTACAGCGCACGACGTAAGCGACGTTGCCGTCTAGCGCGAGTGGCAGAAATCAAGCAAGCGGATCGCTTAGGATGCGAAAAAGTGTAGGTGCTTAACTCGGTACATACGGTTGAGTGACGCAGGCCTGACAAAACTCAATCCTCGGCCTTCTTCATTCAGTCTCCCAGCCTCTCACTCATTGCTCTAAACTATTAATGTCAGTAGCCGAATAATTTCGAACTCTATTACAATGAGCATAAAGCAAGCTTATTCATCAGTTCATTACAGAAACAAGAATGGGTCTCAAGAGATAAGTACTAAATGTTTTTGTACGCAAAGTATACTGTGTTTAAACAAAAGAATAACTTTGTTTCGCTAGGGACACAAAACAGATTTTAGTTTGTAAATATAAAATTTTGCCTATTTTCGAATGGGACTTTATGCGAATTAGATTTTGTGAAAAAGACGAGAACCGTTTGAGGCGATCAGTTCAGACATAAACGCTGTTAATGTTACAAGCTTTTACTTTAGAAAATTCAATCCAAATTCAGAATCATCAATAATAATAAAGTCTTTGCGCCAAGAGTTGTCTATCTATGAGTATATATTTGCGTCATGCATTCAGGAATAGGTTCACGATTGGTGCATCCCATCTCATTTAGACAAAACTGCCTCAAAGGGGTCTCTACGTGTTGGACCTATGTCCCCACGCAAGCCTTCCAAAGGTTCGGGCTAAGGCCCGTGAGTAAAACATTTATAGATACTACTCAGTATTTCCGAGTGCTTACAACCCGAATTCCTTTAATCGTGAATAGGCTTCTTCTGGGTGAGCTCGCTACATCTTCGACCCTATCTTCCTCCTGAGGACTAGATTGAGGACAAGAGCAAACCCATACGTAATAAAAAAAAAAAAACATAATAATGTATGTTATATTCTTATCTATAATAACATAAATTGATTTTTCAAGTTAGTATTAAACAAGTGCAACTTGCGATTAGGCGTGACATGCCTTTTTTCAACATGGTTAAAATTTTGAGTATTGTAAATGTATTTTTTTTTTATTTCATTACCATACACAAGGACAACATCGCGACAAAACAATTTAATCACTGACGATTTAACTGTTATTTACCTTTTTTTTTATTATTTCTTCTTTTTCATTTTAACAATATATAATACGAGCGTTAACCCGCGACTTTGTCCGCACAAATTATATACCAGATTTTAAGTCAGATCATAAGCTATCAAACAAAAAAAGTGTCATCAAAATCGGTTCTGTAGTTTTTGCGTGATACTCGTTCAAACAAACAAACAAACACCCAAACAAACAGACAGACGAAAAATCCAAAAATTGGTGAAATGGAATCAGGGACACCTAAAAACCATATCGTAACTTTTTTTGTCAATATCTTCAATGTACAGACAAACTTCCTGTTACAGTTTTATAATAGTACGAGCGTTAACCCGCGACTTTGTCCGCACAAATTATATTCCAGATTTTAAGTCAGATCATAAGCTATCAAACAAAAAAAGTTTCATCAAAATTGGTTCAGTAGTTTTTGCGTGATACTCGTTCAAACAAACAAACAAACACCCAAACAAACACACAAACAAACAGACAGACAAAAAATCCAAAAATTGGTGAAATGGAATTAGGGACACCTAAAAACCATATCGTAACTTTTTTTTTGTATTACAACACAAGACAAACTTCCTGTTACAGTTTTATAATAGTATAGATAGACGAGAACGAATTGTGACGTAACGTTACATTTGCTTCAAATATTTAATGTAAGAAAGTTCTTCTAGTCATAAATTCCGGTCACACGTCAAAGTGATCTTTCCATTTACGCGGGTAATAACAAATCTTTGAAATAAACAGTAATTCGGATCGTAAAACGACAGCCGTTCGTGTATTGAATTCCAAGAAATTCCTCCGAACATCTCGACGGATAACTGATGTTTGCTGCTAACGCTACAAGTACAATAATAACAAAACTTATTTGTCTACGCCGTAGTTACTACGACGTAGCACCTGCTACGAATAACAGCTACGAGAACGGTGGAATTATTTTTCTTGATTGTTGAAAACGAATATAGGAGTAAATGAAATACGAGCTAGAGTAATATTAAAAATTAACATTTTAATTTATGTAAAATATACCTACTTTGAATGAGAAAAATAAACAAAATTATGAATCTTTATTTTATTTAGACAGAATTAAAATGTCTAGACTTTGTTGTGTCTAATGTGTCTGAAACATTATATGAATATTTAACCAATTAAAGTCAGTGCAATTGTTTAAACTCCATAACTTTAAAACTATATCTCTGTGTCTGAGCTTTTTCTGATTTTTGTGAATCACAAATGACTCAAAAGTTTTTTAAAATTAAGCTATTATCTCGTTCTAAAAAACCTGATGATAATCGTTTTTTTTTTTCACATATAAGGCTTTACTATTATACATACTTCAAACATGGTGTAAATATATTTGTCTACTTAGAAGGTTTTGAAAAATACATTGGTATTTTCTACTAAATACCTCATTTTTTAAATTTCAACGTCTATTTTATTACTCAAAAATAATTTATGTTGTTAAATCTAATTAAAATGAGTGCATTGGTATTAATATTATTAATTTAAAAGCCTTCTGGGACACACAATTGTGATTTCTATGTTGCGTAATGATTTTTTTTCATATGTTTTAAGATAGTCTTTTTATCACTAAATGGTGCCCGTTACAGTTTAAAAGTCCAAATAATAATTACTCCCCACCCCTCCTAACAAAACTTCGTAAAATAACTGGGCTAAAAATCGTATTCATGTCCGTCCTTCCATTCGTCCTACCTATAAAGAGGTGTATCTTTTGAATCTGAATAGATAGATGGTTTTTTTTATTACGTATGGGTTGGCTCTTGACCTCAATCAGATGGTTGAAGTTTTCACAGTATATGCATTATTATGGCGCATTTACTACAAATATTTTAAAAATTCAATGTACAATATTAAGAAGGGTCCCCAAAAAACGTGTTTTTTTCAAGGTTTTTCGTTCGTTTTTGCTACATTGTAAAAACGGCAATTCACGCATTAAACAGCAAATAATAAAACCGGTCAAGTGTGTGTCGGGCTCACGCTAAGGGTCCCGGAGAATTTTTTTTATTATTTTGTCTGGTGGTACGGAGCCCTCCGTGTACGAGTCCAACTCACACTTGGCCAGTTTTTACCTCAACCCCTCGTTGAAGACGACACAGAAGGCAATAATTTGTAGTCCTTTCTCACTCGCACTCACTCCGTATCGCACATTCTTACCTCTTCTTGTCAGTGCGAGACCATTTGCATGAAGTGACAGAGACAGAGAAGTGGCCAGAGTATGATAACAATTCATGACCTTAACACTCAGTTGCAGAAACGCAAATTAAAGTTAATCTTCCATTAAATCTCTTGCTGTCTTGGTTGACGGAGTAAAAGCTAGCTAGATATTTAATGAAGGATTAACTCTAATGAGCGTTTCTGCAACTGAGTGTTAAGGTCGTAAAGTTACAAAATTAGCAAATGCAATGTCAATCCAATCATGCAAAAACATCTCACAACAAAAGTAAGTTAGCAAAATCCCAAATAATCAAGGCAGTAAACTCATGAATTTGTCTCTGTGACAAGTTTGGACAAGAACCCGTCGGCTTTCGAACCGACCGCCATATTTGAATTGCAAATGGCCGCCCGCGCCGCTCTGAAAGAAAACAAGACAATTAATTCGGAAACACTCGCTATTGATGTTTAATCAGTTAAGTAGAGGTTGTAATACATTGACTTGCACCTTGTGTTGTCGTGTTAGGTTCCATTTTTGAGGTAAACTTTGCGGTCCATAGTGAAACGGCATGTGTACAAATCGTTAATTTATTTGGTTGCTTGCCTATGGCTAAATGGCGAATAGATTTGGGTTGAGATTAAGATGCCTTTGTATCAATCAATCCTCCGTGGTCTAATGGCTAAGAGCATTGGCTCTCGACACGGAGGTCGTGGGTTCGATTCCCACGGGAGACACCTAGTGAAATGTATCTTTGTGCCTTTTTCCCCAGTTGGTTAGGACATTGCAGGCTGAATCGCCTGATTGTCTGAAAAGAGAAATGATTCCGTGCTTCGGATAGCACGGTAAGCCGGTCCCGGCTACTATCTCTGGTGGTAGTAGTCGTACATAAAAAACACGTCAGAGGCCCTAAGCCGGTCTGAAAAACTCTGACACCAGGGCCCTGCCCTCACGATAAGAAGAAGGAAGTGCAATAAGTGTTGAATTATAGAATATACGGTATTATAAGTTATACGAGTGGCGAGAACCAGGATCAACCGACCATTCACCACACAAGGAAGTAAAGTCCAGCAAGTCCGAAATATGATTTCAATCTTTCTTGGAAGCAACCAAGAATTTAAATAAAGAAGATAGAAGAAGTAATACGATAAATAGTAAGTAAATAGATACTTATTTTATATTATATATTACTTAATAGTAATAAGATACTTATCGGGCTTTCATCCATTGTAAATAGGAGACATCTTTAGGAAAAGAAAGAGTTTTAGAAAGCTAATTCCGACTCCTGTAGTACGTTTTTTCTACACGCGCGAGTAATAGTTCAAATATGTAAGAGTCTGGTTTTATAAATGACGAGCGTTAACCCGCGACTTCGTCCGCACAAATTATATACCAGATTTTAAGTCAGATCATAAGCAATCAAACAAAAAAAGTTTCATCAAAATCGGTTCTGTAGTTTTTGCGTGATACTCGTTCAAACAAACAAAGAAACAAACACCCAAACAAACACACAAACAAACAGACAGACAAAAAATCCAAAAATTGGTGAATGGAATCAGGGACACCTAAAAACCACATCGTAACTTTTTTTTGTTAATATCTTCAATGTACAGAACAACTTCCTGTTACAGTTTTATAATAGTATAGATAGATAACACTAAACTACACTATTTTATATGCATTTAATTACGATAAAACAATACATAGGTGCTATGAGTTTGATGTTTAAACCGAAAGTAAGACTTTAGGTAAAGCGACGACGCTCTTAGGTTAGAGTCAGCATATTCTTATCTGGTAGAGGGATGTTTCAATCCATAACTCGCGCGACGCGCCTTCGCTATATAGAAAAAGACCTCCTCCCTTGCTTTTCAGAAAGCAGCGCTGGCCACGGTTTATATGGAAAAAAGCAGAGTTGCACGCAAGTAGAGAAATCATACTAGAGGATCAGGAATTAAATTCAATTCCATTTTATTCATTATGATATCCGATGAGTAATAATTTACGCATCGGAGTTAATAATTCGATATCCTAGAAAATACGTTATAAGTGAAAAATGTAATCAAGTCCTACAATATGGTAATGGTGGCCGCGAAATTACGTCGTAAAAATAAAATAAACTTATAAAAATGGTTGTTTTAGGTACCGCTAAAGTTCAATCTGTCGTAACATTTGTAACTTTTCTATTTACTCTGATGGTTAAAATCACTCGTCCATTTTGTTAATATTTTAAGCAAATCAAAACTCTGTAATAACAAACTCATTTATTGTTTTATTTCCCTTGTTCATTTAAATTGAACGAATATTCTAGTTGGTACTCTCCAATCATTTTAGCAGTGGTACTTTATATTTATGCGAAAGGTCAAACCAAAATTAATCGTGATCAATCATCAGCCAAATCTCTTCATTACAGATCACAAAAACTAAACGGATTACTTTACTCGCGACAGTAATGATTCAATATATTATGAGGCTGAAAGCCAGTCGAGATATTACGTGTAAATAGTTTACAATGCTTGCGTAGTACTAAAGATTATTCGAACGTTGAGTTCTGATACCACAATGGATATTGAACACATTCAAGCTAACAAAATACTTTCTATCGCGTGGTACTGGTGGTAATGCGAAACTAGGTTTTGTACTCGCCGCGTTGGTTGGCATCTCTGTAGATCTCTATGATCTTCATTCATTTGGAATCTAGGTAAAGCACACGTTAGTAAAATTCAGTTTCATTTCTAGATAATAGAAACCGTGCTCCAATCCACTTTCAAATATTTATGGCACGCCATGTGAAAGGAAAAAGAATAGGCTTATGTTCAGCTGAATGATAAGGTTGATAATGAAGATAATGATGTTCCACTTTCAAAATTCAACCTTTTAACCCATCATCTTAATATTTGCCATGCAGATATCTTTCACAGCGGAGAGCGCATGATGGTGCTCTGATTATGATCTGGTCTATCTAGCGATACCTGGGTCTGCCGACCAGGTGATGCCCGGAAGGCCCTTTTAATCTATTGTTCCTTGAGCGAGGAATTGGATGTACCCAACTGGACTAAGACGTCAGAGAAAAGAGAGAAAAATCTTTGTTGTTGAAGATCAAAACCGACATCGGATCCTTGATTACTATGTATTACTTTATACATAACCTTAGCTTTAGAATCTATACTATTAAAAAACTGTAACAGGAAGTTTGTCTGTACATTGAAGATATTAACAAAAAAAAAGTTACGATATGGTTTTTAGGTATCCCTGATTCCATATCACCAATTTTTGGATTTTTTGTCTGTCTGTTTGTTTGGGTGTTTGTTTGTTTGTTTGTTTGAACGAGTATCACGCAAAAACTACTGAACCGATTTTGATGAAACTTTTTTGTTTGATAGCTTATGATCTGACTTAAAATCTGGTATATAATTTGTGCGGACGAAGTCGCGGGTTAACGCTCGTTAATAATAAAATTGTCAAAAAAAGGGCTTTAAGCTCTTTATATTGAATAAATCATTTTCACTTTAACTCTGAGCCTGCACAGTAAATGCAATGGAGAAAGACACAGATAAATGTTATATCCCGAGAAAAAAAAAACAAGTGAAACCATGGACAAAGTACTTACTTGATAAATCTTTCAACAGCTGTCAGTCTAGGTGCAGTCTTTTATCTTAATAGAATTAAGTCACATCTTGCACTTTATTGGCAATCTTCCAACTCAAGTATGACAATGTTGAGAAAATTTTATTTTTAAATTTATTTTCTCGTCTGTCTTAACCATAAATTCGGTTCGAGTATAAAATGTGTATCTCAAGATTGACATTAGTATTTCTATTTGACGTGCTGCTTTCAGGTCCGTGCGTGCTACTTATACAGGGTGTAAGTGACAGCCTAGCAAATACTGAAACGGTGAACTCACTCCATCAAACTGAACAACTTTCACTATGGAGCCTACCGTAGGAAACACGAAAAAATATCACCTGTAACATACATTTTAGTCAAGTAGGTACAGCAGTTTTGTATGGGATGGTTGATTTTTTTTCGCGTTTCTTGAGGTAGGCTCTGTAGTGACAGTTGTTCAGTTTGATGGTCTGAGTTTACCGTTTCAGTATTTGCTAGGCTGTCACTTACACCCTGTATATTCTGTGGCGCTGTTCTTGATTTTGGATAGATCCTACTATCTAACCAAATATAATGTAAGTTGTAATAAGCGTTGCAATTGAAGAAGAGGTAAATAAATAATTACTACTCGTGTGCAAATATATTATCGTTATTACCTAAGCTAGGTAACTAGGCTTTTTATTATTGAAGCCATACATCAATGGCACAAACGAATTTGTATTCCGAACCTAAGTAGCCTGCCAGCTAGCCTGTGTTAGTCTATACTCGATGGTAACCTAGATCTAGATTTAGTTTTGAAATTAATCTTATGAATCTAAAGGTTTTAATAAAGAAGATCGGAGGATGTGCATTTTATTTCGGTCTCCATCTTGGTGGGACCGTTCCTATATGAAAATTAGCAAAACATGTAGAGAGAAATAAAACTAATAAAAAAGTTTATTGGTTTAACCTGAAGAAGCTGGGGAAAGGTTTTTCTCCGTATGATACCTTTTGAAGTATACTCCTATTTGAGTGAACCTCAAAATCTTTCTCACTCAATCTCCTATAGCATTAAGTATGACGTAGGTTGCTTTTATTTTAAATTAACGATAATTATATATAATATTATGATATTTAAAGAAATCGTAATCACAGACACTATCAGTTCAACCAAGCCAAAGTGGTACCGTAATGACCAAAAAATAAATATATTTCGTAAAAATTACTGGGTCCAAACTAGCAATGATGCTTTATTAGTGTTTACCTTCCCAGCCCCAATATTTTTACAGCTCAATAAACCCCTTGGTAGCTACATTAAATCATCAAAAAGCAACATCCATCATTTAAATATCGAACTTAACATTATTATCGAATCTCGAGTCGAGGCGAATCGGAAAGTAGAATTCGCCCACGCTTTTAATTTGCAATGCAGATTCGGCCGTTTTCAATTTACAATCAACAAAATAAAATTAATTCAATAGGCGCTGTTGAAGAATGTTCCTTCAATTGTTACAAAGAGCTTTATTCGGTCGGCGGATGAATTTATTATATTGTCTGAGGATTTACGTTGTCTATTACCAGGCCTCCGTCATTCAACTATACAGTACCGACACAAGCACCTAAACTATGTAGTACCTATTAAAGTCATTTGTGCCTATACTTTGGCGCATCGAAAGCTATGCGCTTGTTTGATTTCGCCACTCGCGCGTTGTATGGACGAAGAAATAACATCAATTCGTATTAGGTACGCGTGGTGGACCGACGCCCATGCGTAAGGGTATTGTAATCTTTAGTCAGTACATTTCAAAATCCTAGTTAATTTAAGAATTCTTTTTATGGAAAGGATTATTGAAATGAAATAAAAATTGTGGGGACTTGCTACTGATGTCAGCACCCACAAGTTATAGCAAAGATGCCAACAGATGGCGATACCGTCGCTCTCGGAAATATGCTCCATACATAACAATGTTCACCGTGAATACGTAACTCGTAACCAAACAAGGTACACAATCGAATGCAAGACATACATCGCGCAAGAGAAATTATCACAGAGTTTCGATACATATACAAGGTCC
Organism: Agonopterix arenella; assembly: GCA_927399405.1. Lineage (NCBI taxonomy): Eukaryota > Metazoa > Arthropoda > Insecta > Lepidoptera > Depressariidae > Agonopterix > Agonopterix arenella. Next base: position 3,863,650 of record OV656704.1, read on the forward strand.
AACTAAGAACTGTTGAACCACGGCCGGTCCCCAGGCTTCACACATAGCCTGGTAGAAGATCTTCCCTTTTCAATGGAAGAACATTCCCAAGTAGCACCTCCATAAAATAAATGATCAAATCAATTTCGAAGAATCTCATACTTTGAAAGGTTTTTTTTTTATTCGGGCATAGGCCCACCACACGTTTCCACCGCTGTAACTCCTGTAAGCCAGGATCAACAGCGGCGACCATTCATGATACTGGACAATGAAGTCCGGCGAGCCCGGGGGATGACTCTAATCTGTCTTGGAACCCGCAAATAATTTATCAAAGAAGATAGGAGGAGTACGAAAACGAAATATCCGACTTCCCTCCGTTGCAAACGGGAGACAGCAATAAGAAGAAAAAAAAACATGGCTATTAGAGAGCCAATTTCAGAGATCATTTATGGCAGTGTTGAAGACACTACCGCAAAAGCACCAAAAATACAAAATAAAATAAAACAATAGGAACCTAACATTGTACTGAAACTATGACCTATTTTGCTTCCAGTAATAAGTATGGCAAAAACATCTGAAAGCACGGAAGTTATCCCTAGTCGCAACAAGATCCATGTAGTAAGGTACACCAGAAAACGATTTTATTGAGTCAAGCATGGTCTGGCGCTCGGCGTACCAGTAGTCCCAAAGAATATGATGAGCGGTCTGTTCGAACTCGTAACTGTCAACAGAACATTCACATAAAGGTGACGCAACCAATTTAAAATAAAATAGATGGCGGAACCTAACTTTGAAAGGTTAGGTTCCGTCATCCAAAAAATAAGTTAACAATGGAAAACTAGACATAAGATTCTAAGTGGCGTCTAAATTATTCAACACATTTTGTCTGAGTATTGAAATAACTACCCCAAGCCTCGTACCAAGGCTGCCAGTCGGCTATTCGATAAATTGGAAGAATAATTCATTTTTCCACTCGATGGCACATGAAAGAGCACACTGCGTCGCCCCCAGGCTTTTTAGAAACATACGGGTGACTGTCATGAACGCGCACTTCGGTTGTATCATAAACTGACAACTACAAAATAAAAGTTAACTGCATTTAACCAGCTAGAAATCAACAGCTATACGAGATAAGGGGAATATATTGTTATTTATTTAACTACTTCTATTTTTTTTAAATCACTTTTTAAAAAAAATCACAGGAAGACCCACAAATCTGAGATAATCTTGTGAAATTAGATAATATAAATACCATTATATAACTAAACCTAAACTAGACTAAACCGATGGAATATAATTCTTTTACCAGCGCTCAAAATTACGCTTGACTGAGTTCTTATCCAATGCTTGTTCTATGGGCGGGCAAACATCATTCAATAAACAAACAAACAAATATACTTAATAAAACTGCTACTACTTACTTTTTATATTAAACAAGTCCAACTTTAGCTAAACAGAACATAACCGTTTTTCCGTAAGATTTAGTTCACCGACTGTTTCGTACGCAATACAATCCCGTGTGTCACATCACCTCTGTTGATTGTTCTAAAATCACTACCGCGCTTGATACCAATTTTTCGTTTCAACGAATATATTTCAATTCCGTTTTCAAACTAGCCTCGGCGAATGCCGGCGATTTAGTTTTTATGAAGGTTTTTTTCTTTTGCTTTTTAATATCGATAAACATTTGTTTCAATTTATTTAGAAGCCATTGAACCAGTATGTATATGTATTATTGTTGTATTTTATTGAACTTTATTGACTTTTATTCATTACGAGCGTTAACCCGCGACTTCGTCCGCACAAATTATATACCAGATTTTAAGTCAGATCATAAGCTATCAAACAAAAAGAGTTTCATCAAAATCGGTTCAGTAGTTTTTGCGTGATACTCGTTCAAACAAACAAACAAACACACAAACAAACAGACAGACATAAAATCCAAAAATTGGTGAAATGGAACCATATCGTAACTTTTTTTTGTTAATATCTTCAATGTACAGACAAACTTCCTGTTACAGTTTTATAATAGTATAGATACTCGTATTTTTTCATTTGCTAAAATAATCATTTTGTTGAAGCACTCACCTCACCACTCATTCACCTTTTATCATGTATAGTAATTTCAGCATAGTTTTTACACAAATTACAAAACATAATAAAACATTGTGACTAAAAATGCCCCAAGGGGTTAGTAAGAAACATGACGTACTTAGAATGCGCAATGATATCTTCAGGAGGGCTCTCGTATCTGCCAACGTCCCGTGCGTACTTGAGCCGCCTGGTCTCAGCGTGACTTTGGTGCCCTGGCAGAAAGGCAAGTACCTTTTATGGGACGCAACGTGCGTCAGCACTTTCGCCACCAGCTACCTGAGTCGCACGTCGCTGACGCCTGGAGCAGCCGCAGAGCTGGCTGTCATTAGGAAGTGGGACAAGTACTCGGCCATGGTGGCCAATTATCTTTTTGTACATGTCGCCGTTGAGACCACGGGGGTTTGGGCTGCCGAGGCTAAGACATTCGTTGCGGAGGTTGGCTGTCGACTGAGGGAGCAAAATTGTGATCCCGTTCTAGGTAGTTTCTGGTGCAAAAGCTAGCCATAGCAATTCAACGTGGCAACGCTGCTAGCATAATGGGCTCCTTTGCGCCGGGATCGACCAGGGGTGGGTTATTTGACTGAGCTTGTATTTCATTGTTTTGACGAAGCATGTTGCTGATTTAGAATACCCCAAACAGTAAAAAGTCTGACAGCAACATTCACAATTTTTTTATTCAAATATTATCACCAGCATTATCACAGATACAGATAGCGTTATGACGTGATTATTTTGACCTTGGATAAGTTGTATGTCAAGACTGACAGTCGAAGCTACGAAAGCGTAGAAAAAAATTGCAACCAGTACTGGCCTCTAAACCCTATCCATATACATTATACACGCGCGCAGACATATTTTTTTGACGCCACACGCACACCAACCTAAGAAAGTTGGCCCTTTTTTTTATAGGGCAGAAAGGTGAGGCTCGTTTTGATATGCAAATTATAGAATGGTTAAATTTCTTGTAGTACAATTTAATATCTAAGGCAAATTGTTCCTGTTTTAACCGCATGATTTAACTATCACTACCTTATATACATAAAACAGAATGACATAACAACAAATTCCCCAAAACTAAACAAACCCATACCAATTTCTAATTACAATAACAACGCATGCGTTGTTTACAAATCCTAAAATTCAATTTAGACAAAAGCTATGAGTCATTTGTGGCTTCGCGAATGCTTTGTTGCCATTTCATTTATATCTGTACGGCAGAATATAGTGGTGTACTATATAAAATAGCTGTACTTCCGACCGATTATGAAGCCATATTTACATAGTACTAGTTACTAGCCATGCCAGCAATATCCGTGTACTGTTATTATAATTTACTCATTGCTCACACGCTGCTATTATCATTGATACTAATATAATGTGGGTAATATCAAGTGAATCAAAACAATCGTCATATTTCGTTCGTAGGAAATTTTTCCTTTAGCTTTTAGTTTTCTTGTGATCTAATATTTTATAACGGTACGTTATACATAATTGTGTGGATACCTAGTACCGATAATATTACAAAAAACGTTTATATTAATAACACTATCATCATCGTCAATTTGGCCTAGAGGCATCACTGAAGTTAACCTCATCCAACGAATTCTACAATAGATTTCACCTGCATTGGCTCACTCACTGTAATATTCACAAAATATTTTCTTTATATTGGTAAGGATAAAGAAAACTTTAGGTTGATATCCAACACAGCATCTTCCGGTTGAAAGTCGCAACATAAATCGACATGTCATCTACAGTTGTTCTAAGTGAAACATCCCTGACCTTTTATTTCAAGCGAGTTCCTGAGTAAGTCGACTGGTTGGTTAAGTGTATGGTGTAAACAATCCTATAGTTTGTTTTAGTCTCTCTATTATATGGAGCGGGCGTTGTAATTAATTCTCTTTTACGTTATTGTTATAGTTTAGTCAATTAATTGGGTATGGAATATTTGGGGTGATAAAATATTTTTAGGTGTAGAAATTGTTATTGTTCTTTTTGCCTCTTACATAACTTTTGCTTATGAATTTATATTGTAACGAGCGTTAACCCGCGACTTTGTCCGCACAAATTATATACCAGATTTTAAGTCAGATAATAAGCTATCAAACAAAAAAAGTTTCATCAAAATCGGTTCAGTAGTTTTTGCGTGATGCTCGTTCAAACAAACAAACAAACACCCAAACAAACACACAAACAAACAGACAGACAAATAATCCAAAAATTGGTGGAATGGAATCAGGGACACCTAAAAACCATATCGTAACTTTTTTTTTGTTAATTTCTTCAATGTACAGACAAACGTTCTGCTACAGTTTTATAATAGTCTAGATAATTTAGAAGCACTGAAAAGGGAACTCCACCTCCAGCTTGTTTTCTAATCGTATCTCCTCTTCTGCGAAAACATGTTCTGATGCGGAAGTAGCTTCAAAAAAGATCGCATACTGTTTCTATATTGAATAAATTATTTTGACTTTGAATTTCTGAATAATGTTGTACAAAAGAGTAATATTGAAATCGAAGAAAGAAATCTGTCGTTCCAGAATATTTTACCAATAATTATTTTTTCAGATTTTGCGTTTATTTGTTAACATACTGTATAACATCTTACGACAAAGCCCTTTATGTTTGTTCTTCCCGTAATGTATTGAACATTATAAATAACCAAAACAACCTTTATTTCTCTCATGTTAAAGGGAATCCTATCAGAAACTAAAACAATCACAATTCTGTTTAAATTTCAAACAAAACGTGATGTGCTCTATTCAAAATATAAACCTAATTTATATGGTAATAAGCTCAGAAATCGATAGCAGAGTCAATGCCTCAATGTTATTTTGAACAACAATGGATTTCGATGAAGCATATTTCTGGGATACGATGATATTAAAAGGGTTTCCGAGTTATGGTTTTATTCTGGTTACCTCTTTCATACTATGTGGTTTAGTGGTATGTGGTGTATGGTGACCCCATAACTAAAATACCACAGTATAAGAAATATCTAGTACTACATACAGTATGGACACTCCTTGCTCCCCACCATTTTTAATCCTCTGGCCTAGAGGGTTAAGGTGGTTGCAGAGCACAGAGGGGTCAATTTTATACAAAACTTTGACGCACAATACGCGTAGTTATTATATAATTACGAAGATATAAAGCTTTGCAATTTTTCATACAAAATTTTAAAAGCTTCATATCATCGTAATTTTATTATAAACGACCGTTAACCCGCGACTTTGTCCGCACAAATTATATACCAGATTTTAAGTCAGATCACCTAAAAACCATATCGTAACTTTTTTTTTGTTAATATTTTCAATGTACATACAAACTTCCTGTTACAGTTTTATAATAGTATAGAATATAGAACAAAAAAAGTTTCATCAAAATCGGTTCAGTAGTTTTTGCGTGATACTCGTTCAAACAAACAAACAAACACACAAACAAACAAACAGACAAAAAATCCAAAAATTGGTGAAATGGAATCAGGGACACCTAAAAACCATATCGTAACTTTTTTTTGTTAATATCTTCAATGTACAGACGAACTTCCTGTTACAGTTTTATAATAGTATAGATAGACAAGCGTTAACCCGCAACTTCGTCCGCACAAATTATATACCAGATTTTAAGTCAGATCTTAAGCTATGAAACAAAAAAAGTTTCATCGAAATCGGTTCAGTAGTTTTTGCGTGATACTCGTTCAAAAAAACAAACACACAAACAAACACCAAAACAAACACACAAACAAACAGACAGACAAAATCAAAAAACAAATCCAAAAATTGGTGAAATGGAATCAGGGACACCTAAAAACCATATCGTAACATTTTTTTGTTAATATCTTCAATGTACAGACAAACTTCCTGTTACAGTTTTATCATAGTACATTTAGATAGATTGCAAATGTTATTTGTGACGCGGCAACTAGATTTTCTAAACTATTTTTCCATATATAAAATATTACTTTTATTAATTCCGTCTACGCGTATTGCTCGTCAAGCTTTTGTATGGACTGAAACCACCTAAACATTCACACACACTAAACACTTCCTAAAGTGTGGCGAAAAATGTATTATGCGTTATAAATTTGTTTGAAGAAAAAGAAAGTTTGTGTGGATGGATGTTTGTTACTCTTTCACGCAAAAACTACAGAACAGATTTCGATGAAATTTGGCATGCAGATAGATCATGGCCTGGATTAAAACATAGGGTACTTTTATTCGGGTAACGCAGACAAAGTTACGGGCAACAGCTAGTTAAAAATATAACTAGACTTCGTTTGTATGGAACGCACAGAAAAAACTATCTTCATACTTCATACATCTTCACTATCATATCAGCCACCAAACGTCCACTGCTGGACATAAGCCTCCCCCAAAATGGGGGGATTTGCCATAATCGCCACGCTTGGCAGGCGGGTTGGCGATCGCAGTTGGATCGAATCAATGACATCATCACTAAACAAACGAAATTAAAAAAAAATATATATTCGGACATCCATTGTTCGCTTCATTCTTCCTTATTTAATCCCGCCAAATCTGCCACGTGACCCGTCTACGAGAAAATTCCAATTGAACAAATTGACATTTATTACGACGGAAATAAGGGTTTGGTCGCATTTGTGCCGCCGGAGGGACTTTCAAAGGGTTAATTGGTTTATTGTTAACTTTTTGTTTTGACTAATAGCATCGTTATTGCCTTTTTTGGGGAATCTTGTTCTGGAATAAAAGTTCAGTTACGTAGGGGGTTTTATGTTTTTTAATAGTCATTATCATCATCACCTCAGCCGATGGACGTCCACTGCTGGACATATGCCCCCCCTTAAGGATCGCCATAACGACCGGTCCTGCGCTGCGCTCCAACGGGTTCCCGCCGCCTTCACCAGGTCGTCGGTCCACCGTATGAGGGACATACCCACGTTGCGCTTTCCGGTACGCAGTCGCCACTCGAGAACTTTTCGGCCCCATCGGCCATCGGTTCTGCGAGCAATGTGCCCCGCCCACTGCCACTTTAGTTTAATAATTCTTTGGGCTATGTCAGCTACTTTTGCTAAAGGAACACCTTATAAATAAATGTTATTACACGCTGCAAGAGTTTTTTGATGATAGTTATATTTAATTATGTTTTTTATTTTTTAATTTGTGATGATGTTTTATTTTTATTTTTTCCTCTAATTTTTTAATTATATACCTATGTTACTTAAATCTTATTGATTGAATTGAATGGTTTTAATTTATAATTTTAATGATGGAAATGTTTTTTTAAATTGCGTTAATGGTTTTATTCTTCTTTTTTGTAATTTTAATTTGAAAATAATAATATTGAATTGAATAATTTTATTTTTACAATTTTAATAATGTGAATGTATGTATTCCAATTTTGTTTGTTTATTAGATGAATTCAACGTTTAATTTAACATATTAATTTTATTTAACTCAAGATTGCTGTGCCCTAACATGGCTCATAACGTGGTTCATGTTTGATACTTATTATGCCTAGCATTTAAGACCAAAATGTTACAACATGAATAATTATGCAACAAATGATTTCTATTTCTATTTCTTTTTAATAGTGGCTCTATTTTTTTTTAACCTATTTTGTCCCACTGCTGGGCAAAGGTCTCCCCCAAACCCGAACAGAGAGACGTGGAAGTGGGTCTATTAAAAAACATTAAACCCCCTAACCTAACATCATTGCATTTCACATATATTGGAGTCGAGAAGGTACTACAGTTTTGTATAAAACAGTAGATTTTTTTATTTTAATTCGATGTTGGCTTCATAGCGAAAGTTGTTTCGTTTTACGGTAAAAAAAAAAAAAATAAGAACAAAAAAAATTTTTTTTTTTAAAGAAATAGAGAGAATGGTAAATAAACCAGATGATGCAGCCTGCAGAAAGAAAAGAAACGCAGAAGAAAAGATCGTAGATACAATACTCCATCAAAACTATACAGGATGGAACTCTCAGAAAACACAAATGAAATTCCCTGTTTGGTACATTTGGGTCTTGTAGTTTAGTATGTAACAGCCGATTTTTTTTGCGATTTCAAAACGACCCGTATTCATAGTTAATATTTCCTGTACCCCAAGGTTGTCTGGAAGAAATCGCTTTTTAGCGATAAGGCCGCCTTATTTGCACCATAATTATTTTTGTATCCTGCTCTGTGCTGTATTTATGTGTTTGGTGTAAATAAATTATATTTCATTCATTCATATATTTCATTCATTTAAAACTGCTGTCGTAGGGAATTGTCCTGTATACCCTCTTTTCTTACAGCCAGTAGATAGCTAAAATATATTTATAAAAATAACCCTTGAATTGGCAACCGATCTAAATTTATATCTCGAAAACATAACGAACATCAAAACATTTAATAACCATCGCCCATCCAATATCGAAGCGCCACTTGACAAGTGAGGGTGGACCTTGGATGAAACCAAAAGATTATTCTCTTACATTATATTTTTTGTGGTCGGACAATACAGTGTGAAATTAAAATCATAGGCATCTATTTAAACTAATAGTCTACCGATGAAACTGAACAACTTTTACTATGGGAGCAAACCGATCGTAGCCCAAAAAAATCACCTGTTCTAATGTCTACTCGACTCAACTGTATGAAACAGCTGATTTCTTTTTTGCTAATATCGGTTTGCTCCCATACTAAAAGTTGTTCAGTTTGATGGGTACAGACTCTTAGTTTAAAAGGATGCCAATGATTTCTATTTGACCCTGTATACATCTACAAATCGGGATAGTTTTAAAACTGGAACAGGGTGCCTGAGACATCAAACTGAAAAAATTTTCCTATAGGAGAAACTATTGCAATTTTCTATGGAACAGGAGATTTTTTTCTCGTTATTTCAATATTGGAACAATAGTAACAGTTGTTCAGTTTGATGGTCTGAAGCCCCCTGTTCCGGCTTCAAAACGACCTCGATTCTACAGCATCGACATCGACATTCTCTTATAACATTTTCAAATTGCGATTACGAACGAGACGAGTGCTAAGTATGAATGTGAGACTAGGGGGAAAAAAATAGAGAGATTGTATGAAAGATATGATATTTTTTTATTTGCACACCAAAATAAAAAAAATCAACAACAATATGAATAAGAAGGGTACAAAATGCGGCCTTATCACTAACAGTGATTTCTTCCAAACAACCAGTGGATGGAAGAAGTCTTACATGAGATAAATGCTATGGCGGTGTACTAGTTTATACATAATATTATAATTAACACAAAGTATAAATAAATACATACATACTCAGTATAACAAAATAATTGTATATAATAGGTACCTTATAGAAAAGTAGTTTATAAAAATGATCAAAATGTAGGTACCAAACGAAACTTAAGCAAATATTGTCAAACCGTAAGATAGTAGTTTTTCAGCAGTTTTTTAAAGATAGTGAGGTAGCTTGTCTGACAGAAAGTGGCAGTTCATTCCATAGACGGACGGAGTGAACAGAAAAGGATTGGAAAGATGATAAATCATTATCATGTATAAGGTAAGGAGTGAGGGCTGAAATTAGAACTTCTTCCTCTCTTTGGTTTCCTCTCAGGGAAATACTTTTCAATAATTTTTCCATCGAGGCTGGTTCTGACATAATCTAAGACCGCGGTAATACAAATGTCAATCAATGTGAAATGAGCCTTATTTCTATTAAAGTACTCAGTTTAATTTGGTTCGGTGTGCTATGAATAGAACATCTGTTGAATAGTCAAGCAATAATAGAAGAAATTGGAAAAAGATCTTGTATTTTTTTCCGTCTTTTAAATAATGATGACGAAAAAATTTAAAAGATGTGGCCGTCGCGGGAAACTCGGCAGATGTGAAAAATTTCGCTAAATCTCGATAAATCGATAAATAGGTCAAACAATTACAAAGTTATAGCAAAACAAATATTTAAAAAGATAGTATTTTTTATTTCCAAAAAACAAGATTGTCATTGCTGATTTTCAATAATCAGCACAATAGGCTCGGTGCCCCCTTTAGTCGAGTAATCTTTTCACCAACCTCTCAGAAAAAAGGTTTAAAAACTCAATTCAATTTGGAAATTCAATTTCCTATTCCATCGTGAATCTTTCGACCATTAATAGATTCTCTAAACATCCAAATCTTTCAACGAGATATCTTTAAATTCTTATAAAAAATTGCCGACGAAGTTTCCTTAAAATCCTTTTAAAGCATTTTAATTCACGTATTTACTCAGAAAAAATTATATCCGCCTTTTTTTATTGAAGATTAAGTTTCCATTTACTGTGACACGAATGTTCTTTATAAAGTAAAAATTTTAAACAGCTCAATAGATGGCGTGAATCTAAATATTAGCACAGAGTAGGTATTATAAATACTACATATAAAGTCATCGTTCATAGACAATAAAGTATTAAGGTTTTTTGGACTATTTTTTTAATTAAAAATGGCAGTCAGCTCTTCGACGCTGGTAATAACCTGTCCACTCTTTCAGTTTCGCGAGCCACAACATTTGTAGCCTTTCGACGCTTCTTTTGCCCTCTACTTTGCCCATTAGTCTGAAACAGCTGGTATCTCTCATTCCTCAATACTATCTATCTACATATATAAATACTAAATATCTTCAGAATCAGTATAATAAAACATTGGCCCATCTTCCATCACAGACTATTACTTGCAGGCGTTATACGCTGCGAATCGATGCGGAAAAATAATTTCCTTTCACAGCACCGATCGACGTACGGGCAGAACTATAAATAGTGCAAGCTTAACTACGTATTTACATGCTGGTGACAAGCTTTATGGCATATTCAGGCTATTTAATAAACTAGACAGTTCTCTGCTTGAATTTCGAGGCGTGTGTTGTGTTGAACATTAAAAGTGGCGACGCGACGGGCTCTGTATCTGCATAGCGAAATAATAGTAAAGTAGGGCAGCTCAAAGGCCACGACAGGTCAATCGAGAATGATGTGCGGGAGTACGGGGGCATTGAATTCACTTTGCTGATACCCCGCGCAGGTAGGAGTGCGATTTTTAAATCTCATTCGCTGAGCTTAACAGCTAATCATGTCAAAATTACTATGGAGATATGCATCTTACTACTGCTGATTTGATTTACAAAAATCTTATTCCAGGAGTGCGATTTTTGGAAGTCAAATCAGCAGTAAAAAGATGCGTATCTCCATACATTTTCAACTGCTGAGTTCAACGTATGAGATTCAAAAATCGCACTCCAGATCGGGCTAGCACGAGTTTTTCCCGTCTCCAGCACATTGCGCTTGATTGACCTAAGCTGTCGCAGCGACCGCTGCCGCTGTGCTGCCTCACTATTATTGTTATTTCGCTATGGTGTCTGTGTTCGCTTATTACAATCCGAGCACTTTTAGGTCAAATTTCAATATTAGAGCTGCATTTAGATATCTCTGACTACTCATCCTAACAGGGAATATAATCGTGAATACGGTTGTTGAATAACCTTTGAAATGGCGGGTCCATCTAAACACATTTATAAAATTACCGTGTAGATACAGTAATAAGAAATGATACTGTATGGCTCTATATAAATTACGTATCAATTTAATTTAAGGAGTGTACATAATTTGTGAGTCTAAAAGCAAAGCGAAGTTGTTGTATCGAAACGCTTGTCGATTCCACACTTTCTCGATTTGCGCTGGTAAAGGTAAATACTTAATGCCTAGGCAACAGCCAATCTGAATGGTTCTTAGATGAATGATTGATACAAAAACGATGACTAGGCAAACTAGTATTTTGAGTGCTTTTATTTGTGTCTATATAGGAACATGAAAAGGTACTCTAAGGTTCTTTTCATCCAAGGTTGGTTTTGGCACGTCTAGGTTAATTCAAATATCGGGAATAGCTTTTTTTAAAGTCGATGTAAAAGGTATTATATCGAAAAAAAGGACTTAGGCTAAGTAAGTTAAAAACCCAACTATGTACAGTACGGTAGTACTTACCAGATTTATAAGTTCCCCTGATGACTTGAGCGAAAATCAGGATGTCTACTTCAACGTGCCCCGCCCACAGCCACTTTAGTTTAGCATTATTTGGGCTTTCAGTTATTCTGGTTCTTCGGCGGATCTCTTAATTTCTGATTCGATCTCGAAGGGAAACTCCATTGCCCTTTGGGTGACATTCATCCTACCACGTCTCTATTCCACATGTCATCACTGGCAATACACACTGGTTAAAGACTTTCGTTTTGAGATACCGCGATGCGACCGAAAGCCGATGGGGTCTAAGAGTTCTAGAGTGGCGACCGCGTACCGGAAATCGCAGCGTGGGTAGGCCGACCCCAATCAATCAATAAGCCAACTACTCATCGATACTAATCTGACGAGCCCAAACTCGGTGAGTCTATGTTGGCTACAAACGGAGATCCCGTAGTGACCTACCGGGTCCATGATCAGACTCTGAATCACTATTTGTGAGGCAACTACTCATCGAGTCCAATACAACGAGCTCAAACTCGGTGGGTCTATGGTAATTACTGCGGCGTTTCCTGTCACTACCTTCCTGCATTAGATCAGCTTTTGGACACCACAATATTGAATTATCATCAGGTTTATACATGTATGTTAGCGCTAGCTTTACATGTATACCAAATTATTAGTCCATTCCGATAATGAAAACTGGTTCAGAAGCTACTTTCAAGATTTGTACCAAACATACTAACTACCAAACTAATTAATTAATAAACAGGCAAGTTAAGTAGTAAAAACATTATACTAAGTATTTATTGTAATTGTGTTGTAAGCATGACATAGCCCAAAGAATTGCTAAATTAAAGTGGCAGTGGGCGGGCACATTGCTCGCAGAACTGATGGCCGATTGGGCCAAAAAGTTCTCAAGTGGCAACCGCGTACCGAAAAGCGCAGCGTGGGTAGGTTACCCCCACACGGTGGACTGACGATCTGGTGAAGGCGGCGGGAACCCGTTGGATGAGGGCAGCGCAGGACCGGTCGTTATGGCGATCCTTGGGGGAGGCCTATATCCAGCAGTGGACGTCCATCGGCTGAGATGATGATGACGAAGGAAAAAGCACACATGCATTGGTGTAATATATCACAGAAAAAGAGAAATAACAAAAAAAAGTTTGTAATAATAAAACCTTTTAGATCACATTACAGGGCAAAGGCTTTTTAAAAATAGTTGGGAAAAGAAAGTGTCCACCTTACTAACAATAATGGAGTAAACGTTGCGTATGAATATAATTAGAGAGTGTAACTGTTGTTAGTTAGTAGTCTGTTGCTTGTTTGATAAAGAGTTCGTTGCTAGATGTCCGGTCTGCTGGACGCAATATTTTTGAGGCATATACTTGTTAACATTTACGACATACTACATTATATTAGTTCATACTAATACAATATTCCTAGGTTCAATAGTGTATAAACAGCATAGATTATTTTACGACCTTAAACCACAGTTTAAACTTTAGTTACATGAGTAAACACTCCACAGAGACAAAACTTCTAAAGAGCGCAAAAAATAATCATATGACGTACTCGCACGTACATTGTCCACTAGCTAGGACACTGGCCGAACCGGTGTTTCCTCGGGCGGCGGCGTGTAGGTGAACTCGTCGGTGAAAGGTAACGCACACACCGCCGCAACTTGTATCGCGCGATTGTATGAACCTTTGTCTCGGTGGTGTATTTACTAATGTGCTAACAATTCCTTGAGTATTGGATTTATTAATTGTGGGATTGCCATGACTACATAGCTATACTATATGTGACTGCGATATAGAAAAATGCCCCCCCCCCCCCCCCCCCCTTCACATCGTTATAAGTTCGCGGATCGACGATGCGGAAAAATAAATTGCTCTTCAACTTTTAATAGCTCTTTAGGAGCAGAGGTTAGCAATACTGTACATGTGATACATAATTCGTTTTTCACGCCTTATTTTTGGGTTTCGTATGCCCTTTAATTTCTTTTTATGTAGAAAAAGAACTATCCAAGGTCAGAAATCAGAAACTTTATTTGTGTACATAATATAAGGTGTAAAATAAAAATGTTTCTCTAGCTCAATAAAATTGTGCTAACATAATATTTTTTCATCATCAGCTAATTTCTAAGGTTCATCATTTTTTTTTTCTTTCAAATTTTACTTGACTCTAGAAATAAACATTTTAACGGGTTCTTAGCGCGTTTTGTATAGAGTTCCCGATATAACCGCATAACTCTCAAAAACTGTATTACTTGGCTCTAGTTTTTGTAATGCAGATGAGTACCTAACAACATCATTATTTTCGAGTCTTTGAATAATTTGTTAAAAAATTAGTCATTACCATGCCATTACCCAATAAGGTTAAAATTGTTGTATTCGCATTTTTATAAGCTTTCATTTGGTGCACGACAAAACTTGGTTTCTTGTGACTCTCTACTGTCTCCAAAACTATAGGCTTTTTACTTCATTTATTTGGGTCCTTAATTGCTACAACTATCCCAAAATTCAGCGTCTTATATCTAACGGTCTTGACAGACGAACGGACGGTGATTGCGTAAGTGATCCGTTTTATCAATTTTGCTACGGAACACTAAAAATATAGAGACTAATTGAAAAAGTCTGATTTTTTTTGTACGATTTATAAATTTCAGTGAGTAGGCAAGTAAACTGATTTGAGTTTTTTTTTTAATTTTTCAGGATTTTCACATAATATCTGGTTAGTAAGAGGTAGCTTATTTATTTATTTAGCAAAGTTTCTAATGATAAAAGGTTAAACAGTGGTGAGATTATACAATAATATATCGTGAAATTTTAGTTGTTTTAAGCGGCCAGGCAATTCTATATAGAATATCAATTAGGCGAATTAAATTTAAAAATAAGAATAAAAATCAGCCAAGAGCGTGTCGGGCTCGCCCAAAATAGGGTTCCTTAGTCATTGCATGAAAAGCTTTTCCTAACATAGCTTAAATAATTAATGAAGACTATCTTTTACCTTCCTGCTAAATTGTACCAATAATTTTCCTGTTCAATTTAATTATCAGATCAAAGTAAAAAAAGATTGGTTCTGGGAAAAAAAATCTAACCTATAATACTAATCAAATCAAATTGCCTCTCCATCTAACTTAAACTACTTTTCTTGCAGGAAAAAAACAGAAAAGAAACGTTGTTAATTTCGACTGAACCCACTAATTCAGCAAACATGAAACCTTTCAAAATACAGCCCAAATCAAACTCCTACCATTCACAAACACAGCTGAAAAACCCCCAGAGAAAACAAACACAAGAACACGTCAAAAAAGCTACACATTCAGTATGTGACACCAAAACCAATACCGTGGTTGTCTTGCCAGTCGATCCACACGTTTGTTTAGGATGTCAAACGAACCCGCAAATCAAACCGGTGCTGATTTAGTGCTTTTAGTGCATCGATACGTGTACATAAGCTGTAGATAGCAGCTTGGATTACAGTTGACATGTCTGGTTCCTGATAGTGTATTGTTTAACATACATAAGCATACGCCTGCGACTAAATCTCTGAATAGGTAGTCGGAGATCGCAAGCAGTGTTAAAATCCTGTCCAGTGGCCAATAAAGTTCCATCAGTCTTGCCAATTTTTAGGCGTCCGTGTCATCGTCATTGACTATTATTTGTCCCACTGCAGGGCTCAGGCCTACCCCGGATTTATGGGCATTAGTCCACCACTCGTGCCTAATGACTTAACGGACTAGACTTCACATACGCATCAGAATTTCTTCTTCAGCGTATGCAGGTTTCCGCTGGCGTAAACCTACGTTCGGGGAAAAATAAATAGGGAAAGATATCAGCATTCAGTCGTACCCAAAAAAGGTACGTTTTAAAATCAGCTAAATGGCGCTGTTTTGACGGGGTAATAAGATAATAGGGACAATACCTATGCCAGCTTCCTGATGATAGGCCACTTATGACAGCTGTCAAACTCAAACATATTCCTTAGCCAGTTAGCTTTACTTGGAGTCGCGTTGTAGGTCTGCTATTGGTCGTACGTAAATTGCTTGCGCCCTGGCCTACAACGAAAACAGTGTTGTTCTTCTAAAAACAACCGTTGAAGATACCAAATACTTATTACCTTACAACGTGAAACACTTTTGCTGAACATAAATAAGATATTGGCAATCTAATCTATCAAATGGTAAAATCGTGAACACCAGATGGACACCACAATTTTAAAATTAGTATAGAATAGCCTTCCTTGCAACCAAAAGTGAACTTAATGTTAGATAAAAGGTTTACTTTGCATAGTTGACCTAATCAGCTATCACAAGTGGCCTATAGATTCGATGTACTGCGGCGGATAATAGGGGACACCGCAGAATTTGGCAAAAGCAGTAGAATTAGCAGCTGTAGACTGGATTTCGTAATTTTTTGACCCCAAAGTTGTAGTAATTGCCGTTTTCTACCACTTGTATGTTCTCTTTTACCATAAAGCCAGTAGTAGTGCTCACAAATCGCACAAACCGTTGCTTTTTGGCTCTGTCTACCCCTTCGTGAGTATATGCTGCGCTCTTGCAGTCATTATCAGGAGTCTTTTCATCTGTGAAAGATGGTTTAAACAGCGTTGAGGATGCACTTAAGCTCGTGGCCATAAAAGCTCGATAAGAGAGCGGTACTAGTAAAAGAATAATGTAACTTCAGATGCGTTCTTTTATTTAATGAAAATGTTTGCGACAGCATTATTGTATATTTTTGTTATAGTATAGAATCATAGTTTTGTCCATTTTACTTTATTTATGTTCGAATTTTATCTTAGTAACTCAACAAAGATAATTTTATTATGTTGTTTTTTTATTTTAATCTAGTAACATAGATAAGTTTTATAGGTTTACATAGTTATAGGTATTTTTCAATAAACATTCACTTTTCGGCTAGGCTACGTTTTATATTATATTTAAAGTTAGTTCTTAGCGAGTTTAATTTTTTAAACCTTATTGCACTGAATAGGTGGAGCAAAGATCCTATCCAACAAATTAAGATTAGTTTAGGCACTCATCGAGAATCTAGAAAAAAAAAATTTTGACAAAAAATTAAAACCGCCTTAAAAAAAACTAAAGAGTTAAAAAATAATATTGCAGCCGATGACTTTTTCGTTCGCATCATCAGAACAATAATTCGTTTTATAGAAGTCGGTGTCAAGCCAAGCCAAAAAAAATTTCGTAAGTCTAGGATAGATTGCCTGACATGTAGTTCTGACACTTTGATTCTACATTTGGCATAGTAAATATTAATTTATAGTGATGAAACTTTTATAGATAGCAAGGAAATATTTAGTAGAGCTAAACAAGATATCTAGGTCATGGATAGAGTACCTAAGTCAAACAGGGCATAGCATAGTTTGACACCGTATAGTAAAATTTTATTGATTTGTCCGCATTAACTGTGTAAAGGTTGCTAGAATTTATTTACTACCTTATGGTTTATGCAGAGTATAAGTGACAGCAAAGCAAATACTGAAACGATGAACTCAGGCCATCAAACTGAACAACTTTCACCCAGTATATTTCATTCATTCATTCATTCAAGGAGCCTACCTCAGAAAACGCGAAAAAAATCAGCTGTTCTATACAAAACTGCTGTACCTAGCCGACGGAAATGTATAGGAAAGCTAATTTTTTCCGCGTTTCCTGAGGTAGGCTTCATAATGAAAGATGTTCAGTTTGATGATCTGAGTTCAACGTTTTAGTATTTGCTACGCTGTCACTAACACCCTGTATACATATATCAAAATGTGTGGATTTACATATAGTTTCATAATCATCAGTCAACTACGAGACGAGTAACATAGTTTACATGCGATAAAGCAATTACTGATATAATTGTAGTGAAAATTAAAACGTGACAAACAATATAGGTACACGCAGCTGTCCCTAAGGTATTGCTCTCGAGCTACTATAGTAAACGCAAAACGGCGTAAAAGCAATCTAGTCTAGGAAAAATACGGTTTGATATTGCATTAAATACACTTTAGTAAATTGGGTTTGAACTAAATTACTGTTAGTTTATAACACTTTTGTCGAGATTTGGTGGTTATATAGGCTGAGGACCCTGAGAAACACCTTAAAATCGATATAAATGTGCAAAGGGCAAACTTATTTCTAAAGATATTTCTTCCAGCATACTAGCAAAAGAGACAGTTAATTAACCCCATATAAATTTATTGTGTACAAACAAACTGTAAATAATTAAGTTTTGAGGTTATAATTTTTGAATAATTACAAAATATTAAATATCTACTCAAATTTAGGATATTAACCGTTGATTATTATTGCTATAAGTAAAACGTATTGAACGCCGTCGTCCTGTACAAAATCACCAGTTTTCCATTTTTTGTCCATACCTAAATTTAATGTTTTGTAAATTTCTTAATTATTCCATTATACACTGGGATTATTGAGAATTTATGTTTTTCAGGTATGTATCTACTAATATTTCAAACTAACACCTAAAGTGCAATTAATGCAATCTACTCCATACAAAAATCCGTAGATTTCCCCGACTAATCAGTCAGCGAAGAAGACAGAAGAAACCTCTTTCATTTGAAGACCCCTACTCATGCTCTCCTGCTCTTACAATTACAAGTCACCTGCTGCTCTCTCCGACCTGCGTTCAGTCTCACAGTACTGCCGTAATCAGGGCGTTGGTCCGGCGATAGTCTCATTTCGTCTAAGTGTGCGACGCCATAGGACATCAAAGGCAACCAAACCACAGAAACGTTTATTTATTTATCATCATCTTTATCATCAGGTATTTCGTACAAACGTTTTTCCAGCTTATGAACGTATTACCGACTGCTCTTAAATGGTGTAGGAAAACATCATGAGGAAACCCGCTTACGCTGAAGAAGAAATTCAGATGCGTATGGTGTATTAAACCAATTCGCATTAGGCATGCATGGTGTACTAACGCCCGCACACCCTCTATATGCGAGGTAGGCCTGCGCCCCACAGTGGGACGTATATAGGCTGATTATAATGATGATGAGTATTAAGAACTCTAAAACACCTTAACTAAAATAAAACATTGTTTTCTGCAAAATTTGTTTCTGACGTCAAACAAAAAACTAAAGTAAAGTTACATTCGTCACAAAAGAAATCGTCCTTTGTTCATATCTTTAGAAAATACGAAAAAAATAAGAGCATAACAATTAAGAGATGAAAAACTACGGGAAAAAAATCTTGTTGGAGAAGAGACAACGTTAATATAATTCATTTTGAGAACGAAGTCTCGCGAATCGAGCTATTTCGTTTCTTATTTCGTAGCCTCAACAGTGATATCATGAGGCTCTTATGGGAGACGAATAATAGAAAATATTATTTTTCTATTCCATGAAAGACGAGCCCGCGGCAAAACCACAGAGTAAATAGAAGCTTATTCAATATCTAGTAGGTTTGCGAATATCTATGGGGGTCTCTTAACGGGATTTATTTAAGGGGTTGTCTGTTATTTGTTTGTTCAAAATATTCTATAAAAAAAAAGATATGATAAAAAGAAAATTTTCCTTTCATAACAAACACAAGCATCGTAGTATGCCAGTGTGATATAGCGCTATTACGCTTTCGCTCTCTTTCTATTTACAAGCGAACGAACGAGATAAAACGCGTGATATCGCCGTATCACATGCAACATGCTAGCCCAGCAAATATATATATTAGTACGAGCGTTAACCCGCAACTTTGTCCGCACAAATTATATACCAGATTTTAAGTCTAATAATAAGCTATCAAACAAAAAAAGTTTCATCAAAATCGGTTCAGTAGTTTTTGCGTGATGCTCGTTCAAATAAACAAGCAAACAAACACACAAATACACAAGCAAACAAACAAATAGACAGACAGACAAGCAATCTAAAAATTGGTGATATGGAATCAGGGATACCTAAAAACCATATCGTAACTTTTTTTTGTTAATATCTTCAATGTACAGACAAACTTCCTGTCTCAGTTTTATAATAGTTTAGACAAACAAACACACAAACAAACAAACAAACAGACTGACAAAAAATCCAAAAATTGGTGATATGGAATCAGGGATACCTAAAAACCATATCGTAACTTTTTTTTTAAATATTTTCAATGAACAGACAAACTTCCTGTTACAGTTTTATAATAGTTTAGATATGTATTATTTTTAAAGATTATATTTTTTTTTATATTTACAAATATATAAATTTAGGAATAATCTTTCTCTTGGACATTGTTTATTCTTTTCTGTACGTCTTTTATTTTTATTGTTATTAGTACGCAACAGTTTTGAAAACTTTTCATTTTATCTACTTGAATTCACGGACGATGTCGAAAATAAACTGTCTGAAACAAAGTAGGACAGCGGAATAAAAGTGCATAAATGAGTCGTTTGGATTAAGAGAAAAGACTTGTTTTTCTTTTAACATTTTCTTTAAATTAACTCAGTGGAAATAAATAGATTCCTTTTCGTTGTATTTTTCATTAGTTAAGAAAAAAGTCATTTTGTTTATTTTAATTTGTTATTGACTTGTTAATATGTTTGGTCCATTCATATTTTACTAATAATGCATTGACAAGGTAAGCTAAGTTATGCGATTTATAACAATAGATTTTCATCAATTTTGTACTTTACAATTCGATACCATGGTAAACTTTTAATCTATCCGGGGATTGAAGTTAGCAAGCAAGAAAAAAAAGATAGATGTCACAACGTTGTCAAATATATTTATTTCAAATGTGTTTGAAATGAAATACTCTTGTTCCATAATACAAACTTCGCCTTAACAAAGTGTTAACTCAATTCATATGACACTACAATATACTCAACGATAGAACCCCTCCAACTCACCTAGTACTCTTTATTTCATTATATTTTATTAGAAAACGTCATGATATTTTTCGCTCGCACGAGATTTATTTAGTCCATATTGAAGAAATTATGTGCTGTTGAACACAGCTGTTGAACTAAATGAAGCGCATTTATTTTTATAAGTTTGAAAATCGGCTACCACGGTTTAAAATAATGTTGGAATTATGACTCTTCGTTTTAGGTCTATTTAAAAGTAAGTTTACCCCTACTGCCTACAAAGTTAAATTAAATTAAATTAAAAAATATTTATTTGTCTCTTATTTATACAAAAGTATATAATAAATATAGCACGGTTTTAAAAATAACAGAGACAAAATGGTAAAGGACTCAGTATAACAGACGGGGTTGCCGACTGCCACTGCTATTCTGTCCCTCCCTTAAACATAATAAATAAATAAATAATATATTCTTAATAACTACAAACAAACATTCAATATTGACATTTTAGAACAATAAAAATTTAAATTTAAAACACATGAAAAATATATACAATTACAGTTTTATTTGTAGGCATTTAGGTCGATAACTCGTTTATCGAATGATTATAATTTAAAAATGATAGCAAATAAAGGGTTGTAGTATAGTCAGCGTAATATTTAAAGGGTGATTGTAGTTGTGATAGGTACTGGATAACTTTCCCCTTGTTACTTTAAATTTTTCTAACTTTTCATACAAATCAGCTGATAGGATTTAGTAGGTATGTCAGATCCCAAATTTTTCTTGAGGCATAGATTTTCCTTTAGGAAAATCCGTTGCGTAGTTTTAAAGATCTAAGCATATATAGGGACAGACAGCGGGAAGCGACTTTGTTTTATACTAATGTAGTGATCACTAGATGATGGCGATTATTTAATTAATGATTATCACAAAGTGTCATCTATTAGATAGTAAAGGGATGTGAGTAAAAACCTATAATTACCAAGGTTTCAAACCACTTTATAGACCTTGGTTTCAAAATGTAAAGGTTGCGCCACAAAAAATGGGAACGACTTTAAAATACGATATTATGGGTATAAGATAATATTTTTTCTGAAGTGAGCACTATGCCTGTACACACATCATATAATCTCTTTGTCTCTGATCTTCTGGAAGAAATATCTGCTAATGCTGTATCCATCTTTATTTGCATTGTGTACAATAAATTGGTAAAATAAATCAAACTTAAAATATTTTATTATGTTAATACACAACAAATTGTCTGTTTTTTGCAATTGTCTAGCATAAATAGTACTTAAGGATGGAAAGATACTGACTCCTGGACTTCATTAAATTTATATTTTGTGAGTCCATAATTCGAACTTGTAAACATAATTTTTGCAAAAAAAAAATATGTTTATCTGAGGTTTTCTTTGACTACTTATATACGGACTATAGCCCAGTCCTTTTACGGTTTGAGCCGGGACTAATAAATAATTGATTTTTTTTCGGTATAATATTGAAGAGCCAATTTGAGCCTAGAAATGTACCGAAATTAAAAAAAAATCACGTTACCAATTTTAATATTTAGTTATTATCTCGTTCTAAAAAATCTTTTTTTAAATTTCAATGCCTATTTTATTGCTCAAAAATAATTTATATATTTGACTTAGATTTATAATTAATAATTTATAAATTTAAGTCAAAGGAGTGCATTGGTATTAATATTATTAATTTAAAAGCCTTCTGAGACACACAATTTGATTTCTATGTTGCGTAGCGAATTTTTTTTAAATATGTTTTAACACTAAGTTTTTGTCACTAAATGGTGCCGGTGACAGTTTAAAAGTCCAATTAATAATTATTCCCTACCCCGCCTAACAAAATTCCGTAAAATGACTGGGCTACTAGTTACGCTTGATATTCAATTAACAAACATTTCTGCCACTTTTTGCGGGGGGCGAGGTAATATGAAATCCGCAACTTTGGTTTTTATTCCCCATAACTTTAGATTCTAATTTTGAATGTTAAAAATCATGAAAAATTTTCTCGTTTAAACTCCAAACGTCACAAGTTCGTAGTTATTGTTTCTCGTTTTGTTCGCTGTCTCGTTTAGTGATAAGGTATAAAATTGAATGTTAATTCACAAGATCAATTCGCACATCTAGTTCTATAAAGTCATATAAATATCATTTTCTAAATTTTACAGTAGAGCACTTTAAAGATTGAAGGCGCGTAACTTTTTTAACTAGAGCTATAATGGCAGTGGCGCTATCTAACGCACATATTGTTGAATTTAAAAAAATATCTTTAAGCACTCAATGCGTTTACATAAAAGGAATGTTATGGCATTGATAACTCAATTTTGTTTTTTTTACATATATGACTTTTAAGAACTAGATGTGCGAATTGTTCTTATACCGTGGCAGAGGGGAAATGCTACCGTAAGGCCAGTCCTTATAATAAATAGTCAAAGGAGGTTTTACCTGTTTATTCGAAAGTACAAAAACAAGTGAACTAAAAACCAAGACAAAGTCTGGATTTCATTACCTTAGTAGGTATATCATAAATAGCAGCACCGCATCAAAAGCAGTAAATTCAAATATTTGAACACAGACACAAATGTTTAGATTCGTTTGATGTCCTAAGCAAATAGTACGGTCCTAGTGATCAAATGTACACGTGTACAGTCAGCTAAGTTTTATTTTTGCACATGGGGTTGTGGGCATGAAAGGGCTTATACGATCAGACCAAGATTGTATATGTAGAGCATCAAAATCTGTAACCGTTTAGAGTAATAATGTTCTGTGGTTACTTTTAATCAATCAATCAATCAATTATACTTTATACTTTCGTGAGTTCTCAAGCTGTTTAGACGATATTCGTTTCAGACCTGCAACACACATACGGAATTCCGAAACAGGATTGTGATTTTGTAAAGGATTTGGTACCTCTGGAATTATGAAGGGGAAAAATCCATACGAAATCGCAATCCTATATTCAGGAATATTCAGAATTCCGTATGTATGTGGCGGACCTTAGAGAACACGTTTCATCTAACTACCTACTACCTCACTGTTCAGGGCGGCAGTGTCCAGGGTCCGAATAGCCCTATTGATAGTAAACCTCTGATAGGAGATGGCACCACAAGAAGAAGATGGGACCAATATCGAAATCGCGAAAAAAATCTGCAGTCCCATACATTTTGGTCGAATTGAATTGCAATTTTTTTTGCAATCGAAGAGAAATTTGTTCAGTATGATGGTCTGATCAATCCTCTTAAAAATCGTCTCCATATTATTAAGATGGATCCTATACAGGATGAAATTGATATCATTGGCATCCTTTTAAACTAAGGTTGTACCCATCAAACTGAACAACTTTTACTAAGGGAGCAAAGCTATCGTAGCAAATGTTGTTCAGTTTGATGGTTAGACTCTAATTTTAAAAGGATGTTAATGATATAAATTTCATCCTGTGTCGTTGTGGTACCTAATAAACTATTAAACTAAATGATGCTCTCTGTACTAGTTTCTCATGTGAAACAATATTGGGGGAGCCGTTGTGGTTGTAGGTATATAAAGTTGACAGTTGTTATTTATATTGCTTTACTATTTATTGGATTATATTTGAAATATACAATATTCTATTGAGTAATCAATCAATTTCTTCTTCAGCTTATGCAGGTTTCCTCACGATGTTTTCCATCACCGTTTAAGAGCAGTCGTTACTACGTATAGTAATAATTATAGTACTCTGTAATATACAAACAGGGTGTAAAATTAAACGGGACACTTACTTAAAGGGTCCCTCCTCTACTCTATCATATTTAATCCATTGACTCCTCCCTACCTCAAAGAGCGCGAGAGCGATGATAGCCCATACGGAAGAGAGCTAGCGCCTCAATCCTGAGGACGCGCTTCGATTCCTGGCCTGTACCACTAAGTGCTTCGGAATTTATGTACGGTTGTATTTATCATTTACTAACTCGGCGGTGAAGGAAAACATCGTGAGGAAACCTGCATTCCCGAGGATGAAAAGAAAATACCATAAGTTCGGAGGTATGCGTAAAATATGGGTGAGCTTGGGGCGAACATAAAGGACCAGCGCTGGTCTCCGTGTTACATAACGACCCTTGCTTGCAATAGCCCAACCAAAAATAATAATAATACCTCAAAGAACGCTTCATCTTTAGCTCCCTTACTACTGGCCGTCCCTTACGTTCCTCTAAGAATCTCTCTCAATATCCCATCCCACTCTTCCGACTTCTACACCCATTCCTTCACAGTTCAAGCTTCTCGACTTTGGAACTTGTTGCCAGAGTCGATCAGCCATTTTCCTTTTGTGGATGTTTTTAAATCGAAAGTCAAAGCACACTTCCTGGACCTCTGTTCCTGATTTTTCCTTTCCCTCCTATTTTTCTATCTAAATTAATCCGGTACGTGTAGGTATGTTTATGTTTTGTTGTAGCATGTATGATATATATTATTTATTATTAATATATATATATTATTTATCTATGTACTTACCTTAATTATTTGTATTTATTTATTTTATTTATTTAACACTTTATTGTACACATAACAAAGGGCGAGCTTATCTCTAAAGAGATCTCTTCCAGCAAACCCAGCAAATATGTATGTATTTATGTATTTGTTGTATTCACTTCTTTTTCATCAATAATTTTGCTTTTTAATAACACCGACCCGTTCTTTGTTATATTTCCTCTACCCTAAGGTTGTCTGGAAGAAATCGCTTTTTAGCGATAAGACCGCCTTATTTGTACCATATTCAGTTTGTTTCCTATTTTCTTTTGGTGTAAATAAAGTATATTACATTCATTAAAGGGGTGCTTCAGACCATCAAACTGAACAACTTTCTCTATGGGACCAACACCGAAATCGCGAAAAAAAATCAGCTGTAACATAAAAGCTCGAAATTTAGTATGGAACATCAATTTTTTTTTCGCTATTTCGATATTGGTCCCATAGTGAACCTTGTACTGTTTGATGATCTAAACCACCCCGGTAAATGTTTATTTGTATTTTGTCACACCTTGTATAAGTTAGAAAAAGTCATTGATATAATTCGGGCATATCGTTCGTGCGGATTCGAACCAGGACCTCAAGATTAAGTTCACAGCTCTCAGCAACGCGCCACCGACGCTCCGAAACGATTTACCGGTAATTATTAATACCAACTATATTTATTACATTGACCGTTACATAACCTATTATAATAATTTATTATAATGGACAAATATCAAACTACGAAACGTAATATCTAACTCGCCCGAGGGATTGGCGATCATGTTTTCTGGCAAACCATACTACAGTTATTAGATACATTAATAAATTGTTACTATATAGGATGTTTCTTTTATTCACTATACACTCGACATCAATGAAAACGGGTCACCACGGGTCACCAACAACATAAACCTTAAATCTCGGAAACTAAGAATGATATCTTATTCAAATAAAAATTATTTATAGACAATTCAATACTACTACTTAAATTTATAAAATTTCTGGTTGCTATAAAGTAAATGCCAATAAAAAAGGCTAAAACCTAAATACAGTATTTTTTGAAAATTTAATTTTTAGTGTTTAACATGTGTCAATTTTATCACTCACATACACTAAAATATGGAGAAATGTTATAACTGTGATAAAAAATGGTTATTTCCAATTTTTGGTTTGCGATAGAATTGATTCATTTGTATTTATGTATTTTAATTAAGTCAAACAAATGAAAACTAAAAATGTTAGTAATTAATTTAAGAAGCATTAAATAGTCTATGAAATACTTTTTATTTGAATAAGCTATCATTCCTAGTTCACGAGATATTAAGGAATGATGGTGACCCGTTTTTATTCCTCTCGAGTGTAATCATCATATAAGCCGACAGACGTCCACTGCTGGACATAAGCCTCCCCCAAAATGGGGGGATTTGCCATAATCGCCACGCTTGGCAGGCGGATTGGCGATCGCAGTTGGATTGAATGTGTGTACTCAGAGGATGCTGCTGCCCATCCTCCGGTAGATCCCTTAGTCGCCTTTTACGACACCCACAAGAGGAAATGGGATGATGCTATTCTTAGCCGACACCACACGAGTTAATATCACAACATAATAGGATAATTCTTAATATGCTAACACTTTTTAAGGGTATGATCAGAACGTCAAACTAAACAACGTTCTCTTGGCACCAACGTCGAAATCGCGGGAGAAAAATCAGCTGTTCCATACAAAGCTGCAAACCTTCTAATGTCAAATGTATGGGACAGCTGATTATTTTTTCGCGATTTCTATGTTGGTCCCATAGAAAAAGTTGATCAGTCTGACGGTCCGATCATCCCCTTTAAAAAGTGTCAGCACATATTCTTAGGATACTTACCTCCATGCACTTAAACATAAATTCTGGCATGTTTTTCTAAATAGTATTATTGTAAATTAACTGTAGCACTTGCTGTATCTTTATCAACATATTAGGATTACTTAAACTTAATTTTTGTACAAATTAGTTATGTAACTAGTACTATTTTTACATTTCCTTGGGAAGAGCGGTACCTTCTGGCACAGGTGTTTTTATAACATTTTTTCAGAAGATTCCAACCACAAGACAAAATTATGTACTTTTAAGAAAGCGAAGTAAACTATTTTTATTTTTTTTATTTATTATTTATGTTGGTCCCATAGAAAAAGTTGTTCTGTCTGACGGTCCGATCATCCCCTTTAAAAAGTGTCAGCGTATTATTATCTTATTCTTATCGTGAGGGCAGCAAGCCCTGGTGTCGGAGTTTTTACAAACCGACGTACGGCCTCTGACGTAGTTTTTATGTAACGACTATACTACCACTAGAGATAGTAGCCGGGACCAATGACTTAACGTGCCATTCGAAGCACGGAATCATCTTTCTTTTCAGACAGTCAGGTGATTCAGCCTGCAATGTCCTAACCAACTGGGGAAAACGCACAAAGTGATATATCAATAGGTGTCCCCCGTGGGAATCGAACCCAATCGGACCACCGTGTCAAGAGCCCAATGCTCTTAACCATTAGACATCTTTCATAATAGAAAGATTCTGTATAGATAGCCTTCTGTCGTCATTACCGACCGATTTTATAATTCTGATTATAAATTTTTGTTCCGACTTCGAAAAAACAAATTAATGTTCTTATGATGCGAACGAAAAGGTCATCGGCTGCAATATAATTTTTTTAACTTTTTAGTGTTTTTAATTTTTTTCTCTTTATATTTCTGTTATAGGCTAAGAATTTGTTATAAAATTTTAACTCGGTATTTGAAATAAATGATTCAGTTATTGTTTAAATAATACATTGTATAAATACTCGATCCAATCAAAACCGTTTTAAGTCAGAAAAAAAATTAAAAAACATAACCACCTCGAAGTTCAGTAACTCCTAAACTTAATCTGAATTGACTTTCACAAATTTACATGTAAATTGGGTTTCTGAACGGAACCAACTGAACGTTCATAGTTAATAACTAATACAATTGATCCAAGCCTTCAATGCTATGCCAATCGTTTTTATTACGATGGTGTTAAGGCTGAAAATCGGAAACATTTTTCCTTTTCCACTAGCAAACTAAACTTTGCATTAGAATTGGTATGACAACTTTATTAGTACACTGAAATAATTCGAAGTGTCTTCAAACTTGATGTAAATAGAGTCCACAATTGAATTGCTGTTAGTTATGAACAGTAAATACAATGTGGTTTTGTTATAAGTTTTAACTTTTGAAGCTTTGATATGGATTTGCAACCTCATATGACATACTTCGCTGAAATGACTTCAGGAGTCGATTTTGCATTTCTGATGATAGGTTTCTTTTAATGCTTTCTTATTATTTGGGAATAATTTAAACTATTATAAAACTGTAACAGAAAGTGTGTCTGTACATTGAAGATATTGACAAAAAAAAAGTTACGATATGGTTTTTAGGTGTCCCTGATTCCATATCACCAATTTTTGAATTTTTTGTTTGTCTTTTTGTTTAAATAAATAAATAAATTTTTATTCGGGAAACCAACAGTCAAATTACAAACGAATGGTTACAAACTATGAACATAGAATAGACCAATTACAGGAATCCGCTAATGGTAATTTAAAATTAAATGAAAAAGTGCTTGCAAAGCTTATACAATAATAGCTACCTATCAGAAGGTAGGTAGGCTAAAATAACAATAAATGATAAGAAGAAGGTATATTGCGAGGCAAAGACTCAATCTAAAGAGCTTTACCAGTTATGCCCTTCTTAAACTGTGCCAAAGATAAACAAAATGGATCCAAATCAAAGTATTTAAGGTTGTATAATACGGTAGCTCTATACATATATTCATTTTGCGTATAATTAGTGTATACAGCGGGTTGAGCGAAGAGAGCCTTTCGTCTCAGATTTCTGTTACATACAAAGTAATTTATGCAATTTACTAAGTCAGGACAGTCCAGATGGTTTCTTATTATCGTATACAATAAGGATTGATCAGCCAGTTCACGTCTAAAAGTAAGTGAATGCATATTATAATGAGATAAGGCATCACTGTATGTGTCCGGCTTAGTAAATGATCTGTAATTTAAATATTTAAGAAATCTTTTTTGAACATTTTCAATTTGAGTCAAGTATATTATGTGTTTGTTTGTTTGTTTGATCGAGCATCACGCAAAAACTACTGAACCGATTTTGATGAAAATCTGGTATATAATTTGTGCGGACGAAGTCGCGGTTAACCCTAGTAAAGACCTAATTTTACTAGAACAGGGTCTCCTTAGTACTTTTTGAAATTATTTAGTAAATATCTTGCTTCTTCTTATCGTGTCGACTTCTTGCTTGCAAGCAGTAAATACCTGAATACACATAAATCCAAATATAAATTTTGCATTGTTAAATCATCATCTCTGCCCTTATCTAGTTACTTGGAGTCTTCGCAATAATATGTCTATACTAGGGTTAACCCGCGACTTCTTCCGCATAAATTATATACTAAATTTTAAGTCAGATAATAAACTATCAAACAAAAAAGTTTCATCAAAATCAGTTCAGCAGTTTTTACGTGATGCTCGATCAAAAAAACAAACATACACACAAACAAACAGACTGACAAAAAATCCAAAAATTGTTGATATGGAATCAGGGACACCTAAAAACCATATTGTTAATTTTTTTTTGTAAATATCTTCAATGTACAGTTACACTTTCTGTTACAGTTTTATAATAGACGAGCGTTAACCCGCGACTTTGTCCGCACAAATTATATACCAGATTTTAAGTCAGATAATAAGCTATCAAACAAAAAAGTTTCATCATAATCGGTTTAGTAGTTTTTGCGTGATGCTCGTTCAAACAAACAAACACCCAAACAAACAGACAGACAAAAAATCCAAAAATTGGTGAAATGGAATCAGGGACACCTAAAAACCATATCGTTACTTTTTTTTTGTTAATATCTTCAATGTACAGACAAACTTTCTGCTACAGTTTTATAATAGTCTAGATTAGATAAACTTGCCAGACAAAAAGCTTATGTCCCATGTTATGCAAATCCTCTTTAAAAAGGGTTAGTATAAACTATGATTATAATTAATGACCAAAATGTCTGGTCTTGACAATGTTGTATTTGTAATTGTACTAAATGTTTGAGTTCCATTCTTCTCGTTTTCCTCCTTATTGCACTTACTCTTAAATCCTTTACTGTTTAGAAATGTTGCTACTACTGGATACCGACTATATTTTAAAGCGAGTTGTAGGCAGGGTCACATTCATTAATGTATCACATTGTTTTAATATAAAAATTTTATCTCAGCATTATCTTTGTAGATACTCCAACTAGCAACCATGTTCGTGTTCATTCAATGCACAAATTCAATTAAATCTTGATTAAAAGTTACGTTTCTCTAAATTCTAAGTCAACGTTAAAGTTTGACAAACTTGTTATCTTAAAACGTAAACTCATGAATATTCCACCAAAAGGACATCGATAGTCATCGTTGAATCTAACTTGGCCCTTTGAAAATCAATGAGTTTGACACTCCAGTGCTAGTTTACTAGCACTTTATGTCTATTTGATTAAAGTTCATAATTGTTCAGGTGCTTTAGCTTTAGATTGAGTTTTGGAATTGATCAGTAGATTTGTTTAGGAGCAAGTTAGTTTTTAGTTTCGTAACTGTACCTAAAGAGCGTTAATGGCGCGTTGCGGAGGGCTATGGAAACTCAATCTATTTTCTATGAGAAACGCGATTGCCCAGCCCTCCGAAAAGTGCGTGCGTGTGCCGTATTTTCGATTAAAAAGATTTCACTACATAAACTAATGGTGAATATGTGAGGTTTAAAAATACAAGAAAATACGACATCTTTGTGACGATTTTCTATCGAGTGAAATAATTTCAATTGTGTATTCAATTGATGATTTCACTAGAGAAACTATCTAAAAATACTGAGGTATGACGTTGGTTTCGATGAATTGAATAAGTCTAATCTAATCTAAAAATGAAAAATACAAGATGCCTCCAAGGTGTTTCGTCCTACCATAGGGCCTTAAGGTCCGGGTTCAAATTAGCAAGGACGATATGCCACGTATGTACCGATGAGTTTTTCTAACTTATGTACGTAATACTGACTGCTCTCAAACGGTGAAGGAAAACATCGTGAAAAAACCTGCATAAGCTGAAGAAGAAATTCTGATGTGTATGTTAAGTCTACCAATCTGCATTGGGAATAGGTGGTGGACTAACGCCATACACCCTCCCTTGAGATAGACCTGTGCCCTGCAGTGGGACGTATAAATAGGCTGCGGTGATAAAACGTACCTATGTATTTCTACAGGGTTGTTGTAATTGTAAGTGTGGACAGTTTGTGGGGACTTGCTACAGATGTCAGGACCCACAAGTTATAGCAAAAAAGATGCTAACAGATGGCGATACCGTCGCCCTCGGAAATATGCTCCATAGATAGACAACGTTCACCGTTAATACATAATACACAATCAAATGCAAGACATACATCGCGCAAGAGAAATAATCACAGAGATTCGATACATATACAAGGTCCAGCTAAGAACTGTTGGACCACGGCCGGTCCCCAGGCTTCAAAAGGTGGAATGGCCTGGCCTGGTGGAAGATCTTCCCTTTTCAATGGAGGAACATTCCCAGTAGCACCTCCATAAGGAAATTAGCGAAAAAATGGTGGAACTGTCATAGTATACTAAATGCAATGTATGCACTATGTAATATAGCTCAACGACACGTTGCTGCCGTAACATAATTACATGACTTTTTTAACATTTACCATGGAGTAAAACCTAAGTTTTACAGAGTAATTTGGTTTATTATTTTTTCATTACGTAATTTAATTAACAGTTTGGACATTTACCACTAAGACTTGGTGAATCTTAGGTTTTTCCAGAAACACTTAGGATGTTCCGTACTTTGAGCTTTCACAGTTTACACATAATAAAATTATATTATAAATAGTTAACGGCGGCGTCGAGGCAGACATAGAACAAGGTGGCGATGGCGGGACGAAATCGATAGCTTCTTGAAGAACTGGCCTAACGAAGCGCAAAACCGGGACGCATGGAGAGAACGGAGGGAGGCCTTTGCCCATCAATGGGAAAGCGATAGCGGATATGATAATAAAAAAATTGTTACCAAGTCGTTTTATGTTTTAGAGCTTCTGCATCTTCTCTACAGTGACAACCAGAAGTGGCCCAAATCTTCGATGAAAGTAACAGAACAAAATATCATTCTTTTTTTTAAAAACAGATTTAAATATTTTTTTCGTTCAGCGAGTAAAAAGCCGAAAAATGGAAACAATCTGACCGCCTAGCCCTTTAAAAATAATAAAAACTCAACGTTCTAAACGTTTAATTCTCGTTATACTGTTTTATTAATACCATCTAGTAAGCAAACGTCCCGTCTAATAAAGTTTTCCCGACGAAATATTAAATTTCGAAATGTATCGGTGCCTCGGGCAGTTAAAGGGATGAGGATCGACGCAAAGTACGAGTGAAATATGATAGTCAACATTTAGTATGTCTGAACAAATATTCCTAAATGTTTTTATCATTTTCATCTCTTCTGATGATGTCGTAAAATTACTGAGCATGAAGATAAGATTATTTCTAACGGGTGATTTTTTTACGGTACCAAAACTTTTAGGGGTGGTTCAGACTTTCAAACTGAACAATTTTGAAACCCCTGAAAGTTTTGGAACGTTAAAAAAATCTTCCGGTATAATAAATGTTCTTATCGGAATCTTGTCTTTATTTCCAAAACTGTATGTAAATATGTGATAAAAAGATGCGAAAATGATTATTAATTAAGACCTACAGAAAATACCTAGTAAAGTAAAGTAATCTTTATTTCCTATTGATTAGGGTACACAAAAATTACAGGTGGTCAGTACTGTAGAGGACCTCTTAAATGAGCTATTAACATAGCACACAAATTTTAAACAATCGGCAAATTGCATCTAGATTCATAATTACAAGTGATAATTGATAACACATTAGTACAAAACAATTTGATTGTGTTTGATAGGCGTAAAGAAATTTTAGGTAGGAACTCCGAAGAATAATAAATAGATTAGTGGGGTAAAAATGATTATAATTTTAGTTTGGAAACAGCCTCTCAATCTTGTCGCACAGTACAGAGTTGGGTACTGCTAGTAAATTGTAGATATTTTTTACCCCTTCTTGGTTGAAATCCCACATATCCGCACCAAGCGCCTTTCAGAATCTTTTATAATGCGCACAGCCAAGAAGTGGAATGCCCTGCCTGCGTCAGTATTTCCGAGCGCTTACAACCCAAATTCTGAATAGGCTTCTTCTGGGTAAGCTCGCTACATCTTCGACCACATCTTCGCCCACCCAAACCCATCAGTAATAATAAAAAAAATGCAAATTTAATATACCAGTGCTACG
This sequence comes from Agonopterix arenella, assembly GCA_927399405.1. Taxonomy (NCBI): domain Eukaryota; kingdom Metazoa; phylum Arthropoda; class Insecta; order Lepidoptera; family Depressariidae; genus Agonopterix; species Agonopterix arenella. Next base: position 3,897,401 of record OV656704.1, read on the forward strand.
TATGAATGTGGATGGCTGTGGTAGGAGAGGAATGCCGAAGAAAAGATGGATAGTTGTGTGAAGGATGATATGTGTTAGAAACGCGTGAGCACTACTGCGCTGACCCCAAACAATGGGAAATGGGCAAAAGAACGACGATACCAAATTTAGAATATCCACAATTGAGATTGAGATGGAGGCTTGTAAAGCGAGCAGTCTCCAAACAAAAATTTTAAATATTTTTACCCCACTAAACTATAGCTAGAACTGCCCCCTCGGAGAATAAAGTCGTGTCTATGTTTTTTAACACGGTCGTGATTTTGCACGCAGAGAGCAATCTGGACGATTTTACTAAAATATTGTAATACTTACATGCTTGAAAATTAGTTATAAGTTAATTGGTGTTTGTTGTTTATTGTTTTGTTGTTTGTTCTTGATCCATAAATCTGATTCTGTTACATGTTACTAAAATCTGTTTTCTCAAACAAGTATTATAAATAACACAACCAAGCGCATTTTAATATTTTCACTTCACTGCCTCTGTGGTCTAATGGTTAAGAGCAATGGGCTCTCGACACGGAGGTCGTGGGTTCGATTCCCACGGGGGACACCTAGTGATATGTCACTTTGTGCGTTTTTCCCCAGTTGGTTAGGACATTGCAAGCTGAATCGCCTGATTGTCTGAAAAGAAAGATGATTCCGTGCTTCGGATGGCACGTTAAGCAGTTGGTCCCGGCCACTATCTCTAATGGTAGTAGACGTTGCATAAAAACCACGTCAGAGGCCGTAAGGCGGTCTGAAAAAACTCTGACACCAGGGCTTGCTAGTTGCTGCCTACACGATAAGAAAGAAATAATATTTTATTCCATTTGTTTCTACGAGTATGAAATAAAGGTATATTTACTTGTTACATCGTAAAATAATATAGACATCACACATTAAACAAGGCAGATTCCCATTCATAGTGGAACGATTTACAGTATCTCCCCTTCAAATATAATATGACATCGAAAAATCTCGGCTTTGCAAACACGAGGGGATGGACCCCATATATTGGTTTATTGAGATTTGCTGAGCCGCGCCTTTTCTTTGTTCACAGGTTTCGGTGGATTTATATATAATATTATGGTACGTCTTTTTTTCAAACTCATTTAATTAGAAAACTATGTTTCAATAATGAATAAGAAACGGGTATCGTTTATTCAATAAAAATACATAGTCCGTATCCACAACAGGCTTCGTCAAAGGAAAAACATCAATCAGTTCCACAACAGGTTTCTTCAAAGAAAATATAGCACTCAAATTCACAACTCGTTTCGTCAATAAATATATGCATTCCGTATAAAATCTGCATCAACCTTGGTCAATTAATATAATGAATAAGTATAATTTTCATATTTAAAAACTGATCCTGTAAACTGGGATCAAAAGTGTGACCATTCACAACACTAGATAACAAAGTCCAGCCATTATCTTAGTGCAAACTTGCAGCAAAAATCAAAATATCCACGTAGTTGTAGAAAAATAATATAAGTCTCCAACAGCATCCAATAGAAAATCATCTGAAATGGAAAAAAGGAAAAAATGCTGTTAATGAATTATACTCATAGAACATACAAAATTGAAAATACGTAAAGGAAATAGAACATCATACAATTAGAGCATAAAGAAAAGACAAAAAGAAATACTGGCAATAGAACAGTGACTTTAGCTGGCTACAGTCAGTGCATCTTACAGCAAGCAGCGCTGTTCTTCAGTCTTGCGTCAGGGCAGGCCCTTGCTCTTAGAGATGTTGTGTTTGAGTGTAAAAAGGTAATGTGAGGGATGACAACGCTGATCATTTTGTCTACCCTAAAGATGAAAGGGCTATGGAGCACAGCATAAGTGGCTTGAAACTGGTCGACTAAATTAGAAATGATATCATTCGCTCCAGAACCCAAGTAACAGACCACTGCCAATCAAGTTGGATTGGGCTGGAAATGTCTGCCAGATGATCTTTTTAAAACCACTACCAACTTGGCCCTAGCAAAAGAAAGTCGGCGTCGAGGCAGACCTAGAAAAAGGTGGCGGGACGAAATCAATAGCTTCCTAAAGAACTGGCCTATCCAAGAGCAAAACCAGGACAAGTGTTGAGAACGGAAGGAGGCCTTTGCCCAACAATGGGACAGAGATGGCTGAAAAGTAATGAATATGTGTTCCAGAGCAAGTTCTGATAGGATATCCATATAATATGGATTCATAAAAAGGATGGATATCCTATCAGAACTTGCTCTGGAACACATATTCATTACTTTTCAGCCATCTCTGTCCCATTGTTGGGCAAAGGCCTCCTTCCGTTCTCAACACTTGTCCTGGTTTTGCTCTTGGATAGGCCAGTTCTTTAGGAAGCTATTGATTTCGTCCCGCCACCTTTTTCTAGGTCTGCCTCGACGCCGATTTCCTTTTGCTAGGGACAAGTTGGTAGTGGTTTTGACGCGACCGCAAACGGACAAAACTGATAATTTGACCTACATTGCTTTCATGTTATAGGCTTATTTCACACCAAAATGGCAGCGGCCAGCAGTGGCAGACAGCGGCTGGCAGCAGTCGGCAGCCGCCAGCAGCTTGACAGTCAAATGTTTGGTAGCTGTTATAGACATTGCGCGGCGCCGCCACGGGCGGACTCTGATCTCGGGCAGTTGCGCTCCGACACTCAATTTCGAACCTCTCAAACGAAACTATTGTCACGGATGCTGTGAAATGACCGATATAGAAAGGCATTCAAAATTCAGCCGGTTTGTCAACAAGCTTCGTAGCTCAGCGGTCGAGTCATGTACACCCATGCCGGGGGTCGATGGTTCGAAACTCGACGAAAATAATTCTAGATTTTAATGTCGTCGAATGTTTAGAAGTAAGAGAGAGTAAGAATATTTGGAAAGAGATAATAAAATGGGCGTATTTAGGAATGTTCTAAAAAACAGAGAGAGAAGGAAATTTTAAAAGAACCAAAAACAATAGGAATGTTCTAGAAGAAAGAGAGAGAAGAAATATTTGTAAAGAAACAATAAAAGTGAGCGTAGGAAAATTCGAGAAAGAAGGCGGGGTTAAGAAATATCCGGAAGGGAACAAAGGAATTAAGAAAAGACTAACGAAATTTGGGTATCTAGAAAATTCTAAGGGGTATATAAGCCCGCAAGTTTGCGGACGCAAGTCAGTATCGGTTTAACAGTGAAAAAGTGCGAAACAAAAGGAAGAAAAGAAAAAGTGAAAAGTACAAGTGAAAAGTAAAGTGGAACAGTGAGTAGACAAGTGTCAGTGTAGTGCCGTGACGTCATAGTGTATCGCGTGTCGTGACGTCATAGTGTCGTGCGTGTGACGTCATAGCTGTGTTGCGTGTCGTGACGTGATAGTGTCGTACGTCGTGACGTCATAGTGTCGTACGTCGTGACGTCATAGCAGAGACGTAGTGAACAGTGAAAGTAAGTGGTGTAAGGGCAAACTCCTGCGAGGAGGACTGTGTAAGGGGAAACCTCTGTGCCTCGGACCGTGTGTAAGTGTGAAACCCAATAAACTCTGTAAAAAAATTGGACTTAGCGTTTCACTCCAATACCGAAACCCGTAGCTCGTAACACTATGTAATTTAAATAAGTTTCAAATGCTTCGCAGCTACTAAAATTACCCTGCCAGCCACTTCCACCTTAATGTGAATTGAACCTAAATAAGTAATAACTTCTGAATACGAATAAATAATATTAAGAACACACTTCCCTAAGATACAATAACAATTTACTTCATTTCCCGTAGCATGAAACCCAAATAAATATGATTTTACGTGCAATTGACACTCTTTCGATGTAGTAATGACATTTCGTTTCCTCGACGAAAACGTGATATATGAAAATATATATTAAATTCTTGTGATAAAATCCGACCTTCCCTTTTTGAAGTCCATATAAGTGAGAAAATTTCCCGTTTCGAATTGGATTTGAGTCTTACCGTTGCTTGGAGACAGATTTCTAAGCCATACCCATTCCAGGAAATTAATCTATGTTGTTTTTCCATCATTTCTTGCATTTTAATAAGGCTGGGTAGTTTTAACGCTCAACGTAAAATAAGGTATAAACAAACACAAAATCTAACCGCTTTTAAAAAACAATTATTTTTTTCCATCAAAATGTGACTTTTGTTAGAATCGCAGAATTATATTTACATTGTAACTTCTATAAACAAAGACGCAACTAACTAACAAACACACTTCAAATTCTTTAACCATTAGTAAAAGCTAGTATAGGGTAATAGATTTCTTGCTTTCTAATAATAGTAAATTTTTACTATTTTTATAGCAAAGAAAACAACGAGACCAATGCAACGATAAAAAAACTTTCTCGAATTGATAGAAAAATTACGCTGCTCCAACCAAGGTCGAAAATTCACAAACAATCATTCGTTATTGGAGAAAAAAATGAAGTTGACTTTGATAATATTGGACACTAAAAAGTTATTATGAAATTAAGAGGACCATCTTGATCAAGTCATCAGAGATGAGCGATTTACGGTTTCTCCATTCTACGAGTATTTAAGAGCTACAGTCTTTTCAGTTTGCAAATCCTGTCTCTATTCTGCAAGTACTTCGATTTCTTATTTTATTTTATTTTTATTTTATAATATTTGGGATAACAACAGCCTTAAATAAGTTATTTAACATTAGTGACTTATATAGATAGAGGCCAATAACAGCTATCCACAGTTTTTCATTATACAGGATGGACGTGGTAAATGTTAATTGCTACTTTTGCATTATAAAAGGTGGTATACCTTTTTTAAACAAAATGAAAGTACAATTTGTAAATTGAAATTTAAAATAAGAAAAAAGAACGAACGATTAGTTAAGCAAGCCTTGCAGGAAATAAGGGTACTTATAATAGGTACATACTAATATTACATATATAAAGTAGTAAACATATAAATAAGATAGAAAATTATATAGATATTATAACTTATTTACGTACCATAATATCACTGTCATTGTGTACATAATATAGTATACATATATATGTTATGTATTTATACATATAAAAAAATGTTGCCAGAATGGTGAATGCCTGGATTGATGCATGAATGAATGTAATTGATTGTAATTAAGTAAGTAAGTAAGTAATTAATTAATGTAAGTATCAACGAACGCCAGCTACTACTAATCCTAGCAAATACATTAAATTAAAAAATGATGAATGAATGAACACCAAACACTCATTATTGATTAAATTATTTTATGTGTTTATATTTATAATTTGTTTTATTTGTTTTAAATCTGATCTCATTATTGATTAAATTATTTTATGTTTTTATATTTATAATTTGTTTTGTTTCTTTTAAATCTGTATACTTAAATCAAGAACGATCTAGTAATGCTAAACGGATTTTGTCTTTAAAAAGATTCTTAAATCCCACAAATGGGTCAATGCTGTCAAACTTGTCATTATAATCACGAACCATACATATTAGTACTGAATTCATGCCATAATTAGTAGAACTGAATGGAACATGAAACAATGTCGTGTGTCTTGTACGAAACTTGGACGCGTGAAGCGAAATACCAGCGAGAAGTTCTGGGCAATCTAAACGTCGCGTCCCCTCATTACATTGAACAATAAGCCCATATCGAGCATATGTCTTCTTTCTTCTAGTGTGAGAAGGTTGTAGCTATGACAACTGTCTTTGTACGAGTCACGCGGGGTACTGCTTTGAAATTTATAATTTAAATGAGATACAAATTTGCGCTGAATTCTTTCTAGTTGATTTATGTAAATATTGTAACACGGCGACCAAATGGGACTAGCGTACTCCAAAATGCATCGCACATAGGCATAATATACAATTTTTAGACTTATTATACTCTGGAACGATCTACAGGTTCTAATTACAAAACCAAGGTTTCGAAATGATCTATTTACTATGTTGTCAATGTGATTAGACATAATCATTTTTGAGTCAAACAAGATCTTGATACGACATACTCCAATCTTTTTCTTCACTTGTACATATTAACTCTGTCTTGGACTTTATCAACCTATCTCCCCCTTCAATTTTCTTTCTGTGTCTTGAAGAAAATTACCTCCTATTTAAAATGTCAAATTTTAAAAAGTTAAAAAGTATTTTTTTCAGTAGTGAAAAAGGCCATCAATAGAATTGCATGACGCCAGTCATTATTTTCTTGCTAACTGCTGATAGAAATGCACCTTTATGAATGTAAAACTTACAATGACAAAGTCTCAACTACATTGTTTTATGTACTAGTAAAGGAGGGTTTAATGAATAATAACAGGCTGACCATATCACTATCTACCATTCACCATAACCATCGTAAAGGATTCCCGAGATTCTGATGGTGTACTGACTTCTTCTTCTTGTTACTAAGGATATTTGTATTTGTATAAAAGAAAGAAGAAAAGATATTTATATGCAGTGCATTCAATACTGCAAAAATGTACGCTTTCAAATTCTACGCTTTTGAGTTATGTCATGGTCCAACAAAATCAAGTACTAAAAGGTTCAAAAGCCCAACGTTTGCACCAAACGTCGATTCCAGAGACAAACAAATGCGAAAAACAGCGATTCTCCGATCAATTATTACTATACAGTTTCACCATTTTGTAACTCTTTGCGGAAAAAATAAAGGGAAAATCTATTTTCGTGACTTTTCGATAAACACTTTTGCGGGGGAAAAAGTAGTGATTTATTTGGTCATAATGGATAAGATGTAAGGAAGTTAGTAGCTACACAAGCATGGTACGGATTTATCACTAGTTAAGTAAGAAAACATCTTCAGGAAAATATTAACGGTTAGGAAACGTACTATGATTATTATTATTATTAGGGGGGGTTTTTGGGCCTTGACAGGATTGTTGAGCCTATGCCACGTAGACCATCGGCCCTATGTGAACGCCCTTTTTTAAAGTTCCTTACCAATCCCCACTGCGGCCAGAAAACGCAGTAGATTCTTGATAAGGATAGTTTGTATCTCATCTGGTGACAGAACCTGCCTACCTAGATGAGTTCTGCGTTTGTACATCAGGGGGCCACAGTCACATAGGAGGTGCAGAGGAGTTTCCATTTCCTCCTTGCAGAATCTGCAGCCGGTGGTGTCACTTAGTTTCAGTGTGTGCATGTGCTTATTTAATTTGCAGTGGCCTGTGAGTGACCTTGCTACTGTACAAATTTGATCTTTGCTGAGGGCAAGGAGTACTATGATAACTTTATATACTGTTTCGACGTCTGCATCGCATTTGCAACGTATGATTGTATCGAAACTGCTTGACAACTATATCGAAGCTGCATCGATGCAAGCTTGAGGTATTACCGACACAGAATAATGTTTGGTTGGAGCGTACATGGCTGGTGACAGCAATACGAACGTATTGATGCTGCATCTCTTCTGCGTCTATGTAAAATGTCACCTTGGGTTTAGGTCGTGGCCGCGTGGGCCCTAAATATACAGGGTCCAACTTAAGGGCCTATGTCGAAAAATAATTGAAGCGAAATGGGCGTGTGATAGCTTATATTACTGCCTGATGCGAGAGGAAGAGATGGGGCGGCGCGCGCCTGAAACGACGTAAGCGTAAAACAAACTTTATTTAATTGTGAATGTACTATTTATGTAAGTTCAATTCGGCTCTAATCAAAATTTGAAAAATATCTCTTATTTTTAAATCAAGTCTCGTGTTTCTATTATTCACCGTTTAGTAGTTCCAAGCGTTTATCGATTAAGACGAAGGCTACATTGGCTTGTTTTTCTATCAAGAAAATGTGTCTCAATCGTGTTTTGGCTCTTATCAAAACTTCAATTGTATGTTCAATTTACACATATCCGCTAATCATACTCCTACTGTTAGTACTTCATGATATATGACGCTTTGAAGAATCCTATTTTTTCCACACAGGGTCAACAACTTTCATTATGGGACCAATATCGATATCGAAATAAAAAAAATCTTATGTTCCATACTAAACTAAAAATCTACTCGAGCTAAATGTATGGGACAGCTTTTTTTTTGCGATTTCGATGTTGGTCCAATAGTGAAAGTTGTTCAGTTTGATGGACTAAACAACCCTCTTAAAAGTTTAAAATTTTTATATTTACTTTTGTAACATCCTGTATAAGGTCTAACAAAATTAGGTGAAACTATTTTAAGGGGATGATGAGATTATCAAACTGAACCACTTTCTCTATGAGACCAATATCGAAATAGCGAAAAAAAATCAGCTGTTTCATACAAACCTACTCGACCTAAATGTAAGAGACAGCTGATTTTTTTTCGCGATTTCAATATTGGTCCCATAGAGAAAGTTGTTCAGTTTGATTGTCTTATCATCCCCTTAAAAGTGTAAAATTTTTATATTTACTTTTGTAACACCCTGTATAGTAACAAAAAATTACAAAAGTGGTTATGGAAACGTATCCGTTTGGTAACTTTCAAGATCAAGATAGATCAAGCATGAATGCTCTTGTGCACGAAAGTCATGAAACGTATAATTTACAAATCGACCATTAATAGCAAAATATACCTTTCTGACGGTAAAGTAGTTTACTGATGTTACTATTATCTTTTTTCTCTACTATGTTCTCTCACAATGTATCCGATCCTCTCGCTCTGAAAGTTGAAAGACCTTTCATTAAGCTAAATCAAGTTAAGGGTCCAAGAAAACAAGGCAAGAAAGAGCTTCGCAATGTCGTCATCTGTCAACGGTCAGCCACTTCTCTTCACTACCCTTAAATCGTCACATAATCATTCAAATATAAACTTTATTGTTAACCACATAAAACACAACACAACTGCTTTTGTCAACTTTGCTTGGGGCAAGAAACGCTTTGGTTTCTGCAATAGTGAATTGAACCTTGATGTTATTGAGTTAGAAGCGATATTGTTTTGTTAGTCGGAAAGGCACGTACTTTGGCGATAAGAACGGAAGATAAACGGGTCTTTTGGAAGCCAAACTACAGTTTTGCTAAGGAGACAATAGTTTGTAGTTGAACATTTTCTTCAATGAAATAAAAAAAAACAATACTCTATTCGTATTAAAAAAAAATTCAGAGATCTAGTGTCTTCCACGACCTTCGGTTACATTGAAAATGTACTAAATAAGTCATGACCAATAGGATTTTTTTTCGATTTTCCGATCTTTCATTTCGTTTTCGAAATATGAATTTTTTTTCTGACCGATACCGGGTGAAAAACGACCGCGGTTTTCACATTTTTTCGATTTTGAAAAAAAGTTTTTTCAAAAATATTTTTGCTTTCTATAGCCCTCCTCGAGACCCGTCTTTTGACACCCCAATCACGTAGTCCCAAAATCTTTCATTGAAAATCGGAGATCGGAATCTATACCAAAGCGACAAAAAAATTGCATTTTCTATGTTAAAATTGCAATAGAGTTTTAGATACACTCGTTGGCATAGTGGAGATTCGGCATGAAAAACCATCACCGATTTTCAGCAACGTCAGGTCTTTGGATCCATTCCAGTCTTTAGATGTTTGACCTATTTAGTGGTATTAGTATTCTCTATTATCACGAGCGCCTTTGTTCTTCGGAATGTACGTTTAGCCGTTGATACCGGATGACTCTGTCAGATGACGGTATAACTAACAATTAGGTTATTACCTTGAAAATGCTCTGACAGGTAGTTACCACCAATCCGCACTGGACACGCGTGGTGGAGTATAGTCAATTCAAAACACCCTTATCCGTGAGAGAAGTACTTCGTATGCAGTGGAATTCTAAACAAAAGAAGGAGCACAACTTTTACAATCGTTACCTTATAAAATGCACCAAAAAATGCCAAATGCAATGCAAATGCATGCAAATGCATGTTCAATGTGACAACTCTAGCGAGAATTTTATAAGACGACAACTAGAGACGTTTTCTATCTACAGAATAGGGATGGTGACAATTTTTATTTTATTTTTTTTTTAAACTGTTTAGTATCTTAAACACTAAAGTGAAACCGGTTTCTTTATATTTTTAAAATAACTGAAATATAATGGTTTAAATTTTATGGTTAGAGCGAGAGGCAGATATAAAAGAGGTGACGTCATAACCTCATATTTCAATACAAATAATAACGAAGTGTCATACAAACATCTGTTTTGCATGAAAGAGATGGAAGACGATAAAAAACGTATTTCAATCGCTTATAACTTTTTTATTTTCTATTCGATTGTAATTTCGTTTGAACATTTTGTTATTAAATTAAGCCTTTTTTTGGAATTCGTTATAAGATATGAATTTCCAGGATCATCATCCCAATTACAAACATTCGTTAAAACGTAACCGGCCAAACGGTGAAGGAAAACGTCGTGAGGAAACCTGCATACGCTGAAGAAGAAATATCGGTTATGCTTAGCTATCATACATTTCCGCTGACATTCCAGTCCTTTCAAATCTTTAAAATGTATTCGGTCACAAAACAGTAACGTACATCAATTAAGCATAACTTAGCGGTTCCATTAATACCGGACTGAAACGAAGTCCTTGTGTATAGAATATCTTTGCTTATGTGTAATCCTCCAATCCGCATCGGGCACGCGTGTTGGACAACACTCATGTCCCCAGCAGTGGAACGTATATAGGCAATGATGATGATGATGATGATGTAAATACTGTATTCTTTTTGACGCCATAACAATTCACGATAATCTTTGAAACTTGCACTCGAGTCTATGAAAGCCAGTCAATGAATATTCATAAATTTTCCAGGTTTCACAGTCTAGTGAATCCATGATTTAAAATTAAAAAGTGAAGACTAAACACAAGATTTATAGCCAGATCTAAAGCTTCGTCTCCTTTTTGTGATCCCTATTGCTCATTCTAAGGGAGAACCACTATCATTAAGACTATCCAGACCTAGATACTATAGCCTTGAACAGAAAGGTGGTGTTCATTTATCTATTTAGCTATACATCACGGGAGTGCACAAAAAGAACCTCCCCGTATGACGGGCGTATACTGAACCCCCATCAAGACCGGCGCACCCTCAGGGCAAAGAACAAGCATCTAGCGCTGATTAGAAAATCGTAGTCCACAACGTCCGCGGCAATAGTAGCGGCATGTTCCATACCCCTTGCAAACGTTACGGCATCTGCAGTTGCCAAAACTCTTTCAATATTGAGAATTGCCATTTGATAGGCAAAATCATAAAAATTAATGAATACATGGATCGTCTAATGATACCTTAATTAATTCTCTAACATTAGACACCAAAACCTTAGGTTCAAAAGGTTAATGCGCATCAACCTTTTCCTTCACTTGGGCTAGATAACTCTGTCTAGGTCTTCCTCTGCCTCTCTTCCCCTCTATCTTCCCTTCCAGTATGGTTTTAACGAAATTGTTGTTTCGTATCAAGTGTCGGATCATTTTCTCCTACTGTTTTCGATTTATTCCAAAATGTTTCTCTTTTCTTTAATCATTCTTAACACCTCTTCATTTGTTATTCGTTCTGTCCAACTTATCCCCTCTATTCTCTTCCAACACCACATCTCAAATTATATTGTGATGATTAAAATCTATATGTTTATTGTTATTTTTGTTGATATTAAAGCGATTTAGAAGATTTGAGCTTTCTAAATATACATTAAAACCTCTAAAATATAAATTCCGTGAGTCGAGATTAATTTAATTTAAAAATAAGTAAAATGTCACGGTAACTCAATTGAGATAATTTTTTATACGCATTAAAAGTCATTTAGACACAATTTTATACATCATTCGATTCTGCATTTATCACCAGTTCAGACACATTTTCTTTTGTTAAAACTCTAGCAGTTTTTGTCTCATCCTTGGTTTTATCGTGGCCAAGATTTTTTTTTCGACGATTTTGCATGAGGGATGCAGGTGTGCGGGCTGGACGTTTCAGTGGCTAACAACCACAGAACATTATAAGAGGGGTCTCCGAAGCAAAAGCGCTATTTTGCATTTCTAACCTCTCTAATACTGTTCTGTGTTAACAACAATAGGAAGTCGATCAAGAGAAGAAGAGGCTACTCTGCTTCTAGGTTCTCAAATTGAGGTACACTATAAGATGCTCAAATTTAGGTGTTATTCCCAATCGCTGTTCTTCGTGGAGTCCTCCTCAATATTATTCATTACCTTTTACACGTCTATTTAAATTCGAATGACAAAAAAACCTTTTCTTGTAAATTAATGCCAAACGATAATCATAGTATTCTTTTAAAAGTCTTGAAGTAGGCTTTTTTTTTATAAACAAACGAGCGTTAACCCGCGACTTCGTCCGCACAAATTATATACCAGATTTTAAGTCAGATCATAAGCTATCAAACAAAAAAAGTTTCATCAAAATCGGTTCAGTAGTTTTTGCGTGATACTCGTTCAAACAAACAAAAACACAAACAAACACCCAAACAAACACACAAACAAACAGACAGACAAAAAATCCAAAAATTGGTGAAATGGAATCAGGGACACCTAAAAACCATATCGTAACTTTTTTTTTGTTAATATCTTCAATGTACAGACAAACTTCCTGTTACAGTTTTATAATAGTATAAGATAAGATATATTGTAGTCCGATAATATTTTTTCCAAAAAATATAATAATGATTAAATGAATAAAGCTACGTAAGCTACGAGTTTTTTTATCATGGAAACAACAGTCATGACGGAACCGAGATTTGAACTCCGGACCTCTGGTTTGGCAGTCCGGCGTGGTAATGGTAACCATTACATTAAACGGCGGGTCGTTAATTTATGGTCAAGGTATTACCCATATTACAAAATTGTAATATAATTTTATGATGATCCAAAATGTTTCGTAATTATAACCGCTTTTAGTTTAATAAACTGTCAAAAGTTGAAACACCATGAGGCCATTAGCTAATATTAAATTCCAATTTCCCTCTGTGGAGTTGTCACTAGATGTCCTCGGTCCGTTACAGAGTAACTACCTCGTAGTCGGAAGGGACGAGGATTTCATGTCAACGTGATGTGGGTCGCTTCTGGATGTTTGTTAATTTTATGAAGTATGATTAGTTATGTAATTAGGGTTCCGAAGTCAACAAGGAACCCTTATAGTTTCGCCAAGTCCGTCTGTCCGTCCGTCCGTCCGCGGCTTAGCTCAGAGACGCTTAGTACTAGTTAGCTGCAATTTGGAATGGGCATACATATTCATTACGCCGACAAAGTGGTAAAATAAAATCTAGAAAAATATTTTTTTAGTACACGCGAAGTGGGAACGGATTTTTTTTTCTCGTCTACCCCATGGTGTGGGGTATCGTTAGATAGGTGGTTTAACACTTTCGCGGACACTGAACGAGACACAATAGAACTTTTATTGTTATCACTGCTATAGCATGTCACTGTCCGCGAACGTGTTAAAAATATTATGGGTGTGACAAAACCATTTTTCGATAAAGGGATCCGTTAGTGAAATATTAAGCTTTAAAGTGAAAATTTTTGTTAGAGCCAAGTGTTCTCTGCCAGCTACACGGTTGTTTCTGGATATGTGAAAAAATTAATGGCAGTAGTATATATAACGAAATTAAAAAGAAAACTATCACCGCTAAGTAGGTTTTACAAGTTTACGAGTAATAGTCGACCAACTTATAAAATGTACTTTTTAGACTTTATTAGCCGTTAAACCGTAGTATAAAACGAAAAACCCTACTTTGAAGTCCACATTATATTGTGACGGGCAACTACGGAACCCTACCCTGCGCTTGTTCCGACAGGCACTTGGCCAGTTTTTTTTACTACTTATTTCTTGTTCCGATTACATCAGTCCACGACGACTACGGTACAGATTTAGCCCGGACTTATTTAACAATGACTAGACAACGATATACAATATACAACGTCTAGGTCATCTATACTATAGATAGATGTAAGAATTTTACATACGCAAATTCCTTTTTAAGTGAATGCAGGTTTCCTTACGATGTTTTCCTTCATAGTTTGAGAGCAGTCTGTATTACTTATTGGTACATGGCATGTCAATTTCGTCTGTGCAGATTCAAACCCAGTCCTCAAGATTTAGTTTCCATACCTCTCCGCATTCCGCCACCGACGCTCTGACTAAGCCATCGGGCCGTCTATCCGTCTATAATTATACATAATCATCATCGCTATCGACAGCCGTGTCCACTTAATGCAGGACAGAAGTCTCATACAATTTTTGGCCACCTGAATGGGATGGCATGAGGTTATTAATGTGCTCACATTTTTGGCTATACAAACAGAAAAAAACTTGAGAGCGCCACTTTCTTTGCGATTTCATCAAAATTACGCATGACTTGGTAAGGCGCTCCAAACTTGTGTACTTACTGAAATACTTGGTTTTACGCGGAAAATAGAGGAGGGTGGAGAGGGAAAACAACAAAGGGTCGGACTACTCATGACGAAGTCTGGCACTTCGCACACCTGGCAGAGAAACGTAACAAAAGGAATAATGCTGTCACAATCCCATCGTCATCCACCGGCGTACAGTTCTGTTGTAGAGGCTGTGGACGTGCATGCTGCTCTCGTAGGTATAAGACTACAGCCATGAGAAAAAGTGCTTCTCCAAAAACACTGCTTACATCATCTCCAGCAGACGTATATGCCTATGATGATGATGATGATGAGTAGAATTTGGCCAAGCCAAATATGCGTAATTAAAATCATGGTTCTCTAACCACACTATACTAATAGTCAACAAAAAAAGAGATAGAAGAACTTCATATAATGTTAATCAAAAATCAAATGACATTCCAAACAATGAATATCTTTCACTAAAAGAAAAACAAATGAAAACAATAAACCTGAAAACAAAGGGAGAGATGAAAGATAAGCCATATTCACAATAAACGGGGTCAGTAATAAAACCAATAGTCTTACATACTTACCTACGTGAGTAATAAAGTCAAACAATAAAATTTCTAATTCACGAGATATGCGGAATCTCGTAAACAAAATCCACCCATGAGAGTGTTTTGTGAAGGCATTAGGAAGGGTTCCGAATAGTTTCGTCTATGACGCATGAATAGATTTCCGTATAGTTCCGTGTATGTTATAGAATAAATTGTTATTTTATATTGGAAAAATTCTCACCTTAATTTATAGTACTTTCCTACAACTAAGTACTAACAAAGTCGAATGAGCGACATAAGGATTGCCGCTTACATAATTATGTTTAAGGCGGTTGCAGAGGGGTCCATTTTATACAAAACTTTGACGCACAATACGCGTAGACGGAATTAATAAAAGTAATAATTTATATGTGGAAACATAGTTAAGGAAATCTAGATGCCGCGTAACGAATAACATTTGCAATTTATAAAATAATTACGAAGATATAAAGCTTTGAAGTTTTTGATACAAAATTTTAAAAGCTTTATATCTTCGTAATTATATTATAAATTGCAAATCTTATTCGTTACGCGGCATCTAGATTTTCTTAACTATTTTTCCATATATAAAATATTACTTTTATTAATTCCGTCTACGCGTATTGTGCGTCAAACGTTTGTATGGACTGAAACCACCTTAAATCAAACATGCAAGCTTACTAAAATACACAAAATTGGAATTTAACCTTGATGTGATAATGATCTGCATTTTCCATGCAACATTGGAGATTCATGCAAATCAGAAGTCGTACCCTATTTGTAGATAAAAAGTATTAAAATTTCAAAATGCTCAAAGAGGCATGGAAATAAAATTATGCACCCTAAGTAAACTCAGAGGACTATTAACTTTTTTAAATCCTTTTGATTCCTTAATTTCTATCACCTTGCAAAACTAAAGGTCTTCTTGTACAACTTCCTCAATTACAGGGTTTACATTTTTTGCCATTTAGTCACGGAACCCAAAAGCCGGGAGCTATTCTAGAAGCGAGAGATATCGGGAGATGGATGTTCTCGATTTATCTTAGCGATTAAGATAGGTTGTCGTGAGGGGTGCTATTACGTTAGCTTAGGATTGAGCAATCGACAAATTACCCTGGGTACCGGCGTGCGTAATTGCTTTGTAAGTATAATTTTTATTTAGCGGTCTCTTGGGTGTACAACATAATCTAGTAGAGATTTTATCTAATAAATAATTAATTCATTTTCGTAGCATTATACATGGTGAAATTGATATTATTGGCATCCTTTTAAACTAAGAATCTCTTTAATTTAAATTTAATTTTAAGATGAATTGATAAGCCTTACTAATCGGCTTCTAGACTAACAGATATAATTAATTATTTATTTCGATGAGGTAAAAATAACTCCCCAAGTGATTTATAGACGTTTTGGAACGGTGACTATGTGACTACTTAGCTAGTTTACCAATATCGGCAGTGAAAATCTCTATCCAGTAACCGTCTGGATCCTGTGTGAAACCGAGAGCCCCTTCATTTTACCGTCCTGTGGTTTTTTTGATGAATTTCACACCTTGCTGCTCGAATCTGAAACGTACAATAAAGATTATAAGGTTTCATTTTCAAATTCGTAAGTTATTTATAGACTCGAATCCCACTGCAGGGCAAACGCCTCCTCTCACGATTAAAAGTGAGAGGGAGTGGTATACAGGGTCCTTCTTAATATGCTGATACTTTTTAAGGGGATGATCAGACCTTCAAACTGAATAACTTTCTCTAAGGGATCAACATAGAAATTGCGAAAAAAAAATCTGCTGTCCCATATATTCGGCTCAAGTAGGTTTGCAGTTTTGTATAGAACTGTTGATTTTTTTCGCGATTTCTACTATGTTCCTATGGAGAAAGATGTTCAATTTGATGGGCTGATCATCTCCTTAAAAAAATTTCAGCATATAAAAAGGAACCTATACAGAGTGTTAGAAAAATTATCATTAACCTTTAAACCCTTGTTTAAACCACATCCACATACTCTACCCATTAAAACTGAACAATTTTTACAATGGGAGCAAACATGTCAGAGCAAAAAAAAATCTGCTGACATTTGAGAACGGGTAGGCATTTACAGTTTAGTATGGAACAGCAGTTTTTTTTGCGCTGACAGGTTTGCCCCTTTAGAAAAAGTTGATCACTTTGATGGGTAGAGTATGTGGATGTGGTTTAAACAAGGGTTTAAAGGTTAATGATCATTTTCCTTACACCCTGTATACTCCTGCTGCAATCGCGGTAAATATTCGGTGATTGAACTGTTATTGGGCTACGTACGAACCATAACTTTTCACACATTAGGTATTGCGCTAATCGCGGTACTGCTCTTGACAGCCGTTAGAGCCGTTTCGACAGATCGCTCAGACGTTATTGGCTGTCAGTTACATAGAGTTTAGCGCGATGCGGAATTCAGCACAGTTGAATAGTAATTGGATTGCAATGTGATTAAAACTGAAATTGGATAAGAATAGAACTTCGACGTTTTAACTTAACGCAATCGGGCTCCAGTTCGGATTGGTGGAGTCAAGCTGCCGTCAGATAATTCAAGCCTACTTAGGAGGATAGTCATTGAAGCAAGCATACAAACGAAGATTGATTATATTTTCAATACTAACATTACTAATTTGAACTGATTTTTGTAGACACGGAAATAGACATGAAAACAGCATAACAGACAATTACAACACGAGCTTATCTCTAAAGATATTTCTTCCAGCAAACCTATCAAAAATGGGAGCAAAGCGATCGTAACAAAAAATTTTCTTTTTCATTCAGTTGAGTCGAGTAAAAATTGCAGTTTAGTATGGAACAGCTAATTTGTTGTTCAGTTTGATGTGTAGACTCTTAGTTCAAAAGGATGCCAATGATATCATTTTCACCCTGTATAGTGTTATAATGTATATAATGTGGATTTAGAAGTAGACTGAGGATAATGTGGCATCTCTTTCCATTAGCTCAAAATTATTGTCAGAAGCAGAAAATAATGTTTGAAGCCGAAAACTGTTAAACTACACTTCAGCAGTTTCTAGATCATATCACAGTATAAGAAAGAGATTGGTACTACATACAGTAAGCACTCTACCAATTACAACGCCACCTTCTTTTGGCAAACGGGTGGCAAACAGTAGGTAATTGTGTAGTCCCTCCCACTAGCACTCACTGTATCTTACAAACTTACCTCTTCTTGTCAGGGTTTTAGATTTCTACAAAGTATAAGGTCCGCCACATATATCCGGAATAAACCTTATTCGGAATTAGATTTTTTTTTTTGGTGATTATTATTACAGCTCTGCTCAGGGAGCAACTACTGCTTTTTACTGCGGACTATTGGAGGGATCACGATCGGTCTACCGAGCCAAATGAATGAACTTAAGCAACCGACCTAGGGGCACCTAGAGGGGTACGGACCTCGGCATAGGATGTTGCTGGGGCTACGCGGCGGATTGCGCAGCGGGGATCGGTGAGAATTTGATTCCGTAGGGAGTGCTGCCGCTTTCAGAGACTCACTAGATCTAGTGTTTTTTTGATGTCTTAGGTGGCATATTTTAAAGTGATTTTTGAGCGTTGATGGAACGATACCGTATCGTGAGTGAGTGAGTGCAGTTGCGACGTCGTTGCAATATAGTTGCGAAATTGCCTACGCTCAAAAACCGCTTGTGTGATAATGGTTCATGCCATTTTGTATGCCGATTATGTCTAATGTTAAAACTATCGATAGTCTTTTGATATAGTTGCATTAATATTGGAATATAATTTACAAATCACCATCGTAACATTCGTAACGTTATGACTCATCACATGATAGTAATTATCATGTATAGAAATTGTTTGTTTTGTTTTAATAAATACCTAAAAATGCAATTATTGTCATTCATTTGGCGTTTCATTCATTTTTATTTTAGGCATTTTTTAAACAGCACTAGTATTTTTTGTAACCATAGTTGACAACACTGAATCGTGAATCAGGATTCCGGATCGCAAATCCGTCTGTGTGGAGGACCTAAGTGTCCAGATTGTGATCATGTCTACAAAACACTGAGTTTGGTAATATAATAAAATAGAAGCTTCATTTGTATAGAACGCGCCCTCAATATGGACTTTCCTAAGTAAAATAGTAGCATTAATGAGTAGAAACCAGAAGTCAAGAACTTAGGCAGAGAGCCCACTAAAGCAGAAAATGTTTCTAGACTAATTCCTATGTATACCTCTCAAAGGTTGAATCTAGGGTAACACCTTTTAAGTGAGTGCCGTAAAAGAAAAGTTCAGACCTTTGACTACTTATATGAGGACTAGTTACGCGTGTAATTCTACTGACAAACATTTCTGCCACTTTTTGCGGGGGGCGAGGTAACATGAAATCCGCAAATTTGGATTTTATTCCCCATAACTTTAGATTCTAATTTTGAATGATAAAAAATATGAAAAGTACTCTAGTGTGAAACCCAATCGTTTTAAGTTCGAAATTATTGTTTCGCAATTATAGGCTGTCTCGTCTGTTTGTTCAGACCAAATGTAGAACTATATTCCTACTATTACCTAGTCTGTGCCAAATCCTATGTTCCTAGGAAAAGTAGCTTACGCTGAAAGTGTCTGTCATTCTAGTAGATTGACTTTGTTGGTCCGATAGCTCAGTCGGTAGTCGGTGAACCTATCTGCTGTCCGAGAGTCGCGGGTTTCAATCCCGTAAGGGGCAAATATTTGTATGATGCCTGTAATGGAACAGCCGATTTATTTTTCCCGACTTTTATGTCTGCTGTAGATATATCGAGAGCCGTTCAGTTTGATGATCCAAAAAACACCCCTTTAAATATGTAAAACATTTAAATTTTTGAGCTCAATAATAAACATTATTCTAAAAACCAGCCAAGTGCGTGTCGGGCCACGTGCAGTGTAGGGTTTTGTAGTTGCCCGTCACAATATACCTATGGACTTAAAAGGGGGACACTTGACTCTAACAAAATTTTTCGCTAACGGGTCCCTAAATCGAAAAATAGTTTTTCAATACCCACAATATTTTTAAACGACCTATCTGACGATATCCCACACCATGCTTCGAATGGCACGTTAAGTCGTTGGTCCCGGCTAATATCTCTGGTGGTAGTAGTCGTTACATAAAAACCACGTCGGAGGCCGTAAGGCGGTCAGAGAAAACTCTGACACCAGGGCTCTGCCCACACGATAAGAAGAAGATCCCACACTATGGGATAAGCGAGAAAAAAAATTTCATCCCCACTTCACTTTTAGGTAGCCTAAAAAAATTTTTTTTACGATTTTATTTTACCACTTTTCGGCGTGATTAATATGTATACCCATGCCAAATTACTGTTTTCTAGTACTAAGCGTCTCTGAGCTAAGCCGCGGATAGACAGACGTTCAGACGGACGGACATGTCGAAACTATAAGGGTTCCTCGACTACGCAACCCTAAAAACTATAATCATACCTACACCTATGTATACATATTTGCTATGATTTTAAATGGAATAAATAAATTAAAAGTTCCAGTCTGCGATGTAGTATCTTGTAAATCCAACAGTATTACCAATCAAAACCTCCATATTAATGAACTCCAAACATTCCAGCCTAGAGTCAATCTTAACAAACAGTGTCCCGTACGGTACAAATAAAACCGTCACTCTGGACCGGCCCGCATAATTTTCGTGTATTCTTTGTAAATTTAGTGGCGGATTTGCAATTCCGATCAGCATCCTCACGGGAAAGCTGCGCCCACAAATTGGGACAAGTGATTCGTTAGAGCTAAAATATTTTTTGTTCATTATTTGTGGGACGGATCCCTAAAACGAATCCTTTGGACAAATCTTATTGATAGGTTTTGTTTACTAAGCTTTCATTACAGTAAATAATGATGAAAATAATGCCTCCGTGGTTAAGAGCATGGGCTCTTGACACGGAGGTTATGGGTTCGATTCCCACGGAGGCTACCCAGTGATATATCACTTTGTACATTTTTCCCCAGTTGGTTAGGACATTGCAGGCTGAATCACCTAATTGTCTGAAAAGAAAGATGATTTCGTGCTTCGGATGGCACGTCAAACCGTCGGTCCCGGCTTCTAACTCAGCACGGCTAGCATGCCACCCACGACAAAGGGTTTAAAGGGAGAAAACCGTCATGCACGCTCTTAATGGCATACGTAAAATAATAAGGATGGAGGCACATCTCGATTTTTATCGTTTTCTCGGGGGTGGTATGCGAGGCCTACTGGTGGTAGTAGTCGTTACATAAAAACCACGTCAGAGGCCGTAAGGCGGTCTGAAAAAACTCTGACACCAGGGTTCTGCCCACACGATAAGAAAAAGAAGGATTAGGTACAGTAAAAAAGCCGTAGTGGTCTACAACAAACACAGGCGACAGGTTAACCCCGGCAGCGGAAGACTGGCTGAAACACCTCGATCTCGAAATCTGACCCCCCCCCCCCCCTCCCCTCGGATCCAAGCAGGAAGATAAAAGTGCCATACGATATGATGATGAGGAGGCGATAGTTCGATCCCCGTCAAGGCCGACTCGTACCAATGAGATCTTTCGGGATTTATGTACGATTTGTAACACCACTGGCTTCTCGGTGAAGGAAAGCGTCGTGAAGAAACTTGCATGTTTAAATTTTTAGGCATGCATTTTACCCACGCTCCATTATAAGTGGCGACGGGCACACTAGAGAAACTAGACAGAGCTTCGGTAAAACTTTAAAAATATATCTGACTACCCCTCGGGGAATATAGTCGTGAGCATATATTAGGAGTCTAACCACACCTTACACCCTCATCCTTTTAATACCCCTTTGGGACAGTCAGAAACGTTGATAAAACCAATACACCAAACTTTAATGTTGCAATATAGGCGGGACATGGGATAACCTTTGTCCCGTTCCGTCCGTCCCTTCAATATTCTCAACCAACCATTAAGAGCCTACCGAGCCTATTGTGCTGCCCTCAGTCGTATTTCTTATTTCTAAACAATTAAACGTTTCCAAAAAACAAGGATGTCACATTGTAGTCCTGATTGGCTTTCAATTTAACGAAACATTACAGATGATTATGTTTTATGCTTATAGCTACAAACAATATAAAAACAAACCCGCAGTGACCAGATAGATTGAAAATCAGCAATGACTACAATGTGACGTTCCTGCTTTTTGGAAATATTGTTTGATTGTTAAGAAATAACAAAAATACGATTGGGGGCAGCACAATGGGCTCGGTGCTGCTTTAATGGTAACAAGTAGTGCTTGGTTGGTTGAGATTATTGAATCGAGTTCAAGAATGGAGAAGATTCCTGATTTGATTATCTTCATAATGTCCACGCTAGGCCATAGATGGACTTTGGCCTAAATGAATCAGCTTTCAATATTATGCCTATATCGTTGTGTTGGTCACTGTATGGTATATTAATAATACGACTGGACTTCTATTAAACGTGGTTTATTAGATGTAGTTGGATTACCACAATAGCGATTCACCGTCGTCGCTCGGGTGCCATCTTGACAGCCCGCCTCTTTTCGAATAGTGATGTTACATCGCACCAGTGATGTACCATACTCATAACATCCTCTTTATTAGAAAAGTGAAGTTATTATTATTTAACAACTTGAGACGGTTTACAAAACTTAACTCAATTCTTAACAATAACTTTTGACAACAAAGACTGTTTAAGTAACTAAAAACAAGACAATTTCTAGAACTAAATCTCTATCTATATATATTCTAGACTTAACTAAATTAAACAGTCCTTCACAGTCATTGCTAAAATGTTTGCTTAATAAACAAAATATTAACCTTTACAAGTCTAACCGTCTTAGTGGTCTTATGACTCTTCCACACCTAGTGCGCCTTTCAACTGGAGTTGTACGCTCTTCAATAGATGGTGCTACTGTATGAGAATTAGGAGATGTCTTGATATTTGGACTTTTTTGTAACCTATCTTGAGATACCGTTTGAGGTGACTGCAAAGGCTTCAAAATATGCTGTCTGTTTCTCCTTCCTACAAATCCATCTGACCCTTCAACGGTATAAGATCGAGGCTGATCACATTTGGACCTTATTGTGCCTGTGATCCATGGAGTATCTGGCATTTTCTTAAAATAGACCTCATCTCCTTCTTGTAGTTCTGGTAGTGATTTAGTCTTTCTGTCATAGTAATTTTTCATTTTATTTTTATTTTCTTCCTTAGTTTTTACATATTCTTAAAAATTTAACTGTTCTTGGTTTTAAGTTTTTTGTGACTGTTGGTAATTGTGTTCTAAGTGAACGTGACATTAACAACTGTGCCGGTGATGGCAGATTTCCTCTTGGTGTATTTCTGAATTGAAGTAAAGCAAGATATGGATCTGTTCCTGACTCCTCTGACTTGGTAAGAAACCGTTTACAAATCTTTACTGCCGACTCCACCAGTCCATTTGACCTTGGTATGTAGGGACTTGACGTATTATGATGTATTCCCCATTCTGAGATAAAAGTCTTAAACTCTGCCGAATTAAATGGTGGTCAATTGTCTGAGAATAACTCAACTGGGATACCATGTCTGCTAAAGATACTTTTAAGACAAACAATTACTGTTTTCGCGTTAGTACTTGCCACTGCCATTAATTCTATATAATTTGAGTAATAATCTTGTAGTACTATGTATTTTTTAGATTTATAATCCATAAAGTCAACTCCAACCTTTTCCCACGGAAGTAATGTAACATCATGTGGAATAAGTGGTTCTTGGGCATTTGAACTTCTATGTGACAAGCAAGTATGACATGATTGAGTAATGTTTTTTATATCTGTTGACATAAATGGCCAAAATACATGTCCTCTAGCAGACGCTTTTGACCTTTCAATTCCCAAATGGCCACTGTGTATTATTTTCAAAATATCGGGTCTTAATTTTTTAGTTATGACTATACTGTTACCTCTGAAAATTAAATCATTTTCTGTATGTAAATCTAATCTATACTGCCAATACTCATGCAGGTCTTCGTGAATTTGAGTTTTACTTGACGGCCATCCTTCCTTACAGTATTTTTTCAAAATCTGTAAGCTTTCATCTTCATTAGTGCCTAAGGTTAACCACTGTAGACGTTCTGATGATAGTGGTAATGACTTAATCAGTAAATTTACATGAACAATGATATCATCATCTAATTCATCTGAACTTGTTTCAGAGAGTGCTGCTCTTGACAAGGTATCCGCAATGTACATGTGACTACCTTTCTTGTAAACTACATTTAGACTGTAGAGTTGTATTTTTAACATCATTCTTTGGAGACGTGTTGGAACCTCGACTAAAGGCTTTTTAAACAATGTTATTAAAGGAGCATGATCTGTCTCTACAGTTACAGTTTGTCCATATATAAATTGATGGAATTTGATGCAGGCAAAAACTATTGAATAGAGTTCTTTCTCTATCTGAGCCATATTTTGTTGTGTATTTGTTAAAGTTTTTGAAGCGTAATATACAGGATGTTGATTTTGTAACAACACCGCTCCGACAGCACTCTTACTAGCATCACTTTGTAGAACAATAGGATCATGAACATTAAAATGTGACAACACTGGAACTTGACATATTAATTGCTTCAGACGGCAAAATGTTGTTTCATGATTGGCATTCCACTCCCAATCAGTAGATTTTTTTAATAACTGGCGTAGTATTTCTGTCTCTCCTGCCATATTTTTAATAAAAGGACTTGAATAATTAAGTAGGCCTAGAAATCTTTGTAAATCCTTTAGACAGGTAGGAGAGGGCATCTCTTTGATTGCTCTGACTTTGTCCGGATCAGCTGTGATTCCATCTGCTGAGAAAATATGGCCCAGATATTTAATGCTCTCCTTGGCGAATGTACATTTCTCTTTATTAAACTTGACGTTATTTTCCTTTGCTCTTTTAAATACCATATTAAGACGCTCATTATGCTTTTGTAGTGTTTGACCGCTTACTAAAATATCATCGCTATATACTGCCACCCCTGGTATGTCACCAAACATTTCAGTCATAATTCTGTGAAAATACTCAGGAGCACAGTTGACTCCATATGGAAGACGTTTAAAACGGTATCGGCCAAAAGGTGTATTAAAAGTTGTGAGGTAAGAACTCTTCTCACTCAATTTGCACATCCAAAATCCACTACTTGCATCCAAGGTGGAGAAAAATCTTGCACCAGGCACCTTGGCGCGGACCATGTCTACTGATGGAATAGGATAATGAGTCCTGTTAATTGCCTGATTTAAATTTCGGGGGTCTAGACATACCCTTAATTGACCATTTTTCTTTTCTATTAAGATTAAAGAACTCACCCATTCCGTAGGCTCTGTGACCTTGGCGATGACATCTATTTTTTCCATCTTCTCTAGTTCTTGTTCGAGTCTATGATGTAATGCAAATGGTACCTTCCTCGGAGCATCAACTTTTGGCTGAACCTCAGGATTTGTACTTATGTGACACTCACCAGGAAGACAACCAAGACCGGTAAAAAGAGAATTATTACATTCAACAAGTTTATTTAAATTTATATTTTGTGACTGACTTGACTGTAATGGAAATGACTGTGACTGACTTTTTGTGACTTTAGGATGTGGTACTTGACTTGAATTTAACTTATTTTGACTTATTTCTTGAGACAATTGACTATTATCACCTGACGTTTGCATGCTTGTAGTGTCTACACAGAAAACTCTTTTAACTAGCCCAATTTCTGTGCACGTAAGTTTACCTAACACAGTTGGGGAATTCACATTTGCAATTATAAAATTAATTTGTTTTGTCATATAGAGGTCATTAAATTGGAATTTACACTCTAAGTTTTGTTGACCCAGTACCTCTAGACTATTACCAGTGTATGACTTAATTTTTACGTCAGTTTTAGACAGTAAATTTTTAGTATTAAGTGAATCATAAACACTTTTTGACATAATATTGACATGACTGCCCATATCAATAATACAATTTATTTGTGAATTATTTATATATAAATTAATTGTCCATTCACTTGACATGGATGACTGAATATGACCTATAAACAATTCATCTTGTTCTGACTGTACCTGTTGCATATCACCTTCTGACTGTACATATTTTACTGACTTTGGCTGAATTGACCGACAACAGACTGCAAAATGACCCACTTTTTCACATTTTTTGCACTTTACACCTAATGCTGGACACTTATAACGATGCACCTGGCCGCACCTTGTACACACCTCCTGTCTTGACTGCTGACTATATTGGCTGACATTCCTTGTGTTAGACTTTGATCTTGAGCGTGATTGACTCGTATTATACAAGACTGAACTTGGTTCTGCTGATAATTCATCTGTTTGATGTCTGGACGCAAGCATGGCCTTTGCCATCTCTATGGCCTTATCAAGATTCAGCTTATCTTCAAGCAATAATTTTTCTCTGATGTAGTTGTATTTTTGATGCATGTTACATATAAACATTATTTTGACTAGACGTTCCTGCAGCTGTCCTAGCTCACAGTTTTGTGACCTTAATTTTAATGTGCAAGCAAAGTCGTCTAAGGTTTCATTTTCACCTTGTTTGCATGTGAAAAAATTATGACATTCATAAGTGAGGTTAGCTTTTGGGGCGAAGTGATTTTGAAATAGCTCTATGAGCTCGTCGTATTTAACGTTATCCTCGTTTTTTCCAAACGTATTGAATACATCCACGCCCTTTTCACCAATGACATGTAGAAATAAAGCTACCTTTCTGCTATCACTTTCTTCATCCATGCCAGACGCACGTAAATAAAATTTAAATGACTGCACCCATTTCTTCCATTGTTGAGCCAAGTTACCATTCATCACCATGTGCTGCGGACTGGACATTCCAGAAAGTTTCTTGGGCTTTTGGTTTTCATCAGACATGACGCCGACTTTTCACACGAGAATTTCACAATGATTATATGACACGTAGATTACGAACCCGATTACTGACACCATGTGTTGGTCACTGTATGGTATATTAATAATACGACTGGACTTCTATTAAACGTGGTTTATTAGATGTAGTTGGATTACCACAATAGCGATTCACCGTCGTCGCTCGGGTGCCATCTTGACAGCCCGCCTCTTTTCGAATAGTGATGTTACATCGCACCAGTGATGTACCATACTCATAACAATCGTGACCCACGTTACCGAAATAAGAAACTGTTTTGTCTTAACTAGTACATAGATTTAATGTTGTTTTGACTACATTGAAATGTATTTGTAACCTATATATTTAACATGTCTGGAGAAGGCAATGGTAGCAGACAATCTTTAGTAGTATCTTTCTATCAATGTTTTGTCTACAATTTATTTTTCGAATTACCACGTAATTAAATACCTACAAACAGATGAATTAGATAAAAAACTTCTGGGTATGAGTCTAAAAAATATAGTGCAAGGTAGTTTAGTTGTATAAAACAATTCGTAAATCTTTATCGTTACAATAGTATTAAGTGAGAAAGTGTGTTTTTCTATGTGATTTTAAGGCTGCGCCGAGCCTATTGTCCTGCCACCAATCGTATTTTTTTATTTCTAAATAATTAAACAACATTTCCAAAAAAACTAGTATGTTACATTCTACTCCTGATTTTAGTTATAAAGATAATAACTACAAACGTTATAAAAACGAATCCTCAGTGACCCGATAAATTGAAAATCAGCAGTGACTACAATGTGAGATTCTTGTTTTTTGGAAATATTGTTTAATTGTTAAAAAATAAAGAAAAATACGATTGGGAGCAGCACAATAGGCTCAGCGCAGCCTTAAACCGCTTAAACGATCTAACTTAAATTTAGCTTGGAAGATAGACGGATGCAGGATATAATATAACTATGGATATAGGTATAAAAATTCTACGCAGACGAAGTAACTGGCAAAAACTAGTTAACATAACATTTTATTTTTATAATACTATCTACTATTATAAAATCTATCTATATACTATTATAAAACTGTAACAGGAAGTTTGTCTGTACATTGAAGATATTAACAAAAAAAAGTTACGATATGGTTTTTAGGTGTCCCTGATTCCATTTCACCAATTTTTGGATTTTTTGTCTGTCTGTTTGTTTGTGTGTTTGTTTGTTTGTTTGAACGAGTATCACGCAAAAACTACTGAACCGATTTTGATGAAACTTTTTTTGTTTAATAGCTTATGATCTGACTTAAAATCTGGTATATAATTTGTGCGGACGAAGTCGCGGGTTAACGCTCGTATAAAATATTTTTGTACATAATTGATCAGAGTATTTTTAAACCGCTCAACAGTCGTTTGACTTAAAAAACTGGTCAAGTGCGAGTCGTACTATTCGCGCACCGAGGGTTCCGTATCACACCACCAAATATTAACTTACAAAAAAGTTTTGTTTTCTCCGGCATAATAGCGCGAGACCGACTCACGCTTGCCCCTTTTTTATTATTTGTTGTTACACTGTAGGGTTTGCTCTAAAATTACACCAAATACATCTTTATTAACAACGAGCGTTAACCCTCGACTTAGTCCGCACAAATTATATACCAGATTTTAAGTCAGATCATAAGCTATCAAACAAAAAAAGTTTCACAAATTATATACCAGATTTTAAGTCAGATCATAAGCTATCAAACAAAAAAAGTTTCATCAAAATCGGTTCAGTAGTTTTTGCGTGATACTCGTTCAAACAAACAAACAAACAAACAAACAAACACCCAAACAAACACACAAACAAACAGACAGACAAAAAATCCAAAAATTGGTGAAATGGAATCAGGGACACCTATTATTATTATTATTTGGGGGTATTCTGGGCCTTGACAGGCTTATCACGCCTGTGCCACGTAGACCATCGCTGGTCCTTTGTGAACGCCCTTTTTAAAGTTCTCTACCAATCCCCACTGCGGCCAGAAAACGCAGTAGATTTTTGATAGGGATAGTTTGTATCTCATCTGGTGTCAGAACCTGCCTACCTAGATGAGTACTACGTTTGTACATCAGGGGGCCACAGTCACATAGGAGGTGTATAGGAGTCTCCATCTCCTCCTTGCAGAATCTGCAGCCGGTGGTATCACTTAAATTTAGTGTGTGCATGTGTTTATTTAATTTGCAGTGGCCTGTGAGTGACCTTGCCACTGTACAAATTTGATCCTTGCTGAGGGCAAGGAGACCGTTCGCAAGTTTGCGATTGTAGCCTTTGATAAGTGCTTTGGAGTGGCCCATGCCTGGGGTGTCGCACCAAAGCTTTATTGCCTCTCCAAAGCTGACCTTATTCAAAGAATCTCGCGTTAGACTGCTAGGTATTCCCAGAAAGGGTTCGGGGCCTATGAAGTGGTTTTCTGTGCCCCTTCTGGCCAACTCATCCGCCCTTTCGTTCCCTTCTATGTCTGAGTGTCCTGGCACCCATTGTAGCACAAGCTGATTGTTATTGCCTAGAGCGTTCAGTTGTGCTACGCAGTTCTGTACTAGCTTAGACTTTATGATCGGAGAATCTATGGCTAGCAAGGCTGCTTGGCTATCGGAGTTGATTGTGATATGTTGGTTGACGTAGCGCTTGCTTAAATTAATTTCAGCGCAGGCTGTGATGGCGTATACCTCCGCCTGGAATATGGAGGCGTAGTTGCCAAGATTTTGGATTTGCCCTAATCTTGGGTTTTCGCCATATATTCCGCTGCCAACGTCATTGCCTTTCTTGGATCCATCTGTGAACCAGGTTAGGCAGTTGTCTTTGATGGACGTTTGGCCTTCAAGCCAGTCGTCCCTCGAAGGAAATGTAACAGTATAGTTTTTGGTGAAGTTGTAAGTTGGCATCATAGTGTCTGTGGTCATTCTTAGCACTGGGAGGCACGTGGCATCCTCCTGCAGGCTAATCAGACACTTCGATTGCCAGTTACGATTCCTGTTTGGGTTAACTCTTAATATGCATGCCTTCGCTTCCCTTTGTGCAAAGATGTGCAGCGGTTGGAGATTGAGTAATGCATCAAGGGCTAGCCCAGGGCTGGTGGACATCGCGCCTGTTACGATTAGGCACGCGGTCCTTTGAAGGCTATTGAGTTTGTCTATTGTGGATTTTTGGAGGGTCTTTTTGTACCAGACAGCTGCGGCGTAGCATACGATAGGCCTAACTATGGCGGTGTAAAGCCAGAGGGCTATTTTAGGGGTTATTCCCCATCTAGTCCCTGCCATGCGATAGCTGATGCCGAGCGAAGTCTTGGCCCTCTGAATGACGGTCTCAATATGCGTATTCCAGTTTAGGCGTTGATCAAAAGTTACGCCTAAGTACTTAACGGTTTTGGAGTAGGGTATAGTTTTCCCATTGAGACGGGGGACTCTTAACTTTCTGAGGTCCCGTTTGTTCGTGAATGGTACTATGACGGTTTTGTCTGCGTTGACAGACAAAGTGTTTTCATCACACCATTTCTGTATGATGTGAAGAGCTCTTTGCACAAGAGAGGACACTGTGTCTAGACACGGTCCTCTAATGATTACTACAAGGTCGTCGGCATACCCCTGCGTGGGAAGTCTTTCCTCGGCCAGTAGATGCAAGAGTTGGTCAACCGCAACTGACCATAGGAGGGGGGATAGTACTCCTCCCTGTGGACAGCCTCTGGTTGTTTTAACTGTATGGATGTGACCATTCAGTGTTAGTTTTGCAGACCTATTGCGGAGCATTGACTCTATCCAACCTATAGTGGTCCGATCTGCCTCTTTGGCAGTTAGTCCACTAATTATGGTTTTTGTAGGGGTATTGTCAAAGGCTCCTTCAATGTCAAGGAATGCACAAAGGGCAATTTGCCTGTCCTCGATTGATTTTTCGATCTTGTCTACTAAATCTATCAAGGCGGTTTCTGTTGATTTGCCCTTTAGGTAGGCATGCTGATCTTTGTGCAACGGGTGTGTCAGTAAAGCACCTTCCCGTAGGTTTTGATCTAGTACCTTTTCCATGGCTTTCAGCATGAAAGAGGTGAGACTTATAGGTCTGTAGGACTTTGGTTGGGCGTAGTCCCTTTTTCCTGTCTTTGGTATGAACTTAATGGTGACTTTAGTCCATGGCTCAGGTATAACATTACACGCAAAGCTGGCTCTAAATATTTTTATTAGAATTGGAGTTAGGATTTCCGCGCCTTGTTGCAAGAGGCCTGGGAATATTCCGTCATCTCCAGCTGATTTAAAGGGCTTAAAGGTTTTAAGCGCCCATTTAACCTGGTTGGGTCTGAAGATTTTAGACGCTCTACGCCAGTCCTCTGCGTGAGGCCTTTGTGGTGCATGAGCGTCTTTGTTACCCCTTGTACTAGTGAAAGTGCTTGGGTCTGTTTCACTGATGGAGCCAGGAAAATGGACCGCAGTGAGCAGTTCCAGGGTCTCCTTCTCAGAGCAGGTGAAGTTACCATCAGGCTTTCTGAGAAGGCCTAATTGGTTTTTTGGAGCTTTAGTGAGAATCCTGTGTAGTCTAGCTCCTTGAGGAGTTTGGTTAACTTCCTCACAGAACTTCCGCCAGTTTTTCTTCTTTGCTCTTTTAATTTCTCGTTTGTAAGTTGTTAGAACGGTCCTGTAGGTGTCCCAACTACACCTATGGGATTTGGCTTTATTGAATAGCCGACGAGATTGGGTTCGGAGTTTTTCTAACTTACGATTCCACCAGGGAACGTTCCTTCGTTGCTTGGGTTCTTTTAGAGGGCAGCTTTTGTGGTAGGCGTCCAGGATGCCATTGTTTAGAATGAGTACTGCCAGTTCTAAGCTTTCAGGATTTTTGATTGTTTTAGGAAGGTCAAGTAGGTTCTCCTTTAGTAGGGTTCTAAATAGTTCCCAGGATGTCGCCTTCGGATTCCTAAAGGTGTTAGTTTGGTATATTGGAGCGGTTAATAGGTCAAAACGTATGTGCCTGTGATCAGACATGGACTCCTCCTCGCTAACATGCCAATTACTGACGCAATTGAAGATTTCCTCTGTTGCGAAAGTAACATCTAAGACCTCCTGTCTGTTAGCTGTTACAAAGGTGGGTTTCCATCCTGTGTTACAAATAAAGAGACGGTTGGTTAGAGTAAAGTCATGGAGTAACTCACCCCTTGAGTTGATGTCGGTGCTCCCCCAGTTGGTATGGTGGGCGTTGGCGTCGCATCCGACCAGAAGCTCGGCATGTTGTAGGCGCGCGTACTCCTGCAGTTTGTCGAGTTCTGTGGTTGGGTCCATCTCCTTACCGTGGAGGTAGGCTGAACAGACTATTATCCTCATCCCTTTCCATCCACGGAGGTTGACGAACGCAGCTACCAGGTCATCCGTACAAAATTCTGGAACTGGTAGAAATTCAATTAGTTTATTGAAGATGATGCAGGCTCTAGGCTTAGTGCCATTAATGTTGTAAAGAACATTACCTGCGTTATGTAGACCAAGGACCGTGTTGTTCTCCAGCCACGGCTCTTGTACGAGGGCCATTTCTAGGTCATCCCGACGGAAGTAGTGTGTGAGCACGTGTGTCGCAGCTGTCGCGTGATGGAGATTGATTTGGATGACCTTTATTGCCCTCGTTGTGGTTTGCCCTTTTGGGACATTAATGTGCAGAGGGCGGTTTGGGCCGTCCCTCACCTCCGGGCCGTCCACGGCCTTTCGCTTGGGTCGATCCCCTTTGCGTCCCTCTGCTGGAGCTACTACCTCGGGAACCTCTCTGTGGCCTACCCCGCCAGGTCCCCCTAGAGAGGGGAAAGCTTCCCCTAACTGGAGGTTCTGTGGTTGTACCTCCTAGAAGTGGTGTTAGAGGAGGCTGCTTCGGGGTGGGTTCAGAGGTCCCTGCTGTTTCAGCCTGTTTAAGGGGTTTTTCACCACCTTTCAGCCTGAATAAAATCTGCTTTAGTCCTAGGCTTGCCTTACACTCCATATCGCGTAGGACCCCCGCTGAAAGGTCGTCAATAGACAGGGTTATGGTGAACCCTGCCTCTTCGGCCTTACAGTGGAGAACCTTCCACATATGGGTGTTCAGGTCTTTGTTTTGCACCCCCAACATTCTGACTACCTCTTCTGCCGATTTAGCCTCGGTTTTGGGTGCAAAGGTAATTCCTACCGTCGGCTTAGGCATTTGAGCCTCTGTCATTATTGACAGTTCCGCTTCAGGCCAGGGTTTCAGGCTTCCCACACGGTCTTCAAGCCACTTGCGTGACTCCAGGTCCTTGCAGGTGATCAGCAGCCACCCCGGCCTTAGCGAATGGCCTAAGAATCTGGGGCCGGTTCCTCTAATCTGAGTGCCGCTTATCGCACTGAGAATGGAGCACCGGACCAATTCTAGTTGCTCGTCCGTCATTGGTGTCCTATCGCGGATACCAACTCGGTACGAGCCTGCTGCCTCCTTGAAAGAGGATGGGCCCGCTCTCGGTTGCCGCCCCAGAGTCCCCTCTGTCGCTTCTGGCCCGCTAGAGGTGGATGCCCTTGGGGGGTTGACGTGAGGCGGATTCCCTTCCACTCTCGGTGCCTTGTGGACACCTCTCGGAGATACATCCTCCGACCGGGTCCTTTTAGGTGGCCTACGGTCGTTCGGTTGTTGGGTCATACCCAGCTCCTCGAGTGTTTTGTGGCACTGCTTGAAGGCTACAGTTGGGTCGACGCCTTCTGATACGAGCGTTTTGTAGCGTCTTCGAGCAGAACCGCACATCCTTTTTCTTCGGGCACCTCTTTGGTTCGGATTCCTAGGCGGTACAAAGGATTCTTCGTCCGTCCTGGTGTCCGTCGCCTCAGGTGTGCCCGTGATCGAGGATGTAGGTGATGTTAGAAGGCTTTCTTCTGAAGAAGGGGAGGCTATTGGACCTTCCTCCATCATCGGCTCCTCATTGTTTTGGGTAGGGGGGCTTGTTGAGCCGCTCCCTCCAAGGTTGTTCCCTGTTATGCCCAGAGATGGCATTAAATTCAAGATTTTCTTTAATTTGTCTTCCATTACTAATCCCACGAGTAGCAAGGGAACCAAATCAGTCCATCCCAGCAGAGCCCCGCTTGCCAGGATAAGGCGAAGATACTACCCCGAGTCTGCCCGGTATCGAGGAGACACCGTTAGAGACTGAGCACCCCCTCAGCCATGCATCTATGGGCACGGTACGGTTGACACCTGTAGATTGGGGTTTTTGGAGTCGAGGTTGTCTCCTCCAGGTGGGGGAAAGGGATAGGATGAGGGTAAGGGGAAGGGGATTTAGAGAGGATAGGAGGAAGGATGTGGGTGTAAGGAGACTCCCATCGGATGGGAGATTTCCGATGGGAGTTCTTCCCTTGTCCGGGGTCCCGAGGGACTCCCCGTCCATGGGCGGGAAACCGCATGCAGCGCCCGTTCACGGCGGGGGGGCTATCCGCAACCTGCCACCCGTCCGGTCGCATGGGAAGAACCTGCGCACGGTCGACAGGTGTCCACACTGTGGTACAGCGATTCATCGACCGACCCGGACCCTAGGGACACCTAAAAACCATATCGTAACTTTTTTTTTGTTAATATCTTCAATGTACAGACAAACTTCCTGTTACAGTTTTATAATAGTATAGATAGATAGATAAGAGTAAGTCAGTTCACACGATACAATGGACCCCGCATGCGGCAAGCCAGAATCTCGGGAATCCTTTACGATTTACTATAAATCAGGCAAAAAATGTCAATTTTAGGACAGAGTGGGTGAAGTTAAAATGATTATGAGGTTTAACATTCCAGTAATAGCGATAAATCAATTTTAAGTGCCTATAGAACAGGGGTGGCCCAAATTTTCGTGTACGCTGTCAACATTGAAGTTTGACGCTTGTATGTATTACCGTTTTTACGATAGTTCGTTAGATAGACGAGTTTCTTGTATAAGGACCCCCCTTAATTTTAAACTTTTTGATATTTTTTAGCAAATCCATAACAACGCACGTTACGTAAAAATTTCAACTGTCTAGCTATTACGGTTCAAAAGATACAGTCTCAAATAGGTATGACAGACGGACGGACGGAAGGACAGCGTAGGCTTTACAAATAGGGTTCCGTTTTTACCGTTTGAGTACGGATCCCTAAAAATGCCAACACCTAATGACATTGAAGTAACCGAGAAGCATGATAAGCTGTTGATTTCATGCTTCGCGAACCACCATTAGGGATGAATCACGCTAGACCGTGTTGGGTCCGAGTCGGCCGTCGGCCGTAGTACAAGCAACTATTATTACATATATTTTGTATGGACACACTCACGCTATACCAAGCGGCAACCGACCCGGCGCCGGGCGAAATGAAATACCACTAAAACGGTCACCCGTCCAAAGACGTACTCCATAACGTTGCTTAGCTTCAGAGATCGTTTCAAACATCAAAGATCCACTACGCCACAATCGCTTTCACATATTTTGGAGATTCCTAAAATTGAGCCCTAAGGCTCCATTCAGACAGAATTTTGTCACAATTGTGGCCGGTTACGAATTTGTATAAAAACGTATAATGGAACATATGCAACAAAATGAAGCCATTTTTGTATCTCGTGCAAAAAAAAGATGGGCTATAAAATGGTTAAGTAAATAAAAGAGCATAAATGTTACGAGCTGTTGTGTTGTGGCCACTGTTGTGGCAATGATGTCGCCAGCGTGTCGACACCGACCACATTGCAGCCACATCCGACACTGTTACAAAAAATTTGTACGAATGTCGCGAATTTACACAATGCACATTACACAATATACAAATGTGGAAATACAACTAAATATAATGCAATAAACAAAATTGTAATCGATATTAAATCTTAACAATCGTGACAGGCTGTCGCCTGCGATCCCCTGCACAGCAAGCATGCCACCCACGACAAAGCGTTTAAACGAGAAAAACGTCATGCGCGCTCTTTCTGGCATACGCAAAATTATAAAGATCACATCTCGATTTTTGTCGTTTTCTCGGGGGTGGCATGCGAGGCCTACTGGTTCGATCCCCGTCCTGGCCAACTCCTACCAATATGAGTTTTTCGGAACTTATGTTCGATTTGTCAAACCATTGGCGGTTCTGTGAAGGAAAACATCGTGAGGAATCCTGCAGGCTTCAATTTCGATGCATGTGTTGTACCCACTGTCCAGTAGAAGTGGCGACGGGCTCACTCATCTTCACACTGGACAGAGTTTTGGTACTACTAATGAAACACGGATGTTCTGAGTGTTCAGAATACCTGGGGGTATATAGTCATGAGCATATGCAAAATGCACTTTCCTGTCATATTGTTGCCATTGTAGAAGGTTCGTCTGTACAGACCATAACTTTCCGTAGTGATTTTACCCACAGTTCCTCTATCTTTTCACGATTTCCTCTCAACTAGAACAGTTTGATTAGCGAATGGGTGAACAAAGTTAGTCCCCAATTTCACCCTCGATTTTCCCGCACCGGCCGGGATGGGCCAGTCAATTACATTGCGTTATTTCTTTTAACGCGTTTTCGAAGAGCAATTGTTTGAAAAGCTATGGTTTTGTGGTTAGCGAACACTGTTGGGGATATTATGGGCATTTGCGGCTGACCGTACAATAATAATGCAAATAATATTCCGGTTATTTTGGTCGAATATTACAAGAATTGAAACTTTCCATGGGCATAATCACTCCAAAGTAATGCAACTATTAACCCTAACACCCTCTTGTAGATACGGCAGTGTCACCTCTCCACACCTTTGACACTCAGTTTTCGGTAATGAAATACCTAATACTTACATACTTACTTACTACTTACTATGCTGGCTCAGGGACCCGAAGTGAGTCTTGGCCTCCAACAACGAAGCACGCCATTCATCTCTTTTCTGTTCCATCTCAGTCCAGTTGGGCACCTCCAGCTCCTCGAGATCTTTCTATACAGCGATACCTAATAAAATACCATATTTATATCTTACATAACTCTGTAGCCTAAACAATTATCTACATTGTTGATTTAACGTCTGTTTAAGATATCACTTTTTCATACCCCCAAAAGGGAATCACTCGAATATGTTCTGTGGGAGCTTCAAATTAAAATTTTGAATAAATTATTGCGCTTCACAGCGCGGAAGAGACGCAATGGAGCGAATTTTCCACGTAGAGTGACGATGTGGGTACATTACCCGCTAAATAAAGTTTTTATACATTATTTTTTCGTTGAGTAGTATTCCAGACATATTCTCGGAAGCAACCTAGTTCAAATTTTGTATCAATAATGTTTCTGTAGTATCTTTTTGAGGACAAAGAAAAAACAAGATACAACCGAAAGAAAACGCTCGGTCCCTTGACTTTATACTATATACGATTCTACTGATGAAAAATTTGCAAGGTAGGTCTGGTTATAAAGTTGAACTTAATGTTCCGGGTCCTTCTGAAATAGTCATCGTATTTAAAGGCTCTTGTCAGTGGAGTATTCGCCAATCCCGTCTCTTCTTCGCTAAAGTCTTGAGTTCTTAATACGACACAATATCAACCTTTTCTTTGGGCTAGGTAACTTTGTCCAGGTCTTCCTATGCCTCTCTTCTCCTCTATCTTCCCTTCCAAAATGGTTTTTAAAAAATTGTGGTTTCGTATCAAGTGTCCGATCATTATTCCTCTCCGGTATACGATTGTTTCTGAAATAGTGCATAATATTGTTCAGACCATCAATCTAATCAACTTCACAAAAGAGACAGGTACGGAAAGCAAGGTCGTAGATAGGGGCATCGTGGGGCAATGCCGTACCTTAAAAATTTCCCATCTACTCTGCCATATTTATATTTAAGGCAATGTTGTGAGGCTCAAGTTCAGAGCCAAGGATCAAAATGATAGAATTCTAGCCGAAATAACATCGCAGGCCTGAGAAATCTTATTTGTTTGTTGTACTGGTTGGTACCAATAGAGGTCTGGTCACAACTTGGCTGACAACCGAATTGTTTCTACAATTCGGTTGACAACCGAATATTTTCTACAATTCGTTTGTCAGCCAAGTTGTGACCAGACCGCGTCGAATTTTGAGCTCACTTCGCTCACTCCAACTCTAAAATTTCCTAACTGACCGAATTCTGGCTATAAATAACTATGTTGCAGTGTTATAAATTCGGGCTCCATTCACTCGCTCCAACCTTTGACTGGTGTTTTCAGCACTCATACTTCCACCGTTTGGAGTCTTGGTGTATGACATTTCGAGCTAGCTTTGCTCGCTCCAGCCTCGGAATGGTGTTTTGGCATAATACAACTCGTGCCACCATTTTGAGGTGTGATTGTGTGATTTTCCAAGCTCGCTTTTTTGACCTCTTCTTTCCTGGAGAGACAATTTCACAGAATTATTTAATCCATCCAAAAACTAGCCTTTTGCTTTTGCCCTACCTAAAACTTCTTATGCCCTTGTTTTAGGTAAAGTTTATTAGACGACTTCAAAAAAGGAGGTTTCTCAATTCATCTCGTACTTATTTTTTTTTGTAATAAAATTGTATACCATTCAGTCCAAATTCATCCGAATGTGCGAAAACATTCGATTTCCAGGAATTCTTACTAAAACCTACATTCGTAAAAGCAAAAGTTGACATTAACACGTGATCGGTCAACTCCCGAAAGAGCAATTTGTGGGTCCACTTAGGGACATGTCAGTTGAGAAAAGGGTCTACGTAATAACATGGTTTTACTGTTTGCTCTCGATGACATCTCGATTCAATTCAATCGATTTGGCGGTTGAAATTGACTTAGTGATTGACGGTTTGACCATTTCAAAGGTTTAATGCCCGATTGCATTAAATTTTCCGTACAGTTCCGGCTTAGAGTTAGCACATTGACCGACGGCGAACGACGGCGTGTCCATACAAAAAGCACGTTTAGTATGGGACACTTTCCGCCCTACAGATGCTTAAAAAAGTATACATGATGTAACAAAACTCCTTAATAATATTAAACTAAAAATCTTTGACTACGGATTCAACACCGAAATCGCGAAAGAAAAATCAGCAAATACAATTAACTGCAATGTCTAGTCGACTTAAATGTATGACACAGCAGATTTTTTTCGACCTTCCATAGTGAATGTTGTTCATTAGGGTGTTTTGTTATAGCCTGTATAATTTACTGTTTTGAGAGACATGGTGTCTGAGCTTGGTACAGAATCTGTGAGTCATTGACTCTTTCATAAACTATGCCGTATAATGACTTTAGGGGCGCACGTTTCTTTTGCAGAATGAATGATATAATCGACTTCTGTAGGCGAAATGCATTTTGTGTCATTTTCGCATACGAATTAGTACAAAAGTAACACAATATAACATTTCGGGAAAGTGGGAGGTTTTGCCCAGCCCGTTTATATAATTTTTCTAAAGCCTTCATCTTATAACTATTACAAAACTGTAACAGAAATCTGTCTGTACATTGAAGATATTTACAAAAAAAAAGATTACGATATGGTTTTTATGTGTCTCTG
The DNA here is from genome assembly GCA_927399405.1 of Agonopterix arenella. Taxonomy (NCBI): domain Eukaryota; kingdom Metazoa; phylum Arthropoda; class Insecta; order Lepidoptera; family Depressariidae; genus Agonopterix; species Agonopterix arenella. The sequence goes on from OV656704.1 coordinate 3,936,585, forward strand.
ACTCCAAATCAACCTTTTCTAGAATTTTTGTCTGTGTTGGTCTGTTTGTTTCTTTGTACGAGCATCACGCAACAACTACTGAGCCGATTATGATAAAACTTTTTTGTTTGATAGCTTATAATCTGACTTAAAATCTGGTATATAATTTGTGCTGACGAAGCGGCGGGTTATCTCTAGTGCAAATATAAATGTGGTAGAAGTGTCACAACATGCTATGCCTAAAGGCTTTAAATGAATGAAAGATCATAGTAAAGTACGACTGTCAGCCTAGCTAGTATGCCACCCCCGAGAAAACGACAAAAATCGAGATGTGCCTCCATCTTTATTATTTTACGTAGGCCAGAAAGAGCGCGCATGACGTTTTTCTCGTTTAAACGCTTTGTCGTGGGTGGCATGCTAGCTAGGCAGGTTTAATTGATTAAAGTCTGTCAAAGGTCTGCCCTAATTGGGTCTAGAAATGTTACGTGGAGCATAATTGCTGGTCATTACATTAGATAGGTACATCGCCTCAGATACATGTTGGAATTCTAATCAGAGGACCTAGTTCATACTAGCTGAGAAAACGACGAAAATCAAGACTTTTTTATTCAAAATAAGTTTGCTCTTGACCTCAATCCAGTCCTTAGGACAAAGATGAGGTCGAAGATTTAGCGAGCTTACCCACTAGAAGAACCACACCCAGAAGAAGCCTATTCACTCGTACTTTAAAGGAATTCGGGTTGTAAGCGCTCGGAAATACTGACGCAGGCAGTGCATGCTCTTTCTTTGTTACTTTGCGAATGCGAAAGTAATCGCGCATGACGTGGGTGGGATGCTGGCCTTGCTGACTTTGACTACTTATATAGGGACTAGTTACGCGTGTAATTCTACGAACAAACATTTCTGCCACTTTTTGCGGGGGGCGAGGTAACACGAAATCCTCAACTTTGGATTTTATTCCCCATAACTTTAGATTCTAATTTTGAACGTTAAAAATCATGAAAAAAAGTCTCGTGTGAACCCAAAATGTTCTAAGATTGAAATTATTGTTTCGTAATTATAGGCTGTCTCGTTTAGTGATAGGGTATAAAATTGAATGTAAATGCACAAGATCAATTAATCTTATACCGTGGCAGAGGGCAAATGCTACCGCAAGGCTAGTCCTTATAATAAATAGTCAAAGCTTGCTGATCATCATCAACCTCTGTTGCCCTACTTTGAAATTATCAATTTTTACTATAAAATAAGAGTTGTAAATTAATTAGTATTTTGTTTGACTCTTTACGAAGGAAACCTCGTTTTGTATGACATTCTAAAGACCTATACATACATACATACATAAGCTCACGCCAATGTCCCATGAGGGTAGGCAGAGACCACGCACCGCAACGACTCTGACACACCTGTGTACCTATGGGGCGTTGAAATTAGTTTCTTAGCATAATGCCGTACAAAAGACATGCCTAAAATGGAAATCAGTTTTTTTTCCCAACCGTCAGTTGCAGAAACGCTCATTTAAGTTAATCCTCCATTAAATCTCTTGCTGTCATTTTTTGTCTTGTTGACGTAGTAAAAGCTAGCAAGAGATTTAATGGAGGATTAACTCTAATGAGCGTTACTGCAACTGAGTATAAGCAAAGCAAACATAGGTGTTAAAATGTCAAGTGGGCTAACCAAATACCATATCAAAATAACCATACCTTTTCTTCTTATATCTGCATAATTATTATGTTGTAATGTATATAATAAAATGTAAAATAAATGTGTTACTACACAGGTGTAAGGAAAAGTATCATTAACCTTTAAACCACATACTCTACCTATCAAACTGAACAGCTTTTACTATGGGAGCAAAACTGTCAGAACAAAAAAAAATCTGCTGTCCCATACGTTTGAATCGAGTAGGTATTGCAGTTTAGTATGGGACAGCTGATATTTTTTTTTGTTCTGACAGGTTTGCTCCCATAGTAAAAGTTGTTTAGTTTGATGGGTAGAGTATGTGGTTTAAAGGGTAATGATACTTTTCCTTACATCTAACAGGTAAAACTAGGTAGTTTGGTTCTACCCAACGATGAATGCAGTTCTGACCTCATCCTTTCAGGTCATTACACATTTCTAACTTCCAATACTAGTGAATAGTACGTGCAACATTAAAAGGAGGCTATTGCTTTACTTTAATTAAATTTATCTTTATTGATTATCAAACAGCAAATTACTTCATTTAATTACAACCCAGTTTTAAGTTTACTGTACCAATTACAATGATAACTGTTTAAGGTCTTTGATTAAACTTGACTTTGAAAAAATGACTTTGGTAACGTTCTTGCATTACGTAGTCGAACAATGGATCTGCTTTTCATGTTACTTATGAGTGAAAAGTAATACCGTGTTACTTGTTTTTTTTCTTTTTGAATGATTTGTGCAAGTAAAAGCACACGAAGGCATTTGCAAATTAGGCGACGGGGGCTCAATTTATGCGGTCCATTTGTTATAGGCTAGTCACTTATCTCCCGCTATTTTAATTTAATCAAAGCTTAACGTACAATGAACAAGACGTACATAATATGATATTTGGACAAATAAAAAGATTACCCTAACATTGTCTCTATGCTAGGGATTATAACAGCTGACCCATTGATGTGTTATGTGTGTAAGCAATTGTGTATGTGTGTAAATGGGGACGCTTTTTTATCACTATGAAAATTTACAGGGGATTCTGTAGGCTGTTATCTTACTTTGAAATATACCTTATTATATTAGTACTAAAAAGCTATCTTTATCATAAATCGTAACAATAACAGTGGCACATTCCACAGTAAAGTTGTTGAAAGCATTTGTTACAGCTCCATGCAATTCTAGAGTCTAATTAGTTTCGTGTTAGGATGAAAACTGCATGCATAATTTGGATAAATAGTGTAATTTTAACCCCGTTCCAGGAAACTATTCTCTGTTATGTATTATGTTGAATTCAACTTCAAATTAAAGTTATATTTCACTGTTGAAATCGCCAGTGACTTTAACCGTTAAATTCTATTGTCTCTCTTATATTAAGACTTAAACGGGGAAACCTTAATGGTTATCTCTGTTCTTGTGGTCTAGTATCATAATTAATTCACAAAGAATCCTAGATCAACTTATTCTCTTTCATTTCCTCATTCGTTCTAAGATCTTGAGCTTTCATTATCATTATTTGGGAATACAATAATATTCCATCTTTTTATAACCTTCATTTCATAAAAAAAACCCTACTGATGTATATTTATCGTATAGTGTATTTATCCCTTTTTTTGGCTTTACGTACATTCATACAAATACATTCTTAATCCTGTCTCCCATTGGGGTAGGCCTCAGATCATTGTGATCTGAGGGATAGGCAGGGACAAAAGAGGCTTAACGTATAAGTTCGAAAATCAATAAGAGATAGTTTAATGATTTATTCAGATCATGAGTTAAAGATTTCTGAGAGTTTATATGTTTTTATACATAAGAGAATCTTAGACGGTCAATTAAAAAAAAAACCTATTATTTCATCCATTTACTTAGGATGACTAGACGATGATGATTTTGATATTCACTCGAATTGAGTAAATATAAAAACCAGCATCGTCTATGTCGTTTGATATTTACTCAATTCGAGTGAATATCAAAACTGTCGACTCACTCTCGAATTCAATCACAATATTTTACAAAATCCAAAAATATTTATGATTCATAAATTTTATGAAGAATTCCTACTTTAGTTTAAGCAATAAATCTCATCAAATTACTAGAATAGTCATTCCAGCTCTAGGTGAGAAAATAGCATAGAAATATACCTGGATAAATACTTTTTCCTACAGCAATACTTTCCTGTCAGCGAGCTCGCTTTCGCAATTGCAAGAACTAAAAAATTCTTGGAATGGCTTTAATATTAAGCATAATACGCATTTCTTTCAAGCTCGAGTTATTTTGATTCGTCGGAAACGGAAAACCTATATCTATGCCTTTAGTTACATTATTTAAAATATGTAATATTGTACATTTAATGGCAGACTCAAGGGTCGTCTGCCCATACTGCCCCGGTTCCACCAGGTTGTTTGTGGCTCCGAGGGGTTTGGGTGTTCACATTAGTCGTGTTCACCGGGATGTAGCCGCCCAGGATGGGGTTGCCTCAATTAATGCAGTGAGTGTCCCTTCGGTTGTGGCCGGTACCGATGCTGTGGGATTGGACTGCCTCCCTGATCTAAAAAGAAGGGTCCGTGTTTTGAAGCATATTCCCAAGGGCGCGCGGAACTTAGCGGCTGGTAGGCTTTGCTCGCTGTTGGATGATTGCGTTCGGTCTAACAGCGTTGACGACTGGTTGGCTCTGTTAACGTTTTCATTTTCTGCCTTGCAGGTTCCGGAGTCGGGCTCGCAGTCTCTTACCGCTAGGGTAAAGGAGAACGTTTTTAGACAAAACCCTTATTTTCCCCCGGCGCAGCCCAGTAGGCGTCCTTCTTTCTCACGGGCTGTGGAGGCAAAGGTTTTTGATGGGGACATGCGGGGGGCGGTCCGCCTATTGCTATCGGATTCAACTTTGGCCCCGGCGGGTGCGGAAACTTTGGCCTCTTTGAAGGAGAAGCATCCGGACCGACTCCATCTTGGATGTTTCCGCTAGAAGTAGTTAGAATGGATGAAGAGATAAAACTGTCGCTGGAATCGGTGCTTAACGTGAGTCTGGACGCTGATCAGTGGACGCAAGCGTCGTTGCCTGTCCGGTTTGGTGGTCTTGGGGTGCGTCGTGTTCGGGACATCGGCCTCGTTGCTTTCTTGGCTTCGTCTCATGGAGTAGCGGATCTCGTCACTCGAATTTTACCCTCTTATGGTGTCGGGATCCCTATTCCATTTGTGACGGAGGCTATGGCGGCTTGGTCAGTTGGCTCGTCTAGTGGTGCATTCCCGGAAAATTTGACCGCGCAGAGGCAGTGGGATGAGATTGCTGCGAAGGAATCAGCGGCTCGGTTGCTTGAGGGCGCTACTGGTGCTGATCTGGCCCGTCTTAGAGCGGTCTCGGAGCCGGAATCGGGTGCTTGGTTACATGCTCTCCCTTCTCCATTTGTGGGGACGCTGCTGGACAACGACACTTTAAGAGTAGCGGTAGCCCTGCGCCTCGGTTGCAAGGTGTGCGAGCCGCATAACTGCATCTGTGGTTGTAGAGTGGAAGCTAACGGCCATCATGGACTTAGTTGTCGGCGGTGTGCGGGTAGGTTTCCGCGGCACCAGGCTTTGAATGACGTCGGGCCCTGGTGTCAGTGGATGTCCCATGCCTTTTGGAGCCGCCTGGTTTGTCCCGCAGGGACGGTAAGCGCCCTGATGGTCTGACGTTGATCCCCTGGCGGAGAGGCCGTTGTCTCATTTGGGATGCGACTTGCGTGAGCACTTTTGCTCCTTCCCATTTAGGTCGGACTATGCGAGCACCGGGTTCGGCGGCGGAGCATGCGGCAAGAGACAAGAGGTCTTGGTACAGTAATTTGGCTTTGGCTTACGACTTCGTTCCGGTCGCGTTTGAGACTGCGGGTCCTTGGGGTAATGATGCCAAAATTTTTGTGCAGGAGATTGGGCGGCGGTTGAGAGCTAAGGGTGGTGACCCACGCTCTGGCGCGTTTTTGGTGCAGAGGTTGTCTTTGACCATCCAAAGGGGAAATGCCGCTAGTGTCATGGGGACCATGGAGCCGGGGTTGCGTGGGGCTGGGCCTTTGAGTGTGCGATAGTCTTCATGTTGACGAAGCTTGTTGCAGATTTGGAGTGTATAGGTTTAAGTTTTGACGAAGCATGTTGCTGATTGGTATCCTGTTTATTTAATTATTATTTTTTTGGATAAATTTTGACGAAGCATGTTGCAGATACGGGCGTGTTGCCATTTTGGACGAAGCGTGTTGCAGATTTGGATTTTGTACTTTCCTATATCTAATAAGACTTGTAAACTATATTTGGTAAATAAATGATTTTTGAACTACTTTAAAATAATAATTATTATAAAGTCCTAAATAAACGGAAAACATTTTAAGCGGACTTTCTCAGTAAACTAACATCAAAATCGCGCAAAACAACAAATCTGTTTTTTCATAGAAAACTGTGAAATTTCTCGACCCAAACATTACAGGAGTGTTGTTTTTTCTTACTCTTTCTTCTTCTGGGTTCCATTGAGAATTACTTTTGTGCGTTTTTAGGTTTAGAACCTGGCTGATAGTTGGTGGATTTGTCACTGTCATGTTTTCTGGCTGAGGATGAGGGCAGCGCAGGACCGGTCATCATGGCGATCCTTGGGGGAGGCCTAAGTTCAGCAGTGGACGTCCATCGGCTAAGATGATGATGATGATGTTTTCTGGCTCATCCTGCCAGTTGATCGAACCAGGTCTGATTATAAAACACTACAGTGTTACTAATCCTGAAACCGTTTCTCCAGAATTCATTGCTGAACCACATTTCATCGTAAGGCTATACAGGGTTCTTCTTAATATACTGACACTTTTTTAAGGGGATCAAACCATCAAACAGAACAACTTTCTCTATGGGACCAACAATGAAATCGCGAAAAAATATCAGCCGTCCAATAAATTTGGCCCGACGAAGACCTGATGTTTTTTTTCGCGATTTCGATTTTGGTGCCATAGAGAAAGTTGTTCAGTTTGACGGCCTAATCATCCCCTTGAAAAAGTGTCAGCATATTAAGAAGGACCCTATTCAGGGTGAAATTGATATTATTAGCATCCTTTTAAACTAAGAGCTCAGCTGTTGCATACATTTGAGTCGAGTAGGCATTGCAGTTTAGTATGGAACAGCTGACTTTTTTTTGCTCCGATCGGTTTGCTCCCACAGTGAAAGTTGTTCAGTTTGATGGGTAGACTCTTAGTTTCCAATGATGCTAATGATATAAATTTCACCCTGTACACTTTCACAAGCACAGACCTACACTCCCATATAAATGTAAGAGAGGGAGTAAAAAACATTTGCCTTCCCATTCAGTTCAGCTTCGTCGGTATTTCAGAACATACAAATTAGGGCGTAACACTGACATAAGCGAGGGCGTAACATCTAATCTTGTCACGTTACTAACACGTTTACTTGGAGCACTGCTTCTAAGAATAAATCGATCAGAACGCTTGTTCCAGTCAAGCGTTGAGATTGCATGTATGCAGCCTCGCTCTTCAGAGTCAATAGATCGTTATTGGAATCAGGCGCCCTTTTAGGTGCCAAGATTAATTTTAAGTAAATTTCACCTAAAATGCCATTTGAGTTTGATAATTTATTGATATTGTATCTTTCATCATACATACTTTCACTGATAATAATGTAATTAATTGAATCAGGCGTTACTTTGCGGAAATCCATGACTAATATGTAGATGACACGATTGTATCAAGACCTCCGCTTCCAAGTACCTAGTAGACAAAGTTGTATTACGTTATGCAACACAACCTGCCCACCAAATAATTTCTTCTCTACACGTGTTTCGGACACCGAGTGTCGGACGCTCGGCGGAGTAACAACTCTGTTTCGAACGTTCGTCGGTCTAACTCCTGAGGATGCTCCTTGGTGGAGCGAAACACGTGTAGAGTAGAAATTATTTGGTGGGCAGGTTGTGTTGCATAACGTAATACAACTTTGTCTACTAGGTACTTGGAAGCGGAGGTCTTGATACAATCGTGTCATCTACATATTAATTTCTGATAATAATGCTTATTTTCAGCTATACTTAAATAGTTATGATGAGAAAAGAAAAATTCCCCTTACTGCGGGGTCGGATTACGTACTTACCTAATGAAGATTCTGTAATGATTGTTTTTTTTTTTTACTTTTAATTAATGGACTCTTGCTTGTGCGTTAGCACTGCATTTCCGCCTGTGTCAAGTGTTTATGCACTGAAAAAAATGTTTTGTTAATATAACCGAACTTTAGTGACTCCCAAACTGTTTTGTAGCACATAACCAAACGTTTGGTTATAATAGCATAACTTTTTGCTATTTATATACAAACGTTTGGTTATGTGCTACAAAACAGTTTGGCAGTCACTAAAGTTCGGTTATATTAACAAAACATTTTTTTTCAGTGTGGGAGAATCTATCCCAATCTCAGGGATTGTTTTTGGTCAAGAACAAGAAGAGATTGAGGATTGCGGAGCCTCGTGGCGGGCATAAACGCGACGCGCGAAATCCACGCGAGACGTGTGCTCGGGTCAGAACCTGCAACGTGACTCCATGATTATTTTATTAACCTGCATCTAGTTCTAGTTGTCATTTTTTCGTATCGTTGACGGTTTATTTATGTAAAAAGTTTATTAATTTTACTAAACCATTAACCTTTAGAATGAAGTACATAGAAACCAGACGGTAAATGCAAACTAAAAGACAACCGTATCTTAAAAGAGATTTTCCAGCAGTTCCGCGAAAGTGGCCTTTTTTATCGCAATCATGATGTTCCAGAAATTTTTGTAAATATTGTTCATTTCAAGACAGTTTTGCGAAAACAAAGAACAAAAACATGCCCACAGAGGTTTTATTTTATTTTATATTCTAAACCCTGGAAAAACAACAAAACACAGAAAACAAAAGGCGACCGCTAATCCCGTATAAATATAAAATAATATATAACTTTTGTCAGTACAATAATACATTTTGTAGTCTATGATCCCGTTACAAAATTTCTACTCCCATTATGTTTAGCCAATGATAAACATTTCAGTGGAAATGCCTTAGTATTAGGTCCCAAAATGGTTGCCACCCATAGATATGTCTCAATTACTTTAAACATGTTTCTATTATGCTAGTATATCATTATAAAACCATATCCCAGAAGAAACAATCATCAACATCCGTCTAATAGTTTTCAAGTAAATATTTACCATACGCAAAACCAAAAAACAGCGTGACAACCCTATGTTGCGACCATATTATGCAGGCAACCCTATTTTTTGCCAGTCTTCTAGGTGTCCCCCGTGGGAATCGAACCCACGACCTCTGCGTCGAGAGTCAATGCTCTTAACCATTAGACCACGAAGGCAGGCTCACCTGATGGAAAGTGTAGATGAAGCCGAGAAGAACGGGTTGCGGCAGACCTAAGGATCCGTCTAAGCCTAAGGGTGGTGACTCTATTACATTTTTAGGATTCCTAAACTATGGCATTCCTACTGGTATCTGTATCATTGCCAAAATTTTTTTTATTCTTTATTTTGTTGGAGCTTTTAACCCTGAGGCTTTGACTATTTATTATTAGGACTAGCCTTGCGGTAGCATTTCCCCTCTGCCACGGTATAAGAACAATTGATCATGTGCATTTACATTCAATTTTATACCTGTTAAGGTACTTAACGAGATAGCCTATAATTACGAAACAATAACTTCGAACTTGGAACGTTTGGGGTTCACACGAGACTACTTTCCATGATTTTTAACAATCAAAATTAGAATATAAAGTTATGGGGAATAAAATCCAAAGTTGCGGATTTCATGTTACCTTGCGCCCCGCAAAAAGTAGCAAAAATGATTGTTAGTAGAATTACACGCGTAACCAGTCTACATATAAGTAGTCAAAGCCCAGAGGTGATGCCTAAACACATAGGTGTAGAAAATTTGTAACAGGATCTTGGAATATTAGCATTTTATGTGAAGAGGCTTTATTCATTGGAATTATTTAAATTGAATTGATAGAAAATATACATTGTTCTTTTATGAAAGAGAGAGAGCATTCATTGGACAGCCAGCTTAATGAGCTTAAGTTATTAGCAGAGAATTATTGTAAATGGAACAGCTCTTCAAGCTGTAATAGTCTAATTGGGTAAGCTTGAGACTCATTGTGAATATAAAAAGGTTTTACAGTCGAGTCTTTCTAACTTATGTACTTAATACTGCTCTTAAACGGTGAATGAAAACATCGTGAGGAAACCCGTGTACGCTGAAAAAGAAATTCTGATGGGTATGTGAAGTCTACTAATCCTCATTGGGCTCGTATTGGTCGACGGTTCCTCGCTGTCGTTTTTGTACCTACCATTTTGTACATATTTGATCTGACAACAAGCCTCAAAATACATAGATGATCATCATCATCAGCCTATAAACGTCCCACTGCAGGGCACAGGCCTACCCTCAGGGAGCAATGCGGATTGGTAGACTTCACATACACATCAGAATTTCTTCTTCAGTGTATGCAGGTTTCCTCACGATGTTTTCCTTCACCGTTTGAGAGCAGTCGATATTTCGTACATAAGTTAGAAAAACTCATTGGTAAATGGCATGTTGTCCGTGCGGATTTGAACCCGGACCCCCATAATTGGGGGTCCATACCTCTCCGCAAAGCGCCACCGATGCCGCGCCACTGATGCCGCGCCACAGATGATATCATCCTTAAATAATATTCTATTTAATTACCATCCTTTACTTAACTGATGAAGCCAACTCTGCAACTAACACAAACTATATTCAACTCTACAATACTAACTACATGGTTCAAACTATAAAGTACGTAACTATCTACAGATTATCCACTATTCTAGTCATCTGTTTAAACTCGTAATGCTCAAGTTATAAGATAGAAAATGTCTTGTTTTAAGAGACTTGCTAAGTAGGACAAAGTAACAACACGCAAATTAACAAAGCCGCAGCAGTGCAGGTAGTGTGTGAATTAAAGTAGTTTTTCAGGGTTTACGTACATTGGTAATCCCTCTGGCATTGTGTAGGGGGAAAAGCTTGGACGCAGAGAAAAAAATACGCACTTTTTTATTTTTTGGTTTAAAGTCATGAACTAAACTCTAAACAGCCTTGATGGAATGGAACAATTAAAACGATTGTTGTGTAAGACGAAACCATTCGTAACATATTTGAACGGTTTTAAAAATACAAAACGAAATCACAGATATCGTGCCTCATACGACTATCGACCACATTGGAAATTAATCTACGGAATTCGAAAAAATATTGTCTGAAAAAGTTAGGCTACAGGGCAAACCCTTAACCCTATCGTCTTTGTTTTAAGCTCAAATTGTAGCTGACTAAATTGTCCAGAGGATATTTGCTCAAATTTTTGATATCATTCCTCGTTTCCAAAATATCGAAAGCCAAAATCAAAAATTTTGATTTTTTTTCATTATTTCGGCCCTAACTTTTTTCGTTTTTGACTTTATCGAATAACTCTTTTTGCACCTTACTGAGCTCTTTACAGAGCTCACCTTAGAGAGTCTTTTGAGCTTTTTTTGAGTATCATAACTTCACAATTCTCCGAGATATAAGGGGATCGCACTTTTTCTTTTTTTTTTCTTTTTCTTTTTTTTCTTTTATATTTACATTATAGACATTTCCAATGTCAAAACTTAACTCAAAATTAAAATCTTATTTCCATCGATGGATTTCAAAGTCACAAATCACTTTCAAAAATCACAATCACATGCGTTTTTAGGAATGATTTTTAATGCCTGTTGCAATATTTTGGTCAACAATCTGGCCAAATGACGTCAGTCTATCCCCATTATTTTATGACCTGTTCCCCAGTTTTAGGAGTTTGGTCAAAGAATGACTGCTAAAGTAATATAGTAGAAAACAAATGCCCGTTTGCACTAAACTCAACTTAGGTGAAAATTTGTAAAGTGACTCCTAAGCCTAGATATCACTTAGCTTTGTTATCATTTAGCTTAATGTTGGTGCAATCCACTTTCTTTTCAGGGTCGGGTATCTTATGTTATGAGCATCAAGTTAAGATGTGCTTAAGTTTAGTGCAAACGGGCCTTTAGAAGCATAACTAACTTAACACGTTCCCGGGCAGTGTACGAGACACAATAGAACTTTTATTGTTATCACTGCTATAGCCGGCCACTGTCCCGGAACGTGTTAAATGTATTGTTTTGGAGAAAATTGGAAAAAGACCATTAAATGCGATAAATACGATTTTTCTGGCCGACAAAATCTACGTAGTACTACGTACGTATAAGTAATTGCGATTTTATTTGGGTTTTTGTAGCTAAGTGAATGTGTGATTTTCTTTCTAAGGGCAAGATTTAGTAATAAAATCATTACGCAAGCGATTACTGTAGTACCAGGTTTATAAGTCTCACCGATGTACCTGCGCAGTTGACAAATTTTAAAAGCGCGCGAAATCATATTGACCAATCAGGATATGACACCTTGCCGTTATTGGCTTATTTCGTGCCCTTTTCGCTGCCGAAGCATCCATAAGTCTGCTATTCGAGTTGAAGCGAGATAGAGAATATCCGATTTTGCACTGCTCTGCGCAAACGAAGATTGACGAGCGGAATTATTTTAATGGTCGTACTGTAACAAGATTTGAATTATTAATAACGTGATTTAATTTTCGTTCTTATAATATGATTGTAATTTATAAAATACAATAAAAATATAATACAATTATATTTACTTCTTCTGTCAAGTTGATGACATGTTATTGAATTTGACTTGATATCATGGTGAAGAGATGCTTAGTGATTGCCCTTTGATTTGAGTTTTAGTCAGTCAGCAGCAATAAGTTATATTATTATACACTTTAGTACTACGACATAGAACAAAAGTGTACACAATTTATTGGTGCTGACTGTACGTCACTTGGACGGGCTCTCTTTGTGTTTGTAGCTTAAATATTTTTGGTTGAGATATGTCAATAAATGCACCCCAACAAAACCACTAACTACCAAAAATAATAATCAAAAATCGCACGCTCTAACAAAGATATAAATTAACGTCACCGAATTAGTTCGTGGCTCATAACACTCATTGTTATAAAGTCCACCATCCAACCCTATTGTTCATCCACAAAAGAAAATCCCTTACACAACCCTTATTTCTTCTTTATAAATACAAAAATGCCTTGATACACGGGACTTCGTAATGCGGAACATAGTTTTGACATTGACCACAAGTTGTCGCGTTTGAGTCAATGGAATCAGAAGAGAATACAGATTTATAGAGTTTTGTGGGAGAACAATGAAGGGGTGGAGTCGATGCATTAAACAAAGGAGTATATTACCAATACAATACCTCATTGCTTTTGACAAGGTAATTATACAAAATACAAATATACAAAAATATTTATTTCAATGAGCACTTTAACTTAGGTAGGTACATTTAGTTCATACAACAAAGAATAGGTATTGCACATTGACATCACAGTATTTAACCAATAAAATGATTTACAATTATCCCCCACACTAGGCTAAGTCTTTCGAAAATAAGTCTTTGGAAAAATATTAGCGAGTTATCATTTAGTTATTACAATGAGCGGTACAGTTATCAACATATTGAAGCGTTACACCCTTGATACTTCATACAACTTGGCTCGCACTGATAAGAGACCGCGATACCGAATGAGTGAGAGAGGACTGGATCATTTCTTACAGTACGACCAGGAAAATAATTCCCTTCGTCAATCTTCGTTTGCGCAGTCCCCCGACACACAAGTCGTTTAGTAATCAAATGGTGCAAAGTTGGATAGCAGCGAAAACGGCGCGAAAACCATTAGCCAATCGTGGCAAGGGATTGAAGGTGACACTACTGATTGGTCAATAAAATTTCGCGCGCTATTAAAAATTTTCAACTGCACAGGTATATCGGTGAGACTTATAAACCTAGTAACACAGTGTTGCTAGGTTTATAAGTCTCACCGATATACTTTACGGTAAACTGTTAGGTCGAAACTAGTGGCGGAGGCAGTGGGGTGTACGTGTCAAAACAAAACAAATGAGCTCCAACTCGAGGGTTTTACTCGTAACTATTGAAGAGTTGCACTATCTACCTCATGGCTCCGTTGTCAGACCCTCGTTGCAAAGTGTAATTATATTCGATTCGACAAAACATAACAAATGAGCTAAAACTCGATGGGTTTACATTTAGCCATTTAAGAGTTCCACTATCCACCTACTGGCTCCATCATCAGATCTTCTCGATGGTACCAAATTATTGTATTTTCATTTGAATTACATAAAACTGGAAAGTTTCAAATCGATACGATAAGTAGAAGTAGGTTAAAATCGATTTCTTAGATTAGTTTACATACTTAACTTAAAAAGCGTGTTAATCATTTTTTTATTTATTATAAGAAACAGTCAGTTAAAAAAACAATAATTTATTTTAATTATTATTGAGTAATAATAAAAGATTTGCTAGATTCGTAGTTTTAGAAAAAATTCTCACCCCGAACGACTCTACACCATTTCTAACACACCCCTCTCATGCCACATTACCCCTAGCGGGTACTATTCGATAATATTCTCATTTTATTTTATTTAACCTCCAACCCCACCGTTTCCGTTCCAATGGATCCCTTTTCATGCTCTTTTGAGCGAGATTTTGACACGTAATTTGTTGATTTAATGAACTAAACAGTTTTTGTGATGTGATGTAGGTCAATATCTATCGTTACTTGCGGTTCTTGTTGTTGTTTTTTGTGTTACGTAATCCATTACTTTCGTATGAGTTATAATTATAAAATCAAAGATTTTTGTTTGGTCTGACCAAAAAATATCTTTGTATAAAAAAAAACTAAAAAGTTAAAAAATAATATTGCAGCCAATAACTTTTTCGTTCGAGTCATAAGAACATTAATTTGTTTTATCGAAGTCGCTTTCAAGCCGATACGATTCGCGGTAGGGCTTGCATTAGTTTTTTGACTTGGCTTGACACCGACTTCTTTAAAACAAATTAATGTTCTTATTATGCGAACGAAAAAGTCATTGGGTGCAATATTATTTTTTAACTTTTAAATTTTTTTTGAAGTCAGATTTAATTTTTTGTTTAAATTTTGTTTATTTCACAATTTTCAGTGGTGTATTCAATGTAATAGTAGCTTTGAATTAACAAACGCACTAGTCGGCACTACGATTTTCGAAGGTTTCCTTCGTTTATATTTATTAGTTTTTCGGGAATTTTTTGGTTTGAATCTTCAGCAATATTTATAGAGAATTCTTCAAAACCTACCTGCAAGGTTTCAATGTCTCTTAGTCTTCATGAGACGCTGCCTGCAATTTACGTATATACCTACCTAATAAACATAAATAACATAAACATAAAAAATCCTTTATTGAAATTTTACAACATTTAAACCAACAATCGCGGCACTGGCTCCTAAACTAGTCAAGTCTGAAGGTCCGGAGCCAGTTCCTACCCACTACAGTGACAGTGAGTGTAAAAACAATAATGGTTCTTAACACTAACAAAAAAAAATTCAAAAAAAAAAAAAAAAAAAAAAACAAACTCAATAAATATGCAGCTACAATTTTGTCGTAAAGCGGTTCTTGACACTCAGACATATTTAAAAAGCGGATCAACAGATATTGTCATAATCGCAAAGTACATTTCAGTTATCATCATCATCATCAGCCCATATACATCCTATTTCTATCCGTGTCTTTGTATATATGTATATGTGTGTATGTGTATGTGTGTGTGTGCTTGTTATCTTATGTTACCACAGTTAACAGATCTTCTGTTTCGTTGTAGTTGAAACCATTAAGCCAGACTTGTATTTACTTTTTAATTTGGTTTGGTTATGTTTTTAATGTTAGACATGGACTGAAAGAATTAAAAATGATTGTAATATTACATCAACCGTCGCTGTCCCATTGTTGGGCAAAGGCCTCCTTCGGTTCTCTCAATGCGTCCCGGTTTTGCGCTTCGTTAGGCCAGTTCTTCAAGAAGCCATCGATTTCGTCCCGCCACCTTCTATAAAAATGAAGAATCTAATTTTATATCACTGCACATAACATCAAACTGAACAACTTTTACTATGGAGCCAACATCGAAATCTCGAAAAAAAACCAGCTGTCCCATACATTTGAGTCGAATGGGTACTGCAGTTTTGTATGGGACATCAGATTTTTTTTTTCGCGATTTCGTAGTTGGCTCCATTGAAAAAGTTGTCCAGTTTGATGAGTAGAATACATGCTGATGTTATCCGCAGTTATGTAAAATTTACCCTGTATTATATTACCCACAAGGTATATCGAATAAACAAAAGTAAATTCACTCAGACAAGTGTTAAAATTCCTCGTTCGTGAATATAAACTCGCTCCCGTCTATCAGGTAGGAAAAACTTTTTATTTATAGACCCTCAGTGAGGTTGAGATTAAATCCAGTTCCAAAATACCAAACCTTTATTAAATAGAAATTTCTGTAGTAATGGCACTTTCCCCGGCTATGCTTGCGTGATATTTCTAGCTTGTAATGAAACTTAATTCTTTCTATACACGTGTAGGTAATATAGGTATATCTTTATTACGTATAATAAAATTGTAAACTTGGCGTGGATATACATTGAAGATATTTGCTACAATACTACGGGGCGTTTAGGATTCGTAATGAAATGCATTTAGCCCATTTTTATCGTAGAGTGAATTTTTGTCTGCTTGTCTGTCTACACATCACTTAATGGGGTATTACAAAAGCTTAGGGGCTTTGTTTGGATCAACATTTAATAATTTTTTTCGCAATTGGTTCATTCAATCAATGAGTATTTAAAATCAGTGTTCTGCGCGTATAAAGTCGTGGGCGCCGCTACTAAATAAATATTACATTACTAAATTAAAATAATGTCTAAAAGATATTATCAAAATAGTAGTCCGTTTTTGCTGTATATTTAAATGATGATGATGATGCTTGATGGCCGTCCGTGTTCGACCATCAGAGATTAAGGCTGATTTTGAGAGTTTTATTGATGTGCTCTCAGATGTCTGATGTTGCCTATCTTGGCTTTGAAGTGCGTCCACAATGCCTGTATATTAGTTTTCCATTGAGACAGTGCAACGTGAGCTCATTCCGCCTTCCCCTTTCTACTATCGAACTTCCAGACACACCGCAAGATATCACCCCTACTTGGTTGACATCCTTGGACTAAGAAACCACTTGACATCCCACATATTCGCACTAAGCGCCTTTCAGAATCTTTTGTAATGCGCAAAACCAAGAAGTGGAATGCCCTGCCTGCGTCAGTATTTCCGAACGCTTACAACCCGAATTCCTTTAAAGTACGAGTGAATAGGCTTCTTCTGGGTAAGTTCTTCGACCCCATCTGTATCCTAAAGACTAGATTGAGGTCAAGAGCAAACCCATCTGTAATAAAAAAAAATGCATGGCCAGGGGTGGTCTGCCGTTCAGGAATGCGATTTTTGAATATCATTCACGGAGCTCAGCAGTTGAAAATGCCAAAATTACTATGGAGATATGCATCTTTCTACTGCTGATGACTTTCAAAAATCGTACTCCCGAAGTATGATTTTTGAAAGTCAAATCAGCAGGAGAAAGATGATTATCTTCATAGTAATTTTGACATTTTCAACTGCCGAGCTCAGCGAATGAGATTAAAAATCGCACTCATGTTTATTGTTTAACGTCGTAGATCTCCTTCGACGAGATATACGAGAAAGATACGTAGATAAACGCTTAGCTTTGAAGTCAAATACTTGTAAGTCGGTCCAGGGAGTTGAATACCGAATGTTGAATGATAGAATGTTTAAATGTGCATTAGAGGATAAATAAAGTATGTGTAAAAGTATCAGTTATGTGCTTAGTAAACCA
The DNA here is from genome assembly GCA_927399405.1 of Agonopterix arenella. Classification (NCBI taxonomy): domain Eukaryota; kingdom Metazoa; phylum Arthropoda; class Insecta; order Lepidoptera; family Depressariidae; genus Agonopterix; species Agonopterix arenella. The sequence continues at coordinate 3,954,089 of OV656704.1, forward strand.
ATTCGTACCTACGACAAAATTGTCTCAAGGTAAACATAATTATGTTGAAAAGACTGTGCGTTCGGTTTTTCAATCAGCAAACAAGTGATCGATCTTAACACGAAGTTTTACTCAAATCGATCTCCTCTGTTTGACATGAATACATTTGGTACGAAAACGTCTTTTTCATATATTTTATACTTTTTCGTCATATTGCTGTCTTTTTCTTTGTACATGCTCTGGAGTACACTCCCTGAGGAGATATCGAGGATATTATCTAAATACGTGTCATTGTTCAGAAATAAATATCCACATGTATGTATGTGAATCATTTACTAAAGTGTCAAAGGTAAATATCCACATTTCACTCTAAGCTTATAAACTCTGGCCAGCATTACAGGTATAACACAGAATATTATAAAAGGGGTTAGAAGTGCAAAGTATGCGTGGAACGTGTCGTTACAGGTTATGCAATGATTTGCATAACACCATAAGGCGCGCGGCGTGGTGCGAGCGAGAGGGCATGAGTAATTGTCGCAGCGTGAGCGGAATGACAAGTGGCGACAGCCGTCTCCGAAGCAAATGCGCCAATAAAATAATATGTAGTATCGATGGGACTTGACCAATCAAATACTAAGTTATCGGATCGGACTTGAATACGCAACTTTCCAATGTATAAAAAGATTGTCTATTGGCAGAAGCTTAATTAGACAGTGGATTTTTTTTTATTGTATAGATACACGTACAGAGGACAGTCAAGATGAAACCATTTACATTGCAATAAGATATGTAGAACTAGATTGTAATCCAATTACACATGTACACAGCATCACTATCTTTAAAACATGGCGGAGTGAGTTTGTTACATAAATTTAAATCCTAATTAATTCCTAAAACATCGAAGCGAAACGAAGCAAGTACATTTAAGTATACATAGGCAAGGCACCCAAATTTCAATAAGCATCAACATGCAATTACCTAACTAGCATTTCGTTCCAATCCATCAATGAAAATAGTATTAAACCAAAGTAGGTACTTATTAAAATTAAAAATGAACTCATTAATTTACATTAACAAAGTAAATTAAGCAATATAATTAAATTAATTTGAATTACAAAAAAATTTCAAGGTCAGGACGTTTGTCAGGATTGTCAAGATGCGGATTCAAGTCTCGTCCGGTACTAATGTTTTTTTCAAAAATTTACTTGAATTGTTCATCAGTTGTAGCAAAGATTCTTCTCACCTCATAAGGGATTAAGGTCGTTGGTCAATGTATATTTTTACGTGGTAGTTTTGAGAAAAATTCAACCGACATACACCCAAACATGTTCAAAATGTATTTAGCCCCTGTAAAATCCCGAACAACATATTTTAAAATGAACTATATGGAACTTCCAATCAATTTCACCTTTTCATTAGTATACAAAGTGGATTGAATATTTTCAATCAATTCTGTTCGATATTCCATCACATAATATGCTCCATTGGGTACATTCCCGTGTCCTTTTGTATCAAATCGTGCGGTCACACTACATTAAACGTCTGCATTTAATTAATTAAATTTTATTATTTCACCTGCAGCTAGATTCGTTTGCGAATTTCGAAATATTTCCAATTCAATGGTCATTGACAATGATGACAATAAATAAGTAGGCATTCATTGATTTCGAAAAAATAAATCGATTTTGGATGTAGATTCTCGTGTGTAATAACTATGTCTCAAATAGGACATCCATGACCATCATCAGCTTAAACCTACAATCAATCAATCAATCAAATATTTTCTATTTTACACCAAAACATAAACAGTCAAATACAGAGAAAAAAACACAAGATGCATATTAAGGCCTACATAATATATATCTTACACGATGGGGCTGACGTAACCTCAGGGCTAAAAAATCCAAAAAGAAAAAAAAAATTAAAAAAAAAAATGATTTTTGTATTTTGGAATACAATTTAACTAAAAATTTTTTTTATAAAGAACCAAAAGGCTATAAACTTTAAACAAAAAAATTGATTAACTTAACTTGTTGTTTATGTGATGTATTGATTGTGGAACCTAGAGTAATTTTTCTTCTTAAATAAGTAAATACCACTACTTATTCATTTCAAAGTTACAGATATTACGTGACATAAAGTTTAATTAAATACCAACAATAAAGAAAATAAGTTATGAAACTGATTTCCGTCATTATTTTATTTTGGTGCTGACTGTATAAATACATTTTAAAATATTTTACAAAATAACAAAAAGAATTGAAATCGTTCTCATTAAAATAATTATCAAAAAATCGCCGGAAATTATTAAAAAGATTAATGACTATTACTCAAAATAACAATACAGATCATTGAACACTTTCTCCTACATCATTATCTCTTACCTCAATTCCCACCCTGTGCTTTTATGTATGTGCATTCAATTTGCCCTTCTTCACCCCTTCGCTTCCTTGTCGAATCCCAGTTATTGTATAGAAACATCTTTAGAAGTGTCCGAGTCAAAAATGGAGAATAAAATTTATTCGAATGTATCTATAAAAACCGGGCAAGTGAGTGTCAGGCTACGTGCAGTGTAGGGTTCTGTAGTAACACTAGTTACCCTTCACAATATATGGACTTAGAAGGGGACTTTTTGTTTTATACTACGGTTTAACCGTCTCCGAATAAATTTTTTAAGTTGGTCTACTAAAGCCTTCTTAGCCGTGATAGTTTTCCTTTTAAATTTATTTATACTATTGCCATGAATTTTTTTGCATCTCCAACTACAACCGTTTAGACTCTAACAAAAATTTTCGCTTTAAAGCGGTTGCAGAGGGGTCAATTTTATACAAAACTTTGACGCACAATACGCGTAGACGGTATTAATATAAGTAACTTTGTATATATGGAAAAATAGTTTGGGAAATCTAGATGCCGCGTAACAAATAACATTTGCAATTTATAAAATAATTACGAAGATATAAAGCTTTGAAATTTTGCATACAAAATTTTAAAATCTTTATATCTTCGTAATTATATTATAAATTGCAAATGTTATTTGTTACGCTTCAACTAGATTTTCTAAACTATTTTTCCATATATAAAATATTAATTATATTAATTCCGTCTACGCGTATTGTGCGTCAAACGTTTGTATGGACTGAAACCACCTTAAAGCTTAATATTTCGCAAACGAATCCCTGAATCAAAAAATAGTTCTCCCACACCCACAATATTTTTAAAAGAGAAAAACGAGGGAAACAAATTTCATCCCCACTTCACGTGTACCCTAAAAAAAATATTTTTTTAAGATTTTATTTTACCACTTTGTCGGCGTGGTTGATATGTATGTCCATGCCAAATTACAGCTTTCTAATACTAAGCGTCTCTGAGCTAAGCCGCGCGGACGGACGGACAGACGGACAGACAGATGAGAAAGGCTGAGAATAGAGTTTTGTGGCGTGCCTTGAAAAAGATCCATATTCAGCAGTGGACGTTGATGATGACGACCCTAAATATACAACGTGTTAATGAATAAACGCAAAACTAGAAAATTTAGAATCGAGAGCTGAATCAAATTATCGAGGTTTCAACATAGGATGTCCACCCACCGTGCGGTGGGTTTTTTTTTTGCCAATTTCTTATGGGTTTCTTAGGGAAAGTTGTTCAGTATCATGGGTACAACCACCCCTTAAAGTAATGCAACTGTTTACCCTAATACCCTGTATTATGATGATAATTCCAAAAGCTATAGTATAAACATATTAGAGCTTTTGGCGTAACGAAAGATAATAATATAATGATGCTATATGATGCTTATACCAAAAGCTACAATATAAACATACTAGAGCTTTTGGCACAAGCATCATTTATAGCATCAATTATAGAGTCAAAAACACCGTTTTATGTAGATTAAATTCGGCATTTCTATTTATATTCCAGCTCTTTAGGGTTCAATCTACCGTCCTAAAACAAAATTGTATACGTAACTAAGCCCAAGAATAAATTAAGGGACCATTGTTTGACGGCTGCTGTAACTACGAAACGATTCGGGTCCGATTTAAATACAAAAGACCAGAAACAATGCTTTTTCTGCAAATAGGTTTATAGAGAATCTTTATATGAATGTAGGTTTGTCACGTTAAAAGTAGAGACTTTACGGATACCTACACTAAAGACCACTTTTTAACGGTTCCGTATTCAAACAACGAACCCTCATAATTATTTTCGTTCATTCTGTCTGTCTGAGACTCCTCCCTCCCATACTTACAGGTAGTAACTATTGAGTAATCTGTGTTTGTACAATGCAAAAAATAGTTAGAAAACAAATAGATTTTAGCCCAGCCATTTTACGGTTTGAGCCGGGACTAATTAATAATATTGATATTTTTATCCGGTATAGTATTTAAGAGCCATTTCGAGCCTAAAAATATACCAAAATTAAAACGAAATTACGTCAGCAACAGTTCCAAATTTGGCAATTATCTCGTTCTAAAAAAATTTATGGTAAATTTTTATGTACATTTTTAAAGTTTTACCATTATACATACTTCAAACATGGTGTCAATATTTTTGTCTTCTTAGAAGACTTTGAAAAACACATAAGTATTTTCTAATGATTTTTTTAAAATTTCAATGCCTATTTTATTGCTCGAAAATAACGTTTATTGTTAAAACTAATTAAACTGAGTGCATTGGTAATAATATTATTAAGTTAAAAGCTTTCTGGAAGATACAATTTTGATTTCTATGTTGCGTAGCGATTTAAAAAAAAAAATGTTTTCAGTTAGACTTTTTGTCACTAAATGGTGCCGGTTACAGTTTAAAAGTCCCATTGATGTTACTCCCCACCTCTCCTAACAAAACTCCGTAAATTGACTGGGCTATTTTTCTAATAAATTGAGTCAGGTGTTGTTGGATAGGTTTTGTAAAGTGGATTCAAACATCTATAGAAACTAAGTCGTTATAATGCTTCTATATCGAGATATTTGCGCTCAAAAAAAAAAGGGTGTAGAGCCTCTTGTTCATATTATTATATTGCTACATAATGACTCGTGCAGCGGCAAGTTTGTTTTTATTATTTTATTTCAAAAATATTCACTAACCGTAGTAATCTACGCTTTGTCACAAATCCCAATTCATCATCATCATTTCAGCTGATAGAAGTCCACTGCTGGAATCACAATTGTATTTAAATATATAAAAAGCATTAAAACAAAGATTATAATTATGATTATAACTTTGTAGACTAAATTCTGATATCATTGATTTTGCTCATCTCTATAGACAGAAAACAAGTCTCCAATATTTATAAGAATCTTAGCAAATCCAATATCCACAGATTAACAGAGACAGTTTTCAAATAATAACATTTATCCCAACCCTTATATTACCCCTAAATATTAACCCTTTAACCCTATTACTAGTGTCTGCCTAAAGATTCTTTTTCGATTCGAAACCGAATTTAACCAATGTTTTCAAAGGTTTGGATAAAGATTTTGTTTGGTCTCGCAGCGAAGACCAAACAAAATCTGTGGGTTTTGAAATCTATTGCAAATGTTTTTTTTTAAATGAATTGTAATAAAAATTACATTTGCAATTTAAGGAAAGAGGAGAGAGAAAATCTGCTTTTCAAACAAACGTTCGATTAGCTGATTGCATTTAGTATGGATAGTTCAATTTAGATTCCCAAACTTTTGAAAAATGTTCGTTGAATTCGCATGCCTCCTGTTTTTTTTAATAAACCAAACTTACTTAAAATCCGCATCCTATTCTACCCAATTGCTCACGGACATACACGTAAATAAATTAGGAATACAAAACTATAAATTCGGTGACAAACCACGTTAAATGAAAATGTTGCAGTAACCAAAATTCGGTTTGATACTCGTAGAAGCATGAATTCGGTTTCGGCTTTCAAACAATTGTATTTTTCGGCCTCTACACCTTAAGGAAGTGTCACTGAACGTGAAACTAAAAGGGTGGACTGTGATCACGATCCTACTCACGTTCTGAGACTTGTCAGATCCGACTTTAGTTGCTTAAACTGGAAGGCGGGAAGTACTTTTTAACTGCTTTCAACAGTTAATGTTATCTGAGTTTGTCTAATTAGTAAGACATTTTAAGTGTCTGCATTACTTACTTTCTTGACATAGTTATCCTAATGATGACGAAGCCTGTTATGGATGTGAGTTATGTTACCTTTGACGAAGCCTGTCGTGGATACGCAGTTTGTATTTTTATGAAATAAATGGCAGTTTGTCTAATAAGATTGGTTTTTTTAAGTACTAGTATGACGTTTTTATTTAATTTCCTATGTTTTGGAACACTTTATTGCATATTGATTGAGAATTTCTATCAAATACCAGCCATTTCCATAGCAAGAACCGTATATAAAAAGATACGTCCGGCCTAATCGATCCATATGCTCCGATAACTCCACATAATTACAATTAAACGATTAAAACTAAAAAGTGTGTGTACTTATAAACGCACGTACGGAGTAATGCTTCTTTGGCGTCAATAAAAAAAAACTCTGAATAAAAACTAGTTTCATTGTGTCTGCACACGGAATTTCTGTCACATGCTGAAAATCGTAGAAAGTGAAAAATTCGTCGCCTATGCTGAAAATACAAACTAACGTCATGGTTCATTACAGCGCGCAACTACTGTCACATTCTAACACCTCCTCCTTCTCCTCGCGTCAAAAGAAGTAGGTCTCATGTATTACTTCAATAATAAGCAATAACGTTACAGGTCAAAAATAGTTTTCACAAGAGCTTACCTGCGACTTTGCCCAAAATATTAACCTGATTTTATGTCAAATAATTAGCTATCAAACATAAAATTGGTTCAGTAGTTTTTGCGTGTTGTTCGAACAAAAAAAAATAAAAAAAAAAGTTGATTTGGAGTCAGCGACACCTAAAAGCCATATCATAATCTATTTCATATAAATATCCTTAAAATACTGTAGATTAAAATTTGATCGTATGTACCTATGTACCTCGATACTTATCGACCCTAAACTGGCTCTTCTCCTTCCCCCGGGCTCTGTTATAGTTTTCAGGATATCCGGGGGGATTTTAGAGACAAAAACACAATGCTTAGTGCTTTTCTGATAGGTTTATTAAGAGATTGAAGGTTACCTTTCCTGGGCTTTCAATGTTAAAGGTAAGAGATTAAGGGATACAAGAAGACCGTATAAATTAATAATTTATTGATAGTACGATTGTAAAATAAGATTCAAATATGGATAAGATAATACTTAAATTGTATAGCTTTCAAAGGGTTCAATTTGTTGACTTACATGTTTACAAAATAAATGGAAAATCTGAAATCAATTTCTTCACAATAGATAGTAAAATATTTGGAATGAAAAATTGTACCCGAGTGTCCCAAAAGGGTTAGGGTTATGTTTTTTGAGTGTATGTATGTATGTAGATCTATGTATTTTTTCCTTTTCTTTGACACGCTTAGATTATAGCCCAGTCATTTAACGGAGTTTTGTTAGGCGGAGTAGGGAGTAATTATTAATTGGACTTTTAAACTGTAACTGGCACCATTTAGTGACAAAAAGACTATCTTAAAACAAATAAAAAAAAATGTGCTGGCTTTTAAATTAATAATATTAATACCAATGCACTCATTTGACTTATTTTAACGATATAAATTATTTTTTAGCAATAAAATAGGCATTGAAATTTAAAAAATGAGGTATTTATTAGAAAATACGAATGTATTTTTCAAAACCTTCTAAGTACACAAAAATATTAACACCATGTTTGAAGTATGTATAATGGTAAAGCCTTAAATATGTGCAAAAAAAATTGACCATCAGGTTTTTTTGAACGAGATAATAGCCAAATTTTAAAATTGGAACTGTTCCTGACGTGATTTTTATTTAATTTTGGTACATTTCTATGAAAATAAGTATCAATTATTAATTATTCCCGGCTCAAACTGTAAAATGACTGAGCTATTAAAAACTTTTCGCTTACGCTGAAAAATGTAGCCTTGAAATGAGAGAGCGAGGAAGCCAGTTATGAAAACTTATGTAAACAAAAACTTAAAAACTTTTCACTTACGCTGAAAAATGTAGCCAAGAAATGAGAGAGCGAGATAGCCAGTTATGAAAACTTATGTAAACACCGTGGCCTGTTTTTGTGTTTGGCAAGATGTAAAACCACTGTCAAACCTATGGAATGTTGATGACATCTTGCCATACTCGTCTTTTAGTATGTAAAAGTCCCAATATTGCTGTTTCATGTGCGGCCACGTTATGGTTACATCTAGTTACTATATCCTATGGTATGAGGTGTCGGTGGATTCCTATAATTTGTGAGACTAACGTACCCTACGTTAGTCTCACAAATTATAGGATACTATTATAATATTCTGCGAATAAAAAAAGAGAATGGCATAAACGATTTTTTTCCTTAGTGAAAGTTTGTTCAATTTGATGATCTGAACGATGCACCCCATAAGATATTGTAACGTATTTAATTACTTTACAATATTTGGTAGAGTACGAAAACTCTATATGCAGGATATCGACAATAATTGTACACTTTTTTGTTAAGGTGGTTTCAGTCCATACTATAATTACGAAGATACAAAGCTTTTAAAATGTTGTACGAACAATTTCAAAGCTTAATATTTTTGTAATAATTTTATAAATTGCTAATGTTATTTGTTACGCGGCAGCTAGATTTTCTAAACTATTTTTCCATATATACAAAGTTACTTATATTAATGCCGTCTACGCGTATTGTGCGTCAAAGTTTTGTATAAAATTGACCCCTCTGCAACCGCCTTAACAAGGTGTTTCCAATATTAATCCTAATCTAAAAACATTAGAACATCGGTAATAATTCTGGAAGCACAATTCCTCCTATAAATTGTTGCCTCTGCCTGAAAAGCAGTAATCCGAGTATCAGACAACGTTGGGAACATATAGCCCAGTCAATTTACGGAGTTTTGTTAGAAGATGTGGGGAGTAATTATTGATGGGACATTTAAACTGTAACCGGCACCATTTAGTGACAAAAAGACTATCTGACAGCAAATTAACAAAAAATTTGCCACGCAACATAGAAACCAAATTGTATCTCCCAGAAGGCTTTTAACTTAATAATATTATTACCAATGCACTCAGTTTAATTAGATTTAATAATATAAATTATTTTTGAGCAATAATATTGGCATTGTATTATTAAAATTGAGATATTCATTAGAAAATACCAATGCATTTTTCAAAGCCTTCTAAGTAGACAAAAATATTAACACCATGTTTGAAGTATGTATAATGGTAAAGCCTTAAAAATATGCAAAATAATTTTTTTTAATCAGGTCTTTAGAACGAGATAAATGCTAAATTTTTAATTTGGGGCAGTTGCTGACGCAATTTTTTTAAAATTCTGGGCTCAAACTGGCTCTTAACACGTTCCGGGACGGTGACCGCCTATAGCCGTGATAACAATAAAAGTTCTATTGTGTCTCGTTCACTGTCCCGGAACGTGTTAAATACTATACTGAAAAAAAAAACAATTATTAATTAGTCCCGGCTCAAACCGTAAAATGACTGGGCTAATAACCTACCTTCCCCACCTGTGTTTATCTACTAAGTCCATCTGGGGTGAAATGGTCTGTGGTTTAACCGCAGTTACTAAAGCAGTATTATGACGTGTTATAGCGGTGGTTCACCGCAATTATTAATTCAAATGTAAGCTCCTTGCTTCGGACTTGATGATTGCGGTAGAAAGGATATTACCTAGTAAAATTGAGACCTAGGGTAATATTTTCAATTTCGTACACAAAAATAGCGGTGACCTTACAATTTTTATCATTATTGTGTACAAATTAGAACACAATGGATTTCAACAAAAATTGCATTACTTAGGTTTTACCCAACTGATGATTTTTTTTGTCATTTTTGTGTACAAATTTGAACATAATGGATTTCAAAAGTACTTTTGTTTTGTTGTAATAATAATAAGATATTACTACTAAGTACTTACCTACTCATAATATTTTATCGATGTTAATGTTCAGATTCAGAATATGAATGATTATTTCAATAAAAAAAAAAAAAAAAAAAAAAATTCTTTATTTGATTACAATTTAGTTGTATACAAATGAATGAGTCCCTGACTCCCAAAGTCGGAAAACCGTGTATTGGAAAAAAATTATCAAAATGCTTGGGTCTGAGTGCGCTAAGTTAGAGTTTACTTTAATAGTATCAATTATTTAAATAAATAGACTATGTATTTTACTGTATACATAAAAACAGCTTAAGAATTCATAATTGTAATAGTTAATAAGTCGTATTATGTTGCAGAGTTTCTGGCCGTATCTTCTTTACAGCAGCGACAACACTTTCCGAAGCGGTGGTAGCTTCGAAAAAAAAAATGACGCTAGTTTGACGTTTATAAGTTCTTCAAGCAGTGATCATGATCAACTATAACTTATTTTTTATTTATTTTCTCTTATCAAAAAAAAATATAATTACAATTTGGAATACTGGCTAGCATCGTGGAAAAAGTAGAACAGGTTAAAGAATTTGTATATTTGGGATGTATGTTTACCAGAGATGGTACGTGTGATGGAGACATAGAGAGGAGAGTGAAAGCGGGAAATAGAATTAATGGAGCGATGCACACATTCATGAAAAGTCATAACGTGTCCAAAAAGGCACGTTTGGCACTTCATGACGGTGTGCTGGCACCAACTTTGATGTATGGCAGCGAATGTTGGGTATGGCAGAAGAGGAATGAATCTAGAATAAATGCTGTCGAAATGCGTTCTTTACGCAGTATGTGTGGTGTGACTCTAAATGACAGAATACGAAACAGTGTAATTAGAGATAGATGTGGATTGAAAGAGGATATAGTAACAAGGATTGAAAAGGGAATGCTGAGATGGTTTGGTCATGTGGAAAGAATGAGTGATAGCAGACTGACGAATGAAATATATAAAGCTAGTGTGACTGGGACAGTCAAAAAAGGTCCCTAGACGTACGTATGCGGACCAAATTGGCAGCGTACTTAAGAAGGGTCAGATCAAATGTACCCGAAACCGACGAGCGTGTATGAAGCGACTTATGACTGTGGAAGAGGCGAAAAAGGTATGTCAGGATCGTAGCCGATGGCGATCCGTTGTCTCTGCCTACCCCAATGGGCTGTGTCCCATTGGGGTAGGCAGAGACAACGGATCGCCATGAGTATATGTATGTATGTATGTAGACTAGCATCGTTAAACCTATCAGGTTTGTCTCGATACTAGGTACTTCACGACATCTGTCTTACACATTGGTATACTTACCTAGTTATTTATATAAGGTCTAACAAAATTAGGTGAAACTATTTTAAGGGGATGATCAGACCATCAAACTGAACAACTTTCTCTATGGGACCAATATCGAAATTGCGAAAACAAATCTGCTGTTCCATACAAATGTACTCGACCTAAATGTATGGGACAGCAGATTTTTTTCGCGATTTCGATATTGGTCCCATAGAGAAAGTTGTTCAGTTTGATGGTCTGATCATCCCCTTAAAATAGTTTCACCTAATTTTGTTAGACCTTATATAATAAACAATTACACATATCACAAAAACAGGGCTCAGACGCGGGAACAAGTTGAATCCATAGATCAAACAAGACAGTATACACAAATACATAATCATCTTATTTACGCAGTGCAGGTATGCAGCTAAGTAAAAACTGATCAGCCAAATAACTAGTTATTTGTGCCAGTGTACTATCATCTATTCTGTGTTTGTGTGAATAGCTAAGCTAGATGCGGTGTTAACTACCAGTGCCTTCAAACTCCTAATTATAGTACTCTGTGCTTTGACTTTGATTATGAATTTATAATAACAACGCTTCCTCTTGAGTTACTTTGAAACTTTTTCCTTCGGCTTGTAACCAGACCAAGTCTCGTAGTTCGTATCCAAATAGTTCATCATTGAAACGCTAGATGTCGCTAGTGGTACGAAATTTACTCTCAAACGCGGTACAGTAAAAACAAAGTAAAAAGGTACAGACCTAAAACTAAAAAACAAAAAACCAGACTGCATGTAAAAATTATTTACTGTAAAGAGAAAAACATGCTCTAAAAGTAGTTCACTTATACAATTATTTTAAATAAGTGTGTACTTTGATGTTATAATTATAAGGTATCGCAGGTGGGGGGAAAACAAAAATAATGAGTATCTACATGGTACTTAGTTACCTAATTTGTTGGTTATTGGTTTGTCCCCGCCGCCGCCTGCAATACCTTGCAACATCCAACTAATATAAAAATTCATAAGTTAACTAATTTTAAAGCTTGTTTTTCTCTTTTCAGTTAATAATTTTTTCACGCAGTTAGGTTTTTGTTAATAATTTGGTTTTATTTCAGACTTTTAGTTTTGTGTTAAAACGGTAGAATAATAAATATAGTACTTATACAGGGTGAAATTGATATAATTAGCATCCTTTTAAACTAAGAGTCTACCCATCAAACTGAACAACTTTTACTATGGGAGCAAATCGATCGGAGCAAAAAAATCTGATGTTCCATACTAAACTACAGTGCCTTGCCGTGCCTGCTCGACTCCAATGTATGCAACAGCAAATTTATTTTGGTGCTCTGATTGGTTTGCTCCCATAGTAAAAGTTGTTCAGTTTGATGGGTAGGCTCTTAGTTTAAAAGGATGCAAATGATATCAATTTCACCCTGTATATCTATTTTTGGAATAGGCTATTTACTTGCTTTCATTTGATACCCTTAATGTAACAATAAAATAAAAATTGTTTAATTGATGTAGTCGTTGCTGTAGTCGAAAACAGGTAGCATAATCCATCAAATTATAAACAACGAGCGTTAACCCGCGACTTTGTCCGCACAAATTATATACCAGATTTTAAGTCAAATAATAAGCTTTCAAACAAAAAAAGTTTCATCAAAATCGGTTATGTAGTTTTTGCTTGATGCTCGTTCAAACAAACACACAAACAAACAGACAGACAAAATATCCAAAAAATTGGTGATATTGAATCAGGGATACCTAAAAACCATATCGTAACTTTTTTTGTTAATATCAAACTTCCTGTTACAGTTTTATAATAGTTTAGATATCAAGCGTTTCATACTTTAATTGGTGCTTCAGACCATCGCACTGAACAAATACTAAAGGACCAACATTGAAATGTGGTTTATTTATGCCGCTTCTTATTAGAGCTTATGGTCGGATCTTCTCTACAACGGAACACCTTCCAACGCGGTGGTAGAGTCAAAAAATTACGTCAGAAAGCAAAATATTTTGAATAAAACAATCGAGTCTATGGGATTCATAAAAACAAATGTTTTATAAAAGCACTACAAGCGTTTATGTCAATATTTACAGTAAAATAACGTGGAATAATACTATAGATACAACATAAGGAATACTATGTCATCTACCTTTGAGCTTAGATCAAAGTAAAATTAATGGATAGGCCCAAAGCGCTTTAACTTAAAGCACGCAACTAGCACACTTGGTCCATACAAACTAGCACACTTGTGTGTCATCTCGGTACATATTTAAAGTAAAACTGTCAATTGTTTTGCCTCATTTTTCTGGTTTGAAATGTTCGCGTAAGGCCATCCATTAATTATACTTTGATCTAAGCCTTTGAGCACCTTTTTAGACCACACTGATACAAAAGTAGGTATATCCAGACTTTCCAAGGAGGATAGAGTTTTCAATTAAATAAAATGCTAAATTACGATTTCTTTATCGAATCGGCGTTTACGAAAGAATCATTTAATTGTCATACAAAATATAATTGTAAATATTCAAAATTTTATCACAATATAAGTTCAGTAGGTTTCCCTCAATCATTTCGGAGAAATTCAAAAATTGTATAGACCGAGGACAACATTCTGAAAATATAATCCCATATTTGTCGAAACAACTATAATAATATCGTATAAAAAGTCCTTAAAACTAGAGTTAACAATACAGTTATAATCCCTGTTAAAATTTGCTTGTTGCGTACGGCAACTTCTGTGAACAGATGTAAATATTTTTACGTTCAATAAATATTCATGTTTTCAAAATCACGCACAACCTTTTCATCGTAAATGCGTTATAAAATTCAGCGAGTATCTCAAATCTTAACATAAATACCATCTAAGTACTATAAATTCTATGATCGTGACATTTGTGACCCTTTAGCAACTTTCTTTACCGAACCTTCCATGCTACGCAAATATCTGTTCAAATTATCTGATGTAGTCTGCAGAATACTCAAGCCAAGTCTATATTTAAACTCTATTAAACGTTTTAAGAATGTAAAAAACCCTCCATCCCCTTGATTTAAAGGAGGATAAGTTAAAACTTCAGGAGAATTTGTAGGTTTAGGTGTTGTAATGCTTGGTGATGTAGTCGAAACTGGTACTTTTGGGTCTAGAATAGGTGATGGTGATGGAGGCATGGTAGAAGTAGTTTCAGATTTAAGTTCTGTAGTAGTTTCAGTATTCATATTTCTGAATTGAGTTGTAGTTTCAATTTTAGGTGCAATTTCTTTGTTAGGACTTTCAGTGGTTGTGGTTTCACTAGGAAACACTTCATAAACTTTAAAAGCTTTTGTTGTAGTGTCCAACTCATTTACGGTTTCAGATTCTGTTGTTTTTTCTTTGTTACCATCTATGGGTAATGTTGATACACTTTCAACTATTTCTGTTTTCTCTGTGGTTGTAACTACAGATTTTTCTTCTGTTACTGGCTCTATTGGCATAGAATACACCGGAAATATATCTTTCATTTCAGGCATAGCTGTAACATCAGACTTAATAGGTGATGACTCTTCCATGGGGGCAAGATTCATAATGGGATTCTCCAAAGGTTCATCAATCTCGTTGCTTATAAAAATGTCTTTGTTTTCCTTGGCTGCTTTTAAAAGTTCTTCAATAGACTGTACAATACCACGCTTAAAACGAACAGCATTTCTTTTTTTTCGAAGATGTCTTGGGCCATGTTCTGGAACAACGGCAGGAGTAGCTGTTTCCACTAACTCCTTTGGAACATTACCAACAACAAATTTATTGTCAACTGTTCCATCATTTTCATCTGATTCTTCATCAAATTTTTGCTCTTCGCGGTCTTCAGATTCATTATTAGATCCCAAATACATCGAAGTTGGTGGCGGATACGTTATTGGGCTGTTAGTAGTTTCACTGTAAAATTGCCCTTCAAAAGGGTATACTGGTTTAAAATCAGAGTCTGACGATGGCTTGATACCGTATACTACTGAGTTTGATGCGTCGTTTCCATAAGATGAAATCCCAGACGGTCCAGACTGTGGAGCAGCCTGCGGAGCTGCATAAATGGGCTCTACTGATGGTTGAGGAGTGTAAGCAATTGGTCCTTTGTCATAAAGATATTTACTCTCTGTTGCGAAAACGTGTCTAGTATCATATACTTTATGCTGCTGGTGATTATAATTCATTGGTTCTGAATATACAGCTCCATGTGCTATACCAGTTTTCTGTTGAGGATAACGAACATTGTAATTGGGTTCGTAGCTTGTTGCTACGTGGCGATATCTCAAATCTTGTTCTTTTTTAGCAGGGTATCTATTGACATGAGCAGTTTGACCTGCATATGGGTTAAGTTTGTGTTTCGAATGAGCAGGCATACCAGCAAGAACTGTTCCCAGCATTTCTTCTTCAGCTTGACCATTACCTTCGTTTCCATATTCCTCAGCATTGTGCCTGTAAATGTCGTCTTTTTTGTCGACTTCAAATGTTCTCCGTACTGGTGTGGCAAAAGGAAATAGAAAGTAACCAGCTATTCCAACTAAACTAGCAAGACCTAACATGCCAACACCAACGGATGGCATGACTTCTCTAGAAAAGTAACTATAAAGCTGTGACGTTATCGGACCAGTCAAACTAGTAGGTTTCTTCGTTTTTGTTGATTTTGTTTTGTTGCTTGTCTTAACTTCACTTACAGCTGTCTCAGGCTTAGGTTTAGTTGTTTTACGTTTTTTTGTTTTGTTTTTCTTTTTTGATGAGCTTCGCTTTGGTTTTTTAGTAGTAGTTGCTGGTGTGCTGACTTCTAACTCAATTTCTTGTTCTTTGGGCTCCATTGGTAAAAGAGCAGATTCATTGACGATTGGAGCAAGTGTGGTGCTAACTTTCTGTTTATTTTTGTTCTTTTTCTTCGCAGGTTTTGACGTTACCTTGATAACTGGGATCACTGAACTGGGTGCTTTAGTAACAACTTCTTTCTTCGTAGTTAAAGCTTCAGTAGAGGGCATTGCTGTTGTTGTTGTAAGTATTGTGGTACGCTGAGATGTACTCTTATTTTTCTGTACATTTGATAAAACTGTATCTTTGATCTTGTTAAACACATTCTCATTTATAGCTGAACCTCCAGCTACTAGGTCTGACTTGTTAGTGCTTCCTATTATAGGACGTTTGTTGGCTGGTACTTTATTATTAGGTGGTCGTTTTGTTTTGTTTTTGGAGGCATTAGGCTTTTGTTTTTTCGGAGACTCTTCAGCTTTTGTGGGTTCTGTCGATGTAACATTGTCTTTATTAGGGTTACTAAGTAGGATCCAAGTAGAAATACCTTCGTTTGATGTTGAAGACTCGTTTGTATTATCGCTTACTTTATTTTCAGTCTCCAGTTCTTCCATAGTTATTGGTACA
This sequence comes from Agonopterix arenella, assembly GCA_927399405.1. Taxonomy (NCBI): domain Eukaryota; kingdom Metazoa; phylum Arthropoda; class Insecta; order Lepidoptera; family Depressariidae; genus Agonopterix; species Agonopterix arenella. The sequence goes on from OV656704.1 coordinate 3,970,728, forward strand.
GCAATACCAGCATGTGAATTTTCCACAGGTGCGTCTTCATTTCTTTTGTTAACTTTATGTTTAGCTAGTTGATTTTTCAGTTTTGGAGGAATTCTTGTATCGGGGACAATTGGTGTTTCAACTGATTTATTGGAATGAGTTTCGAGTAATTGATTTGCGACCATTTTAATTGATTCGCCGATGACTGGGCCTTTAGTTTTAACGTTTCTTGATGCATTTGGAGTAGCTGAAGATTCCGTTGTCGGTTCTGGATTTTTGACTTCATCTTGTTCCTTGTCACTGAGGTTCCTGGAATAGATTTAAAGTAAACATTAGTTTGCGTCTAAGCATTTGCATGTATTTAAGAATTTAGTTTCTCTCTCTTTGTTTTGTATAAAATACATTTATTTTTTTCATGTCATTGTATTATAAGTAAAGACAAACTTTACTTTGTTTCTTTTCTAACGATTTTTTTAATAAATTGTTATATTTTTCAGTAAAACACATAAATAAATTAGTTGAAATATTTTATTTTACATGTATACAAATAAATACTTAGTTTAATAAATTATTAAGTAGCAGTTAAGAATGTATTTTTGTCTAACATGATATTGTATAATATTCACATTGGCTGAAGTAGCTTAAGTTAATATGAGGAATAGTAATTTCAATTCTAGACGCTACTCTCTAAAATAACAAGGTGAAAAAGTTTATGTCTTGCAGCCTAGCTAGCATGCCACCCCCGAGAAAACGACAAAAATCGAGATGTGCCTCCATCTTTATTATTTTACGTAGGCCAGAAAGAGCGCGCATGACGTTTTTCTCGTTTAAACGCTTTGTCGTGGGTGGCATGCTGGCTGGGCTGCTTGGGGTGTAGGCACTTACGCGAATGCCAACTCGCATATCTAGACCATTAGCAAGTATGAGCGTTAGCCCATACACGTTACCTTCTTTGAGGGTAGGCCGATGTCCTGCAGTGGGACGTATAATAGGCTGATGATGATAATGATGCCTGTGGTCGGATCAAACTACTGAATTGAAAATGGTTTCTTTAAATTGTTTATTAAATAGAATTGCCATCCATTTAAAGAATAAGGCAATTTTTTATAAATATTTTGTTAACAGCCACCACATTCACGGCTTTGAGTTTAATTATTGGATTTTAAAAATTACTTAATTATATGCCCACTGAAAGATTATTTACAGTTGATTCAAAAATAAAATAACTATCATTCGTAAAATTTTGTAAAAATACTCCTAAATACAGGTAAGGTTAGTTAAAAATAATAAGACTATCAGGTTACTTTTAATAGCAACCCGTATTGTGTGTGCTGAATTTTCATAGATATCAATAATGGTTGACATTATCAGCATTACTTGTTTATAATATAATCTGCTGAGTGAAATTTTGATATAAAAACGAAATAAAGTTTATATCATTATAATTATTAACATTTTATAATCCTCTTACTTAAGTAATAAGAATAATTACTCGTTAGACTAGACTACCCCCTCGGGGAATATAGTCGTCGTATACTCAAAGAAATATTTCCAACACTTAAAAATTAAGAACAAAATTAAATAATATTTATTTTATCAGATCATAATTATTATCTAAGAGTTAATTTGTTAAAATATTTGTTTATTTTTTGTATGGTTACACATAGTCATTAGATTTAAATTATACAAGTATGATTATGGTTTCCTTTTCAACCAAAGTAGGACCTGATTAATCGTGAAATAAAAAGTTTGTATTATATTTTTTTTTCCTGTCAAATCGTAGAAGATTCCTGAGATTCTGGCTTGCCGCATGCTGGGTCCATTTTATCATGGGTACTGAATTTCTCTTTTGTTAATAAAGATATTTGTATTTGTATTGTACCTATGTCGTATTTTTATTTAATTGGAAACTACTCACGTTCACGTATTAGTTTGTTATACTACAGGTAGTACTAGGTAAAGAATATGCGTGCCAACTGTGCACATTCCAATCATTTTAGTAAGAATTACGTGACGATGTTATTTTACGCTTGTTGATGTCTTAAAATTTATCGATGTCCTTCAGAAAACTTATTTTAATTTTAATATAAAATTTTTAATACTTCACGGTTTTAGTCACAGAACATTAGAAGAGGGGTTAGATATGCAAAGTAGCGCTTTTGCTTTGGAGACGGCTGTTGCCACTTGTCTTCCCGCTCACGCTGCTACAATTACTCATGCCATCTCGCTCGACTCACGCCACGCGCCTTATAGTGTTATGCAAATTATTGCATAACCTGAGGCGACACGTTACACGCCTACGTTGCACTTCTAAACCCTCGTATAATGATCTGTGGTTTTAGTCAACGCTTGACTGACTCTCGAAAACCTGAATTTCGGTTTATAAATCGAATCTCAGATTGAAGACATAATTGCGTGTATGCATATACATATTTAATTCGTACCCTTATTTATTAAATTTTATTACTGATGCTACTTTATACGAATTGTCCAAGTTTCTCTTTTCTTCCGTTTATTTTTACGACGCTCCTGTAATGATGTTTTGTTTTTATCCCTCAATCTCTTCGTAAGAGTTTTCATCCATTCTTTGATTTTGTAGAACATGGTAGGCTTGACTGGGTTTTCAATTATGTTTTTTTCTTTACTATTTCTTGGTATTCTTTCTGTAGGAGTCCATCTTCTATTATCAGGGAATGAATTTAAATGCCAAGTTTTGTACTCATGATCCCATTCCCATTTCGGTCTATGTATGTGAATTTCTTTGGGTGCTTCTCTTGCAAGACCTAAAGGTGCAAATAGTGCTGCAACGCCAGAATAACCAGCAAGAAGTAGTGCTAAAGGCGTCAAAAATAACGATAGTATGCTAAAACTAAAAGGACTTATAGCAGCTAACCAACTCATCGCATTAAGTGCTGGTTTAAAAAAATCTACTAAACCAGAAAAGCTAAATGTGTCATCGTCGTTATTTCCTGGACGTCCAGGTTTATGAGCTGATAATGCTGAAGACGGTGACCCAAATCCTGCTGGTTCGGCTGATTCTGATTGGATATTAGCGTTAGCAGCATTATAGTTCGAGAATTCAGTTCCTTCAACAGAAGCACTTTGTTCTCCCGCCTCTTGATTCTCTTCAGAATCTGTTCCGAAATAGTCACTGGGAGTTTCTTCAGCCTCCGAATCATCACCTAAAGGTAGCCCAAAATTTCCTGGAAATATACTTTCAGCATCTTCCTCCTCAGATTCTAGAACAACATTTTTGTTGATGACATTTGTATTTACTGCTATATTTAAATCAGGACAAGCTTCTTTGCCTTGACCTTGAAAGGTATTGTTAAGCGTGAGGTATATGGTTGGACAATCGTCAGACGATGCGCTATACTCTTCCGGTCTTATTACAATGCGTTCAGTGTAGACAGGGGACGGTTGGAAAGTGGTGACCTCAAAATTATTATTTGAGTACTGCGGATAGTTATTTATAGAGTTATGATAGTTATCGTACTGATTTTTTGAAGGTTTTGTTATACGAATTGGCTTTTGTGTCGGTCGACGATTTGCGGTTTGTACGTTATGATGCCACGGTTTAGGATTGCCAACATTTGTTATTATAGGTGTTGGCATGGGTGTACTGAATATGTAAGCAGGTCGGATGTTTGGAAAGGGATATTCTATGATGTGAACTTTGTTTGAATGCACAGTGTTTTCTTCAGAATAGTCTGGTTTTGGTCTGTAATTCTTTTTGCTATTGGGTTTATTCTTGTTATAAACTCTTTTAGAAGATTGTGATTGTTGACGTTTTGGACCGACTGTTACTTGCTCGATTATATTTTTTGTGTCAGTAAAATCTTCATAGTCTACATCTAAGGAACTAGTAAATGCTATGTCATCTCCGATTTCAGTTGATGTCGATGTTTCATAAGATAGTGGTAGATCTTCGTACCTAGTTTGGTCTGTCCATTTAGTAATTACTTTTTTAATTGTTGGTCTTTTAGATGGGAGAGTAATAATTTGTTCTTTATTCCTGAATTCATGATCGCCCTTTTTGTTTGGACGTATTTTCTTATGCCCATCGGTTTTGTTATTTTGTACAATTTTTTTGGTTACACGACTTGTTCTATTATTTGAACGACTTTGTTTTTCATTTGAATTTAAAACGATGAAACCAGCTAAACTGCTATTACTGTTTTCATTAAAGGATAAATATTGATTATCTATATTAGTATTATTTAGCAAACTTTTAACACCAATGACTATAGGTAACTTATAACCTAGACTCATATTACTATGCCTAAATCTATACCTTAAAGGATTTTCTGTAGCATTGTCTATTGTAACACTATTTGTTGAAGAATTGGTGACTGTTGAAGTATCTTGAGGTCGCGGATAAACAGACGGACAAAATGTTACTACTAATAAAACTAAAGTCCAGTTTAAACACACACTTTTTCGCCGCGTCATGTTGTGACACACGATAACTACCTGGAAAGAATAAAAAAATTAAATTAGTAAACGAATAATTTGTCAATTACAGACACGAATTCATAGATTCTTTATTGTACACATAAACATAATTATGAAAAAAATACAGTAAGAATATAATATTGTATATATATATATAAATGTAATTCGTATTTTCAAAATGATATTGTCATACGAAATAACGGTAAAATGAAAAAGTTGATTGAGTTAACAAAAAAAACCGGTAATGCATTGGATTGAAAGAAAAAAATCCGTCAACTTATCGTTAACCTAAGATGTGAGACGAACACACCGTTATAAATAGTGAGCAATAATGGTATCGGTAGAGTTAGAGAATAATGAAAAAGAACATTTTTAGAATATTCAAAAACTTCTTAAACTCACTGAGGGAGTAGTCAGATATATTTGAATATAACTTAATATTTGGAATATCCAATTATTATTATAATAAGCATCGGTGGCGCGTTGTGGCACGTTGTGGAAAGTTATGGAAACACAATCTTGAGGTCCAGGTTCAAATCCGCACGGACGACATGCCATGTACCAGTTTCTCTAACTTAAGTACCTACGTAATAATAACTGTTTTCAAGCGGTGAAGGAAAACATCGTGAGGAAACCTGCATGAAGAAGAAATTCTGATGTGTATGTGAAGTCTACCAATCCACATTGGGCTCGAGTGGTGCACTTACGCCCATACACCCTCCTTGAGGTTAGGCCTGTGCCCTGCATTGGTACATAATAGGCTGTGACGATGATAAGTATTTCACTAGAAAATTCGCTCTAGTGTGACAGGTTATGTGCCCTTCACAATTTTCACTAAACATTAGAAACAAAATGGTCGCACCACGTATTTGAAGCATGAAAAACAATGTGAAATGATATTAATCTAAAAATCGACTTTAAAGAACTATGTCAAGTTTGTTATACACCAAAACAAACAATTAAGTAAATTGATTGTTTGAAAATGCTTATTTTATTTCAAAATGATTTAACTACGATAGAATATCCAAATTCATTTAAATGAACCCTAAAATAAATTCAGGGTGTAAGTAACAGCCTAGCAAATACTGATACGGTGAACTCAGACAATCAAACCGAACAACTTTCACTATGGAGCCTACCTCAGGAGACGCGAAAAAAAATCAGCAGTTTTGTATGGGACAGCTGATTTTTTTTCGCGTCTCCTGAGGTAGGCTCCATAGTGAAAGTTGTTGAGTTTGATGGTCTCAGTTCATCGTTTCAGTATTTGCTAGGCTGTCAGTTACACTCTGTATGTAGCTTTGGCAACGCCGTAATTATAATAACATTATGATAAGGATTTTTAAATCAGAATGAATTAAGGACTATCGGAAAGAAACTGCTAGCGGTGGGCATTCTGATGAATAATATTTATGATAATTAAAAGAATATGAATGTGTTCATGGACAAAGAAAATTGTGTGATTCACGCAATACATAGCATTTTTTTAGCATATTTTGTGGTTGCGATTACCATGTTGTGATGTTTTTATTATTATTGAATTACGAAAGCTATAAAAATGCTGCATTCTTTTACAACAAAGACATTGTATTGCAGTACCTACCTAAAAGAAGTAATTTTATATTTTACGAGCGTTAACCCCGCGACTTCGTCCGCACAAATTATATACCTACCAGATTTTAAGTCAGATCATAAGCTATCAAACAAAAAAAGTTTCATCAAAATCGGTTCAAACAAACAAACAAACAAACACACAAACAAACAGACAGACAAAAAATCAAAAAATTGGTGAAATGGAATCAGGGACACCTAAAAAACAATATCGTAACTTTTTTTTTTGTTAATATCTTCAATGTACAGACAAACTTCCTGTTACAGTTTTATAATAATACGAGCGTTAACCCGCGACTTCGTCCGCACAAATTATATACCAGATTTTAAGTCAGATCATAAACTATCAAACAAAAAAGTTTCATCAAAATCGGTTCAGTAGTTTTTGCGTGATACTCGTTCAAACAAACAAACAAACACACAAACAAACAGACAGACAAAAAATCAAAAAATTGGTGAAATGGAATCAGGGACACCTAAAAACCATATCGTAACTTTTTTTTTTGTTAATATCTTCAATGTACAGACAAACTTCCTGTTACAGTTTTATAATAGTATAGATAGATAGACTAAGCTTTTGCCCGCTTTTTTCCGCGAAGACTTCAGTATTTGCCGAAAATTGTGTGCTTAACTTTCGCATATTTTTCCGCAGTACTGAGTATTTTCCCGAAATAAAAAGTAGTAAAGAATATTATATTTAAAACACGATATTAAAAATATTTGAAAAAGATACAATAAAAAAGGTATACAGAAATTGTCAATAATCAATTAACCTTTTTTACAAATCGTAAAGATAGGCACCGCACGATTATTCGACTCATCAATAAGAATCGATAACCAACTCATTAAAAACATTCTTACAAATCCCAATTACCCAATAAACAAGAATCTTTTAAATTTCCAATAACTATTTCCCCTAGAACACCAATATACACTGATTTCATTTCTCTGCACCTTGCATTACATCTGCACCTACTACAGAAACCGATTTCGCAGATTTTTACAACACGATCGCTATACATGGATGACTTAATTACTTAAAGCTGAACAGCCAATCCAAACAAAACCACCAATGTATCTGGAATCAGCGATGTTTTCATTAAACATAAGAGGATACGGTAAGGTGAACGACCGAGCGGCCATGACCGTCGCCCAACTGGTTCTTATTTATACGTAGCATTACTGACCTGGTTCTTAACCAAAACAGGCTTTTAAGATTTCGTTCCGTTATAATATTGAGGATAAACGTCATCGGTTTTAATGATACGAAGGAAGCGAATGAGGAAAATAAACGTTTGATGTCTTTGAGCTTTGAGAGATGGTATCGCTTTCACTGGGAGGAGTAAGTAAATCTTAGCCAGAGCATTGTGAATAATAAGTTTGAGTAGTGTAAAATAGAAGGAGTAAGTAGGTAGTTCAGTTTATACAGGGTGTTACAGAAGTAAAAATAAAAATTGAAAACTTGTAAGGGGGTGGTTTAGACCAACAAACTGAACAAATTTCACTATTGGACCAACATCGAAATCGCGAAAAAAAATCTTTTGTCCCATACATTTAGCTCGAGTAGATCTGTAGTTTAGTATCGCAAACACTTCGCATCATGGCGATTAAGGCACATCTCCTCATTATGGGGGACGCCTATGTCCAGCAGTGGACGTCTAACGGCTCATATGATGATGATGGAACATCCAATTTTATTTCGCGATTTCGATATTGGTCACATAGTGAAAGTTGTTCAGTTTGATGGTCTTAATCACCCCCTTAAATGTTTATTTGTATTTTTGGAACATCCTGTATATGTAAGGAGATAAAACGATCGGGGGATTTTGATTATGATTGTGTTAGCGTGTGTTGAAATTTAGTCTTTGCCTATCGGCGTGGGCCGTATTAGGAATGTAAAAAAAGTTTCAAACGTTTTTTTATTTCGTTATTCATAATGAACAAAATATTTTAAAATATACAGGGCATAAGTAACAGCCTAGCAAATACTGAAACGATGAACTCAGACCACCAAACTGAACAACTTTCACTATAGCGCCTACCTCAGGAAACGCGAAAATAAATCAGCTATCCCATTTAGTCGGGTAGGTACAGCAGTTTTGTATGGGACAGGGGACAGCTGACTTTCGCGTTTCATCCATAGTGAAAGTTGTTGAGTTTGATTGTCTGAGTTCACTGTTTTAGTATTTGCTAGGCTGTCACTTACACCCCGTATACAGTGGTTAGGCTAAGCATGTACTTTATAAGGTGACTGTACCCATGATACTTAACAACTTTTCCTAAGAAACAGGAGACATACAGGTAATTAGCAAAAAAATTTCCATATTTAATGCAATCAGCTGATTGAAGGTAAGTATGAAAAGCCAAAACTTTTTTGCTGAATTCTTCTATGTTCTTTTCGGAAAGTTATTCGGTATCATGAGTACAATCAACCATAAACTTTCTACCATATCACCCTGTATAGGTTCAATTCAAAACGGGCTTAAATAATATACGTAATATATAATACGAGCGTTAACCCGCGACTTTGTCCGCACAAATTATATACCAGATTTTAAGTCAGATAATAAGCTATCAAACAAAAAAAGTTTCATCAAAATGGGTTCAGTAGTTTTTTCGTGATGCTCGTTCAAACAAACAAACACACAGACAAACACACAAACAAACAGACAGACAAAAAATCGAAAAATTGGTGATATGGAATCAGGGATATCTAAAAACCATATCGTATATATTTTTGTTAATATCTTCAATGTACAGACAAACTTCCTGTGATAGTTTTATAATAGTTTAGATACATAAAATTTTATGATCGAATTATAATTATGTTCATGACATTATTATAGTCTAACGCTCAGTTGCAGTAACGCTCATTAAAGTTAATTCTCCATTAAATCTGTTGCTGTCACTTTTTGTCTTGTTGACGTAGTTAAAGATAGCAAGAGATTTAATAGAGGATTAACTCTAATGAGCCTTTCTGCAACTGAGTGTTAGAAAGAATAACATAAAAAGTAATAATGAGCGCTTTTAAATTACCTAGAAATCCTAGAAACAAAGAAAGGCCAAATCTAGAACCAAATATCACCAAAGCAAGGACACGTTTTCGAAAACAGGTCAGATGACACATTGGAAGTTATGGACGCTACGTAAAATAATAACGGTGAAAAGAAGCGGAACGTTGCGTATGGCAAACGACAGTTGTTGGTTGTTGGACCGTTTCATAATAGAGTCGTTAGTTAGAGCAAAAACAATAATATTGGTTTATAGTATGCTAATAACTTAAACATAGCATGCTCACGGCTGTAGTCACCGAGGTCAGGGATCTATAATAACTTGAAATAGATTTGATATATTCGTAAATGTTTAAAAACATACAAGCTTTCAGTTTTCAAATATTTACATAATTTTATCACTTAAGGTGGTTTCAGTCCATACAAAAGTTTGACGCACAATACGCGTAGACGGAATTAATAAAAGTAATATTTTATATATGGAAAAATAGTTTAGAAAATCAAGATACCGCGTAACAAATAACATTTGCAATTTATTACATAATTACGAAGATATAAAGCTTTTAAAATTTTGTATGAAAAATTTCAAAGCTTCATATCTTCGTAATTATTTCATAAATTGCAAATGTTATTTGTTACGCGGTATCTTGATTTTCTAAACTATTTTTCCATATATACAAAGTTACTTATATTAATAACGTCTACGCGTATTGTGCGTCAAAGTTTTGTATAAAATTGACCCCTCTGCAACCGCCTTAACGAAATTACACAATGCATGGTTTAAGTTTTCGCACTGCCTAAAAATGTATGCATGCGCATGCACACTTACATTTTTAGTTGCGACTTTTGTCCACGACTCAGTATATTCCCAAATATTCTGAAAACTCAGAGCATCCATGTTTTACTAGTAGTTACAAAAGTAATTGTAGTAGTATCGAAACTCCTAAAAAAATTTTACACAGTAAAATATTTCATTTCATTATAATTATAACACTTTATTGTACACACGGACATAATAATCACAACAAATACATCATTCATTCATTCCATTTCTTGTACATACGAATATATTATTTTGATTCTGTTTTTTCACGATTTTGAAGCCGGCTGCATAGTAACAGTTGTTAATTTTGACGAGTAGAATGCATGAAGTTTCAGCAATGATTCGGTGAAGGAAAACGTCAAACTCAAAACAATTTATTCAATATAGGAACTTAAATAACCCTCACTCCCCGTCACACTGGACAGAATTTCGGTACTAGTGAAACGTGGATGTTCTTAGGTTTCAGAATATATCTGATTACCCCCTCGAGAAATATAGTCGTGAGCGTAATATGCGTATGCTAAATCTTTTATTGAGGCTAGGTATACCAAGGCGTCAGAACATATTGTCGTTGTTGAGAAGATCCGGCCAGAAATCCTAAAAAAACCTGCATCGTAAAGAAACCTGCATACGAGAACATCTGATGCGTGTGTGAAGTCCGCTAATTCGCATTGACTAACACACGTACATCCTCCATCATCCTCTTCCTTATGTTATGGTGTTTGTATCTAAGGAGATGGGATAATAGAGGCTGAAGATAAGACTTCATGTGAGGCTAAATACTGGTTGTTATCCAAAATTTCTTCATAGGTACATAGTTATGTGATATTTTGATTAAGCACTATTCGATACAACTTAACTGCATCGTTACGTACATTTTAGTTCTTATTAATATGTATATAAAGTTTTCTCCTCATAAACATCTGTTTTATTTACCCGGGAGTATACGCGTGGAGTCCAATCGCACTCCATTGATGTCGTAAAAATATTTATTATTTTACAGCACTATTTTTGGATCAATAAAAATATTCAGCGGTCGTGTAGATTCGTTAAAATAAACAAACTGAATGACTTTTATTATGGGAGAAACGCGGATAACGCTGAAAAAGCCCTGGTACTCCACAAAGAAGAATGGCGGATATGCCTATTTTTTGGTCTACACCTTACAAGGACCGTGCATAAATGAATCTTAGTAATACGTATACTCTACACATAAAATCTTCGACCAAAATAAATACGTATATTTTGGTCGAAGCGTAAAATGAACCTAACAAAAAAGTAGATTTTTTGTTATCTGTAGAAGTTTGAGGAAATACATTTTCCTGATGATACCTTTTAAATCAAAGCGTCTGAACCTCATAATCTTCCAAATTAGATAGTCCACTTAATCATTTATGGTTAAACACCACATTAGCCACGTGCCACATTATTCACGATAGCCGTAAAATATTATGATAATTCAAGAAAACGAAGTGAGTGTGACACTTATAACTTTGTCGAATTCTATTTAAGTTTCTTTCTTACTATATTTTTATGAGGATGACAAATGCACTCCATATATTTACCGTGTCCCATGATTCTTACGCAGACGCTATAGTTAAAGTAAAAGCCCCATACTTCCTGCAATCGTCTAGTCTATTTATAATGTATATGGTACTTGACCGTAAGTCCGTAACACTCAAGTACTTAATTACAACTTGTATGGTACATTAGCACAAAGCTCTAATTGTAGAGTTGCTAGCGTTTTCATATCATCGGCACTTGTCAAATATGATTGACTAACGAGGTTTTATTCTCAAGAAATGTTAATACCAAATTATTTCTCAATGTGGAGTTCCCTGACAGCTAAATTGTAGTTCAATATACCGCGATGGATGGCGTTGATGTGACTATGATGTGTGAAGACGGAAATTTTAAAGTAAACAAAAAATGAATTTCTTTTAGACGCATCTATTGACGTATCTTTTATTTTTCTGCTTACTTACAAACATAAATTTTTACAGTAATTATCCCAAGCAAGCAAGAATTTTTACCGTAATTATCCCAAGCATTTTACAGTAAATGGAAACTATACAACAACGGCACAAACATAATTTAAACATCCATGATTGAATCGGGATTCGAACCCAGGACCCTGGTTTGGCAGTCCGGCGTGGTAACCATTACACCAACCGGGTCATCACACAAATGGAAAATCCAAACTATTATCAGCGTTCCTCACACCGTTTCTTTTACAAACGTCATCGCTTCTAACTTGGACACTATCGCATACAGGTTGCGCATGATCATTATGTTAATGACATAACTGGAGAAGCATCGGCACGCGTTCTCCTTTCCAGCTTCGAGCTATCTATTCTATATCGTTTTTCTATAGAGTGTAAAAATATTGTATTGAAAAAAAGTATTTTGCTAATCACGAAAAATTCCATGAAATGGTGTTTAGTTGTAATGATTCCGAACAAAAGTTTCTGTTTTCTGGGTACACACATAAATTCACAACTATAATCTCTTTTGGGGTCGTCAGGAATTACATTACTGTCATCATCATCATCATCAGCCTATACAAGGGTGTAAGCAAAAGTATCTTTAACCTTTAAACCACATACTCAACCCATCAAACTGAACAAAAAATCAGCTATTGCATACATTTGAGTCGAATCGGTATTGGAGTTTAGTATGAAACAGCTGATTTTTTTTGCTCCGATCGGTTTAAATAAATAAATAACGCTTACAGGGACATACATTGTAATGATCCCAAGATACAAGATCCAAGAGCAATACAGGCTTTTGAATATGGGAACCATACAACAACGGCCCGAACATTATCATGACCGAACCGGCTAACTAAGCCCTGTAACTTTACTCTTTATTGCACTGTAATTCGTGTGTGATGACTAACGTCATGCAGCAACTGTGGATCTCCCGAAAAACTCCTAAAGGAGTTTTGGAGAGAAATTGTGTATTCTAGATTATACAATTTTTTGTAAAATTTAAATAAATAAAAAAAAATCGTACCTGGACCCTAGTTTGGCAGTCCGGCGTGGTAACCATTACACCAACCGAATCGTAATTTTTTTTTAAATTGCTCCCATAGTAAAATTTGTTCAGTTTGATGGGTAGAGTATGTGGTTTAAAGGGAACTTTTTGTGTTATTTTAACGTTTTCTCGTTTTTTTACCCATATTCCCCAGGGAAAGCTGTTTAATTCCATTGTCTGAATACACCCTTAATATTTTGTTAGGAATTCCGCGAGTTTTTAAATTTTTTCTTTTGTACCAATTTTTAATAACTTACCGATCATTTGTAAATTATAAAGGACCCCATTACGTGTAGACAATAAAAATTTATAACGTAACTAATACGTTGCGACGCAACAAAACGAAACATAACAGAGAACGCAATAAACACTTTAATACACAGTTTTCGTCAATATATAGCAATTTGCGTGCAATATCGTCCGTCCGTTGGTGCATCGGACGGAAACGCTTTCCACGTTATATGTCACTTTATGGTTGATGTCACTTGACAGCTCGTAATTGGTTCGTTTGTATGTCAAGAAATAATATAGGAAATACTTTGTCTATTCGATCAATCTAAAATAGACTGATAAATTCCTGATAAAAAAATTACTGGCGTAATTCGAGATTTTGGGTACTATGGATATTTTGGGTACATACAGCATATTATACCATATATAGATACCTGCATAAAACTAGTAACGAAAATCACATTCTTCTCTATAGAGATATAACATAGACACACGTGTTTCTACCTGTGAAGTGACATAAACCCTGTGAATGTTATAATAAGTATATTTTTCGATTGCATCTACAAATTCCGGATAGCAGTTCATGAAACATAGTATTTCAACGCAACGTATTTTTTCGCAACACACATAATTTAAATAGTTTTATTGATAGGTACACATCAAAATAAAAATAAAACATTAATCTAGATAATGTTTGGCTTCAGTACGCTGGTACTTAATTCCAAAACGCATTTTGTAATTTTAAGTTTTCTTATTATGTTTTTTACTTTATGTCGTCACTTGATGCTACTTAGTATGCGCATGTGGTATTTACCTGTAATTGGTTGTGCAATTAGACGTTAAGTCCTTAAATCTATGATATATCATGTGTATGTATTATTGTAACAACATTTGGTAAATCAATAAATACAAATAAAAATAAGTCAACAACATATCTGCTAGGATGGTGATTGTAAAAATGCTCATACTAGTTTATATTTTCTGTGTATCATACCTACTTAAAAAGTTAAGAAACTGATATCAAATTAACGTACCTAAAATTCATAACTAAATGGTACTTATAATTAAACATACCTATGCCAAAGAATATATAAGGTCTAACAAAATTAGGTGAAACTATTTTAAGGGGATGTTCAGACCATCAAACTGAACAACTTTCTCTATGGGACCGATATTGAAATCGCGAAAAAAAATCAGCTGTTCCATACAAACCTACTCGACCTAAATGTATGGGACAGCAGATTTTTTTTCGCGATTTCAATTTCGGTCCCATAGAGAAAGTTGTTCAGTTTGATGGTCTGAACATCCCCTTAAAATAGTTTCACCTAATTTTGTTAGACCTTATATATACTATTTATGTAAAAGTAAAATAGCTATTTTGTCCGTGAACGTGAACGCCCCTTTCCCCAGATAAGCCCATATTTGGTTTTCGTGGTACGGATTTCATTTATTGTATTGGGTTATTTGTAAATGTCTTTATTCAATAAAATAAAATTAAAAAAAGTAGAATCATCCCGAAAGCCACCCGAATATGTAGGAAATATGGCACTGCTACTGTCGATTCCAGAACAGAGACCAAGAGGACGTCCGAAGACAAGATGGATGAACACCGTTCGTTGTGATATGACCGAGTGCAATGTCTCTGAAGATGACGTCAGTAATAGGGCAAGGTGGAGAGAGCAGATACGGAAGGCTGACCCCACCACCATATGGGATTAAAAGCCAGGAAGAGAGAGAGAAAGAATCATCCCCTTAGAAAACCGTTAGTTTGGTGCCTAGGTCCGCCACACACATACGGAATAAACCTGATTCGGAATTCAGTGTTGACAACACTGAATTGACCATATGGTTACCAAAAATACTAGTGCTGTTTAAAAAATGCCTAAAATAAAAATGTATGAAATGCCAAATAAAAATGAAAATTTTTTGCATTTTTAGTATTTATTAAAACGAAACAAAGAATTTTTATTCATGATAATTATTATTATGTGATGAGGTCAAGACGTTACGATGGTGATTTTGTTAATTGTATTTCAATATTATGCAAATATATCAAATTACTATCTACTAGTTTTAATATTAGACATAATCTGCATACAAAATGGCATGAACCATTATCACACAAGCTATTTTTGAGCGTAGGCGATTTCGTAACTATACCGCAACGACTCCGCAACTGCACCATCACGATACAGTAGCCTTCCGTCAATGCCTACGCTCAAAAATCGCTTATATATGTGATATGACTGTAAATCTTAAAAATTCCCCCTAAGACACCAAAAAATTACTAGATCTAGTGAAAAAGTCTCTGAAAGCGGCAACACTGAATTCCGAGTCAGGTTTATCCCGGATTTATTTGGCAGACCTTATATCTGTATTAAATCCTCTTTTAACCAAAAATAAAAAAAAAATTACGTAACCAGTTCTAAAAATAAAATTATTCCGAATTTAATAAGATTTTCGCTCGAAGTGTAGAGTCAAGGGTGTCTTTCGATCTGTTTTGACGCTCAAGTGTTAATTTGTTTAAAAGGTGCTAAATTGTGATAACTGTTTAACTCAAATTAACAGTGTCAGTGTACTAAAAACCGTTTAACATTATTTGATGTAAAGTTTTGGATTGATAGAAAATAAAATGGCACCACCGCCGTGAGGGTCAAGTTTAAATAAATAAATACATAGGTATATATACAAACTCACTACGATACTCTCCTTTCGGGATGATCAGAAACCTTGCTACAAGCAACTAATTAAATAATTTATCTTCATCTTAGTCTTTTTTCAATTTTTTTTTATCTGTGCTAAACCACCATAATTAATTATAAATAAATAAATAATAAATAACGGTCATAATTCATAATTAATTTATTCACTGCATTTACACATGTATACATAGTAATAAAAGGTGTTAAATTAACATAGAAGGTAGGTAATACATGTGAACCCGGTTTGGCACAGCAATGTTTGAGAGAGATCATATTCATTATTAAATTTTCAACACAGATAAACAAACAAACAAGCAAACAAATACAAAATCATTCAATTCTAACATAATATTGGATTATTTTACATTAGGTATATTATTAATAGGTACATACATTGCACATACATTGTAATGATCCTAAACTAAGCCTTAGGCTTTTTGTTATGAGAACCATATACAACAATGGCACACACATATAACATCCATGACCGACCCGGGACTCGAACCCAGGACCCTGGCTTGGCAGTCCGGCGTGGTAACCATTACACCAACCAGTCCATATCAATTAAAACAAGAGTCACTTATTAAAACAAGGGTTACATTAGGGCAACTTCAGGCAACTCATTCAACATTCGCATTGATTCAACTGTATCGCAAGTAAAAGTAGCAATTTTAAATTTAATTAATAACTATTAACCTTAAAACACATGCAAAGGGTATAAAGCCAAGAACGAACCACAATTAAGGAGCTAAGTTTCAAACTATGTCGCGTCCACATTCATTAAAGTTCCGTTGGACGGCGATTTGTTTTCGTGATCGGTATTTGGCACACGGCGCCTTAAATAAACTCTTTTTGTTCTGTAACCGAGTTACGGTTTGAAAGGACGTTCTTTTGTTTTGGTCTGAGATGAATGGTCGAACTGTACTGTGAGATGACTACGATGGGACGAATAATCTAGTTAACGTAAAGCGCAATTTGGAGGCTTTAGAGTTGTTTTGATA
Organism: Agonopterix arenella; assembly: GCA_927399405.1. Taxonomy (NCBI): domain Eukaryota; kingdom Metazoa; phylum Arthropoda; class Insecta; order Lepidoptera; family Depressariidae; genus Agonopterix; species Agonopterix arenella. The sequence continues at coordinate 3,987,574 of OV656704.1, forward strand.
CAATAAACGATTGTCTCAAAGATAAGATAAACAAAAATGTAAAAAAACATACTTATTTTATAGGGTGTAAACTTAAATACGTCAAAACAAAAACGTCTACGTCGTACATCAAATTGAATAGTTTTCACTATGAGACTAAAATTGAAATCGCAATAAAATCATAATATATTTGGCACGAGTTAGCCCAGTCATTTTACGGTTTGAGCCGGGACTAATTATTAATTGATTTTTTTTTTCTATATAGTATTTAAGAGCAAATTTGAGCTTGTAAATGTATCAAAATTAAAAAAATCTCACGTCAGCAACAGCCCCAAATTTTAAATTTAGCATTTATCTCGTTCTAAAAAAAAGGAATGGTAAATTCTTTTTGCAAGCCTTTAACGCTTTACCATTATACATACTTCAAACATGGTGTTAATATTTTTGTCTACTTAGAAACGCTTTGAAAAATACATTAGTATTTTCTATTAAATATCTCATTTTTTAAATGTCAATGCCTAGTTTATTGCTCAAAAATAATGTATATTTTCAAATCTAATTAAAATGAGTGCATTAGTATTCATATTATTAGTTTGAAAGCCTTTTGGGAGATACAATTTTGATTGCTATGTTGCGTAGCGATTTTTTTTTAAATATGTTTTCAGATAGTCTTTTTGTCACTAAATGGTATTATAAAACTGTAACAGGAAGTTTGTCTGTACATTTTGTAGAGTCTTAAGGGTTAAGGCACGATGGGGCTGACGTAACCTCAGGGTTAAAAACTCCAAAAAAAAACAAAAGAATAAAAAAAAAAATTGAAGATATTAACAAAAAAAAAGTTACGATATGGTTTTTAGGTGTCCCTGATTCCATTTCACCAATTTTTGGATTTTTTGTTTGTCTGTTTGTTTGTGTGTTTGTTTGTTTGAACGAGTATCACGCAAAAACTACTGAACCCATTTTGATTAAACTTTTTTTGTTTGATAGCTTATGATCTGACTTAAAATCTGGTATATAATTTGTGCGGACGAAGTCGCGGGTTAACGCTCGTAATCAATAAAGAAAAAAAAACCTGTGATCATGACGCTGAAATAAGTATAGAGAGCCTAGATGATTATAAATTACCAAATTTGCAAACGCGATAAAACAATATTATTGTTCACAATGTTTGTTTTTAAAAGTTTTTTTCATTCATGAAAGTGATTTGTTGCTCTCGTTGATGTCTTTTATAAGAGTCGTAGCTATTGGCGGTAGAAAATCAGAAAGTAACTTCTAGTTCTTATTTAAAATATTGACCTAATGAATATTTAACTTATCAGCCATATGTATAGTTTTCATTAGGTGCAACGTAAAACACTGCGAGACATAATTTAATGTGGGACCTGTTTTAGGCCTGAAAATGGTTTTGAGATATTGAAATAAAGGGAGTGAGAAAGAATTATGAGACAATCATACAATAATCATCAAATTACGCATTCAGTCCATACAAACGTTTGACGCACAATACGCGTAGACGGAATTAATAAAAGTAATATTTTATATATGGAAAAATAGTTTAGAAAATCTAGTTGACGCGTTACAAATAACATTTGCATTTTATAATATAACTAGCTTTTGCCCGCGACTTCGTCTGCGTGGACATGTAATTTTGTCTTAAGTCTCGTCTGAGGTCATGAAGGTCATGGTCCGAACCAAGTCTAGGAATCCTGGCATGTAACATTAGAATGGCGATTAAGGAATGGGCTAATAAAAGTCACAGGCTAGAATGCTCTGGCCTCTCGGGTCTGCAACACTGCAGGAAATTCATCAGCAATCTTCTTATTATCATGTGGGCAAAGCCCTGGTGTCAGAGTATAACAGCAATATAACACCACGAATCCCACAGTTCATACTGAACAACAGCAGGAGCAAAGCTCGTGCCATCGTTGGAGCCCTCACCGGGCACTACGCAACAGGCACGATAAAGCTCACTCTAGATCCCGGTTGCCGAGCGTGTGGAGAGGAGGAGGAAACCATGGAACATTTGTACTGTGTGACTGCGATGTCTTGGTGGGTAAACGTATGTGATTCCTGAGAGATGGTTATTCATTACATGTTTCTTACCCTGAACGCTATTGCCTCCCTCATTTTCCAAGTTTTTCAAGGATGAAGAAAATAATATGTAGGGGTCAATACAAAAGATACCATTGGGTCGAAGTGTTGCTGGCTTGCCATTTCCCATAATAAGATAAGAAAGTCATGAACTTAACACGTTCCGGGACAGTGACCGCCTATAGCCGTGATAACAATAAAAGTTCTATTGTGTCTCGTTCACTGTCCTGGAACGTGTTAAGCTAAATCAAAATCAGAAAGTACCCCAAGTAATTCTGTAGGTATCAGATTTAAAAGTCATTCACTGGATCCATCACTTTAATTTTTCTACTGTTCGTCGTTTATTAGTTTTTCATTTATGTCGAGCAGCATAATAATCATCTTACGACCCACTGCGGGTCACAGACCTCCACTCACGTATAAACGTTAGAGGATACTCTACCACGCGGGCTAGTGTAAAATGGTGAAGGCAAGAGCTAAAATAATAATATTCTAGCAAGCTAATGGTAAATTTGCTAAAAAAGATTTTCAATTATGTAAGTAGCTACATTACCGACCTGTGGTGTTATTGTATAAGAAGGACCTTTTAGATACGTAGGTACCTTTTTATACGTTGTGGTAGAATGATGTTCTATAGTTAAGTTGCACAAACCCTCAAAAAATCATAATTGAGACCGAAAATCAAACAAAACAAAAATTTGGCAAGACTTACTGCAACAAAATTCATCCTTTCTGTAAAATAAGGTTATCATTCCGTAGCATTGGCTCAGATTGGACTCAAACAATCAATATACTTCCAACGATGTATTACAACGATAATATAAGGTCTAACAAAATTAGCTGAAACTATTTTAAGGGTATGCTCAGACCATCAAACTGAACAACTTTCTCTATGGGACTAATATGGAAATCGCGAAAAAAAAATTGATGTCCAATACAAAACTGCAAACACAAATGTATGGGGCAGACGATTTTTTTTCGAGATTTCGATATTGGTCCCGTAGAGAAAGTTGTTCAGTTTAATGGTATGAGCATACCCTTAAAACAGTTTCACCTAATTTTTTTAGACCTTATATAATCAACTAAATTTGTAAGCTCCTGCTATAGCTAAGTTTTTGAATTAATAATTGTAGCATACTTGCTTTAAAAAAACTCCCAACGCCATCTATTAAGATGAAAACAATACTACGATTAAATTACTACGATAAAATTTTTGAAAACTTGATTTTTGATAGTTGACGACCCGGTTGGTGTAATGGTTACCTCGCCGGACTGCCAAACCAGGGTCCTGGGTTCAAAACCCGGTTCGGTCATGGATGTTATAAATGTTTGTGCCGTTGTTGTATGGTTTCTATAATAAAAAGCCTATAGTGCTTGCTTGGAATCATAACAATGTTCCTGTAAGCGTTATTTATTTATTTAATTATTTTTCGAATTCAGCCGGTAAGTAACTACACAATCAAATCTGTAAGACCGAATATCTGAGATGTCTTGAGCGTGAATTAAGTATGGTACTTGCTTCAAAAAAACACCCAACGCCATCTATTAAGAGGAAAACAATACTACGATAAAATTATGAACACTAACTTTAGAAAAGGTTAAAAGAAAGAGGATTTTTAGTATTTGCCGACCCGGTTGGTGTAATGGTTACCACGCCGGACTGCCAAACCAGAGTCCTGGGTTCGAGTCCCGGTTCGGTCTTGGATGTTATATGTTTATGCCGTTGTTGTATGGTTTCCACAATAAAAAGCCTTTATTGCTTGTATGGGATAATTAAAATAATGTTTGTGCCTGTGAGCGTTATTTATTTATTTGTTTAATTATTTTTCTCGCGTTCTCCGCTGAAGAATACGCGTGCCCGGTGTGGCGCCGATCTGCCCACGCCAAGCTGGTGGATACCGGCACTAAACGAAACGTGTCGGATTATAACTGGTTGCTTGAAACCGACTCCGGTACAGTTGCTTTAGCCACTGGCTGGCATAGCGCCCCCAGATGTAAGTAGTTCTGTGGCAGGTTCCTCAGAGAGAGCCCAAATTGTGGACGACACACGACATCCCATGCATGGCTTTATTCCTGCGCCGCAAAGGCTGCCAAGCCGACGCAGCTTTATGAAGTGTGTCGACCCCCTGAATACTGGCCCAGCGCAAGCAAGGTGTACTCTATGGCGACAAAAAGTGTCCCTCCCAACTCCATTTGTGTCGCCGTCTGAGAGCCGTTTGTGTCCCGCCTAGACATGACTTGCCTTGGTCGACCTGGAAGTCTTTAAACCGACTTCGAAACCAGGTCGGTCGCAGTAAGGACAACATGGTCAGGTGGGGATACTTGGATGCGCAAAATGTGACTTGCTTGTGTGGAACTCCACAAACGATGGCCCATCTCACATCGTGCCCTGCGTGCCCTTACATCTGCACGCAGGAGGAGCTCATGACCGCTAGCGACGGTGCAGTATCGGTTGCCCGATTCTGGCAAGCTACTATTTAGCGACTTCAGAATTTGAAGTCGACACGATAACGTTTATGCGTGATTGTGCCACAAACATACAACATTACAACCTTACAAACATCGTCACAAACGTTCACGTTTATAATATTAGTGAGATTATTAGTTCTTCTTCGTGATGACATTTTTCATTACTGAAAACAATCAAGTGTACTGGCAGATACAAAATTATTTTTTAAGTATTTTTATCACTGAACGGAACGCGTCGGGGTGCATTATATATATTATATTACTTTATTTTTTATTTATTTAACTTAATATGCTGACACTTTTTTAAGAGGATGATCAGACCATCAAACAGCTTTTTCTATGGGACTAACATCGAAATCGCGAAAAACACATTTTTGTAGAGTAGGATTGCAGTTTTGTATGGAACAGTTGATTTTTTTTCGTGATTTCGACTTTGGTCCCATACAGAAAGTTGTTCAGTATGATGGTCTGATCATCCCCTTAAAAAACTGTCTGCATATAAGAAGGACCATATACATCTTGCAATTCGGTCAGATGCGCGCGAAATCGATGCCGGCCGCATTTTACTGCAACGTCACCGTTTGACGTTTGACAGCAGGGGTCTACCTGGACGAATACTATATACAATGTTCTTTGTTCTTGACCCGGACATTCGAACGTCGCAATTGCATGAAAGTTATCGTTCCAATGTCAACTCTATTACAATGAAGTTCGGACCGGAACCTGGTCAGCACTCGCTGTCAATTTGCGTGCATTTGAAACAACGGCAACACGTATGCGCCTGGATTCCAGCGAATAATTTCGTCCGGAAGAACGCAGTCGGCTATTGCCGAATGTTACATTAATTTATGTAAAGCTCATATCAAGCGACAGTCCGTAGGGCTGTGGCAGGTTCCTCAGAGAGAGCCCAAATGGTGGACGACATACGACACGGACGGACCGCAGCACGGACTACAAACTTTGAGTCAAGATAACTTTAGAAGGAAATCACAGATATTGGCTTCTAGATTGTTTTAAAACCATTAATTTTTTACTTTAATTACTAAATGTTCAAACTAAGCTTCGTTTTGTATGGAGCCCGTAGAAAAATAAATTATCCTCTTAATCGAATCGGGCGCAAAATGCACGGCGGCACATCGCATCGGCGGCATGAAAAACCGATCCTTATTAATTTGTTAGAGTTCGTTCGTTTGTATTTTAGTAATAATTTACGGTATTTCAAAATAGTTTCTTACCTGTCTTATAATTGCTTTAAAATATTAACTATTATCCAGTCTTGCTTAAAATGTGTATTACATCACACTGTGTGATTACACCGTAAATAAAAATATTCCGAATTAAAAATCGAGTTTTAGACATCTTTCGGCTGCTGATTTGAAATCATGATTATATTCTCTTTGTTTGAAATTGGCGTGCAGTTTTTTTTTGAATAATTACTCCTGCTTTGGTTGCACTGTAATTCTACAAAATGTCAAGAAATTTGTAGTTCGAATCTTTTTTTCTTGTGGCCAGTACTAAGGTTTTTTTTGTTATGCAAAGGTTTTCTCCATGGAGTTTGAAAGATTTTATCGCCAAAAAGAAGAACAATGTTACACTAACAACCGGTGCAGTCATCAGCACTGGACAATGATAAAATTTATAATTATTGGTATTTATTTTGTAATTTGTTGTTATTTTCGCTATTTATAAATCAAACAGTCTTCAGAATCAGCTTACTTTATTACAAGTCTTTTAATTTTAATTAGTGTTACTTACTTAAAATTGAAATGGCACCGTACATTGGTTGCACTTGCGGTTATATGTTTATATCTCCGGCTCCGTCAATGTAGCGAGATAAATTATATACCAGATTTTAAGTCAGATCATAAGCAATCAAACAAAAAAAGTTTCATCAAAATCGGTTCAGTAGTTTTTGCGTGATACTCGTTCAAACAAACAAACAAACAAACAAATAAACAAACAAACAAACACACAAACAAACAGACAGACAAAAAATCCAAAAATTGGTGAAATGGAATCAGGGACACCTAAAAACCATATCGTAACTTTTTTTTTGTTAATATCTTCAATGTACAGACAAACTTCCCGCTACAGTTTTATAATAGTTTAGATTACGAAAATATAAAGCTTTTAAAATTTTGTACGGAAAATTTCAAAGCTTTATATCTTCGTAATTATTTTATAAATTGCAAATGTTATTTGTGACGCGGCATCTAGATTTTCCAAAGTATTTTTCCATATATACAAAGTTACGGTGCGTCAAAGTTTAAAATTGACCCCTCTGCAACCACCTTAACAGGAAAAGATGTAAAACAACATTTGGCAAAGCCTTCTGTGCTACTTAGTATGATAAAAATCTAAATTAAAAAAAATTGTTGGATCTAACCATAGTCAAGTGGCGATAGACATTTTCTCTGCCTACCTCAAAGGGACATAAGTGTAAGTTTATGTACACATGTTCTATACATTTAAATCTAAATTCAAAATGGATCATTATTAATGAAAGTGCCCTTAAAACGGGGCCACTATGCATTTCCAAGAAGCGAAAGTGACCTTAATTTAATAGAACTATCGGGAAACATTACACCGGTGCGCAGGCGCACCGGACAGGGACCATAGAGTTAGGTTTATTGAGAACTTTCACCAGTGAATCATTGTGGTATTTACAAATTTTATTATGAGTTAGAAAAAAAATACATAAAAAAGAATACTAAATAGTGGCTACATATGTGATATGAGATAAGGTGGAGTCATCATTATCAACAAAACTGCGTAGATACTTTGACTATTTATTATAAGGACTAGCCTTGCGGTAGCATTTCCCCTCTGCCACGGTATAAGATCAATTAATCATTTGCATTTACATTCAATTTTATACCTTATCACTAAACGAGACAGCCAATAATTGCGAAACAATAATTTCGAACTTAGAACTTTTGGGGTTCACGCGAAACTACTTTTCACGATTTTTAATGTTCAAAATTAGAATCTACAGTTGTGGGAATAAAATTCAAAGTTGCGGGTTTAATTTTACCTCACCCCCCGCAAAAAGTGGCAGAAATGATTGTTAATAGAATTACACGCGTAACTAGCCCCTAAATAAGTAGTCAAAGCGTAGATACGACTAAGAACTTATTAATCGATTTTCTTGTTTACTTTCATAAATAATCATCAAAATAAATGTATTCGATACTCGAGACCTTTTAATTTTGTAATTTAAAAATATCAATAGTTTCGATAAATTCTATTTGTGTTGACCGTACGCCTTAAAATCTGAACGATATGGGTAAGTAATCACGATTCACACCGCAACAGATTGTGTTCAGAATTTTTCTGATGACATTTTATGAACTTCTTAGGTCGGTAGGGTCGATGCAAAAATAGTAGTAATCGAATCTGCCACCGGGCCCAGTTTCTTTAAGGTCCAGTCGGCTAAGGCAAGATATAGTTTGCCAATTAGCATTACACGGAGACAAACACCTACTATGTTGTCAAATACACAATTTATAGTTTACCTTTTAGATATTTCAGGTTCACTCCCCGTCACACTGGACAGAGTTTCGGTACTAGTGAAACGTGGATGTTCTGAGGTTTGGGGCTTATGCTATGCTTCTAGATATTTTTCTCCGTGGAGATCCTTTGCTGATTTTCTTAAGGTATTTCTGGATCTATGGGTCTGAATAGATTCATAATGTTTATGAAGTAAAGAACTCATTCATATTTAGTTCATAATAAGCATATATTTGATTTCAACAGACTATCGTCCCAGTCTAAGTGCATCACACGAGCTGTATTTCATTCGAAAATATAAAGGAAAATTGCATCCAAACTGCATTCCGACTGTATTTGTAGTTGGCACAGTATTTTAGGTACACGTATTGGAGACAGTCCGCATCCAATTTGGATCAATAAACCCAGCATCCTGACAAAAATGTTCTGTTTTTGTACAGTAGTAGGTACCATCATGAAATGTCTGTCGTTGTGATTCTACCAGAAGGAAATGTTAGTACATACGAAACCTGAGCGGGCGTCATAAGAAAAAAAAACAAATAAAGGTTAAGAACACAGACAACGTTAAAATGGTATGCAAAACAAAATAGTGACACTGAATTTAAAAGTCGAAATCTTACAGGGCTCCAAAGCAAACAAACGGTTCTAAAAGTAAAATAAGTCTATGCTTTCTCTCAACGCACACAATGTCAAGAATCTAGCAAGTGCGTGCGCGCAGTTAGATGGAAAATCCGAGTGTTTAGCACATCTGTGTTTGTAGTATCATTTGTAGTTATAACGTACAGCTTGTTATTTTGGTTAACCTACGATGCTGCAATTTCAAGGTATGTGGTGTATCAACTGCCTATTAAGAGTGGCTACAGGCCTACGAATAAGAATGTATAGAAATGTAAATCAAGCTCAAAAAGTGGCACCAAAGAAACTGTACCGTGTTCTAACTGTACCTTGCCGCCAAAATTCATACAAAATGTAATTTTTCATTAAGTGCCAAAAATTATGTTATTATTTATTATTATAAATATTATAAATTGGATCATGGATCACATGGATAGGTGGTAACATGGTTTTCCAGAGTTCAATTACAATATATCTATCTATCTTTCTATCTAAATACAAAATAGGACATTTAAAATGATTTTACAATAAAATTACAGGCAATTAATTAGTAAATATGTTCTTCTTATTTTCGTGTCAATGGTACTGCAGTGATGTTTTTATATTTTAGTAGCCAGGTGTTGATGGACACTTTTTGTCGTCATTGAGTACACCTCGCTTGCGCTGGGCCAGTATTCGGTGTGTCGACACACTTCATAAACCTTCGTAGTATGTTGAATTGTTTAGAGTTATTCTTCTATAGTTATTTTTATTCGTAGCTAAAGGCTCACTACCTATCACACTGGACGAAGTACGGACACTGCTAGTTAATGAATGAATAATATTTGAATATTCTGCATTGGACACTCATGGTGGACTAATACCCAATTGCCCATATACCCTCCCCGAAGGTAGGCCTGTGCCCTGCTGTGGGACGTATACGTATGGCGTACGCGAATGATAATAAAAATTCTGAATGTGGCTTTATTTAGAATATATTTGATTACTCCACAGGAACCATACCTGTGTGTCACAATTAAAGATTTTGATTGATTGAACATAATAATGTATGAGCATAACAGCATGCTCGAAAAGGTATTCGAATCAACTCTTTAGTTCATGATCTTCTACTTAAACTTGTCTTAGTGATGAAAGGTCTAGAAAATTCCTTGAAGAACTCGTAACTGGCCTTTCTAATCTTTTTGTATGGAATATCTTTAATGACACCGCCTTTATAAAGGTAAGCTTAGGATAGCTTATTTTCTGTCGATTCGGTAGCTTAAAAGATATCTTTGAGCTTAACATGCCATTGTGGTGAATTGACTTCATCTATTAGAGACTGCATAGGACGTATCTGGGCTTCAGTACTCATTCGGGGGGCTATAAGGGAATGGTCATGATATTAATGATGTCTATCAGTAGACTTTGTAGTTTCTTTGTGTCTTTAAGATTATTTGTTTCCAAAAGTTTATGCTAAGCAAATACTAAATATCAATGGGCTGGGCTGTGTCAGGTTCCTCAGAGACAGAGCCAAAATGGCGGACGACACACGACATCCCATACACGGCTTTATTTCTACACCGCAAAGGCTGCCAAGCCGACGCATGTCATGTGTCTACCCACCGAACACTGGCCCAACGCAAGCGAGGTATACTCTATGGCGACAAAAAGTGTCATACCAACTCCATTTGTACCGTCGTCTGAATGGCAAGTCATGTCCAGGCGGGAGCCTGAACATGACTTGCCTTGGGCGACCAGGAAGTCCTTAAACTGGCTTAGAACCCAGGTCGGTTGCAGTAAGGACAACATGGTCAGGTGGGGATTCTCGGATGCGCAAAATGTTACTTACTTGTGTGGAGCTCCACAAACGATGGCCCATCTCACATCGTGCCCTGCGTGCCCTAACACCTGCACGCCGGAGGAGCTCATGACCGCTAGCGACGGTGCAGTATCAGTTGACCAATTCTGGCAAGGTACTATTTACGGACTTTGTTCAGAATTTGAAGTCGACACGATAAGCAAGCATAAAATATCAGAGATATTGGGGAGGAGGACTGCAAGGGCTGGCGCTGGTGAAAAAGCCTCCCCGATTCACGTACTAAACGCAATCAGCAAGATTCTAAAGCTGGTTATTCATCTCTTCATCACAGTAGCCAATAAAACTCAATATTATGCCATATTCTCGACGAAAGAAGAAAACAAAACTATTTGTTGCTGATTTGAAAGCTCATATTTGTATGAAAACAATTAACATACTATCTCATAATCATAACTACCCAGTACGTGAAAAATAAAGATGTTTAGGTATGCATTTAAACGTAAAGACGTGGTAATCCCGTTACAGAAATAGATCAATCATAGTAGCTGACTTTGTAGCCGACCGTTAACTCCGTTAGTATCCGTGCAGGTGGGTGACTTGTCTAAATATCTAAACCTAATCGATTTATTGATACCATCACATCACGATATTTTAATTGTTTTATTCCAAGTTGTGAACAGTTATGAAAATTAATTGAAGTTTTTTATTTTTTTTAGAATTTTTCAGAGAATTTGCCTCCACGTACGACAAATGTGAGTAAATTATATCCTGCTCTTTTTTCGGTCAACCTTTATTCATTAGAAGTCAACCTTTATTCTAAACCCTGTTGTGGGATCTATACAGTGTATAATTTTAAATGTACACACGGCGACGCAACAAGCTATACAAAACCTTAGAAGCTGGTCGCGAGACGTTATACACGTTACTGGTCCTACGCGCTGCCAGCTAATTTTGGTTTTGTATTGCTTGATGTGTCGCCGTGCGAACTTGCTTAAGGGGTTGCTTCAGACCATCAAATTGAACAACTTTCAAAATGTCACAGACTTTGAAATCGCGAAAAAAAATTGCTGTTTCATACATTTTGGTCAAGTAACTATTGACATTTTCTATGGAACAGCTAATAATTTTTTTCACCGTTTCAAAGTTTGTGCCATAGTAAAAGTTGTTCAGTTTATTGGTTTGCAACACCTCCTAAAGTATGTTAATCGCATTTAGCTTTCTTCAATCATCAGATTCATCAGCATCCACATGATGTGTTAAAAATACGTTAAACGATAAATCGTGACTTCGACTTTTAATTTAAATAGATTAGATTCCATAATAATAAAGGGGCTAAACCAAAGCAGCAATTAGAAAATTCTAAAGAAAAGAAAACTACAAAGATCTGGAATGTAAATTATAAATCTTAATGAATATTTTAGGCACTAGGGAATATTTCGTAGAAAACAAATATCTCACGCGACATTTCGTGGATATTTAATCTATAAAACAATAAAAATAATTATGAATATGTAACAAAACAAATAAACGTAAAAAGTTTAATTCCTACACAAAATAATTAAGAGTATTTAAAAAAAATAGTAATAAAAAAATTACAATCTCAACGACAACAATAAACTATCAATAAAACAAAAACTTACCGTAAATAAAAAGCTTATTTGTTACCGAAACTTTAACGAAAAAGCGTGTTAAGAACCGATGGGACCGACGCTCAACTTACGCAAGGTATACCGGTAGACTGACAAGCGAAGTCGCACAACGGTACGTCGTTCTACTTCCGTAAGTCTTGGACTCCATGCTAGGGTGTGTTCATGTATCATTAGTTTTTAAACGGTTAAAAAGTGGGCACTGAACTACTGTGTCTTAAATATTTAGTTAAAGTGCAAAAAATTTCCCACGAAATGTCAAAAAGAGCCATGACAAAGTAAATGCATCTAGAAATCTAGAGGATGTCATCAAGAAACAATAATTTCATTCAAGTTGGACAGAATCTTCGCTACAACTACCACTAGTAGATATCCTGTTGGTAGCAAGGTTTTCTTGTAGCATAGGTACTCGCTGTATAAGTTTATTGGAGGCCCGATTCGACCAAACGCGAGTAAATTTTGTTCTTAGATTAAGTCGCCGTTTACTCTAGAGTAAACAGATTTTGCGTTTTAACAACCCTAATCTATGAATAAGTTGAGAGTAAATTTTACACGGCCTATTTTGTCGGTATAAAGCAGGAAGCTGGCATAGTTATGTGTAAAGCTTATACCGAGACTAATGAAATATCAAAATCACAAAATTATAAAAAAATTATTAAAAAGAAACGTAAAAAATTAAAACTGTATAACCTCACATTGCAATAAGGACGGATACAAAGACCTCTTTCTTTAGGTGGATTATACATTCGTTTTTAAGTATGGGTTTAGTGTGGTAGAAGACAAGTGAAATTATTTCGAAGTAAACACATAGAGTAAAATTGATCCTTGTATAGTTACTCTTCTATAAATCAAAGTTTGGTCGAATCCGGCCTAAGTAGGTATTGTACCTAGGGTTATTATAATGCTCCATGGTATTATCGATTTATCTCAGTCTAATTAAAGAGTAGGCAATCATTTTCAAAAAAAATATTGTTACCTGGTACCTCGTATTAAAATTAAAGTAAAACATAGTTAACACGTTCCGGGACAGTGACCGCCTATAGCCGTGATAACAATAAAAGTTCTATTGTGTCTCGTTCACTGTCCCGGAACGTGTTAAATAATATTAATGTTTTAGTGCTTACATTCATTTTTTTTTCAACGCTAGAAGCGTATACGTTTTCCAATGTGAAAACACCTTTAGAATCCTGTTTCCTTTGTGTACAACAGCTAAGAATACTATAGGGGATTTTTTTTACTGGTTCTATTAATTTGCTCTAGTTCTAAACACACTAATTGCGATATGAACACTAAACAAAATGTTCACAGGTTACTGATAGCTGTTAAAAACTGAGTACTAAGTAAGCTAAGTATGAAATAAATGTTTGCTTGCTATAATTTATATTTCCTAACTAGTGTAACGCACACCTCCACTTGTTTAAAAAATAAAGGCCCAAGAAACGATTCAAAAAACAGCGCCATCTAGGAGAGTTAGATGGAACTGAGAGAAATTGTGAAAGTAGGTACGTAAACTCCACGGTATAGAACGAAGTTATAACCAACTTTGGTAGATGGCGCTGAAGCTACATCAAAGTACTTTATGAACTTTGACTTCTTATATAAGGACTATCCACGCGTGTAATTCTAGTGAACCCCAAACGTTCTAAGTTTGAAATTATTGTTTCGCAATTATAGGCTGTCTCGTTTAGTGATAAGGTATAAAATTGAATGTAAATGAATGATTAATTAATCTTATTCCGTGGCAAAGGGGAAATGCTACCGCAAGGCCAGTCCTTGTAATAAATAGTCAAAGTTTATGAACTTTATAAATAGAGCTATCGAGTAGAAAAACTGCAGGATGCGGATGTCTTTGCCTTCCAATTGGTATCTCAGAGTCTAGCTCAGAGTAGAAGCCGGCCTTTAGCATACGGGATTCGTTCCAATCCCAGTCAGTCCTACGCGGGAAGGCCTACGCGTACTTTTAGATATTATTATGTATTACCTGCGTTGACGACATTTTTGTATCTTATACTAAAAGGATCAAAATTTGATTTGACATTTAAAGTATGTGAGTAGGTATGCATGAGAAGCCAATGAAGTGTTTCAAGAGTATAGCAGTTGGCCATCTGCTCTCTCTTCCTACTCTAATGATAAATAGACGTAAATACTGATAATATAATTTTGTGTGTATGTAGGTAAGTAAGTATACACTTAGGTACAAATATTTTTTTAAATGATTAATTTGAAACCATTTTTATACCAAACTATAGGAATAAATCGCACAGTACTCACAAGAAAGCGAACAAAATCGATCTCGAGCACTTTCCACCTGACAAACTGGTTTTATTGGAAACATTTGCAGTTTGCACGATTTTCCAGTCAATAGCCGCGAGGTTTAGCAGCTAGATGTTAACCAGATCAGCATTCTTAAGGTGTTTTCAGTCCATACAAAAGTTTGACGCACAATACGCGTAGACGGAATTGATAAAAGTTATATTTTATACATGGAAAAATAGTTTAGAAAATCTAGTTGCCGCGTCACAAAAGCTTTTAAAATTTTGCATCAAAAATTTCATAGCTTTATATCTTGGTAATTATTTTATAAATTGCTAATGTTATTTGTGACGCGGCATCTAGATTTTCTAAACTATTTAACCATATATACAAAGTTACTTATATTAATACCATCTACGCGTATTGTGCGTCAAAGTTTTGTATAAAATTGACCCCTCTGCAACCACCTTAAGACAAGTTCAAGACTCGACAGTGAAATAATGTTTTATTGTAACTATCAGCCTTGAAAAATATTACCCTTTCTCCAACGCAGTCGGGTAAAAATTTTGCAGGTAACTATGCTTTACGAAGACTGAGGCGTAAAATGATGACAAAACTGGACATTGGGTATAGACACAGAACATTATAAGAGGGGTTAGAAGAGCAAAGCATGCGTGGAACGTGTTATGCAACAGGTTATGCAATGATTTGCATAACACTATAAGGCGTGCGGCGTGGTCCGAGCGGGAGGGCATGAGTAATTATAGGTTTAGCAGCGTGAGCGAGAAGACAAGTGGCGACAGTCGTCTCGGAAGCAAAAGCGCTACTTTGCATTTCTAACCCCTCTTTTAATGTTCTGTGTGTACAGAGTATTATAATTGGTATATGTATCAAACCAAACATTTATAAATGTTGTTATGTTAAGTAATAGATGATTATTGATTACATATAAATACTAGCTAATGCCCGCGACTTCGTCCGCGTTAAACCTCATTCACCCCAACTGATTTATAACGAAATAATTACATTGAAAGTATAATTTCATTATTTTATTAATGAAATTTTTCAAGTTATTCGCATTTTAAGTTTTCGTGAAAAAATGATTTGTTATTATTTCAGCAATGAATGAAAGCGTTAGCGTGCTAATGGATACATTTTAACACGTTCCGGGACAGTGACCGGCTATAGACGTGATAACAATAAAAGTTCTATTGTGTCTCGTTCACTGTCCCGGAACGTGTAAGTAGGGTGAGGGTGTCCGTGCGGTGGGTTGACATCAGCATCACTAAGTCTGTGCTGTGGTTGACTTCGAGTTCAGTAAATTTTAAATTACTTATAGCTGTTACCAACAAATTACTTTATTTTGAAAAATTTTGGAACCTTGATAATTCGATTCTGCACTTGATTCTAAACAAAATATTTTCCATTTTTGCGTTTATTCATCAATACGTTGTATTATTACTAAGGGATAGTATAGTTTTCTGCTACTAAAATATATTTTTTTAGAATCAATTCAATAGTTCCAGAGATCCCTACAAAACAAACAAACAAAATTTTACTTCTTTGTAATTTTAGTGTGAAAAGATTATGCTTAATTTTATTTAGGATGAGCGTTAACCCGCGACTTCGTCCGCACAAATTATATATCAGATTTTAAGTCAGATCATAAGCTATCAAACAAAAAAAGTTTCATCAAAATCGGTTCAGTAGTTTTTGCGTGATACTCGTTCAAACAAACAAACAAACACACACACAAACAAACAGACAGACAAAAATCCAAAAATTGGTGATATGGAATCAGGGATACCTAAAAACCATATCGTAACTTTTTTTTTGTTAATATCTTCAATGTACAGACAAACTTCCTGTTACAGTTTTATAATAGTATAGATTTAGAATACCTAAATAGGTCTAATTCTAGATTTTGTTACTTCGAATGGGACTAGATAATTTGTGTGATGTGACCCTCTATCTCAAAAAATAAATATTTTTATTCTGTACTGTCAAAAAATATATAGAATCTCAAAGATCACATATCTTAACAAGATGATTACTTAGCAAAAATACAAGCTTTTGCCCGTTTTAGTGTGACCTACAACTATTATCATTTTCATCTCAGCTGCTTAATTCACTGTATCAGATAAAGTCGTTGTGGTTCTCTGCATTGTCTTAAAGATCTTCTATCTCAAAATGTCCTTAAAGACTCAACTCATAACTATACACTCATAGTGTATAGTTATGAGTTGAGTCTTTAAAGACTGGACAAACATTAACATTAGATTTATGAAAGACTTTAAAAAGTCTCAGATGAGTCTAACACTATTATGTTAGGACTGGTGGATTTATTTACCAAGACAATTTTCCCAGAAAAAGGTAATGAATAGAGGAACGAAGTCCTTCTCCTTTTTAAATTTCTACGGTATATTGGGCTGTCTAGTTGCATCAGTCACGATCCAAAAGTTGTTGATTTATACAGGGTGTAAAATTAAATGGGACACTTAGTTAAAGGGGTGCTTCAGACCATCAAACTGAACTTTTTATATGGTATCAACAATGAAAACGCGAAATAAAATTCCGCTGTCCAATACAAAACTGCAAACATAACCCGACTGAATTGTATGGGACAGCGGTTCTTTTTCGCGATTTCGATATTGCGCCCATAGAGAAAGTTGTTCAGTTTGATGGTCTGAAGCACCCCTTTAAATAAGTAACATTGACGTTTTTATAAACATTTATAGAATAATTCAGGCTTCTTCATTCCAATAATAGCGAAACCTTGTAATGAACCTATGTTATTGATTTTCTCATGCAGCCTCCGTTTTTTGAAGTAAAAAGAAATGGTTTGTGAATTTACACGTACTTCGAAAAAGAGTTAGTTCATCGACCTCCTGCAACTGCTAAAAGTTCAAGACAGTCTCTACGTGTAAAAATTCCAACGATATGAACGTTAAAAAAACAAAACATACCTAATAGCCCAGTCATTTTACGGAGTTTTGTTAGGCGGGGTAGGGAGTAATTATTAATTGGACTTTTAAACTGTAACCGGCACCATTTAGTGACAAAAAGACTAACTTTTACATAAAAAACTATTAAATAAAAAAAATCGCTACGCAACATAGAAATCAAAATTGTGTGTCCCAGAAGGCTTTTAAATTTATAATATTAATACCAATGTACTGATTTGACATAGATTTAACAATATAAATTATTTTTGAGCAATAAAATAGGCATAGAAATTTATAAAATAAGGTATTTATTAGAAAATTCGAATTTATTTTTCAAAACCTTCTAAGTAGTCAAAAATATTTACACCATGTTTCAAGTATGTAAAATGTGCAAAAAAAAATTTTCCGTCAGGCTTTCTAGAACGAGATTACAGCTAAATTTTAAAATTGGAACTGTTGCTAATGTGATTTTTTTTTAATTTTCGTACATTTCTAGGCTCAAATTGTCTCTTTATTATTATACCGAAAAAAAATCTATTGTTAATTAGTCCCGGCTCAAACCGTAAAATGACTGGGCTATAAGCCCATTTCATAACGCCGCGCCCTTCACAATGACAAACGAGCCCTTTTTTGCTATACAATTTGAAACTATACAAAAAGAAAACAGTGAAATGACTCGAAAGTGAAAACAAAATATTTGAAGAAATTAACGAGAAACTAATGAAGATGTACCTACCTAATGACTCTTGTTTTTCAGAGCAAACTATGATTGTGTGCAAAAAAGACGAAGATAGGCATGATAATATGTCTGACAGTGACGACATGACAGTTGGTTGAAATATTTGCAGTATCATAATGAGAATCATGAATATTTTAGGGTTCCTTAACCAAAGGGTACCCTTTTACTACATAGGGTCCCGTTTTCACCCTTTGGGTTTGGCTTAGTAGCCTACGTTGTCTGTCCTACCTATTTAGGGCTGTAACTTTTGAACCGTAAGAGCTAGATAGTTGTACAGAACGTGCATTATTACGGCGGATTTGCTGACAAATTATAAAAATGATAAAAAGTTAAAAATTAAGGGGGGTCCTCATACGAGGAACTAGTTTTTAACGTTTTTTCTTCTCGCTCTATGGTAAAAACAGTAATACATACAAGCGTCAAACTTGGTGTGATTTTAGAGCAAACTCTATAGTATAACAACAAATAATAAAAACTGGCCAAGTGTGAGTCGGTCTCGTGATAAAGGTCCTTTTTTATGTTAATATGTTGTGCCACTTTTTTATGGGGATGATCCACAGATCACAAAAACTAAAGGGAGATGTGAAAAGGGGGCGGGGCCAGTGTCGCAGCAATATGTGCAAAAACGGAACACGTTGCTCGCGACAGGAAGGATTCAATATATTATGAGGCTGAAAGCCGGTCGAGATATTATGTGTAAATAGTTTACAATGCTTGCGTAGTAATAAAGATTATTGGAACGTTGAGTTCTGATACCGCAATGGATTATGATCCCATTCAAGCTAACAAAATACTTTCTATCGCGTGGTACTGGTGGTAATGCGACACTAGGTTTTGTACTCGGCGCGTTGGTTGGCATCTCTCTAGATCTCTATGGGATGATCAGACCGTCAAAACTGAACAATTTGTACAAAACTGCAAACGTACTCGGGTTTGCAGTTTTGTATGGGACCGACTGTATTCGTGATTTCGATATTGCACCCATAGTAAAAGTTGTTCAGTTTGATGGCTAGAGTATTTGGTTTAAAGGTTAATGATACTTTTCCTTAAACCCTGTATACAGGGTGAAATTGATATCATTAGCATCGTTTTAAACTAAGAGTCTACCCATCAAACTGAACAACTTTAATTATGGGAGCAATTCAATTGGACCAAAAAAATCTGCTGTTCCATACTAAACGGCAACGCCTACTCGACTCAAATGTACGCAACAGCTGATTTTTTTTTTTGCTTCGATTGAATTGCTCCCGTAGCAAAAATTGTTCAGTTTGATGGGTAGACATCAATTTCACCCTGTATTCAGGGTTTAAGGACCTATATATAATGAACATGTCATTATACAACTATTGGCTCACGCAAGTGTAGTTTTAGCTAATCAAATAGCAATTTTCTTTACATTCATGCCGTTGGCCTAAGCTATTATCTTTACATGCATGAAGTAGAAATTACGTCCCGAACGTAGATCAAAAATACAAAGTTGATTGATTTGTTCAACAATCTTGTAGTTGTTGCTAGCTAGATTCCCTAAAAAATTGTAATGAAGGAAACGCGAGTTTTTGTCGTATGATCGTAACGTCTTCTTAAGAATGAATAGTTGTCTAGAAGAAATAGCTTTTAATGATAAGACCGCCTTTTGTATCCTTCTCATTCTTGTAATAAATGTATTTGTCTTATTGGTATGCAAATAAAGAAAATTCATGTTACATAACATTCATGTTGTTTATAACGTTGGTAGGCCCCAATAACACGGTGGACCGACGACCTGGTGAAGGCAGCGGGTACCCGTTGGATGAGGGCAGCGTAGGACCGGTCGTTATGGCGATCCTTGGGGGAGGCCTATGTCCAGCAGTGGACGTCCATCGGCTGAGATGATGATGATGTTTATAACAGTTTTGATAATGTTGTGAGTGTTAGTTAGTGATAATGTTGAACCTTTTGGACCTTTTATAGTACTGTCCGTTTTAAGGTTTAAACGCATTATATAAAATGAAAAGAGATTAACAAAAAATTAAGACCGCCTTCAAAAAAACTAAAAAGTTAAAAAATAGTATTGCAGACGATGACTTTTTCGTTCGCATCATAAGAACATTAATTTGTTTTATCGAAGTCGCTGTCAAGCGATTCGCGACAGGGCTTACATTAGTTGTTTGGCTTGGCTTGACACCGACTTCTATAAAACAAATTAATGTTCTTATGATGCGAACGAAAAAGTCATCGGCTGCAATATAATTTTTTGACTTTTTAGTTTTTTTGAAGGCAGTTTTAGTTTTTTGTTAAAATTTTGTTTATTTCTCACTTTTCAGTGGTGAATTCATTAGTTCAATTTAATAGTAGTGCTTTAAATTAACAAAAACACTAACCGGCACAACGATTTTCAAAGGTTCCCCTCGATTTCTCTGGGATGCCATCATCAGTTCCTGGTTTCCTTATCATGGTACCACCCTTGTAATATCTTCTTTCCAACAATAAAAGAATAATCAAAATCGGTTCATAAACGACGAAGTTATCCGCGAACACACATAAAAAAAAATATATATATATACTGTCGAATTGAGAAACCTCCTCCTTTTTTAAAGTCGGTTAAAAACAGTTTATAAAGACAGTTCATATAGACATAAGTATTACTTTAGGTACCTTTATTAAAAGTAAAAAAAGGCGACTTACCACTTAAATTCATTTCAATCTGACCTTTTTTTGATCTTCGGAATATAAGTAAACCACGTTTCTGTGTTTCATTTATTTCATCTCAAAATATTTTGCACCAGATTTGATTCACTTTCAAGTTTATGACTTAACTTCGTTTCGCGGTCACGAATCAGTCAATTACTACAGTAAAAGTTTTTCTTCAATATTTTTTATGATGTCTCTATTAGAATGATTTCTTGTCTAACCTTTGCAAAGGTTACGTCTTTTAATGTTTCTTTTACAATCTTCTTTTTGCCGTCGTCTTAATTTATCGATGTATTATTTTAGACTTTATCTCTGTGAAATAGGATTCTCTTCTCCAATTTCTTGCCTTCTTCATCTGCAACAGCGACAGTCGTATGCATCGATGATATATTAGGCTCTTTGTATCTCTGATTCCACTTTTCCTTTCATTCAAGATTTGTACGTTACTGAGTTAATAGCACATAATAGTAGTCCATTGGTCAATTACGTAACAGTACTTAATTTGTAGACGGTAGTGATAATTTTATCACTTTCGATTTCTTTGAATTGCAGTATTCAGAATTTATTGTTGACATTTATGTAATCTCAAATCTTTATTATTCTACTCCTCTTCGTTTTAAACATCAATTTCTCTAAGCTGCACATTATAACTGTCTTAAATATGTTTTTCCTCACTTAGACGTACTGTCAGATCACTTTACATATCTTTTATATTCATCTCTATAACCTTGAAGCCACAGAACTCTTGTACTTAGACAATGAAAGTTTTGTACATAGAAATCTCTTTAATTTCCTTTAGCAATTTATTCTTGATCATTCCAGCTTTTCTCTCGATGCCGTCAACTGTAAATAAAAGAATTACATGTGATAAGTTATTATTACTTTCTTTCGTATCATTAGGGACACTTTTATTATGTGTTGCTTGAACAGTTGAAGCATTACGCTATTTTGTAAAGCCCTTAAATCTTAATCGGTGTTAATAAAATAAAATGTTCACTGTTGAACGAATTGAATTGAGTGATTTGAAGACATAATTTTTAAAACTTTCGACCTCTGTGCTAGCTAACATTATTACTATATTATATTTGCTTATTATAATATGATAAATATTAAAAATTTCTATATTAGTTCAATATCCCATACACCCTCCCCGAGGGTAGGCCTGTGCCCTGCAGTGTGACGTTTTTATGCTGATGATGATGATGACGAGTTCAATATTGACAGCGGGACAATAGGGACGACCCGGTTGGTGAAACGGTTACCATGCCGGACTGCCAAACCAGGGTCCTGGGTTCGACTCCCGGTTCGGTCATGGATGTTTATATGTTTGTGCCGTTTTTGTATGGCTTCCATAATAAACAGCGTATAGTGCTTGCTTGGGATCATTACAATATGTGCCTGTGAGCGTTATTATTATTATAATTTTATATTTCTCCCTTTTTAGAGTATTATTATTATTAACATCACCTTCTGATATACTATCGATGTGTGAAACACTATCCTAGAGTTTTTCGGTTATAAATGCTTGAGCATTAAACTTTTTTCTTAGTTCATATTTCATCTCTTGTACCTTTATATGTTAACATCAGTGTAAATCATTATATTTGTTACTATAGTATTTATTATACGTAAAATGTCTAACAATCCAATTTCCTCGCTCCCTTTAACTTCTAACTTTCGTTTACTGACGATTATAACCGTCTCGAGACATAGGAAGTTAAGAAGAACATCTGGGACAGGTAATGCACGACTCGTACATAATTTAGGACACGAAATGGACATGGTTGAAGAATTTGTCTCAATTTCTTTCTTGGAAATGTTGTTTAGAAATATTGGCGTCGTCGTGTAGAATTTGTTTTAAATGCTTAAAAATGTTTGCGTTATCTTGACAACATGGTCTGTAGTCTAACCTACCAGCAAGTATTTTAGGGTTATAGGTAGATAACAAAGATTGTATCGAGACCTCCTCTTCTAAATACCTAGTAGAATTTGTATTATATTATGCAATACAAACTGTCCACCAAATAATCTCTAAATAATAGTATTGTTTAATTATTTCTCTGCTTTAGCGTAACTTCTACGTATTGAGTGCTTCGAAACCTTCTACTTCTTATACGATAGGCACATTTCTTTTCATCTATGATCCGTCGTAGTGATAGGAAGTAACATTTGAATGATCCCCAACGAATCGAATACAGGATCCAACTTAACATGCTGACACTTTTTAGGGGGATGACCAGACTATTAAACTGAAAAACTTTATCTATGGAACTAACATCGAAATTGCGAAAAAAAACTGCTGTCCCATACATTTGGCTCGAGTTGGTTTGCAGCTTTGTATGGAAGAGCTGCTTTTTTTAGCGATTTCGATGTTAGTGCCATAGAGAAAGTTGTTATTTAAGCCATCCAGATCTCAAAATTGGGTTAACTTTCCTTTCAACCTATAGTGAAAGGTTAGTGCAATATTGTAAGTAATACTTATAGTTAAAATGCACGTTGCATCGAGTGCATTGACCTTAAAACCACTTTCTAAGGATAACAATGGTTAGTGTTAGTTTTTCTTGATGGCTCCATTATCGCTTTTTTGATGAGTCAATGATGACATGATCGGTTTTTTGTTCAATACAATTTGGACCTTCACTATTATAAATTATGTAAAAGGTGATCGTTATAAAAGAAACCTGGTTAAAAGGGTTTATGTTAGACATGGTAATAATAAGGTGTCAACAACGATATACATCTAGATATATTTTTTATTTTAAGGCTCTATGGTAGGACGAAACACCTCGGACGCATCTTTTATTTTTTATTTTCATTGGGGTTCCGAAGTCAACAACCTTCGCCAACAAGAAGTCCTTCAACAACAAGTTTCGCCAAGTCCGTCTGTCCGTCCTTCCGCAGCTTAGCTCAGAGACGCTTAATACTAGAAAGCTGTAATTTGCAATGGGCATACATATTCATCACGTTGACAGAGTGGTAAAATAAAATCTTGAAAAATATTTTTTTTACGGCACATCCCTTACACGCGAAGTGGGAAGAGTTTTTTCTCGTCTACCCCATGGTGTTGGGTAGCGTTTGGATAGGTGGTTTAAAAATATTATGGGTGTGGGAAAACCATTTTTCGATTTAGGGATTCGTTAGCAAAATATTAAGCTTTAAAGTGAAAATTCCCTTCTCATTCTTAGAGGAACAACAAATGGAATGGAGTGGTG
The DNA here is from genome assembly GCA_927399405.1 of Agonopterix arenella. Taxonomy (NCBI): domain Eukaryota; kingdom Metazoa; phylum Arthropoda; class Insecta; order Lepidoptera; family Depressariidae; genus Agonopterix; species Agonopterix arenella. Next base: position 4,011,501 of record OV656704.1, read on the forward strand.
GTTTATAAGTTATAACCTTCATATCGTCTTTACTGCCATTATAGCCTAGGATGCAATTTTTAGTAAATCGTGAGCAATATGTGGTAGCAAAGAAATTCTGTTAATGTATCTTTATATTTTGTTGATCGAGCTTTGGCATATCAGGTCTTCTTGCCATCTATCGATAAGCACTGCTTCAGGTCAAAGCCCTCTCTTAAGACCAGAAACCTTTATCCTCAGCCTTTGACTACTTATATAGGGACAAGTTATGCGTGTAATTCTACTAACAAACATTTCTGCCACTTTTTGCGGGGGGCGAGGTAACATGAAATTTTTAACTTTGGATTTTGTTTCCTATAACTTTAGATTCTAATTTTGAATGTTAAAAATCATTAAAAAAAGTCTCGAGTGAACCCCAAACGTCATAAGTTCGTAGTTATTGTTTCGCAATTATAGGCTGTCTCGTTAAGTGATAAGGTATAAAATAGAATGTAAATGCACATGGTCAATTGTTCTTGTTCCGTGGCAGAGGGGAAATGCTACAGCATGGCTAGTCCTTATATAAGTAGTCAAAGTTCTCAGCCTTTCCCATCACTCCGTTACCAGACAGATATTTCTGCAGTATTAGGTCGTGGCGTGGGTTCAAGGGGTCGAAGAGCGTCTCGCACCTCGTCTACCAGTTCTTTATCTTGACTTGAGTATTCGAACTGTCTTACTGCCTATATGGATAGGCGAATAGTATGGACTATTCGTTGCTTTACTTTAAATATTTTTATTTCCTCAATAGTTCTCTCATTTTATCGTAAGAAAATCGAACAGCGTTCTAATGATTGTGAAATTTAATATGCAATACATTAGATGGCTGATACGTGGTATTATCTAAGATCAATATGATGGTGCATTATGATATTTTATAGTGCTTGAATGGGAAAGTGTAAGACTTAATAATTATATGTTTTCTAGTTCGGAAAAGTGACTTTACTTGATTAGTTATCACCGATGGTTTTCATATATAAGACAATTTAAAGTGTATTTTTCATTCTAAAATAGAACTGCATAATACATATATTTAATAAGTTTTATAATTTTATATAAATAGATATCTTGGACATTGTCACACAAATTGTATATTTGGCTTTCGGCGCTATTTACAATAAACGTAATCTATTTTTATTATGAATGCTAATATACTGTGTACGTGTATATGTTTTTAAGAGGATGATCAGATCATAGAACTGAACAACTTTCTCTATGAGGCTAATGTCGAAATCGCGTAAAAAAACAGCTGTTCCGTACTAAACTGCAATACTCAACCCAAATGTATGGGACAGTAGATTTTTTTTCGCGACTTCGACTTTGATGGGTCTGATTATCCTCTTAAAAAACTGTCAGCATATTAAGTTGGATCCTATATATTATACATCTACAACTTAAAGACAACAATGTTGAAGGGACTTCTTTTCGAAAATTTACTTAACGTTTACTAGTTTAAACTGGATACGTATTTATTTGTGCTTTTACTTAAACGGGGCCTGTGTGAGATGAGAGTTTTGTAATGAAGTACATAAAAATAATTAACTTAACCACCAGCTTTCTTAAGCATAATTTAAATTCTCAGTATGAAATTTCTTAGAACATTACTAAAGTACCAAGTAAATATGTAGGTCACTATAGGGAACATGGCAGACAGTTGGCTAGATGCGAGAAAAAGTGATTTGCCAGTTTCAGTAAAGTTGTTATGATATAAACATTGTTAAGAGAGTTACGCGGTTATTACTTAATCTAGAATTAAACTCGGGAATATCGGGAACTCAAATATACCAAAACGCGGTAAGAACCCGTTAAAATGTTTAATTCTAGATCGTTAAGAGATTTTTCCCGAGGGGGTACAGAGATATTCTGAAAACTCAGAATATCCACGTTTCACTAGTAGTACCGAAATTTTGTCCAGTGTGACGAGGAGTGAGCCCGTCGCCACTTGTAATGGACAGTGGGTACAGTACATGCCTTGAAATTGAAGCATGCAGGTTTCCTCACGATGTTTCCTTCGCCGAAAAGCCAGTGGTGTTACAAATCGTAAAAAATATCAAAAATACTTATTGGTACGAGTCGGCATGAATAGAGATCGAACCGTCATCTCCGGCACGGAACCACCACGGCTTCAGGGCTTGCGAATCGTTATAAGGCCAAAAATGGTAATTTGGCATCATCTGTATCATACTTTCTGCCAAATAAAAAAAATTACTTACTCTCTTTCTGTGGGAGTGGGGTAAAAAACTAGATGCTCGGATGACAATCTCCAGAAAAATTTGTCTTTATTTATTTGTTAGTATAATGAAAAATCTTTAGAAAATATTTGTTCGAATCTTAGAGGAAGTGAAATTTCTCGGTCAATGGTACGAATTGATATTTATGTTTACTGATTGGTAGGTTTACACTCAGGAGCAGAAACGCTCATTAAAGTTAATCCTCCATTAAATCTCTTGCTAGCTTTTACTTTGTCAAAAAGACAAAAAGTGACAGCAAGAGATTTAATGGAGGATTAACTCTAATGAGCGTTTCTGCAACTGAGTGTAAGTGTGAGAGAGATGGTGTGGTACTAAATACCATATTGCACTTAGATATTCGTTTGAGTGCACTTTTTAGAGCTCTGATTGTTGGAAAGATAGGATAACAAAATAAATGAAGAAAAGTTTATTACGGTTAAAGAAAAAAGAAATTTTACAAACATTAGGTCAACACATCTTTCATGGGGCACTGTATACGCTATTATAATAAGATACCAGAGGATATTCTAAATTTGCCAGACAAAAAGTTTAAGTCCCATGTTAAACAAGTCCTCTGTAAAAAAGGCTACTATAAACTCGATGACTATTTGAATTACCAAAATGTCTGGTCTTGACAATGTTACTCTATGTAATGCAATATTGTATTTTAATTGTACTTTGTATATTTTGTTTTGTTAAAAAGATGTGTGTTGTAGAGTTTCTGGCCGCATCTTCTCTCAACGGAACACCTTCCGACGCGGTGGTAGATTCAAAAAATGACGTCAAAAAGCTATCTATGTGATATTATTTTGAATAAAATAATTTTGAATTTTGAATTAAGCACCCAGAGAGGAACAAATATTGGAATAGAATAGAATGGTTTATTTGCATTGAGACAGGTACATCAGAAGGTCTTAATATTACACAAGTTTCTTCTGCTCAGTTATATCTAAACAACAAGCAAATGTATTTGACACTATAAAGGTATGTATACACATATAAGTAGCTACAGTCATTTTACATCATTACATATTAGGACACTAATCTTTTTATAAATTACATTATATTTATTACATTTATTTTAACTAAGTAACAAGTAATGTCATATCAATATCTATATAATCCTGGTCCAAGAATTCTTTGACGGAGTAGAACATGCGTTCAAGAAGCCACTTATGTACGAAACTCTTAAATCTATTGAATGGTAGGTCTCTAATTGATTTTGGTATTTTGTTAAATATTTGCTGTTGCTGGATACTTCATACGACACGGCAATGTCTTTAATGCTATATCGAAAAAGAAAATAGAGGCACGTAAAGACTTAGACACAACTCTGTATCATCACTATTCATCACATCATCAGACAAGTGAAAGAAAATTTTAATGTTGTGAGTCGTATTGCGTATGTCCGTGTGGTGTCGGCTAAGAATAGCACCATCCCATTTCCTCCCGTGGGTGTCGTAAAAGGCGACTAAGGGATCTACTGAAGGATGGGCAGCAGCATCATCTGAGTACACACATTGATGCGATCCAACTGCGATCGCCAACCCGCCTGCCAAGCGTGGCGATTATGGAAAATCCCCCCATTTTGGGGTAGGCTTATGTCCAGCAGTGGACGTTTAATGGCTGATATGATGAGTCGTATCGCATCAGGAACTCATAGTATAAGAGATAGACGCACTTTTTGTTATCATAAGCTGCAAGGCTGGTTGGCTGGCACCAGGTGTGTGTGCACGACTCCATTCGGTTTAGGAGTTACGGCCATTCAAAGGTCTGTAATGTTTGCAAAAAATGAATATGCATGTGTTATTGTATTTTATTATTGTATCTGTGCAAACAGTACAAAAACTAACAGACCTTTGGACGGCTGAAACTCCTAAGTCGACTTGGAGTTATGCAGGTAGACTTAGTCCACTTCCATCACAGAGATGATCTTCACCCTATGAATACTGAATCGGCCTTACAGCTGATGATAAGAAAGAAAAGTACGTCTATCTCTTTTACTATCAAGGTACCTGCAGAGAGACAGGACTGGCGTAGGTATACTCCACTGACTTATCTCTTAAATAAAAGAGATCTTTAGTCTTAGTATGGGAAATAGACTAACATAAAAATGTTAGCCTATTAGTTGGCGTATAGTTATGGAACTCATGTCGATTTGTTTCTCATAATCTCTAGATGAAAGTGGTAATATTAGCTATACCTCATCTAAACGGAGTGTCGCGTAATTGCAGTTGGTGCAAATCTTGTCTCGGTAAGATATGTTGGTTTTTTATTTTTATTTTCGTATTAACATCTAAGATGTTTATGCATACTCATTGCTTTACGTGGCCGTTTTAATAGGAAAAAAGAGTCTTAAACGGTGCATTTATATTTATTTCATAATTCCGTTTGAATTTTTACCTAATCTTTCGTACGATTAATAAAGTAAATTAAATTATGTTTTTAGAGTTTAATACCATGAATAAACGTAATCGTTCGTGTGCCTACAATAACTTGATTCCTTTATGGTGATTATGGCTCTAGTTTATTATTAGTGATCGAAGGTCTAATATTAAAAATATCTTCATCTCACAGGTTAACGTTTTCAATTCACTCTCTTTGACCTGACATAATGAACGGTATGTTTTTCTCGCTATGTCTCAACCCACTGGGTCTTGATTCTAATCACATAATGATTGTCATGGAACCCCATTATTATTGTAAAACATCATGCGATTTGCAACCCTCTTGCAATGGAGTAAGGTGGGGTGGTAATAGTAGTTTACCGTCCTAGTTTGCGTGGTATTGTAAACTTTATGGTCCTTTGTTTAGGTTAAGACTCTTAAGACTTAGATGCTGTGATCTGGTCTAGATTGTAGGGTCTTTAGTGGAATTATTTATTAACTATTTGTTTAATCGCCTACAGTATTGTATGTTAAACTAAGTTTTAACTTATCACTTCAGATCATTATTTCTAATTTAGAATATACATTCACTTACATACTTTACATAGTTTCCACTTTACATAATTATATGTGGAAACTTGTTGTCAGCATCTGACTATGAATTTGTGTTTGTCACAAAACTGTTAAGTATTTAGCTGTATGTTCTCCAAAAAGGAAATAAATAAATAAATAAAATATAAGTTTAGGAGTATGTATCAAACAATTCATTTGGAAAGTTGACTAAGTAGGTATACCTACTGGTAAAAATACAAAATTTGGTATTTCGTTTTTAATGTAGGTATTACTACTGAAAGTATCTCGATATTATGTACAATAATTGGTAACCGAACATTCGGAAATTTTACGAAAACCTTACGATTTAACACTTTTTTTTTATTGTACAAATTTTATTTTAATAGGTTATTAAATAAAATTGCCGTAGTTAAAAAAACCGAAACCTATTTGAGTTTCAATGCTTTTTTTCTTATAAATTTTCTTGTTTGTGGTTAACCAATGCTATCTACTAGCATATTCAATAATTGTTTGGTTTCTGGATAAATTTTACTGTACAATTTAAAACAATAACATTTTACATACTTACATATGTTGATATTCCATGCAGAAAAATTTTTTACTGAATATGACTGCATTCAACAAAAATCCAAAACTGACACTTGCACTTCGACTTTAAAAAAAATACTTATTTTTTTTTAATATCATGTCAACAAGATAAGCGACTGCGCACCTCCGTTAGTTTTAGCTTAATGGTTGAAACAACTTACCTTCAAGCATCCCATGCTTGTTAATACAGAGTCTTTGGTAAACTCTACCTTGTTACTTTACAGTTAAAGTTTAAAATCCTAAGGTTATATTTCAAGCAACTATCAAGATGCTATCCCAAGCTTGTTTTTTGAATTTTAAACTATATCGGTTTCGAAATAAGGTTATAAGTTCAGTGATTGCAGTAAAATTCCTATAAAGGTAAAAGTGAATAAGTTTGTACAATGTTTTCATTGAGTAAGTTAAAAACATAGGTTACTTTATTTTTAATTTGTCGTAGTATTGATAGTGAAAGTGATCTCTGATCTTATTTTAATTAGATAGAATTTGTTATAAAATTTCAAGATTTTTCTTTTTTTATAATTATATACTTATATACGTATACGTACATCTTTTGGCTGGACAGTAGCTTTGCTATATCTGCCAGTCATCATTTTTTTTAAAATCAAGTAATGTGAATAGAAACATAATTCTCCTTTAGCGTTAGAAGATTTCAGGATAAAATTAATGACGTGTGTGTCAAATGTCGCCTTCAGTTTTAAATAAAGTTAAATTCGTTCAAATTATATTGTGAAGGTGTTATAATAATGTAAAAAGAAAGTTCACAACGTTTTAAATAAGATCACCATCGCGTACCACTTTCAAAAAACAAACTGTTTTTACAGATGCATGATATAAAAATCTTGTTTTGCTACACAAGGTTTTTACACGGTGACCATTAAAAAAATATATACATATATATCCAGGCATACAGGCATTTCTGCACAATATATTCTTATGTTATTTCTACAAACAGTTTAAGCAACGAAAGGAAATAATTTTGTTCAAATATTTGTTTCACCTTCGGCTTCGACATAGCTCATGAAGTCAAACACACGCCATGTCAAATAATAAACAAACACATTTCACTATTTTTTAATCGTTTCAAGTGCATATTTGGTTTTATAAAATAAAAAACAAAATACTTTCTGTGTGTGTGTCGCTATTTTAGGATTGTTGAATTAGAGAGTTCTTCAGCATTGACCACAAATAATATGGATAATTTTTAAAGCACGCTACAATTCTCAATTCAAACAACTGTTGTAAAAACTGGGCCGCCACAAACTTCGCAAGAACAAAACTGGGTTTATACTGACTCGTGCGAGGTAGCAACTCTGGAGTACAAAATCTGTATGTAATTTATCTTTATTCAGCTAAAAAAGTAGCTTTTATGCGACTTGCGTATATGAGATGAACAAAATTATTCTTAAAAGAATTACTAACCAGTAATTTTCATAAACTCTTTTCATCAGATCCGCAAAACGGTTTACTTTCTTAACAAGAACATGAGATTTCGCACTTGAGACTTGCTATAGCTATTAAAGTATTAACAACCATATTAGTTTGATACTCGATTAAGGCGAGGAATTATTTTTTGATCATATTTCGAGGGGCGTGGCTAAGCTGCGAGCGTGGGGAGCGCCCCCGCTACACCCCCGCTGCGATGAATCGGTCGCGGTAAACTCGCGGCTCTAGTTTCGACGTTTTAGAACAGCAAAGGCACGGAGTCGTCAAACAGAAAATAATCTTTATTATAATTACAGTACAATTAATTTATGAAAATATTAATCTAATCATATTATTAATATTCTCGTATTATTATGAACTATTCAAGTATAAGTACCTACTTATTAAAATACAGGGTCCTTCTCGATATGCTGACACTTTTTTAAGAGGATGATCAGACCATTAAACTGAACAACTTTCTCTATGCGACTAACATCGAAATCGCGAAAAACAAAATCAGCTGTTCCATACATTTGGCTCGAGCACGTTTGCAGTTTTGTATGGCAGAATTTTTTTCGCTATTTCGATGTTGGTCCCATAAAGAAAGTTGTGCAGTTTGAGGGTGTGATCATCCCCTTAAAAAATGTCAGCATATTAAGAAGGAACCTATACAACATGTTAATTAATAAGCGCAAAACCTCATGTTGCGCGCAAGCATGAGATTTTTCATTCACACGCGGTTATTATTACGCGATATACATCTGAAGATATATGAAAAAAAAAACTCGTTTTTCGACCCATGTTCTTTAGGATAAGTTGTTTAATTTCATTGTCTGAATACACTCTTAGAATTTTGTTACTAATTAAAAACAACTGGTGTACCTAGACGTACATTATTAAATTTTTTGGGTTATAAAAACCCAAGAAATAAAGTCATGTTTGGAATAAAAGATTTTAATCAGGAAACAATAATAATAATACTAAACCTCTATTAAAAAACCGTTCTCCTTATTGTTTATTGGAGTAGCAGTTTTTCCGTTTTCGTTTCCTAGAATTCACAATAAATATTTTACGAACCTGGTTTTCACGAAAAACTGTCGGCGGTGCATCTTTGACGCTCAACTTTACATTTCCCCGGTTTGGAAAAGTGCGGGTTCAAGTCCCGCCCGAGACAAATTTTTCAATCTTTGATTTGATTCAAATTTACATAGTTCCATTCAATTCTACAATTTCGAGTTCGTAGGTGGGGTACTGCACATTTGTATGAAACAGCAGACTTTTGTTGTGTGTTATGTTTGTTTCGACTACAAAAAAGGTAGCTACTGAATAATTTTTTTCTGTTTCATGTGATGAATTTCTAACGGAATTTTATACAAATTTTGCAGCATGTTAATAGCCCTGTATATTTGATAGTATTTTCTTTGACATCAACTGAGTGAGGTCTCAAGATAATTTTGTCTATGTAAAGACAAGAATATCGTGCGACTTACACCATTGTTATTAAGTGGTATGTTGTTCCCACATTCGTCAAGTATGATATTAGATCAATGGTTTTCTTAGTGGTGTGAGTCGATTTATTGCTTAAATCTTTGTACTTATGGTATGGTACGAAGAAAAGATGAATGGATGGATTGTGTGCAAGATGATTATTTGTAACAAAGAAGAGAGCGCTGAAATTACGGCTAACCGATATATGAATGGAAGAAGACGACATATTGCGCTGACGATATCTTTTTATAGAAGCATCAATTTTGAGTTCTATCTTTGTATAATCGATTGCGTCAAGAACAATAATAATTGGAAATCATGATACAAATCTTTCCGCGATCGGTTGTCATTCGCGTGGTGTTCGCGCGTTGGTTCGCTTTCGACCTTGCCACGAGGCTCCGCAATCTCTTCTCAGCTGTAATTTTTGCCAAAAACAATCCTTGAGATTGGGATAGATAAGTATTATCACAAACTACTTGACACTGGCGGAAATACAGTGCTAACAGCACCCACTAAGTGACCACTTAATTTTTATTTTTTTTAACACTAAGTGGTTGATTTTCTGACCTGAAAATATCTTAGTGCATCTAGAGAATTATATTTTCAGAATATGTTTCTATCTTTAGTAGTTTAGGCTGTGCGTTATCTGTCAGTCAGGCATTTAGTCAATCAGTCACAGAACTATTAAAAACTAGACCATTTATAAGTATAGATACATAGAAGATTGATCGTAGTGAATGTATCTTTTCTTTTAAAAGACAGAACTAAACTATAGTATAATAAATTATAACTACTTGGTCAGTAGATTTTCGAATTCTCTTTTGTAATCCCAAAGCAATCTTTCTAGAAATTCCCTGGTGGTAGACATAATGAATTCTGCTCACTACCCGGTGTACGTTGCTTGAATGTAATCGCTACTTTCTCATACTTTCTGACTAAATAGTGAGTTTGTCTTCTGATAAGGTTATACAAAATGATTTATTGTAAAATTTAATAGCTATTCTCTTTTGGGATCGTCAGAAACATTGCTACATCTGAAGACCTTTTGAAGTTGTAATTGCAGCAAATTTTAGGATGATATGAAGTGTCAAGTGAGGATAGGTGGTCGGCTCATAATCATATTCATGAGAAGAAATGAGGTGGTCCGTGCGCATAGCCGGAATTACACGGCAACAATTAATACAGTAGCACCAGGTTTATAAGTTTCACCGATGTACGCACGGCGACAAATCAAGCATTGCAAAACCAACATAAACTGGTCGCGCGACGTTATACGTAACTCTGCTTATGCGCGGCCCGCTTATTTTGGTTTTGTATAGCTTAAAGTATCACCGTGTGTACATGCGCAGTTGACAAATAATAAATATTATCACGCAATTGTACTTGATACCAAATGCGTTTGTTATGTTTCGCCAACTAATTAGATTTAACATGACTTTGTATTCATTCAGTCATGATTTCGAATCTCACGATTGAAAATAACACTTCTGGGTCTGGTTGTGGTTTCATCTCGAATGCTTCCATTTCGGTTCCAGACAGTTCTGTTGGACCGCAGTACCTACCTATTAGTTAAGCCAAAAGGTGGCTTGAAAATACTTTTAGTCGCGTTACTGTTTCAATACTGTATTTGTCACTGTAGGCTCGTTGGTGTCTTTCCTTTTATTGTTTTCAAGATAACATTTTTTGTTGAAGACTCTAAAACCGACCAAAAAATGTTTCGGTTTCATGGTTATTTAAACTTTCTTTGAAAAACGAGCAAATTGAATGATTGATTTTCACACTTGTCTTATTCCAAATACCTGACCTGGATAAAGCGATGATCCCAAAGTGTAGGTAATAAATAAAATTGTCGGATAAGTGTTAGTCCTTATTGTTTTGTAAAAAACGTTTTTTGCTCTGAGCACAATACTTGCACCGTGCAGGAAAGGGCAGCGTGGCCTGCCACAAAGTGAACCGATAACCTGGACCTGGTGAAGGTAGTGAGGGCAGCGCAGGACCGGTCGTTGTGGCGATCCTTGGGAGAGGCATAGGCCTACAATAGGTCCAGCAGTGGACTTTTATCGGATATAAAATAAAGTAAATAAAAAATAAAATAAAAATAATTTTTTTCAGACTTTCGCCCATATAAGTTAAGAGGTAGTATAGGAACACGAACACAATTCAGAATAAAATTACATAAAAAACAATGTCATTTATTACTACTATATAAGGTCTAAAAAAATTAGCTGAAACTATTTTAAGGGGATCATCAGACCATCAAATTGAACAACTTTCTCAATGGGACCAATATCAAAATAGCAAAAATAAAGAGATGTCCCATACATTTGAGTCAAGTTATGCTTGCAGTTTTGTATGGGACAGCAGATTTTTTTTTCGCAGAAAGTTGTTCAGTTTGATGGTCTGATCATCCCCTTAAAATTGTTTCAGCTAATTTTTTTAGACCTTATATAAATATAGTACCCACTCTGTTCACCAGTTTGACCCAGTGAGCCAGAATGGGACAGTCAAATTTATCAAAATATGATGATGACAATACTTAAAATATTTGTTTAAATTTGTACCAATAAGTTTTTAGGAAATAATAGATTTGTAACTCAACTGGCACCTCTAGGTTTCGAGGCGGTTGTGTATATACTGTCCAATAAAAGTGGCAAGGGCTCACTACATGTCACACTTGAAGAGTTTTGTCCTTGTGTACAATTTTCTGTATAAATTGTACACAAATGGACAAATTGATGAACTATCTTATTCTTTTTTCATTTTACTGCTAATAATATTATAAACGTGAAAGTTTGTGACGATGTTTGTAAGGTTTTATGTTTGTGGTGCAATCACGCATAAACGGCTGAATGGATTTGGATGAAATTTGGCACGCAGATAAAATCGGTGATGTCCTGGCTTATAAAACATACAAAAACTAAAATTTTGGCGTGTTTGACATTTTTATACATTAAAAGGGGTTCACAGTTAAGTGTACACGATATTATATGCACGTAATTTAAAAACTACTGGTTGAAATAAATTTTTGAAACCCCGTTCTCTAATTTCAACAACGTGTCCCTTTGCCGAAATCATTTACAAAAATCATTCTCCTCACTAAATTCCAAGAATAATATCAGTTTATATTTAAAGCACATTAGATAAGTATACCATACAAAAAAAATGAGTCGTATGAACTTGTTCGTTTTCGAGATATAAAATGTTTTTTACTTGTCCTGAGATAAACACTAATTTCACCGATACGACAAATACTTGTGTGCACAACACTATATATCAGTTTTTGGAACATCACTACAGCTTGATCGGCTAGCTCTCAGGGTTCCGCAGGCGCTCAAGGGAAACGGTTTTGTGTATGCTGTATAGATTAGCGACTACGAACGTATTTACCTAATTTCACCGTCGATGGTTCTCGAATTTCCTAATGACAACTTTCTCATTTTTAAATTTACGTGGCTAAGTTTGAGTTATAGAATTAATTCTAGGGAGAAAGGGCACCACCCTATACATGCTGTTATACCCTGTTAACTGTTTTTATTCTATTATAAAGAGCTATTTAAAAAAAATCACGAATCCCTAATTTCGCCCACCTAATTTCACAGACGAACTCGACTGTGAAATTAGAAACTATCGACTAGCTCGTTGATAGCAGTCCATAGTCTCTGTCTCCCCCATGGGAGATTGGTGTAAGCTTATTTATGTATGTATGTATGTATTATTAAAAAACGAATAATAAAAGTGATCATCATCAGCTCAGCTTGGCCGATAGACGTCCATTGCTGAATATCTGAACATAGGCCTCGCCAGCTCTACCAACGTCACAACGACCGGTCCTACGCTGCTCTTATTCAATAGGTTCTCGCCTCCTTCACCAGGTCGTAAGTCCTCCTTGTGCTATCCACGCTGCGCTTTCCAGTACGCGGTGGCCACTCGAGATCTCTTTAGCCCTATCGACCATCGGTTCTGCGAGCAATGTGCCCTGCCCATTGTCACTTTAGTTCAGCAATTCTTTGGGCTATGTCGGCTACTCTGATTCTTTTGCAAATCTTTTCATTTCTGATTCGATCTCGCAGGGAACCTTCGAGCATAGCTCTCTTGATTGCACTCTGGGTGACTTTTAGTATTTTTATAAGGCCTTGAGTGAGCAACCAGGACTCGGTTCCATAATTCTGTCATCACTGGTAGTACACACTACTGATCAAAGACTTTTGTTTTGAGAAACTGAGGTATTTGGGACAAAAAGATACTACGTATATTCCCGAATGCTGCCCAGGACAGTTGGGTTCGACTGTTAACCTCTTTCTTAACGTTGGACCTACCTAAATGGAAAGTTTGTCCCATGTAAACATAATGGTCAACAACTTTGACCGTAATCTCCGATCTTTGCAGTAGTGGAGGACAAGACGAAGAGCATGTCAAACAAATGTTTATGTTCTGATCATTTGTTTTGGCATGATTTTAGTCTTGTCTATGTTCATTTTCAAACCAACTAGTTTTAGGAGTTTTGACGCTCTGCTAAGGTCATCGAGCGTACAACTGAGGTCCTCCATGGTCTCCGCCATGATGACTATATATATATATATATATATATATATATTATCGGCAAACCACAGAAGATGACTGATGTACTTGTCGTTTATGTTGAAGCCTAGCCCTTTTCAGTCCAAAACCTTGAAAATATCTTCCAGTGGCCATTGCAAAAATTACGTCTCCATGTCTCACACCTCGCTACAGAAGTATATGTTTCGAGTTCTGTTCCTGCAGTCGGACTGACATAGTGGCGTTTTCGTACAAGCATTCCATCACTTCGTACCGGAGTCCGCTTGACATCGCATCAAAGACTTTCTCGTAGTCCACGAACGCCAAGCAAAGAATCAAGTTATATTCTTCGGTCTTTATGTCCAGCCGGAACGTATGTATGTGATTCACAGTGCAGAAGCCTTTTCGAAACCCGGTTTGTTCGGGAGGCTGGAAGTCATCAAACTTGCGTGCGAGACGGTTCGTGATGACTCTCAATCTCAAAAATAGCTTGTAGACAAATGGCTAAGAAGCGAGATGGACCTATCGCCCTTGTGATGAAAAACACCGCCAGACTTTTGTTCCTTGCTTGCAGTGTTTTTCCCTAGAGTAGTTGGCATTTTCCAATAGACAGATCTCTTGCGGAAACGTTGGAGCCTTTGTTCTGCTTTATAGTTACTAAGAAGGCTATAAAGCAGAACAAAACGGTACGCTCGCAATACGGTACATATTCTCATCGTCCGAAGAGAAGCATAATTACTTCGTGCTTTTCCTCAAAGAGCTTAAGAGTAGGATTAAGGTTTTTTGGATCTGTTTGTACGTTGGACCCGGACCCAGCTTGGACCCGGCCGCTTGGAAAGTTTTCACAAACCCGTCGCAATCATTGTCCAAGCTGTCCCTAGGCAATCAAAACAAGTTTGAAAGTTCATGCTTAAAGATACCGAGGTTCTGGATTTGGATCGGTACTGGCATAGACTTCATCAGTACATATTTTTCCACAAGGCTGTAGCTAGGAGGGATTGAGGCATCTTAGGGCAATGTCCTTCCTGAACAACTTTTTGAAACTGTAATTATGCAAATAAAACACTTCATTTCATTTCATTTCCTCAAAATACCAATGCCCTACCTTGAAAATTGCCTAACCACTATTAGGTACTGCCTTTACCAGTAAGAGCTAGTAGGTCACAATTCCTTAAATTAACTTAGTTCTAGCCGCAATCATGCACTTCGCAGGGCTAGTTTCAAGCTCATTTTGCTCACTTCAATCCTGACCTGACTTAAGGTAAATTTTGAAACAGACACGATTAGACTTCCGATAACCCAACAATGTCACATCGTATCCAGGCCCTGCACCCGGAGTTTCGGTTCTCGATATATCGCGACCGTTTCGGTCTGAACTTCACTGTAATAGAGTTTACATTGAAACGAAAACGTTCACGCAATTGCGAAGTTCGAATGTCCGGGTAGAGGCCCTGCTCAGTTCTTCCTCGAGTTCGACGAGCTTCTCGTCTGTTCGCGGTTTATACGTGTTGTACATGCAGGTGCAGCTATCGTCGGTTGTTGTAGCTGGATCTCTGCCGGAGATACTTTGCACTTGCACCCCCTGCCGTGCCGTTACCTTGGCCGCTATCATAGCTAAGAATAGCGGGGCCGACACCACGTGCGCCGATGACGAGGGGGCCGGACCTGCCGGGTACAGTTCGTTGTACTGGCTATGAGCAAATCCCCCCAGGTTGCAATAATCGCCACGCTTGGCAGACGGGTTGTTAATCGCAATTTGATTAGATAGCTCAGGGGATGCTGCTCTCTATCCTCCGGTGATCATTTAGACGCCTTTTGCGCACCTACGCCAAGAGATTAAATAGAATAGTAATATTCTTAGCCGCCACACGGAATAAAAGTAATGAATACCTAAATAATATAAAAATATGGCAGAAAATATATAATTATTTTTTATTTTTTCTTTTAAAACATTTTTATTTTATCGCTTCAATTGCTTCTTAGCGATAAGACAGACTTATTTTGTGCCTCTTGTATTTTTTTCAATGTATTTTACTGTTTATGTTTTAGTGTAAAATAAAAATTATTTGATTGATTGATTGATTTTAAATAAAGAAATTACAGTTTTTTATGCAAAGAAATTGTTTTATGTAATAATTATAAAAAATGTAGAAATTATCTAATAAAAATGGAGCAAAACTAATTTCACAGTCGCGCAAATATTAAGTCCCACTTAGACTAAATAGTTTATATTTGGGTACTCTTTTATTTTATACAGATATCGCCACAAAGTAATAACGAAAAAACAACGCCGTTGAAATTAAGCTGAGAACGCCGATCCTAAGAAAGGCCAAAATGTGTCCTGGATTAACATATAGGATACTTTTTATCCCAATAATGGGTTCGTGTGTGATAAATAACAATGTTGTATCATGCTGAAACACGTACCACGTTTTTGTTTTTCTCACTATTATTAATATTATAAACGTGAAAGTTTGTGACGATGTTTGTAAGGTTGTAAGGTTGTATGTTTGTGGCGCAATCACGCATAAACGGCTGAATGGATTTGGATGAAATTTGGCACGCAGATAGAATGTGTTCTGGATTAACATAAAGGATACTTTTTATCCCAGTAATGGGTTCCTGTGGGATAATTATTAGTCAACACTTCTCCACGACAGCTGGGTAGTGTATTTGGTATATGGTTAGATTTTCGTGCATGAGATGGAGGTTCGATTCTTGGTCGAGAATGTTTTTTTTTAATTTTTTTTTTAAATACATTTTACAACTACAATATTAATTGTATGCTTGTGGTTCAATAATCAATACGTCTCAGAAATTCGGTCTTACAGATTTGATTGGAAAAATAATTAAACATATAAATAAATAACGCTCACAGGCACAAACATTATTTTAAAATGTTATATTTCACATATGTTCGTAGCAAACTGGAGTACGCCAGTCAGGTCTGGAACCCTCATTACAATAAATACTTGACTCAAATTGAAAATGTTCAAAAAAGATTTCTTAAATATTTAAATTACAGATCATTTACTAAGCCGGACACATACAGTGATGCCTTATCTCATTATAATATGCATTCACTTACTTTTAGACGTGAACTGGCTGATCAATCCTTATTGTATAAGATAATAAGAAACCATCTGGACTGTCCTGACTTGGTAAATTGCATAAATTACTTTGTATGTAACAGAAATCTGAGAAGAAAGGCTCTCTTCGCTCAACCCGCTGTACACACTAATTATACGCAAAATGAATATATGTATAGAGCTACCGTATTATACAACCTTAAATACTTTGATTTGGATCCATTTTGTTTATCTTTGGCACAGTTTAAGAAGGGCATAACTGGTAAAGCTCTTTAGATTGAGTCTTTGCCTCGCAATATACCTTCTTCTTATCATTTATTGTTATTTTAGCCTACCTACCTTCTGATAGGTAGCTATTATTGTATAAGCTTTGCAAGCACTTTTTCATTTAATTTTAAATTACCATTAGCGGATTCCTGTAATTGGTCTATTCTATGTTCATAGTTTGTAACCATTCGTTTGTAATTTGACTGTTGGTTTCCCGAATAAAAATTTATTTAAAAATTTATTTATTTATTTATTTAATTATCCCAAGCAAGCATTATAGGCTTTTTGTTGTGGAAACCAACCAAAAACGGCACAAACATATAATATCCAAGACCCAACCGGGACTCGAACCCAGGACTCTGGTTTGGCAGTCCAGCGTGGTAACCATTACAACAACCGAGTCGGCAAATACTAAAAATCAAGTTAGCGTTCAAAAATTTAATCGTAGTATTGTTTTCATCTTAATATATGGCGTTGAGCGTTTTTTTAAAGCAAGTGTGCAACAATTATTAATTCAAAAACCTAGCTATAGCAGAAGCTTACAAATTAAGTTGGTTATATATTATCGTTGTAATACATCGTTGTAAGTATATTGATTGTTTGAATCCTATCTGAGCCAATGCTACGGAATGATAATCTTATTTTACTGAAAGGAACGAATTTTGTTGCAGTAAGTCTTGCCGAATTTTCGTTTTGTTTGATTTTCGGTCTCAATTATGATGTCTTGAGGGTTTGTACATCTTAACTATAGAACATCATTCTACCACAATGTATAAAAACCTACGTATCTAAAAGATCCTTATATAACACCACAGGTCGGTAATGTAGCTACTTAAACAATTGAAAATCTTTATTAGCAAATTGACCATTAGCTTGCTAGAATATTATCGTTTTAGCTCTTGCCTTCACCATTTTACACTAGCCCGCGTGGTAGAGTATCCTCTAACGTTTATACGTGAGTGGAGGTCTGTGACCCGCAGTGGGTCGTAAGATGATTATTATGCTGCTCGACATAAATAAAAAACTAATACAATGTACATTGAAATTCAATTAAATAAATGTCATAAATTATTCAATCTAGCGTGACAAGAACTCATTATATGAGTAGAATGCTTGCTGGACAAGCCACAGGCGCAGTCTTTTTTTTAAAATAGGTAGACTCTGTGCATTTGTGACATCTAGCGGCAGACGATTGTATACCGACGGACCCATGACTCTAATAGTCATTGAGGACTTTGTGAGCTTGCGAGTAACCGAGCAGAGCCTGTGGGTGTGCCGGACACTGTAGGAATGGCCGTCACCGAGTCGCTTATACTCACTCAGATTCTCCCTCGTATAAACAGCCACCTGGTATATTAGAATACTCGGCAGCGTCATAATTCCTAGGGCTATGAAGTGGTCTCTAGCAGGCTCATCACGAGCCACGCGAGCAACTACCCGCACAGCACGCTTCTGCATTCTAAAGACACGCTCACACTCAGCGGTGCGTCCCCATAACTCCACACCATACTGCAGTAGCGACTGCACGGTGGCGAAGTAGCACGTCCTTACAACCTCTTTTGGGAGAGTTGAACTGAGGCGACTTAGGGCAAAACATGCTCCACCCAGTTTCCCGCAAAGTTTTTCAATATGGGTATCCCAAGTGAGGCTCCTATCGACATGGAAGCCGAGGAAAGAGGTGGTCGTAACTTGCTCAATCATGATCCCTTCTATACACACAGCTAAAGGACGCTTCATACGACCCGCTAAGTCGAAATGCATGAATTGGGTTTTTGTCAGGTTGAGCATAAGTCCGTTTTGACGAAACCAGTTCATCAACTGACTCGCTACCGAATTAAGTTTCAACTCGAGATCATCAACAGATGCACCCGTCACGACAGCCGCAACATCGTCGGCGTACATAAATATGCTGGCCTCCGAAATTAAGTCGGGTAGGTCATTGAGAAGTAACGAAAAGGCTAAGTTTGACAGAGATGAACCTTGAGGGACTCCTTTTTCAGTGGATAGTCCGTCTGAGCGTATCTCACCACTCCTCGATACCACGTACTGAGACCTAACCGCCATAAAGTCAGTCAATACGGACAGCGCCGGGCCATCCACACCGTAGTGCTTGAGCTTTACTGCTACTGCATTGTGATCGGCGACGTCAAACGCTTTTGACAGGTCACAGCACAGCAGAGCGACCTGCTGCTTGTGCTCGCGTGCCTGCAGGATCGTGCGCACCACCTCGCGAGCTAGCATCGTCGTGAAGTGTCCGGTGCGGTACGCGTACTGCCGCTCCGATACCACACTAGTTTGTGCTAGAAAATCCGTAAGCCGTGAGGTGAGGCCGTTTTCGAAAATTTTTGCTATAGTCGGAATAATGGATATCGGCCGGTAGCAATTAGGGTCTCTTTTTCTTCCCTTGCCTTTGTATAGTGGACATACCTTTACTTCCTTAAACGGTCGAGGGTACACACCACTCCGGAGACAAACATTAAATAAACTTGCCAGGGGCTCAGAGATCGGTGCCGCAATAGAAGTGAGTGTTTTGATTGAAATGCCATAAATGTCTTTCGTCGGTTTATTGGCAACCCGCTTTGTGATAATGGCGAAAACCTCATCAGGTGTGAAGTGTCGCAGTCGCAGACTGCGGTCCGAGCGGGCGCGTGCCGCGTCCAGCCCGCTGCGCACCCGCGGCACGTCGGCGGGCGGGGCACCACTCACCACCGCCGCACGGAAAAACTGACTATTCATAAAATCTAACAATACTTTTTTCGTTTCAAAATTAGTACCGTCTGGTTCTTTTATTATATCTGTGAAGTCTACTAGAGACCCCTTGCTTTTACCGGTTTCACTATTAGCGATTCTCCACATCGTCCTCACCACATTAGTACTACGTTTGATCGTATTTGTTAACAAATTTGTTCTTTCCGAGCGCAGTAAGATGTTATAACGCATCTGCACTTGATCTAACTTTGTTTGGATGTCATTTATGTTAGGAAATTTCATTTTTAAATCATGCAAGTCAAAAAGGAGGGATTTTAAATTTAGGATTTCAGTCGTCACCCAACTATTTTCTCGGCGCGTATTTGGTCTTCTTTTCAAAGGAAAGCATATATTCATATTGTACAATAATATGTTAATAATCGCTTGCGCAAGACCATCAGTGGAGGTATGACGCGAGTAGACGTCATCCCAGTCGACGCTTAGCAGCGCAAACAAATGCCATGGTTTCCTTATCCTCTCCGCACGCTCGGCAACTGGGATCTAGAGTGAGCTTTATCGTGCCTGTGGCGTAGTGCCCGGTGAGGACTCCGACGATGGCACGAGCTTTGCTCCTACTGTTGTTCAGTATGATCTGTGGGATTCGTGGTGTTATATTTCTGTTATACTCTGACACCAGGGCTTTGCCCACACGATAAGAAGAAGATTGCTGATGAATTTCCTGCAGTGTTGCAGACCCGAGAGGCCAGAGCATTCTAGCCTGTGTCTTTTCTCAGCCCATTCCTTAATCGCCATTCTAATGTTACATACCAGGATTCCTAGACTTGGTTCGGACCATGACTTTCATGACCTTAGACGAGACATTAGACAAAATTACATGTCCACGCAGACAAAGTCGCGGACAAAGGCTAGTACATAAATAAGGTTTATATTGGTGTTACTTTGACAATCCGCCACCGCGACACGTCTTTTCTGTATTAACAGCACCTTAAGTATTTACTAGGGTTTTTTTACACCCTGTATTTGCTACAAGTAATCTAAAATTTACAGAATACTAAAGAACGGAGAAAGAAAACAAATCCAATTTACATTTCGATCCGTTTCAATGCTCAATTCTAAGTAAAATAATTTGCTTATCGTATCAATGCATATAAATCTCATTATTCGGCCATTAACCTTATTCTTCGCGTTCATTGCTAAAGTATGGTCAACAAGAAAAGATAGAAAATATAAACACGCTGAAAAGTCTTTTATTTTGATTCTAAATCAAGCTTTTCAACGCACTTGCTTGTAAAATGGCTTTTATTGCACCGCTTTTAGGTACATAATGCAGTTTATTAAACACGCGTGAGGTAATGTTACATAGCCGCACTAGATAGTGTTTCGTACCAAGTTGGCAAAACGGAAAACTTATTGAATCACCTCGGTGTCTGTCCGTCCGTCTGCCACAGGCATTTTTCTCAGAGACCTTAAAACATAGGAAGCTCAATTTTTATATTGGGGTGCATTTTTCGGGGGGAAAATGGGAGAACAACTATTTTTTTCTACTTTGTCGTGTGGGGTATCAATTGAAAGCTTACGAAAATGCGCAAATTCACATTTTTGAAAATTATGAATACTAAAAACTTGGTGTTATTATAGTGCGTATTCTAATAAACTCGTAAGTATGCACTATACCTAATCACCCCAATTTTGACGTTACCGTTTTCTAAGCGATGTTACGTAGAGCAAAAACAAAAAACGTTGATAAACCAGTTTCTTGTATTTTTCACGTTTTGTTTTTTATTATTTATTAGGAAATCCACCATAATAGCGCATATAGTTAATCCACAGAGTATTATATTTACTACGTTATTCTATGAAAATTATTCACTATTATGGTTC
The DNA here is from genome assembly GCA_927399405.1 of Agonopterix arenella. Classification (NCBI taxonomy): domain Eukaryota; kingdom Metazoa; phylum Arthropoda; class Insecta; order Lepidoptera; family Depressariidae; genus Agonopterix; species Agonopterix arenella. The sequence continues at coordinate 4,032,690 of OV656704.1, forward strand.
ACAAGATACAGCCCTTTATAAGTAGGACAGACAGACAAATAGACAGACGGACGGGAGGACGGACAGCGTAGGCTGATGATGAGAGTCCCGTTGTCATCCTTTAGAACGAATTACGGAACTAAAGCGACATCTAGTGAGAACGTACCTTACTTTTATGTCACTGCGAATTTTGTGGAACTTGAAACGTTAGGTATCGTGGAGTACATGATAGTTAGTTCTCCGTTGGATAGATGGCGCTTGAAACAAATAATATTTTAAGTAAGTTCCCATAATCTCCATTCCAAATAGCAAAGATGCTATTTTTAATTACAGAAACAGATATTTGAAACACTTTACTCTCACTTATTCTTAGAACAGCTTTAGTAACGCTCACGTTATGTCGGATAGTATATCTTTCAGATGAATAAATTTTGTTGGCAAACATTATATAACTGACGATAGTTTTCCGGCTGCTGAACTCCTGGCTCCTTAGGGATGTGTTTCAAAACACCTACTTTTTCCTTGAGGAGGTGAATGTCCTCAAGGCCCACCCCAACGGTCCCGGATGCCCGTCACAAGAAACACCTTGATCGACTGGCCGGACATCCTTGTGCTTGTGCCCAATATGCACATTGAGTCCGTGCGGAATTACAAAAAGGCGCGATGAGTCTGGGCAGTGAGGGCAAGTTGATCTCGTAGGACTGCCCATATTCATATTGAGATACGTACATTCCACTTTTAACCTCTATCTATTTTTAAACCCAAAATTTATAATACAGTTTTTGAGAGTTACGCGGCTAACGGCAACTCAAATATACAAAAACGCGGTAAGAACCCGTTAAAATGTTTATTTCCAAAATTAATAAAACATATCGTAAGGCCTTAGAAAAAAACTTATCCAAGCATATAAAAATTATGATGACAAAAACATATACAACATATTCATTTGGAATTTTAAAATTATAACAATAACAATAACAGTATATGCTTGTTACCACAATTTAAAAAAAAATAACACCAATAATATATAGACAACAATAATAATAATAATATATATACATAACAATAATAATAAAACTGTTAATAAATAAATTACACCAATTTGTCAAAACTTTACACACGCCATGCCAAAAACACACGTACACCGTTTGACAACCCTACTTACAACTATACAATAAAACAAATAGGTACAAAACACCTCACAAAAAGCTTAAAAGTCGTATACACTGCGAAATCTGCAAACGCGAAGTGTGATACTTCCTGGCCGCGTCGCAAACTCGGATTTCAGTTATCTCAAAAAAATTTACTCAATATGTACTCAATTTGTACTCCCTTTAAAAAAAATGTACTCATCGGGTTCTCGAGAAAATAAGCAATGTTTGTAGCGCGGCTGGGAAGCATCCTTCCCAGCCGCGCCACGACGAATACCGCTTATCAAGAGGTTTAAGTGAAAACGAAAAGAAGTCCAAAGAAATGTACTAAAATTGTACTGCCTAATAATAATAAAAAACTTTCTAAAAAGCATTCGTAGAAAGAGAAATATTCAAAACAAAAAGTAATGGCATGGATGACTACCACCTATAGACTTCGAAAAGAAGAAATTGGGCTACTTTACGCTAGTTTTTAACTTCTGACGCAAAAAGAGGGGTGTTACAAGTATAAGTTTGACCAATCTACCTGTGCCTACATATCTGTGTATGTGTCTGTCTGTCTGCCTGTCTGTAGAACCTAGCGGCGGAACTGGTGGGATAATAAAATTGTGATGCGATTAAAAAAAAGGCTAAGCTGTTTTTAAGATAATTGGCTTATTTGAGAGCTTCGAAGGGACATCATCCAATATCACACCTAGGAACATCAATCTTCAGGGTATGATTGACCAGTTCCATAACCATAGTTGCGATGGGATCTCAGCCAATAAAACACGTAGGAACATTGAGTTTGGGCTCAAATGTTTAGTAGCATTGCGGGGATATATACCTGTAGAATATCCTCAATCTTAAAAGGCTGATGATCATATCATCATTGTCTTGCCCATTTCCCATTATTTGGGGTCGGCGCAATATGTCATCCTCTTCCATTCATCTCTCTTAGCCGTCGTTTCAACACTCACTCCTTTTTTACACATATCATCCTTCACACAATCCATCCATCTTTTCTTCGGCCTCCCTCTCCTACTACAGCCATCCACATTCATACTTAAAACTCGTCTCGTAACATGACACTCGTCTCTCCGCATTACATGCCCATACCATGATAATCTATTACCCTGCAATTTTTCCGTTATAGGTGCTACTTTCAAACTTCCTCTAATATACTCATTCCTAATCTTGTTCATTCTAGTTACACCACACATCCATCTCAATTTCGTTGTATACTACTGCCATGAATTTTTTCACATATCCAGAAACAACCGTTTTACTTTAAAGCTTAATATTTCGCTAACGGATCTCTAAATCGAAAAATGGTTATCCAGCACCAACAATATTTTTAAACGACCTATTCAACGATACCCCACACCATGGGGTAGAAGAGAAAAAAAAAATTCCATTCGAGTAGATGAAATTACCACTTTTTCTGTGTGATTAATGTGTATATTACAACTTTCTAGTACTAAGCGTCTCTGAGCTAAGCCGCGGACAGACGGACGGATGGACGGACGGACAAACGGACAGACGGACGGACATGGCCAAACTATACGGGTTCTTTGTTGACTTCGGATTCCTAATTAAAAACTGAGTACGTATCTGTACCTATTACGAGTATAAAAGCGTGATAGCGTTTACGGCTGTTATCAATTATAGATCAACTACCAACGTGACATCTGTGATGTAGGTATAATGTAAATAATTTTGATATTTAGTATGTAGGTAGAATAAGGCTTGTATCGTTGTCTTTTGTCCGCCATTACACGTATGGCCAGCAAGTTTTGTTTCTCTCTGTTATTCCCATATTCCCTAATAGATCACAGTGGCTGCGGGGTTATTAAAAAAACTACACGCGTGCAAACTAAAGTGTTTAGATTTTAGAATCATGTCGATCGGAAAAATTGGTGCTTTCGATATACATGAAGACGATTGGAAGTTGTATGCTGAGAGGTTAGAACAATACTATGTCGTGAATGATGTGAAAAAGGCATTAGAAGTGCCGAAGCTAATAACTATTATGGGTGCAGAAAGTTACGAACTACTAGTGAATCTGTGTACACCAAACCAACCTAAAAATAAAACATTCGCAGAAATTGTAGAAATTATGCAGAAGGTTTTACAACTCAAACCAAGTGAACTCGCCGAATGATACAAGTTTCGACAAAGGACACAGAATAGTGGTGAAACAATATCAGAGTACGTAGCTGTCTTAAAGAGAATGTCAAAAACGTGTCACTTCGGCAGTACGTTAGAGGAAAACCTACGTGACCAACTAGTATGCGGGATAAACACTGAAACGATTAGGCAAAGGTTATTTACAGAAAATAAGCTAGTTTTCGCGAAGGCATACACATTAGCGGTGAGCGCGCGCGGGGCGCGAGCGCACCCCGCTCCGGCGCCGCCGCCGCCGCAGCGGCAGCAGCAGCCGTGTCGTGTCGTGTGTGCGGCGGGCAACAACATAACGCTAAAACTTGCTAGTTTGGGCGTTATGTATGCCGCGTTTGCAACAAAGCTGGTCATCTTCGTCGCATGTGCCCGAATTTGACAGACCAACACTAGGTTGAAACGACGAGTGCGGGTGAAGTGGATCAGGGGATTCACGGGACACGGACGAGAGTGACGAGGCAATTTTTATTGCCATAAATAATTTAGCAATTAGCCAGTGTAAACCTATGCTAATTACAATGTCAGTGAACAATAAAAACATTTGCATGGAATGCTATGCAGGCAGTGCGATATCGTGCATTAGCTATGAGACTTATCTCAAACCGCTGAGTCATTTACAATTGAAGGAATGTAAATTAGCTTTAAAATATTATACCGGAGAGTGTGTATACCCAGTAGGTGTCATCAGGCTACGAGTTTCATATCAAAATGTAGCTAAAGAGCTAGACCTGTATATGATAAAAAATGGAAAGAATGCTCTATTAGGGAGACAATGGATTGCGGAACTTAATGTACAGTTACCTACCTATAAATATAACTCTGTATATGCAATTAAGAGTGAGGAATTTAATTTAAGTGCATTCAGTTCCAGATACTGTAACGTATTCGCGGAGGGATTGGGACGCAGCACCGGGCGGCCGAGCCGGCATCCATGTGCGGGAGGGCGCGCGGCCCGTGTACATGCGCGCGCGTCCGCTAGCGTACGCGCTGCGCGAGCCGGTGGAGCGCGTGCTGCAGCAGCACGTGCGCGCCCCTCACGCCCGTTGACCGCTCCGACTGGGCCACGCCGATTGTACCCGTCGTCAAAAAGGACGGTAACATTAGGATATGCGCAGATTATAAATTAACCCTAAACCAAGTATTGGAAATTGACCGTTACCCACTCCCCAGAGTAGAGGAATTGTTAACTCGGTTACATGGAGGAATTCAGCAAAGTCGATCTGTCTCAGGCATATGCACAGTTTGTTTTGGATGATGCATCGAAGAAATTTACCGTAATAAATACGCACAAGGGGCTGTTTATGTATAACCGCTTGGTTTATGGTTTATCGTCGAGCCCAGGTATTTTTCAATTTATTTATTTATTTATTTTATTTTATTTTAATAGGCACAGTAACAAAAGACAATATAAAACATATGCTATATACAAATATTATATCTACAATAGGGCTAAGATTGCCTCTCAATAACAACTGCGCACAACATTATCTTAAAATCTAGACATTATGGTTGGGAATTGAGAAAATTGTTATTTAAATGTTTTTAAAATGCATCTAATAGAGTTAACATATTGAGTCTGATTTTGATGAAATATATCGAAATCTTTACAGTGTTCGTTATATGTTCTACACATACGTAACAAAGGGTTGTTATGAGAGATGTTATTTCTAGCCAAGGAACAAGCAAATAGATTTTGGTAACGACTAGATCGAGCACATGGTCTCAGTGAAATGTGGTGAAGGATGTCCGTATCGAGCTTCGAGTTGAGTATCTTATATAGAATTAGTAAGTCGTTAAAGGATCTTCAATGACGTTTAGAAGAATTATTTGCGGATTTACCTTGCGTAGGGGTCTTTTTAGATGTTGTCATCATCACGGGTAAGTCGACAGAGGAGCACGCAGAGAATTTGTATAAAGTTTTTGAACGTTTACAACGATATGGGCTGATATGGAGTAAAGAAAGAGAAATGTAAGTTTTTCGCAAGGTCCATAAGTTATCTCGGCCATGTTATAAGCAGGGACGGTGTGCACACCTGTCAGGATAAGGTGAAGGCCATTACGAAAACGCCGGCACCGACCAACGTATCAGAATTAAGGTCATTAATTGGCATGGTCATGTATTATGCCAAATTTGTAAGGAACGTTAGTACTATCTTAGCGCCACTATAATATGAATTATTGAAAACAGGGTCGAAGTTTCGTTGGGGGGCACAATGTGAAACCGCATTTAATATTATAAAGGATAGGTTAACCAGCAGTGAGATACTAGTGCACTACGCGCCGGAATTACCGTAATTACTACAGATGCCAGCAGTGTTGGGGTAGGAGCGGTACTTTCGCAACTCACGCCTAGCGGGGAGCGACCGGTGGCGTATGCGTCACGATCACTAACCGCCGCGGAGCGTCATTACTCACAAATAGATCGAGAGGCACTAGGTATTATATTTGGTATTCGGAAATACCACCAATAATTATAGGGGAGAAAATTTACGTTAAGGACCGACCATAAACCACTGACACACATATTTGGTGACAAAGTGGGGATCCCGGTGATGGCTTGGCTGCCTCTCGTTTACAGCGCTGGGCTGTGTTATTGTCGGGAAACAACTATAATATAGAATATGTCACATCGAAGAAGAATTGCGCGGATGCTCTATCAAGATTGCCAGCCGTAACCAATTGGTAGAGATTACTTACCCTAATTTCGTTGAAAATTTCTTGCCAGTGACGAACAGTGATATAAATAAGCTATTGCTTGGGACATCGTACTAAGTAAAATTAAGATTTACACTGAGTCAGGTTGGCCCTCATCAGTGGTAGAGGACACAATGAAGCCATACTTTAGTCAGAATTACATTACATTAGCCAGAAGCTACGTCTGGTGGCCGCAGATAGACCAGGAGGTGGAAAGAGCTTGTCGCGAGTGTGAGACGTGCGCTTAAGAAGCCGAGGCGCCGTCCCGGGTAATGCCACAACCGTGAGCTTACAATGCCTAGCCGTGGTCCCGCCTACACATCGATTTTTTAGGACCGTAGAGGTAAAACATATTTAGTTTTAATAGATTCGAGTACTAAATGGTTAGAGATTTTCGAAATGAAACAAACGAATGCATCGAATGTGATTAAAGTACTTAGGGTAACTTTCGCACGATTCGGCTTACCAGTCGAACTAGTATCCGATCAAGGCCCTCCATTTACGAGCAGTGAATTCGGCATATTTCTCAAAAACAATGCAATTAGACAGACATTATCACCCGCATATCATCCCTCTTCAAATGGGGCTGCAGAAAAAGCCGTCAAACGATTCAAACGAACCATTAAAAAGGCAATTAGAGATAACGTAGATGTGGAGACAGCACTCCAAACATTCCTCTTAGCTTATAGAAATTCAATACACAGCACAACAGGCGAGACACCGGCGAAATTGTTACAGAAACGACCGTTGCGTACGCGTTTAGACTTGTTGCGAAATGACCACACTGTGGAAGATAAGGTTTGGAATGCCCAAGACCATCAGGTTAGAAACGCAGGCGGTGTGGAACGCACTTTCACAAATGGTGATACTGTCTAGGCCCGGAGATTCGGTTCCCAAGATAAGTGGGTACAAGGTACAATTTTAGAAAGGGTGGGGACACGTAACTATGGCATTGTTAATGGTAAAAACTGTGCTCCTAACAATTTTATCATTTGTTTACTACATATTTGTGCATAGAAGATATAACTACTGGAAAAAAAGGAATGTGGTCCACTTGAAGCCGACATCCTTTCTGGGTAAATATGCCGATTTCATTTTACTAAAGAAGAACGACTGCGAAACCACTAATAAAATATGCAAAGAATTTCCAAAGGAGCCATACAAGGTGTTTATTTGGGCACTGATCCTGCCTTCATACCAATGGACCCCGAGATTATCAAGAATATACTTACCAAAGACTCCAGGTTTTTTAACGCCAGGGACATTCAGGCCTACGTTCACAAGGAAAATTTTGGCCGTGCCATTTTTTTCACCGGGGGAGATCAATGGAAGGTACTGCGACTTAACATGACCCCTCTATTCACATCATCTAAAATGGAAAACATGTTTCATCTAGTTGAATCATGTTCGTATTCGTTCGAAGATTTATTGGACCGAGAGTTCGAAAAATCCCATGACCTCGAAATAAGATCAATTATGATCAGATTTACATTAGATGCCATCTGCGCTTATGGTTTCGGCATTGATACAAACGCGATGTCAGACCAGGACATAAAGAAACAACCATTTATAATAACGAGCAATAACATATTAAAAGTTTCTAACTTAAGAAGCTGCGTATCTAAAGCTAGAAGAATCTGGCCTGCCATTTTTAAACGATTTTATTTAGTTTCGAACCGGTCTAACTATTTAACTAACTAACAATGGATTTTAGTAATCGAAGTTTCACCTATTTCCTATCGACCGATTAAGTTGAAACTTTACACACAAGTACAGTTCTGATGACAATACAATATTATGGTAACATGGAGTTGATCTGATGATGGAGACGGAAGGTGGCCAAGGGATCTCCTCGATGAATTATAGCAGGGGACTCGTGTTGGTATCATTTAAATTGTTTCGATGAGAACTTTATGGTACCGGTAAGATTGAGTGTCTGATGATGGAGACGGAAGGTGATCAAGGGATCTCTTTGATGGATTATAGCAAATCACTCGTGTCAGGTCTCATATCAATTGTTTCGATTAGATCTTTGTGGTACCAGTAAGATTAAGGATATGATGATGGAGACGGAAGGTGATCAAGGGATCTCTTTGATGAATTATAGCAAATCACTCGTGTCAGGTCTCATATCAATTGTTTCGATTAGATCTTTGTGGTACCAGTAAGATTAAGGATATGATGATGGAGACGGAAGGTGGTCAAGGGATCTCCTCGATGAATTATAGCAAAACAGTCGTGTTTGGTCTCACTTCAATTCTTGCGATGAGCTCTTTGTGGTACCAGTAAGATTGAGGGTCTGATCATAAAGACGGATGGTTGTCAAGGGATCTCCTCGATGAATTATAGCGGAGCACTCATGTTTGGTATCATTTCAATTTTTTCGATGAGAATTTTATGTTACCGGTAAGATTGACGGTCTGATGATAGGGACGGAAGGTGGTCAAGGGATCTCCTAGATTAATTATAGCAAAATACTCGTGTTTGGGCTCATTTCAATTGCGATGAGAACTTTATGGTACCAGTAAGACTTAGGGTCTGATGATGGAGATGGAAGACGGTCAAAGAACACTCGTGTTTTGTTTCATTTAAAATTGTTGCGATGAGAACTTTGTGGTACCAGTAAGATGAGGGTCAGATGATGAAGATGGAAGGTGTTCAAGGGATCTCCTCCGTGAATTAAAGTAGAGCACTCGTGTTTGTTGTAATTAAAATTGTTTCGATGAGAACTTTATGGTACAAGTAAGATTCAGGGTCTGATAATGGAGACGGATGGTGGACTAGCGACCTCCTCGACAAAAACTTAATGGTGGTGCAGAGCATGACTTTCTTTGCGGCTGGATTTGAAACATCGGCGACTACCTTGACGTGGATCTTGTATGAGCTTGCAAAGGATAAGGCTGCACAGAAGCGACTGCTCGAAGAGGTGGATGCGTATTTAATAAGGCACAATAACACGGTGAAAGATAACGCCATAACAGAGATGCCGTTCTTTGAAGCGTGTCTAATGGAAGCTCTCCGTTTGTACCCAGTGCTGGGTATCATAACTCGGGAGGTGACTGACGCTTGTACCTTACCTTCAGGCCTTTACCTTGAAAAAGGCATGAGAATTCACATACCAGTCCAATTCATGCAACTCATCAAAACTCTGAATACTTCCCTGAACCTAAAAAGTTTCGTCCAGAACGTTTTTTGCCTGAGAATAAACATCACATCAAGCCCTTTACCTTCCTTTCCTTCGGAGAGGGACCACGAATTTGTTTAGGTTAGTCATATTTTGTTTTATCGTCGAAACTCAATCGAGTATTCAATCGCTTGTTGCTAGGTTAGTCTAGGTAGGTACATTATCTTATGCATATCGCGATAACAGGTTGCACGTTGGACGTCGGTAATACTGGTTTAGATTTTTATTAAGGATTTATTTGCATTTTTATGATCCGTTTTTTTATAATTTCACTTACAGGTATATCTTTGTCAGAAAAGGTATTTAATATAGACGGCAGCCATGTATTTATTAACGATCGAAGTAGTTGACGATTATGTTTACCTAGGACTATTCAGTTAGGTAGGTCCAACTTCGAGAAAGAGATCAACCGTCGAATCCAATTCGGCTGGGCAGCGTTCGAGAAGCTACGCAGTATCTTTATGTCCCAAATACCGCAGTGTCCTAAAACGAAAATCTTCGATCAGTATGTGTTGCCAGACGACCTGGCGAAGGCGGCGGGAACCCGTTGGATGAGGGCAGCGCAGGACCGGTCGTGATGGTGATCCTAGGAGGAGGCCTATGTCCAGCAGTGGACGTCCATCGGCTGAGATGATGATGATGATGATGATGATAGATGGCAACAACATAAAATAAGAACTGCCGTAACATAATAATGAGGCATTGAAAAGCATTTAAACTACATAACCTAGCATAAGCAAAGGCTCATGACTATATAATCCGAAGGTACCATCTCGGGTTCGAAATATTTTGAAAACTCAGAACATCTAAGTTTGTGGTTTTACTATACTCCATTTACAGCGTGGTAACAATTACACCAACCGGGTCGTCACACTTACTGTTATGCTATTACATCTATAGATGCATCTTTGGTTCGTATCTAAAAAGATTAGATGCGTTTTATGTGTTATTGTCATAGCAACGCCCCCCCTTTAGGAGGGGCGTTGCCCCTCCATAGACAAAGAATTTTTTGCTTACGCTGGTAGACGGAATGTCAGTGTAACCGGATATGAGATATGTATAAAGCATCTAAAGCCTTATTATTTGTACCCAAGAAGCATTATGGTACAGTTCTAAATCGCCTCTCGAGTGCATAGGACGCGAATTGTGCGAATCCTTTTATTGCACCTATTTTTTCTTTACCTGAACCGGTTACCGGTTACCGGGCGCTCGGGCACTGATAAGTGTATCGGGTGCGATTGTTGAACAATGAACTTTATTAGTAATGGATAACAGTCCATTTCTAAGTGACAGTGAGGAGATAGGTACCATAACTACGGAGAACGATATAATGGACGGAGTTATTAATAACTTTGAAGACGGAACACAGCTTAATGAAGAAAATATGGAGGTAACAAACACAAGCGCGAGTAAAAGGGGAAGAGACAAATGAGGAAACATGGCATCAGGTTATCAGAAACTCAAAGAAGAAAACAAAACATAGCCGAAATAATCTTGATAACACGGAAGAAAAAATACAGATATGCGTGACAAGTAATTCCATCATTCCAAAACAATTCACCTTAGCAAAACTACTAAAAAAGCAGGAAATTACAGATATAGACCGTATTAAATACATAAATCCATACAAAATTCTTATAAATTTCGGAAAAGATGAAAGTGCTGATAAATTTATTGCCTGTCAAGCCTGGAAAGAACTAGGGTGGAAGTTTCAAAAAACATCTGAAGTAGGTTTATCATATGGAATAATCAGGGGTGAATGAAACAGACTCGGAGTTAATGAAATACCTGTCAAGTACAGTGGAAATATATTCTGTAAAGAGACAAAGCCAAAGAAATGAAAACGGATGGACTCCGAGCGAGACAGTGAGAATTGCTTTTACCGGACCCACCCTGCCCCAGTATGTCTATCTTTTAAATGTGAGGATTCATGTTGAATCGTACGTTTTTCCCGTCACCCAGTGTTCGAGGTGCTGGAGATTTGGTCATCTGGTGAGGATGTGCCCATCCAATAAAATTATTTGCCCAAAATGTGGAGGTCACCATGCTAACAGTGAGACAAGAGATTTTAGGTATGTTAATTGCTCAGGCTCCCACATGGCTTTATCTAAAACCTGTCCGATATATGAAGAAGAAAAGAGAATTAGAGAGATAATGTCGGAGTTCAACTGTACCTATCGTAAAGCTCAAGCTATATTTGTCCCTCCTTCACCCTTATATCAAGTAGTCGTACAAGAGCGTCAGTCAATGACAATAAATACACTATCGTATGTCTTTCCTATGGGCCAAACGTATGCAGAGGTTACATCACAAAAGCAACCCTCAACATGTCCTAATAATAATAATGAGATACAGTTGGATTCTCGCTCGAAAATACAAAAAGAAAAGAAAAAGAAAAAGAAACGTTTATTGGAAGACTTTGAAGTAACTAGTGAATCAGAAACAGAAAATGATTTTCCAGGAAGCTCTTATCAATGTAATGTTCCTATTACCGCCGGAGTCCCTCAGGGCTCCGCTCTCTCCCCACTACTCTACTCCCTCTATACTAACGACATACCGCGCCCGCGCGATTGCCAGTTAGCCCTATTCGCGGACGATACCGCGCTATACACCTCCAGTAGGAGCAAGCTCTGAGTGTGTTCGAGACTCCAATCCGCAGCTAGTGCCCTCGGGGACTGGTTTCGGAAATGGAGGATCGAGGTCAATCCCGAAAAAAGTATGGCAGTGTTCTTTTTCGGGAAGGACGTACACTCAGAGCTACCTCAGATTAGGCTATTTGACCGTGCGATTCCCTGGGTGAACACGGTCAAATATTTAGGAGTCACGTTAGATCGCGGAATGACATTCCGGCAGCACATTATGCGCGTTCGAAAGAACGCATTTCATGTGCTAAATCGTTTATATCCGGTCCTGAACAGGCGTTCTAAATTGTCACTTAGAAATAAGTTGACAATTTACAAAACTTGTATCAGGCCGATATTCACGTACGCCGGAGTGGTATTCGCGCACGCCGCCCCGTCCCATATCCATAAATTAGAGGTTATCCAAAACATGCGTACCGCAACTGGCGCACCAATGTTCTTACGTAATAAGAACCTTAACATAGATCTAGAGTTGCCTACCATCAAGCAACTACTCAAATCTATGGTGACGGACTATTTCACCGCCCTCCCACGACATTCTAACCCTCTTATTAGGAAAAATGCCACCTACCGGTGCTGTAGGCACAATAAGCCTCGAAAGCGTCGGCCTCGGAACGTCTTAGACGAACCGGACGGCCCGATCACGGTCGCTATGATAGCGGCCCTTCAATCACGACTCACCGACACAAATTCACACAACACGATCACCGCCGGTGGTAACACAATCATTTCTTTGTTGCGTCGTCGTCGTAAAAATCGAAACCCCTACCGTCCCCGGGGGGGTTCGTCGCGATCTCTGCCCACTCTTTTTCATTCTCATTCTCAGACGCTACCGGCACATCGCTGGCCGATTCTCACCGATCCTCACCACCCAATCGTAGCCCGCGTAGTCCCAGCAACGCCCATTGCCGAGGTCCGTACCCCTTAGGGGTGCCCCTTAGGCAGGTTGCTTAAGCTCATGCATTGGTTCGGTAGACCTACCAGGGCGCTTCGCCGTCACTGGTGTGGTCCCCCCATAGTCCGCAGTAATAAACAGTCGATGCTCCCTGAGCAATGCTGTATTTGTCAATTCGAAAAAAAAATCCAGTCCCTCCTAAGAATAAGGAGAAGCAAGATCCTCCAGGTGACAGGCTACCATCCTACCACACTTTATTACAGACTCTTAAGGATATAATTTTTATTAAAAAAGATAATTTCCGATCTAAGGTTAAGTGTGTAATCCAAACTATAATTGACTGGTGTGTATATCTTTTGTTGTTAATTCCATATCAGATTTGTCTATCATTAAAAGTTTCCTTGCCTCTCAAAATGGATAGTACGCCCAAAAAAAAGAGTATACGCCTTAATATGTTACAGTGGAATGCACGCAGTCTGAAACCAAAATTAAAATCTTTTGAGCAGTTATTAATTCAAGAAAGTATTCATATTGCCGCAGTGTCAGAGACTTGGTTAGATCCGGATCAGTTCGTAAAGGTAAGCGATTATAATATTTTCATATGGAGGCGTGGCTATACTTACTCATAAATCTATAGAGTGTCAAAGGTATCAAGTACAGACTCGTAATCCGTGTATAGAGATAATACATGTTAAAATTTTTAACTGTGAATCTTTCGAAAATATAATTTTGGTGTACTGTCCATCAGAAGTAAGCACTTCTCAGGCGGATTGGGACCAAATATTTTCTCTTGCAAACTCAAAAACTGTTTTACTCAGCTGAGATTTCAACGGCCATCATACAAATTGGTCGTACAAAACGGACAATAGGGGAAAACCAATTCTCGAAGCCTTATCAGAAAATACTTGTGTCTTGCTCAATGATGGGAGTGTCACTCGATTTCAGTTGGTAAAGGGGGGGGGGTGCTTCGGGAGTCAATTCCAGACATCTCGTTTGTTTCGAATGATATTTGCTTACATTTTAATTGGAGCGTTTCGAACGAATCGATCGGTAGTGACCATCGCGTTATTAAAATATCGACTATATTCGAATCCGAAGCTAAGTTACGTAAATTGAGAAATTTTAAATACGCGGATTGGAGTTTGTACAGATCGCATCTTGAAACCTTTTTTAGCAATTGGACTATTCCTGTAGACCCACAATGCATTTACGACACTTTTATCTCAGCTATTTGTGACGCTGCTAACAAATCTATACCGTACATCAAAATTAGTTAAAATCCATAAACCAAATTCAAACCTAAGCTGTATTGGACCCCTAAGCTAGCCGAGTCCGTAGCCAAACGTCGCTTAGCATTAAGCAATTTTAGACGTAATCCTATACCCCAAAATTACGATATACTTAAAGAAAAAATTAAAGAATCTCAGAAACTACTTCGAACTGTTCAAAACGAAGCATGGCATACATTTTGTACATCTCTCGATGAGACATCCTCGACTAGCGATATGTGGCGGCGGATGAGATGTCTTAAGGGCTATAGAGCTCCAAAGACTGTTATTGGAAGCGATAAGAGCTATGAGTTATTACATAAGTTAGCTCCTGATTATGTTCCCCCTCTTAAACCACATTTTTCCTCATCCAATCATGAACTTCAAATTCCAGTTACGATCCATGAAATAGAAAAATCTATCAAACTTAAGGATACCTCTCCAGGTTGGGATGATATATCCTTTTCTATGATCAAAAATTTGCCCATCATTGGCAAGCAAATATTAGTTGAATTAATTGTACATTAAGTCATTGTCAACAGGTTTCGTTTCTACACAATGGCGTGACATTCGTATTGTACCCATCCCTAAACCTGGAAGAGACCCCGACTCTATATCGTCTCTTAGACCTATCTCCCTGATATCTTGCCTCTGTAAAATATTCCACTCAGTATTAAATAAAAGATTAGAATGGTACTTAGAAAAACATTAACTTATTCGCAGAAGAAACTGTGGGTTTTTGTAAATGTAGGTCATGTGTAGATAGCCTTGGTCAGCTTGTTACCAGAATCCAATCTGCCTTTTGTCACAATCAGGTTGTACTAAGCTGTTTTGTAGATATTGAAAACGCCTATAACAACGTAGACGTTCGCAGCCTTCTATCAATTTTAGACTATCTTGGCGTGGGCGCTTTAGTTTGTAATTATCTTTGGGAATATCTCAAGGAATGCCGCTTAAAAATACAGCTTAGCGATCTTTTAAAATACATCTGTTAGTCGGAACACTGGTCTTGGATTGGCACAAGGTGACCCGTTATCTCCATTACTTTTTAACGTAGCCACAATAGATATTTGCAAACGGTTGGAAAATGTATTTATTTCACAATATGCCGACGACTTCGTGCTATATTTCTCTAGTCATAACATCGATAATGCTGTGAATAAAATGCAAGAATCTTTAGATTTACTATCTAAAATGTTGACAGATCTGGGTTTGGATCTTTCCCCCTCTAAGAGTAAGGTTTGTGTTTTAAAAAAAAGATCTTATAGAAAACCTATAGTTCTTCAAATCAATGGTGTTAACTTAGAGTTAGTCAATACTATTAAATATCTAGGTATCTGGCTAGACTACTCGCTTAGGTGGGGGAGACATGTAAACGAAGTACGAGAAAAGTGTCTGAAATTTTTAAATATCTTTAAAGTACTAGCAGGTCCTGGATAGGGGACACACCCTAAGCATTTAAGGCGGTTATATATTTCTATTATTCGAAGTCGCATGGATTATGCTTGCTTCCTATACGACGACTGCTGCCGAACTCATTTACATAAACTAGATAGAGTTCAGAACCAAGCCATGAGAGTAATTGGTGGATTTATTAAAAGCACTCCAATCCATGTTATGGAATGTGAGTTAGCCTTACCACCCCTCCAGATTCGTAGGCGATTTTTAGCGGGTAAATTCTGGCTTAAGTCAAAATCTTTTGCGAATAACGCTATTATTGATCTTATAAAGGAATTATCAAGTCTCTGTCAATCTAACTGCTGGAGAAGAAAAAAGAAACCGGTATTAACATTGTTAAATGAACTCCTTAAAAATGTTTCCATGGACAAAAGTAGACAGTTAGAAATGTATTCCCTACGTGGGTTAGTAATATAAATATTTCGGACATTATTCAAACAGAAACTGACTCCGTAAGCAAAGCCAAAAGATTCTACGACACCAATTGTCTTCGGGAAGACTATAGTAAGATGCTAGAGAATCATTACAAAGATTGTTATAAAATTTTTACCGACGGATCCAAGGACAGGGATGGAATCGGAGCGGCCTTTTATGATCCTCAAACAGAAAGTAGCTCAACATTTAAAATTAACTCGGATATTTCTATTATGTACATTGAACTTTTTGCAATTTATAAAGCTTTAGTTTATGTTGAAACGTTGGAGGCCAACACTATTGTATTTTAACGGATTCGAAAAGCTCGCTTCACCACTTGGCTCGGTGTACCTCGACGTTTCGAGGAACTCCGATAGCCTACAAAATTTTAGCTCTTATTTTGAAATGTAAGTCCAAATCTAAAAATATATTTCTTCAGTGGATTCCATCCCATGTCGGTATTATATGTAATGAGAAGGTTGATAGTTTAGCAAAAGAAGCATCTGTTAGTGGCGTTCCTTCTGTCGTATTACCTTTCTACACAGACTGTATTAGTATTGTTAAAAATAATTGTTTGGACTTGTGGAAGGAGTGTTTTGATGAGAGGTCAAAATTCAAAGACATATGGTACAAGACTGTTCAAGCCGAACCAATGAACACGCCTTGGATTAATGATTGCTCTATGAGTAGACAGGATATAATCACGGCGGTGAGATTGCGTTCCGGACACATCCCATTAAATAAATTTGCATTTTTGATGGGCAAAGTTCAATCACCAAATTGCACTGAATGTGATGTCGTTGTAGACGTATACCATATCGTAATGGAATGTGTCCGGAACGGGGCTCATAGGCGTGAGCTTTTCTATAATAATCATTGTTTGTGGGATGTAGGTGGATGTAATAGTGCTTTGGCCTTTCCTCTGTCGGATCTGGCAAAAGCACTGTACAAACTGGTAAAAACGGGTGTTAGTCGTAGATAGTAGATGTACCATAATTGTATTACTTACAGAGCGTCATTTATTATATATATCACGAGTCATTTATTGACTAAGCTCATTAAAAAAAGATTAAAAAAAAAAATCATTACGGTAGTCGTATATGTTAGCTTATGTTTCAGTTCTTTGTAACGCCAAGGTTTATAGTCGATATGACACATAAACTATTGTGCCATGCTGACGTCCAATCGGCTAAATACAATATTATATCGTAATAGGCTAATTATTATTTATAAATATATAAAATACATTGAATTAATACCTTTGTAGAATAGAAATACTTTTAAAAATATCGCGACTGCGTTTATCAAAATAACGAGTATTTGTACCAATAGACTGAGTCAACGTACAACCACCTGCTAAATGAAGTGGTCGGGAGAAGTTATAAAAGCAGGTTGGCTCGTACATTGACTCATTACTGATCGAGCGCTCAACCAGACAACTTGAATTGCAAGTTAAGTATTATTCTTTGTTTATCATTTTAAAAGTGTCCTAGTGTATAAAATATATTTATTAAATTAGTTTCTGATTATTTATTATTTCAATAAATCCCCTGAAGTAACTAAATGACCGTATATTATTTTTAAACCACCCGAGCTATCCAAGCCGTCGCTTTCAGATCAGAAGTGGAATCGTCACGTCACACCTGACACTTTTTTTTTCTGCTTTTTATGTCAGTGAATAAAAAAAAGAAGACAGAAATTTTGTTTTATTTAAATTATATTGGTAATATTGCTTTGGCTTTTCGCTGTGTTTATTCATTATTTTATTAACGCTACAATATAAGATCTTAAGGTGGTTCGAGAGTTATCAATTTCATACAAAACTTTGACGCAGAACACGCGTAGACGGTAATAATAAAAGTAATATATTATATATGGAAAAATAGTTTAGAAAATCTAGATCTCGCGTATCATATCATCATCATCATCTCAGCCGATGGACGTCCACTGCTGGACATAGGCCTCCACCAAGGATCGCCATAACGACCGGTCCTGCGCTGCCCTCATCCAACGGGATCCCGCCGCCTTCACAAGGTCGTCGGTCCACCGTGTGCGGGGCCTACCCACGCTACGCTTTCCGGTACGCGGTCGCCACTCGAGAACTTTTCGGCCCCATCGGCCATCGGTTCTGCGAGCAATATGCCCCGCCCACTGCCACTTTAATTTAGCAATTCTTTGGGCTATGTCAGTTACTCTGGTTCTTCTGCGGATCTCTTCATTTCTGATTCGATCTCGCAGGGAAACTCCGAGCATAGCCCTCTCCATTGCTCTTTGGGTGACTTTCTGCCTTTTTATGAGGCCTTGAGTGAACGACCACGTCTCTGTTCCATATGTCATCACTGGCAACACACACTGATCGAAGACTTTCGTTTTAAGACACTGCGGTATTTGGGACGTGAAGATACTACGTAGCTTCCCGAACGCTGCCCAACCGAGTTGGATTCGACGGTTGATCTCTTTCTCGAAGTTGGACCTACCTAACTGAATAGTTTGTCCCAGGTAAACATAATCGTCAACAACTTCGAGCGCAGAGTTTCCGATCATTACAGGAGTAGGTACAACATGGGCATTTGACATGATCTTCGTCTTGTCCATGTTCATCTTCAGACCAACTCGTTCGGAGGCTCTGCTAATATCATCGAGCATTCGACTGAGCTCCTCCATAGTTTCCGCCATGATGACTATATCATCGGCAAACCGAAGGTGACTGATGTACTCGCCGTTTATATTGATGCCTAGCCCTTTCCAGTCCAGAACCTTGAAAACATCTTCCAGTGCAGCGGTGAACAGTTTCGGAGATATAACGTCTCCCTGCCTCACACCTCGCTGCAGTAGGATAGGTTTCGACTGGTCCTGTAGTCGGACTGACATAGTGGCGTTTTTGTACAACGTTTTAGCACTTCGATGTACCGGTAGTCTACTTGGCATCGCTGAAGAGACTGCAGTACAGCCCAAGTCTCGATCGAATCAAAGGCTTTCTCGTAGTCCACGTACGCCAAGCAGAGGGGCAGGTTATACTCTTCAGTCTTCTGTATAACTTGCCGAAGCGTATGTATGTGGTCTACGGTGCTAAAGCCTTTTCGGAAACCGGCCTGTTCGGGAGGCTGGAAATCGTCAAACCTGCGCGCGAGACGGTTCGTAATGACTCTCGAGAACAGCTTGTAGACATGGCTAAGAAGAGAAATGGGCCTATAGTTCTTCAACAGGGCATTATCGCCCTTTTTGAAGAAGAGCACCACTAGACTTCTATTCCATGCCTGCGGCGTTTTACCCTCGAGTATGACGGAATCGAACAGCTTCTGAAGGGCCTTCCGGACCGGTTTTCCACCCGCCTTCAGAAGCTCGGCCGTAATCCCGTCATCACCCGGCACCTTGTTGTTCTTTAACTGTTTGAGAGCCATACTAATCTCGTACAGGCTGACGTCCGGAATATCTTCCGTATAGTGCCAGGTCAATCTAGCTCTTGGGTCGTTTGCCAGATTTGTAGCGGGTCTTCGTGTTGATGTGTATAACTGTCCATAGAAATTCTCGACCTCTCTCAGAAGCTCAGGTTTTTTTTTGCTTCGTTCCAAAGAGCATGATGTGAAGAATTTGGCCTTGCTGGTCCTAAAAGAGGTTTAGCCTGCTTCTTTGTGTAGCTTCCGTTGTGTGCGTCAAAAGGTTTGTCAAAAAAAAGGAGCAGATCTGCAGTTTCTTTGCACTCCATTGGGATATTGCCATTATCTGGAAAAGAAAAGACAATTTGTGATCCTTTGTATACCAGAATGCAGTAAATTGTGTATTTTACATCCTTTTACCCCGATTACCCCAGAAGGAGGGTTATGTTTTTCGAGTGTAATGTATGTATGTATCGTCACGTTCGTACAAATTGTAAGTGACATAGAGGGTATATATTATTTAAATATGTCGCCTGTGAATAAAAAAAGACGTATAATTTGTTATTTATTTATTTATTGATTTCTTAACGATTGTTACATTGTTCAAAGGTAGGTAGGTTACATAATTTTAAAGTTAAAGCTAAATGCACAACCACTTATAAAGAAATACAGCATGTAATAATATTTAGCTTAATCAGTAGCAAGTAGAGCAACATTAGAGCTGTCCATTTTAACATACTCGTTTTCTTTTATGAATTTTTTTCGGAATTGTTTCTGAATAGTGCCGAAGATTTAAATTTACTTACTAACATTTAAGCGCATTAAGCGTATGCTGGGTGATAGAGTTGACGAAATAATGAGGTTGGTAATTATGAAATAAGAATATTTTTGCGAAGCTTTCCCATGGAATCATGGAAGATGTCGGTGGAAACACTATGAGTATTGTACAGTTTACACAAACGAGCTACTGCAGAACTTGAACCCAAAACCGTTCTCCTCAGTGGAGGCACCATCCGTGTTATGATGTTTCTGGGATACCTAGCTGGGACGCGAAATTTGAACTTGCTCAGTAATTGGGGACAATCAATGACGCCACGAAGGATCTTGTACAAGAAAGTTAGATCGAGCAAGTCTCTTCTTTTCTCAAGCGTGACCATTTTGAAATGAGCTAGCCTATCGTGGTAGGACACAATTGTCTTCGCCTTACCAACAGAGAATGCCAAATGCCAGCAAAACCTTTTCTGCAGTCTCTCCAATCTCAAGGTGTGGGTGGAAAAGTGGGGCCGCCACACGGGGCTGCAATACTCTAATAAACTACGCACCAGGCTGTTATATATCAATACCTTTGCGGACAGTTTGCGTAAATGCTTAACATTCCTTAAGACAAAACCCATCATTCTAGATGCCTTTCTGATGATATTCTCTAGATGTAGTTTCGTTTAGAAGTCAACTTGCTATCAAGAATCACTCCCAAATCTCTTATACTCTCAACTTCTTGCAGGATGGTACCATTAATTCTGTAACTAGACTGAACCGTATTGAGTTTCCTAGTATATTTTATATGAAAGCATTTTTTTATATTCAGTTCCATATCGTTGCGCTTGCACCAGTTCGCAAATCTGTCCAGATCCTGTTGAAAGAGGTTCGCATCATCAAGACTTTCGACAGTTTTTGCTATTTTCAAGTCGTCGGCGAACAAGTAAGGATTTGAGAACAAAAAACAATCCGGTATATCGTTGATAAAGATGTTGAAAAAGACTGGACCCAAATGAGAACCTTGGGGTACACCAGATGTTATGTTAAAAGTTCTAGAGCTGAATCCATTTACTACAATGTAGAAAGAGCGTTCACTCAAATATGATTTAATCCATTCAAGCAAAGAGCCAGAAAATTCATATGCAGCCAATTTACCTACCAAAACCAGGTGCGAGACACAGTCAAATGCTTTACTGAAGTCAGTATAAATGACATCACTTTGCTTATTCTTGTCCATAACTTCAACCATCTCCTCCACAAAAGACACCAAGTTGGTACAAGTGAATCTGGCCCTGACGAACCCATGCTGGTGCGGAGTTAGGAACTTTTTAAAGTACAACTGAATGTATGGACAAATCAAGGATTCAAAAACTTTGGCTAGTGTGGACAGGAGAGAGAGGTTAGTCTCCTAAGAACGTTTTCTTGTAGCTATACTATAATGCTTCTGGTAGATGCCCTTTGTGTCCCATCTTAACTTGCCAGCCTGTATATTTTAGTTATATTAAATACGAGCGTTAACCCGCGACTTCGTCCGCACAAATTATATACCAGATTTAAGTCAGATCATAAGCTATCAAACAAAAAAGTTTCATCAAAATCGGTTCAGTAGTTTTTGCGTGATACTCGTTCAAACAAACAAACAAACAAACACACAAACAAACACACAAACAAACACACAAACAAACACACAAACAAACACACAAACAAACAGACAGACAAAAAATCCAAAAATTGGTGAAATGGAATCAGGGACACCTTAAAACCGTATCGTAACTTTTTTTTTGTTAATATCTTCAATGTACAGACAAACTTCCTGTTACAGTTTTATAATAGTACGAGCGTTAATCCGCGACTTCGTCCGCACAAATTAAAAACCAGATTTTAAGTCAGATCATCAATAAAGATTTTAAAAAAAAAGTCAGATCATAAGCTATCAAACAAAAAAGTTTCATCAAAATCGGTTTAGTAGTTTTTGCGTGATACTAATTATGTAGGTGGCTACAGTGGAGATAAATGAATAGGTAGATCGAAAACTTGCAAACTATATATATTTAATAAAAAGGGTTTTACATAATTTTCTTAATTTTAAAGTAAATCACGTCCGAAGTTAGGTACGTGGAATAATGGAATGTAAAAATGCAACACAATCGGAAGCCGTCGGCGGCCAGGCGGTGGATGTCAAAGCGCATCAAGTTACGATGAGTCGGCAGCTCGTGGGGCCGTCGCAGGTGGTTATTATATGTCTTCGATATAGGTATGAACATGCATAACATCTCCCTCCCTAAGATGAGCGATTATTTGGCAATGTTTAATGCAAATATCGCGGCTCGTTTCTCTTCTGAACTTAAATTTGATAATTGAATATCACCTTGTGTTGATGATTCACACTTATTTTGTACATCATAAGCGGATTTTCTTCGTCGAATAAAGTAAGTTGCGGCGAGTACGATTGCACCAAGTAATGCAATTATATATAGCGGAATTGTTGTATGGTAAACTGATAAGTCTATTAAAGTTCGTAGTCCGTTTCAATCGAGTGTTCCATATTTACTTGTTTTTGAATGTTGTGTAAGTTATTAAGTTCGATTGAAGTCAAATTGAATGTAGGTTGAGAACGCTTCTTGGTAGGTATTGGCCATTGAATATTCATTAATTCAATAGGTGACCCTCGTATCTTATCTTCAGTATTTACTACGGTGAACTCCGGTGCTTTAATTTTGCAGTTGTGCGGGATGCGAGCGAGATAGCTTCCTTGTAGCAATTTATGTTGTTCCTGGCTGCATATGAGTTGAACTTTGGTTGGTTTCAGAAATGATAATATGTAGTTTTGGCTATCAAGCTCCGTCAGAGCCTCCTTAGACAGAAAGATAGGCGTGGGTTTGCACGTTTCATCTATCTCCTGTAGGTATATTAGTTTATGAATGCAATCGCATTGAGTTCGAAATTGATGTCCGATCTTCTGCTCACACAGGTACCAAGCATTAACCTTCGGGCATTCAGCCTCTATGTAAACATACTTCTGGGAGTTGGTCGCTATATATGGATAGGTAGGAAGGATTATTTCATTATTCTGATTGGGTGTCGGGCATAACCTATAAAGATCAAAGGAACTTGTAAAAATTATAGGAAATTTTAGAACAATAATTAGTTTTTTATCTGCAAAATAGGTCCCTAAGCTAATAATATCAAAATAGTACCTAATATCTAAGCTAATGATTTCTTTGATGCTATAAAAGGTTTTTAATTTCGTTATCAAGCCTTTTAACTGTTCTACGGACAAAACCGAGTGATGCATAGATTTAGTACGGCTGAAAGCTAAAACATTCTCAAGTCTGCATATTTCGCTAGATAACTCTTGTACATTTTCGCCTAAAATTACGAAAAATTGTGCAAGATGAGCGTATTTTATAGTTCGCTCGTTATCAGTTTCCGTCGTATTAATGACGGACGCAAGAGCTTTCTCTAATTTTCCCTGGTTATTTTTGAGGTCGCTTAATATTTGACCTTGCTGCATGGTCATTTCCTTATATAAAGTTATGTGTTTTGTAAAGATCTCAGAAATACTTTTGTCGTTTTTATTTAAAACTTGGAGAGCGTTTTCAAATCGAACAGCATCGTTATGGTCAAGGTTGCCTGTAATATCTTTAATTAAAGTACCTAAGGGATCGAATATACCTCTTTTGATACGGGAGGGTAAAAATGTCTCAATTTGGGCAATAAGTTTGTCTATCTTACTGTAAAGATATTTGACTTGATACTTAAAAAACATAAGGTCATTAGACGAAATTTTATTGGCAACATCAGATAATTGCGATTTTAAAATAAAGATGTGGTCTCGTATGTTATCAATATCAATGTCTTGAAGGAATGTGTGGTAATGTGATATGATCTTGGTTGTTCCTAATTTAAAGGGTAAAATGCCAGGTCCACTGCTGAGGTTGTCGAGACGTATCTCTTGAGCTCGAGCCATAGTTGTCAAGGTCATTAAGTACTTGTAACAATTTAGTTATTTTGTTTCTTTAGTGGCCGTTTTAGTCTAATTTTAGCAACAGGACCGCGATTTTTAGAAGTGTATATATGTATTGGTAAATTACTAATCACTTTATCGGATGTAAAACGGGGAGCCGTCTTTTGTCGGGCTGCGGCAGGGTTCCTGATAAAAATCTCTTGGTTCTCTACATATTCTATGTCAGGTTCTCGGTTTTCATTAATTCGAGTCATAATTTTTTCACGGTCAGCGAGCGAAGAGTCATGTATGAGTTGATAGACAGTTTCCATTCTATTACGATGATCATGTGTATATTGCTGCATCAGTCTTTCTGTTAGTTTTAAATCGACGGGATCTCTCGGATCAAAATGGCCTGCTATGACGTCAAAAGGTCTACATTTTGTTAAACTGTGCACTGA
This sequence comes from Agonopterix arenella, assembly GCA_927399405.1. Lineage (NCBI taxonomy): Eukaryota > Metazoa > Arthropoda > Insecta > Lepidoptera > Depressariidae > Agonopterix > Agonopterix arenella. The sequence continues at coordinate 4,057,075 of OV656704.1, forward strand.
GCTATAAGCAATCAGTGCATAGGGGATTAAATTTTTGGCGGTTTCATTTTTACACCTTAATTTTAATAATCGCAAATGTTCTAATAGTGTACAATGGAAACGCTCTACCATTCCATTTTGATTCGGGGCGTGCGACATTATGGTTTTATGTTGCACACTATGTAAACCTAGGTATTCTTTTACAACTTGATTAACAAATTCTGTTCCTTGGTCTGTAATTAATACTAAAGGAAGTCCATGATGTGTGCTGAATTTTAAAAGGGATTTGACTATGTTGGGAGCAGTACAATCGGGAATATGGTAGGCCTGGGCATATTTGGAAAATGAATCTATGATAGTGAAGTACTTTTCTTGTTCAATTGATAATACATCTGCATGCATTATCTGAAACGGTCGAGAAGGCGGGGGCACGATACTGAACTCTGGACGTACTGGGTTGCGGTCATATTTTCCTAAACTGCACGTGCTACACTGACTGATATATCTAGTAATACTATCTCTCATTTTGGGCCAGAAATAGCTCTGTGATAACGACATAAAAGTTTCATTAATGCCGCGGTGATTTGTTTTGCCTACATGGTACTTTCTTATGATAGATTGTTGCTCTAGTTGTACGGTTACATTTTCTACTTCTCGTTTTACTAAAATTATATTCATAGCAGAGTTACAAAATGTGCGTTGGATAATTGGTACAACACTATACATTTTGTCTATAGGTTGAATTAAAGAGCAGTACGAGTTTTGGGGTCGACATAATTTTTTATTGCTTGTATTACACCTTTTTCTAGGTTACTTTCGAAAATGTCAACAGAGGTTTTTATATAGGTTTCGAAAGGTTTCGTAATAGTCGGTCTAGTTCGGGGTGGGTGCGAAAATATATTAATTTTCAACTGTTTTCTGAACTTGTTCAAGGGATCTTCGCTTATCGGAATCTCTAATATTGGATTTTCAGCGCTTGTGTGGGCGGTCAGAGTAGATGAAGAACTGTGTATAGGATTTTCGGTGTTTGCTGTTAGGGTAGAAGAGGAAGAACTACGGCTTATGATTTCTGATGAATTAACAATCATTGACATTTATTCATTGTTTAATTCGATGCGAGACAGGGCATCTGCATTAGTATTAGATTTTCCTTTTCTATAAATTATGGTAAAATTGTATTCGGCTAATTTTAAACGCCATCTGGTAAGTCGGGAATGGGGTTCTTTTAAGTTCATAAGCCATTGTAAGGGTTTGTGGTCTGTGATAATTTTAAATTTGCGACCAAACAGGTAGGGCCTGAAATACTTCGTGGCCCAGACTATTGCCAGAAGTTCTTTCTCGATTGTCGAATAATTTATCTCACTGTCGTTAAGCGTTCTAGATGCATAAGCTATTGGGCGGTCAGCGCCAACGGAACCTTGAGATAAAGATGCACCTAAAGCGAAGTTTGAGGCATCTGTCGTAAGTATAAAGTCTTTTGTAAAGTCAGGATAGGCTAGGATGGGGTCGTTGGTCAAAAGAGTCTTGCAGTGTTCGAAACATGTGACGTAATCGTGATTAATGTTGATTTTAGCGCCTTTTTTTAGACAGGAAGTTAAAGGTTTTGTAATTTTAGCAAAGTTAGGTATAAATCGACGGTAATATCCTAGAAGTCCGAGAAAACCTTGTATCTGTTTAGTAGTTTTTGGCATCGGATATTTCAAAATTGCTTTAATCTTGTCTAAGTTGGGTTTTACACCGTCCGGGGTGATGGTGTGACCTAAGTATGGAGTTTCATGTTTCAAAAATTCAGATTTGTCCATCTGAGTTTTGAAATTTGTTTCTCGGAGTCTCTGGAATATTTTTCTCAAATTAACAATGTGTTCCTGAAGGGAAGTCGAAAATACTAATATATCATCTAAATATACTACGCAAATGCTGTTTTGAAGGTCTTGTAGTATATTATCCATGACTCTTTGGAATGTAGATGGGGAGTTTTTGAGTCCCATGGGCATGCGAAGGAATTCGTAATGTCCTCGCTCAACATTGAAGCCTGTTTTGTGAATATCCTGACAATCCATTTCCACCTGGTAGAAGCCACTGGCGAGATCCAGGGTACTGAAATATTGACATTTGCCCAGCTTGTCCAGAATGTCGACTATATTTGGGATGGGATATTTGTCATCGACGGTTTTGTCATTTAATTTACGAAAGTCCACTACTAGTCTCCATTTAGTCTTACCCGAAGCGTCAGTCTTTTTTGGAACGACCCAGATTGGAGCACTCCAGGCTGAAGTAGAGGGTCGAATGATCCCTTGCTGTAACATTTTTTGAATTTGAGACTGGACTTCTTCTCTGTGTACATGAGGATAACGATAGGTTTTGCTGTGAACCGGAATTTCATCGGTAGTGTTAATTTTGTGCTTAATTTGATTTGTGAAAGTCAAATGTTCACCTTCTACATAAAATATATCTGAGTACTCGGTGCACAAATTAATTAAATTACATTTTTCCTCCTCGTTCAAATGCTGAGTACGTAAACGTGACACCACGTCTCGTGTTCGGTCGTCATGGCCTTTAAATTGTGCAGTTTGTTCGTTAAACATATTTGCATGAATTGGTTCCGATAATGAAAAAATTATGTCATTATGGGTTGGGTTAAAAACTTCTAAATAGGCAAAATTTTCGTGTGATATTGAGACACTTTCATTGATCATACAATCGCAGATTATTTGCTCGTTAATGTAAATCTCACCTTCACAAATTGTGGTCGGTACTTTAATTAATTTGGGGGAATTCGCAGGAATTATTTCTTCAAATAAATTGTCTTTGCCAGATACGTACATATGGATAGGATTATTAGCCAACTGTGTACTAAATAATCGCTTTCCTAAGTCGATTTTTGCTTGCCATTGCTCTAATAGATCACAACCTATGAGCCCGTCGAAATATTCGTGAAACTTGTAGATAAATAATTTTATCGGGGACTGATCTAGGAACTCGGAAAAACAGGGGATCGTAATTGAATAATGGTTCATAGTGGATGCGTGAATATTAGTTACGATGAAAGGGTCATAGTCAAGAACTGCGTCTGGAAAGTATTTAGCTACGGCCTCGGGGCTTATAAATGACTGGTTAGCGCCAGTGTCTATTAAAAACTTAAGGGGTGGGTTATGTATCTGTATAAAAGGAAGTTGTCGCTTATTTTGAATATTTAACTCTATTCGGGGGCACTGTTCTCCAAAGCAAGGGGAAAATTTGATTCGCCATTCTGAATTACGTCATTATCAGCTGATTGGTAATCCTGTTCATAAAGATACGCTTCCTGAGGCTGATTATCATATTCGAAGTAATTTTCGGAAATATTCGCGTTTTGAAAATAGTTGTAGGGGTCATACATTTCATTCACGTTCATTTCTCGAGGTCTATAATAGCTACTCTGGGGGGGTTACTAAAGTTTCGCTAGTTAGGCCTAGTCGGCGGCAGCGTTCGAGCTACGGGGTGAGTTACGCCACTCATGGGTTGGGGCGCATTATAACTCAGCTGTTGGTGAGGTGTCTGCTGTCTGGGTGGGATTCTGAATCCAGTAGACATATTAGATGAAGGGAGGGCTCTAAAAACCTGCTGAGTGCGTGAAGGACCTCGATAGATAGGCTGCATTTGAGGTACAGGAGACATGTTTCTATAAATCGGTAAAAAGGGCGGGTGCGGCGATGGTGGAAAAGTATTCATGCCAAGAAAGTTATTATTTTGTGGTCTAGTAGGGGTAGGCACAAAATTCACATTCTTAGAGCTACTTGGCTTATTTTTGTTCTGCAAGTAGATCACATTCAATTCGTCCTGAGCGTATTGGAGGGCATCTTCTAATGTAGCAGGTCGCATACACCTAATTCGAGATCCTAAGGGCTCATTTAAGCCTCTAAGATAGGACTGCAGCGCAAGTTTTTTATATAATGTGCGTTTGGCCTCAATAGTAGTACTTACGCTTTCATGTAATTCAACGTATGTCATGGTCATACTTAAAAGATTTAGCACACGCTCATAAAAAACCTGCGGTGTGTCTGTACCTTGGGTTAGCACGGAAAGATCTGTATATAGAGCTGATTCGTCTCTTTGGTCGCTGAAATTATGAATTAAAGCATTTCTGATACCTTGCCAATTGTTTGGAGTGCCATTTGTGGCTAAAGTACGGGCAGCAGCACCGGTGATTTTGTTCAAAATGCCATTCATCAAGGACAAATTAGTTAACTCGTTTCCCGGAGCGAGATTAATGTATGATGTAACTAGTTGATCGCATAAATTTAAAAACCTTATAAGAACGTTCGGATTTCCATCAAATTCAGGCACATTTCGTAGTGCTTTGTGAATCGTATCGAGATCTATATTCTCCATGATAGACTCTAACTTTTCTTCTATGGGATCTAGCCTAAGATTTCTAAAAGCGTCTCTTTGCGCGCTGCGAAGATGACGACGTCTATCTAAACTAAGGGTCCTCTGGGAATCCTCCCTAGTTCGCGATGAAGTAGGGTGAAAAATTGTGTAAGATTACATTAAACAAAAAGGAAAGGAATTAGATAGGAAATAGCGACCAATAGGGTATGAGTACTTACAAAAAAATCTGCATGTCTTCGATTACTGGAGCCTGGTTCTATCGATTTCTTGATAGGGTTCCTCTTTTTCTCCGGATAGCCAGCCGTTCGTAGGTAAATGGTTGTAGATAAGCCGATGACACGACGATCAGTAGCGAATATCGATGTTTGATAGTTAGCACTGACTCTACAACTCCGTGACTGCGCCAATTATGTAGGTGGCTACAGTGGAGATAAATGAATAGGTAGATCGAAAACTTGCAAACTATATATATTTAATAAAAAGGGTTTTACATAATTTTCTTAATTTTAAAGTAAATCACGTCCGAAGTTAGGTACGTGGAATAATGGAATGTAAAAATGCAACACAATCGGAAGCCGTCGGCGGCCAGGCGGTGGATGTCAAAGCGCATCAAGTTACGATGAGTCGGCAGCTCGTGGGGCCGTCGCAGGTGGTTATTATATGTCTTCGATATAGGTATGAACATGCATAACATACTCGTTCAAACAAACAAACAAACACACAAACAAACAGACAGACGAAAAATCCAAAAATTGATGAAATGGAATCAGGGGCACCTAAAAACCATATCGTTACTTTGTTTTTGTTAATATCTTCAATGTGCAGACAAACTTCCTGTTACAGTTTTATAATAGTACGAGCGTTAACCCGCGACTTCGTCCACATAAATTATATACCAGATTTTAAGTCAGATCATAAGCTATCAAACAAAAAAAGTTTCATCAAAATCGGTTCAGCAGTTTTTGCGTTATACTCGTTCAAACAAACAAACAAACAAACAGACAGACAAAAAATCCAAAAATTGGTGAAATGGAATCAGGGACACCTAAAAACCATATCGTAACTTTTTTTTTGTTAATATCTTCAATGTACAGACAAACTTCCTGTTACAGTTTTATAATAGTACTAGCTTTTGCCCGCGACTTCGTCTGCGTGGACATGTAATTTTGTCTTATGTCTCGTCTAAGGTCATGAAGGTCATGGTCCGAACCAAGTCTAGGAATCCTGGCATGTAACATTAGAATGGCGATTAAGGAATGGGCTAATAAAAATCACAGGCTAGAATGCTCTGGCCTCTCGGGTCTGCAACACTGCAGGAAATTCATCAGCAATCTTCTTATTATCATGTGGGCAAAGCCCTGGTGTCAGAGTATAACAGCAACATAACACCACGAATCCCACAGTTCATACTGAACAACAGCAGGAGCAAAGCTCGTGCCATCGTTGGAGCCCTCACCGGGCACTACGCAACAGGCACGATAAAGCTCACTCTAGATCCCGGTTGCCGAGCGTGTGGAGAGGAGGAGGAAACCATGGAACATTTGTACTGTGTGACTGCGATGTCTTGGTGGGTAAACGTATGTGATTCCTGAGAGATGGTTATTCATTACATGTTTCTTACCCTGAACGCTATTGCCTCCCTCATTTTCCAAGTTTTTCAAGGATGAAGAAAATAATATGTAGGGGTCAATACAAAAGATACCATTGGGTCGAAGTGTTGCTGGCTTGCCATTTCCCATAATAAGATAAGAAAGTCATGAACTTAAGCTAAATCAAAATCAGAAAGTACCCCAAGTAATTCTGTAGGTATCAGATTTAAAAGTCATTCACTGGATCCATCACTTTAATTTTTCTACTGTTCGTCGTTTATTAGTTTTTCATTTATGTCGAGCAGCATAATAATCATCTTACGACCCACTGCGGGTCACAGACCTCCACTCACGTATAAACGTTAGAGGATACTCTACCACGCGGGCTAGTGTAAAATGGTGAAGGCAAGAGCTAAAATAATAATATTCTAGCAAGCTAATCGTCAATTTGCTAAAAAAGATTTTCAATTATGTAAGTAGCTACATTACCGACCTGTGGTGTTATAGTATAAGAAGGACCTTTTAGATACGTAGGTACCTTTTTATACGTTGTGGTAGAATGATGTTCTATAGTTAAGTTGCACAAACCCTCAAAAAATCATAATTGAGACCAAAAATCAAACAAAACAAAAATTTGGCAAGACTTACTGCAACAAAATTCATCCTTTCTGTAAAATAAGGTTATCATTCCGTAGCATTGGCTCAGATTGGACTCAAACAATCAATATACTTACAACGATGTATTACAACGATAATATAAGGTCTAACAAAATTAGCTGAAACTATTTTAAGGGTATGCTCAGACCATAAAACTGAACAACTTTCTCTATGGGACTAATACGGAAATCGCGGAAAAAAAATTGATGTCCAATACAAAACTGCAAACACAAATGTATGGGACAGAAGATTTTTTTTCGAGATTTCGATATTGGTCCCGTAGAGAAAGTTGTTCAGTTTAATGGTATGAGCATACCCTTAAAACAGTTTCACCTAATTTTTTTAGACCTTATATAATCAACTAAATTTGTAAGCTCCTGCTATAGCTAAGTTTTTGAATTAATAATTGTAGCATACTTGCTTTAAAAAAACTCCCAACGCCATCTATTAAGATGAAAACAATACTACGATTAAATTACTACGATAAAATTTTTGAAAACTTGATTTTTGATAGTTGACGACCCGGATGGTGTAATGGTTACCTCGCTCAAAAGGGTCCTGGGTTCGAAACCCGGTTCGGTCATGGATGTTATAAATGTTTGTGCCGTTGTTGTATGGTTTCTATAATAAAAAGCCTATAGTGCTTGCTTGGAATCATAACAATGTTCCTGTAAGCGTTATTTATTTATTTATTTATTTAATTATTTTTCGAATTCAGCCGGTAAGTAACTATACAATCAAATCTGTAAGACCGAATATCTGAGATGTCTTGAGCGTGAATTAAGTATGGTACTTGCTTCAAAAAAACACCCAACGCCATCTATTAAGATGAAAACAATACTACGATAAAATTATGAACACTAACTTTAGAAAAGGTTAAAAGAAAGAGGATTTTTAGTATTTGCCGACCCGGTTGGTGTAATGGTTACCACGCCGGACTGCCAAACCAGAGTCCTGGGTTCGAGTCCCGGTTCGGTCTTGGATGTTATATGTTTATGCCGTTGTTGTATGGTTTCCACAATAAAAAGCCTTTATTGCTTGTTTGGGATAATTAAAATAATGTTTGTGCCTGTGAGCGTTATTTATTTATTTGTTTAATTATTTTTCTCGCGTTCTCCGCTGGAGAATACGCGTGCCCGGTGTGGGGCCGATCTGCCCACGCCAAGCTGGTGGATACCGGCACTAAACGAAACGTGTCGGATTATAACTGGTTGCTTGAAACCGACTCCGGTACAGTTGCTTTACCCACTGGCTGGCATAGCGCCCCCAGATGTAAGTAGGGGTGTGGCAGGTTCCTCAGAGAGAGCCCAAATGGTGGACGACACACGAAATCCCATGCATGGCTTTATTCCTGCGCCGCAAAGGCTGCCAAGCCGACGCAGCTTTATGAAGTGTGTCGACCCCCTGAATACTGGCCCAGCGCAAGCAAGGTGTACTCTATGGCGACAAAAAGTGTCCCTCCCAACTCCATTTGTGTCGCCGTCTGAGAGCCGTTTGTGTCCCGCCTAGACATGACTTGCCTTGGGTGACCTGGAAGTCTTTAAACCGACTTCGAACCCAGGTCGGTCGCAGTAAGGACAACATGGTCAGGTGGGGATACTCGGATGCGCAAAATGTGACTTGCTTGTGTGGAACTCCACAAACGATGGCCCATCTCACATCGTGCCCTGCGTGCCCTTACATCTGCACGCAGGAGGAGCTCATGACCGCTAGCGACGGTGCAGTATCGGTTGCCCGATTCTGGCAAGCTACTATTTAGCGACTTCAGAATTTGAAGTCGACACGATAACGTTTATGCGTGATTGCGCCACAAACATACAACATTACAACCTTACAAACATCGTCACAAACGTTCACGTTTATAATATTAGTGAGATTATTAGTTCTTCTTTGTGATGACATTTTTCATTACTGAAAACAATCAAGTGTACTGGCAGATACAAAATTATTTTTTAAGTATTTTTATCACTGAACGGAACGCGTCGGGGTGCATTATATATATTATATTACTTTATTTTTTATTTATTTAACTTAATATGCGGACACTTTTTTAAGAGGATGATCAGACCATCAAACAGCTATTTCTATGGGACTAACATCGAAATCGCGAAAAAAAATCTTCTGCCCCATACATTTTTGTAGAGTAGGATTGCAGTTTTGTATGGAACAGTTGATTTTTTTTCGTGATTTCGACTTTGGTCCCATACAGAAAGTTGTTCAGTATGATGGTCTGATCATCCCCTTAAAAAACTGTCTGCATATAAGAAGGACCATATACATCTTGCAATTCGGTCAGATGCGCGTGAAATCGGTGCCGGCCGCATTTTACTGCAACGTCACCGTTTGACGTTTGACAGCAGGGGTCTACCCGGACGAATACTATATACAATTTTCTCTGTTCTTGAACATTCGAACGTCGCAATTGCATGAAAGTTATCGTTCCAATGTCAACTCTATTACAATGAAGTTCGGACCGGAACCGAAACGGTCGCGTTATATCGAAAATCTAAAGTCCGGGTACATGGCCTGGTCAGCACTCGCTGTCAATTTGCGTGCATTTGAAACAACGGCAACACGTATGCGCCTGGATTCCAGCGAATAATTTCGTCCGGAAGAACGCAGTCGGCTATTGCCGAATGTTACATTAATTTATGTAAAGCTCATATCAAGCGACAGTCCGTAGGGCTGTGGCAGGTTCCTCAGAGAGAGCCCAAATGGTGGACGACATACGACACGGACGGACCGCAGCACGGACTACAAACTTTGAGTCAAGATAACTTTAGAACTAAACATTTAAAAGGAAATCACAGATATTGGCTTCTAGATTGTTTTAAAACCATTAATTTTTTACTTTAATTACTAAATGTTCAAACTAAGCTTCGTTTTGTATGGAGCCCGTAGAAAAATAAATTATCCTCTTAATCGAATCGGGCGCAAAATGCACGGCGGCACATCGCATAGGCGGCATAAAAAACCGATCCTTATTAATTTGTTAGAGTTCGTTCGTTTGTATTTTAGTAATAATTTACGGTATTTCAAAATAGTTTCTTACCTGTCTTATAATTGCTTTAAAATATTAACTATTATCCAGTCTTCCTTAAAATGTGTATTACATCACACTGTGTGATTACACCGTAAATAAAAACATTCCGAATTGAAAATCGAGTTTTAGACATCTTTCGGCTGCTGATTTGAAATCATGATTATATTCTCTTTGTTTGAAATTGGCGTGCAGTTTTTTTTTAAATAATTACTCCTGCTTTGGTTGCACTGTAATTCTACAAAATGTCAAGAAATTTGTAGTTCGAATCTTTTTTTCTTGTGGCCAGTACTAAGGTTTTTTTTGTTATGCAAAGGTTTTCTCCATGGAGTTTGAAAGATTTTATCGCCAAAAAGAAGAACAATGTTACACTAACAACCGGTGCAGTCATCAGCACTGGACAATGATAAAATTTATAATTATTGGTATTTATTTTGTAATTTGTTGTTATTTTCGCTATTTATAAATCAAACAGTCTTCAGAATCAGCTTACTTTATTACAAGTCTTTTAATTTTAATTAGTGTTACTTACTTGAAATTGAAATGGCACCGTACATTGGTTGCACTTGCGGTTATATGTTTATATCTCCGGCTCCCGTCAATGTAGCGAGATAAATTATATACCAGATTTTAAGTCAGATCATAAGCAATCAAACAAAAAAAGTTTCATCAAAATCGGTTCAGTAGTTTTTGCGTGATACTCGTTCAAACAAACAAACAAACAAACAAATAAACAAACAAACAAACACACAAACAAACAGACAGACAAAAAATCCAAAAATTGGTGAAATGGAATCAGGGACACCTAAAAACCATATCGTAACTTTTTTTTTGTTAATATCTTCAATGTACAGACAAACTTCCCGCTACAGTTTTATAATAGTTTAGATAGATAGATAGATAACAAAAAAAACTGGAATAGGTCACTTTGTTGTCGGACCTGGGTATGTTTTGTATGGGCCGTGCGTGACAATTCTTCCATAATTAAAAAAAAACGGTTTTTGTTAAAATAGGTAGTCTAGTCACATTCCTGAGCAATCAACTTTGTTAATATAAAAAAATGTAGGATTTATGCCTGCTACCTCCTAATCAGTGACGAAACAAATGAACGTTTTATGAAAGATTTCCCAACGATGTTATGATGAAGGACTTTTCAATACAACATTATGTCATGTGGCTAATTTAATTTCCTAGGCTACCAACATTATGTTGAAGGCAACTCTTTCATTAAACGATCCCTACCACCCCATGCTCAAAGCTCCTAATCAAATCACATATCTACCGGACAAGATGTGTGCATGCAATTTTAAACCCTAGGTGGTAAAAATTTTCTGACCACGACTGTACAAGTCTGAATAAAGAGGAAGAAATAGGAATGGCAAAGGCATTGAAAGATATTAATTATTATAACTCTGTTTTTATTGAAGTGCTCAGGATGATTACTATTATTACTAAGGCCCATATTGCAGAACAAGACTTGGGCAGTGCGAGTGAATAGGCATCTTCTGGGTAAGCTCTTTACATCCTTGACCCCATCTTTGTCCTGAGGACTGGATTGAGGTGAAGAGCAAACCCATTTGAAATAAAAAAAAAATTGCTTAGTAGAGATTATAATATATGTACATCAAATGCCTACAAGGTTGTCAAGATACCGAGACTTAAATCTCTTTCTCATACAGGCCCTTATGTCTTAACTACCTATTCTCGCTTGCTCGCAACTAAAAAATTCACCCAAGTTATGAAAATGTTTGAAATTGTAGTTTTGCTTACATTGAAAAACTTGCTTGGTTCAAAGTTGCATTTAATGTGTATACCTCTTGCATAGATTGGCAAAAAAAATTATTATTTACACTAAAAACATATAACTGCTCTTGTGGCTTTGGTTACAGCAACCATAATCAGCTATCCTTTGTTGTTTTTGAAGGTTGTAGTTTTACTTCAGGATTTATTTTTGGAATGTTCCTTACGCTGCTGTTTTTCTCACAGAGATGATGCCGATCAAGAACTGACGGACTTTGGTCTCATAATTTATTTTCTGCAATGGAAACAAAGAAATGAAATTTTAGAACAACACGATATAGGTTAGTTTTACTCGTACCTATAGATTGTGTTGCTTGCTGGATTGGCAAGATTGGATGACTATTGGTATAATTTATTTACAACGCCTACACAAAAAGGCTTAAATATATGTCCTGTCTGCAGAATATAACACGAGTTCTTGTCCAGTACCTATCTATCACTCGCATCGTTGTAATTGTAAACACGCGAAGCGGATTTCCGTCGTTTGGTATGTATCCAAAGAAACTTTCTCCCGTTTGTAGGTCCACTATTTAGTTTGTATGTGTTTTGAGGCATTTCGGCAAAATGTTCGTAAGCATTTATATTAGTAACTTTATGGTATTGTATGCAAATTGAATGTGGTAAATAGGAGTGCGTTTACGCCATTTGTTTTATTTACCTACTCCAATTTAGGTTTTTTTGGCTGCACCGTTGTTTGCGGTGATTCTACCAATCTCTGCGTTGAAATGAAAGATTCACGGCTTTAAGTTATAAAAACATCGTCTCGTTGAGTATCTATTTACTCTTTTATACCACAAACTAATTAAAAGATATACAACAAAATCAAAATGAAAGAAAAACAAATATTGACACCATTTGACAGATCACAGATAGTCTACAGCGTCTACAGACAACAAATCGTTTTTTGCAAAACAACTTATTCGCGAAGAGGTTCTTCGTATTTTAATTATAGGTACATATTTCTTGTATTCAAAATGCAAATTATACAAAATTGCGTCACTGTTTTATCAACTAGGAGTACCATGCCAACTGCATTTCAGTCAAAAACGGTATTTGAACGGACCGCTTTATATACTACCGGTATGCCCTTAAAAAAAAAAAGACGCCATCTTGGACACCAATTACAGGGGTGGACATTGTTTGGTTGAACAATCCAGTGACATGCATTATTAGCTCGATCCTGTAATGTCCAGGCCGTAATTGCCGACCACATAGTGTCCACACCAGTAATTGGAACCAATTTTGAACCTTTGATCACGGAATACGGGCTGGGCATTACGTTGCTGAATATTGTTGGCTCGGACTGTTAATGTCCAGCCCGTATTTGCCAGCCCAATAATACGCAGCAAAGCAATCCAAACCTTGGTCACGAATTAATGGGTCGGACATTACGTGGTTGGCAATTATCCGGGTGGCATTTGATGGGCTGGCCATTACGGGCGCCGGTCGAAGTTTGTTGTTTACGTTTATTATGAATTATCTGTAAAAATATTTATTTTCTATACTTAGTTTATGTTTAGTAGGTAGTGCAGTGGGTTGAGATAATACCTAATGATGAGATATCATTATCATATCCCGTTATGGAAAGGAACTAACGAAATCAATGAATGTGATGAGAATGCACTGGAGTTTTTGTCTACTCATTGCTGATTACTTATAGCAGTATCATGGAATAGAAAGAACATCTAGGTATTTATCATCAATAAATCAGTTTACAAACATTATTCCCTTATGATGCTGCTACAAGTCAGCAGTTATTTCGTAACTACTTGTTTGTTTTGTACCTACCTAAAATATGTAATTAATTTTCTTTACAGATACAGGATAGATAGCTAATACACTCAGTCAAGATGCACCTACCTATACCTATAGGTATACAATTATAGATTGAGAAGGACGAGGCAAATAATAAAAAAAAAGTTTTTATATAGCTTGCGGTGTGCATGAGGAAATTAAAAGTGCAGACCTTCATTTTGTTGCGAGATAAAATATTTATAAATATAACGTCAGCGAGCTGTCTGGACTGTGCCGCACCGTTGGCAGAAGGCCCGATGGCCTAACCCTTATCCCCTGGCAGAAGGGCTGGTGCCTATGGGAGGCACCTGCACGAGCACCTTCGCACCAACATACCTTCCCAGTACCACGCAGGTAGCCGGGTCAGCTGCCGAACATGCGGCACTCCAGATTCTCTTTGACTTGGAAGTGGACCACATATTTGTCCCATTCGCCGTGGAGACAGTCGGCCCCTCCTGGTGTGTAGAGGCAAAGGGCCTTGTCAAAGAATTGAGCCGTCGGCTCCGGGACAGGGGCTGCGACCCCCGCTCCGGTTCGTTTCTGGTTCAACGCACAGCATTGGCAATACAACGAGGCAACGGCGCCAGTATTTTAGATCCTTTAGACCAGTTAACAATTCTTTCAGTTACAAATTCATTCATTCATTCAAATCTATCATTTATTAGTTATACGTTTTACTTGTCTATTATACAGCTGATTTTTATTTCGTGATTTCGACGTTGGCTCCATAGTGAAAGTTGTTCAGTTTGATAAGTAGAATACATGCTGTAGTTATCCGTAGTAATATAAAATTTACCCTGTATTAGTTTACATCTAATTTATATAATATTATTTAGTTTATTTATAATTGTGTATCCCTCCAGTCCTGGATTTGTCAATAGGCCGTATAGGCCGCGGCCTAGGGGCGGCAGCGTGCTAGGGGCGGCAGATTTTAGAGGACGCTCACTCGATTTCAGAGGATAAAAGTCAAACAAGTTCATCTGTTTTCTCATGGCTTTTTATACTAATACGTTAAATCCCCCTATAGAAACTCATCAATCCTAGGTACCTACTGTTATTGTACTTATTTTATCCATATTACTGCGTGAGTTATAGATGAGGGCGGCGAGCGGCTGTGGCTCAACGTAACCACACTCGCTTTAGCCCAGTCATTTCCGGTACTATTTAGAGACAAAAAGACTATCAGAAAACATATTTAAAAAAAAATCACTACGCAACATAGAAATCAAAATTGTGAATCCCAAAAGGCTTTTAAATTAATAATATTAATACCAATGCACTCATTTGAATTAGATTTAACAATATAAATGATTTTTGAGCAATAAAATAGGCATTGAAATTTAAAAAACGAGGTTTTTATTAGAAAATACAAATGTATTTTTAAAAACCTTCTAAGTAGACAAAAATATTTACACCGTGTTTGAATTATGTATAATGGTAATGCTTTAAAAATGTGTAAAAAAAATTACCATTACGTTTTTTATAACGAGATAATACCTAAATTTTAAATTTGGAACTGTTGCTGACGGGATTCTTTTTTAATTTTGGTACATTTCTAAGCTCAATTTTGCTCTAAAATACTATACCGAAAAAAATATCAATTACTAAAATTAGTCCCGGCTCAAACCGTAAAATGACTGGGCTACTTCCCGCCCGCACTCACCGAGCCGCCTGCGCCCGTAAAGTCACTACTCAGTCTGTCAATGTTTTTAAGGAATCAATTCCTGTCTAATGTTTAACTTGGATATAGCTCTCCGCATCACACTATTTCCTCTGCCGCTACAAATTGTTCTAGGGAAACGAGTTTTTCCTGTTAAAAACGCGTGAAAAATTATCAAAGGTCTTCATTGTCTCAAGAAAAAATGAATTCTTCTCTACAAAGAAGCAGAGATAAGATAATGAACACCATAAACTATGATGATATTATAGATGATTTTGCTATTAAAAAGTCCCGTAAAAATTTGTAATTCTTGTTTCTTTTTTACGCTCTTTCTTAATGACTTATAAATTCGTTTATTTAACTTTAGTGCCTTCCTTACTATAAATGGAAAATTATTATTTTAGAAAGGTACATGGGAGGCGGTGGAAATAAACTCGCCTATACTCATAAAAAATATAAATCCGGCACTGCATCCCTCTTCTTTAAGTAAATAAATATTTTTACCGATATACGTTACTTAGATGTTACCTGAAACTGTTTTATTTTATATCCCCGATCATTTCATCTTTATAATAATTATCTGCAATGTTCAGACTCTTTGCGTAGGGAATTCGAAAGTTCCTTAACTGGTCCCAAAAAAAAATCGTCCAGTTAGGACTTGGGACGAGTTGACGAAACTTTTTTTTTATGTCGAGATAGTAGTTGAGTGGTGCAGTTAGATGTAAGAATTGAGAAACTTAAAACGAGATTACCAGTGAATAGACCACAGGCCTCTTTTTGTTTTCTACTGCTAAGACTCAATACTAAAATTAAGTATGTTATTAAGATTAGAACTTATGTCTCAGCAAATATCACGTTGGGGGCGAAAAATTAGCCCAGTCATGTTACTGTTTAACACGTTCCGGGACAGTGACCGCCTATAGCCGTGATAACAATAAAAGTTCTATTGTGTCTCGTTCACTGTCCCGGAACGTGTTAAGCCGGTACTATTTAATAATGATATTTTTTTCGGTATAATATTGAAGAACCAATTTGAGCGGATATAGATATATGTGATTAATATTTAAATAAATAAATAACGCTCACAGGCACATACATTGTAGTGATCCCAAGCAAGCACTAATAGGCTGTTTATTATGGAAACCATACAACAATGGCACAAATATATAAACATCCATGACCGAACCGGGATTTGACGAAGTCTGCGTTGCGGATTCGATTATTTTTGGTATATTGTGCTTTTAATTTGAATAAATATTTAAATTACTTACTTAGAAAATATAATACGCTGACGACCAGGTTATACTTGCGCCGTCGGTGACAGAATTACAAGACATGTTGAATTTGATGAATGAGTCGTTGAAGAAGAAAGAAATGAAAGTCAATGTATGCAAGACGAAAGTAATGGTTTTCGAACGCGAAGACGACGAGGTTACAGAATGTAACATTGTTATGGAAGGAGACAGAGTGGAACAGGTGAATGAATTTGTGTATTTGGGAAGTTTGTTTAAAAGAGATGGAAAGTGTGGGGATGTAGAGCGAAGAGTGACTGCGGGAAATAAGGTAAATGGGGCCCTGCACGCCGTGGTGAGTAGCCGGTCTGTGTCAAAAAGGGCACGTTTGGCTATTCACAACGGTGTGTTGGTGCCTACCCTGATGTATGAGAGTGAATGTTGGGTATGGAATAAAAGGAATGAAAATCGAGTGAATGCAGTTGAAATGCGCTCCTTACGAAGTATGTGTGGTATTATTTTGGTTGATCGAATCAAGAACAGTGTGATAAGGGATTGGTGTAAGTTAAAGGATGATATTGTAACAAGGATTGATCATTTTTCTTTTTAGACAATCAGGTGATTCAGCCTGCAATGTCCTACCAACTGGGGAAAAGCGCACAAAGTGACATTTCACTAGGTGTCCCCCGTGGGAATCGAACCCACAACCTCCGTGTCGAGAGCCAATACTCTTAACCATTAGACCAAGGAGGCAGTTTAGCTATAGCTACTAATTATTGACATTCAAAATAAACTTTTTATTCATCAAATGACTCAACACTTGACTCAAATTTAAAATAATCAATCAAATAATTCAAATTTAAAATTTGGGTCATAGATCGAGCGACTCGTACCTAATACACTACTATTTTTTAATCACTTCCAAGGGTGCATAGATAATGAAACTAGATGAGGCAAGGAATGGTTACCAACAATATTTGTTTTAGAATTGGTTATCTCGTCCCATTAGGTAAGAATTGTTTTGGGACGAGTTGACGAATAATAATAATAAAAAAAAGTCAAAATGTAAGGCTGGATACTGAAAATAAACAAATTTTCCTAAGAAACGTGGGTCAAAAAACGAGAAAAATGTTTGGGCATTCCATAAAAAACTGCGGATCAGCCGATCGATTTTCTATGAGAAGTTAAAAAAATATCTTTTTTTTCAACCCTCGTTCCTTAGGAAAAGTTGTTTAGTTTTATGATCTGAATACATCCTTACAATTTTTATAGTAAGTTGAGGTAGAGGACACATATTTATGTGTTAGGAAAATGACAAAGCCAAAGATTTCGTCTTATCCTTAGGAATATTATAAACTACTCATCTATTAAGTTTCACAAGACAGATTCTAGTAGGATAAGAAAATATGACTTATAGCATTTAGTTTATACTGTAAAATTAAAATGTTTTGAGTCGTTTTAAAAAAAAATAGGTAAACATTTTCATATACAGCGTGTAATTGATATCATTAGCATCCTTTTAAACTAAGAGTCTACCTATCTAACTGAACAACAAACCGATCGAAGCAATAAAAAATCAGCTGTTGCATACTTTTGCGTCGAGTAGGCATTGCAGTTTAGTATGGAACAGCAGATTTTTTTGCTCCGATCGGTTTGCTCCCGTAGTAAAAGTTGTTCACTTTGATGGGTAGACTCTTAGCTTAAAAGGATGCTAATGATATCAATTTCACCCTGTAGGTATAATGTAGCTTACATAATTCAGAAGGTTTCACAAAAGATTACTCAAAGTATTCTGGTTCCGAGGTAAAACCCTAATTCGACTCCACTAAATTCTTAAAGGTAGGTAGGTAACATAAAATAACATCGATCCGGACCGGTTATCCAAACCGTCATACGAGTAGAATTCAAATTATAAAGTATTTTTCTGAAGGCGGCTTGCACCAACAACGGAAAAAACGCATTTAGCTTAATCATGTTTAAATATGATGCTGTCACTGTCATTCGTATGAGCAGTGTGAGAGACAGCAAATACGTTTAAGCGTAAACACGTTTTTGTGCAGGTGGCCAACTTGACAGCTACTACGTGACAAATTTTATGAATGAATACCGCTCAGCATAGTGTGAGTGATAGAAACGATGTTTTTTGAAATGCAGAACATACGCGTATGAACAATAAAATGACTTTAAATTGTATCTAGATCACTAAAACATAAACACAAAGCGTAATTCAAAATTTGGATTCTAAATCATCACAATTACGAGATATTAAACAAAATGTGTCAAAATCATGAATATTTCCTCCCTAGCGCCATCTAGTTGGCTGTGGCTAGTTTTTTTTCCTCTGCAACCACCTTAACATGAATGTAATAATTTCAGCTATGGACCTATCCAAACATGAGGGTTCTGCGGCTGTCGCTTTCATATAATCGTATGTAATGCTATTGTAGAACTATCTGAAAATTCAAAAACGATTCAGAAATGCTGTAAGTCGGCCGTTATACTGATTTGATGTGTTACTTGGGTTGTCATATTTTTGTAAATCTCTTTGGTTTATTAAAGTTTATTTTTAATTTGGATTGTCCATGGAGTTTCCGTATTTGTTCTTTTAATTTAGAGACATTGCTGTCAAAATTATCACAAAATACTGACAAAACAACATTTTATCAACAATGAGGGTCACAATAACGGTAGTTTTTTCTAATTAGTTTGTGGTCACAATATAACCACCTACCACTGTATACCTCCGCTATACGGTCGACCAGTACCCATTTCTCCTGTAAACCAAGGTATACGGCATCATCTTATAATATGTGTAATTTTTATACGACCTTAGTTTTGGTTTTAATGGCAATTGGGGTTGTGGCCGTTTACTTCTACTTTGATGAGCCACTACCAAATAATGATACATGGCCACCGGATTTCTACTGACCTTGATCAACGAATTAACTTAATATAACGTATAAAGCACCAGTACTCGCCTCTAGTGTTCTCCAAGTTCCACACTCCACATTACTTCACTTCCTACAATCTTCACATCATGACTACATCTGACAAACTATCCTCTGACATGTCGGAGTTGATGAGTGTCTTCAAGTCCCGCATGGATGCATATGAAGAGCGGCTCAAGACTGTCGTCGAACCTCCATCCTCATCACCCCCGGTTGTTGCTGCATTGGCATTGGCAGTTTGCTGATTTTAAATCCTTTGTATCGGATTCACTCTGCACCTTAAAAGTCCAAGTGGATGTCCTTTCACTAGGCCTCGACCGTCAGGAAACATTCCTTCGACGCAAAGTTCTTCTTCAGCACGGTGTTCCGGAAGGCAAGGACGAGAAGCTCCTTGATGTGGTGTGTAAAGTCTTCACCAACCGAATGGGGCTATCAGAAGTCACCTCTAGCGACCTCGAAGTGAGCCATCGTCTCGGCTCTAACCCATCCAAGCCAAGGCCCATACTTGTAAGGTTCCGTGACGTGCAACAGGGTCTCATGGTGTGGGATAGTAAAACAGCCCTAAAAGGGTCCGGTCTCACGCTATCTGAGTTCCTTACAAGGCCCAGACACCGTGTCTTTATGGAGGCCAGACAACACTTCGGAGTCAACCGGTGCTGGTCTTCAGATGGAAGGATCAATGTTGTTCTGCCGGACCAGAGAGACCAGAGAGAATGAAGTCAAGGTTCCTGTGGTACCGGGGCCGAAGCCCGTGAGGTCCACCAGAAGGAAACAGTAGTTCGTATGATAACTTTTGTATTATTTCCACCGCTGTCGTAAGTTAGTGTCATAACTATTTATTAGCTTAGTTATTCAAAAAAAATTTCATGTTTTCAGCGTAGTGTAGGGTAGACTTGTTCAATTTGCTTTTGTTTATTGTTTGTAGGTTTTATTAAACTAAAATCTTTTAACTGTCTTGCTTATGTCAATGTCACTTGTTTTCGTTCAGAAATGTATTATAAATTGTCATCCGCTGTGCAACTATTTAAAGTCGATCTCGATGCGAACTCACAATTTTCTTGAAATTTATTTTAATCTGACAGCAAAACTTTTATATAATTTTATAGTTGTAACTGTATGCGAACTCTGCAAGTTTACTGTTGTATCTTTGTTGCTGGTGTTTAAATGCATAATCGTTTTTATTACCAAGTATTGACCAAATATTGTATTATTTTAGTGCATTGCTATGTTTGTCAATGTTATTTCTGCCATCTTTTACGTTTGGCGAGTACTGTGGCTTGTTTTTGCTACAGTTTTAGTTTAAATTGCATATTTATTCGTATTTCTTATTTTTATTCTTATTATTTATTTTATTTTTCTTATCGTTTCTATTTATTGAATGTGTGACGTGGACTTAAATGATAGTTTTTTTTCCTGCTCGTCTTCGTCAGATGCTTTTTTAAGTGCGGATGATGATGATTCCATTCCGGACACTTTACACGACCAGATCTCTTCTATTTTCTCAAAATTTCCTAATAACCTCAACATTGTCCACATCAACCCCAGAGTATTCCCGGTCACTATTCCGATTTGCTGGCTTCCTTTGATTCGTCAGTAGTCGATGCTATCTTGGTGTCTGAGTCTTTTCTCAAACCTTCGCTTCTCTCGACTCAGTACGCTCTCCCGGGCTTTATACTAATTAGGAATGACCGCACTGGTGTGGGCTGTGGTGGTGTTGCTATTTACCTACGGGCTGCTAAACCATTTAAGATTGTTAGTGTATATCCATCTCTCTATTCCAAATCTGCAGAACACCTTTTCCTTGAAAATTCCCTCCATCATACCAAAATTTTCCTTGCTATCTTTTATAGCCCATCCTCCACTATCGACTACTTCTCCTCTCTTGAAAATCTTCTTCACAGCTTCTGTCCCACCTATGGTCATTTTCTTCTCTTGGGCGACTTCAACACTTGCTTAGTGAAGAATGATCATCGCACTAAAAAAATTAGTTTCTCTGCTATCCTCACTCAATCTCCACGTCCTTCCCCTTTCCACTACTCACCACGTTCCTAATACCACGCCATCTCTCCTAGATATAATGATTGTTTCCTCCCTGGACAAAGTTTCAACGCATGGTCAGTTGGCCGCATGCTTCTCTTATCACGACCTCATTTATCTATCATACAAAGTACGCCGATTAAGCCACAATTTCGACTTCTCCGTAGCTATAAAAATATCAACATAGAAGACTTGCGCAGAGATGCTGCTCGCACTGATTGGGGTTCTGTTTTCTATGCGGACACAATGGACGGCAAAGTTTCGGAGCTAAACTCATTACTACTCGGCCTATATGACCGGTATGCGCCCATCGAAAAGGTTAGAGTCAAGCACGCACCTGCACCTTGGCTCTCTCAGGAGATAAGAGATAGCATGGCTATACGTGACAGGGCCAAGAGAAAACTTCGCAGGCACCCCTCTGACTCTAACCTTTTTCGCTTCAAGTATTGGCGCAACCGGTGTAATCGTATGTGTAGAGATGCCAGAAGGCACCACATACACTATTCAGTTGAAAACTCCGACCCTGCGTTTGTGTGGAAGTTTCTGAAGTCCCTAGGCATAGGCAAATCTTCTGTTTCTGATCCTGTTTCTATTGACCTCTCTTCACTCAATAAACACTTCTCTCTCCCTCCTGTCTGTATTAATTCTCCGTCTAAATCGAATACTCTTCGCGGACTTTCACAACTTCCTCTGCCTAATTGTTCACCTTTTAGCTTTTCTGCGGCAACTGAGCATGACGTGAAAAAGTTTATCCTCTCCATCTCCTCTTCTGCAGAAGGTAACGACACAGTGTGCTCACGCATGATCACCCTTATTCTACCCGAACTACTTCCCATCCTAACCCACGTCTTCAACTTCTCCTTGACTACAGGTTCCTTCCCTTCTGTATGGAAACAAGCACTGGTGCCTCCTTTGCCTAAAATTTCCAACCCTACCTTGTTTTCACACTTTCGTCCTATCTCTACTCTTCCTTTCCTCTCCAAAGTGCTTGAGCTCATTGTCCACAGGCAATTAGCATCATTCCTTTGCTCCAACCACTTACTAAATCCGCTACAATCCGGCTTCCGTCCTGGACACAGCACCGCTTCGGCTCTCCTTAAAGTCTCTGATGACATTCGGCTGGCGATGGAAAATAAAATGCTTTCAATACTTATCCTTCTCGATTTCAGCAGTGCATTTAACTCTGTTGACTTTGATGTACTCCTTGGTATCCTTCAATCTCTTAATATTTCTCAGCCAGCAAATGCTTGGTTCAATTCATATCTTCGGGGACGTTCGCAGTGTGTCCGCTCCGAAGGGGTCTCCTCTGACTGGTGTGATCTTACTGCAGGCGTTCCTCAGGGTGGCGTCCTATCTTCTCTTCGTTTCTCCATTTTCATTAATACTATCACCACCGTCATTTCTTCTAATTATCATCTTTACGCCGATGATCTCCAACTATATCGTCACTTCAAGGCTGATGACATCTCAGATACCATCGATGAGATAAACAAGGACTTAGAGCGTATTAGAACCTGGGCTGATTCGTTTGGTCTGATGGTCAACCCCGCCAAGTCACAGTATATGTTTATTGGAAGCAGATACATGTCCAACTGTCTCCGTGAGTATGTCATTCCTCCTGTTCTTTACAATGGTGTCATCATTCCCTTTAGTACTACTGCAAAAAATCTTGGGGTCATTTCCGATTCCCACTTATCTTGGTCGGCTCACATAAACAAGGTTAGTCAAAAGGTGCATTACTCATTTCATTCCCTCAAACATCTTCAAAATTTCCTTCCCCTTAAAACTAAAATCTCCTTAGCCCAATCCCTCATCCTTCCCATCATCGACTATGCTGATGGGTGCTATTTGGATACCACTGAAGAACTCATAAACAAATTGGAGAGGCTCCAAAATTTGTGTATTCGGTTCATTTTTGGTTTGCGTAAGTACGATCACGTATCCGAATACAGGAAGCAGTTAAAATGGCTTCCTATTCGCGATTGCAGGAACTCGCATATCGTTTCTCTCCTGTACAACACCCTCCACAATCCTTCTGCTCCTAGTTACCTTCGTGAACGCTTCTCCTTCTCCCGTCCTTCTGACAAACCCTGTAGATCCCATGTCCGTACCCTCCTTAATATCCCATCCCACTCTACTGACTTCTATTCCTATTCCTTCACTATCCATGCAGTCCGGCTGTGGTACTCTCTCCCATTTAATATAAGAGACTGTCAAACAATTGCTTCATTAAAAAAAACAAGTCAAAGATCACTATCTCTCTCTTCAATAAACTAGTATATATATTTATTTATCATACCGTATAATTTTGTATGTATGTATGTTAGTATACATATACTTTCAGGAAATTCATCAGCAATCTTCTTATTATCATGTGGGCAAAGCCCTGGTGTCAGAGTATAACAGCAATATAACACCACGAATCCCACAGTTCATACTGAACAACAGCAGGAGCAAAGCTCGTGCCATCGTCGGAGCCCTCACCGGGCACTACGCAACAGGCACGATAAAGCTCACTCTAGATCCCGGTTGCCGAGCGTGTGGAGAGGAGGAGGAAACCATGGAACATTTGTACTGTGTGACTGCGATGTGTTGGTGGGTAAACGTATGTGATTCCTGAGAGATGGTTATTCATTACATGTTTCTTACCCTGAACGCTATTGCCTCCCTCATTTTCCAAGTTTTTCAAGGATGAAGAAAATAATATGTAGGGGTCAATACAAAAGATACCTTTGGGTCGAAGTGTTGCTGGCTTGCCATTTCCCATAATAAGATAAGAAAGTCATGAACTTAAGCTAAATCAAAATCAGAAAGTACCCCAAGTAATTCTGTAGGTATCAGATTTAAAAGTCATTCACTGGATCCATCACTTTAATTTTTCTACTGTTCGTCGTTTATTAGTTTTTCATTTATGTCGAGCAGCTTAATAATCATCTTACGACCCACTGCGGGTTACAGATCTCCACTCACGTATAAACGTTAGAGGATACTCTACCACGCGGGCTAGTGTAAAATGGTGAAGGCAAGAGCTAAAATAATAATAATCTAGCAAGCTAATGGTCAATTTGCTAAAAAAGATTTTCAATTATGTAAGTAGCTACATTACCGACCTGTGGTGTTATAGTATAAGAAGGACCTTTTAGATACGTAGGTACCTTTTTATACGTTGTGGTAGAATGATGTTCTATAGTTAAGTTGCACAAACCCTCAAAAAATCATAATTGAGACCGAAAATCAAACAAAACAAAAATTTGGCAAGACTTACTGCAACAAAATTCATCCTTTCTGTAAAATAAGGTTATCATTCCGTAGCATTGGCTCAGATTGGACTCAAACAATCAATATACTTACAACGATGTATTACAACGATAATATAAGGTCTAACAAAATTAGCTGAAACTATTTTAAGGGTATGCTCAGACCATCAAACTGAACAACTTTCTCTATGGGACTAATATGGAAATCGCGAAAAAAAATTGATGTCCAATACAAAACTGCAAACACAAATGTATGGGGCAGAAGATTTTTTTTCGAGATTTCGATATTGGTCCCATAGAGAAAGTTGTTCAGTTTAATGGTATGCTATAAATTTTATCATTGTCCAGTGCCGATGACTGCACCGGTTGTTAGTGTAACATTGTTCTTCTTTTTGGCGATAAAATCCATGGAGAAAACCTTTGCATAACAAAAAAAACCTTAGTACTGGCCACAAGAAAAAAAGATTCGAACTACAAATTTCTTGACATTTTGTAGAATTACAGTGCAACCAAAGCAGGAGTAATTATTTAAAAAAAAACTGCACGCCAATTTCAAACAAAGAGAATATAATCATGATTTCAAATCAGCAGCCGAAAGATGTCTAAAACTCGATTTTCAATTCGGAATGTTTTTATTTACGGTGTAATCACACAGTGTGATGTAATACACATTTTAAGCAAGACTGGATAATAGTTAATATTTTAAAGCAATTATAAGACAGGTAAGAAACTATTTTGAAATACCGTAAATTATTACTAAAATACAAACGAACGAACTCTAACAAATTAATAAGGATCGGTTTTTTATGCCGCCGATGCGATGTGCCGCCGTGCATTTTGCGCCCGATTCGATTAAGAGGATAATTTATTTTTCTACGGGCTCCATACAAAACGAAGCTTAGTTTGAACATTTAGTAATTAAAGTAAAATATTAATGGTTTTAAAACAATCTAGAAGCCAATATCTGTG
Source organism: Agonopterix arenella (assembly GCA_927399405.1). Taxonomy (NCBI): domain Eukaryota; kingdom Metazoa; phylum Arthropoda; class Insecta; order Lepidoptera; family Depressariidae; genus Agonopterix; species Agonopterix arenella. The sequence continues at coordinate 4,082,408 of OV656704.1, forward strand.
ATTTCCTTTTAAATGTTTAGTTCTAAAGTTATCTTGACTCAAAGTTTGTAGTCCGTGCTGCGGTCCGTCCGTGTCGTATGTCGTCCACCATTTGGGCTCTCTCTGAGGAACCTGCCACAACCCTACGGACTGTCGCTTGATTTGAGCTTTACATAAATTAATGTAACATTCGGCAATAGCCGACTGCGTTCTTCCGGACGAAATTATTCGCTGGAATCCAGGCGCATACGTGTTGCCGTTGTTTCAAATGCACGCAAATTGACAGCGAGTGCTGACCAGGCCATGTACCCGGACTTTAGATTTTCGATATAACGCGACCGTTTCGGTTCCGGTCCGAACTTCATTGTAATAGAGTTGACATTGGAACGATAACTTTCATGCAATTGCGACGTTCGAATGTTCAAGAACAGAGAAAATTGTATATAGTATTCGTCCGGGTAGACCCCTGCTGTCAAACGTCAAACGGTGACGTTGCAGTAAAATGCGGCCGGCACCGATTTCACGCGCATCTGACCGAATTGCAAGATGTATATGGTCCTTCTTATATGCAGACAGTTTTTTAAGGGGATGATCAGACCATCATACTGAACAACTTTCTGTATGGGACCAAAGTCGAAATCACGAAAAAAAATCAACTGTTCCATACAAAACTGCAATCCTACTCTACAAAAATGTATGGGGCAGAAGATTTTTTTTCGCGATTTCGATGTTAGTCCCATAGAAATAGCTGTTTGATGGTCTGATCATCCTCTTAAAAAAGTGTCCGCATATTAAGTTAAATAAATAAAAAATAAAGTAATATAATATATATAATGCACCCCGACGCGTTCCGTTCAGTGATAAAAATACTTAAAAAATAATTTTGTATCTGCCAGTACACTTGATTGTTTTCAGTAATGAAAAATGTCATCACGAAGAAGAACTAATAATCTCACTAATATTATAAACGTGAACGTTTGTGACGATGTTTGTAAGGTTGTAATGTTGTATGTTTGTGGCGCAATCACGCATAAACGTTATCGTGTCGACTTCAAATTCTGAAGTCGCAAAACAGTAGTTTGCCAGAATCGGGCAACCGATACTGCACCGTCGCTAGCTGTCATGAGCTCCTCCTGCGTGCAGATGTAAGGGCACGCAGGGCACGATGTGAGATGGGCCATCGTTTGTGGAGTTCCACACAAGCAAGTCACATTTTGCGCATCCGAGTATCCCCACCTGACCATGTTGTCCTTACTGCGACCGACCTGGGTTCGAAGTCGGTTTAAAGACTTCCAGGTCGACCAAGGCAAGTCATGTCTAGGCGGGACACAAATGGCTCTCAGACGGCGACACAAATGGAGTTGGGAGGGACACTTTTTGTCGCCATAGAGTACACCTTGCTTGCGCTGGGCCAGTATTCAGGGGGTCGACACACTTCATAAAGCTGCGTCGGCTTGGCAGCCTTTGCGGCGCAGGAATAAAGCCATGCATGGGATGTCGTGTGTCGTCCACCATTTGGGCTCTCTCTGAGGAACCTGCCACAGCCCTACTTACATCTGGGGGCGCTATGCCAGCCAGTGGGTAAAGCAACTGTACCGGAGTCGGTTTCAAGCAACCAGTTATAATCCGACACGTTTCGTTTAGTGCCGGTATCCACCAGCTTGGCGTGGGCAGATCGGCCCCACACCGGGCACGCGTATTCTCCAGCGGAGAACGCGAGAAAAATAATTAAACAAATAAATAAATAACGCTCACAGGCACAAACATTATTTTAATTATCCCAAACAAGCAATAAAGGCTTTTTATTGTGGAAACCATACAACAACGGCATAAACATATAACATCCAAGACCGAACCGGGACTCGAACCCAGGACTCTGGTTTGGCAGTCCGGCGTGGTAACCATTACACCAACCGGGTCGGCAAATACTAAAAATCCTCTTTCTTTTAACCTTTTCTAAAGTTAGTGTTCATAATTTTATCGTAGTATTGTTTTCATCTTAATAGATGGCGTTGGGTGTTTTTTTGAAGCAAGTACCATACTTAATTCACGCTCAAGACATCTCAGATATTCGGTCTTACAGATTTGATTGTATAGTTACTTACCGGCTGAATTCGAAAAATAATTAAATAAATAAATAAATAAATAACGCTTACAGGAACATTGTTATGATTCCAAGCAAGCACTATAGGCTTTTTATTATAGAAACCATACAACAACGGCACAAACATTTATAACATCCATGACCGAACCGGGTTTCGAACCCAGGACCCTGGTTTGGCAGTCCGGCGAGGTAACCATTACACCAACCGGGTCGTCAACTATCAAAAATCAAGTTTTCAAAAATTTTATCGTAGTAATTTAATCGTAGTATTGTTTTCATCTTAATAGATGGCGTTGGGAGTTTTTTTAAAGCAAGTATGCTACAATTATTAATTCAAAAACGTAGCTATAGCAGGAGCTTACAAATTTAGTTGATTATATAAGGTCTAAAAAAATTAGGTGAAACTGTTTTAAGGGTATGCTCATACCATTAAACTGAACAACTTTCTCTACGGGACCAATATCGAAATCTCGAAAAAAAATCTTCTGCCCCATACATTTGTGTTTGCAGTTTTGTATTGGACATCAATTTTTTTTCGCGATTTCCGTATTAGTCCCATAGAGAAAGTTGTTCAGTTTGATGGTCTGAGCATACCCTTAAAATAGTTTCACCTAATTTTTTTAGACCTTATATAATCAACTAAATTTGTAAGCTCCTGCTATAGCTACGTTTTTGAATTAATAATTGTAGCATACTTGCTTTAAAAAAACTCCCAACGCCATCTATTAAGATGTAATACATCGTTGTTGGTCCAGTGAATGACCTTTATCTGATATTAATCTGATATAGTATTTTCTGATTTTGAACTCATGATGGAGCCAGAAGGTGGATAATGGAACTCTTCAATGGCTACTAGTAAACCACTAGAGTTTGGGCTCGTTTGGTTTGTTTTGACAAGTCTCATCCATTATACATGGTGTCTTGGAACTCATGATGAAGCCAGAAGGTGGATAGTTGAACTCTTCAACGGCTTCTAGTATATCGCTCGAGTTTGAGCTCGTTTGGTTTGTTTTGACGAGGCCCATACATTATACATGGTGTCTTCGGCTATTAGTAAACCACTCGAGTTTAGGCTCGTTTGGATTTTTGACGAGTCCCATACATTTTACATGCTGTCTTGGAACTCATGATGAAGCTAGAAGTTGGATAGTTGAACTCTTCAACGGCTTTTAAGATATCGCTCGAGTTTGAGCTCCTTTGGTTTATCTTGACGAGTCCGATATAATATATTATACATTGTGTCGTGGATCTCATGTTGGAGCCAGGAGGTGGATAGTGGAACTCTTCAATGGCTACTAGTAAACCACTCGAGTTTGGGCTCGTTTGGTTTGTTTTGACGAGTCCCATACATTATACATGGTGTCTTGGAACTCATGATGGAGACAGGAAGTGGATAGTGGGCACTGGGTCAGTTCTAGAAATACCATCGCCCTTCCGGTATTACAGTTTGGTGAGCAACGGGTAGCATGTTTGTTACATTAAAAGTAAGTTCAGCATAGTGTTTTTATACGTATGATGAAGTTGGTATTTATAAGTAAGTTTAACATCGTATATTTGGATGAGTCTCATACATAATACATAGAATCGTGGAACTCTTTAAAGGCTACTAGTAAACCACTCTAGTTTGAGCTCGTTTGATATGTTTTACTGAACCAAATATATTACACAATATGGTGGTGAGTGTCTGAAGATGAAGGCATGAGGTGGATGTTGGAACTCTACAACGGTTACTAGTAAACCCATAGAGGTTTGGTTTGGTTTGTTTGGAAGAGTCTCATACATTATACTTAGCATCGTGGATATCATGATCGAGCCAACAGGTGGTTAGTGAAACTTTTCAACGGCTACTAGTTAACCCGTCTAGTTTGGGGTCGTTTGATTTGTTTTCACGAACCTAATACATAACATTAAGTGACGAAGGCCAGACGATGGAGCCAGGAGGAGGATAGTTGAAATCTTCAACGGCTACTAGTAAACCCCTCGAGTTTTAGGTTAATGCATTACATTTGGCTACGTAATGACGTGGATCTCCTGTTGGTTTAAGACTAAAAGGTAAAAAATTTAATATTATAGTTTAAAAACACGCTTATTAATGCACTAAAAAGTACAAAATAATCAGATTTACTTATAATATAATAAGGTACGATAATTATGCATCCTACCATTGTACACTTGGAAACGCAAACTTCTCACTTTTTAATGTTCAATGACCAAGTAAATAAGCGTGGGGCGCTTTATCGAAATAAATTTCTCTAAGAAACGTTACCTACTTGCTCCCCCAATGCGCCCCACGCTTTTTACTTGGTCATTGAACATTAAAAAGTGAGAAGTTTGCGTTTCCAAGTGTCCAATGGCAGGATGCATAATTATCGTATCTTATTATATTATAAGTAAATACGATTATTTTGTACTTTTTAGTGCATTAATAAGCGTGTTTTTTTAGTTTTTTAAACTATAATATTTTTATCCTTTTCTTTAGCGTTTTAACGTCCACCGCATACGCATTTCTAATCATTCTCCACCGTGGATTTTAAACCAATGGATACAAATCCTCCTTACATGCAGTGAAACACGAAAATTGTCCATGGCGGTCGGTAATGTACGTCGTTCTTTCGTACGTGTCAGTCGTCAACATAGATATCCAATAGAGGATTGAGCTGTGCCAAATTATCTTTCTCTCGGTTTAATCAAAAATAATCCATAGCCCAAACACATAAAACTATTTGACACGCATAAAGGTGACCACGCTAGAAGAAGAAGGCAATCGTTGTCCGAGGTGTCTCATTCTAACAGTGTACTGGTGTTGCCATTTGCTAATTTTATGATTTCAGCCGAATTGGTAAAATCAAATGAAGCAAAAACGTATTAAATCTTTTTATATTATTTGTGTGTTGAAAAGTCGTGGTAGTAAAAAAGAAAAAATTTGACAACCCCATCTGCCATTTTATTTGAAATTGCCGCCAGCCGTCAAATTAATTTTTATTATCTTTTATCCACATTTTTATGTTAAAATGGTTCGTATTTGCTTAATCGACGGCTGCAAAAGCGAATATTATCCAGTTTGTGGCTTATCGTATCACAGGTTTGTATTTTTAATATGTTTTAGTATTGAAAATATTAAACTAGTTAGGGTAACAACAAACATAGAAGGTAAGCTCCGTAAGCAAACCAAATTTCAGTTTGAATTAAAATTGCTGCGTAATACCTAAAGTATGATAAAAATTACGAAGATAAAACATAATATTCTTCTTATCGTGTAGACTTCAAATTCTGAACAAAGTCGCTAAATAGTACCTCGTAAAAACATAATAGGTAGGTATGATATGATAATGCTGGCGGTGCGCTAGCGTACACACTTCACACGAACACAAAAAATTTTACTTAGATTTTTGTGCATTTTCCCTGAACAATAGCGTCGGTGGCGCGTTGCAGAGAGGAATGGACACTAACACATTTAATCGCGAGGGTCCGGGTTCTAATCCGCACGGACAACATGACATGAGAATTATGTTCCTACCATTGACTTTTTCTAACTTGTGTATACGTAATACCGATTACCAACTGCTCTCAAACGGTGAAGAAAAACATCTTGAGGAAACCTGCATACGCTGAAGTAAAAATTCTCATGCTTATGTGAAGTCTATCAATCCGCATTGGGCACGTGTGGTGGACTAACGCCCATGAAAACTCCCTGAGGGTAGGTATGTGCCTGGAAGTGGGACGTACGTCGTACATAGGTTAATGATGATGATGTATAAACTGGCATATCGTCAGTCGGAGTCATTACTGGAACATCTCTAAAATTATGTGCTTTGGACTAAGTATGCAGTATGATAGAAAATCGAAGGCTCTTTCCGAATCACTACTGGAACAAGTCATATCCGTTAATCTAACTAGAAGAATCGACTTGCACCGGCACAGAATTGTTATAGTGGCCTCAGTCATTAACAGTATATTTCGAAATGTTTCAGTATGACTCTGAAAATAAGGATTTAAATATTATTTTTCGTATTTACCTTAGTAGCGCTCTGAACGCGGAACACGAGTAGTCGAAGTGCATTGATTTCCGAAATTATGGATAAAAAAAGGTATTCCAGAGGACAAAAACTTGTGAATTTAGTGCGTAATAAAAATGTGTGTAAGGAAAATGTGGAAAACGATCAGTTCAACGGTAAGTTTTTTGTTTTTATTTTTAGGTTATATGTGTGACTTAATTTTGATCGCAAGTCATTTTATAAAATGCATGCATTGTTAATTCTTGCTCTTGCTCCTACTACACACACACACACACACACACACATCAAATAATTTTTTGCATACAAAATCATCAACATCCCTATTGAAAAGCTATTAAATTAATGAAATGAAATGAAAAAAAAATTCTCAGCACAATTAGGGTAGAAACTTTAAGATGAGCAAGTCCTTGGTTTTCTCTTTCGGTTCTCATACACAACTTTCTTTATAGTGATAATTCTCGTTCTAGGATAATTCTTCCAATCGAGGAGACAATGAAAATGACAGTATAGCTCAAATTCAACAAGTATATGGAAAAATGGTACAAACCCTAAAACACAATTTTCATTATCTCCACGATATGAATTACCACTTCAAAGGAGGTTGTGTATGAGAATTGCGAAAATGACCCACTGACCGAATTGAGAACCTAAAAAGCAAACATGGCACTTGCTGATCACGAAAGTTTCCATCCTGAACATGTCTTGTCTTGACAAAATTTTGTATAGGTCTCAAATTTGAATATTCATGTTTTGTATGAAACAACTAAATTATTCCCTAGACACTCTTTTGATGTGTGTAAAATATGAAATTGTTTCAGATGGTGGGATATTGGTGGAGAAAAAATCTATGACGAAGAATAGATCTGTGTTGAAGAGTAGATATGTGGTGAAGAGTAAGTCAATGTTGAACAGCAGATCTGTGGTAAAGAGTACGTCTGTAGTGAAGAAGTTATTTACAGATGATGAATCGGATCAAATACAGTCAGTTTTATCGGAAAATGACATAAACATAGCTAACGCAAATGATGTAAAGCTACAAGATAATGATATTACTGATTGTGAAAAAGAAATTCAGAATTTGACCGAAATACGAGAACTCCACGCATCTGATGGCACTTACTAGCCCACTGTAACTGACCAGGTGGAGCCAATACAATGTAAGAATTATACTTATCGATAAATAACTTAATTAGTCTTAAATAACGAGTTAAATGTATTATTAATTAGTTGTCCTTATTCTATAGTTTTATTATACAAACAGTTTACTAAACTACTAATAAATCTTATTTACAGGTGATGAATCCATTCAAGTACAAAATATAACGGGAAATGATATGAACTTACATGACGCAGCGCCAGATGGAGATAATACAGATTGTGAAGAAGAACATCAGTCTTTGTCTAACAAGCGAACACTCCTTGCATCTACGGTTACTGACCAGGTGGAGAAAATACAATGTAAGAATTATACTTGTCGATAAATAACTTAATTTGTCTTAAATAACGTTTTAAATGTATAGGTAATTATTTTACTGACCTTATTCTATAGTTTTATTATACGAACAGTTTACTAAACTACTAATAATTCTTATTAACAGGTGATGAATCCTTTCAAATACCGGCAAATATAACGGAAAATGACATAAACTTACCTGATGCAGCGCCAGAAGGAGATGATACAGATTGTGAAGAGGAAAACCAGCCTTTGTCTAACATGCGAACACTCCTCGCATCTACTGTTACTGACCGGGTGGAGCCAATACAATGTAAGAATTATACTTGTCGATAAATAACGGAATTTGTCTTAAATAACGTTTCAAATGTATAATTAATTAATTGCCCTTACTCTATAGTTTTATTATACAAACAGTTCATTAAACATCTAATAATTCTTATTTACAGGTGATGAATCCATTCAATTACCGGCAAATATAACGAAAAATAACATGAACTTACCTGATGCAGCGCCACAAGAAGAAGATCGCAAAGAAGAACAGTCTAGTGCTAGTAAAAAATCTAAGAAGAGGAAGAGAAACCCTGAAATGTGGACAAAAAATGTAAAAAAACGTTTGAAGAATACAGGTAAAACCTATAAAACAGTGAAAGGACGCACAATATCAGCTAAGAAACTGAAACCTCCATGTACAACTAAATGTCGATTAAAATGCTCAGAAAAAATAGACGAAGAAAAAAGATTGAGCATATTTAACAATTTTTGGAATATCGGTGACCTCGGGAAACAGCGCTACTACGTTAAGAATTGTATGGGAGTTGTTAAGCCAAAGTATTCATTACACAATGAAAAAAGTACACGATCCTTGAATGTGTCCTACCACTTCACAATAGATTCAGAGCGTATTCGAGTATGTAAACGATTCTTTTCAGCAACTTTAGATACACATTCATAGATCAACATTCGTTTTTGTCTACAGTAAATAAATCTAACTCGACGGGAGTAGTCTCAGAAGATCGAAGAGGGCACCACGGTAACACAGGTAGATGTCTATCAAATACAGCTAAAGACGGTGTCCGGGAACACATCAATTCTTACCCAAGGAAAGAGTCACATTACTGTCGAGCAACTTCCAGTAAACAATACCTAGATGGAGATTTAAACTTGTCTTTGATGTATCGACAATACAAGGAATGGTGTCGTCAAAACAATAAACCTATAGTCAAGCAAGGATCTTACGAACACATCTTTCGAAACGACTTAAATATTGCGTTCCATAACCCAAAGAAAGATCAATGCTCCTTATGCCTGTCCTACCAAAACGCTAGTGGCGATGATAAGATACAATTAAAGGGTGCTTATGACACACATTTAAAAGAAAAGGATTTGTGCAGGCTGGAAAAAAAATCGGACATAGCATCATGCGAAAATGACGACAGTAAGATAATTTGTTGTTATGACATGCAGGCAATACTCCAAACACCATCTGGTAATGACTCCCTCTTCTTCTACAAAAGAAGATTAAATGTGTATAACTGCACTGCCTATGACGTTCTAACAAAAACCGCTTATTGCTATTTATGGAACGAATCGTTAGGAGGTAAAGGTTGCGATGAAGTCGGTACGTGTATTTATTTATTTTTACAGCAGAATTGTGTAGGAAAACATGTCATATTCTATACAGATAATTGTTCAGCTCAGAACAAAAACAAATACTTATTGAGTCTTTACCACTATGCTATAAAAGTTTTGGGAGTTAAATCAATTACGCACAAGTATTTAGTGGTTGGACACACCCAAAACGAGGGAGACAATGATCTTTATTTTATAATCCTATTTCATGGAGTTTCCAATTTTATTACTGGAACATTCAAAAATATTCCACTAGATCTTTTGATTTCCTTAATTTTTCTAATTCACTACTGGTACATTAAAAAAATATATAAAATACTAAAAAACTAAAAATATTGCAGAGTTAGTAACAATATGGTAATAAACTATAGTTTTTTTACGATACGTACGCAAATAAAACCTCAAGATTAGTAAACATTATGTCAACAAAATTAGCCTTTCAAGATATCTAAAAACTTTAACTTGCATTTTCTAAAAACAGCATAATTTGAATTGTACCGGTAATGATTCCGACCGACGATATTATTTCCTGCTTTCGGCTTAACGTTAAATTTTGGGTTTGAAAATCCTAAAATAAATAAAACTATTATTTATTTTAGGATTCCCAAGGGAAAATTTACCTGGTACGCTAGTTTTTTTCTCATCAAGGTAGCGTAGGCAGGTACGTAGTACTTACTATCTCTATGCGTACACCTGGAGAGAACTCTTCTCGGAATTTTGGGCAAAGCGGGATAGAAGTTGTTGGCCGTCGTGTCCCTATCCTTAGTACGGCAATGCGATTATGCTTTTAGGACTTTTAAAAATTTTTACTATTTGTGCACGTGTTTTACCACTGAAAATGTATACCTGCCTACGCTACCTTGATGAGAAAAAAACTAGCGTACCAGGTAAATTTTGTTCTTGGGAATCCTAATAGTATATTTCATTACAAGTGTGGAAAGGCTGTCATTGCAAAGAGTTCCGACAAATGTCTACCCGAGCCGAGGCGCAGCCGAAGGCGAGGGTTGACAGTCGGAACAAGTTGCAATGACAGTTCCGCACGTGTACTGAACGACTATTTTTAATACAGTTGCGAAAAAATGAAGCAATTTAATAAAATAATAAAAACTCAATAAACTCAACTAACTTAACATTTATTTCTTATAAAAGTAATAATTCTCATATACATTGAAATTGGTACAGTTTTTTATACTAACTGGGGAAGTTTTAGGTTGCATATTTACTGTTTGAGACAAACTATTATTAATTTCGTATGATTGTTCATGTATATTTGTCATACAATGGCGTTTGCTAGTTGATGGAGTTGGATCTGATGAATTATCATTATCAACGAAGGTAGATGGGCGAACGTTCTCTGCAACATGTGAAGGAGACGGACTGGACCTTAAATTAATGGAGTGTGTGATTTTTTTCCCAGTTTCTTGTTTGTTGTTTAATGAATCACCAATATAGCTTTCTGCAACTTTGTCTGATTTCCACCCTCCTAGTCGCTTTAAGGACGTCAAATTGGCTCCTGAATCTGCCAATAATGTAGCAAAGGTCCTCCTGAAGCTGTGCCCAGTATAATACTCAGCATCCGGCAGACCAAAAAACGTAGCTATTTCTTTTGGCATATTACCAAATTTATTTATCCCGATTGCTTGAGCTGTACACTTCCCTTTTTGGTAATTTTGGAAAAAACACTCGGTTTTTCCTTCTTGGGACCGCTGATTCATATATTTTTGCACTATTCTAAGAAAATCTCCTTCAACAACAAAGCTTCTCGGTATCTTATTTTTTGTGTTTGGAATCTTGATTAGTAGCATTTCTCCATGGGCTTCAATATCTTTTAAAGTAATATTGGCTAACTCCTCTCTGCGGCAAGCTCCAACAACGCCAAAAATCAGAGCAACCTACAAAAAAAAGGGATTTGATTAATATTTTTTTAAATAATGTATTGACTGTATTTTGCGATTTCGTAAACTGAATACTAAAGAAAAATATAAGTACCTATTAATAAATTACCTTTGTGGCTAAATAACGATCATCGGGAGCTTCGTTCAAAAACCTTTCCACTTCATTCGATGTTAATATTTTCGACTTTTTACTTGTAAAACCGTCTGATTGTCGTTTTAAGAAAGCATTTAATTTTGGGTATTCACTTATATCCACGTTGTTCCTTATTTTCAGCATACTTTTATCATCGAAAACCTCGACCATAACGTAGAAGGTTTTAATTTTGCTGAGAGTTCGGAGAAGTATGCCAACATAACATTTTCTGAAAAACTATTTGCTTTTTTCTCTTCTCTCCACGCAATAAATTCGTCGTATGTAGATATGTAGCGACTTTTTGACTTTTCCGGTAAAATGTTCTCCGAAGCATTTTGTGCAATTATACTGAGTTCCGGTGGTGTTAATTCAAAAAAACTAGGGTCGAAATTACTCATTTTGTGCAACAAACAACTAAACTCGCAAAGAAAATTTCTGAAAAATGGCGCCAACCGTAGAATATAAGGGGTCCATGTAATGGCCAGCAAGTAATGCCCAACCAATAATGTCCGACCCAATAATGTCCAGCCCGTATTTCATGCAATGATGGGTTGGCAAATACACCCCGAGCTAAAAATGAGCACCAATTGCTGGCCCGGACAGAGAGGGTCCAGCTCGTATTGTCCGTCGTGTAAATGCACGCCGTGTAATGTCCGACCCAGTAATTGATGACCATCAACCAATTAAATTGACACCAATTACGGGCCGGACATTACACTATGGACAGTTTTGGTCCGGGGCGTAATTGCTGACCAAATAATGTCCACCCCCATACGCAGCAAAGCAATCCAAACCTTGGTCACGAATTAATGGGTCGGACATTACGTGGTTGGCAATTATCTGGGTGGCATTTGTTGGGCTGGCCATTACGGGCGCCGCAAATTTCAATCGCCTGTATCTTTTGAATGGTGAGACTTGGATACGGGGTGTTCGACCAAATGTCATAGGGACCGAGGTCAGCTATTCAGATGACGTCACGAAAATCCAAGATGGCGGATCCAAGATGGCGGCCGTTTTCAAGTTGCTACGATCCAGCTTAAAATTGGTTTCCGGGGGATATTGGGGTCCCTGATTTCAAATGTGAAATTCATTTTTTTTAATCTTCAACTTTCGACGGGGTCGCCATACAAACTTTAGTTTCTATGACAAGGCTATGAGCCGGAGGGAGGCATTCGAGGCAGCAGGCCGAGCCACGTTAGCGAGGCCGAAGGCCGAGCTAACGGACCCCGCCGACAGGTGGAACCCTGGTGGATGGGGTCAACGGCCCGCATAAACCACGACATAACAAATGTTTGAGAGAACCTTGGTTAGATTTTCGGAGCAGTGAAAAAAAAATCAAAGATTAAAAAAAAAAAATTTTTTGGTCCTCGTACAAATTCAAACGCCTACTTATGTCTCTTAAACGAAAAAAGATGGATGCCGAGTGTTTATAAAAATTTCTTAGGGAATGAGGTAAGCTATTTGGATGAAGCTTTATCTACATACTATTATAAAACTGTAACAGGAAGTTTGTCTGTACATTGAAGATATTAACAAAAAAAAGTTACGATATGGTTTTTAGGTGTCCCTGATTCCATTTCACCAATTTTTGGATTTTTTGTCTGTCTGTTTGTTTGTTTGTTTGAACGAGTATCACGCAAAAACTACAGAACCGATTTTGATAAAACTTTTTTTGTTTGATAGCTTATGATCTGACTTAAAATCTGGTATATAATTTGTGCGGACGAAGTCGCGGGTTAACACTCGTTTACTAATAAAGATGGCGGATAAAAAGATGATGGACATTTTTCAAGTTGCTCCGAACCGACGGAAAATTTGTATCCGGGGGTTTACGGGGTTCCCGATTCCAAATACGAAATCAATTTTTTTTTATCTTCAACTTTCGATGGGGTCGCCATACAAATTTTATTTTAGGTGAGCCCGAAGGGCGAGCCAGGTGACCGAGGCCGCAGGCCGAGGTGTGCAAGTACCTCAATGCGAGGCCGGAGGCCGAGCCAAGTAGCGAGGCCGAAGGCCTAGATATGCGATCGAAGGCGAGGCCAAAGGCCGAGCTCCGCGTAGGCGCGAGCGCCGAAGCGTGCAATGTGATTTCCACCCGATTCCCTCCCCCCACACAACCAAACGCGAGGCCGCAGGCCGAGCCAAGTTAGCGAGGCCTAAGGCCGAGCTAAGCGAAAAAATCGAGGCCGAAGGCCCGCCCCAACCGTTACCGATTGAGGGGTGGCGCCTACACCCTAGGGGGTGTAGACCCTGACGTTAGGACGTCAGGGTCCTCGGTCACTTTCTCACCCTCTCACTGCCCCTTTTTTCAGCAAAATTTTAAACTCTGATACCAAACGCCATGAGCAAACTGCAACACCTCCCCCTATCCCTCTTTTCCTTTACCCGACTGATAGGTTTAATCTGACACTGAAAACTAAAACTCCACACCCCCCTGGAGGGGCATTCGCGGCGACTCCGCGGGCTGCAAAGCCCGCGGCCCAGCCCAAAGACTAGTTGTTAAATATAATTCAAATGAGTGCATTCGTATTAATATTATTAATTTGAAATCTTTCCGGGACACACAATTTTGATTTCTATGTTGCGTAATGATTTTTTTTTCATGTTTTAAGATAGTCTTTTTATCACTAAATGGTGCCGATTACAGTTTAAAAGTCCAATTAATAATGAGGGATTTTCCAGAAGAAAAAAAGTTTGTTCCTAATTTCTCAATAGATGGCGTTGACTAGAGAGGGGTCCAATAGGTATGAGCAAATATAATAATTAATATTAGTAATAAAAATACACAGTACAAGCTATTACCAATCTGGGTGTTATTGACGACCCGGTTGGTGTAATGATTGCCACGCCGGACTGTCAAACCAGGGTCCTTGTTTCGAGTCCCGGTTCGGTCATGGATGCTATATGTTTTTGACGTTGTTGAATGGTTTCCATAACAAAAAGTCTAAGGCTTACTTGGGATCATTACAAAGTATAATGTGCCTATGAGCGTTATTTATTATTTATTTATGGTCTGTCAAAAACGATTAAAGTATCAGACTTGGCTGTATGGGCTTCGTATCCATTTTGAATATACGAACAATAAATAAATTGGTCACTTCACTTTTCAGTATAAAGAATATTGAAATTGCTTTGCTAATAAAGAGCGAAATTTTTCGTCTATGGCTTTGCTTTTCATTCACGGAATCTGACGTACGATTTAAATATTTCCGGTTTATTTTTATTGAAATTCTCAGTTTCTGTTAACTTTTTGTAGTTTGTTATTGTTTCCCGTTTATTCTTCGTATATTCAAAACGGATACATAGCCCATACAGCCACGTCCGATACTTGATTCGTTGTTGACGGACAATAACACCGAGATTACTAAATAATAAACCAACAACAATAAGAAAGGGATAAACAATAAGAGAAAAATTTGTGATGTGTATTTTTACAATAAATATTAATTAATATAATTATTCATACATACTGGACCCCTCTCTGATCAATGCCATCTATCGAGAAATTAGGAACTAACTTTTTTATTTGTTAAATGCTTTTGGAAAATCCCTCATTATATTAACACATGTTCTATAAAAATTTCAACGATACCTATTACAGCTCAAAAGATACAGCCCTTCATAGGTCGACAGACACACGGACAGACAGACAGACAGACAACGTAGGCTTAGTAATAGGGTCCCATTGGCACCCTCTTCGAGTACGGGACCCATCATTTAATCATTGTCATTCAATCTGGGGTATGATTTTGAATGTCAAATCAGCAGTTGAAAGATGCATATTATCTCCATACATTTTCAACTGCTGAGTTCGAAGAATGAGTTTCATAAATCGCACTCCAATGGCAGACATTACACCATCAATTAAGATCGTGATCCAACGATCTTGATCTAGATTGATCGTGTAATGTTGATGATTTTTCCTATTGTGCATTGTATTTTCTTTTGGTGTAAATAAAGTATATTTCATTCATTCATTCATTCATTCATTCATTGACGGATCGTGAGATCTGCATGGATAGTATGCCAGCGTGATATAGCGCTGTCACGCTTCCACTCTCTTTCTATTTGCGCGCGAATAAACAAGATAAAAGACGTGATACGATCACGATCTTGATTGATCGTGTAATGGGTACCAATCACTTATAGGTAGAGGATGAAATTTTGTTTACAAGTGCATACCTATTGACTAACCCCTGTAAGTAGTTAAAATCTCTAAAATGCAGTCAGTATTTCGATATCTCTTACTTTGTTGCCGCTTTCAGAGACTTTTTCACTAGATTTAGTGATTTTTTGATGTCTTAGGTGGCATTTTTAAAGATTTACAGTCATATAACACAAGTGATTTTTGAGCGTAGCCGTTGTTGGAACGATACCGTATCGTGATGGTGCAGTTGCGACGTCGATGCGGTATAGTTGCGAAATCGCCTACGCTCAAAAATAGCATGTGTGACAATGGTTCATGCCATTTTGTATGCAGATTATCTCTAATATTAAAACTATCGATAGCCTTTACATATAGTTGCATAACATTGAAATACAATTTACAAATCATCATCGTAACGTCATGACCTCATCACATGATAGGAATTATCATGTATAGAAATAGTTTGTTTCGTTTTAAGTTTAAGTTAAGTTTTAAGTGTTGCGTCGTTACTAACAAACATAAATTGTATTAATTGTGTTATTGTAATTGTATTGTAATTTATTATTGTGAATTATGTAATATTTATTGTAATTGTAATTGAAATTGCTATTTTGTCTTTTCTATCTATGTAAAATGTAATATGGATCAAGTATTCCGAAAAAAAAATTATTTTATTTATTTATTTTTATTTTAATAAATACTTAAAAATGCAATTGTCATTATTTGGCGTTTCGTGCATTTTTTAAGCAGCACTAGTATTTTTTGTAACCATAGTTGACAACACTGAATCCTGCATCAGGATCCCGGATTGCAATTCCGTCTGTGTGTGGCGGACCTAAATGAGATAGCCTATAATTACGAAACAATAACTTCGAACTTATCACGTTTGAAGTTCACGCGAGACTACTTTCATGATTTTTATCATTCAAAATTAGGATCTAAAGTAATGAGGAATAAAATCCAAAGTTGCGGATTTCATGTTATTTCGCCACCGCAAAAAGTGGCAGAAATGTTTGTTACTAGTCCTTATAAGTAGTCAAAGTGCACACTACACAACAACGGATACACAACACTATAGCTTGTTCCAGGTCTTCAATTCACTTAGTTAAAAAAAATCAATTTTATTTATTTCTAAATATTTATTTCTAAATAATAAGTTATCCATGTACTATAATGCCATTTGATTTATTCTTGTACTTATGAATTTTGAAGCGTCAGTTTTTATTCATATAAAATAATGTAGGGGTTGCAGTTCCAAAAGATTATACTCATTGTTGATTTTGATACCTTCAAGTGGTTTTTTAATAATCCGCGAGTTTCCAACAAGAAAAATCAGCAACTCTTTATCAAACGTCAAAACACGAACTTTGTATGAAAAGTTGTACTAAGTCATGTAAAGTGACGTCATTGTTTTTCGATACTTTTTTTAGTTTATCCTTTTATTAAAAATAATATTCAAGCTACAGAATTACTGAAAATGTAAGTTTTGCATTATTTTCCAACGTATTTTTTATTGAGAAGATAAAACAACTCCCAAATTGGGTTGAAGTATCATAAAAATATAAAATAATAAAAAAAAATTTACAAAATATATACAATGCAAAATAATAACGCAAATATTAAATCAACCAATTACTGTTTTGAAAAATTTGAAATATCCGGATTATCCGGATTGGTCCCTAATCCGTTTACTAAAATACGGATATCAGAATCTTAACGGATTTGCAATCCCTACTCATCATATTCTTTGGGGGAATAAAATCGTTTTCTGGTGTCCCTTATTTGGTACATGGATCTTGTTGCAACTAGGAATAAGTTCCATGCGTGTATATGTTTCCATACTTATTAGTTATTACTAGAGGCAAAATAGGTCATAGTTTCAGTACAATGTTAGGTCTTAGGTTCCTATTGTTGTATATTTATTTTTGGTGCTTTTGCGGTAGGGTCTTCAACTCAGCCATAAATGACTCTGGAATGGGCTCTACTAGCCATGTTTTTTTCTTATTGCGTTTGTAATGGAGTAGATGGATTGTTTGAAGTCGGATATTTCTTTTTCCTACTCCTCCTATCTTCTCTAATTAATTCATTGCGGGTTCCAAAATTGATTAGAGTCATCCCCCGGGCTCGCTGGACTTCATTATCTAGTGTTGTGAATGGTCGCCGCTGTAGATCCTGGCTTACGGGATTTACAGCGGTGGGAATGTGTGGTGGGCCTATTTTAAATAATGGCTAATACTTAACAATAAAAAACCATGCAAAACACTACAGAAATCAGCCAAATTTAACATCATCATTATCTCAGCCGATATACGTCCACTGTTGGACATAGGCCTCCCCCAAGGATTGCCACAACGACCGGTCTTGCGCTGTTCTCATCTAACGGGTTCCCGCCGTTTTCACCAGGCTGTCGGTCCACCTTGGACCTAAAAGCATATAAAATGCTAATTTGGCAACACTATCTGTCAGCGAATAGGTATGGATTTTGCGGATTTTGACTCAGACTTAACTTTTTTTTTAATTTGCTGGTTATTAGCCGGGACCAATGGCTTAACGTGCCATCCGAAGCACGGAATCTTCTTTCTTTTCCGACAATCAGGTGATTCTGCCTACAATGTCCTAACCATACGAAACTGCAATAGGTCATCTGACCCTGTAGCATCATTTCTCCGCGCCCGAGGTGCGTCTTTACAAACCCTATACCGTTTCAGTCCGGATCGGTACCATAATCGATTAGGGTTTTTTTTGCGCAAAATCGTGAAAAAACCTAGTCCGTTGCAGTACGAAATCGGACTGAAATCGCATAGGGTTTCTCTTCGACTCCGCAAGGTAAATGACGACTGCAAAAGCTAGTCTATTAAGGTCTGATTCCCATTGTTAAAATTGCGGGTAGGTATGTAGTCACATTATAATTATTTGTGTGTAGGTACTGTTGTATGTATTGCATAAAAATAAATAGTGTTATAATTATGACACGGGGGAGACCTTTGCCCAACAATGTGACAAAATAGGTTAAAAAAAATTATGATATGAATTTATGCATTGTAATTAAACACAAAAATATAGAACACACATAGAGTTCTAAAACAGAAAATATATAACTATTTGAAGGTAAGTAGATACTAAAATAAATTTAAAATCGTTGTCCCTTAAATATTTTCAGAATAATAAGAAGATATTACAATAATAATATCTATGGCAGCCCTACAAATATAATACTTTGCACGTTCTTTTTATTCTATTTTTGTAGGTTTATATTTTTGGTTTGCAAATAAAAAATATTTATGTTGTGTGTTTGTGAACGCATTTCGTACCATACTACGCTAAATACACTTAAGATTCGGATAGAGATTTTTTGTTTTAATTTACTTAACTCATTCAGTAATATAGCGTTTTGTGTGAGTGTTAATCTGTCTTAAAACATATTCATTATATGAGTATGATTAATATAATTTTGGAGATTTGTACTGCGAGAAGTACAATTATAATCTCTGATACATCCATGCTTTGTAACCTAAAAACACAGCGTATTACAAGACCACAACAGAAGTGAAGTAAGCCATAGGAACAATACTAAACAATCAATCATACAATCGCGATATGATTAACCACCAATCACGATCGCAGACACTTTATTGTAATCACAATCAGCGCAATAATCACCAGAGCCGAAGGGTATTGTATACGTTTTACGTTTAAAAAAGCTAATCTATTTGAGTCAACCGAGCTAGGGTTTATGACTACTAAATGTACCGCAATTAATATGCACAAACCCTATACAATGTTAGAGTGCCAATTTTAACTGAAATGGTTTAGGGCTTTTATCGACAGCAAAACCTAGTCTATTACAGTCGGGATGGTGACTGAAACAGTATAGGGTTTGTAAAGACGCGCCCGGGGCATTGACCGATTTTGCCGCCCCCTTATCTTTTCAAGAAGAACTACAAATAAATGTTAATTATCTTGATAAATATACGTACGTTGATAATTATAAAATGAATGAGGTATTTTCCAAAAGAAAAAAGTTAGTTCCTAATTTCTCGATAGATGGCGTTGACCAGAGAGGGGTCCAATAGGTATGAGAGAATATATTAATTAATATTAATAGTAAAATACACAGTACAAACCCTTTCCTATTCTTGTTGGTTTCTTATTTAGCAATCTCGTTATTGTCCGTCAACAAGAAATCGAGTATCAGACGTTGCTGTATGGACTACGTATCCGTTATGAATATATGAACAATAAACGAGAAACAATAACAAACTACAAGAACCTAACAGAAACTGAGAATATCAATAAAATCTGTCTCTGTTGCGGGTTTGCTGGAAGAGATCTCTTTAGAGATAAGCTCGCCCTTTGTACATGTCTACTTTAATTGTTTTTTTCTGTATTGTTATGTGTACAATAAAGTGTTAAATAAATAAATAAATAAATAAAATAAAAATAAACCGGAAATATTTTAATCGTACGTCAGATTCCGTGAATGAAAAGCAAAGCCATAGACGAAAAATTTCGCTCTTTATTAGCAAAGCAATTTAAATATTCTTTATATTGAAAAGTTAAGTGACCAATTTAAATATTGTTCGTATATTCAAAATGAATACGAAGCCCATACAGCCAAGTCATCAGACTTTTCAAAAACGATTAAAGTATCAACTTTAATCGTTTTTGACAGACCATAAATAAATAATAAATAACGCTCATAGGCACATTATACTTTGTAATGATCCCAAGTAAGCCTTAGACTTTTTGTTATGGAAACCATTCAACAACGTCAAAAACATATAGCATCCATGACCGAACCGGGACTCGAACTCAGGACCCTGGTTTGACAATCCGGCGTGGAAATCATTACACCAACCGGGTCTGCAAAAACATCCAGATTGTTAATAACATGTATTGTGTATTTTTATTATTAATATTAATTAGTATATTTGCTTATACCTATTGGACCCCTCTCTGGTCAACGCCATCTATTGAGAAATTAGGAACTAGCTTTTTTTTTCTTCTGGAAAATCCCTCATTTTAATATTCTTTATATTGAAAAGTGAAGTGACCAATTTAAATATTGTTCGTATATTCAAAATGAATACGAAGCCCATACAACCAAGTCTGATACTTTAATCGTTTTTGACAGACCATAAATAAATAATATATAACGCTCATAGGCACATTATACTTTGTAATGATCCCAAATAAGCCTTAGGCTTTTTGTAATGAACCATTCAACAACGGCACAAACATTATAACATCCGTGACCGAACCGGGACTCGAACCCAGGACCCTGGTTTGGCAGTCCGGCGTGGCAATCATTACACCAACCGGGTCGTCAATAACACCCAGATTGTCAATAACTTGTACTGTGTATTTTTATTATTAATATTAATTAATATATTTGCTCATACCTATTGGACCCCTCTCTGGTCAGCGCCATCTATTGAGAAATTAGGAACTAACTTTTTTTTTCTTCTGGAAAATCCCTCAATCAATGTCACGTGACATGTGTATCCGATCACGAATCGTGAAAAAAGAGAAGCTCAGAAAGTTTTCTGTTGTTTTTTTCATTGTGATATGAAACAAAAATGCGGAGGAGTAGGTAAGTACTGGTTGGCCTAGATAGGAGTGCATTAAAGCAAAAGCATACCTTTTGTAATTTTTGGTTAGAAATTTTACTTAAAACTAAGAATCTGCTTATTAAATTATCATGATAATTATCAAAGAAAATAAATTACCTATCTTGATAACTTCGAACCTTGCTATTTAGAAAACTTTGGAGGAATATTTATGTGATAAGAATTTAGCGCCGGATCTAGCGCTTTTTTGACCCGCGATTTTAGAATCTAGCGCTTTTTACACAGTTTTAGCGCCTAATCGGTTTTTTGAGGTGGCAGCCCTGGTCTTTTGACAATTCAATTCACATAAATATTTGGTGAATATTTGTTTGTTTTATATTTAAAAGAACTTAATCAGTGGTTTTTAAATGAAATGGTCAATAACACAATATCGGCCGTCTTATTGTTCAATTTCGGGAGTATGTTGTCGACTTGAGTAATTGCGATTTTGACGAGGATGGTTCAAGTTCTGTTTCGCTTCGTCAGCAAGAATGAAGATCCCTTTCTTCGATGGAAGGACTGTACAATAGGATAGGAAGCGACATTCTACAATGGATACCTACCAATATTGTGATGTGTAATGTAATCTACCGATGCGCATGTGTTATGCGTGTAATGATTTCGGTAAATTAATGCCTAAACAGTAAACACCCTCGTTGACGGAAGGCCTGTGCTGGAGAGTTTGTGAAGTTTTCATACTTTTTGCTCGACGTAGCTTCTAACTAATGCCTAAACAGTAAACACCCTCGTTGACGGAAGGCCTGTGCTGGAGAGTTTGTGAAGTTTCCATACTTTTTGCTCGACGTAGCTTCTTAATTTGAACCTTTTCTCAACATCCACGGTTATTTCAGCATCAATGTTCATATTTTATATCTCTTACTAAATAGCAGTAATGATAAAAGTTCTATTGGGTCTCGTTCACTGCCCGCGAATGTGTTAAGGCTGGGCTACACAGAGTGCAGCTGCAGAACGGCTGCGGACCGGCTGCAGATCGGCAGCAGTTGTAAACCATGGAATTATAATTATGCGAGGTGTCACACTGAATGCAGTCCTGCGGAACGGTAGCTGACCGGCTCTACCCGATTAAAAAATTACTGCTGTAGTCACTCCACACTCGTTCCCATTTTAGTAGAATTTGAGTATGCGGAACGGTTGCGGGCCGGCAGTTGTTGTAAACTATGGAATTATATGCGAGGTATCACACAACGGCTTCCGTTCCGCAGCTGTACCACAGCCGCAACGGACTGCATCTAGTGTGATACCTCACATATAATCCCATAATTTACAACTACTGCTGGCCCGCATCCGGCCTGCAGCCATTCCACAGCTGCGTGGCCCAGCCTTCAGATGTCTATGTGATTTTGGCTTACAATTTGCCACCCCGTTTCTCCCTGTTGGTGTTGTACAAGGTGACTAAAGGATAAGGGTTTCTTATGCAGTGTATTTGTGGGTGAAAAGCTAACCATCTATCACAGCTTTACACATTATTTAATGTTGACACCTACGATATGCTAAAAGAGCTTTGCTACGACTCCTTGCAAATGTATGTTGCATATCAGCTCTATGGATTCAAAACCAAATCATTACGGTTAAGTGTCAATACCTCTCCGCATCACACCACCAATCTCGAAATCTTTATTTTATGTATAATTATAATATAATATTAATATGGATGACCATGTTGCAGGTGATATTAGGGGGATAGCAGGAGGAGAATGGATGCGGAAAGCGAGGGATAGATGGGTGTGGAAGTCTCTGAAAAAGGCCTATGTCGGAAGACAAGTTGAAGAGATAGTTGAGTTAGAAGATTAGGGAAAGAGGTGTTGTGTAGTGTACGTAATATAATAGAAATTAAGTTTAAATGATTTGTAAAATAATACCTATGTAATGTATATTGTAAACCCTTCAACAATAAATAAATAAAAATTTATATGGACAAGTCTTGTGATCCCATAGCAATTAAAGTTTAGTGATTAGATTACATACCTAGCTTTATATAGTTTAATAAACATAATTTTTATTTTCAAGCCGCCACTGCACCAACGATGAAAATGTTTGATGCTGCAGCGTGATGGGTAAAGGCTGGACACAGTCATGATGATAGTTTTAGTTGGAGTCAGTAGGAACAGGGCCACACACTGTGTATGTGCTTCCTCCCTTTTTGAATCCCAGCTCGAGAACACAACAAAATCATAATTATGTGGAAGTTCAAACCAGAAATGTTGTGGCACGCGTGTTTGGTGCCCTACAAAACTGATCTGAGTGTGTACATGTTATACTGAGCACCAAAATAAATAAAAAAGCAATAAATCTAATGGCCGATTTAAACATTAATAAGTAAGTATGTAAGTAAAAACTACGTGTGGACGCTGGGCGGCTAGTTAGTAAGTAACTAGCGACTTGCCGCAGGATAGGAACCAGTTCTATTTTTTGATCAGGACACTAGCGTGTAACCCCTCCCGCTTCGTCTCCCGCTCCCCGCCAACTTATCTTTCTGCCGTGTGGACGGCACAAGTAAGTTGACACAACAAAACGCACGCGTCTGCCTGCCGCCCGTGTTAGCAGGACGTGTCTCCCGTCCGTCGTCGCAAGGTTCTGACAAAGTATTAAACTTACTTACCGATAAACCTAATTCACCGTTTGGACGTTGCTGTCTACTTCTCGATTAAGTAAGCAAGGAAGCGATAAGTTGGACTTACTTACTTATGGATGTGTAAATCGACCCTAATTCTGGCATACTGTGTGTGTAGTTCTGCACAACAGCTATTAATGGTAATAAAGAGCAGCAGGCCTCGCATAAAACCGCCGAGAATACGACAAAAATCGAGATGTGCCTCCATCTTTATTATTTTACGTACGCCAAAAAGAGCGCAGACGACCGACGTTTTTCTCGTTTAAACGCTTTGTCGTGGGTAGCATGCTAGCCATGCTCAAAGAAGGTAAGAAGAAAATCGCCCGTGAGCTGGTCTGGGCATTTCACAACAGCATTGTGCAACATTATTCAATAATTAATACCTTGTTATTGACTTTTATTAAAATATTTGTGTGTCAATAAACCTCTACATAAAATTTCCATAAATCGAAACTCCTTGTTTTATTTTGATTGTGATTTTTTTATATGAAACGCTATGTGTGCATCACACAGTTACGAAAAATCACTGAACTACCGATATATCATATCTACCTATACAGTTCCTCGATAATGGTCGCAATGCTGAGTATCGCGTGATATTTTTGATAATGTAATGTACAAAACATCAAGCTATACAAAACCATAAACTGGCCGCGCGTAGGACGAGTAACGTATAACGTCGTGCGATCAGCTTATGATGGTTTTGTATAGCTTGATGTGTCGCCGTGTGTACATACGCACGGCGACACATCAAGCTATACAAAACCAACATAAGCTGGCCGCGCGAAGCTATACTACGCTACTCGACCTACGCGCGGCCAGCTCATGTTGGTTGGTATAGCTTGATGTGTCGCCGTGTGTACCCATCCAGTAGGCCTCGCATGCCACCCCCGAGAAAACGATAAAAATCGAGATGTGCCTCCATCTTTATTATTTTACGTATGCCAGAAAGAGCGCGCATGACGTTTTTCTCGTTTAAACGCTTTGTCGTGGGTGTCATGCTAGCCATGCCATGCAGAAGCCGTAGCATGCTACACGTAATATGGCTGTATTACGTCTTTTATCTCGTTCGTTCGCGCGCAAATAGAAAGAGCGAAGTTGTGATAGCGCTGTATCACGGTGGCATGCTATACATGCAGGGGGGGATAGGTGGGATTTATCAAAAAATCTAAATATTTGTAACGGTCAGTGATAACACTATTCTTCTATTCCTTTTTCAGTGAATATCCCCGTCAGAAATAACTTCCCCCCCCCCCCCCCCCGAACCGAAAATCTACGCACTGTTTCTGTAAATGCGGGATAATAGGTGCCGAAAGACTTATCACGCGCAACATGCTACGGGGGCTGGTACTTGTAGGTAAATGAATAGAGCGCCTTATAATCACTGGTAGCATAGGCACATCGCTGAATTAAAAACAAAAATGACCATAGACTAAGAATAAATCGTGAACCAATCAGAACACGGAAAATAGACGCCATCGTGTACACCAATTACGGGGGTGGACATTATTTGGTCGGCAATTACGCCCCGGACCAAAACTGTCCATAGCGTAATGTCCGGCCCGTAATTGGTGTCAATTTAATTGGTTGATGGTCATCAATTACTGGGTCGGACATTACACGGCGTGCATTTACACGACGGACAATACGAGCTGGACCCTCTCTGTCCGGGCCAGCAATTGGTGCTCATTTTTAGCTCGGGGTGTATTTGCCAACCCATCATTGCATGAAATACGGGCTGGACATTATTGGGTCGGACATTATTGGTTGGGCATTACTTGCTGGCCATTACATGGATGAATCGTGAATTTGTTTTTTTTTTTTATTTTTGTCACCGCCCCGAAAATCTGACCAGGGTTCAGTACAATATTAGATCCGGGCCCATCTGTCATAGTTTCCGCGGGCCGTCGATCACATCGAGGAGGAGTCGACTTTTCGAGGAAGTTGGATTTTTCTGGTACTCGTTGGATGCACCCCCATACTCCCTCAGAGTTTCATTTTCCTACTACCACGGCGTCTAGGAGAACAAATAAGGTTATATCTGGTCTATAGTTGAGTGGGGATGGAGCTTTATATATTTTTAACAATATACATTATTTTCGAGCAATAAAATAGGCATTGAAATTTAAAAAATGAGGTATTTATTAGAAAATACGAATGTATTTTTCAAAACCTTCTAAGTAGACAAACATATTTACACAAAGTTTGAAGTATATATTAATGGTAATGGTAAAGCCTTATATATGCAAAAAAAAAATACCATCAGGTTTTTTAGAACGAGATAATGACTAAATTTTAAAATTGGAACTGTTGCTGACGTGATTTTTTTTTATTTTGGTACATTTCTAGGCTCAAATTCGCTCTTCAATATTATACCGAGAAAAAATATCAATTATTAAGTAATTAGTCCCGGCTCGAACCGTAAACTGATTGGGCTATTTGCACCCTTTTATTATTATTACTAAACGACTTCGGGTTTTGTCGGGGACTCTGCGCAAACGAAGATTGCCGAGGTTAATTATTTTCTTGGAGTGCGATTTTTGGATCTCATTCGCTGAACTCAGCAGTTGAAAATGTCAAAATAACTATGGAGATATGCATCTTTCTACTGCTGATTTGACTTCAAAATCATACTTCAGGAGTGCGATTTTTGAAAGTGAAATCAGCAGTAGAAAGATGCATTATCTCCATAGTAATTTTGACATTTTCAAAATGTGCGATTCCTGAAGTATGATTTTTGAAAGTCAAATCAGCAGTAGAAAGATGCATATCTCCATAGTTATTTTGACATTTTCAACTGCTGCCTAGCTAGCATGCCACCCCCGAGAAAACGACAAAAATCGAGATGTGCCTCCATCTTTATTATTAAATTTTATTTGGGTAAGATAAGACGTGAAATGTATTAAAGAATGTAGTAGAACCGTTTAATTTTTTATAAAAATCATAAATTATTTAAATGACAAGCGTAAGGACGCAACATGAAGGTCATCCAAACATCCAAGAGCCAACTACGGAGTAGAGCCTCAACTTATTAAGACACTATTTTATGTTATGATCAAGAACCAAGACAATGAAAAAACCGGCCAAGTGAGAGTCGGGCATAGCCCGAACACTCTCAGGGATCCGTACACATTTAACTTTGCAATGGAATTTTTTTTTCTTCCATACATCTGTCTACACAGCGATCTACTACAACTGATAATAATTAAGTTTATAATCGAAAAAAATATGACTGTTTTGAAGTGAAATTGCAATTTAATTCGGATTTATTTGTGTGTTGAGACCCTGCTTCTTGCCAAATTTCATGATTCTTTGTCAACGGGAAGTACCCTATTGGTTTTGATTTGCGAGATGCGATTATCTAAATATGACATAAATGGCAGTATCTTTTGATAAAATGTAATAAAATAAAAATAAAATATGAGGAGAATGATGACGAGGTTCCCGTCCCACGCCTCTTCTCTCCCCTATTGAGGAATGTAACATCCCTTGTCGCAGGCGACGGAGGTTGTGCAGGGACACTTGCGCGGGACCTTCAGGGCTAGTGACGAGTCGTGTGTGTTCCTCTGTGTGTTTGTTTGTACATCGGTGCATTGATCATTTTAGACTTTCCAAGTAGTTGTTAAGTCTTAGTGACGATTTAGTTAGTGAGTAGGTAGGTACCTATTTCACTTGAGAAGGACATTGTTATCAGAAATAGTCATTATAGAAAGTGATGATTGTTGTTATTTTCTAACCTCCCTTAGTCGCTTTTTATAAAAAGCGACTAACTAATTTATATATTATTAAAATATATACCTACTGTAATAGTTCAAAATACAGGTACTTACATTAGAAAACTATAAAAATCGTTATCTCATATAAAGAAAAAACATAAATTAATGGCCCGTTGCTAATTCCGCTACTATCTTTGTTCAGTTCAGTGACAGCCAGGTAGCATACATTTATTTCAGACAACACCAATCTCCACAAAACGTAGATGACGTTGGAAAACAAGTTGGAGGAAAATAATACGAGGTGACTAAGGGATAAGTGTCTCATATGCAGTGTATTTACGGGCAAAGGGCGAGCAACCTATTACCAATTTACACGTTATATCGTCACGTCACACGTAGCAATGTTTCTGATCACAGCGAAAGGGATTATGGTCGTGAGTTTTTATGTGTATGTATGTGATTACTCCATGTTGTGTATAGAAGGTAATTCATTGGCTTGGGAGTGTTCTTTCGTTCGATTTAGAATACAATTTTTCAGCTTTACTAAACGTTGGAGCCAAATCCGTCGTTGACTCTAGGTCTATTTCGTCAGAAACGTCAATCATCTAAAATGACCATACGTAGCTTCGACTGCGTAGCTTTTACGTACCATTACGTAACATTATGTACTGCTTAGTGATGGATTACATTTTGAAAGGACTGTAGTGTCAACGGCAATGTATTGACATAGCAGTTGAAGTTTCATATGGCGAAATCGGAGACATGTGCCATGTTTAGGCCTTGTTATTGTATGACGTGGTGACTCTAAAAACTCATTAAACTCATTGGTACTGAGTTATCTGAGGTACTGAGTAATTAAACCCTAAAGACCACACAGAGTGCAGCTGCGGACCGTCTGCGGAACGGCTGCAGGCCGACAGTTGTTGTAAACTATGGAATTATATGCGAGGTGTCACACTAGATGCAGTCCGGTGCGGCTGCGGAACGGTAGCCGCAGTGTGACACCTCGCATATAATTCCATAGTTTATAACAACTGTCGGCTTGCCGCCGATCCGCAGACAGCCGGACGGGACGGAGGCGCAGTGAGGCAGCCACGAGAGTTAGCGCGCGCGACCAAAACATTTTCTCGATAGAAAAACAAGCAAACGTAGTCTCCGTTCCGTCTTTATCGATAAACGCTTGGAACTGCTAAACGGTGAATAATACAAAAACGCGAGACTTGATTTTAGAAAAAGAGATTGATCTAAACTATTATAAAACTGTAACTGGAAGTTTGTCTGTACATTGAAGATATTAACAAAAAAAAAGTTACGATATGGTTTTTAGGTATCCCTGATTCCATATCACCAATTTTTGGATTTTTTGTCCGTCTGTTTGTTTGTTTGTTTGAACGAGCATCACGCAAAAACGACTCAACCGATTTTGATGAAACTTTTTTTGTTTCATAGCTTATATCTGTCTTAAAAATCGGGTATATAATTTATGCGGAGAAAGTCGTGGTTTAACGCTCGTATTTTATAAATTTTGATTAGAGCAGAATTGAACTTACATAAATAATACAATCCCAATTAAATAAAGTTTGTTTTACGTTTGTGTCGTTTCAGGCATCTCTCATCTCTTTCTCTCGCATCAGGCAGTAATATAAGACGACACAATTTCGACATAGGCAGACATAGGCCCTTAAAACCTCAGCTGTGGGAGTCAAATTTCCACAACTGCTTGCACAACTTTCTTTGCGATTTCAGGTTCGCTCCAATAACCAATAGTAAAAGTTGCTCAGTTTGATAGTCTGAACACCCCCTGTAAATTTTGGCTTTACAAAATCATCACTATGGGTGATTTGGTTATTTCCCCACTAAAATGTATGGGAATTTAATGTTGTATTTTCTGAGAGTTCTAATACCTTGATCTCGGTTGACCCGATAGAGACTTACGTTCCTTATTTATCAGTAAGAGAATCGATTGGGATGAAAAAAAAGTTTTGTGAAAATTCAGTTTTTCTCAATAACAAAATTTTTTTCAAAATCAGTGAATGCAAAACACTCCAAAAGTTAGGGTTAGTCTCCTAAGAACGTTATCTTGTAGCTATACTATAATGCTTCTGGTAGATACCCTTTGTGTCCCATCTTAACTTGCCAGCCTGTATATTTTAGTTATATTAAATACGAGCGTTAACCCGCGACTTCGTCCGCACAAATTATATACCAGATTTTAAGTCAGATCATAAGCTATCAAACAAAAACAGTTTCATCAAAATCGGTTCAGTAGTTTATGCGTGATACTCGTTCAAACAAACAAACAGACGGACAAAAAATCAAAAAATTGGTGAAATGGAATCAGGGACACCTAAAAACCATATCGTAACTTTTTTTTGTTAATATCTTCAATGTACAGACAAACTTCCTGTTACAGTTTTATTATAGTATAGATAGATAACAAAAAACTGGAATAGGTCACTTTGTTGTCGGACCTGGGTATGTTTTGTATGGGCCGTGCGTGACACTTCTTCTTTAATTAAAAAAAATGGTTTTTGTTAAAATAGGTAGTCTAGTCACATTCTTGAGCAATCAATTTTGTTAATATAAAAAAATGTAGGATTTATTCCTCCTACCTCCTAATCAGTGACGAAATAAATGAACGTTTTATGAAAGATTTCCCAACGATGTTATGATGAAGGACTTTTCAATACAACATTATGTCATGTGGCTAATGTAATTTCCTAGGCTACCAACATTATGTTGAAGGCAACTCTTTCATGAAACGTTCCCTACCACCCCATGCTCAAAGCTCCTAATCAAATCACATATCTACCGGACAAGATGTGTGCATGCAATTTTAAACCCTAGGTGGTAAAATTTTTCTGACCATGACTGTACAAGTCTGAATAAAGAGGAAGAAATAGGAATGGCAAAGGCATTGAAAGATATAAATTATTATAACTGTTTTTATTGAAGTGCTCGGGATGATTACTATTATTACTAGACCCATATTGCAGAACAAGACTTGGGCAGTGCGAGTGAATAGGCATCTTCTGGGTAACCTCTTTACATCTTCAACCCCAGCTTTGTCCTGAGGACTGGATTGAGGTGAAGAGCAAACCCATTTGAAATAAAAAAAAAAGAAAAACTGCTTAGTAGAGATTATATATTTATATCAAATGCCTACAAGGTTGTCAAGATACCGAGACTTAAATCTCTTTCTCATACATGCCCTTATGTCTTAACTACCTATTCTCGCTTGCTCGCAACTAATGAAAGAAATTGTAGCTTTGCTTACATTGAAAAACTTGCTTGGTTCAAAGTTGCATTTAATGTGTATATCTCAAAAAATTAATATTTACACTAAAAACATATAACTGCTCTTGTGGCTTTGGTTACAGCAACTATAATCAGCTATCCTTTGTTGTTTTTGAAGGTTGTAGTTTTACTTCAGGATTTATTTTTGGAATGTTCCTTACGCTGCTGTTTTCCTCACAGAGATGATGCCGATCAAGAACTGACGGACTTTGGTCTCATAATTTACTGTCTGCAATGGAAACAAAGAAATGAAATTTTAGAACAACACGATATAGGTTAGTTTTACTCGTACCTATAGATTGTGTTGCTTGCTGGATTGGCAAGATTGGATGGGCTGACTATTGGTATAATTTATTTACAACGCCTACACAAAAAGGCTTAAATATATGTCCTGTCTGCAGAATATAACACGAGTTCTTGTCCAGTACCTATCTATCACTCGCATCGTTGTAATTGTAAACACGCGAAGCGGATTTCCGTCGTTTGGTATGTATCCAAAGAAACTTTCTCCCGTTTGTAGGTCCACTATTTAGTTTGTATGTGTTTTGAGGCATTTCGGCAAAATGTTCGTAAGCATTTATATTAGTAACTTTATGGTATTGTATGCAAATTGAATGTGGTAAATAGGAGTGCGTTTACGCCATTTGTTTTGTTTACCAACTCCAATTTAGGTTTTTTTGGCTGCACCGTTGTTTGCGGTGATTCTACCAATCTCTGCGTTGAAATGAAAGATTCACGGCTTTAAGTTATAAAAACATCGTCTCGTTGAGTATCTATTTACTCTTTTATACCACAAACTAATTAGAAGATATACAACAAAATCAAAATGAAAGAAAAACAAAAATTGATACGATTTGACAGATCACAGATAGTCTACAGCGTCTACAGACAACAAATCCTTTTTTTTTTTGCATAACAACTTTTTCGCGAAGAGGTTCTTCGTATTTTAATTATAGGTACAGATTTCTTGTATTCAAAATGCAAATTATACAAAATTGCGTCACAGTTTTATCAACTAGGAGTACCATGCCAACTGCATTTCTGTCAAAAACGGTATTTGAATGGCCCGCTTTATATACTACCGGTATGCTCTTAAAAAAAAAAAGACGCCATCTTGGACACCAATTACAGGGGTGGACATTGTTTGGTTGAACAATTCAGTGACGTGCATTATTAGCTCGATCCTGTAATGTCCAGGCCGTAATTGCCGACCACATAGTGTCCACCCCAGTAATTGGAACCAATTTTGAACCTTTGGTCACGGAATACGGGCTGGGCATTACGTTGCTGAACATTTTTTTTTTTTTTTTTTTTTTTAAATGGCTTCTGCTATGAAGCAATTTAGCCAGTCTCAGGTAATCGGCAAATCACGTTAGTTACAGAGGGTAGGTAGATACCCGGAACAAATAAAAATAAAAAATGTTGTTGCGGAAAATCTGAAACAAGGACAACACATGACATCACAATACAATATTTTCAAAACTAAATGCCAAATAAGTAATGGTAATATAAAATAATAATAAATAAAAAAAATAAAAATAAAAAAGTTACAATTTTATGTTATTGACCTGAATAAAATAGGCAAGAGCGTTAGTACATTGTTTAGAAGGGAAGGTCAAAAGATAGTTGGTATTTAAAGGAAAGTAAAGGTTGGAATCTTTGTTAGAATCTGTTAACAAGTTATAAAGAGGGGGACATTTATTGTTAAGAGGACAGACAAATAAAATATGGTCTACCGTTCCATCCTCCAATCCACAATCACATAGAGGACTGTCTCTTACTTTAAATTTATGAAGTCTAACCGGCGAACATGTGTGTCCCAGACGGAGGCGTATTAAAACGCTTGTGACCCTTTTATCGAGCCGACGCCATTCTTTGTCGAAGAACCAAGGAGGGGATCTTATTGTGGGCTGAATCCTGGAATACTGATACGTAGAAGACGTCCATTTACTTTTCCACTCAGAATTGAGGTATTTAGATGGTAAGTTAATTAGATCATGTGAAAAATTTTGATAATATTTAAGGGCACCATCAGACACCGCTTCTTTGGCTAGATAGTCTGCTAGTTCATTGCCTCTGATTCCTGTATGGCTTGGGATCCAAACTAAAGTTACTGTAATGCTGGATATGTGACATAAGTACAGCATCTCCTTTATTTTGCAGATTATGATGTTACGCGAGCAATTTTTAAGAGGATTTTGTGACAAGGCCTGCAGAGCACTGAGCGAGTCTGTAAACACCAGGGAAGGACTAAGGTTGTTGTTTGCTATATACATTAAGGCAGTCAGTATGGCTAAGCATTCGCCTGTGAAAACTGAAGCTTCCGGAGGAAGTTTTTGTTTCTCCGAGTAGTTGGGAACCAAAGAAGTGAAGGCACAGCCCACTTCTCCATCATCGTTCATTTTGGAAGCATCTGTGTAGAGATGGTGCCAGTTAGGCCATCTAGTATTAACAACTTCTAAAAACTTTATGTTGGCGTGGGCAGTATCCTTGTGAATGCCAATGTTGGTCACCACATCAGCAGAGTGGCAGAGCGCTTCATAAGAAGTGTTTTATACTGGGAGTTTGTCACTATTATATAAATGGGCTTCTAAATCTTTAAGGCGATTATGGCTGATAACCAAAGGAGGCTTCGTTTTGTGAGTCCAATACCTACTCGTAATAGTTAATCGAGACAACTCATCTAATTTTTGTAATAGCGGATGCGAGTTGATTTGGGCTAATCTGAAAATATACCGATCTGAAAGATACTGGCGGCGTAGATTTAATGGTGGCTCAAAGCATTCCACTTGAAGGCCCTGGATTGGGGATGATTTCATAGCACCAGTAACTATGCGCAGAGCCTTTGCTTGAATAGAGTCTAGTTTTTTCAATGCGGCTTTGCTACAAGGTTCAAGAACGAAAGAAGCAAAGTCAATATTACTCCTTATGAGCGCATTGTACAAAAGCTTTTGTGAGTATGGGTGGGCGCCCCACCATGACCCAGACAGGCATCTTAAGACATTCAGCATTCTCTCACACTTCTTCACCGTGTTATCTATGTGGAATTTACCAGTCAAATGTGTGTCCAGAGTTAAGCCTAGAAATTTAGCCTTGTTTTGCATGGGAATAGGTTGTCCACTATAAATAATTTGTAAGTCAGGAATCTGACGAGATCTAGTGAAAACTACGGCGACACTCTTACTCGGGGACAGTTCCAAGCCATGGCGAACTAACCATGCGCCGATGGAGTTTAGGGAAGAGTTTAAAGAAGCAGCCGCATCCGTAATGCATTTATTACAGCTGTAAACACATATGTCATCTGCATATTGCAGGATTCTGCTTGAATTGTCTATTGATGAAGGTAGGTCACATGAATAGAGATTGAATAGTAGTGGGCTTAAGACTGAACCCTGAGGCAGGCCTCTCCAGACTACTCTGGGAGTCTGAACTTGACCGTCCAACAACAAATTGATCTTACGGGGGAACAGCAAATTGCAGATGAAGTGCACCAATTTAGCAGGAATACTCAGATTTAGTAATTTACTCCTGAGTACCGAAATTAGAACATTATCATACGCAGAGGACACATCAAGGAAGGCTGCAACTACAGACTCATTACGGGAGAAAGCCAAGCGAATGTCAGTGTACAAAATGGAGTGACTGTCTGTTGTTCCCTTACCTTTTCTGAAACCTAATTGGGTTTGAGACAGAATCTGCCTATTTTCCACAAACCAGTCTAGCCTGTTCTTAATTAAATGCTCCATAACTTTGCACAGCGCAGACGACAAAGCAATTGGTCTATAGGACGCCCCTAATGTGGGGTCTTTATTGGGCTTGAGAAGGGGAATTATTAAGTGCTCTTTCCATGATTCGGGACAGGAACAGGAAGAAAAAAAATAGTTCATTAGACCCAGAAAGTAGAGTTGGGCTTCTTTCGATGCATACCGTATGAAGCTGTAGGATATGCCATCCAAACCAGGCGCGGTATCGGGCAAATTTGCCAGGACAGTATTCAATTCTGTATCAGTGAATGGACGCGTCATGGGGTCATCGGATTCTGGAAGCCAAACACTCATTGGGAATTCGTTTGGCGCTGGAGTGTATGGGGGTGCTAACTTATCTAAAAAATCGTCAGACCAAGAGTTAAAATTAGATGTTGGAGGTGGAGAGGATACAAAGCCCGTTCGAAACCTTCTAACATTACGCCACACAGTTGACGGGTGGGTGGACGGAGAAATGGATTTGCAGAAATTAATCCAGCCGTTACGCTTTTTCTCGGACAATAATCTTTTACACCTAGCCTGAATCTTGCGGAAGTTGATGAAATTGTCCATAGTCATGGAGTTTGTAAAAGAGGTTTCGGCTTGGTTTCTATCCTTGACGGCTCTCGAACAGTCTGAATCCCACCAAGGTGGAGATGGAACTTTTTTGATGGGGTTTTTAAGGGGTATGCTCTCAGCCGCAGCTGATACCAGGCAGCCACAAAAACTGTTGTAGCAGTCGATGACATTTGAAGGAGTTATCGGAGGAAGCGTTTGACTGCTTTTTTTCGTATGTTGACAGAAGGAGTCCCAATCAGCTGCGTTTAAATGGTATTTTTGTAATAAAAATGAAGGTTGAACTGAAGAAGGAGTAAGACTAGGAAAGGAAATGGTTATAGGAGCATGGTCACTGCTGTAAGTCAAGGGGGATACATCCCATGAGAGGGAAGAGGCTAGGGAAGGAGAACAAATGGACAGATCTACTGCTGAGGCCCTTTGGTTCGGAGACGTTCTATAGGTAGGACGACCATCATTAAGAACACAGAGATTTAGTTCATCTATTATGTTGGCGAGCACAACTCCATTAGGATTGTTATAATGATCCCAAAGGCGATGGTGGCTATTAAGGTCACCCAGAACCAGGCAGGGAGGGGGAAGCATGTTAATTTGACGTTTAAGGTTATCATAAATAGTGGGAGAAGGATGGGGAATATAAACACTCATTATTGAAAAATTTTCAGATTTAATGGCAACTGCGTATATGCCATTAAATGATGTGAGATTTATTTGAGTATAACGGAAGTCTTTACGAATTAACAATGCAGCGCCATCCCAGCCGTCATCTCTGTCATGCCGGAGACACACATACCCAGGGATGGAGAAACGAATCTCCGGTCTGAGCCATGTCTCCGATATGGCGAGGACAGCCGGTTTGAATTTATTGATTAAGTGAATTAATTCATTTTTTTTGTGACGGATACTTCTAACATTCCATTGAAGCATCTGGTCCATTGTCAGTATGAAGAAGCTGAGAGAGTGCATGTAATTTGCCTGTGACGGTCGGCGGAAGAATAAGAGAAGAATTACAAGTGGAGAGAAGGTTCATGATATTGGACAGGAGATTATCCAGAATAAGAATAGAGGAAGGAGTATTATCCATAATTTGTGGAGGATAGACGGATTGAGTTTGGGGGGGAGATATACTTTCAGCAGTAGAAGGATCTATATGAGGAGTTCTGGAAGAAAATGCACAGCCATTGGATGGAGGAGGAAGGGAGAAACTATTTAGGAGCTGTTGGTGTGCCCCATGATCATAACCATGTTGTAAGGGGGTTCTAGTTTTTGGCGTTCTAAATACGGTTTTTTTATATGATATTGTTTGTGGTTGGCGAGAGGGTTGTGAGACGGCACGAGAGTATTGTTGAGGGGTCCTAGAAGGGTTTGGAGGGGAATTTTGGAAATAAGAGGGAGACTGCTGGATTTGAGACATGTAATTTTGGGAAGCGATGACCTCCGCATATGGGGAACGGGCTTTAGGATGTCGCTTCTTGAAAGGAGATTCCCTCCTCTGACATCAACAGTTTTATTTTGGCCTGGCGCTCATATTCTGGGCACTTTTTATTTATGGCAGTATGATAACCACTACAGAATAGGCAGGAAATCCTGTCATCCTCAATGTCGCAGGTATCCCCGGCATGAGGCTGGGCACACTTGAAACAGCGGGGCTGGGATCTGCATACAGACTTTATGTGTCCAAAACGGCAACAGTTAAAACACTGAACTACTGGGTACTTGTATGGGTCTACTGAAAATGAGTTATGAAGTAAGTAAATTTTATCGGGAAGTCTTTGTCCGTCAAATGTCAGGACTACAGTTTGTGATTCCTCTCGTTTGGCTGTTTTGGTTTCGGGGTCTACGGATCGATAAGTAAGGCGCCTAACTTTCAATACTTTACTTGATCTGAATCCAATTGGTAAGGTTATGAATTCTAAGAGCTCTTCAGTCTGAAAGTCTGTAGTAACCCCTCTAATGACTCCCTGCCGGCAGATGTTGTATGAAGGAATTGATGCCTTGTAATTATTTTCCTGGACAAGGGGGTGCTGAATAAAGTTGTTGGCTCCTGAATATGAGTTGAATGTGACTGAAAGTCGATTCCGTCCAATTTTCTTTATGCCATCTGGAGTAATCAAAGGAATTTTGTTGTTATATATGAATCGGCCAAACTTTAATGGATGGATAAAGAGATCACTTTGCTCAGAGTCAGAGGAGACCCTGGTAACGTGGACAATGAATGGACCTTCATCCGTATTGTTGTACAAGGTACGTGTTGGTACACTAGCCTCAGTGGGCTGCGTTGAATGTTTATTTTGTTCATTTAAATTTTTCTTTTTCAGGATCTCAGGGTCTGGAGCTTCCTCGGCTTGGCGCTTTCGCGGCGTGTAATTAAGTGCATTAGTATTACAGTCTGACACAACAACATGTTCAGCTGGAGACGGGATTATCATTTCAATATCAGGGGGATTGGGGGATGGGGTAAACATGATATCTCCGGATAGAAAGGCATCTGGGTCCAGAAGGCCTGAACTAATGTCGGGGGGTTCCTTGGCGTGGGACCCCATTATAGGTTAGAATTACATCTAGCTACTCACCGATGATTGAAGTATGTAATA
This sequence comes from Agonopterix arenella, assembly GCA_927399405.1. NCBI lineage: Eukaryota > Metazoa > Arthropoda > Insecta > Lepidoptera > Depressariidae > Agonopterix > Agonopterix arenella. The sequence goes on from OV656704.1 coordinate 4,119,934, forward strand.
GCCCCATAGAGATAGTAAGTACTACGTACACCTGGAGAGAGCTCTTCTCGGAATTTTGGGCAAAGCGGGATAGAAGCTGTTGGCCGTCGTGTCCCTATCCTTAGTAGGGTGGCAATGCGATTACTCTTTTAGGACTTTTAAAAATTTTTAGTTATGCTTACGCTACCTTGATGAGAAAAAAACAAGCGTACCAGGTAAATTTTTCCTTGGGAATCCTAAAATAAATAAAACAATACTCATTTTGAGACCCAAAATTTTACGTCAAGCCGAAAGCAGGAGATAATATGCCAGTTTATACATCATCATCATTAAGCTATGTACGACGTACGTCCCACTTCCAGGCACAGGCCTACCCTCAGGGAGGTTTCATGGGCGTAAGTCCACCACGCGTGCCCAATGCGGATTGATAGACTTCACATAAGCATGAGATTTTTTACTTCAGCGTGAGAGCACTGACTGCTCTCACGCTGAAGTAAAATTATTATTACTGTCGGTATTACGCATACACAAGTTAGAAAAAGTCATTGGTAGGAACATAATTATCATGTCATGTTGTCCGTGCGGATTAGACCCGGACCCTCGCGATTGAAAGTCCTAGTGTCCATGTTTTATCTTCGTAATTTTTATCATAATTTAGGTATTACGCAGCAATTTTAATTCAAACTGAAATTTTGTTTGCTTCCAAAGCCTACCTTCTATGTTTGTTGTTACCCTAACTACTTTGATATTTCCAAAACAAAACATATTTAAAATACAAACCTGAGATACGATAAGCCACAAACTGGATAATATTCGCGTTTGCATCCGTCGATTAAGCAAATACGAACCATTTTAATATAAAAATGTGGTCAAAAAATCATCATCATCTGACGATGGATGTCCAGCAGTGGACGTCCATCGGCTGAGATGATTCTCAGCCGATGGACGTCCACTGCTGGACATAGGCCTCCCCCAAGGATCGCCATAACGACCGGTCCTGCGCTGCCCTCATCCAACGGGTTCCCGCCGCCTTCACAAGGTCGTCGGTCCACCTTGTGCGGGGCCTACCCACGCTGCGCTTTCCGGTACGCGGTCGCCACTCGAGAACTTTTCGGCTCCATCGGCCATCGGTTCTGCGAGCAATATGCCCCGCCCACTGCCATTTTAATTTAGCAATTCTTTGGGCTATGTCAGTTACTCTGGTTCTTCTGCGGATCTCTTCATTTCTGATTCCATCCATCCACAGCCATCCATCCATCCATTGCTCTTTGGGTGACTTTCAGCCTTTTTATGAGGCCTTGAGTGAACGACCACGTCTCTGTTCCATATGTCATCACTGGCAACACACACTGATCGAAGACTTTCGTTTTAAGACACTGCGGTATTTGGGACGTGAAGATACTACGTAGCTTCCCGAACGCTGCCCAACCGAGTTGGATTCGACGGTTGATCTCTTTCTCGAAGTTGGACCTACCTAACTGAATAGTTTGTCCCAGGTAAACATAATCGTCAACAACTTCGAGCGCAGAGTTTCCGATCATTACAGGAGTAGGTACAACATGGGCATTTGACATGATCTTCGTCTTGTCCATGTTCATCTTCAGACCAACTCGTTCGGAGGCTCTGCTAATATCATCGAGCATTCGACTGAGCTCCTCCATAGTTTCCGCCATGATGACTATATCATCGGCAAACCGAAGGTGACTGATGTACTCGCCGTTTATATTGATGCCTAGCCCTTTCCAGTCCAGAACCTTGAAAACATCTTCCAGTGCAGCGGTGAACAGTTTCGGAGATATAACGTCTCCCTGCCTCACACCTCGCTGCAGTAGGATAGGTTTCGACTGGTCCTGTAGTCGGACTGACATAGTGGCGTTTTTGTACAACGTTTTAGCACTTCGATGTACCGGTAGTCTACTTGGCATCGCTGAAGAGACTGCAGTACAGCCCAAGTCTCGATCGAATCAAAGGCTTTCTCGTAGTCCACGTACGCCAAGCAGAGGGGCAGGTTATACTCTTCAGTCTTCTGTATAACTTGCCGAAGCGTATGTATGTGGTCTACGGTGCTAAAGCCTTTTCGGAAACCGGCCTGTTCGGGAGGCTGGAAATCGTCAAACCTGCGCGCGAGACGGTTCGTAATGACTCTCGAGAACAGCTTGTAGACATGGCTAAGAAGAGAAATGGGCCTATAGTTCTTCAACAGGGCATTATCGCCCTTTTTGAAGAAGAGCACCACTAGACTTCTATTCCATGCCTGCGGCGTTTTACCCTCGAGTATGACGGAATCGAACAGCTTCTGAAGGGCCTTCCGGACCGGTTTTCCACCCGCCTTCAGAAGCTCGGCCGTAATCCCGTCATCACCCGGCACCTTGTTGTTCTTTAACTGTTTGAGAGCCATACTAATCTCGTACAGGCTGACGTCCGGAATATCTTCCGTATAGTGCCAGGTCAATCTAGCTCTTGGGTCGTTTGCCAGATTTGTAGCGGGTCTTCGTGTTGATGTGTATAACTGTCCATAGAAATTCTCGACCTCTCTCAGAAGCTCAGGTTTTTTTTTGCTTCGTTCCAAAGAGCATGATGTGAAGAATTTGGCCTTGCTGGTCCTAAAAGAGGTTTAGCCTGCTTCTTTGTGTAGCTTCCGTTGTGTGCGTCAAAAGGTTTGTCAAAAAAAAGGAGCAGATCTGCAGTTTCTTTGCACTCCATTGGGATATTGCCATTATCTGGAAAAGAAAAGACAATTTGTGATCCTTTGTATACCAGAATGCAGTAAATTGTGTATTTTACATCCTTTTACCCCGATTACCCCAGAAGGAGGGTTATGTTTTTCGAGTGTAATGTATGTATGTATCGTCACGTTCGTACAAATTGTAAGTGACATAGAGGGTATATATTATTTAAATATGTCGCCTGTGAATAAAAAAAGACGTATAATTTGTTATTTATTTATTTATTGATTTCTTAACGATTGTTACATTGTTCAAAGGTAGGTAGGTTACATAATTTTAAAGTTAAAGCTAAATGCACAACCACTTATAAAGAAATACAGCATGTAATAATATTTAGCTTAATCAGTAGCAAGTAGAGCAACATTAGAGCTGTCCATTTTAACATACTCGTTTTCTTTTATGAATTTTTTTCGGAATTGTTTCTGAATAGTGCCGAAGATTTAAATTTACTTACTAACATTTAAGCGCATTAAGCGTATGCTGGGTGATAGAGTTGACGAAATAATGAGGTTGGTAATTATGAAATAAGAATATTTTTGCGAAGCTTTCCCATGGAATCATGGAAGATGTCGGTGGAAACACTATGAGTATTGTACAGTTTACACAAACGAGCTACTGCAGAACTTGAACCCAAAACCGTTCTCCTCAGTGGAGGCACCATCCGTGTTATGATGTTTCTGGGATACCTAGCTGGGACGCGAAATTTGAACTTGCTCAGTAATTGGGGACAATCAATGACGCCACGAAGGATCTTGTACAAGAAAGTTAGATCGAGCAAGTCTCTTCTTTTCTCAAGCGTGACCATTTTGAAATGAGCTAGCCTATCGTGGTAGGACACAATTGTCTTCGCCTTACCAACAGAGAATGCCAAATGCCAGCAAAACCTTTTCTGCAGTCTCTCCAATCTCAAGGTGTGGGTGGAAAAGTGGGGCCGCCACACGGGGCTGCAATACTCTAATAAACTACGCACCAGGCTGTTATATATCAATACCTTTGCGGACAGTTTGCGAAAATGCTTAACATTCCTTAAGACAAAACCCATCATTCTAGATGCCTTTCTAATGATATTCTCTAGATGTAGTTTCGTTTAGAAGTCAACTTGCTATCAAGAATCACTCCCAAATCTCTTATACTCTCAACTTCTTGCAGGATGGTACCATTAATTCTGTAACTAGACTGAACCGTATTGAGTTTCCTAGTATATTTTATATGAAAGCATTTTTTTATATTCAGTTCCATATCGTTGCGCTTGCACCAGTTCGCAAATCTGTCCAGATCCTGTTGAAAGAGGTTCGCATCATCAAGACTTTCGACAGTTTTTGCTATTTTCAAGTCGTCGGCGAACAAGTAAGGATTTGAGAACAAAAAACAATCCGGTATATCGTTGATAAAGATGTTGAAAAAGACTGGACCCAAATGAGAACCTTGGGGTACACCAGATGTTATGTTAAAAGTTCTAGAGCTGAATCCATTTACTACAATGTAGAAAGAGCGTTCACTCAAATATGATTTAATCCATTCAAGCAAAGAGCCAGAAAATTCATATGCAGCCAATTTACCTACCAAAACCAGGTGCGAGACACAGTCAAATGCTTTACTGAAGTCAGTATAAATGACATCACTTTGCTTATTCTTGTCCATAACTTCAACCATCTCCTCCACAAAAGACACCAAGTTGGTACAAGTGAATCTGGCCCTGACGAACCCATGCTGGTGCGGAGTTAGGAACTTTTTAAAGTACAACTGAATGTATGGACAAATCAAGGATTCAAAAACTTTGGCTAGTGTGGACAGGATAGAGATGGGTCTGTAGTTGGATACTGCAGCATTATCATCAGCTTTGTGTATAGGTACGACTTTGGCCAATTTCCATAAACGCGGAAAGGTTCCAGATTCTAAGGATTTATTAAAAATGCGATAAAGTGGTAAAACAATATTAGATGAGCAGCCCAAGATAAACAGAGGAGGGAGATCGTCTGGTCCTGCTCCTTTGGTTTCATCAAGAGACTCAATTTTATTATATCACAATATGGGTATCAAATATTACAGGATCCTTCTTATTATGCTGACACTTTTTCAAGGGCATGATCAGACCGTCAAACTGAACATATTTCTCAATGGCATTAACAAAAAATCTGTTGTTCGCGAAAAAAAAAATCTGCTGTTCCATACAAAACTACAAACCTACTAGACCCAAATGTATGGGACAGCTGATATTTTTTCGCGATTTCGATGTTGGTCCCATAGAGGAAGTTGTTCAGTCTGATGGTCTGATCATCCCCTCAAAAAGTGTCAGAATATAAAGGACCCTGTATTAATAGGACTAAGTATTATAGTACTTTTTTGCTACCACTATAACTATTAACTGAATAGAAAAAAAGCAAGCTATATAACATTACTCTATAATCATTAATCATAATCAGCTATAACTTTGTTCGAGAAAATGTAATTTGAATGTTCTTATTACAAAGGTATTGCAGGCCGGGACAAAACAATAACTAACAAATAGGTATGATTTGTAATATATTTGTATAGAGCTTGTTTTCTCTTTTCAGTTAGTTATTTATACAAAAAACTTATCTAAGTGGGCTAGGTGCAAAATAGTTTGATGATGTAAAATTATAAATAAATTTATTCAATAAAGAGATTAGAATGGTGTAGAATTTATAAAAAAAAATTTCGCCATTACCTGCAAGATATCCCATATTCGACGCAACAGTCAGGCTAAATAATTGGCTGGCCAATTTAACCTTTTTGTTGGGCACACCTTTGTATCCAGGGTTTTCTTTGTGCAAAAGTTATATGTGTTTCCACTTTGCTGTTCGCGATTTGTTGTCAGTCACGTACTGCAGTTTTTTTGTAATTAAGTTGTTCTTTACACATTTTAGTAAATGCGGTGGATCATATAGTGGCACTATTTCCTGATCATTAATTATAAAAACATTAGATTTCGGTGCTTTTCCTGTCCTTAGGCATGCACCTCGTGATTCCTGAACGAGGAGTTTTATGGCATTTCTATTGTTTGCGCCTTGATCGCAAACTGTTGCAACAACCACAAAACCAGCGTCCTGCAGTTCTTTTATTATTTCCTTTAATTGTTTGGCAATTTCAGCGCCACTAGTGGCTGCTTTTGAAAAAGTATAGGACACAGGCTGTTTATAATTTTTCATTATGCCCCGTATCATGAACACCTGAGCATGGTCAGCATATTCTGGTTCTGTGTTTTGTCCATCTGTGACAAAACCAGTTACTTTATCTTTTCTTTGGTTGTACGACACACTGGCTTTCAATGACATTTTATCAAATAATAAGATGCATAGTTTGTCTTCAATTTTCATTTTTCCAGACGATTTCCTCAATTGAGTAAATATTTTTATATTTATTCCAGGCTTTAAATCTGCTTGACTCAAAAGTTTTCCAAGAGTCTGAGGCGCTGGTAAAATGAGTATTTTTCTTAAAAATCTATAGCCTTTTGGACTTTGTTTCAAAATAGACAAAGCTAAGATTTTTTAATTTATTGTGAAACGGCGTCCTTTGCCTTGCTTTTTACTTTCCCGCAATTGCAGAAGGGTTAACATCTTTGCAGTACTAGGCAAATTATCGATGGTTTTCAAAAATGTGGGGTGCGATGTTAAGTTTCTGGCAGCCTTCAGACATGCAGCCTGCTTTTTGACCCTATTACGGTACTGCTGAGTTTCATTTGAACCTAAACTAACTTCCTGTGTAATTTCTGTTCTGAAGGTGTTAGAACTTGTTTCTTGGGTTTTTTTCTAGCCGAGGTATTTGTTGATTTGTGATGCTGATGCCCTGGAATAAAAATTTACAAAGTGTTTATAATCTATACTTATATACTCGAGAACAATGAATCCGGGTCATCCGCACAATGAAATTGATATAATTAGCATCCTTTGAAACTAAGAGTCTACCCATCAAACAAAACAACTTTTACTATGGGAGCAAACCAATCGGAGCACAAAAAAAATTTGCTGGTGCATACATTTGAGTCGAGTTGGCACGGCACGGCACTGTAGTTTAGTATGGAACACCAGATTTTTTTTGCTCCAATCGGTTTGCTCCCATAGTTATAGTTGTTCAGTTTGATGGGTAGACTCTTAGTTTAAAAGGATGCTAATTATATAAATTTCACCCTGTATACCAAATTTTAAGTCAGATCATAAGCTATCAAATAAAATAAGTTTCATCAAAATCGGTTCACTAGTTTTTGCGTGATTTTGTGTTTGCGTTTTTGCTCGATCAAACAAACAAACTTCTTTTTTTAAATTTACAGTTTTATAACAGTATAGATTTAATACATTTAATTAAAATAACCAGGTTGGATTTTCGGATGGGCCGTATGGAATAACTGTTGTAGCTATTACAGGAAATAATTCTTAGAAGACTATCCTCAACTTTTTGAGTCATTTAGATATGTATTGACAGATTATGAAAAAAATGTCAGCAAGACCAGTTAAGTGAGACAAGGTAGCAAAGTGAGTGGGTGAGTGGTAGTATATTTCATTCATTCATTAATTCAAACTGAATAACTTCAAACCGTAAATTGATTGACCCCCGGAAAAGAACCAAAAAGATTAGAAATGATATCCCCTTCCAGATTTTTATTTGGACCACCTTGTGGCGACGGCCAATAATGAATTTACAGCATCGTTTTTATAATGCACACGCCACTAGACTTAAACTCTTATATTTACGCGTTTAAACTTACCATCGAAAATATTAGCTGTCGCATTTCCCTGGCGAGCAGGAACATTTTCCTTATTAGCATCACTTTGAGCTGTCACCGTGGCATCTGAAATATCATTTTTATTTGAAATAACATAATATTATCATGACAGTGCACAAGCTACTGGACTATTTGAACTTACCATCGAAAATATTTGGCGTCGCATTTCCCTGGCGAGCAGGAACATTTTCCTTATCAGCATCACTTTGAGCTGTCAAAGTGGCATCTGAAATATCATTTTTATTTGAAATAATATAATATTATCATGACAGTGCACAAGCTACAGTACGACCAGGAAAATAATTCCGCTCGTCTTCGTTTGTGCAGAGCAGTGCAAAATCGGGTATTCTCTATCTCGCTCCAACTCGAATAGCAGACTTATGGATGCTTCGGCAGCGAAAAGGGCAAGAAAGCATTAAGTCCAATAGCGGCAAGGTGTCACATCCTGATTGTTCAATATAATTTCACGCAGTGCACAAGCTACTGGACTATTTGAACTTACCATCGAAAATATTTGGTTTCTCATTTCCCTGGCGAGCAGGAACATTTTCCTTATCAGCATCACTTTGAGCTGTCACCGTGGCATCTGAAATATTATTTTTATTTGAAAAAATTATGCACGCATTTTGCATCATTAACATTATATATGTATACCTACATACCATGTTTAGATTTTAGGATGGCTAATAGTAAAACATTACCAGAATAAAAAGTTGGTTTGTGCTTTTCTGAAATAATTCATACAGCAGAGTTCATTAAAATCAATTGACAATGAACTCAAGGACAATTGAAATAGATTTGAAAATAGCGCTAGATGTGCGCTGATCCTTAGGAACGCACATAGTGAAAACCTTAAAGCATCACGCACGTCACCTCCGTAAGGAGGGCGCGTTGCTTTAAGATGCAAATAAAGAAAAACTAAGTAGGTATTGAAGCGGTAGGTACGGTAGATGTGATTGCTGTGCTGTTGGGTTGGGTAGGTATGTCATGTTAGGTACCTTTCATGTCTTTAATAACAATACGTCATCGAGGGCCACGGAGGGGTCGCGGGCGGTACCTAAGTTACCAACATGCGCAGGAGGGACGACGCGGATGAAATAGATTGTGCGGGAGCGCAGACAGACTGCCCAGAGCATTAAGTAGAGAGTGAAGCATTGATATTTAAATAGTAATAAACCAATGTGGTTAAATGGATAAAACATCTTTGATTTCCACCTGACTCCCCAAAAGTCATGTAGGGATAGAATTGTATCAATATTGTCATAATTTAATAGTATTCACACACCATAAAATTACCTACTTGTAGAAGTTGATGGTCTTGAAGAATCTTTTATCTGCACTAGTGCTCTTCTTTCAGCAAATGTGAATTGTGGAATGGACAAAAGACCTGAAATTAAATTTATTTTTTATTTGTTAAGTATCTTTTTCTATTTTCATTTTATTTAGGGATGTTTGACCTTGTGCATTCAACAGCAGATATGTAGTTATATGCGCACACCATGTATTCAAATAATTCTACACTCCTAAGAAAATTAACAAAATTTGCACAACAATAATATTCAAATTATTGTTAGCGTAATATTATGTCAATATCATCTAAAAGCCCATTTATTAATTAAACAATGTGTTAATGAATAAGCGCAAAACCTCATACACCCCAACTGATTTATAACAAAATAATTAGATTCAAACAATAATTTCATTATTTTGATATTGAAAATTAAGTTATTCACATTTTAAGATTTGAGGCAAAAATGATTTCTTATCATTAATAGCGAGTCACTTCGAGGGCGGAGGAATGGAGCGGCAGGTGGGCACTCGGCCTAGTAAACAAACGCGGTTCTGTCGTCCCTCTCACCACTTTGAGCGCACAGCCGAGCAGTCGTCAAAGTGTTCATACGAACCGAGTACTCGGCCCAAGCAAGGCACGGTCTCGTCACTGTACATGTTACTTGTAATCGACCCATAAGAGACAAATCAGTTATGTACCTAAAGGAAAATTTCACAGCATGATAGAACAGATAGTATTCATACTGTCACGGATGCTGTGAAATGACGCAGCTATAGAAAGGCATTCAAAAATTCGGCCGGTTTGTCAACAAGCTTCGTAGCTCGGCGGTCGACGCATGGACTCCCGTGCCGGGGGTCGATGGTTCGAGACTCGTCGAAAATAATTCTAGATTTTATTGTTGTTGGAAATGTTCTAGAAAAGTAAGAGGGAGTAAGAATATTTGGAAAGAGACAGAAAATGGGCGTGTTTAGGAATGTTCTAGAAAACAGAGAGAGAAGGAATATTTGAAAAGAACCAAAAACAATAGGAATATTCTAGAACGAAGAGAGAGAAGAAATATTTGTAAAGAAACAATAAAATGGGGCGTGATTAGGAAAATTCTAGAAAGAAGGCGGGATTAGGAATATCCGGAAGGGAACAAAGGAATAAAGGAAAGACTAACGAAATTCGGGCATCTAGAAAATTCTAAGGGGTATATAAGGCCGCGAGTTTGCGGATGCAAGTCAGTATTGATTTAACAGTGAAAAGTGCGAAGCAAAAAAAAGAAAGAAAAGTAAAAGTAGAAAAGTACTAGTGAAAAGTAAAGTGCAAAGTAAAGTGGAACAGTGAGTAGACAAGTGTCAGTCTAGTGCAGTGTAGTGTGTGTCGCGTGTCGTGACGTCATAGTGTCGTGCGTCGTGACGTCATAGCGAGTCGCGCTTCGTGACGTAGTGAACAGTAAAAGTGGTGAGAGGGGAAACCCCTGCGAGGAGGACTGTTAAAAGGGGAACCTCTGCGAGGTGGTCCGTGTGTAAGTGTGTAACTCAATAAACTCTGTAAATAAATTGGACTTAGCGTTTCACTCCAATCCCGAAACCCGTCGCTCGTAACATTTGGTGTCAGAAGTGGGATTCGCGCGTTCACCATGTCGCTGTGAGAACACACCTCCAATCCCGATGTGTGGGGCAACGAAGCGATGCGCCATGAACAGGAAAAGGACCCAGGAATCGGGCCAATCCTGAACTGGTTAAGGAATGATGATGCTAAGCCTCAGTGGAGTGAGGTGGCAAGGTACGGGACAGACACGAAGGGACTCTGGGCTCAGTGGAAGAGTCTCGTCATACATAATGGATTGATCTGTAGGAAATGGGAGACATCGAATGGAAAAGACTCTTATCTACAGTTAGTGGTCCCACGAGCTAAGGTGAAAGAAATTCTGCGAGTTTTTTATGATGGAACTTCTGGAGGGCATTTGGGTGTAAAGAAAACCTTGGAGAAAGTAAAGGAAAGATTTTACTGGTTGCATTGTAGAGACGATGTAAAGGATTGGTGCCGCAAGTGTACAAGTTGTGCAGCTGTAAAAGGACCTCATACGAGGAGCAGGGCAGCAATGAAAATTTATAATGTTGGGGCGCCTTGGGAACGAATCGCTTTAGACGTTGCGGGACCATTTCCAGTCACTAAGTCAGGAAACCGGTATATACTTGTGGTAATGGATTACTTCACAAAGTGGCCGGAAGTATTTGCCATACCAAATCAGGAAGCGATAACTGTGGCTACCAAGTTGGTAAACGAAGTTTTCTGCCGGTTTGGGGTTCCGCTAGAAATGCACAGTGATCAGGGCAGGAACTTTGAGTCACAGTTGTTCCAGGAAGTTTGCAAGATTTTCGGAATTCATAACACCCGGACTACTCCTTATCATCCTCAGTCCGACGGAATGGTGGAGCGGTTCAATCAAACCTTGGAACGGCATCTTGCAAAGGTCGTCGATAATCATCAGGATAACTGGGATGAGTACATACCTCTCTTCCTGTTGGCCTATCGAACCGCTGTTCATGAGAGTACTTCAGCAACGCCAGCGATAGCAAACTTCGGGAGAGAATTGAAGCTTCCAGCGGATTTGCTATCAGGGTGCGCACCAGGCACCCCTAAAAGTATCAGTGATTATATAAGCGAACTGCGGGAGAAAATGGTCGACATCTATGAACAACTTCGAGAAGCAGGTCAAAACTCCAGTGACCGTTCGAAGACACGATATGACCGAAAGGCGAACTATACAGGGTTTGAGGAAGGAACATCAGTATGGCTGCATAATCCAGTTCGAAGGAAAGGGAAGTGCCCGAAGTTACAGGCAAGTTGGGAAGGGCCGTATGAGGTAGTGACCAAAATAAATGACGTCACATATCGAATCCGACGATCGCCAAGGAGCCCGTTGAAGATAGTGCACGTTGATCGGTTAGCTCGTTATTTCGGAAATAATGATGCTCGGGACGAGCAGAACTAAGGGAGGGGCAGTGTCACGGATGCTGTGAAATGACGCAGCTATAGAAAGGCATTCAAAAATTCGGCCGGTTTGTCAACAAGCTTCGTAGCTCGGCGGTCGACGCATGGACTCCCGTGCCGGGGGTCGATGGTTCGAGACTCGTCGATAATAATTCTAGATTTTATTGTTGTTGGAAATGTTCTAGAAAAGTAAGAGGTAGTAAGAATATTTGGAAAGAGACAGAAAATGGGCGTGTTTAGGAATGTTCTAGAAAACAGAGACAGAAGGAATATTTGAAAAGAACCAAAAACAATAGGAATGTTCTAGAACGAAGAAAGAGAAGAAATATTTGTAAAGAAACAATAAAATGGGGCGTGATTAGGAAAATTCTAGAAAGAAGGCGGGATTTTGGAATATCCGGAAGGGAACAAAGGAATAAAGGAAAGACTAACGAAATTCGGGCATCTAGAAAATTCTAAGGGGTATATAAGGCAGCGAGTTTGCGAATGCAAGTCAGTATTGATTTAACAGTGAAAAGTGCGAAGCAGAAAAAAGAAAGAAAAGTAAAAGTAGAAAAGTACTAGTGAAAAGTAAAGTGCAAAGTAAAGTGGAACAGTGAGTAGACAAGTGTCAGTCTAGTGCAGTGTAGTGTGTGTCGCGTGTCGTGACGTCATAGTGCCGTGTGTCGTGACGTCATAGCGAGCTTCGTGACGTAGTGAACAGTAAAAGTGGTGAGAGGGGAAACCCCTGCGAGGAGGACTGTTAAAAGGGGAACCTCTGCGAGGTGGTCCGTGTGTAAGTGTGTAACTCAATAAACTCTGTAAATAAATTGGACTTAGCGTTTCACTCCAATCCCGAAACCCGTCGCTCGTAACAATACTAACCTGGTAAATTTATTGTTGGCACTACAATGTTGCTTATTCTATTTAAGCGACAACAATACTTTTCTTCAAAGTGTGAGTGACAGACACGGAGCCGTTTGTATATGTCCTCATCGTCTAGACCAATGATGTCACCTCCAATAGTATAAACCCAGGTGTTGAAGTGTTGTTTGTCCTTATCTGGATTTGGAAATAAATGAAGAGTAGTGTGTGTATCTGAAAAAAATGGGGTTCAATTGAATGAATGAGTATCTAACAAAATTTGATTCTGTTTTGCAAAGTAGTCTTCATAAAGTCCCTGCCCGAACAAGCTAGAAACTAGGTATGTAAATAAACGTCATAGTGTGCACCACATATTTTTATTCTTTATAAAGATCACAAAATAGTGTAGTCAAAATGGAAATACTACCTCTGAAAAATTCAGATGATTACGAGATCTACGTCCACGCCACTAGATCGGCGGTGAAACGAAAGAAAGAATATTTTAACTAATATGATATACTTACTTCCTGAATCCATGCAACCAGGAACACACCATTTTTTACTAGACATAGACATGATGCCTTCACTGGAGTCTTTATCTCACTTAAAACACTAAAATACGAGTCTCTATCTCAGTACACAGACCTGTGAAGTATTGGTTAATAGCACAACTCGACACTAGCCGGAGGAGGAATATCTCAACTCGACCTCATGGAGGACTTCATGGAGAAAGAAAACGCACTTAATTCACGTACTTTCACAGAAAAGACCACAACCGGTAAAAACACAAACGAAACGAAAGTGAAGAAAAATACCGGGTGGCATTTTTTTTTTTTTTATTTCTTTTAACGGCTCTGGATTTTCATTCCTTTTGAGCCAGTCTTTTATTATATTGTTGACATATTCTTAATGAACTGTGTGTTGTTTCAGGTAATCTTTGAGCTTCATCTTCAGATTGTTTCTACAGTGCTTGTAATAAATTTGAATACGGCCTTATAATTGGATTTATCAGTTAAAAGTTCTTGTAAAGTGGATGGAAGCGACGAATTCAATTGTTGTAGTTGATCAACTAGAAGGAGTCTTTGTAAACCGTATTTTCTACATGTAAAAACGATGTGTTCTAAACTGTCTGGCTCTTTTCATAATTCACATTTGTCATCTTCCACGAGCTTCAGACGTTTCAGGTGAGTGCCAACCCTGGCGTGACCAAATCTCAACCTGTTGATTGTCGTAATAAAAGTCCTGCTATCAACTTCTCTGTTTTTGGAGTACCACGGTTGGGCGGGCGGGGTACTTTGTATTTTCGCATACCATTTTCCTTTAATTTTGGTTTCTTCAGTGTAGTAATTAAACCATATTTCGTTTAGATCATTCTTCAATGTGTGATGATAATCTGTGAACGGCACTGGCAGGATGGAGGAGTGGTCTTCATCGACTTCATTTCTTGTGGCTTGATCAGCTATTTTGTTGCCCGTAATTCCACAATGAGAAGGCACCCATATGAAGTTCACGTGTTTACCTTTACAATGTAAGTCATTTACTAGATGTCTAATCTTATATACCAAGTAATTTCGATCTGTTCGAATAAAATTACTACTTATAGCTATTAAGACAGAATCAGATAGTATCAAAAAATTATTCTCATTAATGTTTGATATGTTATCCAAAGCTGCACAGCATAACTTTCTGCTGTAAAAATATTACATGCTGAATCTATTTCGAAACATTTCGTTATCTTATTCTTAGGATAATAAAAAGCAGAGGTTACACCCTGCTCAGATTTAGAACCATCTGTATATATTGTGTACAAATTCTTATCCTCAATGAGGCAACAAAGTTCCATTTGAGTATTTACTTTTTCTTCCAGAACATTTACATTGGTATTCATTATCATATCATAAGTGTAATTATATATAGGCATTTTACTTTTCAAAACATTTTTGGTCTTATCATTTACATGTATCGCTATTCTTAAAATTTCAGGCAAATGTCCAGACAAAAGTTGTCCCAATTCTAGATACCTATGGAAAGATCCTGAGCTTGACGAGGCAATATACTTTCCAATACACAGGTATTCTGGTAAGCTAACATCTTTAAACAAAATTTCTCTGCAATTTGTAGACGTCTTAAGTGCAGAGGCAAAATACAAGTTTCAGTCTGCATCGCTATAATTGGTGTGGAGCACATGGCACCTGAAATTATCCTGAGGGCTTTATTTTGCAGAACATCTAATTTACGTAAAATTGATAAGTTTGCACTCATATATGCTTTAGCATATATAGGTCTACGTCATCATATGAAGACTTTATACAGTACAAAAAATTAGATGCTTTGAAAAAGAAATTAATTAGTGAAAAAAAGAAGTGTAGTTGGAAGAAATTATGTGGGTCTTTTAATAGGTATACACCGGTGAGCTTAATATGGAATTACATAAAGGAAATTTAAGCGTATTAGGATACAAAATTCTTCAAAAAATGATGAGTGGATACCAATGTTCCTTGATAAGTATGCTCCTATTTCTCCACCTGAAAAAGAAATAAATATAAATAGTTTAGAACAGTTATTTAATCGAAATGGAAATGAAAATGGTCACCTTTTAACTCAACCATTCTCCTGGAAAGAATTTGAACATACTTTAAAGTATAGGAGGGATACCACCCCTGGACTTGATGACATTCCGTATAAATTAATAAAAAATCTCCATATCACAGCACAGAAATATCTGCTTAATGTTTTCAATTTATTGTGGGATAGTCAAGTTATACCAGCATCATGGAAGACACAATGTATCATTCCTATACTTAAACCAGAGAAACCAGCCCATGACTACAAATCTTACAGACCACTTTAGTGCTGTAGTCAAAATGGCTACGTACAATACTTTTATAAAGCATAGAGAGTGTCAATGGGTCTGAACCCCAGTGAACACCTGCTAATGATCTTAAGATGTCAAGGGCTCTTGAGGCACTTCGCGTGATCTTGTCAATATGTGATTGGAAATTTAACTTTTGATCCAGACATATATCTAAAAACTTTTGTTTGTCTGTCCAGGGCAGTGGAACATTATTATATAAAATAGGAAAATTATAATCAAAATCTTTTTTACAAAAGATCATAGCTTTGCTCTTATCAGGACTTATATTGAGCTTTAATTTAGTATTATATAATCTGTACAGTTTTGTCATTGTTAAGTTTATGTCTCTTATACCTGTATTTACATCTCCATTTACAGTATATACAAGCAAATGATCTGCAAACTGCAGATATCTGATATTGGATATGTTCAAATATTTGTCAATTTGGGAGGTGTACAGGTTGTATAGAAGGGGTGAGATAGTGGCTCCTTGCATGGTGCCCTTGTACACCTGCCTAGGACCATGTATGATATTGTTAAATTTAACATACATAGTTCTATCATATAAAAAATTAAAGATCCATCTACATTGTTTACCCGGGATGCCCATCTCAGACAACACATTTACAAGTATTGTAGGGTTCACATTGTCAAATGCTCCCTCAACATCAAGGAAACCACAAACTACTGCCGAGTGACTGTGAAATGCTTTCTTTATATCCTCAATCAATGATACAAAACTTTCAACTGTACTACGACCTCTATGAAAACCATATTGTTCTTTTGGTAATAGATTGTTGTATTCTACATAATGTTCTAGCCTGCTTTTTAAGATGTGTTCAAACATTTTACCAATACAAGAAGATAAAGAAATTGGTCTGTAAGATTTGTAGTCATGAGCTCGTTTCTCTGGTTTAAGTATAGGAATGATACATTGTGTCTTCCATGATGCTGGTATAACTTGACTATCCCACAATAAATTGAAAACATTAAGCAGATATTTCTGTGCTGTGATATGGAGATTTTTTATTAATTTATACGGAATGTCATCAAGTCCAGGGGTGGTATCCCTCCTATACTTTAAAGTATGTTCAAATTCTTTCCAGGAGAATGGCTGAGTTAAAAGGTGACCATTTTCATTTCCATTTCGATTAAATAACTGTTCTAAACTATTTATATTTATTTCTTTTTCAGGTGGAGAAATAGGAGCATACTTATCAAGGAACATTGGTATCCACTCATCATTTTTTGAAGAATTTTGTATCCTAATACGCTTAAATTTCCTTATGTAATTCCATATTAAGCTCACCGGTGTATACCTATTAAAAGACCCACATAATTTCTTCCAACTACACTTCTTTTTTTTCACTAATTAATTTCTTTTTCAAAGCATCTAATTTTTTGTACTGTATTAAGTCTTCATATGATGACGTAGACCTATATATGTTAAGAGCTCTTTTACTGTTTTCTACTGCTTTTTTACATTCATCATCCCACCAAGGGACGGGATTTCTTATCACACATTGACTTGCTCTCTTAAGTTTCGGTATACACATATTTTTAAGTACAGTAATTTGATCACAAAAATTGTTATATGACAATAAAGGATCGGAGGGAATGATTGGAAACATATTAAATAATTTTTCTGATTCAGTATAATATTTAGCCCAATCTGCTTTATTGTATAAATATTTTTCCGTGGGTTCTCCTATAGTGTATTTGTGTACAGATGTATATAGATTTATAATAGTTGGGTAGTGATAACTACCCATAGGGTCACTGTGTACTTTCCAATCACATAAAGGAGCTAGAGTGGGACTGACGCATGTTATATCTATTGCAGAAGGATTATAATTTGGCCTACCCACCGTGGTAGGGGAGCCAGTGTTAAGAGTACATAGGTCATATTGATTTATTATATCATAAATTTCATTACCCCTAGACTTATTAGTCATACAACCAACATGATGTGTATTTAAGTCGCCAGATAATATAATAGCTTTCGGAATATTTTTAAGTATCTGCCTTAATCGAATTCCTCTAAAATGTCTAATTTCTGTATCAGGTGGGGCATAAGTACATACAATAGATATATTACCAATGTCAGTGTGTAATACGCAAGCAACAGATTGTAAAAAGTCATAATAAGGTCGAGGAACAACAGTGTATTTGATATCGTTTCGGATAAGGATACCAACGCCTCCTCGACCATTATATCCATGTTGTGTTATAAAATTGTAATATGGAATATAAAATTTGCTACCTTCCCTCAGCCAAGTCTCGTTTAATAAACAAATGTCAATATCGTTACTAATTATAAAATCTACAAGCAAAGGTTTTTTATTTAACAATCCTTCTACATTAAATTGTGAAATTGTAATATGACTTTTATCCATTTTTAAATGAGTCTATTAATACATATTTAATGTGAGTCATTGTACAAGCCTTATTACTATTTCCCAACGTCACCAATGCTCCTACCAAAACTTTCAATATAGATTCATTTTTCAACACTTCTTCAATTAATAATTCTTTGGTTAATGGTGTATTCGTTGTCGTTGCCGGTGTTTGTTTTGGTGGAATATTAGATTTTGTGGTATTAACATTAACTGGTTTTTTGTTTTAATTTGATTATTATCATTTTGTGGAGTTTGAATAACCCGAGATGAGAGCTCTGGAAAGTTCTCATCATACTTGCGCATTGGATTGAAAGTTTTGGTCACAGCACTGGCGTACGTGACACGATTGTGTTTCTCCTGAATTTTCATCTTTTTGACTGGACAATCTCGTGAGATAGCCATATGTGGTCCTGTGCAATTAATACGTTTGATTTCGTCCGGCTGCGTACACTGAGTATAATGATGCTCTTCTGTACAGATGGAGCATTTTTGTGTTGATTTACAAATTTTCGCTCCATGGTTGAAGCGAAAGCATTTATAACACTGCAGTAATGGTGCTACGTACTCATCAACATGGTACCTGAAAATGTCTAAGTAGACACAATCAGGCAGAGTGTTGGATAAAAAGGTAATGCTAACGGAACTTAACGGTTTAATGTCGCCGTTGACTTTTCTCGTGAATCTCCGAACACCAACCACTTCGTAAGAAGAAGTAAGTTTTCGGAATAGTTCTTCGTTGCTGATACTTGTTGGAACGAATCTGACCACTCCAATCGTTTCGACTGCTTTGGCCGGTATGTGGGCTTTAAATCCATTTTTGATTAAAAATTCCTCATTTTTCAAAAAGTTATTTGCATGGATTGCTTGTTGGAATACCACGCCAACTTTGATAGCATTGATTCTCCGTATATTGGTCACACCCTTTATGTCATTCTTGAACAAGTTTGCTAGCAACAACGGATTCCTGTTTTCTTCAGTTGTGCTCTCTACAAAGACAGTAAAATCAGCACTCACCGCATCCGTAGGAAAGACTCGCTTATACCCGGGCTTGGTATAAGTTTTATAAAAGCTCTCGTCTACTCCCTGGCTGGTGCTACCTCCTCCGGTGTTCGGCTTCCGCCTTTTCTCCTCATCAGGGGGGTCTTCATCACCCCCCCGACCCATCTTTTTAATTATCACTAACTTTATACTCTAAAGGATATTTGAATACTATTTATAAAGAAAATTTACAAGTTTATACAATTTAATAGGAATTTTAAAATTTGTTCTTTGAAATTCGCGCCTGTTACGTTCAGAAGCCCGCCAAAAAGTCCACCGGGTGGCATCCATTTAAAGTATTGCCAGGTCTTAGAAAAGTAAAGTAGCTAAAAGTTTCAAAACTAGTCACCCAACAGTAACAACGTGGTCCAGGCGACTTTAGTCAATTTTTTACTTTTTGTTTCGAATTGCAGTACAATACTACATACATTTCATAACGTATTTTCCATATTTTCATATTTGTGATTGCAAGTTCTTGACACTTTTAATACCCTAATTAGCGATAAATTCCAAAACCTGGGAGCACTTTCTGACAGGTGTAGTTTTTGAAAGTGTTACCGCTAGTTTTCGCTAGTGGCGCCATATGATACTCTTAAATTGAAAAGGTATCAACATACATAGATTTTCTTAAATTCAGGTTACTCAAATTAGCAGTCATCTGTTAGACTTGCCATGTATTTTGTTCTAAGATTGAATACTCTGGTACTTACTATCTCTATGGTCGTCAATATTTCCGACTTTAAGATTTACGTTTGTCCCTTTCAACGAGAAATTATAATTCTCGTTGGATTAGAAAGGGACAGAGTCGACGTCGGAAACAACGACAGAAAAGACACCATGCATCCATGTATGGGCCGTTCGGCTAAATTGTGATATGCATATGATAGCTTTGTTATACGCATTATAATATAGATGAATATGATATAAGTTCAAACCAATTGCAATAATAGCTATAAAAAAAGTCGTTTCGTGTAACAAAATATTTAAAGTAATATTATGACAGCTCGAAGTAATTACAAATAGCGCAGTAAGCAATATAAAAAAACGATCTTTTACACCAAAGAAATAGGATTTCTTTGGAGTATTATATTCTTTGGACTACAGTATGTCAATGTAGAGAGTAGTATATTCCTTGATGTCAATGTTTTCGTTTCTGTGTTTTTCTGCTTTATATAGTAATTATTAATGAAAGTGTGATACAGTCGTGGGAAGACAGGATTTGTGGTTATTATTGTAGCTGTGTTAGTGGCAAAAGTACTGTAGGGTGCTGTGCACATAGTAATTATAATGACGATAGTCTGGTACATGGGTTGGGCACGATACCAGACAAATATTGAGCCTCCTGCTGCATTTATGGATGATATAATTGTTAGAGAAGATGTGGAAAATGAATAATACGTTTATTAATCAAATACTGTTTTATTTCACCCTTTTCAACCGACATGTAGGTACACATAATTAAGGTTTTGTAGGTGATGGTATGGTGTTGGTATGTCAAATATTATCATCATCACAAATATCACAATGGATGATCCATCACGTCATGCACACAATAGCCATGATAATACTGCTGCTGGAAACGTGAAAGAAGTAAAGGAAGCGTGGAATGACGGTCATAGATATTTATACTAAAGGCTCCACCACACAGGTGCGATTTAATCGAGCGATAATATCGCGGCGACTTAGTGACTACATAGCGTATCCTTCCACACAGATGCGATTTTGTGATCCGCTTCACCTGTCCGCCCCACCAATGAATACAGTCTAAGAGATAGACATACTTTCGGTAACTATCGCTAGAAAGGCTTTCCTAAAAAGAAAGAGTTCCCTCATATGGAAACATTCCTGGCTTCAGCACCAGATCTTGGTTAAAATGTTAGTTTTGCTTTTAAACCCGATCGTGTACAAAAAATTACAAGCTAATGCTGGTAACCGTCGAGGAGTTTCCTCGTACGGAGACATTCCTGGCTTCAGCAATAAATCTTGGTTAAATATGTGTTTTGCTATCAAAACTGAACGTGTAAACAAAATGACAGTCAGTGCTAGTAACCGTTGAGGAGTGTCCTGTTATGGAGCCGATTCTGGTAGCAGCACCAGGTCGCTTTCACCATATTATTCCACAGATGGAAGTCGCGGGAAATAAATAAACTATGTACCATTTATAATACGATTCCTGACCACCCTGCAAGGAATTATGGTCGTGTTTATGTATAAAATCGTTAAGAAATGTTTTTTTTTTTCTATTTATTTTATTTCAGAACAATAATACAGTTTTATTACACTATTTATCTGCCAAACTGCAGAGCAGTTTGTTGGCAGTCAAATACAGTTCTCACACTTGGGTACGATATAATATATATTTACTTATAATTATGTATATTTAATTTAATTTAACACCGAAACATGAACATGCCTTAAAGACATTGAAATTATGCAAAATAAATATGAACGGTATAATTCTTTACAAGTTTTCTTCTAAAAGTTCAAGCATTATCTTTTTAAGTTTTTTCTTATATGTTGATTTACTTACATCTTCATTTAAAGTTTGTGGGAGATTTTTTATAATTTTTGGTACGAGGTAGGCTCTAGTCCTTTGTCCATAATAATTAGTAAATCTAGGTATACTCAGAACCTGCCTAGTAACATTCCTGGTGTGATGGCTATGGCTAATTGGCTTTTTGTATTCATCATTTTTAAATTGTTCAATTGCTATAAGAAATTTCACCATTTCATGGACTGGCAGTACTTTACATAAGCTAAAAAGTTTTTCATAGTTTTTACAATGTTTTATTTATAGATGCTTAAGTAGGTACCTCTCATAGGACGATATCCGGGGTGTCGGCGGCGGCAGCAACAAAAACAAAGCTTCTTACTTATCACACCTATTTATTGTTTATAAACACACGTTACAGTTTAAATTGCACAGCGTACACATATTGTGAAAGTCACAGAGCACAATAAGAAAGCAGTCTATAGTTATTACTGTTGTAGATACTGTCTATAGTAATCTCTTGTTGTGTAGACTCTTTATAAGTTATTTTCTTCTTTAGGAATAATCTATGTGACATATTCTTTTATTCCTATTTTAAAGTTACTTCAATATAAACACTTGTGACAGTAACATCTCTTGTACTAATTTCTACTTTATATTTACATCTTCGACCCAAATCACAACACGTTATCAGCACGAAGAAGCTCTGATAAATACGTGTAAAGTTTAAATTAGAAATTTTCATGTAATTGAAAAGAACAAAAAATTTTTCTTTGAAATGTCACATGAATCTGGAGAAGGGTCAAGTGTTAGTAAGTCGAGTTCATCTTCGTCAATACCATCTTTTTGCCTGAGGAATAAAGATGGGTATCCTACTTGGAAGTTCAAGATGCGTAATTACCTTTTACACGAGGACTTATGGGAAACAGTAAGTGGTTATCCTAAAGATGATACCACCCCCGCCTCGATCAAGGTACGTAATGATGCAAAAGCCCTTGAAAAAATATGCTTAACAGTAGACGGTGCAGCTATTACCTACTCACGTCAGATGTGCGAAAAATGCAGCCGAAGCGTGGAAATCTTTGCAAAAAGCTTTTGAGGATAAAGGTATGGGACGAAGACTAACTTTAGAGCGCAGATTGTACAGATTAAGTTTGTCAGATTTCGATAACATAGAATTGTACATCAACGCTGTTATGTCAACCGCACAGGATCTTGCGGATATTGACAAGGTGATTGAAGATAGTTCAATTGCGGCTATACTTTTGGGAGGTCTCACCCCAAAATATGAACCTCTTATAATGGCGCTGGAGAACTGTAATGTAGATGTAACTTCTGATTTAGTAAAAACTAAACTGCTGAATGAGATGTCTAAAAGTCCAGCTATGCTGAAGGATTCTGTCTTTAATACCAAACTGAAACCTAAATTGAAGAAGAAGGATGTTGTATGCTACGACTGTAAAGTTCCCGGACATAAAAGGCCGGACTGTCCACAGAGGAGCAAGAAGGAGAGAGCAACAGCGGTAGAAGGAAATGACTCCACATTTACTGCTCTCAATACCTCTGGCGGGTCTGACAAGGATCTTTGGTATATAGATTCGGGATGTACAAGACATATGACTTCTAAACGTGATTGGTTTCAAGATATTACATTAATAGATAAAGGTAGCGTTACCGTCGCTAACGGACAACAAATTAAGTGTTGTGGAACTGGTAATATCTCAATTAATACACCAGAGAACGTTGTCAACAGTATCAGTGAAGTTGCTTTTGTTCCTGATTTGAAAGCAAATTTGATATCTGTACAAAAGGCTGTTGATAAGGGTTTTATATGTGTTTTTGATATAAATGGATGTAATTTCTATAAAAATAATACTTTTTGTCTTACAGGTGATTCCGTTCTTCATGCCTCGCCCTGTGGTGGACTGTATGTACTTGATGGCACTGTGAATGCTCCCGATAACGCGGCAAACAATTATTTGACGCAAGATGTGCACTCTGGCTGTCAGAATAGTTACCAACTTTGGCACAAGAGGTTAGGACACTTGTGTCGTATAGGCATGAATCAACTGAAGAATCACGAGGTAGGCGTAGAGTTTAAAGTAGTAGATAAAAACAATTGCATTGCTTGTGTAGAAGGTAAACAGGCAAGAAAACCTTTTAAGAAGGTAGCATTTAATAGGGCTACTTCAGTTTTGGAATTGCTTCACGTGGACCTATGTGGACCTAGTCAACGTGTCTACAACCTCCTTTCAAGGAAATAAGTATATGTTAACCATAGTGGACGATTATACAAGAAAGGTATTTGCTTATTTTATTTCTGCAAAGACAGAGGTGAAAGACAAGTTTCGTCTCTTTCAAACCTTTGTCGAAAATCAAACGGATAACAAGATAAAGGCGATTAGGACTGACGGTGGCAAAGAGTTTGTTAACAAGGAGTTTGTTGATTACCTTGACTCACAGGGTATCGAACGACAAGTGACGACACCGTACAGCCCACAACAATTAGGAGTTGCAGAACGTACTCACCGATCAATAACGGAAAAGGCGAGAACGTTGTTAGCTGAAAGCTCATTGCCTAAAGCTTACTGGGAAGACGCTTTCCGTGTTGCCATATATCTTAAGAATAGGTCACCTCACCGAGCCTTAGATGGGCAAATTCCTTATGACAGGTGGTGTGGTCGTAAAAGTGACCTCAGTCATTTGAAAGTGTTTGGATGCCGAGCACTCGTTCAAATACCTTCATGTCATAGAAAAAAGTTAGATTTAAAGGCGAAGGAAGCGATTTTTGTCGGTTATTCTGAGAATCCGAATACCTATATTTTTAGGGAACCGTCTAACCCTCGACAAGTATCTATGTCCAGAGATGCAACCTTTTTTGAAAATAGCTTTACAAGTTTAAAGCGACAGGAACCTGAACCTGTGGTACCGTCAGACCCCATATTATTATTCGAAGAAAAGGAGTCTGAGACCGAAGATTGTCAATTTTTTGACTGTGTTGAGAATACCGGTCCTGTGGCTCAACCATCTACACCGGAAAACTTAGAAAGTTCCGAAGAAGTGGAAGCTGTGGAAGAGCAGGATGTCCATGAGCCTATGCTACCTAGTAGTGATGTAGAGTCAGCTAATTTGGACGAGGAACAACCTGTCTCCGAGCCGCGTTATCCCTCAAGAAGTAGGAAAAGACCGGATTTCTTCACGTACAGTATGTCAACGGGTGATTCGGAGGAACCCACGACATACTATGAAGCTACTCATGCCGACGATGCTAAAAAATGGATCCATGCTATGGCTGATGAGTATAATTCTCTGATTAAACTCCATACGTGGGACTTAGTTGACAGACCTAATAAAAAGGTCATACCATGTAAATGGGTTTATAAGATTAAAAAGGACGCTTATGGAAACGTCACGAAATATAAGGCAAGGTTAGTCGTCAAAGGCTTCAATCAAGTCAAAGGAGTGGACTACGAGGAGACGTTTGCACCAGTGATCCGTCATTCTTCGCTGCGCACTTTATTTGCACTAGCTGCAGAGATGGGGTTGAGAATGAAACATTTGGATGTTGACACCGCGTTTCTAAACGGAGATTTAGAAGAAGAAGTCTTCATGGAGCAGCCCCTTGGTTTCGCAGCAAAAGGAAAAGAAAACAAGGTTTGTTTGCTGAAGAAATCGCTATACGGCCTTAAACAGGCACCGCGAGCTTGGAACAAAAAGTTAAACGAAACGCTTTTAAAAATAGGTTTCATAGGAACTCCCTCTGAACCTTGCGTATATACAAAACTCTTTGGTCAAGAACTTGTGATTTTGGGTGTTTTTGTCGATGACATAATTGTCTTCTATAAATCTGATTTGACATTTGACGCTGTCAAGAAAGATTTGTCGAAATATTTTTCACTAAAAGATCTCGGAATTCTAAGCTCATATTTAGGATTACAAATTAGTTACGATTCCGATTGTGTTAAAGTAAATCAGTCCAATTACATATTATCGTTGCTGGAAAAGTTCAATATGAGAGAATGCAAGACTGTGAATACTCCTTTAGTTAAAAAGGTTATGGCGAAGAGAACTGATGATGAAGTTGGTGAGTCTTATCCCTACCAGAACTTAATCGGATGCCTAATGTATCTCACACAAAATTCTCGCCCTGATATTGCATATACAACGAGTTATTTAAGTCAGTACAATACGTGTTTCACTAAAGAACACTGGAATGCTGCAAAGAGGGTTCTACAGTACCTAAAGGGTACTATAAACTATTCATTGATTTACAGGAGAAGTGCTGAACCCTTAAATGGATATTGCGACGCTGATTGGGCAAACTGTCCGATAGACAGGAAGTCTTACACTGGTTATATCTTCAAGTTAGGTGAAGGACCAGTATCCTGGAAGTCAAAGAAGCAGCCAACGACTGCTCTAAGTTCAGCGGAAGCCGAGTACATGGCGCTAGCGTCTGCGACTAAGGAAGCATGTTATTTGCGCCGTTTTATCTATGAGATAACAGGTAAACTTTCTTCAGTTAACTTAGCGTCTGACAGCCAGAGTGCCATTAACCTCGTTCGTAATCCAATACACCACAGCAGGACGAAGCATATCGATACTAGGTTTCACTTTATTAGGGAAAAGGTATCCAATAATGTTGTTACCTTGGAATATGTAAAAAGTAGTGACATGCCTGCAGATGTCCTTACGAAGCCACTTGGGCCTTTAGTGCACAAAAGGTGTACAGTTAATTTAGGACTAGAAACTTAACTTATGTATATAACCACAACATTGATTAAGGGCGGCTGTTGTAGATACTGTCTATAGTAATCTCTTCTTGTGTAGACTCTTTATAAGTTATTTTCTTCTTTAGGAATAATCTATGTGACATATTCTTTTATTCCTATTTTAAAGTTACTTCAATATAAACACTTGTGACAGTAACATCTCTTGTACTAATTTCTACTTTATATTTACATCTTCGACCCAAATCACAACAATTACGATGCACAGCGGTAAGCGAGAACAATCACGGAAATTAGCATAAGCGTCGTGCGCTTCGCGACGGATATAGATTACCACTGACCGCGTGGGCCGTGGCGGTCAAGGACACACACCTCGGGTGCACCCTGCATGCTACGTCACCGGGTCCTTTGTTCGGCGGCGAGCGCGGTGCAGTTCCACTGCTGCCGATACAATCCGATCGTCGACACATAATTTGCATCCGACACGGTAAGTATGTAATTTTAATATTATTATGTTTTATTTTAATACAATAGTTTCTTAAGTTACTATACACTATGTTTATATTTTTATCTAAACTATTATAAAACTGTAGCGGGAAGTTTGTCTGTACATTGAAGATATTAACAAAAAAAAAGTTACGATATGGTTTTTAGGTGTCCCTGATTCCATTTCACCAATTTTTGGATTTTTTGTCTGTCTGTTTGTTTGTGTGTTTGTTTGTTTGTTTGTTTGTTTGTTTGAACGAGTATCACGCAAAAACTACTGAACCGATTTTGATGAAACTTTTTTTGTTTGATTGCTTATGATCTGACTTAAAATCTGGTATGTAATTTATCTCGCTACATTGACGGGAGCCGAAGATATAAACAATAACCGCAAGTGCAACCAATGTACGGTGCCATTTCAATTTCAAGTAAGTAACACTAATTAAAATTAAAAGACTTGTAATAAAGTAAGTTGATTCTGAAGACTGTTTGGTTTATAAATAGCGAAAATAACAACAAATTACAAAATAAATACCAAAATTATAAATTTTATCATTGTCCAGTGCTGATGACTGCACCGGTTGTTAGTGTAACATTGTTCTTCTTTTTGGCGATAAAATCTTTCAAACTCCATGGAGAAAACCTTTGCATAACAAAAAAAACCTTAGTACTGGCCACAAGAAAAAAAGATTCGAACTACAAATTTCTTGACATTTTGTAGAATTACAGTGCAACCAAAGCAGGAGTAATTATTTAAAAAAAAAACTGCACGCCAATTTCAAACAAAGAGAATATAATCATGATTTCAAATCAGCAGCCGAAAGATGTCTAAAACTCGATTTTTAATTCGGAATGTTTTTATTTACGGTGTAATCACACAGTGTGATGTAATACACATTTTAAGCAAGACTGGATAATAGTTAATATTTTAAAGCAATTATAAGACACGTAAGAAACTATTTTGAAATACCGTAAATTATTACTAAAATACAAACGAACGAACTCTAAAAAATTAATAAGGATCGGTTTTTTATGCCGCCGATGCGATGTGCCGCCGTGCATTTTGCGCATTTTTCTACGGGCTCCATACAAAACGAAGCTTAGTTTGAACATTTAGTAATTAAAGTAAAAAATTAATGGTTTTAAAACAATCTAGAAGCCATTATCTGTGATTTCCTTTTAAATGTTTAGTTCTAAAGTTATCTTGACTCAAAGTTTGTAGTCTGTGCTGCGGTCCGTCCGTGTCGTATGTCGTCCACCATGTGGGCTCTCTCTGAGGAACCTGCCACAGCCCTACGGACTGTCGCTTGATATGAGCTTTACATAAATTAATGTAACATTCGGCAATAGCCGACTGCGTTCTTCCGGACGAAATTATTCGCTGGAATCCAGGCGCACACGTGTTGCCGTTGTTTCAAATGCACGCAAATTGACAGCGAGTGCTGACCAGGCCATGTACCCGGACTTTAGATTTTCGATATAATGCGACCGTTTCGGTTCCGGTCCGAACTTCATTGTAATAGAGTTGACATTGGAACGATAACTTTCATGCAATTGCGACGTTTGAATGTCCGGGTTAAGAACAATGAACATTGTATATAGTATTCGTCCGGGTAGACCCCTGCTGTCAAACGTCAAACGGTGACGTTGCAGTAAAATGCGGCCGGCACCGATTTCGCGCGCATCTGACTGAATTGCAAGATGTATATGGTCCTTCTTATATGCAGACAGTTTTTTAAGGGACCAAAGTCGAAATCACGAAAAAAAATCAACTGTTCCATACAAAACTGCAATCCTACTCTACAAAAATGTATGGGGCAGAATATTTTTTTTCGCGATTTCGATGTTAGTCCCATAGAAAAAGCTGTTTGATGGTCTGATCATCCTCTTAAAAAAGTGTCAGCATCTTAAGTTAAATAAATAAAAAATAAAGTAATATAATATATATAATGCACCCCGACGCGTTCCGTTCAGTGATAAAAATACTTAAAAAATAATTTTGTATCTGCCAGTACACTTGATTGTTTTCAGTAATGAAAAATGTCATCACGAAGAAGAACTAATAATCTCACTAATATTATAAACGTGAACGTTTGTGACGATGTTTGTAAGGTTGTAATGTTGTATGTTTGTGGCGCAATCACGCATAAACGTTATCGTGTCGACTTCAAATTCTGAAGTCGCTAAATAGTAGCTTGCCAGAAATGGGCAACCGATACTGCACCGTCGCTAGCGGTCATGAGCTCCTCCTGCATGCAGATGTAAGGGCACGCAGGGCACGATGTGAGATGGGCCATCGTTTGTGGAGTTCCACACAAGCAAGTCACATTTTGCGCATCCGAGTATCCCCACCTGACCATGTTGTCCTTACTGCGACCGACCTGGGTTCGAAGTCGGTTTAAAGACTTCCAGGTCACCCAAGGCAAGTCATGTCTAGGCGGGACACAAACGGCTCTCAGACGGCGACACAAATGGAGTTGGGAGGGACACTTTTTGTCGCCATAGAGTACACCTTGCTTGCGCTGGGCCAGTATTCAGGGGGTCGACACACTTCATAAAGCTGCGTCGGCTTGGCAGCCTTTGCGGCGCAGGAATAAAGCCATGCATGGGATTTCGTGTGTCGTCCACCATTTGGGCTCTCTCTGAGGAACCTGCCACACCCCTACTTACATCTGGGGGCGCTATGCCAGCCAGTGGGTAAAGCAACTGTACCGGAGTCGGTTTCAAGCAACCAGTTATAATCCGACACGTTTCGTTTAGTGCCGGTATCCACCAGCTTGGCGTGGGCAGATCGGCCCCACACCGGGCACGCGTATTCTCCAGCGGAGAACGCGAGAAAAATAATTAAACAAATAAATAAATAACGCTCACAGGCACAAACATTATTTTAATTATCCCAAACAAGCAATAAAGGCTTTTTATTGTGGAAACCATACAACAACGGCATAAACATATAACATCCAAGACCGAACCGGGACTCGAACCCAGGACTCTGGTTTGGCAGTCCGGCGTGGTAACCATTACACCAACCGGGTCGGCAAATACTAAAAATCCTCTTTCTTTTAACCTTTTCTAAAGTTAGTGTTCATAATTTTATCGTAGTATTGTTTTCATCTTAATAGATGGCGTTGGGTGTTTTTTTGAAGCAAGTACCATACTTAATTCACGCTCAAGACATCTCAGATATTCGGTCTTACAGATTTGATTGTATAGTTACTTACCGGCTGAATTCGAAAAATAATTAAATAAATAAATAACGCTTACAGGAACATTGTTATGATTCCAAGCAAGCACTATAGGCTTTTTATTATAGAAACCATACAACAACGGCACAAACATTTATAACATCCATGACCGAACCGGGTTTCGAACCCAGGACCCTGGTTTGGCAGTCCGGCGAGGTAACCATTACACCAACCGGGTCGTCAACTATCAAAAATCAAGTTTTCAAAAATTTTATCGTAGTAATTTAATCGTAGTATTGTTTTCATCTTAATAGATGGCGTTGGGAGTTTTTTTAAAGCAAGTATGCTACAATAATTAATTCAAAAACGTAGCTATAGCAGGAGCTTACAAATTTAGTTGATTATATAAGGTCTAAAAAAATTAGGTGAAACTGTTTTAAGGGTATGCTCATACCATTAAACTGAACAACTTTCTCTACGGGACCAATATCGAAATCTCGAAAAAAAATCTTCTCATTCATTTGTGTTTGCAGTTTTGTATTGAACATCAATTTTTTTTTCGCGATTTCCATATTAGTCCCATAGAGAAAGTTGTTCAGTTTGATGGTCTGAGCATACCCTTAAAATAGTTTCAGCTAATTTTGTTAGACCTTATATTATCGTTGTAATACATCGTTGTAAGTATATTGATTGTTTGAGTCCAATCTGAGCCAATGCTACGGATGATAACCTTATTTTACAGAAAGGATGAATTTTGTTGCAGTAAGTCTTGCCAAATTTTTGTTTTGTTTGATTTTCGGTCTCAATTATGATTTTTTGAGGGTTTGTGCAACTTAACTATAGAACATCATTCTACCACAACGTATAAAAAGGTACCTACGTATCTAAAAGGTCCTTCTTATACTATAACACCACAGGTCGGTAATGTAGCTACTTACATAATTGAAAATCTTTTTTAGCAAATTGACGATTAGCTTGCTAGAATATTATTATTTTAGCTCTTGCCTTCACCATTTTACACTAGCCCGCGTGGTAGAGTATCCTCTAACGTTTATACGTGAGTGGAGGTCTGTGACCCGCAGTGGGTCGTAAGATGATTATTATGCTGCTCGACATAAATGAAAAACTAATAAACGACGAACAGTAGAAAAATTAAAGTGATGGATCCAGTGAATGACTTTTAAATCTGATACCTACAGAATTATTTGGGGTACTTTCTAATTTTGATTTAGCTTAAGTTCATGACTTTCTTATCTTATTATGGGAAATGGCAAGCCAGCAACACTTTTCGACCCAATGGTATCTTTTGTATTGACCCCTACATATTATTTTCGTCATCCTTGAAAAACTTGGAAAATGAGGGAGGCAATAGCGTTCAGGGTAAGAAACATGTAATGAATAACCATCTCTCAGGAATCACACACGTTTACCCACCAAGACATCGCAGTCACACAGTACAAATGTTCCATGGTTTCCTCCTCCTCTCCACACGCTCGGCAACCGGGATCTAGAGTGAGCTTTATCGTGCCTGTTGCGTAGTGCCCGGTGAGGGCTCCAACGATGGCACGAGCTTTGCTCCTGCTGTTGTTCAGTATGAACTGTGGGATTCGTGGTGTTATATTGCTGTTATACTCTGACACCAGGGCTTTGCCCACATGATAATAAGAAGATTGCTGATGAATTTCCTGCAGTGTTGCAGACCCGAGAGGCCAGAGCATTCTAGCCTGTGACTTTTATTAGCCCATTCCTTTAGTCGCCATTCTAATGCAACATGCCAGGATTCCTAGACTTGGTTCGGACCATGACCTTCATGACTTTAGACGAGACATAAGACAAAATTACATGTCCACGCAGACGAAGTCGCGGGCAAAAGCTAGTAGTTATATAATAATATGTTTTGTGTTATTTAGATATGTGATCTATGTAATATTTAGTATTATGTTTATTTAGTATTTTATGTAGTTTATACGTAGGTATTTATATTAATTATGGTACGCGGGATCCGCCACATATTTTTGTTTTTTTGTCCGTAAGTGATTTTATGAATCTAATTTGTACCTGTTTTATTTGATCTAAATATGTTGAAAATGTACGCCCGTAGCTGCTCAGTCCATAAGAAAGTACAGACTCCACTAGCGCATGATACACCATGTACAGGGTGGCCCTGTTTACAACATATTTTAATAAATTGATAGAATTTACATAATACAGATCTTATTTTTGTACATTATTTTGTTACATGCGTTTTCCAAGACATGTTACGATCTATTGTGAGTCCGAGATATTTACTGTTATTTACAACTTCTATTATATTACATCGACACTTACTAGAATTATCATGGAAACACTCGTAACTATGGCCTATGATATGTGGTGTACTAGTTACAGTTCTGCTATATGGCGAGTGTATATGCATGCATTTTGTTTTAGCGATATTTATTATGATTCCATTATCATGTTCCCATTTGACAATGCTGTTTAAATCGTCCTGTATTTTAGATTGAATTACATTTAAGTCTCTGTCAGAGTACAGCAAGCAAGTATCGTCGGCATACATGTACACTGTGCAGTACTTAACTACATTGACCATACTGTTCACATGCATGATGTATCCGACGGGGCCGTACACGGACCCGGTCGGTACGCCGTACCTTATGTAGCCCTTTTCACCGGTCTTACCGTTTACTACCGTCTGTAGTTTTCTATTTAGCAGGTATGAGCGAAGCCAATTATTAATGAGAGAACATAAAGTCAGTTAAAACTCATTTAAAACGAGTTGTAGGAAATCAAATTTTAACATACGAAGAGCTGAGTACCGTATTAGTGCAAATTGAAGGCATTCTGAATAGCCGTCCGTTGTGTGTTCTTAGTTCAGATCCTACTGAACTAGAAGCGCTTACTCCATCTCACTTCCTAAACATTACTCCCTTGAAATATTTGCCTGCACAAGACGTTCTTAATGTACCTGATAATAGACTTACTCGCTATGAACTGCTTAACAAACTTGTTCAATCTTACTGGCATAGATGGAGAGTAGAATACTTGACCACGCTTCAGAGCAGACAGAAATGGAACACCCAATCTAATCCGGTTAAAAGGGGGCTTGTTGTCATAATAAAAGATGATGGTTCGGCTCCAATGAATTGGCCAATCGGGATCATCGAGGAATTATATCCTGGTAAGGATGGCGTTAGTAGAGTGGCCAAAGTCAGGACTAAAACGGGGTATTATGTCCGCAGTGTTCATAAATTATGCCCTATTCCAACACAATAAACAAATTATATCTGTTCTTTTTTTTTGTTTTATATATATATTAGTATTTTTTTTGTTTCTCTAAGTTATTTATCTTAATCATAACGCTAACTTCTAACTCTTTATCTTAAAGCCCTCACAAAGCTGGATCATGGAAGTTTGAGCAAATTGGAGTATTCTTACTTTGGTACACTTCTGAAGGCATTCCTTCAGCCCGGGGAGTAATGGTGGCGCCCTCTCACACTTCACACCTATCTTACTTCACCCTGTACACAACGAATTTATAATCTATGTATGCTATCCCTTTTTTTCCTACCTTGTTCGAACGAAACGCAAATAGAAGGCCTCTCATCGACGAAAGACACCGAGTGAGTTGCTCATCAACCATTCGGCTCACCATTCAACTCATTCCGAATTAATTCACTCTCTCGATCTCGATCTCGATGGCTGTTCGCAATTTGTAAAAGGAATTTAAGAAATCTAAATCTTCCTACATCCAACGAAGCAGAAGTCAAAATTAAAAGTGAGCATCGACATCATACCAGAATTGGAAAGAACAACATATATTGTGGTGGATTTGCAAAGAACCAGCTGGAACAAGAAAAAGTCTCAAGGTCTCAAAAACGAGGTACGTTTCGTTCTCCTTTCCTTATAAACAAATTCAAGTTTCCACCATAATTTGGTCCTTCGTTGCCGCATCCTTCCTTCTATATACATATTTACGCTATTTACATAAAAATAAATTGTGTTTTCCACGATATCGCTCCACGCTTTACTCGAATCTACTATTCACTAAAACGCTCATTAACGCTCCTGCACGCAACACAAATCGGTTTACAAACAATAATTACGCACACGCATCTCTCATTCATACATTATTGCAGATTACTTTAGGATATATAAACGCTAAAACACGCATTCTCAAATCAAGCATTTCGCAAAATTACGCAGCCATTATTGCCTGGGTTGCGTTCAGAACCTACACCCAGAGTGCACGCGCAACTTTTCGCACTAAACGCCGTTCAGACCAGACCTTGAGCTCGGATTTTGCTGACCACAGCAGTTGAGGAGCATGCTTCGTGAGATCTTCGTTTATGTAAATAGGTATCTTGCTTCCATTGTTGTACACATCCGAGTTGTTTACAGGTGTTTTCCTGTTGGCCAACCACTCATCTCGATCGGTACGCGATGCTAGCGTGACAACGACCGGCCGAGGGCGCGGCGGTATCTTGTCGGCGCTCGCGATTGTTTTTTCAACACCCGCCCTCTTTATTTCTTGGATGTTTTCTTGTTTTATATTCAACTTTTCGGCAATTATAGATGCTGTTTTCTTAAGATCTTCGCCCTTTTGCTCTTCCAGGTTCACAATCACAATGTTTTTCTCCTTGTTACACATCTCTAAAGTAGCAATCCGTTCCTCCAGAGCTTTGTTACATTTTTCTAGAAAAGTGTTCTTCTGTTCTACCGCCTTCATTTTTTTCTCTGCTTTTTCTTTGTACTCCGTGAGTACTTGGTACTTTTCTGCATAGAACTCGACGGATTCAGTAAGCTCATCTAGCGTCTTTTGTATATTGAAGTTCATTTCTAGCTTAGAATTGAGTTCCGCGAGTAACGCTTGTGGTGTTATTTGCGTGATATCCACCTCAATTCTCGGGCTTTCTTCCTTACACTTACACTTAGATACACAGAGTTTATTCTTTGTAAGGGACTGCTTACATTTTTTACACACCACCATGACTTACGGGTATACTCACGGGGTTTAACAATTAACAAAATAAGTATGCACACACGTTACGCGTATCAAGGTAGCACTGTCAATTACGCATCGACCGCTCGCAATGACCGTCAGGTGAGAACTGTAATGTAGCCTCTAGTACTATTTCTTACGTCAGGTCGCGACTGCGGCAGTGTGTAGGAGCGCACGCGTTTCCATATAAAATGTACTGAAAATAAATATCGCGACATTATCGCTCGATAAAATCGCACTTGTGTGTTGTGCCTTAATAGAGAGACAATACTCAAGTCGACCTAAAAGAATTGTTTTTATGTCCATGTCAAATCTCAAGTTGTCAGTGTCATATGTCAATCAATTTATTGTCTTCTTTTTTCAAAAAGTTTGTAATTACTTGTTCAGTGTTTTTTTCGCCATTTTTGTACCTTTTTGAACTAAAATATCAATAATAAATTCAAGATATCTCGTTTGTACGACAAAATATAACGCTGAAATAATAAGTTTTAGTAATATGAGTAAGCGAACTATTATTACCATATTTTTTTAACGCCGTACATAACGTTGGTAGTACAAAAATGGCCCGATTTGGAGGATGTCTTTTACGAAAGAAAGACGAACATTACCGACCACCAAGGAGTATTTTCATGTTTCACCGCTTCTAAGGCAGTCTGCCCTCCGGGTATAGACGATAACTATGCCAGCTTACTGTTCTGTTCTCTACTCATTAGCATCACCAAAATCCTACAATTTTGTCTATTTATAGATAGAAAGTATTTCCTTTGTACTCCAACACCCCCAACCACAACGGTCCAACGAATCAAACTTAATCAGAAATGTCCATGCCACTACTTTATTTAAAAAAAAATTCGTATCTCTGATTTCGCAGTCGAATGGCGTTCAATTAATAAAATTGGCCCTCTCGTCATCTCATCACATCAAGTATAGGCAGAGTCAATTAATTTCTATAGATAGATGGGTATCCGATCGACATATTTTTTTAAATATTTTTCTTTATCGTTCACGCTTTTGATTGAAGTTTCGGTAGTATTAATTTTACATTTCCGGGGGTTCTTGTAGATACAAGAACTAAGTTTTATATACCTGAAAAGCAACAATGGACTTAACGCGATTGCCCAACCCTCCGAAAAGTGCGTGCGTTTGCCGTATTTTCGATTTAAAAGAATTAACAAAAGTACTTTTTATAGACTTTTTTATGATTTGACTAGATAAACTAATGGTGA
This sequence comes from Agonopterix arenella, assembly GCA_927399405.1. NCBI lineage: Eukaryota > Metazoa > Arthropoda > Insecta > Lepidoptera > Depressariidae > Agonopterix > Agonopterix arenella. The sequence continues at coordinate 4,155,901 of OV656704.1, forward strand.
ACATGTATGTAACTTAGCAGATCATTGTCCAGCAGATCAAAAATAAATTTGAGTTCTTTTCGCACGCAGCTGAGTTCTATAGTTCCTGATACTTTTCAAAAATAGTTCTAGCGGTTTTACCTTTGAAAAAGTTGGGTGACAAAATGATCTGCTAACTTCCCGTAGCAGATCATTTTGCAGCAAATCCAAAATAAATGCGAGTTCTCTTAGCATGCAGCTGAGTTCTATAGTTCCTGATTCTTTTAAGAAATAGTTATAGCGTTTAAACCTTAAAAAAATCGATTGAAAAATGATCTGCCAACTTCCCGTAGCAGATCATTTTGCAGCAGATAAAAAGAAAAGTGAAAATTTTCCACATGCATCTGAGTTCTACAGTTCCTGATACTTTTCAAGAATAGTTCTGAACTCACATTCAAGTTACAGCTAATCGTATCAGAACGTTTAAAAAGTCGAAAAATATGATTTTCATAGTTTAAAATCATTTTGAAAGACAAGCAATCCTTTGTTTTTCACCAATTCATATCAGAACTGTAACCTAGAACTAGATAGGAAACCAGAACTTACATTAGAACGTGTCAGCACATCAAAGAAGAATGTAAGAAACATTGAGAAAATATAAAATTCATTGTTTCAAATTATTTTGAAGGCTAGAACACAGAACTCTAACGTTTTAAACAGAGCTATGTCAGAACTGTAACCTAGAATTCGATTTGAGTCCAGAACTCACGTTAAAGTGCCAGCAGATCATAGCAGAAAGTTAAAAAAATCTAAAAACAAAATTAAATCGATTCAAATTATTTTGAAGGCTAGAGCTCACAGAACTCTATTGTTTTAAAACGAACCATGTCAGAACTGTAACCTAGAATTCGATTTGAGTCCAGAACTCACGTTAAAGTGCCAGCAGAGCATACCAGAAAGTTAAAAAAATCTAAAAACACAATTAAATCGATTCAAATTATTTAGAAGGCTAGAGCTCACAGAACTCTATTGTTTTAAACAAAACTATGTCAGAACTGTAACCTAGAATTCGATTTGAGTCCAGAACTCACGTTAAAGTGTCAGCAGAGCATACCAGAAAGGTAAATAAATCTAAAAACACAATTAAATCGATTCAAATTATTTTGAAGGCTAGAGCTCACAGAACTCTATTGTTTTAAACAGAAGCATTTCAGAACTGCAACTTAGAATTCGATTTGAGTCCAGAACTCACGTTAAAGTGCCAGCAGAGCATACCAGAACGTTAAAAAAATCTAAAAACACAATTAAATCGATTCAAATTATTTTGAAGGCTAGAGCTCACAGAACTCTATTGTTTTAAACAGAACCATGTCAGAACTGTAACCTAGAATTCGATTTGAGTCCAGAACTCACGTTAAAGTGCGTGCAGAGCTTAGCAGAAAGTTAAAAAAATCTAAAACCACAATTAAATCGATTCAAATTATTTTGAAAGCTAGAGCTCACAGAACTCTATTGTTTTAAACAGAACTATTTCAGAACTGTGACTTAGAATTCGATTTGAGTCCAGAACTCAAATTAAAGTTCCAGCAGAGCATAGCAGAAAGTTAAAAAAATTGAAAAACACAATTAAATCGATTCAAATTTTGTCGACTGATAGGTACTAAAATGTTAAGTAATATCAGCAAACTATGTGAAACTTTACGACAGTTGGTGCTTTAGTGAGTAGTACCTAAGTCTATTGTCGACTGGTACTGAAATGTTAAATCGAACTGAAGTTTATCTTAGTTGCTCTGTAAAGTAGTATGAAGTCTTAATTTTTTCGGTACTCCATATGCCCACTTTTGCCTAACTCTGCCTTCTGTTGTATCTACAAGATCTCTATGTAGTATTATTCAAGACAACGACCAAGAATTTGGTTATTGAATAAAATATATCTACAAGTACGACATATTGCGCCGACCCCAAATAATGGGATAAGGGCAGGAAGAAGAAGATATCTACAAATCAAACTTTTGCTACTAGGGTGTGGTTTCGAAACAACAGATAAACAGGGATAGTGTAGGTATGTGGTAATAATAATGACATAAGCAGGGAGTACCTCCACGCGGTGAAGGCGGTAACAGTAATATTACTGGCTAAAACTCCCATTTAATGACCATGCCTTCTGGCTTATGTTGTTTATTGTGATAAATTTTTTCGTTGTGTTGTTGTGTACCCGGTAACGCAGGGGAGCAACCGCATCTATCAACTTCATCTCCAAACTTGGTTCGTGCTTTCAAATCATCAATTTGCCTTTAAGTAGTTGTTTGACTTTGAGTTTGCAACAAGAGAAAAATATTTGTTTTTTTTATTGATCGGATCAAATTGCCAATGCGATTAAAATAATTTTTTTCTTTTTATTTCTTAACCTCCCGCTATACGGAATATCCGATTTTTTCTGAAACTTCCTTGCAATCATAATTCAGTGAAGGAAAAGTTGAGGCAAAAATCAAAATAAAATGTCGACTAAACCGGCGTACGATAAAATTGCTTTACGGCAAATTTTATCGGATGCTGATTGCCGTGCAATTAATGAAGACGGGCGTCTTCTTCCACCTTCCCATGAGGTATATCGAAAATTTCACATATGATGGCGGATAAAGGGTCGGTGATCACACCTAAGCACATTCATACTATTCTTAATAATAATCGTGCTGGGTTTAGAGATCTTATCATAGAAGTTTTCGGTATTCGAGAGAAAGAATTGAGCATCTCCGTAAATGACAGTAATTACAGTGTTGAAAAGTGTGAAGACCAGACGACAGATACCCTGACGAGTTTAACTTCCAATAAGGTAAACTTGGTAATTTCCCAGAAGAAATGGCAAAATATGAAACCCCAAGAAAAAATATACGGTCAGCGCATATATTGGAAATTGCGACAAGGATTGGCAGACGTGGTGGCTGAAGCTTTGTGGGTGCAGCACCATTTAGACTGTGTATTTGTGTTCAAAAATCACAATGTATACTTGAGTGCAATTTCCAAATTTTTCTTTACGATAGAAGGATTCTGTCGCGAATGCGACGCAAAGATCTATTGTACATTATTAAAAGAGCCAACAAAAGATGTTGATGTCATTCTCCAATGTAACGTTGATGGCATTAGGCCAGAATCTGTATGCTCTGCTGACACTTTAACGTGAGTTCTGGACTCAAATCGAATTCTAGGTTACAGTTCTGACATAGTTTTGTTTAAAACAATAGAGTTCTGTGAGCTCTAGCCTTCTAAATAATTTGAATAGATTTAATTGTGTTTTTAGATTTTTTTAACTTTCTGGTATGCTCTGCTGGCACTTTAACGTGAGTTCTGGACTCAAATCGAATTCTAGGTTACAGTTCTGACATGGTTCTGTTTAAAACAATAGACTTCTGTGAGCTCTAGCCTTCAAAATCATTTGAATCTATTTAGTTGTGTTTTTCAATTTTTTTAACTTTTTGCTATGCTCTGCTGACACTTTAACGTGAGTTCTGGACTCAAATCGAATTCTAGGTCACAGTTCTGAAATAGGACTGTTTAAAACAATAGAGTTCTGTGAGCTCTAGCCTTTAAAATAATTTGAATCGATTTAATTGTGTTTTTAGATTTTTTTAACTTTCTGCTATGCTCTGCTGGCACTTTAACGTTCTGGACTCAAATCGAATTCTAGGTTACAGTTTTGACATGGTTCTGTTTAAAACAATAGAGTTCTGTGAGCTCTAGCCTTCAAAATAATTTGAATAGATTTAATTGTGTTTTTAGATTTTTTTAACGTTCTGGTATGCTCTGGTAAATCCAGGGGGTACTCTGTTCTTCTACTTGTCCGGTAGCTGAATCAGAGTACACGGGTATGCGACCCCGGATCCCTTGAGCTTCTACTGTCACACTCATCTTCCTCTCCGTGACTTTAGTATCCTTCCCCCTTCCCTTATGTCCTTCCTTACCCTTCAACATCCTCCTTATGCCAATTCAAGGTTGCCGTGCCGATGAATGCGTGGCTAGGGGCGAGCCTAGTCTCGAGCGTGCCTTTTCATCCTGGGCTCAGGCGCCACCCAGGCTCTAGTAGCCTTACCCTGGCAAGCGGGGCTGTGCCAGGGTGGACATTTTGATTTCCCTAGCTGCTCGTGGGATATAAATGAGTATCAATTCAGATAAACTCGTAGGCGGCGATGAAGTTCGCCACTCGTCACGCCATGTTTCACGAAGGGGCGAAAAGTGGGCAGCGGAAAGCCACTTTGCTACGTTGAATGTTTTTGGAGGAATGATGAAGAAGATGGATGAAGTATGTGAAATGATGACTGTACGACGGATAGATGTGCTGTGTGTGAACGAGACAAAAAGAAAAGGGACTGGCACATCCAACCACGGGTCGTTTACAGCTCTGTAGTCGGGTGTCCCCGAAACAAGCAGAGCTCGTCAAGGAGTAGGGATTGTCCTTTCCGATAGAATGTCAGAATGCATGAATGAATATGAGTGTGTAAGCCCAAGACTCCTATGGGTTAGATTGAAGGTGGGTTTGGTACGGATTTTCATCTTAGGTGTGTATGCCCCGGAAAATAACACGAGACCTGAAGGGATTAAGGAACGCGAGGAGTTTTGGGATAGTGTTAGAGACGTGTTATCAAAATGCGGTGAAAATGAGAAGATAGCAATGTTAGGTGATTTTAATAGTTGGGTTGGAGTGAAACGGGATGGATATGAGAGTGTTTTGGGAATGTTTGGCGATGAAAGAGTGAATGAGAATGGTGCGGACCTTCTCGACTTGTGAATCGAAAGGGGTCTATCTGTGACCAATACTTGGTTTTGCCACAAGAAGGTTCACACATATACTTGGGAACGGCAAGGAAGTAGAAGTGTGATAGATTTCGTGATTGTAGATAAATGTCTAAAAGATAAAGTTGTAGATACTAGGGTCTATCGAGGTGTTAATGTCGGGACAGACCATTACCTGGTGGTTTGCCGTTTTAATGGTCTGTTCAAGCGATGGCGCCATCGTACTAAAGTTTCTTCAAAACCATTAGAAAGAATAAAGGTAAAACAGTTTCAGAATACTGAGGTAAAAGACTAGTATAAGAGGAGACTGAAAGTGTGTTTTGATCACATCGATGAAAATTCTGAGTTAGGAGTAGATAGCATGTGGGAGTTATTAAAAAATGGAATCGTGGAAACGGCGACGGATGTATGCGGTGTGGCCAAGAGGAAGAGTGGAAGGATTTCTAAAGCGAACTGGTGGGATGATGAAGTAAAAGAGATAGTAAACGTGAAAAAGAAAGCATGGTTAGACTTACTTGCCATTAAGTCTAGCAAGAGAGTACATGGGGATAAAATTACAGATGATGATGTAAGGAATGTTAAATTAATGTACGATGCAGCGAAAAAGGTGGTGAAAGAATGTGTTGATGAGAAGAAAAAACGTATGAAAGAAAAGTATGATAGACGATTCTCTGACAATATCCGACGCAATATAAAGCTGTTTTGGAAACAAGTAAAAATGGCACGTGGAAAGTCAGAGAAGTCGTCAGTTAATCAGATTAGAGATAGTAATGGGTGTATGGTGAAAGAAGAAGAAAAACTGTTAGAAGTGTGGAAGGAATATTTTGAAAGCTTGTTTGAATGTAGGGATATTACGGCAGTTCCTTCGGTGGTGGATGTATCGAACAGCAACGTCAATAAAGAATGTGAGGATTCGATAAGTGTAGATGAGATTATGAAAGCGTTGAAAAGTATGAAAGTTGGCAAGGCTGCTAGATTTGATCAAGTGACAGTTGAGATGCTGAGGAGCGGAGGCGGAGTAGTGACGAGCATTCTGTATTTGCTGTTCAACAAGTGCTGGATCTGTGGACGAGTACCAGATGACTGGTGTAAAGCAGTCATCGTCCCTTTATACAAGGGCAAAGGTTCTCAGCAGCAGTGCAAAAACTACCGAGGCATCAGTCTACTCAGTGTCATTGGAAAATTATACGCCAAGGTTTTAATAGAGAGAGAGTATTGACTGCAACGGAGGGAAAAATCTGGGATGTGCAAGCGGGTTTTCGGAAGGGCATGGGATGCACTGATCAAGTTTTCTCTTTGCGGTGCATTGCCGAAAAATATTTGGCCAAGAACCGAAAAGTCTATTGTGCTTTCGTAGATTTAGAGAAAGCTTATGACAGAGTGATGCGGGAAGAATTGTGGGATACCTTGGCCATGTATGGGGTGAATGGTAACTTGATACGGGCACTGAAATCCCTATACGAGGGTTCCAGTGCATGTGTCAGGATAAACGGGGCACATACCGATTGGTTTGGTATCTCCAGAGGTGTCAGACAAGGTTGTGTAGCGTCACCGTGGCTATTCAACCTATTCATGGACAGTTGTTTGAGTGATTTGAAATAAAGAGTGTGTGGTCTAAGGATGAATGGGTTATTAGTCAAGTGTCTGTTGTATGCCGATGACCAAGTTCTGCTTGCGTCATCGGTAAATGACTTGCAGGAGATGGTAACATGTATGAATGAATCATTTAAGAAGAAGGGAATGAATGTTAATGTGAAGAAAACGAAAGTTATGGTTATCGAGCGCGATGAAACAGTGACTGAATGTAAGATTATGATAGGTGATGAAAGGCTGGAGCAAGTCAGTGAGTTTGTGTACTTGGGTTGTATGTTCACAAGAGACGGAAAGTACGACGGAGATATAGAGAGAAGAGTGAAAGCAGGAAATATGCTTAATGGAGCCTTGCACACCGTCATGAAGAGTCAAAATATGTCTAAAAAGGCTCGTTTGGCGGTTCACGACGGTGTGTTGGCACCAACTTTAATGTATGGAAGTGAGAGTTGGGTATGGCAGAAGAAGCATGAATCTAGAATAAATGCGGTTGAAATGCGCTCCCTCCGTAGTATGTGTGGTGTGACTTTGAATGACCGGTTACGGAATAGTGTGATTAGAGAAAGATGTGGTATGAAAGAAGATATAGTGACTAGGATTGAAAAAGGTATGTTGAGGTGGTTTGGCCATGTGGAAAGAATGAGCGAAAGTAGGTTGACGTATGAAATTTACAAGGCAAGTGTGAATGGAATGGTTGAAAGGGGTCGCCCTAGGCGTACATATGCTGACCAAATCGGATGCGTACTGAAGAAGGGCCAAATAAAATGTACCCGGAACCGACGAGCTTGTATGAAGAAACGTATGGATGTTGAGGAAGCTAAAGATGTGTGTCAGAATCGTAGCATGTGGCGATCTGTTGTCTCTGCCTACCCCAGTAGTGGGACATAGGCGTGAGCATATGTATGTATGTATGGTATGCTCTGCTGGCACTTTAACGTGAGTTCTGGACTCAAATCGAATTCTAGGTTACAGTTCTGACATGGTTCTGTTTAAAACAATAGAGTTCTGTGAGCTGTAGCATTCTTAATAATTTGAATAGATTTAATTGTGTTTTTAAAATTTTTTTACTTTCTGGTATGCTCTGCTGGCACTTTGACGTGAGTTCTGGACTCAAATCGAATTCTAGGTTACAGTTCTGACATGGTTCTGTTTAAAACAATAGAGTTCTGTGAGCTCTAGCCTTCAAAATAATTTGAATCGATTTAATTGTGTTTTTAGATTTATTTACCTTTCTGGTATGCTCTGCTGGCACTTTAACGTGAGTTCTGGACTCAAATCGAATTCTAGGTTACAGTTCTGACATAGTTTTGTTTAAAACAATAGAGTTCTGTGAGCTGTAGCATTCTAAATAATTTGAATAGATTTAATTGTGTTTTTAGATTTTTTTATCTTTATGGTATGCTCTGCTGGCACTTTAACGTGAGTTCTGGACTCAAATCGAATTTTAGGGTACAGTTCTGACATAGTTTTGTTTAAAACAATAGAGTTCTGTGAGCTTTAGCCTTCTAAATAATTTGAATCGATTTAATTGTGTTTTTAGATTTTTTTAACTTTCTGCTATGCTCTGCTGGCACTTTAACGTAAGTTCTGGACTCAAATCGAATTCTAGGTTACAGTTCTGACATGGTTCGTTCTCTTTTAAAAATTTATCACAATAAACAACATAAGCCCGAAGGCATGGTCATTAAATGGGATTTTTAGCCAGTAATATTACTGTTACCGCCTTCACCGCGTGGAGGTACTCCCTGCTTATGTCATTATTATTACCACATACCTACACTATCCCTGTTTATCTGTTGTTTCAAAACCACACCCTAGTAGCAAAAGTTTGATTTGTAGATATCTTCTTCTTCCTGCCCTTATCCCATTATTTGGGGTCGGCGCAATATGTCGTATTTGTAGATATATTTTATTCAATAACCAAATTCTTGGTCGTTGTCTTGAATAATACTACATAGAGATCTTGTAGATACAACAGAAGGCAAAGTTAGGCAAAGTGGGCATATGGAGTACCGAAAAAATTAAGACTTCATACTACTTTACAGAGAAACTAAGATATACTCCAGTACGATTTAACATTTCAGTACCAGTCGACAATAGACTTACTACTCACTAAAGCACCAACTGTCGTAAAGTTTCACATAGTTTGCTGATATTACTTAACATTTTAGTAGTTTTTAGATATTTTTAACTTTCTGGTATGCTCTGCTGGCTTTTTAACGTGAGTTCTGAACTGAAATTGAATTCTAGGTTACAGTTCTGACATGGTTCTGTTTATAACAATAGAGTTCTGTGAGCTGTAGCATTCTAAATAATTTGAATCGATTTAATTGTGTTTTTAGACTTTTTGAACTTTCTGGTATGCTCTGCTGGCACTTTAACGTGAGTTCTGGACTCAAATCTAATTCTAGGTTACAGTTCTGACATGGTTCTGTTTAAAACAATAGAGTTCTGTGAGCTGTAGCCTTCTAAATAATTTGAATCGATTTAATTGTGTTATTAGAATTTTTTACTTTCTTGTATGCTCTGCTGGCACTTTAACGTGAGTTCTGGACTCAAATCGAATTCTAGGTTACAGTTCTGTTTAAAACGTAAGAGTTCTGTGAGTTCTAGCCTTCTAAATAATTTGAATCGATTTAATTGTGTTTTTAGATTTTTTTAACTTTCTGGTATGCTCGGCTGGCACTTTAACGTGAGTTCTGGACTCAAATCTAATTCTAGGTTACAGTTCTGACATGGTTCTGTTTAAAACAATAGAGTTCTGTGAGCTGTAGCCTTCTAAATAATTTGAATCGATTTAATTGTGTTATTAGAATTTTTTACTTTCTTGTATGCTCTGCTGGCACTTTAACGTGAGTTCTGGACTCAAATCGAATTCTAGGTTACAGTTCTGTTTAAAACGTAAGAGTTCTGTGAGTTCTAGCCTTCTAAATAATTTGAATCGATTTAATTGTGTTTTTAGATTTATTTACCTTTCTGGTATGCTCTGCTGGCACTTTAACGTCAGTTCTGGACTCAATTTGAATTTTAGATTACAGTTTTGACTGTAGTCTGTTTAAAACGTTAGAGTTCTGTGTTCTAGCCTTCAAAAAAATTTAAAACAATGAATATAATATTTTCTCAATGTTTCTAACATTCTTCTTTGATGTGCTGGCACGTTCTTATGTAAGTTCTGGATTCATATCTAGTTCTAGGTTACAGTTCTGATACGAATTGGTGAAAAACAAAGGATTTTTTTTCTTTCAAAATTATTTTAAACTATGAAAATCATATTTTTAGACTTTTTAAACGTTCTGATACGATTAGCTGTAACTTGAATGTGAGTTCAGAACTATTCTTGAAAAGTATCAGGAACTGTAGAACTCAGATGCATGTGGAAAATTTTCACTTTTCTTTTTATCTGCTGCAAAATGATCTGCTACGGGAAGTTGGCAGATCATTTTTCAATCGATTTTTTTAAGGTTTAAACGCTATAACTATTTCTAAAAAGTATCAGGAACTATAGAACTCAGCCGCATGCTAAGAGAACTCGCATTTATTTTGGATTTGCTGCAAAATGTTCTGCTACGGGAAGTTAGCAGATCATTTTGTCACCCAACTTTTTCTTAGGTAAAACCGCTAGAACTATTTCTGAAAAGTATCAGGAAATATAGAACTCAGCTGCATGCGAAAAGAACTCACATTTATTTTTGATCTGCTGGACACTGATCTGCTAAGTTCACATACATTGAACATGTGAGTATAAAAACCAAAAATGTGAAACTATTTTAAGATCTTCTAAAACGAGAAAAATGTTTTAAAATACAAGGAAATCTTTGTGACGATTTTCTACCGGGTGAAGTAATTCCAATCGTGTATTCAATTGATGAATTCACTAGATAAACTATCCAAAAATACTAAGGTATGACTTTAGTTTCGATAAATTGTATAAATCTAGTCGAAAAATGAAAATTAAAAGATGCCCCCAAGGTGTTTCGTACTACCATAGAGCCTTAATTAAAATATTAGGAAAATATTTGCCATCGGATTCCACAAACCAAAGATAAGGCACCATTGTTTTACGGAGTGTGAAATATTTTTAATGTCAACCGGGATTGCGGTCCAGCGGTCCAGCTATATACATATGTACGCTTAAAACATCTGCATAAAGGAAATGTACGCTTAAAACATCTGCATAAAGGAAAGGGTAAAAAACGACAAAGACTGATGTGAGTCCATTGTTCTTTTAATTAATGATGTTTTTGTAAAAGCGGATTTTTTTAGGAATAAACCTAACGTTTACAAATCTAATGACGAAGGGGATGAAAAAAAAAATTCAAAATATTAAGGATTTTCTCCTTTCATTTTTCTTTAGTAAAATCGAATTTTATAGTGTCGACTTTTTGCATAGATACAGTAGCGATGCTGCATCAATACAGATGCTAATTGGTCACCTTCTATCATGCATGGCATAGTCTTAGCCATAGATTATGTTAAGGCCTACATAGAATTAATCTATAACTCTTAACGCTTTGAGCCTATTATTTTGATCTTTAATAGTAAATCTATAGTTATTTTGACCAAGCGAGAATTTTTATGAATTAAGTTTTGCTTCTCTAATAAAAGTACCCGTCTCTGACTACCCTCGGGGAATATAGTCGTGAGCATATACTTCTCTTATAAAAGTTATTCAGTTTAATGGTCTGACAACCCCTGAGAATTTCGAAATGGTGAAAAAAATCACTTAGTTTATGGAACGATTTTTGGTCAATTATAAGTTACTAATATAATTTTCAGATGTCCGATAGATGTATAAACGTTTCTAAAATAAATCGTGACATTCGGGACCAAACCAGTTTCAATTAACAATTTAATTAGAAAGTCGTTGAACCCACGTTTGGTTACATTTAATGTTACCTTCTTAATAAGTTAAACACATAAAAAGTAAAAATTAAAATAAGTTAAAAAAAACTTTTTAAGTAAAACGATTTTACTCTAATAAAACTGCACTAAACGGTAAAAAAGAATTTTGTAAAATTTTTGTACTATGTTTTACCATATACATACTGTTAGCTGGAAATTTAGGAGTATAACCTATGTAAACCTATCTTCAAAATAATTATGACGAAAAAAGGTATAGCAACAGGGAGTCATATTTTAGATTAATACTTTGTTAATTAATTTTGATTATACAATCGTGGGCGCTTGTAGGTTGACATAGGTTATACTCATAAATTTCCAGTATGGTAAAAAATAGTAAGAAAATTTTACAAAATTATTTTTTACCGTTTAGTGCAGTTTTATTAAAATAGTTTTACTTAAAAAAAAATTTTTACTTATTTTAATTTTTGCTTTCCTGTTTCTGATTCATGATTTGCTATAATTAATTGAGATCCTTGACTACCTCCTGTCTCCATTATCAGATGCTCAATCTTACCGAGACTAAAAAAGTATTCATAGAAACAAATTAAATGATACCAAAACGTGAGTTTTCTGCTACAATTAGTTGTATAGATCCTTTGACAACCTTCCATCTCCATTATCAGACACTCAATCATACCAGTACCTATCATAAAGTTCTCATCGGCAATAATTATATGATACCAATGACGAGTGTTGTGCAGCAGTTTACTGAGGAGATCCCTTAGTCACCTTCTGCCAGACCCTCAATCATACCGGGATTTATCAAAACCAATAAAATGTTACCAATCACGACTGTACTGCCTCAATTTACTGAGGCGATCCCTTGAACACCTTTTGTCTCCATTATCAGACCCTGAATCAAACGAAGTCTATAGAATCCTAATCAAAATCAATTAAATGTGACCAAACACGAGTTACAAACAATTAACTGAGGAAATCCTTTGACCGCCTTCCGTCTCCATCATCAGATCCTCAATCTTACTGGTGCCATAAAGTTCTTATCGAAGTAATTTTAATTACAACAAATGCTCTGCTGTAATTCACGGAGGAGATTCCATGACCACCTTCCGTCTTCATCATCTGACCCTCAATCTTACTGGTACCACAAAGTTCTCATCGCAACATTAGAAATGAGACAAAACACAAGTTTTCTTCTGTAATTAATCGAGGAGACCCTTGACCAGCTTCCATCTCAATCATCAGACCCTCAGTCTTACCGGGACTAAAAAGTCCTTATCAACCTTGAACACCTTTTGTCTCCATCATCAGATCCTTAATCTTACTGGTCCCACAAACATCTTATCGCAAAAATTGAAGTGAAAACAAACACGAGTGTTTTGCTTTAATTCATCTAGGAGATCCTTTGAACACCTTCCGTCTTCATCATCAGACCCTCAATCTTACTGGTACCACAAAGTTCTCACCGCAACAATTGAAATGAGCCCAAACACGAGTATTTTGCTATAATTAATCGAGGAGATCCTTTGACCACCTTCCGTCTCCATCATCAGATCCTTAATCTTACTGGTCCCACAAAGATCTCATCGCAACAATTGAAGTGAAACCAAACACGAGTGTTTTGCTATAATTCATTGAGGAGATCCCTTGACCACCTTCCGTCTCCATCATCAGACCCTCAATCTTACTGGTACCATAAATTTCTCATCGAAACAATTTAAATGATATCAAACACGAGTCGCTGCTATAATTCATCGAGTAGATCTCTTCACCACCTTCCGTCTCCATCATCAGATCAACTCCATGTTACCATAATGTTGTATTGTCATCAGAACTATACGTGTGTGTAAAGTTTCAACCTAATCGGTTGACAGGAAATGGGTGAAAATTGGATTACAAGAATCAATTGTTAGTTAGTTAGATAGTTATGCAGTTTCGAAGTTAAATAAAATCGTTTAATAATAAAGGACAACATTTTTTTTTTTAATTCTTTTGTTTTTTTTTTGGAGCTTTTAACCCTGAGGTGTGAAATTGGTTTATTTTACAATTACATGTACAGATTGTTGCTTAAATTACGACAAATGAGGTAAAAGTTATATTATTATATTTTGTGTGTCAGTTTCCGATTGTTTTATTATGTTTATACCAAAAAGCGTCGTAAGGTGTGGAAAGCTTAGGAATGTCTTAAAAAAATCGATTAATCACTGGACGGAAACGCCAGGATTAAACCATTCCAAGGCACTAATTGCGGCATATTGCGCTGAGCACGACAAACTTGCGCACTATAGTAAGGGCGCTGACGGGTCATTTTAGGTTAAACAAACAGCTTACAACCCTGGCATTAGGGATACGATACTCTGCAGATTCTATCTGGAAGAGGACGAAAACCCCATTCACATTCTCTGTGAATGTGGCCCACTAATGCACAAACAATATACTCACTTGGGTAAACACTCCGTTCATCCGAGTAAAGTACATTACAATGGAAATCCTACAATTCCTAAAGAAAGTGGGTATTAGTAGTAAACTATAAGGCGATCACAAAAGATCTACACAAGGAAGAAGTGATATTTGTCTGCGGAAGACCCGAAAAGCCGCTGTACACTAATTAAAATAAAAAAAGGTGTGGTATCAACACTAATTCCCGAAGGATTCAAATTAGTACGTACCATTGCATAAATTTCTACTTAATACTATTATACAAGCCTTAGCAACATTACAATCATATGAAGTAAATTTAGTAACACCTAGTTGTCATTAGATGGCGCTGTACGCTTTTAAAACGCGCTATCAAGTGATGCATACGAAAACATAAGAACTTTGTTTAGAATATTATGGTCCTTCGCGGAGATCTCCAACGAGACAGTCTTAGCCGACCTCCAAGCGCAGGGGTATCCCGCCTTGGAGGTACACCGCATGCATAGTGGAAGGACGAAGTTCCAGTATGACATGGTTTTAGTTATTCTAACTAAAAATCAAAGCGGTAGAGCTATTTACACGCTCAAGTCAGTCGTAGGGCTGACACATTTCCGGGTAGAGCCACCCAACAAGGGAGGGCAGCCCTCCCAATGCCACCGATGCCAACTTTACGGGCACGCTTCCCGTAATTGCACGGCCCGTCCCAGGTGCGTTAAGTGCCTGGGCGACCACGGCACGGGGGATTGTGAGAGGCCAAAGGACCGGTCGCTCTGTACCACCCCGCCCTCTTGCGTGCTGTGCGGGGAGAATGGACATCCCGCGAATTATCGCGGCTGCTCCAAAGCTCCCCGCACGGTAAAGAGAGGGAAGGGGGGTTACAGGGCTTCCGGGCCTTTCCGCCACCCTCCCATTCCCCCCCCGACCAGCATCCCCCCACTAATTCCGAACCTCAGAAGACCCAATGAACCCTACTCTAGGGTAGTCAAAGGCCCTAAGCCAAAGCCGCAACCGAAGGCGAACCCCCCCCCACCCCCACGCCCGCCCCCTAAGGCGAACCCGCCCCATATGGGCCCTAACTCCCTTTCGCAATACAGCGAGCTGCTGTATAGGCTATCTCAGGCCAAGTCACAAACCCAATACATGGATATTATCATACAGAACAGTATGCTAATATCCGGCGTCCAGATCCCCAACATCGCCTCCCTTCCATACAACTAACTATGGATATACAACAACCTACTCTAAACACCAACACCTCCACCACCGCCTGTAGAGTAAAACCCAGATCCCTTTGCGTAGCTACTTTCAACGCGGATGGTCTCCGCGAGCAACGCAATGAAATCGGCCAGTTCTTACGCGAATACGACATTGACGTCCTATTAGTCCAAGAGACAAAACTCAAGCCGGGAAGCCGCGACCCCAAACTTGCGAACTACAATCTCGTAAGGAATGACAGAACCACAGGCCGAGGCGGTGGTACTGCCATTTATTACAAGAAAGTACTTCATTGCATCCCCCTAGATCCCCCCCAATCTCTAAGGCACATTGAGGTATCAATGTGCCGTATTGCGATGACAGGCCATCAGCCTGTCACTATAATCTCGACCTACCTCTCCGGTAAAAATGAGACAGTTTTGGACAGAAATGAACTGAGCTGTCTCATTAATATCGACGGCTCGGTCATCCTAGCGGGTGACCTTAATGCCAAACACCCAGATTGGCATTGCCCCCCTCCCGCCACTCGCAGAGGCGTTCTACTCAACCGCCTCTCGGTAGAGCTAGATTTCGCCATAATAGCGCCCATGTCTCCGACCCGCTATCCAACGCAGGCCGGACACAGAGCCAACATATTAGACCTTACCCTTCTCAAGAATATCAACCTCCCGGTTTGTTCTATAGAAGTAATCCAAGAGCTTAACTCTGACCACCGCCCCGTTATTGTCCAATTAGGACGACCCTCCCAAGTAGCACCCCAAAACAAGACACTAGTGGATTGGCAGAAACTTGAGGAATCCCTCAAATCTGTCAATTCTCCCCTACTTGACACGATACCGACAGACATATCCACCGTAGAGGACGTTAGATTGGCTATCGACGCTCTCACAAGACACATCCAAAATGTCGTCAACGATAGCTCGCGGCAGGTTCCAGCGGTGTTCGATCACCGCTGGAAGCTGCCGGACGACATTAGGGAGCTTATGAGAGTGAGAAATGCCGCCAGCCGCGCATACGCTGCCATCCCAACCGACGCGAACCGCATCCGGATGCGTGCCTTACAGAGGGACGTAAGGACACGCATCCAAGAGATGCGGAACGCGCGTTGGGATGAGTTTATGCAGGGCATCACTCCTAGCCACCTTGCCTTCTGGAGGGTGACTAGAGCACTCAAAACAGATACGGTTGCGCAAATGCCCCCCCTAGTCAAACCCGATAGCTCGATTCCAGCCTTTCTGGATGAAGAGAAGGCCGAGGTGTTAGCAGACAGCCTCGAGTCTCAATGTGCCCCTAGTACACTGCCAGTAGACGCCGATCACCTATTAGAGGTGGACGGTGAGGTCGAACGCAGACTCTCTGTTCCCCCCACTGACACTCTGTCACCCATCACCCCCTCCGAGGTCCATGACGTTATAAAGACACTCAAACCCCGGAAGGCTACGGGTCCCGATGGCATCGCCAATAAGGTACTCAAGTGCCTATCGGCGCCACTCATTGTCCTACTGACCGCCATCTTCAATGCGGCCATGAACAACTCGACCTTTCCCGACACCTGGAAAGAGGCAGATGTCATCGGAATCCCGAAGCCCTCCAAAGACAAGACCATCCCCTCTAATTATCGCCCCATAAGTCTCCTCAAGACTATGGGGAAGATATACGAACGCCTCCTACTCAATCGCCTAAAAGATTTCGTACAATCCAAAGGCATTCTCATAGACGAGCAATTCGGCTTTAGATCCGAACACTCGTGTATCCACCAAGTGCACCGCCTCACGGAGCACATTCTTAAATACATGCACACGCGCCACCCACACGGGACGGGCGCACTCTTCTTCGACGTAGCGAAAGCCTTCGACAAGGTCTGGCATAACGGTTTGATTTACAAACTGTTAGTACTTCAAGTGCCAGACCGTCTCGTTCACATCATACGAGATTTTCTGTCGAATCGTAGCTTTCGCTATCGAGTAGAGGGTACGCACTCGTCCCCTCGCCCCCTTACCGCCGGAGTCCCGCAGGGCTCCGCCCTATCCCCCCTACTCTTTTCACTTTTTATCAATGACATCCCGCGTCCCCGGGACTGCCAGTTAGCCCTATTCGCAGACGACACTGCGCTATACACCTCAAATCGGAACAAAGCCCTAGTGTGCAAGAGACTCCAATCCGCAACCAGCGCCCTCGGGAACTGGTGTCGGAAATGGAGGATCGAAGTCAATCCGGAAAAAAGCGCGGCAGTGTTCTTTTTCCGGAGGGACGCACACTCTGGCCTACCCCCGATCAAGCTATTCGACCGTACAATCCCCTGGGTGAATACGGTCAAATACTTGGGTGTCACCCTAGACCGCGGGATGACATTCCGGCCTCACATCCAGCGCGTTCGAAAGAATGCGCTGCATGTGATGCATCGTCTTTATCCGGTCCTGAACAAGCGTTCCAAATTGACACTTAGAAATAAGCTGACAATTTGGAAAACTTGCATCAGACCGATAATCACGTATGCCGGAGTGTGCTTCGCGCACGCCGCCCCCACCAACATCCACCTATTGGAAGTCATCCAGAATAGGTTCATGCGTACGGCCACTGGTGCGCCATGGTTCGTACGCAACAAAAACCTTAATCTCGACTTAGAGTTGCCTACCATCAAGCAACTACTCAAATGCATGGTGGCGGACTATTTCGCCACCACCCCCCGCCACTCCAACCCTCTAATTAGGGCAAACGCCATCTATCCTTGTGATACTACTAGGACGAATAGACGTCGACCCCGCAATGTACTGGTCGATCCAGACGATGAGATCACGGTTGCCGTACAGGCGGCCCAACAGACACGACTAACAATCGCAAATTCACAACACACGACAACAACACGCCGACACAGTAATCGACGTCCCCGCCGGCGGAGACAGCCGCGACCACTGCACACTCCCTTCAATTCAGGCGCCTACAGACGCTATAGGCCAATCCCAGGCCGCTTCTCACCTATCCCAGCTACACAATCCGCCGCGTAGCCCCAGCAACGTCCTTGGCCGAGGTCCGTACCCCGCTGGGTGCCCCTAGGTCGGTTGCTTAAGTTCATTCAATTGGCTCGGTGACCCTTCGTGGTCCCCCCAATAGCCCGCAGTAAAAAGCAGTAGTTGCTCCCGGAGCAAAGCTGTAATAGTCACTTTCAAAAAAAAAAAAAAAAAAAAAAAATTATGGTCCTTCGCTGGATAAGAGAATTGACAGCAGTGGAACCTACCGATTTTATGGTATTTCTACCGATCTACCGATATGGGGTCTCATATACCAAAATGTAAACATTTTTCCACGATTTCTGAGAATAGAAGGAGATTCTCCCGAATTTTTTACTGATTTTCCGTTTCTTAACTGCAAACCCTGTACCGGTGTGAAATTGGTAGCCAAAAGTAGTAGCTTTTTATAACCTGACCAAATTAAGGAGTCGTCAATTTTAATAGAC
This sequence comes from Agonopterix arenella, assembly GCA_927399405.1. Classification (NCBI taxonomy): domain Eukaryota; kingdom Metazoa; phylum Arthropoda; class Insecta; order Lepidoptera; family Depressariidae; genus Agonopterix; species Agonopterix arenella. The sequence continues at coordinate 4,174,184 of OV656704.1, forward strand.
TATTTAGCGTTAAAAAGGTATGATGCAAGAGACCTGAAAGGTTAAATTATATGTGGGCATAATGTTTGAGTACTAAGCTATATTTTAAGATAAATTTTATCAGGTTTGATATGGTACGAGTGATTGATATGATCGATAGAACGTGAGAGTATTTTTTTCGCTACAGTACCCAATAAAATGTTAGCTACCGGTATGATGCAAGAGACCTGACAGGTTAAGTTGCATTTAGGCATAATACTTGAACACTAAGCTATATTTTAAGACTAATTTTATTTGGTTTGATATGGTACGAGTGCTCGATATGGCCGATAAAGGTGAGATATATTTTTTTCTTCGGTACAAAAAAAAAGCTACGGCTAAATACAGGTATGATCCAAGAGACCTGACAGGTTAAAAAGTATATAGGCATAATGTATGAGTACTAAGCTATATTTTGAGAAAAATTTTATCAGGTTTGATATGGTACGAGTGATTGATATTATCGATAGAACGTGGGAGTATTTTTTTCGCTATAGTACCCAATAAAATGCTAGCTACCGGTATGATGCAAGAGACCTGACAGGTTAAGTTGTATAAAGGCATAATACTTGAACACTAAGCTATATTTTAAGACTAATTTAATTCGGTTTGATATGGTACGAGTGCTCGATATGGCCGATAAAGAAGAGATATATTTTTTTCTTCGGTACAAAAAAAAAGCTACGACTAGATACAGGTATGATGCAAGAGACCTGACAGGTTAAATTGTAGATAGGCATATTGTTTGTATACTAAGCTTTAATCTAAGATAAATTTTATTAGGTTTGATATGGAACGAGTGATTGATATGATCGATAGAACGTGGGAGTATTTTTTTCGCTATAGTACCAAATGAAAAGCTAGCTACTGGTATGATGCCAGAGACCTGACAGGTTAAATTGTATGTAGGCATGATGTTTAAATGCTAAGCTATATTCTAAGATAAATTTTATCAGGTTTAATAGGGTACGAGTGATTGATATGATCGATAGAACGTGAGAGTATTTTTTTTCGCTATAGTACCAAATAAAATGCTAGCTACCGGTATGATGCAAGAGACCTGACAGGTTAAGTTGTTTTTAAGCATAATACTTGAACACTAAGCTATATTTTAAGCTTAATTTAATTCGGTTTGATATGGTACGAGTGCTCGATATGGCCGATAAAGGTGAGATATATTTTTTTCTTCGGTACAAAAAAAAAGCTACGACTAGATACAGGTATGATGCAAGAGACCTGACAGGTTAAATTGTAGATAGGCATATTGTTTGAATACTAAGCCTTAATCTAAGATAAATTTTATTAGGTTTGATATGGTACGAGTGATTGATATGATCGATAGAACGTGGGAGTATTTTTTTCGCTATAGTACCAAATGAAAAGCTAGCTACTGGTATGATGCCAGAGACCTGACAGGTTAAATTGTATGTAGGCATGATGTTTAAATGCTAAGCTATATTCTAAGATAAATTTTATCAGGTTTAATAGGGTACGAGTGATTGATATGATCGATAGAACGTGAGAGTATTTTTTTCGCTATAGTACCCAATAAAATGCTAGCTACCGATATGATGCAAGAGACCTGACAGGTTAAGTTGTTTTTGAGCATAATACTTGAACACTAAGCTATATTTTAAAACTAATTTTATTTGGTTTGATATGGTACGAGTGCTCGATATGGCCGATAAAGGTGAGATATATTTTTTTCTTCGGTACAAAAAAAAAGCTACGACTAGATACAGGTATGATGCAAGAGACCTGACAGGTTAAATTGTATGTAGGCATGATGTTTAAATGCTAAGCTATATTCTAAGATACATTTTATCAGGTTTAATAGGGTACGAATGATTGATATGATCGATAGAACGTGAGAGTATTTTTTTCGCTATAGTACCCAATAAAATGCTAGCTACCGGTATGATGCAAGAGACCTGGCAGGTTAAATTGTATGTAGGCATGATGTTTAAATGCTAAGCTATATTCTAAGATACATTTTATCAGGTTTAATAGGGTACGAATGATTGATATGATCGATAGAACGTGAGAGTATTTTTTTCGCTATAGTACCCAATAAAATGCTAGCTACCGGTATGATGCAAGAGACCTGATAGGTTAAGTTGTTTTTAGGCATAATACTTGAACACTAAGCTATATTTTAAGACTAATTTTATTTGGTTTGATATGGTACGAGTGCTCGATATGGCCGATAAAGGTGAGATATATTTTTTTCTTCGGTACAAAAAAAAAGCTACGACTAGATACAGGTATGATGCAAGAGACCTGACAGGTTAAATTGTAGATAGGCATATTGTTTGAATACTAAGCTTTAATCTAAGATAAATTTTATTAGGTTTGATATGGTACGAGTGATTGATATGATCGATAGAACGTGGGAGTATTTTTTTCGCTATAGTACCAAATGAAAAGCTAGCTACTGGTATGATGCCAGAGACCTGACAGGTTAAAATGTATGTAGGCATGATGTTTAAATGCTAAGCTATATTCTAAGATAAATTTTATCAGGTTTAATAGGGTACGAGTGATTGATATGATCGATAGAACGTGAGAGTATTGTTTTCGCTATAGTACCTAATAAAATGCTAGCTACCGGTATGATGCAAGAGACCTGACAGGTTAAGTTGTTTTTAAGCATAATACTTGAACACTAAGCTATATTTTAAGACTATTTTTTTTTGATTGGATATGGTACGAGTGCTCGATATGGCCGATAAAGGTGAGATATATTTTTTTCTTCGGTACAAAAAAAAAGCTACGACTAGATACAGGTATGATGCAAGAGACCTGACAGGTTCAATTGTAGATAGGCATATTGTTTGAATACTAAGCTACATACTAAGATAAATTTTATCAGGTTTGATATGGTACGAGTGATTGATATGATCGATAGAACGTGGGAGTATTTTTTTCGCTACAGTACCAAAAAAAAAGCTAGCTACTGGTATGATGCCAGAGACCTGACAGGTTCAAAAGTAAAAAGGCATAATGTTTGAGTACTAAGCTATATTTAAAGATAAATTTTATCAGGTTTAATAGGGTACGAGTGATTGATATGATCGATAGAACGTGAGAGTATTTTTTTCGCTATAGTACCCAATAAAATGCTAGCTACCGGTATGATGCAAGAGACCTGACAGGTTAAGTTGTTTTTAAGCATAATACTTGAACACTAAGCTATATTTTAAGACTAATTTTTTTTGGTTTGATATGGTACGAGTGCTCGATATGGCCGATAAAGGTGAGATATATTTTTTTCTTCGGTACAAAAAAAAAGCTACGACTAGATACAGGTATGATGCAAGAGACCTGACAGGTTAAATTGTAGATAGGCATATTGTTTGAATACTAAGCTTTAATCTAAGATAAATTTTATTAGGTTTGATATGGTACGAGTGATTGATATGATCGATAGAACGTGGGAGTATTTTTTTCGCTATAGTACCAAATGAAAAGCTAGCTACTGGTATGATGCCAGAGACCTGACAGGTTAAATTGTATGTAGGCATGATGTTTAAATGCTAAGCTATATTCTAAGATAAAGTTTATCAGGTTTAATAGGGTACGAGTGATTGATATGATCGATAGAACGTGAGAGTATTTTTTTCGCTATAGTACCCAATAAAATGCTAGCTACCGGTATGATGCAAGAGACCTGACAGGTTAAGTTGTTTTTAGGCATAATACTTGAACACTAAGCTATATTTTAAGTCTAATTTTATTTGGTTTGATATGGTACGAGTGCTCGATATGGCCGATAAAGGTGAGATATATTTTTTTCTTCGGTACAAAAAAAAAGCTACGACTAGATACAGGTATGATGCAAGAGACCTGACAGGTTAAATTGTAGATAGGCATATTGTTTGTATACTAAGCTTTAATCTAAGATAAATTTTATTAGGTTTGATATGGAACGAGTGATTGATATGATCGATAGAACGTGGGAGTATTTTTTTCGCTATAGTACCAAATGAAAAGCTAGCTACTGGTATGATGCCAGAGACCTGACAGGTTAAATTGTATCTAGGCATGATGTTTAAATGCTAAGCTATATTCTAAGATAAATTTTATCAGGTTTAATAGGGTACGAGTGATTGATATGATCGATAGAACGTGAGAGTATTTTTTTTCGCTATAGTACCAAATAAAATGCTAGCTACCGGTATGATGCAAGAGACCTGACAGGTTAAATTGTATGTAGGCATGATGTTTAAATGCTAAGCTATATTCTAAGATAAATTTTATCAGGTTTAATTGGGTACGAGTGATTGATATGATCGATAGAACGTGAGAGTATTTTTTTCGCTATAGTACCCAATAAAATGCTAGCTACCGATATGATGCAAGAGACCTGACAGGTTAAGTTGTTTTTGAGCATAATAATTGAACACTAAGCTATATTTTAAAACTAATTTTATTTGGTTTGATATGGTACGAGTGCTCGATATGGCCGATAAAGGTGAGATATTTTTTTTTCTTCGGTACAAAAAAAAAGCTACGACTAGATACAGGTATGATGCAAGAGACCTGACAGGTTCAATTGTAGATAGGCATATTGTTTGAATACTAAGCTACATACTAAGATAAATTTTATCAGGTTTGATATGGTACGAGTGATTGATATGATCGATAGAACGTGGGAGTATTTTTTTCGCTACAGTACCAAAAAAAAAGCTAGCTACTGGTATGATGCCAGAGACCTGACAGGTTCAAAAGTAAAAAGGCATAATGTTTGAGTACTAAGCTATATTTAAAGATAAATTTTATCAGGTTTAATAGGGTACGAGTGATTGATATGATCGATAGAACGTGAGAGTATTTTTTTCGCTATAGTACCCAATAAAATGCTAGCTACCGGTATGATGCAAGAGACCTGACAGGTTAAGTTGTTTTTAAGCATAATACTTGAACACTAAGCTATATTTTAAGACTAATTTTTTTTGGTTTGCTATGGTACGAGGGCTCGATATGGAAGATAAAGGTGAGATATATTTTTTCTTCGGTACAAAAAAAAAGCTACGACTAGATACAGGTATGATGCAAGAGACCTCACAGGTTAAATTGTAGATAGGCATATTGTTTGAATACTAAGCTTTAATCTAAGATAAATTTTATTAGGTTTGATATGGTACGAGTGATTGATATGATCGATAGAACGTGGGAGTATTTTTTTCGCTATAGTACCAAATGAAAAGCTAGCTACTGGTATGATGCCAGAGACCTGACAGGTTAAAATGTATGTAGGCATGATGTTTAAATGCTAAGCTATATTCTTAGATAAATTTTATCAGGTTTAATAGGGTACGAGTGATTGATATGATCGATAGAACGTGAGAGTATTGTTTTCGCTATAGTACCCAATAAAATGCTAGCTACCGGTATGATGCAAGAGACCTGACAGGTTAAGTTGTTTTTAAGCATAATACTTGAACACTAAGCTATATTTTAAGACTATTTTTTTTTTGATTTGATATGGTACGAGTGCTCGATATGGCCGATAAAGGTGAGATATATTTTTTTCTTCGGTACAAAAAAAAAGCTACGACTAGATACAGGTATGATGCAAGAGACCTGACAGGTTCAATTGTAGATAGGCATATTGTTTGAATACTAAGCTACATACTAAGATAAATTTTATCAGGTTTGATATGGTACGAGTGATTGATATGATCGATAGAACGTGGGAGTATTTTTTTCGCTACAGTACCAAAAAAAAAGCTAGCTACTGGTATGATGCCAGAGACCTGACAGGTTCAAAAGTAAAAAGGCATAATGTTTGAGTACTAAGCTATATTTAAAGATAAATTTTATCAGGTTTAATAGGGTACGAGTGATTGATATGATCGATAGAACGTGAGAGTATTTTTTTCGCTATAGTACCCAATAAAATGCTAGCTACCGGTATGATGCAAGAGACCTGACAGGTTAAGTTGTTTTTAAGCATAATACTTGAACACTAAGCTATATTTTAAGACTAATTTTTTTTGGTTTGATGTGGTACGAGTGCTCGATATGGCCGATAAAGGTGAGATATATTTTTTTCTTCGGTACAAAAAAAAAGCTACGACTAGATACAGGTATGATGCAAGAGACCTGACAGGTTAAATTGTAGATAGGCATATTGTTTGAATACTAAGCTTTAATCTAAGATAAATTTTATTAGGTTTGATATGGTACGAGTGATTGATATGATCGATAGAACGTGGGAGTATTTTTTTCGCTATAGTACCAAATGAAAAGCTAGCTACTGGTATGATGCCAGAGACCTGACAGGTTAAATTTTATGTAGGCATGATGTTTAAATACTAAGCTATATTCTAAGATAAATTTTATCAGGTTTAATAGGGTACGAGTGATTGATATGATCGATAGAACGTGAGAGTATTTTTTTCGCTATAGTACCCAATAAAATGCTAGCTACCGGTATGATGCAAGAGACCTGACAGGTTAAGTTGTTTTTAGGCATAATACTTGAACACTAAGCTATATTTTAAGTCTAATTTTATTTGGTTTGATATGGTACGAGTGCTCGATATGGCCGATAAAGGTGAGATATATTTTTTTCTTCGGTACAAAAAAAAAGCTACGACTAGATACAGGTATGATGCAAGAGACCTGACAGGTTAAATTGTAGATAGGCATATTGTTTGTATACTAAGCTTTAATCTAAGATAAATTTTATTAGGTTTGATATGGAACGAGTGATTGATATGATCGATAGAACGTGGGAGTATTTTTTTCGCTATAGTACCAAATGAAAAGCTAGCTACTGGTATGATGCCAGAGACCTGACAGGTTAAATTGTATGTAGGCATGATGTTTAAATGCTAAGCTATATTCTAAGATAAATTTTATCAGGTTTAATAGGGTACGAGTGATTGATATGATCGATAGAACGTGAGAGTATTTTTTTCACTATAGTACCCAATAAAATGCTAGCTACCGGTATGATGCAAGAGACCTGACAGGTTAAGTTGTTTTTAGGCATAATACTTGAACACTAAGCTATATTTTAAGTCTAATTTTATTTGGTTTGATATGGTACGAGTGCTCGATATGGCCGATAAAGGTGAGATATATTTTTTTCTTCGGTACAAAAAAAAAGCTACGACTAGATACAGGTATGATGCAAGAGACCTGACAGGTTAAATTGTAGATAGGCATATTGTTTGTATACTAAGCTTTAATCTAAGATAAATTTTATTAGGTTTGATATGGAACGAGTGATTGATATGATCGATAGAACGTGGGAGTATTTTTTTCGCTATAGTACCAAATGAAAAGCTAGCTACTGGTATGATGCCAGAGACCTGACAGGTTAAATTGTATGTAGGCATGATGTTTAAATGCTAAGCTATATTCTAAGATAAATTTTATCAGGTTTAATAGGGTACGAGTGATTGATATGATCGATAGAACGTGAGAGTATTTTTTTTCGCTATAGTACCAAATAAAATGCTAGCTACCGGTATGATGCAAGAGACCTGACAGGTTAAGTTGTATTTAAGCATAGTACTTGAACACTAAGCTATATTTTAAGACTAATTCTATTTGGTTTGATATGGTACGAGTGCTCGATATGGCCGATAAAGGTGAGATAATTATGTTTTTTTCTTCGGTACTAAAAAAAAGCTACGGCTAGATACAGGTATGATGCAAGAAACCTGACAGGTTAAATTATAGATAGGCATATTGCTTGAATACTAAGCTATATTTTGAGAAAAATTTTATCAGGTTTGATATGGTACGAGTGATTGATATTATCGATAGAACGTGGGAGTATTTTTTTCGCTATAGTACCAAATGAAAAGCTAGCTACTGGTATGATGCCAGAGACCTGACAGGTTAAATTGTATGTAGGCATAATGTTTGAGTACTGAGCTATATTCTAAGATGAATTTTATCAAGTTTGATATGGTTTGAGTGATTGATATGATCGGTAGAACAAGAACACAATTAGAATTATAGGATTTTGATGGTTATAAATATCTATGAAATAAAATTAAATATTATGTCAAAGGTAATTATTTTCGTCTAATCTACACTATTACAAAACTTAAACAGAAGTACGTTCAAACATTGAAGACATTTACAAAATGATTAAGAAAATGTTATTTATTTATTACAATACAATTTTCCTTCAATTTGGAAACGGAATAGTATGCTTAAATATACAACAAATTAAATGACATAGTTTTAACATTTTTTATCTTTTGCGGGTTCGAGAGTGATCGGAGCTCTTTGTTGTTAATCGTTCGGAGTCTGAAGTCAGAGTGCGCACTGATGGCAAATTTCGCGCTATATATCTGCCGCGCTAGGCCGTCTCAACTACGCGGGTCGCGCGCAAGTGAAACAATGGGTTCACGCCGCCTGCGCCAATCGTGTGCGTGCGGGTTTTTTCTTGCGTGTGAGTGAGACAGCCTAACGTAGTAGCGAGTGAGCGTTATCTGACAAGAAAGAAAAAAGGCCTTTATTCAATGAACTTAAGCTAGTTACAAAACACCATGTGATGATAAAATACAAAATAATTACCACGATACATTTTGATTCAAGTGTTAAACTAACTTATTAATCCGGAATTTCCTCTTAATTCTATACATATTAAAATCTACTATTACTGTCGCGAACAATAAAGAAGACCTGATAATATGTTTAGGGGTAAATAGGCATAATTCTTGAATACTAAGCTATATTCTAAAACAAATTTATCAGGTTTGATATGGTATGAGTGCTTGGTATGACCGATAGAACGTGGGAGTAATTTTTTTGCTACAGTACCATCTAAAAAGCTAGCTACTGGTATTATGCAGAACGGCAAATGGATTCCACAGGTCCGTCCTTTGTGTACCGGCTACCTGATGCTGGATTGGAAGAAATCAAAAAGCTGCTGTATTCAGTTCGATGCCTGTTGCGGGTTCGGGATTGATCGCGAGCCCTTGGTTGTTACTCATTCGGAGTCTGAACTCGGAGTGCGCGCTCATGGCTTATTTCTCGCTATATATCTGCCACGCTAGGCTGTCTCAACTTCGTGGGTCGCGCGCAAGTGAAACAATGGGTTCACGCCGCCTGCGCCAATAGTGTGCGGGCGGGTTTTCTCTTGCGGGTGAGTGAGACAGCCTAACGTAAGAGCGAGTGAGCATCAAAAAATTGGCTTTATGCAATGAACTTAAGCTAGTTACAAAAAACCCAGGTGATAATAAAATACAAAATAAATACCACGATACATTCCGATTTAAGTGTTAAACTAACATATTAATACGGAATTGATTCTTAAATCTATACATCTTTTTTTACTATTATTTAATTTGGTTTGAGGAAAAGAACACGTGCACTTATTTTCTTTTAGATAAAGTGTGACACTTGTGAACAGGTTTCGACAAATCTTATTCTTGTCTATTCACAATGCACTCCATTTATTATCTCAAACGCATACGCCATCGCCATTGTCTTTTCCTGACAGGTTTAATTCTAGATATGCACAATACTTGAACCCTAAAATACATTCCAATAATACTTTTATAGGTTTCGATATGGAACGAATGTTCGATATGGCCGACAAAATGTTAGAGAATTTTTTTCGCTTTGGTACTAAAAAAGCTACTGCTAAAAGCTGGTATGATGCAAGAGACCTGACAGGTTAAATTTATACAGACATAATAGGTGAACACTAAGCTTTATTCCAAGATTAGTTTTATCAGGTTTGATATTATGGTACGAGTGTTCGATATGATCTACGGAATGTGATAATAAAGAATAAAAAGCTAGTTACTGGTATGATGCAGAAGACCTATTAGACATTTTTAATTGTTGATTTCCATAATACTTGAACACTAAGCTACTCGTATACTTAAAGTATTTTTAATATGCTTTGATATGGTATCGGTACTCCCCAGAAAAACTGCGCTGCCCCAGACCTCGCAGCACGGGTCTCGTACCATTAATGTTTTAGTGTACCTAGTACATAATTTGAATTAAGATGATTAAATGTCATGTAACCAATGTTAATAAAAAGGTAATAAATATTTTTTTATCTTATGTTGGCACTGCTAGTGAAACGTGGATAATTTATACACAGAACCTTTTTTAAAGTGCAACACAAAGCAAAAGTGTACACTCCCCAACGCCGCCACCACTGTGACATCTTAACGTGCATAAAAGCGCATGCGACATTGGCATCTTGACACTACGTGACTAACGCGAAGCGGCGACGCACGTGCCTGTATTGTGTTGGTGACGTTGGTGCTGTTTATTGGAGATCATTCTCTTGATTGTCGTTTTGTTTTGTGGAGGTGGCGCTTATTGCAAAAAGGATTACACCAAGAGCGGTAAGAAAATCTTTTTTTTTTCCTAAATATTTTATAGCTGAGACATTAATATTTTCTGTATACTTATTTTTTGTTAGATATAAAAATACATAAAAGTTAATGATTTATTTTGAATCATAGCTCTCTACGCTTGCTCAGGGACCCAAAGTAGGTTTTGTCCTCCAATATCAAAACACGTCAATCATTAATTTCCTTTTCTGTACCATCTCTGTCCTGTTGGGCACTTCCAGCTCCTCGAGATTCTTGAACCCCTTAGGTTGATCCTTTGTTTTTGAACTGAAATGTACGCTCATTATTATAATAAATTTAACGATAGATTGAATATTCGTTTTTTCAACTAGTTACTACCTTTTTTACACTAAATATATTTTGTGAATAAGTGCATTTTTATATTAAAAGTGTAAAACACAGTTTACTCACTTATTTACTGGTAATAGTAAGAATAAAACAAAAAGGTATTAAAATGGGGTCTATTTACTGTCCCGAGGAGACTAGTACCGCCCCCACTCTGGATAAACAAGTTTAATACGCCTCTGTAGGAAGTTATAAGCTTCCTTATTTTTTGTTTTGCTGTCGTAGTATTTTTACTAAGGCGACGTCTTCGATCTAGCCTTATGCTTTTGGATAGTCACTTTGATTTGTTGGCTACTTTATTTGATTTGTTTGTTGGTTCTTTGCTTGCAACAACATTTTAAATTATTATACTTTGTTTATTTCAGGTTAGCTGGGTCAGAGGCCGTAAGGCGGTCAGAAAAAACTCTGACACCAGGGCTCTGCCCACACGATAAGGAGAAGCTGGGTAAGGTTCACATCCTATCGCATACGCCTAATTTGGTAACAAACCCGTATTTTTACTTCTTTTTTTTTCTCATTTTTAAACTTCAAAGGCTTTCAATGCATATCGCTTTTAATACAGCATTAATAAATATTTTTTAACTTTGACAAACTCTTATTTTATTTAGATTTCATTAACATTCGTCATCTTATTCTCCTCGTTTTATTTTATGCATAATTGTTTGTTACCGAATTTTCTGGATGTGTTTAGGTTACTTGCCAATGTTTGCTTTATGGCTTTAATTATTTTATCTATTTAACTACTTATTAAAATCATTCCTTTCCAGGTTTACTGGATATCGTTTAAGGTTAAAGTGGTATTAAAAGGTGTTTCTTAAAAATAAATGATAATTGAACTTTGTTTTTTATTAATTTACGACTTGTTTTCAGATTTATCATAAGTTCTAAAAATCTAACGATCTTAATAAATATAAAATATAGGTATATTTTTTTAAAGTCATCTTCATATATTTTTATGTTAATCCTATTAAAGCTTTTTAACGTAAAAAATCCATCAGTTTTATAATTTCTGTGATATATAACATTTTTATATTTGTATTTACAATTTTAGCACTACTTAAATAAATCGAACGATCTTATTAAAATATTATTTAAATTATCTTCATATATTTGTATGTTGAAATTTGCAGCTTTACCATTAATCTGTTTTATTTTTTATTTTTATTTGTTGTGTATTTTTTTTAAATACTTGTTTTTTATTATATTTTATTATATATATTTTATTTCATTATATTTATAGGTTTATTTTTTAATCTTCCTAATTTATTTTTCGATATTGATCTTTTTATAGCTACGGTTAAAGTTTTTTCTGTATTTAAAAGAATGTCTATATTTTTTAAGTAAAATGCATTTTTAAAACATTTTGTTATTCATTTTTCTTAATTTTTAAAAATTTATTTTACCTACCTTCACATAATAATTTGTTGAAACAATTGTGTTCTCAGTAGGTAGTTTGGTTTGCCAGGTTTTCATTCGCATTTAGTATTTTTAATATATAAATCTATTGATTTGAAATATATTTAAATATAATTAATATATCTATAGTCAATATATTCCTTTTTCTAGTCGTAGAAATAGGTTTTTAAAAATTTTAAAGAATGTTAAATTTATTTTTCTGTTTTTAATTCAAAGACATTAATCAATATTTTATGTTTATTTCTTATCTGCATTCTAACTTTTTTATATTTCTATTTTATTTTGCCCGTTTTTTTAAACGTCGTCTACCTTAAGATAATAATTGGTTTACCCAACTGTTGTGTCAGTAACTTGTTTCGAGAGGTTTCTGTTCAAATCAAGTTCTTTTTTTAATAAGTCTATTTATTATAATTATTTTTATAACTTCCTCATTTATTCTTTTTTCTAGTTATAGTGAAAGTATTTTCTACATTTAAGAGAAAAATTTTTTGTTGTTGTGTAAAGAAAGCTATTCTTTTCTTCTAGTTATAGTCAAAGGTTTTTCTGCATTTAAAAATAAGTTTTTTATTCTCGCACTAAGAATTTTTAGTAAATCTATTCATTTTAAATATTTATAATATATCTTTATCATATTATATTTCTTATTCTAGTCATTATTTCAAAGAGTTAATTTTATTTTTCTGTTCTAAAAAGCATTTAAAAATATTGTGTTTATTTATTAACCGCATTCTAATTTTTTAGTTTTATTTTGTTTTTCTCTTTTATTTTACCCGCTTTTTAAATTGTCATCTGTCTTAGAATAATAATTTGGTTTACCCGAAACTTGTTTTGAGCCGTTCTGTTCGCATCAAGTTATTTTTTTAAAAAGCTTATTTATTTTAAATATTTTTATAACTTCCCCATTTATCTATTCATTTTTCTAGTTATAGTGACAGTATTTTCTACATTAAAAAGAAAGCTATTTTTTGTTTTTAAATAAGTGACGTTTTAAACATATTTTGTGTTTATTTCTTAAATGTTTATTTATCATTTATTATCTTTATCATATTATAACTCCTTTTTCTAGTCATAGTAAATGTTTTTGCTAAATTTTTATAAAGCTAGTTAATTGTATTTTTCTGTTTTCACTAAGAGGCATTTTTAAAATATTGTGTGTTTATGTTTATACCGCATTAAAATTTTTTATTTTATATTTCTCTTTTATTTTACCCGCTTTTTTTAAATTTCATCTACTTTAAGATAGTAATTGGTTTACCCAGTTGGTTTTGAGAGGTTTTTGTTCACAGCAAGTTTTTTTTAATAAGTCTATTTATTATAAATTAATATTTGTAATTTAAAATATGAACATTCTTTTTTTCTAGTTATAGTATATGTCTTTTCTACATTTTTAAAAGAAATATAACTTTTTTTTTGGTAATGAGACGTTTTAAAAATATTTTGTTTCTATTTCTGAACCGAATTTTTCGTTTTATATTTCTCCGTTACTACCTTAACATAATAATTGGTTTACACGATTGTTGTTTCAGTAACTTGGTTTGAGAGATTTTTGTTCGCCTCAAGTTTTTAAAATAAATCTATTTATTATTAATATTTGTATACCTTCCTCATAATATATTCCTTTTGCATGTTATAGTAAGTCTTTTCTACGTTTAAAAGAAAGTCATTTTTTTATTTGTTTTAAAAAAAAACGTTTCGAAAATATTCTGTTTATTTTTTTATTTTATATTTCTCAAACGCAAAGTAACTCAGAGACATTTTAAAAATATGTTGTGTTTACTTAAATTTATTTATAGACCTTAACGTAATAATTAGTTTACTCGATTATAAATTTTAAGTAACTTGGTTTGCGAGATTTTTTAAATAATTTCTATTCATTATAAGTAGATATTATTTTTCTTTTTCTAATTATAGTAAAATAAGTTTTTTGCTTATTTTTGTGTTTTCAATTTATCTTCTATTTTCCCCACTTTTTATTATTCTATCTTCTCTTAACATAATAAGGTTTACACGATTACATTTTAGTCCGTATAAAGTTTTTTTAATTACTCCATTGGTTTTTATTTCATATATTTTCTTTATTGATCTTTAACTAACAATACACAGTCTGTTAAAGTTAGAAACGTTTCCAATTTTGTTGTGTTTATTAACCGCATCCAATCCTTTATATGTTGTTAATTTCTTTTTCTTTTTTCGTTTTTATTTTATTTATTCTGTATAACATTTCTTCATAATAAATACCTTAAGGTTACTAGATTGTACTTTGGTTTTTGAGATTTTATTTTCGATCTAGTTTTTGAGTTACGACGTGGACTTTGTCGCACCTATATTACGTTCTATTCGATGCCATAAAAGTTCATTCGTTTATGTATTGTGTTTCCATAAAGATTAATAAAAATAAAACTATTTACAAGGCTTGAGTGGGCTCGATTAGGAAAACAATTTTATTGTTATAAAAATATTAAGCTTTATTTACTTTAATTTGATGCTGACTGTTTTTCTTGTTTAGTTTTACTTCTTGTTGTGTTTTAAATAAAGTACCTATAAAGTTTAAGTTGTATATTTCTTTTATGTTAAAAATCTATAATTTATATTACATTCCTATTTTTATAACCTACTCGGCTTAGTTCTTTTTATTCATCCTACATTTTTACCATTTTTTTTTTAAACCTTGTTTTTACAGTTACCATTAAGAGTGACTTTAAAAGAAAAAACTTTCTATGTCTGGTTGCCTGCACTTATGTGTTGGTAAACAATTTCGTCTTGGTTAAAACTTTATATTTTTGTCTTATAATAAATAGTTTGTCGTAGGTTCTGGTATACAAGGTTATTTTCAATTTATACAGCTAAGACAAGAGTCTGAGCTAAGTAAGCTAAGTATCTTAAAAGATACTTGTTTAATTGTCATTGTCTTTTAAGCTAGGTAATAAAACAATGGCACCAAAAGTACAAAGAGTAACGCAAGAGAGCATTAGAGATGCGTTGAAGAACTTAAAATTGTTTTTTTCTGACCCTGATAGCAGAGTTAGAAATGACGAAAATGGTGTATATGCCAAACTTACAAAATTTTTGGGTTTTAAAAACTGTATTGTAAATAGGAAAAAAATTAATACTCACTGGAAGAGTATACACGACGCAATGAATAAGCAAAGTATTTTAAATAATATGCAGCCTTTTAGTGAAGACGTGTTGTCCTTAGATACGAAAGGCAATCAAAACACTTTGAGCGTGGAGGATCCTTTTTTTATTTCTACCGAATTATGTCATGCACCATGTTCAGATAAGCTTTCAGACGTTATTAATATGGAGAATAATATAGCGAATAATACCAATGTCAAACATGGAGATTTCTCTCCATCAAAAGGAAAGGATATTTTAAAATTTGTAAATGTTTCTCCTGCAGCACCGGAGGTACCTAAGGATATATTAAATATCTCTAGTCCTAACGCTTCAGCAGTTATTTTACCACTTTCGTCCACCAACCAGAGCTCCGTAGTATCACAACAGAAATGTTCCTATTTGGAGGGCCAGTTCAAAATTGACAATAAAATATGGCGACAAATATACAATGGTAAAAAATTAGTAGAAAAGATGTACCCTTTTGTGATCAGAAAGAAAATAGCTAAGTTTGCTTATTTTCAAAGGTGTAAAATATACAAAAAAACACATTGTTTTAAATGCTAAGTGCAAACATCCTAAATGTAAACGGTTTAAGATAATCATAACAAAAGCTTTCATTACCGTTTTCAGCAACAGTTTGAATTTCCATCACACTCAATATTTGTCTTTAGATGTAAGAGGAGTAGAACGGGACATTTACAAAAATGTTTTGAACGAGAAAAAGCCTCTAGCCGTGAAAAAGGCTGGACTTCTCAAGTTAAACACCGAATTAGTAGAACAAACAAAAAATTTAGGGCCTGTGAAGTCGGATGACGTGATGAGAAAGATTCGGTCCGAAAATGCCATGATGAATGATAGAGACAAAGATGACTTTGATGATATTCTTCTAATGCAAAAAGATCACTCAGAATATATAAAAGAAATATGTGTTCCTTTTAATGTGAAATGTTACAGCAAAGAACAAGTCACAATACTAAAGAAAATGCATCCAAATAGACCACTTTTACACTTCGATGCGACGGGGAGTGTCGTAAGACAGCTGAAAAATGTCTCGTCTAAAAGAATATATTTATATGCCGGGGTTATTCGAATCCTACAATCTAGGCGTGTTTTTCCGGTATTTTCAATGGTGTCAGGAGCTCATGATACCTGCGCCATATTCCGGCTTTTAAGCGACTTTCGTTTCTATTATGAAAACTTCTATTCATGGCCAGCGTTTTCTGGGGTTGTTTCAGACTTTTCCTATGCAAACCTACATGCGATTTCTAGGGCATTTAATGGCGTCAATCTTTTAGATTATTTAAAACGCACATATGAAATTTTGACGAGTGACGATATTTCCCCAATTTGTTCAACTCCATTATCTCACTTAACGGAAAAAGACAAGTTAACACCTATTTATTTATGTTGTGCCCATTTTATGAAGATGGTTTGCAAAGACGTTGAGAAAGTTACATCTCGTAATCAAGTTTTTTATAAAGATGTAATAGCAAGCATGTTAAATTTTCATGATTTAAAACAATTCGACAAAGTCATAGCCAATCTATACATTATGCTTAATTCCATAAAAAAGAACCACAAAGTCCTGAGTGCAGAACGATGTGTACGAACATTGTGCACTCAGCCCTACAAAATAGAGCTAGAGGAAAGTTATCGAGAGGAAAGCCGCGACCCTCCGATTAATACTGATGAAACATTGTTTAAAAACAGCCCCTTCTACCAGAGGTTTAGTGACATTATCAGCAAGATCGATTTGAATAATGCAAATTCCAATGACGAACATTTAGAAGAAAATACATTTTATTGCCCTAATCTTTTTGACATTATTTTAAAAAAATATATGCACCTTCTACCTTTATGGTCAAGCGTTTTCGGCACAAGGGTGAGCAATAGCTTGGTTGAAAACTACTTTGGTCAATTGAAGAGGACACTTTTAGGTGGTAAAAAAAATCTAAAATGTTCACATTTACTTAGAACATTGCGTCAGGATGTTCTTGCCATTATGGCTGAGACCGGTTTACAATTGAAAAAAAATCGCCTCAGCAAAGTCGATCCAACCAGTCCTAGAGATGCAAAAGAGCACTGGCAAAAAAAACCAAATCCTACTTACAGCCATTTTGCTGGACAATCATTAAGAAACAGTAAATTGAAAATGACACAAAAAAAAATTATTTATCCTGACGAAGAAAAAGACGTACAGTTATGTGTGGTATGTACATACGGATCTTTAGGTGACGAACATACTGACTGGGTACAGTGTGATAAATGTGATCGGTGGGTGCATCAAAAATGTATCGATCCTATGAATAAAATTGACTTCTATACCCATGAGTACCAATGCGATATGTGTGATATAAATGAAAATGTTATGCAACTAAAAACAAATGATACAGGAACATCATCTATCGTACTAAATAAATCGAAAACATGTCAAAAAGAGATTGTAGAAAAAAGCAAAATACGTGTTTTAGAAAATGGTTTGGTAGACGATATTAATTATTATCAAAACAACATCGGTCAGGGCTATTTTGTTACCAAGCAAACAAGTGTTCATTCTTTGAAAGAACTACATATCAGTGATTTTTCAACCCTAGATCCTAAGATGTACTTGTCAGGATTTGTAGTGGATCACATGTTGCACATTATAAATACAGATCACAATGTACAATTTGATTTAATATCTGTTGCTAGATCTGCAGTAATATTTGGAGACCAAGAGTACAACGAGGATTTTTTATTACACGAGGGGTTCAGGTTCAGAGAAAATGGCAGAATAGTATTTCCGATTTGCCAAAACGATCATTTTAGGCTGTTAATAGTTAATTTACTGGCACAAACTGTTGTTTACTTAGACCCACTTGGGGAAGAAAATAACAGTACTTCATACTATGCTCATAGGATTAAGGATTTTTTTAAACAATTGAACATGAATATTAACCATTTTTCTATTCAAACTCCCATTCATACAAAGCAAACAGACGGATACAATTGTGGAGTAATGATTATAAGTTTCTTTGAAAATATTATTACTAACAATGACTTACGAGATCCAGTTCAGTACGACGAATACATAAATCGTATTAAGAAGGAATTAATACACAGGAGCGATTATGTAAACCATTTATGTCCTCTATGTTTTCAAGAAAACAGTGAAGATTTTACTATTACGTGTAATTTATGCCATAGACATTTTCACAAGAGATGCTTACGATACCAGAATGTGCAAGATATATATTGTGTTTTATGTATGCACTATTTACAGACATGAAAAGTTAAAGACGTAAATATTTAAATAATACAGTGTAAAACATTTATGACCTCTATGTTTTCAAGAAAACAGTCTAGATTTTGCTATTACGTTTAGTTTGTGCCATATACATTTTCACAAGAATAAAACACAAGCTTCAAGCTTTCAGTATAGCAAGCGATACCAAAATATGCAAGATCTATATTGTGTTTTATATATGCACTATTACAGACCTGAAAAGGTAAAGACGTAAATATCTAAATACATAGAGTCATCCAAAGTAGTGATCCAAAGTAGAGATCCAAAGTCTCCCCCAATCCTTCCGGGAATTCCTTACATTATTCACTAACAAATCTTAGTAAGATAAAAATTTGCTAGTGATTAATGTAAGGATGTCCATATTTTAATCTAAGGTAAAGGAAGGTAATAGAAAAGCTGATTAAAGTAATTTAAAAAGGTATCAGGTAAAAATTTTTTATGTAAAAGGTAATAGTAAAAGGTATTCAAAAATAAAAGGCATTATTTAAAAGGTATTTAGCAAAACGAATTAAATACAAGCTATCACGCAAAGGTATAAAGTAAAAGGACTCAAAAGTCTTCCAATCCTTCCGGGAAATCCTTACATTATTCTCTAACAAATTTTTGTAAGATAAAAATTTGCTAGTGAATAATGTAAGGATGTTCACATTTAAATCTAAGGTAGGTAATACAAAAGCTGATTAAAGTTATTTAAAAAGGTTTCAGGTAAAAGGTATTAAATAAAAGGTAATAAGTATAAGGTATTAAAAAATTAAAGGCATTATTATTAAAAAAAGGTATTGAGCAAAACGAATTAAATACGAGCTATTACGCAAAGGTATAAAGTAAAAGGAATTCAAAATTTCCCAATCCTTCCAGGAAATCCTTACATTATTCACTAACAATTTTTTATAAGATACACATTTTTATAAGATAAAAATTTGCTAGAGAATAATGTAAGGATGTTCGTACTTTGATCTAAAGTACTAGGTAGGTAATAGAAAAGCTGATTAAAGTAATTAAAAAAGGTATAAGGTAAAAGGTATTAAATAAAAGGGTAATATGTTAAAGGTATTAAAAAATAAAAGGCATTATTTAAAGGGTATTCAGCAAAACGAATTAAATACTAGGTATTACGCAAAGGTATACATAAAGTAAAAGAAATCCAAAGTCTCCCAATCCTTCCGGGAAATCCTTACATTATTCACTAACAAATTTTTTCTTAAGATAAAAATTTGCTAGTGAATAATTTAAGGATATCTATATTTAAATCTAAGATAATAGGCAGGTTTTCGAAAAGTATGATAACTGCATAAAAGGTATTAAGCAAAAGACATTAAATTAAAGGCATGTAAATAAGTATTAAATAAAAGGAATTCAATAAAAGTTTAAAATAAAATATACTAAAGTGGAACATAATAACAAAGCCACAAAATAAAGCTTCTCTTTTACAATGAGAACAATACAAGTACCCGCGGTGGCGGCAATTTGTAAGAAAGTAAACGGACAATAGCGATGGCACGTCGATAGCGATGGCGTGTGCGTTTGAGATAACAAATGGAATGCATTGTCAATATATAAGAAACTAGCCAAAAATGATTCACAGCCACAGGTATCATATTATATCAACCTCAAATCCTTATAATTATAGCATCATACACACCAGTTTATACTGCAGCGCAAGAATTACTCTTTCCTTCTATAGGCCATATCGTGTACTGATACCATATCAAACCAAATAAAACTATTCTTTAAGTATAGCTTAGTGTTCAAGTATTATACCTATTAATAAATAAATTTGTCAGGTCTTCTGCATCATACCAGTAGCTAGCGCTTTTGTTAGAACTTAAGCGAAAAAAAATACTCCCACTTTCTATCGCTCATAGGGAGCACTCAAACCATATCAAACCCGATAAAATTTATCTCAGTATACAGCTTAGTATTCAAACAAAATACTTATATACAATTAAACCTGTCAGGTCTTTTGCATCATACCAGTAGCTAACTTTTTATTGGGCACTATAGCGAAAAAAATACTCTCACGTTCTATCGATCATATCATTTACTCGTACCATATCAAACCTAATAAAATTTATCTTAGATTAAAGCTTAGTATTCAAACAACATTCCTATCTACAATTTACCCTGTCAGGTCTCTTGCATCATACCTGTATCTAGTCGTAGCTTTTTTTTAGTACCAAAGAAAAAAATATATCTCACTTTTATCGGCCATATCAAGCACACGTACCATATCAAACCAAATAAAATTAGTCTTAAAATATAGCTTAGTGTTCAAGTATTATGCCTAAAAACAACTTAACCTGTCAGGTCTCTTGCATCATACTGGTAGCTAGCATTTTATTGGGTACTATAGCGAAAAAAATACTCTCACGTTCTATCGATCATATCAATCACTCGTACCCTATTAAACCTGATAAAATTTATCTTAGAATATAGCTTAGCATTTAAACATCATGCCTACATACAATTTAACCTGTCAGGTCTCTGGCATCATACCAGTAGCTAGCTTTTCATTTGGTACTATAGCGAAAAAAATACTCCCACGTTCTATCGATCATATCAATCACTCGTACCATATCAAACCTAACAAAATTTATCTTAGATTAAAGCTTAGTATTCAAACAATATGCCTATCTACAATTTAACCTGTCAGGTCTCTTGCATCGTACCTGTATTTAGCCGTAGCTTTTTTTTGGTACCGAAGAAAAAAAAATATCTCACCTTTATCGGCCATATCGAGCACTCGTACCATATCAAATCAAAAAAAATTAGTCTTAAAATATAGCTTAGTGTTCAAGTATTATGCTTAAAAACAACTTAACCTGTCAGGTCTCTTGCATCATACCGGTAGCTAGCATTTTATTGGGTACTATAGCGAAAAAAATACTCTCACGTTCTATCGATCATATCAATCACTCGTACCCTATTAAACCTGATAAAATTTATCTTAGAATATAGCTTAGCATTTAAACATCATGCCTACATACAATTTAACCTGTCAGGTCTCTGGCATCATACCAGTAGCTAGCTTTTCATTTGGTACTATAGCGAAAAAAATACTCCCACGTTCTATCGATCATATCAATCACTCGTACCATATCAAACCTAACAAAATTTATCTTAGATTAAAGCTTAGTATTCAAACAATATGCCTATCTACAATTTAACCTGTCAGGTCTCTTGCATCATACCTGTGTTTAGCCGTAGCTTTTTTTTAGTACCGAAGAAAAAAATATATCTCACCTTTATCGGCCATATCGAGCACTCGTACCATATCAAATCAAAAAAAATTAGTCTTAAAATATAGCTTAGTGTTCAAGTATTATGCTTAAAAACAACTTAACCTGTCAGGTCTCTTGCATCATAGCGGTAGCTAGCATTTTATTGGGTACTATAGCGAAAAAAATACTCTCACGTTCTATCGATCATATCAATCACTCGTACCCTATTAAACCTGATAAAATTTATCTTAGAATATAGCTTAGCATTTAAACATCATGCCTACATACAATTTAACCTGTCAGGTCTCTGGCATCATACCAGTAGCTAGCTTTTCATTTGGTACTATAGCGAAAAAAATACTCCCAAGTTCTATCGATCATATCAATCACTCGTACCATATCAAACCTAATAAAATTTATCTTAGATTAAAGCTTAGTATTCAAACAATATGCCTATCTACAATTTAACCTGTCAAGTCTCTTGCATCATACCTGTATCTAGTCGTAGCTTTTTTTTTGTACCGAAGAAAAAAATATATCTCACCTTTATCGGCCATATCGAGCACTCGTACCATATCAAACCAAATAAAATTAGTCTTAAAATATAGCTTAGTGTTCAAGTATTATGCCTAAAAACAACTTTACCTATCAGGTCTCTTGCATCATACCGGTAGCTAGCATTTTATTGGGTACTACAGCGAAAAAAATACTCTCACGTTCTATCGATCATATCAATCATTCGTACCCTATTAAACCTGATAAAATGTATCTTAGAATATAGCTTAGCATTTAAACATCATGCCTACATACAATTTAACCTGTCAGGTCTCTTGGATCATACCTGTATCTAGTCGTAGCTTTTTTTTTGTACCGAAGAAAAAAATATATCTCTCCTTTATCCGCCATATCGAGCACTCGTACCATATCAAATAAAAAAAAATTAGTCTTAAAATATAGCTTAGTGTTCAAGTATTATGCCTAAAAACAACTTAACCTGTCAGGTCTCTTGCATCATACCGGTAGCTAGCATTTTATTGGGTACTATAGCGAAAAAAATACTCTCACGTTCTATCGATCATATCAATCACTCGTACCCTATTAAACCTGATAAAGTTTATCTTAGAATATAGCTTAGCATTTAAACATCATGCCTACTTACAATTTAACCTGTCAGGTCTCTGGCATCATACCAGTAGCTAGCTTTTCATTTGGTACTATAGCGAAAAAAATACTCCCACGTTCTATCGATCATATCAATCACTCGTTCCATATCAAACCTAATAAAATTTATCTTAGATTAAAGCTTAGTATACAAACAATATGCCTATCTACAATTTAACCTGTCAGGTCTCTTGGATCATACCTGTATCTAGTCGTAGCTTTTTTTTTGTACCGAAGAAAAAAATATATCTCACCTTTATCGGCCATATCGAGCACTCGTACCATATCAAACCAAATAAAATTAGTTTTTAAATATAGCTAAGTGTTCAAGTATTATGCTTAAAAACAAATTAACCTGTCAGGTCTCTTGCATCATACCGGTAGCTAGCATGTTATTGGGTACTATAGCGAAAAAAATACTCTCACGTTCTATCGATCATATCAATCACTCGTACCCTATTAAACCTGATAAAATTTATCTTAGAATATAGCTTAGCATTTAAACATCATGCCTACATACAATTTAACCTGTCAGGTCTCTGGCATCATACCAGTAGCTAGCTTTTCATTTCGTACTATAGCGAAAAAAATACTCCCACGTTCTATCGATCATATCAATCACTCGTACCATATCAAACCTAATAAAATTTATCTTAGATTAAAGCTTAGTATTCAAACAATATGCCTATCTACAATTTAACCTGTCAGGTCTCTTGCATCATACCTGTATCTAGTCGTAGCTTTTTTTTTGTACCGAAGAAAAAAATATATCTCACCTTTATCGGCCATATCGAGCACTCTTACCATATCAAACCGAATTAAATTAAGCTTAAAATATAGCTTAGTGTTCAAGTATTATGCTTAAAAACAACTTAACCTGTCAGGTCTCTTGCATCATACCGGTAGCTAGCATTTTATTGGGTACTATAGCGAAAAAAATACTCTCACGTTCTATCGATCATATCAATCACTCATACCCTATTAAACCTGATAAAATTTATCTTTAAATATAGCTTAGTACTCAAACATTATGCCTTTTTACTTTTGAACCTGTCAGGTCTCTGGCATCATACCAGTAGCTAGCTTTTTTTTTGGTACTATAGCGAAAAAAATACTCCCACGTTCTATCGATCATATCAATCACTCGTACCATATCAAACCTGATAAAATTTATCTTAGTATGTAGCTTAGTGTTCAAACAATATGCCTATCTACAATTTAACCTGTCAGGTCTCTTGCATCATACCTGTATTTAGCCGTAGCTTTTTTTTAGTACCGAAGAAAAAAAAATATCTCACCTTTATCGGCCATATCGAGCACTCGTACCATATCAAACCGAATTAAATTAGTCTTAAAATATAGCTTAGTGTTCAAGTATTATGCCTTAATACAACATAACCTGTCAGGTCTCTTGCATCATACCGGTAGCTAGCATTTTATTGGGTACTATAGCGAAAAAACTACTCTCACGTTCTATCGATCATATCGGTCACTCGTACCCTATTAAACCTGATAAAATTTATCTTAAAATATAGCTTAGTACTCATACATTATGCCTATATACTTTTTAACCTGTCAGGTCTCTTGGATCATACCTGTATTTAGCCGTAGCTTTTTTTTTATACCGAAGAAAAAAATATATCTCTCCTTTATCGGCCATACCAAACCAAATAAAATTAGTCTTAAAATATAGCTTAGTGTTCAAGTATTATGCCTAAATGCAACTTAACCTGTCAGGTCTCTTGCATCATACCGGTAGCTAACATTTTATTGGGTACTATAGCGAAAAAAATACTCTCACGTTCTATCGATCATATCAATCACTCGTACCATATCAAACCTGATAAAATTTATCTTAAAATATAGCTTAGTACTCAAACATTATGCCCACATATAATTTAACCTTTCAGGTCTCTTGCATCATACCTTTTTAACGCTAAATAGTCTATTAAAATTGACGACTCCTTAATTTGGTCAGGTTATAAAAAGCTACTACTTTTGGCTACCAATTTCACACCGGTAAACCCTGTTCGTTTCATTTATGTTTCACCGTAGATTCCCTCCACGTTGAGAAAAGTAGGTTAATGTTCACAACTGTATGGATGAAATGATCATCAACTGAGATAACAACTGGTTTGGTTTGTACTGCCAACTGCCTACTTTCTCTAATAACACATGTTTTACAGATGTATTTATTCGATTTTTATTGGTGAAAAAAACAGAGTTAAGTAGTTTTTGCGCGATGCTCGAACAAACAAACAGACAGACAAAAAAACAAAAAAATTGTGATTTGGAGACGTACATCTAACCAAGTTAATGTTCAAAAGGAAAGAAATTTGATTGAATATTGTTTTTTAAATAGCTACCGATTTTTGGTACAAATCTACCGATATTTGTGGGCAACTCTATCGATTTCATATTTTGACGTTCGGGACCACTGATTGACAGTAAGTAGTGAATGAAGTGAAGTGAAACAGTAAGTGCAAAAGTGGACTCAAACCGAAAGAAATTTGATTGAATATTGTTTTTTAAATAGCTACCGATTTTTGGTACAAATCTACCGATATTTGTGGGCAACTCTATCGATTTCATATTTTGACGTTCGGGACCACTGATTGACAGTAAGTAGTGAATGAAGTGAAGTGAAACAGTAAGTGCAAAAGTGGACTCAAACCGTAAGTAAATAAGAACTATAACAGTTAGGGATTGCAATCCAGCAGCATTTTCAATCCAGCTGGATTTTTGCTGGATCAACATAATTCTGTTGGTTTTAGGCAGAAAATCAAAAGATACTATCGTTTTAACACTGATTTATTTTGATAACAAAATTCACACACGAAAAGCAAGTTTACATCGTAGCGGAAACGGAAAAGTGACATGTTTAAAGGTGTTTACAAAGACCGATATTATTATTGTGTTTATAAAACATGACACATTCAACACTGGCCCTTAAACCAAAATAATATATCTAATGAGCATAGTTACAAAACAATTACAAGCCTTGCAACTTGTTTGGAACAAAAAAATTAAATTACATCAAAATTATTTGAGAACAAAAACAACCAATTATTTTAATTTACTACTACTATGTTCGGCAACAAACAACTAACAAACCTATTGTGTTTTATAATAGAAAGAGGTTTCGTCAGCAAATCAGCTGGCATTTCTTCAGTAGGACAATATTGCAAACATACAATTTATTCATTAATAATCTGTCTTATAAAGTGATGCCTGACATCTATATGCTTTGTTCTAGAGTGGTACATTTGATTAACACTTAATTTTTGAGCTGACTGGTTATCATTATACATTGTTATATAGAAAGCTTTCCCCAAACATTCATAAATGAAAGAGCGAATAAACAATGCCTGCTTGCATGCATCCGACAGTGCCATATACTCGGCTTCGGTACTACTGAGTGCGACTATTTTTTGTTTTCTACTTTCCCAAGAAAATAAGTTATTACCAATTTTAAAAACATACTCCGTGTATGATTTCCTGTCTACTTCGCTGGCAGCCCAGTCGGCATCCACGTAGGCAGTGCAGCCACTTTTTTTAAATACCAAACAATGATTGATCGTACCTTTTAAATAGCACAGCACCCGCTTTGCAGCCTTCCAGTGAACCTCCGAATAACTCTGGTTGAACTGGCTTAATGAACTTACAGCATAAGCCACATCCGGCCTTGTACATACCGCAACATATTTTATTTATTTATTTAAATTTCTATAATTATAGTTACCAGATTCCTTTTCAGCTTTATGGAGTTTAAGTCCTGCTTCCATAGGAGTTCTAGCCGGCCTGCAATCACTCATTTGAATCTTATCCAAGATAGATTTTATGTAGTTTGACTGATCCAGAGTGATTCTGCCTTTTTTCTCTGGTGATCCTCATACCCAGTATGTGATGAACCGGACCCAGATCCCTCATTTCAAATTCCTTCATTAATTTTTCTTTCAGAATATTATTCTTGAGTAGAACACGATGAAAATAATAAGATGTCATCGACGTATATACTTATTATTATGAGTTTTCCTTGATGCGATTTGAAATAAACACAAGGCTCTGTAGTGACTTTCTCAAAGTCAAATGTTTGCGTCAATACTGTATTCAATTTATCATACCATGCCTTATCAGGTTGCTTCAGGCCGTAGATGGCCTTCTTGAGTTTGTATATCTTCTCTTTTCCTCCTTTTATTTCAAATCCTTCAGGCTGCTCCATGAAAACATTCTCCTGTAAATCCCCGTTAAGGAATGCGGTAGTGACGTCCATATGATCAATTTCCATTTCATATTCCGCAGCTATAGCTAATAACATTCGAATAGTCGCATACCTTACAACAGTTGAAAAAGTTTCTTAATCAATGCGATACTTCTGAGTGTAGCCTTTCGCCACCAATCTGGCTTTATACCGAAGAATCTCTCCATCCAGTCCCCTTTCTCGCTTAAACATCCATTTACATTTTACTGCCTTTTGATCTTTTGGTCTGTCTACTAGAGTCCAACATTGATTCTTTAGAAATGAGTTGTATTCATCTGACATGGCATTTCTCCAATGTTCGGCTTCGCTTCCACTCATAGCTTCATTCACAGTAGTAGGCTCGTCATTGGAAGAACTCAGCATGTTACAGAGGCCTGCAAACTCAGCACACTCTTCATAGTCTGTGTCTGGCTCCAATGATGATCTCCCTGGAACGTAAGTGGAGTCCAAAGAATCATCGGTATCACTAGCACTCGATTCCTCAGAGTCAACTAATGAGATTATACTTTCCTTGCGTGGATTCTGTGAATCATTGATATCATTATCTGATTCGGAATCTGTCATCAGATTGATTAGATCCCTCAATAGATGACTCTGAAGTTCTCTCATTAGAGTCTGATAAATCCCTTAAATTATTATTGTTCTGGGGTGGGGTCTGCATGAACATATTGTTCATGATAACATTATCATCATGTGACAAATCCTTGGTTTTAAATTTATTCTCTAAGAACACCACATCCCGTGCTATAATACATTTTTGGGGATTGGAAAGGTTTAATAGTCTGTATCCCTTTGTCTCTGTACAGTAACCAACAAATACACATGGTTTACTTTTGCTGTCTAATTTCTTTCGATTCTTTACTAAAGTGTGCGCCAAACAACCAAATATTATAAGATGACTGAGGTCTACCTTCTGATTGGTCCACGCTTCCTCTGGAGTAGCTCCCATGACTGCTTTGGTTGGACTTCTATTCTTTAGGTATACTGCGGTATTAACCGCTTCCGCCCAATACTTGTTGTCCAACCCAGCTTGTTGCATCATGCAGCGGGCTGCCTCCATCACCGTTCTGTTGGCTCTTTCTGCCACACCGTTTTGAGCAGGAGTATGGGGAACCGTTGTCTGGTGCCGGATTCCATTTGCCTTGAGGTAAGTCTGCAAGCAAGCAAGAAATATCTTGCACCGCTGAAAGTCGATACCTGGATTGGCCCACACAAATCGCTATGAACTATACCTAATATCTCATTAGCTCTACTAAAAGATTTAGATGGAAGCGGGAGTCTGGACTGCTTTCCATCTATGCAAGCAATACACGATTTATAGTCAATACTATCATATGTAATACCTGTTGCCATACCTTTATTTAGGAGATTCGTGCTGCGAGAGTTCAGGTGACCGAGCCGCTGGTGCCATACTTCTTGTAGTACCGCGCAGCTTGACGATGCCAAGGACGTGGACTCAGGAACTTCCTCCTTAAGCAAATGGTCCTTTTCATTATCATTTGTCACCTGTGAATCCATTAAAGAGTTATCTGACCCTAAACACTGTCGCTGACCCATAGCTACTGTCGATGCCAACCTAGCCTGCTCATCGTTAACAATATCGAGTTGATAGACACCATTAACTTGAGTAGCACTAGCTAGCTATTACCTCATCACAATCATCATAAATTTTACATTTCTCTTGAGTAAACACAATTTTATACCCCTTTTTAGCCATTGCACTTACAGATAACAAATTGGTAGTTAATTTTGGTACATAATAAACGTCTTTTACAGTTCTTAGACAGTCCTTTAACTGCACCTTGACTACTCCGATCCCTGCAGTGGCTAATTTATCACCATTTGCAACGCGCACATCAACGGGTGTATTCGAGATGAAATCGCACATCACAGATTTATCTTTACACATGTGATTTGTTGCACCTGAATCTACGTACCACATATTATCGCTAACACTGACACTAAGCGCCGTTAGAAGAGCGTTGTCTTTCCATTTTCCTTTTTCCTTGCTCCCTGATGATGGGGGTGGGTCGCAGGCTTCTTCAAGAGAAAATCCCGGAGCACATGTCCTAATTTTCCACAATTGAAGCACTTAACAGTTTTCCTTACTACTAAGGCCGACGCCGACGAGGATTCTTGATTAACCTCTCGCCGTTGATCCTCTTGCAAGAGCTTGGCCTTCACAGTCTCGCTAGCTAACTTTATATTGGAATTTTCTAAAGCCATCATTAAAGTGTCAAAGTTGGATGTCAATCCACTCAATATTATGACACCCAGGAAATCAAGTGGCGACCTTATGTCACTTAATTGCTGAGCGACATTTGTCATCTTTGAGATGTACGCCTCCATACTTTCACAATCGCATAGTCGTGTGTTGAATAGAGATCGTAGAAGATTCAATCTCCGACACAAACCTTGATCCTCAAACGCCGTTCTGAGGTTGTTCCACGCCTCATATGCTGTCTCCGCATTTCTAACAAAAGGAAAGGCCGATAACTGTACGCTTAGACAGATTTTTGCCAGAGCCTTTAGGTCTTGCTTCTTGTCGCTAGTCTCGGTCGGCGGTGTCGCAACGCAATCCCACAGGTCTTCCAAGATAAGCAAATTCCGGATTGAAAACTTCCAATTGTGATAGTCCTCGATACCGCGTAGCTCCTCAATATTTGACAGACTCGACGTTGCTGTAGTAGTACCAGTCATGACTGCAATTTTCACGCTATACAATATGCCGGCCGGTGGATTTTGGTCAACTCAGATTTCAGTGTAAATAGTGTTGATTTATTGAAAATAATGCCCGAAATTACGTGCTGGGCCCATAACCTGTTGGTTTTAGGAAGAAAATCAAATGATACTATCGTTTTAACACTGATTTATTTTGATAACAAAATCCACTCACGAAAAGCAAGTTTACATCGTAGCGGAAACGGAAAAGTGACATGTTGAAAGGTGTTTACAAAGACCGATATTATTATTGTGTTTATAAAGCATGACACATTCAACAAATTCCAGCTGGATCCAGCAATTTATAGATTTTTTTAAGAAATTAATCTTTTTCTTTTAAATACTTAAGAATCTTTTATTATTTTTACTGGCAACTAAAAATTCGTAAAATTTCTTACCCATTTAGGGAGTAAAATTAGCTTTGGTGCGGTTTTACACTTGAGATAATGGCGATCCAAGGATAATCTAGCAAGAACTTACTCAGAAGTGGTGAAGGCCAGGGAGACGTAATTTCTCCGAAACTGTTGGACTGGGTCTGGAAGATATTTTAAAAGTTCTGTAGTCATCATGGCGGAGACCATGGAGGACCTCCGTAGAATGCTTGATGTCCTTAGCAGAAACTTTGAATGAGTTTGAAAATAAAGATGGACATGTTTTGTTTTGACAAACTGTCCACTTCGAGAAAGAGATCAACAGTCAAATCCAACTCGGCTGGGCAGCGTTCGGGAAGATACGTAGTATCTCTTACGTCCCAAATTCCGCAGTGTCTCAAGACGAAAGTCTTGAGACGACATACGGAACTGAGCCGTGGTCGCTAACTCAAGGCCTCATAAAAAGTTAACGTCACCAGAGTAGTCAACTGACATAGCTTATAGAATTGCTGAACTAAAGTGGCGATGGGCAGGGCACATTGCGTTTGCGATGAGGCCGAAGAGTTCTCGAGTGGCGACCGCGACCTGGTAAAGCCGGTGCGTGAATCCGTTGTCTAGCCTAGCCATAGATATATACAGCCTAGCCCACTAACCACTTACAAAATTAAAGTTTCAAATTCGTATTAGAGTAGAGTAGAAGTTATAATAAAATATATTCACTTCTTTTGACTTTTCTGGAAGTTTGATCTCAAGAAACATATGGTATCGCGCCATTATTTGTAAAGTTGATCGAATGGCAGCTGGATTGCTGGATGCTGGATCCAGCGATTGCAATCCCTAATAACAGTGTAAAATCAGTGATAAAATATTAATAACACTATTTCTAAAATTGAACGAAAAAAGACTGAAAAATTTCGACACAAAAAACACTTTTTAAAAAAAGGACTTATTTAAGCACTTATTGTAAAATTTGTGATTAAATATTAACTTTGAAGTTTGTGTTAAAAATAAAATAGTGTTAAACTGAACTAAAAAGACTATAACTAATAACATCAAGTATACAAAAGGTCATCAACATGGAGTTAGAAGCATTAGTACAACAACAACTACACATTGTCTTTAATAAATAAAGCACACACCAATTTTGGTGGGGCACCAATGGGCGGGGCATATTGCTCGCAGAACCGATGGCCGATGGGGCCGAAAAGTTCTCGAGTGGCGACCGCGTACCGGAAAGCGCAGCGTGGGTAGGCCCCGCACACGGTGGACCGACGACCTTGTGAAGGCGGCGGGAACCCGTTGGATGAGGGCAACGCAAGACCGGTCGTTATGGCGATCCTTGGGGGAGGCCTATGTCCAGCAATGGACGTCCATCGGCTGAGATGATGATGATGATAATGACACCAATTTTAAGAAAGCACCTAACATACGCCTTACTCGTAGTTATGTGACAATTAGAAATGAGACTTTAGCACAACACACAACAACAACAACAACAACAACAACAACAACAACAACAACAACACAACAACTTGGAACAACTTTCAGAAGACACATCTGGAAATTATACGATTGGCATCAAAAGAGCAAAGACAAATGTTAGAATACTTTACTGAGGACGTTCATGAACAACGTGAAGATATATATTTGACATTCAAGGTTCACTTGACTGACTTATTAGAGAATCGTGAAGGACAAGATACAGGTATACCAGCAAAACCTGTGGATAGACCAGTACAAGAATTTAATTTACCGAAAATCAACATTCCTCAGTTTACGGGAAATTACCAAGAATGGACATCATTCTATGATCTCTTCTTGTCTCTTATTCATAATAATAAGAGTCTGAGTAAGGTTCAGAAGATGCATTACTTGAAGAGTAGTTTATCTGGAGATGCTGAACAGTTACTGAAACATCTGTCAATTACGGAAGACAATTATGATTTAGCATGGAATGCACTGCAAAACAGATACAACAACAAACGCATCATAGCTAATTCTGTCCTAAGTCGTCTTGTAAATCAGAAGAAAATCGCCAATTCATCTGCGAAATCTATCAGAGAACTTTTGTATACTACAGCAGAATGAACAAATTAGAGACACAAGATATACCTACAAAATCATGGGATGCAATCGTGATATACGTAACAGTTACCAAACTAGATCCAGATTCACACAAAGGATGGGTAATGGGAAATAAGTTCTTTGAACATCAGCGAGTTACCTTCATTTGAAACTTTGAGAGCATTTTTGGAAAAAAGATTCAGGGTTTTAGAAATGATACAATAAAAAAAAAAACCACAACCACAAAGAGAATTTTTGAGAACAAAGACTTTTCACATGAGAACAGAAGTAAAATGCACTTATTGTAAACAAGATCATCCTATGTTCCAATGCAAAGAATTCGTGAAATTAGAAGTAGAAAAGAGATCGGAGTATGTACAAAACCAACGCTTGTGTTTTAACTGTCTGATTCCGGGCCATTCAGTTAAATTTTGTGAGAATAGAGCTTCCTGCTTCATAGTTGCGGGAGAAAACATCACACACTGCTGCACAGAATTACACCAACCAATCTTCCACCGAAACCACCACCAGAGGAAAATAATCCACTACCAATCGAGTTTAATTCCCATTTATCAACGAGTACTAATACAACAGCATTGATGTCAACAGCTGTGATCAATGTAACAAACTAACAAGGTCAAACATTTCCATTAAGAGCCTTACTTGATCCGTGCTCCCAAGAATCCTTTATTACCGAGTCGGCAGCACAGTTAATGGGAACATAGAGAAAATCCGTAAATGGCCATGCATCTGGAGTAGGGCAAATAAAAACCCCTATAAATGCAGCCACGGAGATAGAGATATCATCAAGAACAGACCGAAACAAGATAATGAAGATCACGGCATATATAGTGAGAAGAGTAACCAACATCATGCTTGTTACGAGAATAAATACAAGAAACTGGGAACATCTGGAGGAAATAAGACTGGCAGATCCAAGATACAATGAACCAGGCCATATTGACATCCTACTTGGAGTTCGTGTTTATAATGAGGTTTTGCTACCTGGTTTAATCAAGGGCGTCCCAGGATCACCTATAGCTATACAAACACACCTGGGATGGATCCTATCAGGGTGGGTATATGTCGATGAAGAGAAGAGTGAGTCAAACATCGTTAGCATGCATTTAAAAGTGGATCTTAACAACATGCTGCGAAAATTCTGGGAGTTAGAAACTATAGAGGAGACAAAAGAGACACTAACTATAGATGAGAAGAGAGCTGAAGAAATCTATGACAACACAACAACGAGAGATGAAGAGGGACGGTTCATAGTACACTTACCTTTACGCAACTATCCGCCAACACTACCAAGAGAGAACAAAAAAATCGCACTGGACCGTTTTATCGCAACAGAGAGAAGACTAAACAAAAATCCAAAGTTGAGAGAAGAATACAATAAGTATGCGGGTTCAAGTCCCGCCCGAGACAAATTATTCAATCTTTAATTTGAATACAATAAGGTACTCCAAGAATACGTTGAGCTGAAACACCTAGAAAAATTATTTGATCCAATGGGATGGATTGCTCCCGTAGTTGTGCTGGCCAAAACTTTCATGCAGAAAATGTGGAAATGTGAACTTTCTTGGGACGAAGACATGTCTGAAGATCTGAAAGAAGAATGGTCTCAATTCAAACGAGAATTACCTGCACTAAAAACGGTGAGCTTGAATAGATGGACTCATACACTAAGAGTTTTGAATTGCACGGATTCGCGGATGCTTCTGCTTCAGCTTATGCAGCCGTCGTATATTCCCGAGTTATAGATGAAGATGATCAAGTCAAAGTCTCTCTTATAACAGCCAAAACCAAGGTAACACCGACAAACCCAAAACAAGTAGTAACAATACCGCGGCTAGAGTTATGCGCAGCTGCTCTTTTGAGCAGACTGTTACAACAAGTAGCTGCAGCCCTACAATTAGACTATCGTGATGTATACGCCTGGTCGGATTGTATTGGCTTGGCTGCACGGTG
The DNA here is from genome assembly GCA_927399405.1 of Agonopterix arenella. Lineage (NCBI taxonomy): Eukaryota > Metazoa > Arthropoda > Insecta > Lepidoptera > Depressariidae > Agonopterix > Agonopterix arenella. Next base: position 4,208,488 of record OV656704.1, read on the forward strand.
ATCCAATAAAATGGGAACCTTACGTCAAAAATAGGATCACTGGTATTATGTAAACATCAAACAAAACCCAGCAGATCCTGCCTCGAGAGGTCTCATGCCGACGAAACTGCAACCCATGGAGATCTGGTGGAATGGACCTGAAATGCTGAGAGAAAAGGAGATAACATTTAATAAAGGGAAAATACTAGATACATCATTAGAGAAAATTTTTTAATCTAGCTGCAGAAGATATAAATGAAGAAAAAGAAGAAATACATACCTTACTGCGACGATACTCCTCATTAGGAAAACTCGTAAGAGTAATTGCCTATTGTAGACGCTGGATACTTTACCTGAAAAGAAACAAGTAAGAAAACTTACCGGAAACTTACCTTACGAATGAAGATTGCGATACTGCACTGACGATCTGCATCAAATTGTCACAAAAGGCGGAATTTTCTGAAGAACTAGAACGTTTGAAGAATCTCCGTCCTTTGAAGAATAAGAGTCGTTTACTGCCAGTCACACCCTTTCTCGATGAAAAGGGATTGCTTAGAGTGGGAGGTCGCTTAAAAATCGCAGAAATAGAGTTTGCAAGAAAACATCCGATTATCATTTCAAAGGAAAATGTTTTACTTCCACTTCTGTTGGCCGAAGCTCGTTTTAAAACACTACATGGAGGGCCACAGATGATGATCACATATCTACGAAGCAAGTATTGGCTGATTGATGCAATTAATACCGTCAAACGTTATGTAAGAAGATGCACTATTTGTATGAGACAAGCCGCAGTACAACAAAAACAATTAATGGGTAAGCTACCTAAAGAGAAAGTTACGGGGCGACCATTCTTGAGAAGTGAAGTAGATTTCGCCGGCACAGTAACTATCCTAACAAAAAAAGACGAGGAGCTAAGGTAGACAAAGCATATATCAGTCTATTCATTTGTTTTAAAACAACACTCCCTGCTTAAATCTTAAGGAACGCAAACAAGCGACTGAAACATAATAGTCTGCCACTTTTTGGAATCATGGTCCACAACCATGGCCGGTAGATTATTTGGCTTTCTAGGAGGGTATCTATAATAAAATTAACAAAATTGTTGACATTTATGCTCTTACAAAATTTAACTGCAAAACAGCTACCACTAGCTGGCTAAAGTCCCTTAGTTATGTTATTATTTGTCCCGTCCTAACTCCTAATTTATATACATCTATAATGTGTAAAACGTTATTGTCTTTTACACTGGTAAAATATAATCAATTATACTGTAGTTTTTATCACCCACTCACGCACCCAAACACATCCACACACCTCAAGCACACACACACACACACACACACACACACACACACACACACACACACACACACACACATCCACCCACACACCACACAAACACGCACGCATAACTCACACTAGTTTCTATCAATTCACACCTTTATTAAGAGGTATACTTACCTGTTATCCACCTGGTCCAGAGTCGGAGAGGCTGGTAATTTGTAATACATATTGCTTGGTACGGATACCAGTCTCTCACAAAGACAAAACTCATAAATGTAATATGTACTCTTTTCTTGTAACTTTTTTGCTGTCTGTGTGAGAGATCTAAATAAATATTTTGTATTTTTGTATTTTGTATTGTTTGGCTACCAAGGCGATCCATTTAGAGCTGGTTAGCGACCTAACCAAGCATTTATTGCTGCATTTAAAAGATTTGTATCAAGAAGAGGAAGATGTAGTGATATTTGGAGTAACCAAGGAACGAATTTCAAGGTAGCTAGTACATTTTGTACCTCTACAGCCCTATTTTTGGAGGTTTATGGGAAGCGGGAGTGAAATCGGTTAAACACCATCTGAAGAGAATACTCAATACTAACCGTTCTGTCAACTGTTCTAACGCAAATAGAGGCGTGTCTTAATTCACGGCCACTGCAACCATTAACCTGACCTGGATATTATGAAACCCTAACATCAGACCATTTCCTTGTTGGAGAAGCTTTACTAACAGTACCAGATAGAGATTACACGGACATGAAGATAAATAGATTAACGAGATGGCAACATACATAAAGACTAGTACAGAATTTTTGGAAAAGGTGGCACACAGAATATTTGTCACCAAAGTGGTTTTCAAGATCCAAGGAGTTTGATATGGAGAAGTGGTTCTGGCCCATCACCCTGCTCCCGACCATCTCCAAGGTTTTCGAGAAATAGCTTCTGCGTCACTTGACACCTCACATCACGCCGCAGAACGGCTTTAGAGCCGAACACTCCACGACGCTTCAACTGTCGAGGGTCTTACATCACATGACTGTGGCCTCGAACAAGAGAGAATACACAGTCGCCGTACTCCTCGACATGGAGAAGGCCTTTGATCGTGTCTGGCACCCGGGACTCGTCTACAAGTTGGCCACCTCTACGACTCCACGTCGAGTCATTAAGACCGTGGCCTCCTTCCTGGCAGAACGCAGATTCCAAGTGGCAGTGGAAGATGCCGCCTCAGACGAGCGCCTCATCGAAGCCGGAGTTCCGCAAGGCAGTTTGTCTCCAGTGTGCTACGCCAGGTACACAGACGACATCCTAGTGGAGGGCGGCTCGGAGCTTGCCCTGTACGCCGACGACGCCGCGTACTACGTGTCGTCGATAAAACCAAACCACGCAGCCCGCAGAATGCAGGTAACTCTCGCAGCCCTCCCAGCCTGGCTGGCTAAATGGAGACTAACAGTTAACGTGTCCAAAACCCAAGCGATTGTCGTCGGACATAACACGCCGAGAATACTACCACCCCCTGTGCAGCTCTACGGGCAACCTGTCGAGTGGTCCCCCCACGTAAAATACCTGGGGGTGACCATTGACCGCCGCCTGACAATGCTGCCACACATCAGGGAAATTACTGGCCGGGTGCGCTCTGTTCGCGCTCTCCTTCGTCCAGTCCTCTCATCCCGACTCCCTCTGCGCGTGAAGATAGGCGTCTACCACGCCTAACGTGCGCCGCGCCAGCTTGGTACGCGCTGGTCGCAGAATCTAACCAAAAACGGCTGAGGGCCCAGCAGTCTCTGGCCCTTCGCACAGTTGTAGACGCCCCACGTTTTGTAAGGAACGCCACCATCCAGAGGGACTTGTAGATTGAGACGCTGGACGAGTTCATCGGACGCCTGGCCACCAAGATGTTCGCCCGCGTGGACGCGTCTAGCCTCCCGCACATACGGGACGTAGCTCCGTACCACGCGCGCCCACCGGACCGGAAGCTCCTGCCTCGTGACTTGATCACTGAGGCAGTCGAGCCTCCCCACTCCCACACCTGACTGACCCCTTCACCGGATTGACTCCCCCCCCCCCCTGAAGTGCCACCATGCCACCTGCCGCTGGCGGTTCACCGGGCCTCCCCCAACAGGGTCTCCCCTGGTGGGCCAGACCGCGCAGGTGGCATGACCAGTAGGACTCGAAGGCACCAAAGGTGTCACTCCATTGACCCGGCTGTATCAGCAGCCGGCGATAGACACCAGAGGCCAACGCCTCGGAAACGTCTCCCCGCGGGGCCACGAGAAGAAAACCATGATTGATTACATTGGAGTCGGTACAGTAGCAGTTGTTTAATTATTAACTTTATCGCCCCGGACAACTATAATTAAGATAACATCCTTTCACATTAATTTGAAAAGTCATCATCATATCAGCCATTAAACGTCCACTGCTGGACATAAGCCTCCCCCGAAATGGGGGGATTTGCCATAATCGCCACGCTTGGCAGGCGGGTTAGCGATCGCAGTTGGATCGAATTAATATGTGTACTCAGAGGATGCTGCTGCAGATCGTTCAGTAGATCCCTTAGTCGCCTTTTACGACACCCACGGGAGGAAATGGGATGGTGCTATTCTTAGCCGACACCACACGGACTGACGGAGAATTTGAAAAGTAAAGTACATAAATAAGAGATAAAAGTAGCTAAAAATGTACAGCGAAGAGCCACTTTTCCCTCGGAGAGATTTCATTTAATCCTAGCCTAGAGTTGTGTTAAATTACAGACATCCATCTAAGCAATTACTCTTTAAGTACTTACTTTCTTATCCGTATATAGTATTTTTACCGACTTCGCACAATACGGTTTTGATAAAAAAATAGTATACTAGATGATTTTTAAACACTTTTAAAATTTTCAGGGGTGGTTCAGACCATCAAACTGAACAACTTTCACTATGGGAGCAAACCTGAAAACGCAAAGAAGAAAATTAGCTGTTTTATACTTTTTAGTATGGAACAGCAGATTTTTTTGCGATTTCAATTTTGCTCCCACGCTAAAATTGTTCAATTTGATGGTCTGAACCACCCCGAAACGATTGGAAAGTGATTAAAAAATCACCCAGTATATTATTTTCATTTCTGCGTGTATTCGCCGTGTGGTTTCTGATTAGAATGGGGAACCCATGGTGGATATTGTAACAAGCCAAAAAATATTTTCATGAAGTGGCAGCGTATCACCACTCTATACATCCTAAAGCCTTAAAAATACATACATAAACTCACGATCATAGGATTTCAGGTTGTCGCAGAAACATAGATATAATCTTCAGTAAGTTGTACTACGGCGTACCTACTAAGGCTCACTTTTAGCAATTGAAAGTTATAATATTTAATATTTATTAATATAAAATAATATTTATTTTTTTAGTATAAACATAAGCACTATATATAACCATTAACCTAAAGAAAAAACAAAAAAGAAACAACGTATACTACTTAAAAATAAAAAATATCTTTAAAATTGCCGCCGCTTGGCGGCAAGGTGCCCAAGAGGCTGGCAGCGTTACCTCTTTGTATGGCCAGGCTGATGCGCTGAAGTTACGTTTCAAGTGGTGACAAGCCATATAGCCAGCCTTACACCAATAAAAATAATTTAAAAAAGAATTAATGATCGCACATTACGAGCTAAAAAAAAGCTAGAGAATAATTGCTCGCCGGAAGTTAAACTATTCGTAGGCTGGAAGGTACTCCGTGCACAATATTCGTATGAAACCCCACAGATTGGCAGAAATTTGCAGGATAACCCAGTCATTTTACGGAGTTTTGTTAGGCGGGGTAGGGAGTAATTATTAATTGGACTTTTAAAATGTAATCTGCACCATTTAGTGACAAAAAGACTAAACATATTTTAAAAAAAATCGCTACGCAACATAGAAATAAAAATTGTGTGTCCCAGAAGGCTTTTAAATTTATAATATTAATACCAATGCACTCATTTGAATTAGATTCAACAATTTAAATTGTTTTTGAGCAATAAAATAGGCATTGAAATTTAAAAAAACCGGCCGAGTGCGAGTCGGACTCGCGCACCGAGAGTTCCGTACTACCATAAAATATATTTGTGGCTTGTATTTACCAAACAAATTGTGTTTAATTATGGTTTTGATTAGAAAGGAACAAATCTAAAGTTGGAAACAACGACGTACGAAAGAACGTTGAACATTACCGACCGCCAAGGACTATTTTCATGTTTCACCGCTTGTAAGGAGGATGGTATTCATTATCCAAACCCAGGAAGGTGGCGTCGGTATTGTAGCATAGGTATTGATTAAATCATAAACTTAATATAGGTACTATCGTAATGCGACGAAAATAAAAAAAAGTTTTTATTTAATTTTCGTCCTGATAGAAAGGGTCAAAGCCAGGAAGGTGGCATAGGTATTGTCGGTCAAACCAATTTGACCAAGAATTTTTCGCTTATACGCTGTCAAACCTGAAGTTTGAAACATCGACGCCGACGTACGAAAGAAGGTTGATGGGTTGAACATTACCGACCACCATGGCCAATATTTTAAGCACAGTTTCCATGCTTGTAAGGAGGATTGCCATTAGCTGCCTCCATCCTCCTCTCGACACGGAGGTCGTGGGTTCGATTCCCAAGGAGAACACCTAGTGAAATGTCACTTTGTGCGTTTTTTCCCCAGTTGGTTAGGACATTGCAGGTTGAATCCACCTGATTATCTGAAAAGAAAAATGATTCCGTGCTTTGGATGGCGCGTTAAGGCGTTGGTCCCGGCTTCTATCTCTGGTGGTAGTAGTCGTTACATAAAAACCAAGTCAGAGGCCGTAAGGCAGTCTGAAAAAACTCGGACACCAGGGCTCTGCCCACACGATAAGAAGAAGAAGGAGGGTTGGTATCCTTTATCATTCTAAATCCAGGCAAAGGACAAAAACGGATAAAGTATGGAGCTTGGTACTAAAATAACAAAGCGACTAACATAATGGAATTGCATACCTTTTCGAAGAATAGAATGTCCACAATACATTTAAGCTAGTTTTATTAATATAACGACGTGTATCTTACTATAAAACGAAAAAAAAGGAAATTGATTTGGCCCCTAAAATAGCAATAACAGATAGCACCAGCAACACTTGGTGCGTTTTTGTTCAAATCTATTTTCGGTATTTAATCAGAGAATGCGAGATAGCGCTCTATAAAAAGAAATAGTGCTGTCTTTTTTACCACAATCATATTTTCTCTCAACAAAACGCGGCTGACGTTTATGCTCGTCATAGACCGCCGCTACAAAATAGTGCTGTACTCTTCTTACGCACGCAAAAATACATAAGTACGTCTCGTTCCTGCGTGTGAGTAAGCAGTTAGCAAATTGCGTGCGTTAGAAGAGTGCAACAACATCTTATAGCTGCCGTGTGTTGTGACTGTCAAGACTGACAGTTCGTCTGACAGTGACAATTAGTATTCCCCTCAGACGAATCCCGCGCTCGTTCCTGTTGGTTCTTGTTTGTGTTTTTCGTTGCGTTCTGTTATATTCAATTTTTTCGACCTACGCTCTCTCTCTGGACTTGTTTTTTGCCTTACGTTGACTGTGCTACGCCCCTGGATACCGATTTTTCGTGAACGATTTGGATTCTCGCTTACGCGACGAAACCCCGGCACCGCCGGTTTTCTTTGTATTTATTGGTAAGTACCCTATGTATATAAAAATACCGGTCTGGACATCGTTAATAGAACAGTTTTTCTTCGGAAGTCGGAGAATTCCTATTCTTCTTCTGTTTACTTCAATTTTTCAATCGGCTCTGAAGTTTTAGACTATTCTCATGATATTCTTCTTTTTTTCAGATACTCATTGTTGCAGTCCTTAATATGGCTGTGGCACTTTGTTTTAACTGCAACATAGCTTTGCGAGCTAATCGTCAGTCTTTTGACATACTTGACATGAGTCCAGAAATTGTTTCAATACTTGAAGTGTGGAATCATCGAGAGGTAAGTTTAGTATCCATAAATATGTCTAACCTTTAATAGAAACCACGCTGTACAGTTATGGTGGTCCAGTAGCAAAATTATCTTCCCCTTCTGTGCAGGAGGACTTGGTTCGATCCCGAGTCAACTCATTCTCATGAGTTTTAGGCTTCGCACCTTTGACCAAAAACAAATTAAGATTCAACCGATGCCAAAGCTTTGTGTCCAGCCGCCTGGTGTTATTGTTGTATTTAATTTTAAATAATACATTATGAATAAGATTAGTTACGTAGTATAATGTTTGGGAAGTTGCAATTTATTCATTTAAAGACTTCTTTGACACTTTCGCTGCTAAGCTCAAAACATTGATCTTCGCGCAGTGCTAACACTGGAATGCAATAGAATTCTGACTCACCGGGCGAGTCGTGTGCACTGCGGCCCATTTGTAGCTGACCTACTACGTTGGTCGTCAGCAGTTAAAGTGTTAAAATGACAAAAATATACTTATGTCCCACTGGGCTAGGCAGGGCCAATTGATTACCATAATGGTATTTTGCTGACACATATCTCTCGCCTCTTCATCATTCATCATACATGCTCATCGATTCCGGGTACATTTAACTTCTGCCTTCTTCAGGAGACACGTGATAAGCATTTTGTAACAGCGCAAGCTTTTGCCACGAAGGCCCTATAGCTCAGTCGGTAGTGAACCTGCCTGCTGTGCCGATGGTCGCGGGTTCAAATCCCATAAGGGATAAATATTTGTATGATGAATATAAATATTTGTACCCGAGTCATGGAAGTTGGTAACAATTGTATTCTTTATCGTCGCCTAGTCATCGTCATCCAGACTATTTTCAGCGGCTGTAGTATAGCAATGTGATAAATCACGCCTTCGCTCTCTTTGAAAAGGTGTGATACAGCCGTATCACGCGATTCATGCGCAACATTCTACGACTTTAGCGGCCGTGGTAGGGCACAGTGATACAGCGCTATCGCGTGCAACATGCTACGGCTTCTGTTATTTTAAATATGACTAGATAATTTGTGTGACAATGTCCAAGATATTTCTATTTTTGCTGTATGGAGACTGATGACATTCTTCATTTTCAAGGCATACACATGTGCTGACATAACCTCACGGTTAAAAGATTTAAAAAAAGGCAACCCAGTTGGTGTAATGTTTACCACGCCGGACCGGTTCGGTCATGGATGTTATATGTTTGTGCCCTTGTTGTATGGTTTCCATAAGCTTGGGATCATTACAATGTATGTGCCTGTGAGCGTTATTTATCTATCAATTTAATAGTGATGACAGGTGTTATACCTACCTAGAGAGCACTGCTAGTGAAATGTGGATTGTCAATATAGGCCATATTAATTAAGAATATCTGACTGCTCCGGGGAATATAGCTACAAGCATAATGCTTATGCTGTACAATAAAATCTGTCTCCTTTCGTCATATATGTTATTATAAGCAAACAATTTGTGGGACCTTATCTCAAATAATATTCTGATGACAATAACAGGTACATTTATTTATTTGTTCTTATATTTTACTTATGGCCTATGTTCAGCAGTGAACGTCCATCGGCTGAAATGATGATGATGATATTTTACTTATAGGTATTTATTTTGTTTCAGGTGGCAAACGCAGATAGATTGTATCAACAATGTTTTGATTTGGTTATTGGTGAATTAAATAGTGACCAGCGTTCACCAGAGCAGCAAGTTGGACACCACTGTCTTTGTGTAAGCTGTGGAATATCAGTGGCACCCAGAAGTGGGAGACGCTCTCGCCCATTACCTGACGGATCTCCTGAGTCTGCGTATATAGCAGATATTATTTTTCCTCGTGAGGTATGTACATTATATTATTCGAAATGAAGCACATTATATCATATAATGACATCTTCGGATTACTGGACTAGATTAGAAAAGCTTGCGGTGGAATAACTGAACCAGTCATTATCATCATCAGCCCATGTTCTCGCACTGTGTAGGCACAGTATAAGAATGAGTATGGTGCTACATACAATAAAGACACTCGCTGCTCCCCACCAATTTTAACCACACCCCCTCGTGGTGGCAGAAAGCAATAAGCACTGGTGTACTTGCAAGTGTTCTTGCAAGCCTTATCCCAGGGAACTGACACCGTTAATAAAAACAGGACCCTCCATAATAAGCCAGATTGGTAGCCCTGGTTTAGTGCGACCGACCTTGCTACGAAAACACTGGTCTCAGCATTTAGGCTACATTCCGGGCATATTCCAGCTAATAAGTTTTATCATTTGAACGGTATTAAACTCTCCCCACGATGCGCAGTGTGCATAAGGTGGAAGACCTTATACACGTCATGCTGGAATGCAGATCTAAGATCTAGCTTTATTGGACCAGTTACTACGGGTATGATTGTACATAGAATGTCATCCGTGCGGATTTGAACCCGGACCCCCATGATTGAGTCTCAAACCCTTCCACAATGCGTCACCAACAACGCTCTATCAGGAATACACAGGTGTAAACTTAAAGTGAACTTTAAGTCTTCTTCTTAGGTAACTGCTGGGTAACCAGAGGGCGATAGAGGGGGTGAGGTAAAAAGTTGGGAGGAGGGGATTGTCCATACTGTATCTAGTAAGTAATAGACACTCTTTCTTATACTGTGGTCTAGGCACGGTGCAGCGTGATTCATCCTTAACTCCACCAACAAGAGCGTAGCTGATGGAGATGATGATGATGATATAATACATAGTTGTCTAGTCATAATGTCTGGACTGGACTATATTCTGGTTATGGTAGTGTATCTGCAGTCAGCCGCTTGATGCCTGTCAACAAGCCGGCACAGATCTCTGCTCAACATTATTGGATACATCCTAGCCGCTAAGCATCTCCGCCACTCCGCTCTGCACATCTCTGCTTTGGTGGATGCCGGGCCTAATTGGGACTAACTATTTTATAACTATGACTTGAACATCTCATACTAACTACTATTTTGTTTGTTTCAGTATCACCAGCAAACAGGAGAACGGCTGGAGATAAACAGTGAGTGGAGAAGCAAGAAAGGCCTATTATTTGCTTGCTTTGGTCACTGACCAATAGCTAGAAGAGACTATGGCCTGGAATCCACCCAAGCAGAGCGAGCGGAGAAGTGTAGTGAACGGGATATTGTGTTATTTACCCGTCTTGGCTCCGATCAGCTTCCGTGCCACCACTGAGACATAACTGTTCGAGCTGAGTGAAGAAGATTTCTCATATTTGTATGGCACAATTGAAGCTGAGATGGATGGAGCAGAGTCGAGCAGGGTCGAGCATAGATGTGAAGCGTAGAATTCAAAAGGTATACTGAATTATTCTGTTCCGTTATACTTTAACTACTTTGAACAACTTGGACAACATTAACAACTCGGACAACATGAACAATTAGACAAATGAGTTGACTTGGTCAAGTTATTCATATTGTCCGAGTTCACCAAGTTAAGGATGACTCACGCTAGACCCTGCCCGGTCCTAGCCGAGCATCTTGAATTTTTGAATTTTGAACGTGATCAAATTGGAAAACTCAACCAAGTCAACTCAGTTGTCAGAATTGTTCGAGATAAGTAGGTGTATGACCAAATTGTTTATGTTGTTCAAGTTGACCGAGTTGTTCATGTACGTAATTCATGCTCGGAAGTACTTGTAGTGAAAATATACACCCTGCCCGCTAAGCACCTCCACTCAGACAATCCAACCACAGGGTGAAATTGGTATCATTAGCGTCCTTTTAAACTCAGAGTCTACCCATCAAACTGAACAACTTTTACTATGGGCGCAAACCGATCATAGCAAAAAAAATCTGCTGTTCCATACTAAATTGCAATGCATACTCGACTCAAATGTATGCAACAATGGTTTTTTTTTATCCGATCGGTTTGCTCGAATAGTAAAAGTTGTTCAATTTGATGGGTAGATTCTTAGTGTAAAAGGATGCTAATGATATCAATTTCACCCTGTGTATCGGTGATTTATCTAAGATTTAGATTAATTCTGTTGATCAGTGAATAAAGGCTATTTCTTTTATTATTTAAAATAAAACAATGTCGTTTAATTTATGAGTTTTTTATTTAATTTCCCACAAACTCTGTAAGAAAATGAATCTCACGATGTTTTCTTTCACCGAAAAGCTAGTGGTGTTACAAATCTTACATTAATTCCGAAAAACTAATCGGTACGAGTCGGCATGGATGGGGATCGAACCATCGGCTCCTGCACGGCAGGCAAGGTTACTTGCCACTGGACCACCACGGCATCGTATTATAATCTTGTTTACAGGCAATGACAGAGTGAGGCTGTCCGTTCGTACTTGTGCGAACAGTGACCATGCACTTATAAAATCTTGCTGGACTGCTTCCGATAGGTACACTGGCTTGTGGAAGACAATATTTCCACCTGTCCCAATGATTATCTGATTGAACTCAGTTCCATAGAATGTCAATGCGCCCAAAACCTACAACAAAAAACAATATTTTATTATGATTCCATACTACACTTATACTGTATGTCAGTAAGTGAAGTAGTAATTCTTTGGCTTGAACATGTGGAGAAGATGCTAAGGAATAATAATTAATGCAGCAGATGTACCTACTCGGATAGTTACTCGGTTACATCCTACCGATAAATTAGGTGCGCAGTACTCGAAACCAGTGCAGTCTAGGTAAGTATGGTATGAAAAGTTTGGTATTTGGATCCAAATGAGGTGAAAGGGGTGTCTCAGTGTCACACCCTAGCCTGCCCATCCCACTATTGGGAAATAGGTGTGGGGGTGAACTTTATGCTAGAAACAAATACCTAACTATGGGTAGTAGCAATAGTTCTCACCACCCTGAGCGGGACTAGGGTCGTGAGTTTATGTTATGTGTTAAGTTATCTCACATAAAAGAATAGTTACCTTTAAAATAGATGTGCCCCACGACGATGATGATTTCCACACTCAGCTTCCACATCCAAGTTCTTCTAACACATAGGTAGGTATGTAGCGTATATGCCGTGAGAGAGGTTAGCTCCGAAGGTAATTATTTGAGGAGATAACTCCTTCGACAGTCTCTACAGTTTTATGTACCGCTCGAGTCGCGCCTAAAGCACACGTCTTCCCCACATAGCTGGGATGAGATCGAACTCACAAAAACCAAGGATTACTTCATGAAAATTAGGTGAATAAACAGTTTTTTCAATGTTTTTCAGTCATAAATCTCTGAACGATCGTAAAAAAGTTGTGAAAAAGTAGATATTTAGTAACTAAAACAGAATCGTTCGATAACGTTTGAGCCATCTGTCTAAACGGCTCTAACGGCCGTCATGAGCAGCACCGCGATTACCGCAATACCAATTTGGTCAAAAGCTAAGCATTAATCTCCGTCCAATAATGGTTTGGTCACCTAATACTTAGCGCAATTGGTCTCCAGATCAAGTTATAGTCTGGGGTATGATGGTAACCTGTCTCCTGTTACTCCTCAGGAGCGGAATTAGTTAGATTCCGATGGGGCAAACTCATTAGACTTCGCAAAAGCATAGGTAGCTTTTGCCATGGCGTAGACCGTAGACATCCTGAGTATCCGCGTTGGTCGGGATTTGTATCAAGACTAGACCACAGGATAAACTGCTTCAGACCGAAAGTACCGAACTTGGTATCAAAGGGTAAACGAATCGAATATTCCACCATCTCCTTCCTTGGGTGTCGTACGAGTTGACTTAGGTTAAAGTTTCGTATTCAGGATCTTTTGGGGGAAAGGCTAGTCTCATCCTGAAACCTGGCGTGTTTAGTAAAGTTTCTAACCACCCCGAAGGAGATTACAGTCGTGAGTTTAGGGGATATTATGATTAAAATAAACAACCCAAACTCGTTCGATTATTTAGGAGAACTGTCAATTAGTTGACATTGACAGCTGTCAACGTCAACCAGTTGACAGGTGACAATGTCTAACACTGAAAATGGCGGAATGGCTGTTCCGAAACACGTTTATTTCTCCAAATTAATTAATTTGGTAAAATAACAACGGGCATCTTCTAAAATCTAAAAGTGTTTCAAAATAATAGGCTTTAGTCTAGTGTGTCCAAATATAGTCACATCACCTAAGTTTAAAATTCGGCTATTTTAGTACCAAACTAATTTATGTCCTTTGTAGGCGAATCTTGACATTTAACATGGGATTTTTGTGACTATAATTATTGTACTATTCAAGAACTTTTCGGCCCCATCGGCCATCGGTTCTGCAAGTAATGTGCCCTGACCACTGCCACTTTAGTTTAGCAATTCTTTGGGCTACGTCAGCTACTCTGGTTCTTCTGCGGAAAAGTCTCGAGTGACGAGGCGACCGCGTACCGGAAAGCGCAGCGTGGGTAGGTGGTAAAATAAAATATAGGAATTAAGAAAACACGTCTGTATGTCATTGACAAAAATGATAAACAATAGTGGGCCTAATACAGACCCTTGCGGGACTCCGGAAGGAAAATTAGTCCATACAAACGTGTATCCCAGCAAAACCCGTAGTACTTCCTATCTCTATGGCAAAACCACAACACAGTATAAGAAAGAGTATCTATTCCACAGCTTGAGCGTAGATTCATCTTCTTTCGTGATGCTCTCTTTTATGAAAATGTCACATATCTTAGCTGTCAGTTTGTTTTCAAAAAAGTCTCTGCAAATTTGTAATTTCTAGTAAGATAAATTTCCAATAAATAAAGTAAGGCGAGTGAATTTCTTTGTAACTTATAAACCCTGCTTCATGTTTGAGCATAAATTAAAATATTTTAAGCTCCGAAAAGTGTATTTTTTATACATATAGAGTGCTTTGATTATTTATGGAAAATATCGATATCTATCGATGTTTGTGATGATTTCATAATATTTAATGTTTTTTTTATTTTCAGGTGTCTAAAGTGGGTTTTAAAAAACAGGAAAAAAAACGAAGAACTGGCACACATACCTACCAAATAAAAAATTGCATTAAGTATTTGAAATTATTGTTAGCTTTAAATCTTTGTAATTTAAAATAAATGTTTTAGTTCTACAGTAAATTATAAATTTCTACAGTATAATTAATAACATAAAAACCACTGTTTCTGTTATTATTTCAATCAGCAGCATCCTTTTTTATTTTGTATAATTATCGACATCGGTAAAAAAATATTATTCAAATACAGCACATCACTACATTATAATTTGACATGATGACTTAATGACTCTACGTTGGCTATGAATGGTATCTACGAAGTAATTGTAGGTAAGGTAAACACCAATCAGTTTGGAACACAATATGTATAAGAAAGAGTATCTATTATGGTTTGGATAAAGCTCCTAACAAAAGTTTGAAAAACAAACTTAACTTTGCGGTGGAAAAGTTTTTCTCCCATACATCGATCATTACCACGGTCGATGCTTCAACTGAAAATGTTAGTTTGTAATCGAAAAAATATGTTTTTATGCTATTTTTATGTGATATAACTACAAACTTATGCTTTGAGACCTTGCTTCTTGCCAAATTTCATGATTCTATGTCAACGGGAAGTACCTTTTAGGTTTTGGTTTGCGAGTTTCGAGTATGAAAATATGATAACATTATGCTATTTTGTGTGATATAACTACAAATTAACAATTATCGGATTTTCCCCTTATTTCTGCGTTGAGACCTTGCTTCTTGCCAAATTTCATGATTTTATGTCAACGGGAAGTACCGTATAGGTTTTTATTTACAAGCTGCTTGTATGAAAATTTGATAACAAATGGCTGTATGTTTTGATTGAATTGATTTAGAAGCTTGAATTTCTTACACCACCAAGGGACCGTAAACCTTATTATTTGTTATTAATTTCAACTTGATACCTCCACCCGTTTCAGAGAAAAAGGGTTTTGACAGACAGACAGACAGACGGACAACAAAGTGATCCCATAAGGGTTCCGTTTTTTCCTGTTGAGGTACGGAACCCTAAAAATGAGGTATTTATTGGAAAACACGAATGTATTTGTCAAAACCTTTTAAGTAGCCAAATATTTACACCAAGTTTGAAGTATGTATAATGGTAAAGCCTTAAATATGTGCAAACAAATTTACCTTCAGGTTTTTTTAGATCGGGATAATGGTTATCTTTTAAAATTGGAACTGTTGCTGACGTGATTTTTTAAAATTTTGGTACATTTGTTCAATATTATACCGAAAAAAATATCAATTATTAATTAGTCCCGGCTCAAAGCGTAAAATGACTTGGCCGTAGACAGGTACGTTAGTTCTGATTTGTGTGCGGGATTAGATTTTGATAGAAAAATTCTTTGTGCGGCCGGCTTAAAAATGATAAAAATTAATCTTGCAACCATTTCGACCTTAAAATTAGAAGGCTGGTAGTTATAGCAAAGTATCTAACCTCTAACTAAAAGAAAACAGTTGTTAGCTTAATTATGTAGAAAGAAAAGCTGCGAACGTTAAAGTTAATTAAAATTATAGTGCACTTAAAATTAAGTAGAACCACAATAACTTATTCAGAAATGGATTATCAGAAAGCAGAATCATATGCCTAATGGAATCCTGTTTCTTATGAATATTAAATGAAATGTTAATAGAATTCTCGTGTACCGTAATTTAGCCTCACTTCGGTTTTCCACGTATTAAGAAATCGTCTTACATTATCTCCAAAAGTTTGATACCTACATTATCTGCTTTGACATAAAGCTTTTAGAGTACAAAGCCTTGAGAAAATCTGAAATTTTTGTCTGGAAACCAATATACAGATGGATTTTAAAAAGAAAAGAAATCATGACTAACACAAAATAATTCTCCGCATTCTTTAAGTAGAATTATTTGGTGGTAACGTTGTATTGCATAAAGTAATATAACGTTGTATTGCATAAAGTAATATAACGTTGTATTGCATAAAGTAATATAACGTTTTTAGTGTTCCGTACCAAAATTGGCAAAACGGAATACTTATGGAATCAGCTCGGTGTCTGTCCGTCCGTCTTTCACAGGCATTTTTCTCAGAGACCGTAAGACATAGGAAGCTGAAACTCGGCACAGATATAGCAATTGCTGGTCCAATATCATTTGGACATTTTGGGGTATTTTGGGAAGGTAGAAAATGCAAATAAAAAAAAAATGTCTACCCTATGGTGTGTATCTATGGGGGGTATCTATGTAAAACTTATGAAAAAACGAGTCTAAAAATATATTTTTCAAATTTTTATCAAAACTTTATTTAACAAAATTTTCAATTAAATCCGAGAAATTGCTGTCCCCACCTCTCTTCCAAAAAATATTGCCGTATACAATCTGAAAAAAATCATGAACATCAGAAATAATGTGTAGATGGCGGGAAAATTATCAAGGCGGCACTAACTCAGATAGTTTTTTTTTCTACGATTTTATTTAACTTCGAACCTGCCTAACTATCAATCTAACTAACTAACAATGGATTCTTGTAATCCAATTTTCACCCATTTTCTGTCAACCGATTAAGTTAAAACTTTACACACACGTATAATTCTGATGACAATACAATATTATCATTTCGTGTCACTTCGATGATCAAGTAGACGTCTCGCGTTGTTTTAATTGTCAACAGAACGGTCATATAATTAAACATTGTACTCAACCCGTTTGTTGTGCCTACTGCGCGGGGCCTCATGAGTCTAGGTCCACCGTCGTCCGCGAGTCCTCTATTGACGTCACATTTTCTAATGTGGACGTTCGCATAGATTGTTGGCGCGTCATTCCTGATGCGTCTTGTAGTGATCATCGCCTGATCGTGTACGAGTATATTCCGCGGTCGCAACAAGTTCTGCCTGCTTCATTACCTAACTACAGTTATAAGACTAGAAATGTTGATTGGTCATTGTTTGGCTCACTCTCTGTCTCGCTTGCTGATGGTTTAACTCGGTCGGAATTGACTCCGATTGAGTGCGCCGAAGTTATGACTGAAACATATACATTTTGTGCTGACGTAGCCTTGGGACGTACAAGTGCAACCTTAACACGTAGATGTGATTGGTGGAACGATGACTTAGTTAGACTTCGTAGAGTGTTTAGGCAAGCTCGTAGAAAATATAATAAAGTACGCAAATCGGATGCCACCTCGGAAGATCAAATGGTAAATGCAATTGAAGACCTTAAAACTGCATCGTGCTGCTGTTCAACTGTCTAAGAAACAATAACTGCAGCGTATGGTAGCAGCACTCGAGAGGGAGGGGCCGTGGTTTCCTCTTTATCACGAATGTAAAACTAACAAAACTAACAAAACGCTTCTACATATTTTTCAAATATAAAAGTAAGTGACCCCCATACTATCGGGATCGAGGAGACGGTGGCTGCTCTTTTAGGTTCACTAATTCCGGATGATTCACCTGAAAACGACAGCGATTATCATCGTAAAATAAGAATGAGAGCTGCTGAATTGCCTGAAACACCATCTTCTTGTTTACCGTCTCTTGATAAATTGCGAAATGTCGTGTGATCTCTGCCGACGGGTAAGGCTTCAGGTGAGGATAAGATTTCGAATCGGATAATCAAGAAGGCTTTTAATGTTGCCGGTGAGTCTATTCTAACAGTTTTCAACCGTTGCATTACTGGGGAAGTTTTTCCTAACTTATGGCGATGTGGTTACATTAAAATAATTCCCAAAGCCGGTGATAGGCCCCCTGATGATCCGAAGTCTTATCGACCTATTACCCTTCTTCCATCTTTGGGTAAATTCCAGGAGGACCTAAGTTCAGTGACAGGCAATTTGGTTTTACCATAAGGAAATCGACTTCAGACGCGTGCTTACTTGTAAGAGAGGCGGTAGAGCTCTCTGTATATAGCTATATCGTCGGTATATTTCTTGATATTTTGGGTGCTTTTGACAACGCATGGTGGCCAATGCTTCTCCTAAAGCTCAAAAATAGAGGTTGTCATCGGAACATCTACTCACTTATTTATTCTTACTTTACGGAGTTTCAAAGTTGAGGCTTGGTCACCATGTAGTGTCCAAAGTGCTGACACAGGGCTGTCCTCAAGGCTCTTCTATCCTTGGACCCTATTTATGGAATATAGGTTTTGATGATTGTTACAGAGGGGAAAGGGTGGACTGTATTAATAGGATCAATCGGCTCAGTATAATTCTTTTTAATAAAAAAGGAAGCAGGAAATACAGAAAAAATATAGATACAAACACAGAAAACCGAAAATAAAAACCACAGCACGACCGAGCGCACAAGTGACAACGACAAAAACTCCTCGTCTAAAAAGTATTTACATCCGGCCTGATGGCCAGTTCGTAACACTCTCCCCCTTTTTCACAAATGAAGAATAAGGTTCCAGGTGAGAGGGAGAGAGTTACATGACCATCAGACCGGCAGGCGCACTAATTTCTTACATGGCCTGCGAAGGACCCCACCCGCCGTGGAGACCTCTGCTACCCTGGTGACCCCGTCCCCACCAGGAAACAAACGAGCGACGCGGCCCCGCGGCCACGTACCACGCGGCAAGCCCGCGTCCACGATAAGGACGAGGTCATCCACTGCGAGGGAAGATACCTCGTTACCACTATTATTTTTTATTACAAATTACAAAGATGCGGACCCAATCAGGAAATGGAATGGCGTTAATGCCTCCTGATCTTCCCGAAGGACGCTGACATGCGTTAGGGGTCTAGAGTTCACCACTGCCTCAGCCTCCGCTTGCAGAGTAGCCAACACGTGTTCCTTCGGGACTCTCTCTTTTAACGTAGTCTTTAGTGCGGTTTTTACAGAACGGACTAGCCGCTCCCACGCACCACCCATAAACGGCGCTGACGGGGGATAAAAATCCATTCGATATTTTGGTTCGCCGCAAAGTCTTGCACCTCTGGTCCATATAACTCTCGCAAAAGCTTGGACGCTCCGACGAAGGCGGTCCCATTATCAGACCAAATGGACTGGAGTGGTCTTCCGCGACGAGCAGTAAACCTTCGAAGCGCCAACAATGACGCATCCGTGGACAAGTCGTGGACTATCTCCAAATGCACAGCTCGTGTGGTTAGGCAAGTGAAAAGGGCGACATATCGTTTCTCGTGTCTCCTGCCTACCGTAATCTGAACGGGGCCGAAATAGTCCAAACCGACGAAGGAGAAAGGGCGACGATGATGAGCGAGACGTGCAGCCGGAAGATTCCCTATTGGCGGGTTTAAGGGAGCGGTTTTTTTGATCCGTCACAACAAACAAGCGTTAGCTACTGCTTTCACCGAACTTCTCAGCTTCAATATCCAATACCGTTGGCGAATTTCATTAACACTGACTCCTGATTGGCGTGGGCCAGGCGGCGGTGGTGGTATTCTATCAAAAGTTTTACGACGTGAAGTGTTCCATCAAGAACGATAGGATTAGTCGCTCCAGAAAAATCAGATATAGCTCCAATGCGGCCAGAATGCATTATCAACCCGTTACTATTTAGTACGACATCCAGTCTTTTCAACTTGCTGCAGCGAGGCAGTGGCTCCCCTAACTGAAGTGCAGCTAACTCTTCAATGAACGAAGTTCCCTGAGATTGACGTAATACGTGTACTTGGGCAATACGCATGTCTTCGACAGATAAAGGTGGAGGCTGAGCGGAAATGTCACTTACTTTAGGGTGAGACTTGTGAGAGGTTGAGGCGTTAACACTCGCTCTACCTCTCAAAAGTCTGATAAATTGATGCGCTCGAGCCGTCGAACGCAATAAACGTAGCCATTGACTAAAACGGTCGGATCGGCCGACAATGATTTAGTGATGAGTGAGTTATCTACATGAATGAGATATGACATCAAACTAATTTTAGCACTTGGTTTCAACTCGTCTGTATTAAGCTTCACATTGTGAGGTTCTGTAGGCCACTCATTACACGGCGCCTTTAAAAACTCAGGGCCTTCAATCCAACGACTACCAGCTAGTACGGTGCCTGCAACAGCACGTGTGGCATCATCCGCAACGTTTAACACTGTGGGAACCCAACGCCACTCTTCAAGGGACAATAATTCCAAAATGTCTGCTAGCCTATGTGCAACAAAGGGCAGAAACGATCGCGCGTCACTGCGAAGCCAACTAAGAACATTTTTAGAATCGGTCCAAAAGTAACGTCGAAATGGTTTATACTTGTGAGCGTCACAGATTGAAGAAGCGAGACGAGCTGCAATCGTTGCTGCTTGCAATTCAAGGCGTGAAATGGTAACAGGAGCTAAAGGCGCTACTCGTGATTTGCTACAGATTAATGAGAGCTGCACATTTCCGTCGGAAAATAAAAAACGCCAATAAGCAACTGCCACGTAAGCGAGCTCACTTGCGTAACAGAATACATGTAGCGCACGCTCTACAGGAAGAGGATCCCTCAAATGCCTACGTGGAATGCGTAAATCAACCGCGGATGACATTTCAGATAGACAAGATTTCCAATCAGAGCTCAAGTCTGGAGGGAGCTCCTCATCCCACTCAACTTTCCTACGCCAAACTAACTGAAAAAGGATGCGCGCTCTGCCGGTTACAGGTGCCAATATACCCAGCGGGTCAAAGACGCGCATTAGACTAGAAAGTGCATGTCGTTTTGTGACCTTTTCCGTCAGAGTGAGCGATGTTTTTATGGAGATGGCATTAAAACCGAGTTCATCTGTTGATGGGTACCAAATAAGGCCCAAAGTATGCACGCTTTGTGGAAAGTGACCAATATCTACAGATTTGCTATCACAACTCAGTCTAAGCTCTGGAGGTACGAGAGCGAGCGCACCAGGTTCATTAGAAATCCACCCGCGAATTTCAAAGTGTCCTCGCTCTTGTACTTCAATAATATCTATAACTAAATGAGCAGCAGCATCTACTGAATCTACACTGCCTATATTATAATCATCCATGTAAGTATTATGGATAATAGATCTTGCAGCCTGAGGGAATAAGGCTTGATGCTCTTCAGCATTTTTATTTTGAACGTAAAGTGCTGTAAAAGGGCTGGAAACAGCACCGAATATCATGGAGGACATTCTATATACAGAAAGCGGCAAGTCAGGTGACTCGCGCCATAAAAAGCGCTGTGCATCCCTATCTTCGGGCCTAATTTTCACCTGAGGGAACATATCTCTTATATCAGCTGTCATACCAACCCTGTCCTCACGAAAACGAAAAATAATATCTAACAGAGATGAGAGTAAGTCAGGGCTGGTCAGCAGTAGAGAATTTAAACTAACTGCCTGACAGCGAGCTGCAGCGTTATGAACAACGCGGAACTTACCTGGTTTGTTTACGTTTACCACGCCAAAATGAGACAGATACCACTCTCTAAGAGAGGTCGAACTAGTGTCACAGAGTTCTGCATAACCCTTGTCAATCATCGCGTGAATATTTTGTTTATAATGTTCGGCATAAGCTGAGTCTTTGTTGAACTTTCGTTCTAAACTAATAAACCGGGACAAAGCTATTGGGTAACTCTACCTCATTGGACCGCCACAACAAGCCCACTTCAAACTGTTCATCAGGTAAACGTTGAATTGTATCCTGAAGGATTTTTGAAGCGCGCTCGTCAGCCGCGGATAACTTTTGCTGCTTTGAAATACCAATTGATTCTAGTTTGTAGCTATCTCGAACAAGAGTTTCTATTTCAGAAAAATCATCACCTACGGCTACAGCATGGTTGACAAAAGTCACTGGTTTAGTTCTACTGAAAGTGAAACCAAATACAACCCAACCTAAAGGAGTCAGACAAGCGGCAGGTTGCGTTTTTGTACCGCGACGCACCTCAGTGGGGGTTATTAAACTCCAGTTATCTATACCTATAATTAGTTTTGGCTCCGCTTTTTCAAACGTCGTATTTGAAAGACCTAAATGTTTAATATCATCAAAGTTAACTGTCTGACGGATAATACCGAGGTTAGGAATAGACCTTGCTTTTTCGATTTTATGAAATTCAGGGTGACTTTGACCCTTAATAAGAAAATCGACGTATTCAACATCAGTTAACTTTGATAACCCTCCCATACATTGAACTTTAATCTGCGACTTTTGACCCTCCACGCCAAACTGACTAGATAACTCACAATCGATAAAGGTGCTGGAAGAGCCATCGTCTAGAAGTGCAAAGGTGTTTACGGTACCTTTAGGACCCCTTACTGTCACCGGAATAACTTTCAAAAGAACTCTGAGAGATCCTTCGGAGACCGAATGGGCTACCGTCTCGGGATTTGAATTTACGGGCTTGGGAGGAGGGTTAGGAACCTTAGGCCCCATTATAGCAAGAGGACGAGAAACCTCGGGCCCCGTTATTACTGGAGGACAAGGCACCTGAGGTCCCGTTGTTGCTGGGTCACCATCCGTAGTTGTATGGGAAATAACGGGATCAACATTTTGATGTAATAATTTATGATGTCTGTATTTACAGCCAGCTACTTGACATAAAGTCTTAGGATTACATGACCTATAACGATGTGAACCTTTTTTCAAACAACGATTACAAACTTTTGGTTCAAGAACCCAATTTAGTCTGGTCGAAATGTCAAGACGAATAAATTTGTCACAGCTGTCAATTGAGTGACTTTGTTGACAATATAAACAAGAATTATTTTTAAAATGTTTTCGTTATTAACATTAGTTTGGAACACTTTGGAACCGTGCGGCTGAACCCATGAACTCACCTCCGTTACTGCACCAAACTGAAGCTCCGAAGTCACTTCCTCTGTTAGGAAGTCAGACAAAAGTTCCAGCTTCGTTCCAACGCTAGGGTGGTAGCGAGACTTCGCGTAGTCCTTCCACCGTGCACGCATTGCAGGATTTAATTTAATAAGAAGAGAATTAAAGAGTTCAGGCGATTCTAAATACGACTTATTATTTATTGCCGATATGCAACTACGTACTCGGCAGGCAAATGAGTGTAAATCCTTAGATTCAACATGTATCTTTGGTAAAGCTCTCACTGCGGCTACCTCCTGGTTCACAATCAGTTCAGGCCTACCAAATTGCAGTTCCAACATAGCTAAAACCTCATTAGGATCGTGCGCTGTAAATATAAGGGCACCGACCGCCTCTCGGGCAGGGCCATAGAGCGCCGCGCTGATACGTGAGAGGTTGTCCATAGGAGAAAAGGATGCCTGTGAGGCATCCTTGGCTCTTTTAAAGGCGAGCCATTCAATGGCTTTGCCGTCAAATCCAGGCAGACGACTTTCTGAACGTTTTGGTAAGTTTTGAATGGCTTGTGCCAAAAGAGCTATGTCTGAAGGCATTCAAAAATTCGGCCGGTTTGTCAACAAGCTTCGTAGCTCAGCGTTCGAGGCATGGACTCCCATGCCAAGGGGGTCGATGGTTCGAGACTCGTCGAAAATATTTCTAGATTTTATTGTTGTTGGAAATGTTCTAGAAAAGTAAGAATATTTGGAAAGAGACAAAAAAATGGGCGTGTCTAGGAATGTTCTAGAAAACAGAGAGAGAAGGAATATTTGAAAAGAACCAAAAACAATAGGAATGTTCTAGAACTAAGAGAGAGAGAAGAAATATTTGTAAAGAAACAATAAAAGGGGGCGTGTCTAGGAAAATTCGAGAAAGAAGGCGGGATTAAGAAATATTCGGAAGGGAACAAAGGAATAAAGAAAAGACTAACGAAATTCGGCCATCTAGAAAATTCTAAGGGGTATATAAGGCCGCGAGTTTGCGGACGCGAGTCAGTATTGATTTAACAGTGAAAAGTGCGAAACAAAAAGGAATAAAAGTAAAAGTGAAAAAGTACTAGTGAAAAGTAAAGTGCAAAGTAAAGTGGAACAGTGAGTAGACAAGTGTCAGTGTAGTGCCGCGACGTCATAGTGTCACGTGTCGTGACGTCATAGTGTCGCGTGTCGTGACGTCATAGTGTCGAGCGTCGTGACGTCGTAGTAGTGACGTAGTGAACAGTGGTGTAAAGGGAAACCCCTGCGAAGAGGACTGTGTAAAGGGGAACCTCTGCGAGGTGGACCCAATAAACTTTGTAAATAAATTGGACTTAACGTTTCACTCCAATCCTGAAACCCGTCGCTCGTAACATTTGGTGTCAGAAGTGGGATTGGAGTAGGATGCCGCTGGTGCCAAAGGAGTTAAAGGGTGTCACAACCCGGGCCATGTCGGTAGTGCGGCAGGAAGGTGCGGTCCTTGCAACTGAGGTGCAGCGAACTCCAGAGAGGAGACCTGAGGGAGGTGAAGTTCAGCGCACTCCGGAGCAGAACCCAGGCAACCTCCTCTATCAAATCCAGTGTATGATGGAAGAACAAACATCGATATTTGAATTGAATTGTATTAATTATTCATGAATTTATTTTGTTATTTTATTTTGTTGTTGTAATTGAATTGTGTATGATTATGTTGAATGATGTGTACCTGACTAACATAGTGTTACGAGCGACGGGTTTCGGGATTGGAGTGAAACGCTAAGTCCAATTTATTTACAGAGTTTATTGGGTTACACACTTACACACGGTCTACGTCGCAGAGGTTCCTCCTTACACGGTCCTTCTCGCAGGGGTTTCCCCTTACACAACTTTCACTGTTCACTACGTCACTACTATGACGTCACTACGCACGACACTATGACGTCACGACACGCGACACACTATGACGTCACGACGCACAACACACTGTCACGGCACTTCGCTGACACTTGTCTACTCACTGTTCCACTTTACTTTGCACTTTACTTTTCACTAGTACTTTTTCACTTTTACTTTTCTTCGCACTTTTCCACTGTTAAATCAATACTGACCTGCGTCCGCAAACTCGCGGCCTTATATACCCCTTAAAATTTTCTAGATGGCCGAATTTCGTTAGTCTTTTCTTTATTCCTTTGTTCCCTTCCGGATATTTCTTAATCCCGCCTTCTTTCTCGAATTTTCCTAAACACGCCCCCTTTTATTGTTTCTTAACAAATATTTCTTCTCTCTCTTTGTTCTAGAACATTCCTATTGTTTTTGGTTCTTTTCAAATATTCCTTCTCTCTCTGTTTTCTAGAACATTCCTAGACACGCCCATTTTTTTTGTCTCTTTCCAAATATTCTTACTTTTCTAGAACATTTCCAACAACAAAAAAATCTAGAATTATTTTCGACGAGTCTCGTACCATCGACCCCCGGCATGGGAGTCCATGCCTCGACCGCTGAGCTACGAAGCTTGTTGACAAACCAGCCGAATTTTTGAATGCCTTTCTATAGCTGCGTCATTTCACAGCATCCGTGACAATAGTTTTTAAGTCGTGAATGTATCTACTAACCACACTATGGACATTGTCTGAAATAAACAGATTTTATTTTATTTTATTTATTTAAAACAGGCATAACGACAATGGGACTTCCGGGACGCAACGGAAATGAGGGTGCGGCTACTGTGGAAGTCTCACCAAGGTTTAAAGGGCACTGATTAATAGGCGCTGACGTCTGGAGCCAGGCTTGTACCTTACCACGAGAAGAGGCGTGGCTAGAGGCGTGATAACTACCACGCTGACTGTTAGTCTCCGCTTCTATTTCGGCTATTTCTGCTTGCATTTCTAATTCGAGCGCTCTCGCTTCTGCGTTTGCAATTTTTCGCGCGTACGCAGCTTGCACGGCGAGACTACGGGCACGAATTGTTGCCGAAGATCCGGTAGATCCTGATCCTAAAACAGAGGCTCTGTCCGCCGCAGAGACGGACGAGACGGGGGCGGGTGCGGGCGTGGCGACGGGAGGCGTGCCGGATCCGGAGTCCGGCAACGAGGCCTCGGCCGCGCTCGACCCTAAAGCTTTATGCTGAGCACGAGTGATCATGGTTGCGAAAAAACACGATTTGAAATACTTACAAATGAAAAATTATGACAGATAGAAGAAAATTTTGCCGGACGAATTGACCAAAATGTTACAGAGGGGAAAGGGTGGACTGTATTAATAGGAAAGATCGGCTCAGTATAATTCTTTTTAATAAAAAAGGAAGCAGGAAATACAGAAAAAATATAGATACAAACACAGAAAACCGAAAATAAAAACCACAGCACGATCGAGCGCACAAGTGACAACGACAAAAACTCCTCGTCTAAAAAGTATTTACATCCGGCCTGATGGCCAGTTCGTAACAATGATTTTCTGACACTTCCTTTCCCCTCAAAGCTGCTCGCTAATAGGATATGCTGATGATGGTCTCCTCATACATGTCTGATGATGGTCTGCTCATACATTCCAATACTAGAGTAGGTATCCAAAGACTGGCTAGCAATTGCCTGCAGCAAATAACAGATAGGGGATACAGAAATCATCTTCAGTTCGCCCCGCATAAAACATTCCAACTACTGCTCAAAGGGAACCTGAAAGTACCACCACGAATAACATTTCAAGGCAATAATATTAAAAGTAAAGATTCTGTTTCCTATTTAGGCTTTCATTTAGAACGTAATTTAAGCTACATAAATCATATCAAGACAATAGGAGAGAAAGCTAAAAGTAGTTTTTTGAGTTTAGCACGTATTTCCACCTTGATATTTTCCACATTCCACGTCTTTGTTACAAAACACTTAAAATAATATATTCCGCAACATACCTCGGGTGCATGTGTTATCGAGCCCCCGTTTGGGCAGATAGGTCGGCTTTTGGCGCTGCGCGCCGTAAGTTACTTCAAAGTCAACGTTTAGCCTTGATTTTCCTGTGTAATGTGTATAGAACGGTCAGCACTGAAGCACTCCCCGTTCTAGCGGGGGTGGTTCCCGTAGACTTGGAAATACAACGCCGCGCGGCCAATTACTTTCGTTCAAGAAAAGTTAGTCATAACTTCTTGAAGCCGCGCGACCGAAGTAGAATTAGTAAATTATTTAACTTTGATTGCAACATCTTTGATGAACTTTTATTAGACTGGAAAGTACGGTGGCAAGGGTCTACAAAGGGTCGACATCTATAACATTTTTTTCCATCGGTTCGCGATCGTCTAGACAAAGCGTGGCTAGAGGTAGATCACTGCGTAGCCCAATTTCTTACTGGACATGGTAACTTTAAGGGAAAGCTATTTTATTTTAAATTGGTTGCGTCACCTTTATGTGAATGTTCTGTTGACAGTAACGAGTTCGAGTAAGACCGCTCATCATATTCTTTGGGAGTATGAGCTCTGGTACGCCGAGCGCCAGACCATGCTTGACTCAGTAAAATCGTTTTCTGGTGTACCTTACTACATGGATCTTGTTGCGACTAGGGATAACTTCCGTGCGTTCACATATTTTTGCAATACTTATTACTGGAAACAAAATAGGTCATAGTTTCAGTACAATGTTAGGTTCCTATTGTTTTATTTTATTTTGTATTTTTGGTGCTTTTGCGGTAGTGTCTTCAACACTGCCATAAATTATCTCAGGAATTGGATGGAGACGGAAGGTGGTTAAGAGATCTACTCGATGAATTATAGCAGAGGACTCGTGTATGGTATCATTTAAATTTTTTCGATGAGAAGTTTATGGTACCGGTAAGATTGAGGGTCTGATAATGGAGACGGAAGGTCGTCAAGGGATCACCTCGATGAATTAAAGCAAAACACTCGTGTTTGGCATCACTTGAATTGTTGCGATGAGAATACTTTGTGGTACCAGTAAGATTAAGGGTCAGATGATGAAGACGAAAGTTGGTCATGGGATCTCCTCCGTGAATTACAGCAAAGCACTTGTGTATTTTGTAATTTAAATTGCTTCGATGAGAACTTTATGGCACCAGTAAGATTGAGGGTCTGATAATGGAGACGGATGGTGGACGAGCAATCTCCTCTACAATTGTAGCAGATCATTCGAGTTTGATCTGGTTTCAATTGTTTCGATAAGAACTTTATAGTTTCAGTAAGATTGAGGATCTGATGATGGAGACGGAAGGTGGTCAAAGGATCCTCAGTTAAAAGTAGAACACTCGAACTAATTGATTTTGATTAGGATTCTATAGACTTCGTTAGTTTCAGGGTCTGATAATGGAGACAAAAGGTGTTCAAGGGATCTGGATCGCCTCAGTACATTGTAGCAGTACAGTCGTAACATTTAACGTTTGGTAACATTTAATTGGTTTTGATAAATCCCGGTATGATTGAGAGTCTGACGGAAGGTAACTAAGGAATCCTAGTAAACTGTTGCACAACACTCGTCATTGGTATCGTATAATTATTGTCGATGAGAACTTTGTGATAGGTACTGGTAAGATTGAGTGTCTGATAATGGAGATGGAAGGTTGTCAAAGGATCTATACAACAAATTGTAGCAGAAAACTCACGTTTGGTATCATTTAATTTGGTTCGATGAATACTTTTTTAGTCTCGGTAAGATTGAGTATCTGATGATGGAGACAGGAGGTAGTCAAGGATCTCAATTAATTGTAGCAAATCATGACTCAGAAACTAAAAAGTAAAAAATTAAATAAGTAAAAAAAACTTTTTAAGTAAAACGATTTTATTGTAATAAAACTGCACTAAACGGTAAAAAATAATTTTGTATAATTTTTTTACTATGTTTTACCATATTGTTAGCTGGAAATTTGTGAGTATAACCTATGTCAACCTATCGTCAAAATAATTATGACGAAAAAAGGTATTACAATAAGATTGAATGACGAAGAAAGGATTCATATTTTAGATTAATACATCTCTTTCTCGAAGTTGGACCTACCTAACTGAATAGTTTGTCCCAGATAAACATAATCGTCAATAACTTCGAGCGCAGAGTTTCCGATCATTACAGGAGTGGGTACAACATGGGCATTTGACATGATCTTTGTCTTGTCCATGTTCATCTTCAGACCAACTCGTTCGGAGGCTCTGCTAAGATCATCGAGCATTCGACTGAGCTCCTCCATAGTCTCCGCCATGATGACTATATCATCGGCAAACCGAAGGTGACTGATGTACTCGCCGTTTATGTTGATACATCTTCCAGTGCAGCGGTGAACAGTTTTGGAGATATAACGTCTTCCTGCCTCACACCTTGCTGCAGTAGTATAGGTTTCGAGTTCTGGTCCTGTAGTCGACGTTACATAGTGGCATTTTTGTACAAGCATTTCAGCACTTTAATGTACCGGTAGTCTACTTGGCATCGCTGAAGAGACTGCAGTACAGCCCAATCGAATCAAAGGCTTTCTCGTAGTCCACGTACGCTAGGCAGAGGGGCAAGTTATACTCTTTAGTCTTCTGTATAACTTGCCCAAGCGTGTGTATGTGGTCCACGGTGCTATAGCCCTTTCGGAAACCAGCCTGTTCGGGAGGCTGGAAATCGTCATACTTGCGCGCGAGACGGTACGTAATGACTCTCGAAAACAGCTTGTAGACATGGCTAAGAAAGGAAATGGGCCTATAGTTCTTCAACCGGGCATTATCGCCCTTTTTGAAGAAGAGCACAACCAGACTTCTGTTCCATGCCTGCGGCGTTTAGCCCTGGAGTATGACGGAATCAAACAGCTTCTGAAGAGCCTTCAGGGCTGGTTTTCCACCCGCCTTCAGAAGCTCAGTCGTAATCCCGTCATCACCCGGCGCCTTGTTGTTCTTGAGCTGTTTGTGAGCCATACTAATCTCGAATAGGCTGACGTCCGGAATCCGAAGTCCGGATGTAATGGAATGGACCACCCCATTTCATTCCGTAAATATCGCACGTGGTGACTAAAAGATTTAAGGTTCTTATACAGTTTTATGTAGACGAAAAGCTAGCCACCTACCACCTCATTCCGTGTAAAAAAGAACATTTCTACCAACTGCAAAAGGAAGGTTTGTTAGTTGTAGCATTGATTCACTATCCCTACGCCCTATGAATTAATACAACCTCTTTAAAAAACAAACCTTTAATTAAATGTACATTGAATTCATGAAACGTACATTCTGAAAACTCCTTCAGTAGGCATCATAGCACAATAGTATACGAACCCCAAAATAAAGGGTAAAAGTAAGGCTGCCCCTAGCAAGTAAAGTTTTCCCTTGTGCGTTGTAAAACTACCCTCTCTTATTCGAGTACTGCCTGGGGATATAGCCTACAGCCTAGGGGAGATCTGGAATTGATAAGTAATAGGAGCAGATGGGTCGTGTAGGTATTAAAGCCCGATCAGAAAAATAAAAAACCTGCTTTGGGGCGCTACAATCCACTATAACCTTTACTGACAATGTTTCAAGTACAAAAATTAGTTCCAATAATTTTTTAATTTCCTTGTTTGGCTTTAAATTGCAGTGTAGAATTTTAAATCAATTTTTATCAGTTATACTGATTACAATTGAATTATTATGCATTGAAGTTTATTAGATACATTGATTCGAAGAACATTAATAAATAATAACGCTCACAGGCACAGTCATATTGTAATGATCCCAAGCAAGCAATATAGGCTGTTTATTATGGGTACCATACAACAACGGCACAAACATATAAACATCCATGACCGAACCGGGATTTGAACCCAGGACCCTGGGTTGGCAGTCCGGCGTGGTAACCATGGCGTCATAATAATTTTAAAAAGTTTAAGTCTTTGAAAATTGTCTTATATTGTGATTAGTTTTAGTCTTTTGAGAACAAACTTATTTAAATCTAATAATGACTGAGATTCCTTTATTACAATAGGAAAGCACTTAATTTTCCATTATCAAGATAAAAAGAAAAAGGGGATAATGACAAAAATATCTCTCACAATAACCTATCTAACAACTAACCTTTAGGTAATATTTCATAACAATTTTACCATAACCTTTTCTCTCAGAGAAATAAACCTGCAATCCACAATATAACCCTCATCTGTCGCTTCTACGTTTCTCTATACCGAAGTTAGTCGTCCAGCGCATCCGGCACTCTTTACGGCCTATTTGCAATGAAGGAGTTTTACAACCACCCTGTATCCGGTTATTTCCAGTTATATTCAGTATTTTTATATCACCTACCACATTTTCTTTCCCAACAGCTGCCTCTGATGATGCCAGATTAAACGAGTCAAACTGGGACGTGTTTATGGTTATTTTTGTTTATTACAATTTTTTATTGTAGGTAGAAATTGCTTTTCTTTTAGCGGTTAATTGTTTTACGTGTGATGTGACAGTTCTGGTCGAGTTGTATTAGTGTTTTGATTTCGCAGTTGTTTCAAATTATCTGTCACGACTGGAGTTCTGAATCTGACTCAATTTAATAGTTTATTTGATCCTCGAATGAATTTCAAACATGACTTAGGAGATTTGCAACGTTTAGCAGGAAGATTGGCAATGGCGTTAGAAAACCACTGTTGTCTACTCCTATGGCTGTTAAGTCTACAACGTTCAAGATAAATTAATAATCAAATAAGTACCTAATTATTTTTCGATTTCATTAACATCAGCATTAACAAATGACAGACACCAGTCACTCCGTGACATAATACCCACTGCATTCTACACCGGCACCGGTGGAATTTCTTTGTGTTTTTACAAAGAACTAGCCCTTGAACATCTTGGGAGAAATAAAATCTGCGCAACTACGCCGGCTGGGAGATATAGAAAGGATGGGAGATGATCGTAGAGTGAAAAGAGCGTATCTAAGGTGATCCTCTGGGCGTCACGTCGTCTGGAGGGCAGGCATAAAATATCGCAGACGTTAGACCAGATCACCAAGAATCTTGAGGGGCTGGAGGTGCCTAACTGGTCTGAGTGAGAAGGCATAGAAACGAAACGAATGGCGTGTTTTGTTGTTGGAGGCCAAGACCCACTTCGGATCTCTGATCCAAGGCACTAAGTACGTAAGTTAAGTACGTAGGTACATACGTTCTAGAGTATAAGAATTTAGTAATATCTGTGCAACTGGCGCGCCACAAAAATCTAATAGACATTATTTTTTCAAGTCACCAGTATTTTGTAGAAATTTTTTTATCTGAGAGTATCCTGGAAAAAGTACATTCAAGCTTTTGACGTGTGTGGCTTGATTTTTTAGTAACAATGAGAAAGTACTTAGCTGACGCCTTGGAAAGGAAAGTCAGAATAATTTTAAATTTTTTGTCTCCTTTTAGGCTTTATTGTAAAATCAAAGGTAAATTTTCCCGAACGTTCTGTTCAGAACACGTTTATTATGTTACTATCTACATTATTAGTATGAACAAAGTTAGTTATAAACAATGCAGACATGGTGGAGAGCCCAATTACGTAGGAAGCAACACATAACGACTGCAGGTTCATTCATGCGAGGCTTGTTAGACGCACGTCTGTGAAGGTACAAGGGGGTGTTGCATGCGTGCGAATGTGCGATTGTGAGCAAGCGAAAATATGCTAATTATCTAGAAAAACGTCCAGAATATCTAAGTCAATTATTCTCACAAATATGCTGTTATAATTTCGATATTTGCACAAGCATACTGGACAGTAGCGTTATTTGCACAAATATCCTGTCGCACTAGCGTTATTCGCACAAATATTCAGTCAAACTAGCGTTATTTGCAAAACAATTTTGTCAAACTAGCGTTATTCACACAAACACTGCCATATTTGGCCGTCGCACTGGGCGCTATTCGCACAAGCGTGATGTCGCACTAGCATTATTCGCACAAATGTGCTGTCTCACTAGCATTATCCGCACAGGTGAATTTCGGTAACACACTTTGACCTTTTTTATTTGACTGCGTCAGAAGAAAGGTAATCTTTCCGAGTGTATGTATATACATAGTTCTAAATCTATGACTTTTTTGACTATAATGCGATTGAAAATGTTCTCATGAAACTCCAGCTTAACGGAGGATGGGAGAGGGGAGTACCTGCGCGGGGGGAGGCCAGACGTCAGCTATCGATTATTCGAGAGCGAATACACTGAGTCCCCGGGAACCCTGTTCCTTCTATATTAAACCCTCAATTTACCACCTTAACTCCTCCAACCAAAGCTGAAATTACAACACGCGATACCACACATCAGTCAAGCTCATCCCACATTACAATGATGCTTGCATTTGTTGAATGTATAACTTATGTGTGTAACATTAAGGTTGAAATTCGGCAGTGATTCAGCAGAATCAATTTGAGTTGTGAAATTTTCAGTTAAGGATTTCAGAGGATGCAATTATGGAGTATGATGGGTTTCGATAAATCATGCAAAGGTAAATTTGTCATAACAATTTTAATGATTTTACTTTTAGGTGTTTTGGAAATTGAAACCGCAATTCAGTTAGATTTTAGATAGTATCTAAGTTCAAGAAAACAAACTTTTCTTCTTGAACTAAATTTAAACATTGTACTTACTGAAGTTGAAAAGAACGATGATAGCCCATACGGAAGAGAGCTAGCGCCTCGATCACAAGGCCGCGGTTCGATTCCTGGCCTGTACCACTAAGTTCTTCAGAATTTGTGTACGGTTGTATTTGTCATTTACTAGCTCCATATATAATACTATAATACCATAAGTTCGGAGAAATATGGGTGGGTGAGCTTAAGGCGAACACAAAAGACCAGCGATGGTCGCAGTGTTACATAAAGCCTAACCACAAATAATAATAATACTGAATTTGTAATTATTGAGTTCCATCCATAATGATCCTATTCTATCTCATAATGATCCTATTGCAAAAGACTTAGACATCAATTCCTTAAAAAACCATTTCTCTTCTGCTTCAACATTGGATGATCGCACCAAAGCTACAACTCTAAATAATCTATCTTCACAGCCAACTCCAAAGTTTCCTCCTTTCTTCTTCGGTCAATTCACTGTTTGTGATGTTAAGAGGAACATTATGTACATTGCATCGAATGCCGTCGGAGGTGACAGTATTAGCCGTAATATGATCATTCCACTCTTAGATTTCCTTACCCCTATACATACTCACCAAGATCTTCAACAGATCCATTTCCTCCAGTACCTTTCCTGAGATATGGAAAGATGCACACGTAATTCCCTTTACTAGGATTGTTACAAACTCTTAACATATCTCCAAATGTGATTGACTGGTTTCGTAGTTACCTTCATGGGCGCCGGCAGCGTATTAAGGTTGAAGACACCTTTTCTTCGTGGTGTGATACCTCCGCTGGTGTGCCGCAGGGTGGTGTGCTCTCTTATTCACTCTCCTCTTTTATTCACTCTCTTCATTAACTCTATTACCTCTCAACTTACTTCCTCCTACCACTTGTATGCAGACGACCTACAGATATACTCTCAATCGTGTTTGGATGACTTATCTCAAATTGTTAAAAACACTAACGATGACTTTTGCCGCATTTGTGACTGGAGCTTGTCTTATGGCCTTAAGGTAAATCCTAATAAGACACAGGTTATCATCATAGGGAGTCCATGGTTTGTTTCGAAGCTTGATCCTGATCAGTTGCCGCCAAATGTTTTCGATGGTATAAGTATACCATACAGTAGCACTGTTAAAAACCTAGGCATCACTTTCGACAGCACTTTCTCTTGGACGCCACAAGTCGCCGAAGTGAGTAGGAAGATGTTTGCAGCCTATAGCCTGTTCGTTGAAACGTTTACGTAATTTTTTGTCCACTAGCACGAAAATTGCGCTTGCACAATCCCTCTTATTACCCATCCTAGACTACGCTGACTCCTTCTACCTGGACCTGACTGTGGAGCTGCTTAACAAAATCGAGCGACTTCAAAACCTATGTATTAGGTTTATATTTGGCCTGCGGAAGTACGACCATGTGTCGGAATACCGCGCTCGCCTTAAGTGGCTCCCGGTCAAACGTCGACGGGAAGCTCACATCCTTTCCCTTCTCTATTCCATCCTCTTCGATCCTTTGACTCCTCAATACCTTAAGGAACGCCTGACTTTTTATTCCTCCATTTCCTCCACCACTGGTCGTAAATTGCGTTCCTCTGAAAACCTTTGCCTCCTTATGCCCACTCACTCTACTAACTTCAACACCCATTCCTATTCTGTTCATGCCGGTCGGCTCTGGAACTTGTTGCCGGAGCCGATCAGACGTGCACCCTCCTTGAATGTTTTTAAGTCGAAGGTCAAAGCTCATTTCCTCGAGCACTGACTACCTATCCTGAATGGTCACCTCTCTGGTTTATGTTTTTCTCTCTTTGATAAATAATTGTTGTTTTAGTACTCTTTTATGTATGATATGTATTTGTAGGTATGAATATGTATTCGTAATAGGTATTTATATTATATATATATTTTTATATTACAGTATGTTTGTATTTGTATAACATTATTTGTGTATGTTATCTATGTTGTGTTATTATGATCTACACCGCATACCAATCTTCTTTCACTATTTCCTCTACCCTAAGGTTGTCTGGAAGAAATCGCTTCTTAGCGATAAGACCGCCTGTTTTTGTGACTTGTATTTCCTGATTGTTTGCTCTCTGTATACTCTGTTTTTTTTTGTGTCAAATAAAGTATAATTGATTGATTGATTGATTGAGTTCCCAAGTTTCTGCTTTAAGACTAAATCATTCTAGATTGAAGTAGGCTTAAAACTTAAGTGAGGGCTGACTTTAAATTTTATAGTAATTAATTTCAAGCCCTTGGGCATTTTAATAAATTTCCAAGGATTTTACTCCCCTGTAAATAATAACTAAGTGTCTAAGTACTATAACGTGTAAAATTTATTTTGGTTCTTCTGGAACATTTTATCATAAAATATATTTCCCAAGGGGATCGTTAATCCGAGATAATAAACAAACAACATAATTCGAAATGCCCAAATTTTACTAATCCTAAGTTTAAATCAATTCTAAAAAAAACATTACTTATCACATAGGCTATATTCTTGAACTCTGCAGTTATGTGTGTGCATTGTGTTTGGAGATCGCGTGTATGGCGTGTGTGAGGGTTGCTTTGGTGGTTAGGGCAGTTGAAGTGAAAGGTTTTGAGTATCGGTGCGTAGGTACTGATTTATTCAATGAAATGTTCCTAATTTTATACAGATCGGCGGTTCCCTACTTGCTGGTGAACCGCCGAGTTAAATGCAAATGTGGGTACTCCACATTGTGTGTATGGATAGGTGCAGACATACATCAAGTCATGACCGTAATCCTTTTTGGGGAGGTCACAGACATTGCCACAACTAACAACTCACTGCTAGGGTGGTGATTGTGGCAATGCTCATAATAGTCATCTTTTGTCTGTATCATACCTACCTAAAAAGTTAAGAAACTTAAGTATATAAAATTAACTTACCTATAATTCATAACTTAATGAGACATACCTATGTAAAAGTATAATACCTATTTGGTCCGCGAACGTGAACGCCCCTTCCCCAGACAAACCCATATAGGTTTTCGTGGGACGGGTTTCAATTGTATTGTGTTATTGTAAATTTCTTTATTCAATAAAAAATAATAAAAATAAAAAAATACTAACAGTCTCCAAACTCTGTCTTATACAGGGTGTTTGGAAGGTGGGTGCGGACGTTAGTATAGACCATTTAGAACATGTTGATCCATATTTGTCCTAGACCAAGTCTGATATTTTTTTTTAGAGTACTCATACGTTTTTTGTGCTAAAAACCCAAAATTTGTCAATTAAGTGCTAATAACGTTTAGTGCTGAAATGTCATTTTTTTTAATTAATTTTATTAGTCCAATGTGTCCTTTGTTGTACTGAAGCATTTTAAGGCACCATTGTGTCCAAAAAAGAAAATACAGATTATTTAAACTTAACAGAAAAAAAATCTACTATTCTGTACTACTACTAATACTGTTCCGTCGATCTCTCGCTGAAGGTTCTGTTCCTAACATCTGGAAACAAGCCTACATCACGCCAGTACATAAGAAAGGTCCGAAGACTGAGGTTACAAATTATAGACCAATATCTAAATTATGTATTGTATCGAAAGTCTTCGAGAGATTAATCTACAATCAGTTGCACCCTTCCATAAAACAAACCTTCAGCTCTTCTCAGCACGGCTTTTTAAAGGGGCGGTTTACCACCTCCAACCTAATATTACTGAATGAGTTTCTAACCGAAGCTATGGATGGTGGACAGCAGGTCGACGTGGTCTACACCGATTATAATAAAGCGTTCGATAGAATAAATCATAGTCTGCTATTATCCAAGCTCTCAGTAATGGGTATAAGTGGTGACCTACTTAGGTGGTTTTCGTCTTACATAGACAATCGGGCGCAAGCAGTGGTAGCTAGTAACTATATCTCCAGCTGGGTGACTATCCCTAGCGGTGTCCCTCAAGGTTCACTGCTCGGTCCGCTACTATTTATTATTTTTGTGAACGATATTGAAAAATGTTTCCTGACATCTCGCCTGCTATGTTTCGCTGATGACATGAAAATTTTCTTGAAGGTATCATCTCGAGCTGACGCTGATGCCCTACAGTCTGACCTCTCTCGCCTTGATGACTACTGTGCTCGAAATTATCTCGATCTCAATCCGTCAAAGTGTAGCGTTGTCACCTACAGTCGTAAGCGCAACCTAATCCTCTTCGACTATAGGCTGAAAGGGCAAACGCTGCAAAGGGATGCTGAAGTGCGTGACCTCGGAGTGTTCTACGACTCTTAATTGCTATATGACACACATATCAATACCATCATAAACAAAGCCTATAAAGCCTTGGGTTTTATAAAACGCTGTTCAGCTGATTTTAATAATATTAAAACAATAAAAATTTTGTACTGCACTTTTGTCCGCAGCAATTTGGAGTATGCTGCGCAAGTGTGGAACCCGAGGTATGACACTTACATTAAGCGTATTGAAGGTATTCAGCGGAAATTCGCCCGGTATCTGTGTTATCGTAGCAGAGTGCCTTACGACTCGGATGACTACCTTAAGGTGTGCAAGAAGCATCACTTGCTTCCGTTAGAGCAACGTCGTGAGGTCGCTGACTTATTATATCTCTTAAAGATTGCGTCTGGAGCCATTGACTGCCCTGAACTCTTGTCCAAGATACCTCTCAGAGCCCCTACCAAGGTCCTAAGACATAACCCACCCCTAGCCTTTCCATCCTACTCCACTAACCATAGACAAAACGCGTTTGTGCCACGAGCGGGCAACAACTTTAACATTCTATCTAAAGATTTTGACTTTGATATCTTCTGCACTAGCGTGGCGTCAGCGAGGAATGCGCTCAGTCGTAGATTTTTTAGCGAGTGAATTGGCTTTATAAGTGTTTATTGTTACGTTTAATGATGTTGCTTTGTAATTAGTTTTATTGCGAGGAAGACTGCTTCTTATTCAGTCGATTGTTGTAACTTGAATACGTTCGTTATCTTTTTGTTATCCACTTTGTATTTTTAGTGTTAGCTCTGCTTTGTTTTTTTTAAAAATATGTTTCTATCAGCGGAGACCTATAATTGGCTTTCTGTTAGCCATCCATATTTTGTATTGTGTCAACAGCTGTTGGTCTTCCCAAGAAAATAAAATAAAATAAAATAAAATAAAATAAAATCGTACTTTTAATGTCATTTAAAAAAATAAATAAAATATCTACAGATGTTCAAAACATTTTAAAAACATGCTTGGTTATTGCCCTTTCTTTACACACACACACAATTCAAATGTCAAATAATAGTTGAATAGTCCAAAATACTAACACAACATAAATAAATAGTCCAAACTGAATAATCAACTCGTGCAGGAGCGAAGCTACAACTGAACACGGTGAAACACAAACGCAACACAGAAGTCTGATGAATTTCCTGCAGTGTTGCAGTCCCGAGAGGCCAGAGCATTCTAGCCTATGACTTTTATCAGCACATTCGTTACTCGCCATTCTAATGTTACGTGCCAGGATTCCTAGATTTGGTTCGGACCATGACCTTCATGACCTTAGACGAGACATTAGACAAAATTACATGTCCACGCAGACGAAGTCGCGGGCAAAAGCTAGTTTATATATAAAAGATGTAAGAGGAAAACTGTCGGTACAGTTTGATACCAATTCATCCAAACATTTCTCAAACGAAATGACATCGCGTCACCTCAAGCCTTCAGACGTAATGCATTACAGCAGGCTTTAGAGGATTACACTAATTTCACTGAGTCTTCAGAGCTTGCAGACAACAAGGGATTATAGTCCTTAAAGGGTATTAAAATTGTAGGCAATTGTAGGCATGGAGCGGATTAGTTTCAAGGCGACATTGCTGTTTGTTTTTAAGATCGTAAAAAAATAGAAAAATAGGAAGTTATGGAGAAAAATTGACATTTTTGAGCGGTCATTAATAAAAATTACATAGGTTTTTGATTGACCTTTTAAAATACGTAAGAAAATATCACATTAATCATAAACCATATCGGAGCTGTGCTGTTTAGATTTTAAGTTTTATACCTTGTGGCAAAAGACAAAATGTTTTTTTTTTCGATTTTGGTTCCGTTCAGTAAGTTGTTCAGTTTGATGGTCTAATGTGTGTGTGTGATGGTATTACGTTATGCTGAATATGCTATCTACTCCCCGGGGGAAATAGTTGTGAGCATTTTAAGATCTTGATTTTACTCAGCTTCAAACATCGTTTGTTCGATATTAACCCGTCATCGTTTATTCTATATTAACCCGATATTATCAACCCGATTAAACCGAATTGTGGTATTAAATCCGGGAATAAACATTGGGTCTGCCGGACCCCGGACTGGTGACCGGAAATCTGTTTGATCACAAAATTAGCTAAATTTATCCGGGATAATTATCACATAATGTTTTCCACTATGGACGTAAGTTACTTATTTGAAAGAACTTGATAATTTTGTGAAAAATTTATTAGACGCGCTAGTAGATGTTTTTTGTTTCTAATTTATATGACTAGGTAGGTGCTGTATATATGTATTTAAGAGGCTATGTGAAAAAAATTATATCATGAAGTACAACAGTAGGAGAATGATTAGTGGGTATGTGTAAATTGAACATATAATTGAAGTTCGTATTAGAGCCAATACACGACACATTTTCTCGATATAAAAACAAGCCAAAGTAGCCTCCGTTCTTATTTATAAACGCTTGAAACTGCAAAACGGTGAATAATAGAAACACGAGACTTGATTTAAAAACAAGAGATTGATATTTTACAAATTTTGATTAGAACAGAATTGAACTTACATAAATAGTACAATCACAATTAAATAAAGTTTGTTTTACTCTTGCGTCATTTCGGTCGCGCGCGCCGCCCCATCTCTTTCTCTCGCGTCAGGCAGTAATATGTATAAGCTATCACGCGCCCATTTCGCTTCAATTATTTTTCGACATAGGCCCTTAAGTGGGATGACGCATTGACGGAGCGGCAGACGTCAGTCAGTCATTTGTATAGCAAGAAGCTGTATGAAACCGCACGTAGAAGACACACGGTGCGTCAATCCGTCATGCGTCATCGTGTGTGATCCCACTTAAGGGTTCCGTAGTCAAACAAAGAACCCTTATACTTTTCGCTCCTGTATTATTTAGTAAGTACTTTCATTGACAATTATAATGGATTCTGCAGCACAAAGTAACACCAGTGTCGGAAAAAGCACACACAGTCATGCATGTCATATACAGGGTGTAAAGTTAAATGGCACACTTACTTAAAGGAGTGCTTCAAACCATCAAATTGAACAACTTTCTGTATGATACCAATATCGAAATCGCGAAAAAAAAATCTGCTCTCCCATACATTTCAGTCGAGTTATGTTTGCAGTTTTGTTTTTTTTCTCTCGATATTAGTGTTGATCCCAAAATAAAAGTTGTTCATTTGAAGGTCTGAAGCACCCGTATTAAGTGTCCCATTTACGGAACCCTCTCATGGGCGAGTAGTCCGACACGCTTTTGGCCGATTTTCAATCTAAAATAACATTTTACTCTAGAAAATATCAGAATTTTTCACGTCTCGAATCTCGAGATTAGTTATCATTTTTCCGCAAAGGAAATAAATTTTTTTATTAGTCCAAATACCGGTCCGTTCATCCGGATTCTTTTCATTCACTTTGACCAACCTCCGGATTTTATGACGAGCGCGTAATCAAAGGTCTCCTTATTTGAAAAGGTCCACCTTTGATGACAATATTAGTTCGCCTTTATTCTTTTTCTGGACTTTTTCTTACTCGTAGGTAGGGTTTAGGTAGTTTTATTTGAGACGAAATTGGTCAAACATTTTGTTTTCAGTGAACGTTCAATCGAATCATCTGATGTCTGATGTTCCATCATCATCATCATCATCATATCCGCCGATAGACGTCCACTGCTGGAAATCGGCCTCCCAAAAAATGGGGAGATTTGCCATAATCGCCATGATGCGATGCGTTTGCGTTTTCCATACTAAACTACTTATTAGATCTACTCGAGCTAAATGTATGTGACAAAAGATTTTTTTTTCGCGATTTCAATGTTGGTCCCATAGTGAAAGTTGTTCAGTTTGGTGGTTTCAACAACCCCCTTAAAAGTTTTAAATGTTTATTTTTACATTTGTAACAACCTGAGAGAGATAATAAAATAGTAATGGTATGAAAAAAAAATGTTGTAATATACAACGTGTTAGGCGGTAAAAGCGCAAAACCTCATACCTACACCCCATACCTCAAACATCTCAATTTGTTATTAATCTAGCAATGAATGAGAGCGCTAGCTTGCTCATGGCTACATTTTAAGAATCTTATTTTGGTGGTATGTAGGGGAATGTGCCGGAGTGGTGGGTTGACATCAAGTTCAGTACCTAAATATTTTATTACCTATACAAACAAATTACTTAATATTAAGAAAAAAATTACCTATGTTGAAACCGTTGACTTGACTCTAGCGAAACCTTAATCATTTCTAGTTTTGCGTTTATTCAATAAAAGG
This sequence comes from Agonopterix arenella, assembly GCA_927399405.1. Lineage (NCBI taxonomy): Eukaryota > Metazoa > Arthropoda > Insecta > Lepidoptera > Depressariidae > Agonopterix > Agonopterix arenella. Next base: position 4,250,312 of record OV656704.1, read on the forward strand.
TTGTATGTTTGTGATAACTTTTGATAATAGCAGAGTTTTCTAGAAAGACTTTTCTAAAATAAAATGAAAGATGTGACAACTTGTGACAAATATTATTACATTTTTGCCAAAGATGTTATTTGTTCTTTGCGCGAAGAATACTACAAATATTGGCTTTATTTCATTGCTTTGCGTTGAGTAGTAATAATAAGAAATTTCAAACTTTTAAATTGACAGTCAATATGGAATCAATACCGTACATATAATTTCTGCTATCCCCGTTTCATTGGTCAAATATGCAATTGCAAACAAAAACCACGGTCGTAAAAAAACCCGTTCTAATTCGGAATGGATTGCAGAATAGGATTTTGTTATTTTCTACGACAAAAACAAAGTGTTTTCAATATTTCCATTCCATTTCATCTGACTAAACTGTGTTTTATAGTGTCACGGATGCTGTGAAATGACGCAGCTATAGAAAGGCATTCAAAAATTCGGCCGGTTTGTCAACAAGCTTCGTAGCTCGGCGGTCGACGCATGGACTTCCGTGCCGGGGGTCGATGGTTCGAGACTCGTCGAAAATAATTCTAGATTTTATTGTTGTTGGAAATGTTCTAGAAAAGTAAGAATGAGTAAGAATATTTGGAAAGAGACAGAAAATGGGCGTGTTTAGGAATGTTCTAGAAAACAGAGAGAGAAGGAATATTTGAAAAGAACCAAAAACAATAGGAATGTTCTAGAACGAGAAGAGAGAGAAGAAATATTTGTAAAGAAACAATAAAATGGGGCGTGTTTAGGAAGATTCGAGAAAGAAGGCGGGATTAGGAATATCCGGAAGGGAACAAAGGAATAAAGAAAAGACTAACGAAATTCGGGCATCTAGAAAATTCTAAGGGGTATATAAGGCCGCGAGTTTGCGGACGCAAGTCAGTATTGAGTTAACAGTGGAAAGTGCGAAGAAAAGTAAAAGTGGAAAAGTACTAGTGAAAAGTAAAGTGCAAAGTAAAGTGGAACAGTGAGTAGACAAGTGTCAGTGTAGTGCAGTGTAGTGTGTGTCGCGTGTCGTGACGTCATAGTGTCGCGTGTCGTGACGTCATAGTGCCGTACGTCGTGACGTCATAGCGTGTCGCGCGTCGTGACGTAGTGAACAGTAAAAGTGGTAAGAGGGGAAACCCCTGCGAGGAAGACTGTTAAAAGGGGAACCTCTGCGAGGTGGTCCGTGTATAAGTGTGTAACCCAATAAACTCTGTAAATAAATTGGACTTAGCGTTTCACTCCAATCCCGAAACCCGTCGCTCGTAACAATACGTACGAAATAATTATATAAGTATGTTTATATGACGGTTTTGTCAGACGAGTTGAACACATGCATTGAAATGATAAATTATTTTCTGGTGAACATATTATTTGGAAGGTACATTTTGGGACAGAATGAAAGAACTTTAAAAACATTTAAACAAATATTATGTTTTATTTTCAGATACCCATTAATTTTTTTTCCTGAAAATCTCTCACTGTGGCTACTTTCAATCTATGAAATAGGTACCAAATTGACGATACAGTTCTCAGAGCATTAATTATATTATAGACCATTAAGTGGTCATTAAAAATGTTAACAATGTGGTAAGTAATTTTGTCTAATAAAACTGTTTCTGAATAAATAACATAAATATCCGTAAAACCTCGATTTATTAGGAATCTATTTAAACTTATTTATACATTTTTAACACCATAATGGGTAGCGGATTCCATCCCCGATCCTCCCCCTACAATAAAACCGGTATTTCAAACATGTCAGGTAATAAACTTGAAAGTCGCGCTCCATACTCTACCTGAAAAGAGATATAAATATTTAGACAGAATATTCGTAGGAAAAAATAAATGTAAACACTTACTTATAAACTCTAGAGAAATAGTTTTCAGGTATCGCGATAGGTAAGTAACCAAATGTATTTATTATTAAGTTGTATATAACGTAAAATATTATATTTATATTATATATATATTCTGCTGCTCCGTCAATGCGTCATCGTGTGTGATCCGCCTTAGTTAAAACCCCTTCTCTTGATCAAGTTATACTTACAGGTTACGAAAAACGAAGTCATTGGGTTAGAAATCTCAGAACCGACGCACTACCCCTAATGTGAATTCTGAAACCGTGGAGCCGGAAACTCGCGAGGAAGTCATGAATGGAACGAGCTTGAGAGGCTCTAGCAAAGCGAGCGAAGCACGCGGCGCGGACTTCTCGCATATCAGTGCAGCAACGGCTGACGAAGCGAAAGTTCTTGCGAGAGCCCACTGTTTTTTTTTTCAGGCTTACGCTCACCACACATTCCCATTGTAACTCCTGTAAACGAGGAGCAACAGCGGTGACCACTCATAATCCAGCTAAACCCGGGGAAGTATCTAATCTGTCTTGGAACCCGCAATGATTTTAATGAAAGAAGATAGGAGGAGTAGGAAAAATAAATATCCGACTTCCCTCTATTATAAACGGGAGGCAGCAATCAGAAAAGCGAGGTTATTAGTAAGACAAATCCAGTGATAATTTATGGCAGAGTTGGTTTATATCAAAATAATAATACTATTCTTTGCTGTCTATTCATTCCGAACTCTATGGTCTCTTCGCATAACTTTTACCAGGAATGTGGCAATATTTCCAAAGCGAGCGAAATGTAATTAATCAAAAAGTTTTTAGGATCCCCCTCTAGCTCGTCTCCCTGCCGGGTGTCAAGAATGACGCGACATCGCCACATTGTTTAGAACAATTTTTCTTGTCGTTTTTGTACAGGTGTGTAGGTATTGTATAAAAAAACCCTCACATTTACCTACATATTATCTACATAAGTACTGCGAAACATACGTTCCGCATCATCATCATCGTCAGCCTTTATATACGTCCCACTGCAGGGCACAGGCCTACCCTCAGGGAGGGAGGAAGGAGGGTATATGGACATCAGTTCACCACGCTTGCAAAATGCGGATTGGTAGACTTCAGGTTTTCTCACGATGTTTTCCATCACAGTTTCAGAGCAGTGTCGGTTTAACGAACTTAAGTTAGAAAAACTCATTATTAGTACAAATTCAAACTCAAAATATTGTATCCAAGATTTTTTATGACTCTTTACATATACTTACCACTAGACGTTACGTTCGAGCATAACATGGACTTAAGGCGAGGAATTATTTTTTGATCATATTTCGAGGGGCGTGGCTAAGCTGCGAGCGTGGTGAGCGCCCCCGTTACACCCCCGCTGCGATGAATCGGTCGCGGTAAACTCGCGGCTCTAGTTTCGACGTTTTAGAACAGCAAAGGCACGGAGTCGTCAAACAGAAAATAGTCTTTATTATAATTACAGTACAATTAATTTATGAAAATATTAATCTAATCATATTATTAATATTCTCGTATTATTATGAACTATTCAAGTATAAGTACCTACTTATTAAAATACAGGGTCCTTCTCGACATGCTGTCACTTTTTTAAGAGGATGATCAGACCATTAAACTGAACAACTTTCTCTATGCGACTAACATCGAAATCGCGAAAAACAAAATCAGCTGTTCCATACATTTGGCTCGAGCACGTTTGCAGTTTTGTATGGACAAGCAGAATTTTTTTCGCTATTTCGATGTTGGTCCCATAGAGAAAGTTGTTCAGTTTGAGGGTCTGATCATCCCCTTAAAAAAATGTCAGCATATTAAGAAGGAACCTATACAACATGTTAATTAATAAGCGCAAAACCTCATGTTGCGCGCAAGCATGAGATTTTTCATTCACACGCGGTTATTATTACGCGAGATACATCTGAAGATATATGAAAAAAAAAAACTCGTTTTTCGGCCCATGTTCTTTAGGATAAGTTGTTTAATTTCATTGTCTGAATACACTCTTAGAATTTTGTTACTAATTAAAAACAACTGGTGTACCTAGACGTACATTATTAAATTTTTTGGGTTATAAAAACCCAAGAAATAAAGTCATGTTTGGAATAAAAGATTTTTATCAGGAAACAATAATAATAATACTAAACCTCTATTAAAAAACCGTTCTCCTTCTTGTTTATTGGAGTAACACTTTTTCCGTTTTCGTTTCCTAGAATTCACAATAAATATTTTACGAACCTAGTTTTCACTAAAAACTGTCGGCGGTGCATCTTTGACGCTCAAATTTACATTTCCCCGGTTTGGAAAAGTGCGGGTTCAAGTCCCGCCCGAGACAAATTTGATTTGATTCAAATTTACATAGTTCCATTCAATTCTACAAAATTTCAAAATTCGCAAATGATTACCTACATATTTTAATTGTTTATTGGAGTTGTAAAATTTCCATAAATGCCTTGAATCGCCTCAAAAAAAATTCCAAAGTAAGCCATTTTTTGGCAAAAATGTCGAGATTCAGCGTCTATTACGTTCTTAACGAACTCTGTTTTACAAAATATTTTAATATAATATAAAACTTCTATCTTTAGGGAATACCATTCATACGTTTTTTCTTTGTAATCTAATAAGACAAAATTATAATATTAGAGTACTATATATCCGGCACCAAATCAACACACTCCTCAATCGTGGGCAAGTACTCGTCGGGATAGGACCTGTACACCAGTTTTTCACGCGCTTTGAATTTTTTTTTATTTTATTATGATTTTATGATAACTTAAACTGTTTAGTAAATTAGTTAATTATTCGATCTGACACATTAGATCGGCGATATCGAGCGATTAAAAAAAAACAAGCGGCTGGTGTACGCCGACCAAGTAAATTTGATCCAATGAATATTTTGTTATATCCTTATTAGGTAAACAAGGTGTAACAGAACAGCATAGCAATTTTTAAAAGGGCGGTTTTGACCATCAAACTGAACAATTTTCACTATGGAGACAATGACGAAGAAAAACCGCTGTCCCATACATTTGATTCGAGTTTGTAGGTGGGGTACTGCACATTTGTATGAAACAGCAGATTTTTGTTGTGTGTTATGTTTGCTCCATAGACCATAGTAAAAGTTGTTCATATTGATAATCTAAACCATTCTTTTATATTAATAGGGTGATTTGTTACAACCCACAGTATGTTTTTTTGGCAGCGCAGTGGCGTAGTGTGGGTTTCTGCCGCCAGGGACCATAGACCATAGACCGATTTTACCGCCCCCTTATCTTTAAAAGAAGACCTTAACAAGAAATAACGGAGCGAGCGAAGCGAGCTCGACATTATTAGCACAACTATTTAGATAGTAACATCTTTTGCGAGTAAAGCGAGCTCGACTTTACTTCTAAATACGAATCAGTGGGAACCAGAGTTTTTTATGTACAAAACATGTACAAAATCTTAAGGAAAAGCTAATATGGATCGAGCGAAGCAAACTCAAAATTTTTAGCATCATGTCTCAGCTTTGGTTAGAACAGTTTAGGATTATGTGTAGGTAGGTACAATAATTAAGGGCTCTTACAGACGAGCGACATTTTGCGATTGCCGTGAGTTGCAGAGGCTCGCGCCCATAGACTTTACTGTCGCCGTGTGTCGCGTGACCGTCGCGCGACAGTCGCGCAACCCTCTGCGACCGCAAAGTGTCGCTCGTCTGTAAGAGCGCTAAAACAGACTTAGAGCGAGCGAAGCGAGCTTGACTTTTCTCTGTTCTACGAATTGGTTACAGACAGTGCTCAATCAGTCTTTATTTTTTTTCCAAATTTGCCGCCTCTAATAAAGTGCCACCCGGGGCATTTGTCCCCCTGCCTCCCCCTTGCAAAGCCTCGGGCGCTAAAGATAAGAAGAGCTAGCTTTACTTCAAATGTAATAAAAAAAATAATCAAGTCACATTCACATGCAAAGTTTGAAAAAGTTTATTAAGACTCAGAGTCGACTGACGAAAAAACGAACGAAAAGCGTGCGGGTTAACTGGCGGGGGCGGCGCGGGCGGCAAAAGGGGGGGGGGGGGGCGGCGAACGTGAAATGAAAGCGCTCATTATTCAGTCATACTTTGACTACTTATGTACTTCCGACAACATGAACAACAAACAACAAACAAAGTAAAACAGCACGTCTAGCATGATTTCTCTATACGTGCGCGACGCGGCTTCACTGCATAGCAATAACCTGTTCCTGCGCTTTTCGGAGAGCGAAAGCCGCGTTTGCCGCGACATATAGTGTTGATGAATACCGAGTCACGTACAAGTAGATAAATCATATTTGACTTGCAGAAGTAGTCAAAGTAAAGATGTAGAACAGCACGTCTAGTATGATTTCTCTACACGCGCGACGCGCCTTTGACCCATAGAAAATAACCTGTTCCCGCTCTTTTCGGAGAGCGAAAGCCGCGCTTGCGGCGACAAGTGGTATGGAATAAAGCCGAGTCGCTCGCAAGGATAGAAATCATGCTAGACGTGCTGTGACAAAACGGTGTGACCACATTGCAAACGGGCAGAACCTTTTGTTACTTTGAAAGTTTGTGGTTTGGTTTGTCACCCGGGCGCCAAATATGTGAAGATCACCAAATGTGAGGTGTTCAAAGTGTAGCAGTCGGGAGTCACGTTGCAGGTTTTGACACGAGCACTTGTCTCGCGAGGTGTTCGCACGGTTCGCGTTTTTGCCTGCCACGAGGCTCCGCAATCCGCAAACTCTTATTTTTCTTGATCAAAAACAATCTCTGAGATTGGGATAGACACTCCCACAATCTTACTTGACACTGGCGGAAATGTGGTGCTAATACACAAGCAAAAGTCAATTTAATTATGAATAAAAAACCAGCCAAGTGCGAGTCGGGGACTCAGGCAATTAGTGTTCCGGACTATCAGTTGTTTTACATAGGTCATAGATACCAGTATAAAATGATACTTACTAAGTATGAAGGCTCATAGTAACTGAAGATCCATTTACACTGGTTGTCTTTTTTTGGCAAAACTATTCATGCTAGTTTCAAAGTGATAATTTTTCCGCCACTTCTTATTTTTAATGTTCATAATTTTTTTCAGATTTAACATGGCTCTAGTTTTTGAAATATCGGCGGGGACTGCAGGTTTTCGAGTTTATTGAAAAAAATTATTGAACAAAGTTTCAAAGAAATATAGGAAAAAAATATTTTTAGACTCGTATTTTCATAAGCTTTCATTCGATGCCCCACACAATATTGTAGGATAAAAAAAATAGTGTTTATCTCGTTCTGCCCCCCATAACTACCCTTCAATATAAACATTAAGTTTTTGACTTCATTTATGTCATTGGACCATTAATTGCTATAACTTTACCAAGTTTCAGCTTCTTATGTCTTACGCTCTTACGTTACGGTCTCCGAGAAAAATGCCTGTGACAGACAGACGGATGAACGTGTTCCGTCCTGCCAATTTTGGTACCGAACACTAAAAAAAGATTATAATGAGACAGAATTATAGACTTGGTGGGTATTTGCGTACTTTGTCCACATTTCTTGCGTCTGGGTCAGATTAAAGAGTTTGTGACACAGATACTACTGGCATATAAATTATGTTAAATTGAATTAAAAAAAGAAGGAAAAAATGTTGCGAAAATTGAAGACGTTTTACTTTAATTGTATACTTCCGGAGCTAATTGATCCTCGTAAAGCTCGTCAATGCCGTTACGAAAGATATTTTTGTAGTATTTCTTTCTATAGAAAACACATTTTATTCATTCATTTCATTGTTTTTATTTATACCTGCCTAATGGTGTTCTGGCTAGTGTTAGCTATATTTTACAATAGATCGGTATAACATTGAAACTATTTAAACAATTATTATATTATTCTCAACGAAACCTAAATTATTATCCTACAATTCATAGAAATACTATCAAAACCGTTTCGCTGTACTCAAACGCACACTACAGCTTTACGTCGTTGTACGAACACTCACACCAGGGCGGGGCGCGCAAATATCTAAAATCGAGCGCTCGCTTTTTGTAAGAGGGGTCTTAATGTGACCCTCAATACAGGGTGTAACAAAACACCCTGGTAATACTTAAGGGGATGGTTAAGACCATCAAACTAAACAACTTTCACTATGGAGCCAACATCGAGAACAAATAAAAAAAAACAGCCGTCCCATACATTTTAGTCGAGTCGGTACTGCAGTTTTGTATGGGACAGCAGAATTTTTTATTTTTTCTCAATGTTGGCTCCATAGTGAAAGTTGTTCAGTTTGATACCATCTACGAAATGTACCTACAATTTATGGCATTAAATAAATGAAATGAATGAATGATGGTCTGAAGCACCCCCTTAAGTATTACTAGGGTGTTTTGTTACACCCTGTATATTTAAAAGATAATGATACTAAGTATTATTTAGAACATGTAAGTATTTATAAATTTATCCAAAATTCATTCCGCTTTCATCGTCACTTTCGTCGTCATACTTTGTGTACACCGTTCTTGAAGATCTATCTATTTGAACATCTTTAGATAATAATCTCATGTGCGTTGACGGCGACGCGTCCGATGCTCGGGCGCAGGCAGAAATATCCTCTTAAACTGAAAAATAGGTTACAACACCAGGTCATTGTTACCATGTTATTTCATTGTCTTCAAGTTCCTAAATTTAATAATCAATAGATTATTTGACAAATCAAAGTCTCCACTACTTTTTGAAACAAAAATGATTGTTTGCGTTATCACATGCCAGTGTTGCCGGCGAAAATTTTTCAATTACCGTATTCGGTAGAACAAAGTGCCTCATCCAAGTGTAAAACCAGCACAATTGAGAGTATATTGCTAGTTACTAGCGTTGTGGTATCAGTAATAAAAACGCCAACTAGAAAACAAAATCTCTCTTTGAAATAGTTCATCAAAATAGGAAAATACGACCTTTTAACTTTCTAATTGGTCTTGGCAGGTAAGCATAGCATACCAAACATGCCATTCCCGCCAAAAACATATAACAAAAAAGAAATAAAATGATCTACTTTCAAATGGCGATCTTATCACTAAAGATACCACTATCACCGATAATACCATAAAGCATGGGAGTCGTCGTAGTAATGGCAACAAAACGCATCGCTAAACGAAAATAAAATACGTAAAATAAGCACGTGGCCAGGACGGCGTCGAGCGTGGAGTTATTGTGGCAATGGCCAAGAGCAGACTGATGGATTCGTGAGAGGGTGACGCCGGTAATTAGTTCCGTTCGCGAAAGAAAGAAAAGGCACGCGTGCACGCCGTATATTTCGACGTAAGCGCCAAATCGTAATAATATAATTAAAAAATAACTATTGTATTAAATGAAAAACGGTTCTAAATGGCTTTCGAAACAATCATTACACATAGTTTAAGTACAGGTTTGATGAAATATCGTTTAATTATTATGATTAGCACTCGATTTTGTGAATAATCGGGGTCTACTTTGGCACAAAAATTTATCGAGAAAATTTTACGGAATCATGTTTTCCATCTACCCAAGCCATAGTCCTTAAACATATATCTGAAAATGCAATACGTAACCCTGGTATTTCACGATCTATGCCAATCAGAAAGTGGACCAAATACCTGAGGTAGCGCCTTAAAATTGTTTGCTTTGAAATTTTTAATACAAAATTTTAAAAGCTTTATATCTTCGTAATCATATTATAAATTGCAAATGTTATTTGTGACGCGGCAACTAGATTTTCTAAACTATTTTTCCATATATAAAATATTACTTTTATTAATAATTCTGTCTACGCGTATTGTGCGTCAACCTTTTGTATGCACTGAAACCACCTTAAGGTTACAGTGTGAAGCGAGTACTCGACTTATCTTGAAACCCTAAAGAGTTAATAGTAGAATGGTAGGCTAGTTATTCTCCCAGTAAATGATTAAAATTGAAACCTACATAAACGTCTACGCGCCTACCGCGCCACTTCACTTTACACAACTGCACTTCCATACAAAACGAGGGGGTTAGATACGGAAATTGATTCTTTATTAATAATTGTAAGAACGCTTTACAGGAATGTCATGCATTCGTGAAAGTTCATCTAAGGTCAAAGAAAAGTAGGTAGGTGTAGGTGGGTATTTTGCAACACTATAATAAATTCGCATACCTAGTACAAACTTAAAATCCCTAAACGAACCGTTTAAAATACCAACAACTTCACATTGATATTCTGGAAGACGCTCGAACTTGTCCCGCAGGTGACGGTGGAGTTACTAGAAACTTAGATATCAGAGTACCTGGCTAGAAGCCAGCCAGGTGTATTCTGTTTCTTGATTGAATTACTGACGCTATCATGACCTTAATATAATCTTTCAAGACCCATCTTGGCATAAAACTCAACGAATATCCTCTCAAGAACAATACTTTTCATCAATCCAAAGTAACTCAGCGAGCTATAGAGAAAGCTATGCTCGATGTTTCTCTGAGAGATCACATCAGGAATAAAGTGATACGTCAGAGAACTAAAGTGGTTGCCATAGCTCAGAACATTAACTAGCTGAAGTGACAATAATGGGCTGGTTATATCTGCCGAAGAACTGAAAACCGATGGGCTGTCAGAGTAATAGAGTGGAGACCACAAACTGGCAGGCGTAGTGTGGGACGCCCTGCTGCCCGCTGAACAGATGACCTAAAAAAGGTAGCAGGGAACGACTGGACGAGGAAGGCCATGCTGATGGCAACCTTTTTCTCTTTTGTATTCATTGATTTTGCGATATAGTGGAGAAGGGATTTACTTAGCGCTGGTTCACTATAACCTGATTTATGAAATTTGTTATTAAAGTATTCAAGATTTGGAATCTTCTGTTAAGTTGGAAACTTGTTAAAGCCTCACTTTAATCTTTTCTTGAGACTGATTCTTGTTGCCGTAGATATAGATAACTAATACTTAATTCGTCTAAAACCTAAACAACTGAAAGCTAAAACTTCAATAGAATTTAAAACAATAGTCTTTGAAAACAGAATAGGGTTGTTTTGTTACAAGAAAGCGCAGATTGTAGCAACTTGCGTAATTTTGACAAGTTAAAATTTTGTCTCCCCGTCTGTCATTGTTAAGGAAGTGTGTGAGACAGGTTTATTTTACTTTTAAAAGGGGGGTGTTTTGAGTTATTTTAATCAAGATGGAGCATCGTTTTATTGAGAAGCTGTTCGGAATTATTTGTTTAATTACTTCAAATAGCACCTCTTTGAGTAGAGTTCTCTTTTATTCTCTGTTCTTTCTTTTTGTGACTTATTTTGTAATGTTTTGTACTTATTATTAATCTGTGGTAATGAGTTGTTTTGCCTTATTTCAGTCAAAAAAGAGCGATAGGTACAGGGTGTAAATGCATTACATATCGAACAAGGTTCTGCAGGCCATCAAACTAAACCACTTTCACTATAGAGACAAAGTCGAAAAAAGAAAAAGGAAAAACATCCCATCCCATACATTTGTGTCGAGTCGGTACTGCTGTTTTGCAGATATTTTTTTTTTATTTATCTCCATAGTGAAAGTTGTTTCGTTTGACGGACTAAAGTCTAAATAAACCACCCCTTAAAATATTACTAGAGTGCTTTGTTACGTGGATAGACAATAAATATAAAACAACTTTCACATCACTAATAGGTACGTATTATTTTGATTTATGCAGACAATTATATTATAAATTTATAACACAGTTTTTCCTGGCTAACTAAATGTAGTACATGAAAATATAAGGTCTCACAAAATTAGGTGAAACTATTTTAAGGGGATGATCAGACCATCAAACTGAACAACTTTCTCTATGGGACCAATATTGAAATCGCGAAAAAAAATCTGCTGTCCCATACATTTAGGTCGGGTAGGTTTGTATGGAACGGCTGATTTTTTTTCGCGATTTCGATATTGGTCCCATAGAGAAAGTTGTTCAGTTTGATGGTCTGATCATCCCATTAAAATAGTTTCAGGTTATTTTGTTAGACCTTATATAATAACACTATTTAATATTTTCGGTAAAATGGGTTGTTCTGATTGTTTGTAAAAGACATTGCCCAAGCCCGTTTCGCCTACAAATCTGGTAAATTTGAATTTGAATTTTACAAGAAATCCCACTGTTTTCTTCTTCTTTCCATTTTCTCGGGAAGAACTATATTCCTTCTATCCGGTGTATAATTTCAGCTATCATACGATTTTTATTTGTTCTTTGAATATACACATACGCCAGCTGCGAAACGACCCGATCTCACCGATCCCCGCTACCCAATCCGCCGCGTAGCCCCAGCAACGTCCTATGCCGAGGTCCGTACCCCTCTGGGTGCCCTTAGGTCGGTTCCTTAAGATTTGGCTCGGTAGACCCTTCGAGGGGGACTATTGGAGGGATCCAATAGTCCGCAGTAAAAAGACGTAGTTGCTCCCTGAGCAGAGCTGTAATAGTCATCTCTAAAAAAAAGAAACGACCCGAATCGAATACACTTCGTCACGTGGGCATTGTCTTTTTCAAATTTCTCTATCGATCTATCTATAATGTCACGCCTCTTTCCCAGTGGGGTAGGCAGAGACCAGAGCTCGCCACTTACTACGATCCTTACATACTCCATTTGCCTCATGCACATCCATACATCTCTTCATACACGCTCGTCGGTTTCGAGTACTCCGCACCTCCCCTTTTTGTAGGACGCAACTGATTTGATCAGCTGATTTTCCAAATTTCATCTAGCATTCTTGTTTATTCTCGTTTTGAACTGGGAATTGTGAGACATTTCTAAATCTTTCGTGGTTATCTAACACCGGTAAAAGCTTGAGTCGTAAATCTTTTCTTTAATATTTTTCGATTCTTGGAATAAGTAAATTGATTAGGGTCAGGCCTAGAAATGTAATAAAAGCGACCTACTTTTACAGTTCAAAGAAATTCCTAGTCTAATAAAATGTATTTTGTCTTTTAATTCTTTTTACCAGATCTGAAACGATCTTTGGTTAAATTAATTCTTATTTGATCCCTGATATATAAGGTCTAACAAAATTAGGTGAAACTATTTTAAGGGGATGATCAGTCCATCAAACTGAACAATTTTCTCTATGGGACCAATATTGAAATCGCGAAAAAAAAATCTGCTGTCCCATACATTTAGGTCGAGTAGGTTTGTATGGAACAGCTGATTTTTTTCGCGATTTCGATATTGGTCCCATAGAGAAAGTTGTTCAGTTTGATGGTCTGATCATCCCCTTAAAATAGTTTCACCTAATTTTGTTAGACCTTATATAGGGTGAAATTGATATCATTAGCATCCTTTTAAACTAGGTAAGAGTCTACCCATCAAACTGAACAACTTTTACTATGGGAGCAAATAAATTGGAGCAAAAAAAATATCTGCTGTTGCATACATACGAATCGACTAAGGCATAGGCACTGCAGTTTAGTATGGAACAGCTGATTTTTATTTTGCTCCGATCCGTTTGCCCCCATAGTAAAAGTTGTTCAGTTTGATGGGTAGACTCTTATTTTAAAAGGATGTTAATGATGCTTTAGTTGTTCATGGGTACAATCACCCCTTAAAGTAATGCAACTTTTTACCCTGTGGTGCACTGTACCTCTTATTACTCTAGTTATTTCAGTTTGTTTAACTATCTCAAGTAGAAAGAAAATATCAGAAGGATTTTACACCAAGAGAACTTTATATTTTTCATCCCCAGAACAAAAACGTAACAGAAAACAATGACAGCTTTTTACAAATTAAATTATTTTCAAAGAGTCCTTACATCTAGGACCAAGAAGATTTATTGCACGCAAGGATATTATCGCTACAACCCTAACACAAAACACCATTTTAATAGTTTTAATCTATACTATTATAAAACTGTAACAGGAAGTTTGTCTGTACATTGAAGATATTAACAAAAAAAAAAGTTACGATATGGTTTTTAGGTGTCCCTGATTCCATTTCACCAATTTTTGGATTTTTTGTCTGTCTGTTTGTTTGTGTGTTTGTTTGTTTGTTTGTTTGTTTGTTTGAACGAGTATCACGCAAAAACTACCGAACCGATTTTGATGAAACTTTTTTTGTTTGATAGCTTATGATCTGACTTAAAATCTGGTATATAATTTGTGCGGACGAAATCGCGGGTTAACGGTCGTATGATTATAATTATTTTGCAGTGCCCTACCAGGTTTCATGTGTGTACTAGAATTTTTTTGAGAACTTGTACAACCACGTGAGAACAATAAAGATATTATGATTATATCTTTATTATTATGATAAAGAACCCAGAAAACTGTGAAAGTTTTTATGTAAGCCTACAAGGCTCGGTCTACAAGGCTTTAAGGCCCACTTACGCTAAATGCAGGGTTAAATTGCGTAACCCCGTCTTTAGTAGCACTGACCTAAAGATTGAACGAGTGTTATCAAAGATAGTCTTGCGCCAATGAAAACTAGTTCATAGTTAACTAACCTGACAGTTCTCTCTTTTTCGCTGGCAACATCCTAAATGACCATAGAGTTTATGTAATCCGACTAAATATGAAAAGTTAATGATGAATGAATATAATATATGCACGTCTCTTTCACACTACATCTCTTTGTATTTGTCTGTCTCATTTGTTTTATTTTGGCAATGACATTTCGTTTTCACCGTTCATTCATGTTATCAAAGAGCATGTAACACACTACGTTATGAGTCGGGACTTCCATACTAAGACTGGTCGTCCCCGATTATCCAGAATGTATGACACGTGTGCAACCGTTCAAAGGAATTAAATGGCGCGGTGCACGTTTCATATAATTTTTTTTTTGTTAGAGAGTTGCGCGAGCCTACAACAAAACTGTAAAACCAGCTGTTGCCTCAATTTTGACATTTAGCACGTAGTTTAGTGACTTAAACCTACCACATCGGCGGTTTAAATATAACATAAGTTTAGCCCCTAAAACAGGATGGTGCAAGACATAATTATTATAATTTAATTCCAAATTAGCGTCTAGTTCCGAGTTAATAACGATAACCCTGCTAGGCGCAAGCGGGCCTAATTGTAAGAAAAATATTACCTTTTTTTACTCTTAGAGGTTAATACCAAAAGATATTCATAATTTTACATAGCAGGCGTTGCCGGCGCGGGCGCACCAAAAAAGAGATGACTAATACACAGTATAAGAAAGAGTATCAATTATGTACTACATACAGTACGGACACTCTCTGCCTCCCACCAACTTTTTACCTCACCCCCTCTATCGCCCTCTGGTTACCCGGCAGTTACCTAAGGAGAAGACTTAAGGTTCAATTTCTTTGGTTTCGCTTGTGCTGACGTCATACTGCCAATTTCAATTTTTTGTATGCAGTTACTGGGCTGTGGATAAGATGAACTGGCCACTTACTCAGACTTTTGATTTTCGATATTAATATGACGTGATCGTTTTTGTATTTTTTTTATCTAGGTACTTATGAAACGTGGGTGGGTGTTCTGAGTTTTCAGAGTATCTCTGTCTATCCCGTCGGGGAATTTAGTTGTGGGCAAGTTATTATGATCATTGCATTTATCTAATTAACTTATTCCGTCAACTGGTCGTCTGGAAGAAATCACTTTTAGTGATAAGACCGCCGCCCGTGTGCTGCTACGTTACTGGCGGGGTAAATTGGTGGGGGAGATGAGTGTCTCTTCTTTATGTAGACTTATTTTTCGACATCGGTTTCCAATACCGGAAAGGGCTGCCACCAAGGTAGAAGTTAAACATCTAGGTGCTAAATTCTCAGGTACGTACGGCGCTAAACACACCAAAGGCGCTAGATCTAGCGCCGAAAGCGCTAAGTTTGCAGCACTGATATCGGAGCTCTGCCAATTCGGAGATATCCACTATGCCAACGAGAGCCTTGTGATAGCGCCTCCAAACATGCTACATTGAAAATACCTCAGTTTACCTCCTAGGGCAGCGCGTAATTTCTCTATGGTTTACCCTCTCGGGCAATATAGTAGTGGGCATCTGATAATATTCATTATGCTTATGTATCAATCAAATCCAAATAACGAAATAAACAAGAGTCGGCGGAAAATCACAATAGCACCTCTAAGTATAGTGTCTTAAGTTAAGTGTCTCTGTTGCGGGTTTGCTGGAAGAGATCTCTTTAGAGATAAGCTCGCCCTTTGTGCATGTCTACTTTAATTGTTTTTTCTGTAATGTTATGTGTACAAAAAAGTAAAAAAAAAAAAAAAGTATACGTAGTAACAGGTCAATTGTTTCCTCACCCTGCGAAACCCTAAATTAATATCACATCCCGTCGGCAACATCTGACTTACCGTAGGGTAAAAACATTGAATAGAATATATTATAGAGGTGACATAGAAAAAATTCCCCACATAGAATAACGAAGATCAAAGTGGGATTGGGCCGGCCATGTCTGTCAAATGCACCAGAACTTTGTTGAGACAAGAATTTTAACGCCAAGGCGTTTTAATCCCAGAAACCGGTCGTCGACGTCCGGGTCGTCCTAGGAAGAGGTGGCAGGACGATCTGGATTCTTCCGATGGCGTGGCCAGAGCATTCCCAAGACAGAGATGGTTAGAGGATTAAATAGAAGGCTTTTGCCCAGCAGTGGGATGAAATAGGCCAGCAAAAAACAAAAATAATAACCAAAACATGGCATTAATACCTTCCGTCCACCGACAGTAGATACACAGGGTGTAAGTGATAGCCTAGCAAATACTGAAACGGTGAATTCAGAACATCGAACTGAACAACTTTCACTATGGAGCCACCCTTAGAAAACGCAAAAAAAATTCAGCTGCTGATTGATTGTTTGTGATCACTCTACAAGAGATTATAGTCGTGGGTTTATGTATGATATTCATTCATGTACAATAAATAGACTTGACTTTAGATATTAATGAACCGAAGTCAGGACAAGGGCTCGCGCACCCTTAAACCCACATTTATGTTTAGGTCCGAATATGCACTTAAGATTGGTAAAAGCCATTTCTATTTTCTTTGTTGTAAATGTGTCGTAGCGTAGCCGTAGGGTAAAAACGACAATTACGGACCGGCGAGCGATTGACGCGTTTACCCCACACACTTAATGGTCTGCTTGTGAAGAAAAATGTTTTGATAAATTAACCCTTTTCTGGAACGGGCGTGTGGGTGATGGACAGGGGACATTGGTGAATAACTCCACAAAATGAAACAATAATGTTGCCAACATGGTTTTATTTATTATGAGTTAAGTTATTACCCGTAGGATCCGATGCAGGGCAAAGGATTCCTCTCACTAATAAGGGTAAGAGGAAGTGGGCCTAATTCTACCACGCGGGCTCAGTGCAAATTGATGGAGGCAAGTTAGTGGTCAAATTGCTGTCTGCAATTTCTCTAAGCGCAAAACAAACAAACACCCAAACAAACAGACAGACAAAAAATCCAAAAATTGGTGAAATGGAATCAGGGACACCTAAAAACCATATCGTAACTTTTTTTTTGTTAATATCTTCAATGTACAGACAAACTTCCAGTTACAGTTTTATAATAGTATAGAACAACCTTAAATTCCTCGTTGAAACGTCGCCGAGCTGACAATTTGGTATTCGCTATGGTTCATGTCAAAACTTGGACGATCTGAAGGATGCAAGAAGGATGTTACATTTGTGAGTTCGTCGACGTTTTTGACAGCGATGTGACGTTTAGATTGAGCATTGCACTCCAGATAATTTGTAAGCTGCCTTTTTAAGCCTCTGACTTGACTTAACGAATGGTTACACCACCATCTGAGAAGTTCTACAGGGTGATATCATTACATTTTTCTGACACTTAAAGCCTTGTAGACCGTAGGCTTACATAAAAACTTTCACAGTTTTTCTGGTTTCATTATCAGAATAATAAAAATATATATTCATAATGTTCTATCATCATGTTCTCATGTGGTTTTACAAGTTCTCAAAAAAATCTAGTACACACATGAAACCTGGTAGGGCACTGCAAAATAAATATAATCATCTTAAAATTATTAAAATGGTGTTTTGTGTTTAAGGTAAACAGTTGCATTACTTTACGGAGTGATTGTACACATGATATTGAACAACTTTCCCAAAAAATCTATAGGAAATTCGCAAAAAATTTTTCGCCTTTCCATACTAAATGCAATCAGCTCATCGAACGTTTGTACGCAAAGCTGATTTATTTTTTGCCAATTTGCTATAGGGGAAAGTTGTTCAGTATAATGGTACAATCACCCCTTAAAGTAATGTAACTGTTTGCCCTCTTCTTCTTTTCGTGTCAATGGTTCTGCAGTGATGTTTTTATATTTTTGTAGCCAGGTGTTCGGCATGCCTGACAGCGTAAGGAGTAGCTGTATTTAAATCCTCTCTCGTGCATGTGTTCGGGCACAGCGGACATTCCAGCAGATGACCCATAGACTGGATAGGTACGCCGCAATCACACTGTGTCAGACCAGGATCCCTATACCCCCAGTTACACAGATTTAGTCCGCAAAACACCCTGTAAAATTAATACAGCAATATATCAATATCGGCAAAAATACTTTTTGGTACGAACCACCCTAATAATACGTAGAATGGACGATGCGCGGTCAGCATTTTTTTAAGAAACTTAAATTATTAAGAATTTGTTATGTATGCTATAAGTATTATTCATAGATTTGTGGTTGGTAAAACGCAAAATCTGTTTACTCTAGAGTAACCGGCGACTTAATCTAAGAATAAAATTTACTCGCGTTTGGTCGAATCCGGCCTAAATAAGATTTTTTTTTTACAATCTATTAGCCTCTTTGCTTTTTTGTACGATTCAAATGTCAAATGGTTTGTGTAATCTCAAGTACTATTTTATGAACATAAACACAATTAGAGCTACCTATACTAGAAAATAGCGAAGCCACATGCCTACCTAACCCGCGCGCCGAAAAAACGTCCACTCGTGAATCCTCTACGCGACTCTCACTTTGGGGTTTAAAGTAGAATATCCACTGTCAGAGGTCCAGTGTAATTCAATAGGTCCTAGACTTGTCCGACGTCCGACAGATCAAAATCCCATTAAAGGGTTTAAAGCCAGACCACGGCTAAATTGTTATATCGGGGTAACGATATTGAAACGAGATAAGAATTCATGTATTTACACACAAACCAATACCATAATTCTTCTCGGGGTGGTCGAAAACAATTTAACTACCAGAGCTGTGTTGCGTGTAGTTGTACCAAGGCTCACTTATTAAAATGACAAGTAAAGTGGTAATAGGTGCCCACAGATACAACCCTTATCCCTTAGGGTCAAACCTCATCTGGCAGCACCGCATCGCATTTTTCCGTCGCTCCATCCTTTTCTGTCACTCAGGAACGCCATTTGCTAGAGTAAATAAGATAGCGGGAACGCGGCCGCACGCGGCAGCTCCGGCAGCGCTGCGACCTTTCTCGCTCTATCAAATGACGTTCCTGAGCGACAGAAAAGGATAGAGCGAAAAAAAATGTGATTCCATGCTGAGGCTCAACCCTTAGTCACCTCGTACGACACCAAAATGAAAGTGGTAGCCGAAACCACGCGGCTTTAATTTACTTTAAGGTAAACTAATGGCACGAGTTTGCAGCATCGTCATCGTATCTGATATTATGACAATTTATACACTACTAGTTCTAAAAAAAACGCATTTTTCGACCCATGGACTGTGGGCCTACCATGCCACCCTTGAGAAAACTACAAAAATCTAGACGTGCCTCTTTGTTCCTTTGCGTATGCAAAAGCGAGCGCGCATGATGGTTTTCTCGTTTTGTCGCTTTGCCGTGCGTACCAGGCTATTCTATGCTTAAGCCCTTAAGCCCTTAAGTGTCCATATTGCTGGCCACAGTTCGAGAATATATTTAAATTAAGATGAGATAAGATAAATATTCTTTATTAATTTTCCTTTAGCATAATAGTTAACCACAACTATTTCGTTTGTCATAATAAAAGCGGCACAGGATCCAATCTAGCCTTTACATCCCCTAGCCACATACATACAACAGACCTAATGTACCTCAGAGTTAACTTTTGATAAATCCCCTCAAGTGAAGCCTTTAAAAGGCTCTCCTTTCATATAATGCCTTTTGCTATAAAACTCGAGAGCTTAGAAAATTTTAGATGCAAACTTAATCTCGTGTCATCTTTTTATCGGTTTGTTAAGTTTTTTAAGGAAGTTATCTATCTGAAACCCCACTCACTGACTGACTGACTCGTTGACATAATTGTTCTCCAGGATTCCCACCCCAGGACCGAAGAAAAGCATTAGGGGGTCGTACTTGGGATTTTCAGGAGACCCAGGGAAAACTTTGACTTTCTCCGAAGGTCGACTCCCCCTAGATGGTCAACGGCCCGCAGAAACCAATACAGATAAAATTATGGTCCCCAAACAAATGTTGTACAGAACCCTGGTCAGATTTTACTGGCACCAAAAAGAAATCGAAATTCAAGATGGCCGCCATACAAATTTCAATCGCCTGTATCTTTTAAGCGGAAAGAGATAGATATAGGGTGTTTGAACAAATGTCATAGGGACCGAGGTCAGCTATATAGATGACGTCACGAAAATCCAAGATGGCGGATAAAAGATGATGGCCATTTTTCAAGTTACTCCGAACCGAGTGAAAATTCGTAACTTCTTATATTCATGCACACAAATACATAAAATCACGACCGTAATCTCTTCCAGAGTGGACATAAACTTTGCTAGAATTACCAAATATCTTGTTGTAGCAAGGCTCACATTTGGCATAATGGCTGGCCGTCCTTTACGTTTCTCTAAGAATCTCTCTCTCAATATCCCATCCCACTCTTCCGACTTCTACACCCATTCCTTTACAGTCCAAGCTGCTCGACTTTGGAACTTGTTGCCAGAGTCGATCAGACATTCTCCTTCTGTGGATGTTTTTAAATCGAAAGTCAAAGCACACTTCCTGGACCTCTGTTCCTGATTTTTCCTTTTCCCCCTTCTATTTTTCTATCTAAATTAATCCGGTACGTGTAGGTATGTTTATGTTTTGTTGTAGCATATATGATATATATTATTATTTATATGTTATTTATCTATGTACCTTTAATGTATGTATGTATTTATGTATTTGTTGTATTCACTTCCTTTTCCCCTATAATTTTGTTTTTTATAACACCGACCCGTTCTTTGTTATATTTCCTCTACCCTAAGGTTGTCTGGAAGAAATCGCTTTTTAGCGATAAGACCGCCTTATTTGTACCATATTCAGTTTATGTTTCCTATTGTGCATTGTATTTTTCTTTTGGTGTAAATAAAGTATATTTCAATGACAAAGTGGCAGGCCAGCCTTTTGCCAACCCTTTTTAAAAACTGTGTATGAAACTTTATTCCTCAGTCGCCTCGTTTAAGCCACGGGAAATATAGCTGTGGTAGGCCTAAAATGAGTTTTCACTTTTTTATGAGAGAATTAGTTCTCAACATAACCACTAGCGAGCGCTGTACGAAATTCAATACAAATATAATAGTTTACTACAATAGTTTTACTGAAATATTTTCTTAGCGGATTTTTCACCTAGCTAACTTTGGAAGCAGATTCCAGCGTAAAATGGTCCATTAAGAACCACCTTTTGTTTCTTATTTGGTAAGTTACCCCCGAAGTTCCCAGAAGAGAAGCAGAATCCATTTCATAATTAGAAGAGAATTTTGAAAATCTTGCTTCGTGCAACTCAAACCTAAAATTATCAACCTTTTTTCGGTAACTTGTATGGATGCTGTGTTACAAAGTATTTTGCGTATGGAAGAGTGTTTCCAGGCAATCACGTAGCAAAAAAAAACTATTTAAAAAAAATCATAACTTCTAAACCTTTTAAACAACAAAAGATCGCGGAACATACATGGAGTATTTTCGGATATACCTAAGGGTAAGGAATCTAAAAAAAATGTTGACGTCTCCGTTTGGACCCACTCTGTACGATTAAGAGGCTATGTGAAATAGGATTCTTCAAAGCGTCATATTATCATGAAGTACTAACAGTAGGAGTATGAATTGCGGATATGTGTAAATTGAACATAAAATTGAAGTTTTGATTAGAACCAAAACACGATTAAAACAAATTTTCTCGATATAAAAACAAGCCAAAGTCTATGGGACCAACATCGAAATTACAAAAAAAAACTGGTGTTCCAAACACTGCAAACCCTACTTTAACCAAATATAAAATGGGACATCCAATCTCTTTTTTTCGCGGATTCAATATTAGTCTCATAGAAAAAGTTGTACATCTATTAAAAGATGTTGGAAAGGAATCATCATCATCATCATCTCAGCCGATGGACGTCCACTGCTGGACATAGGCCTCCCTCGAGGATCGCCATAACGACCGGTCCTGCGCTGCCCTCATCCAACGGGTTCCCGCCGCCTTCACAAGGTCGTCGGTCCACCGTGTGCGGGGCCTACCCACGCTGCGCTTTCCGGTACGCGGTCGCCACTCGAGAACTTTTCGGCCCCATCGGCCATCGGTTCTGCGAGCAATATGCCCCGCCCACTGCCACTTTAATTTAGCAATTCTTTGGGCTATGTCAGTTACTCTGGTTCTTCTACGGATCTCTTCATTTCTGATTCGATCTCGCAGGAAAACTCCGAGCATAACCCTCTCCATTGCCCTTTGGGTGACTTTCAGCCTTTTTATGAGGCCTTGAGTGAACGACCACGTCTCTGTTCCATATGTAGTACATATGTAGGTACAACATGGGCATTTGACATGCCCATGTTGTACCTACTCATGGAAAGGAATCTTGGTTCAAAATCAATAAAAAAAAATCTTAAAATCGAAGTTAAAAGGGTGAATTAATCGATACTACTTTGCAAAACAATGACCCAACGACTTTGAGCTATTTAAAACATTCCTTAATTAAACAAATTTTCTAAGGGAAACAACGAAAAAGTTTCGTTCGAAACTTTTGCTTTCATGATGGAGATTGATTTGAATAAATTTAATGGATTTAGTAATTTTATATATGAATGATACTCTTACCTGGTGATCAATCAAATCAAAAGCCATCAATCAATTAATACTTCCCTTCGGAATTTTATACAAGTAAGAGAAGGCGTTTTTAACAATATGGCTTCAGTTTAGCTTGTTATTCTCCCTTTACGAATGAAATGGAATTCTCTCACTTGAAATTGTGATGACAATAATGTCATCATAATTGTATACAGAGTGAAATTGATATCATTAGCATCCTTTTAAACTAAGAGTCTTCCCATCAAACTGAACATAGAGAAACACGTAATAGCCCAGCCATTTTACGGTTTGAGCCGGGACTAATTAATAATGGTTTTTTTTTCCGTATAATATTGAAGAGCCAATTTGAGCTTCGAAATGTACCAATATTTAAAAAAAAACACGCCAGCAACAGTTTCAATTTTAAAATTTAGCTATTATCTCGATATAAAAAACCCGAGTGTAATTTTTTTTTGCACATTTTTAAGGCTTTACCATTATACATTCTTCAAACATGGTGTAAATATTTTTGTCTATTTAGAAGGTTTTGAAGAATACATTCGTATTTTCTATCTAATAAATACCGAATTTTTTAAATTTCTGTGCCTATTTTATTGCTCAAAAATAATTTATATTGTTAAATATAAGTCAAATGAGTGCATTGGTATTAATATTATTCATTTAAAAGCCTTCTGGGACGCATAATTTTGATTTCTATGTTGCGTAGCGATTTTTTTTAAATAATGTTTTAAGATAGTCTTTTTGTCACTAAATGTTGCCGGTTAGAGTTTAAAAGTCCAATTAATAATTACTTCTCACCCCTTCTAACAAAACTCCGTAAAATGACTGGGCTATAGGGAGTAGGTATTGTTTATTTCTCCATAGAACATTTTTCTGACATTTTTTGCGGGGGGCGGAGGGACCGTTGCTATGACAATAACTGTAAAACGGGCTAGGTCGGGGCCGTCGCGGGGGTGAGACTCTGACAGAGAGGAAAGTATGGGAAATTATGCGTAAGGCCACTCCTCTCGGGGTACGAGTTACGTGTTTCTCTATGAAACTGAACAACTTTTACTATGGGAGCAAACCTATCGGAGCAAAAAAAAATCTGCTGTTCCATACTAAACTGCAACGCATACTCGACTCAAATGTATGCAACATCAGATTTTTTTTTGCTCCGATTGAATTGCTCCCATAGTAAAAGTTGTTCAGTTTGATGGGTAGACTCTTAGTTTAAAAGGATCCTTTATACCTATATATACTTATTATCCTTTATGTTGCTGACATACCAAATAAGTTAATAACAGTAGCTTAGTACCATAATTAGTAAGATCCGAAATGTTTGTTTTTGTTAATTAAAAATAAATGAGATGAACAGAGTAATCACTAATCATACACCACCGACCAAAATGGAAAAATAAAAGTATTTAATTACTGAAAATTATGTAAAAAAATGAATTTTACCGAAAATTACGTAAAATATTTTATTTACTGTTGTAATCTTACCGTGTTTCATCCTTAGTCGTAATCGAACACAAACATAACAAAAACTAATTCGTTGAGGCTGAGGGATATCGTGGACATATTAAATAAAAATAAAAAATCATTTATTTCAGACTTTCGCCCAAATAAGTTAGACCTCTAACACGAACACGAACATAGTAAATGCATTTGTTAAATTATTATTTCTCAAATTTCAAATACCTTACTTATTTCGGAGCATTATGTAAGAATTTTATATTATAGTATGTTTGTATTTTTATAGTTTTATTTGTGTATGTTATCTATATTGTGTTATTGTGATCTACACCGCCTACCAATCTTCTTTCACTATTTTCTCTACCCTAAGGTTGTATGGAAGAAATCGCTTTTTAGCGATAAGACCGCCTATTTTTGTGCCTTTTGTATTTCCTGATTGATTTCTCTCTGTATATTCTGTTTTTTTTTTGTGTCAAATAAAGTATAATTGATTGATTGCATTTTAACGCAATTACCTAGATTATAACCGTATTAAAAGACATATTGTTCTCCTTCAGTGCATTCCCTTTGTACGTTAACAAAATTGCAGGCTTAGGAAAAGCTTCGTAACGAATGGGCCCTTTTGGGGGGCTTAATTGAAATTTAGTCGTTGGGTGGTTTTGTCGACAAGTTATTTCGGGGATTAACGCAGGTACTGGTACAGGGGTGGCAAGTGTTACCGGTTTACAAACGAAGGTTTCCTTCAGTGTAGATTACTGTTAAAAGGTAAATAGCCTTGGTTGCACGTTGCGGAGAGTGAGATGGACGCCAAGTTCGAAAACCATAGAAAGAAAGGCATCCCCAGGTGGCCAAAGTAACTAAGGCATCCAATGCAGACAAATGAAACTATATGGAACTATAGTAGGTATGTAATGACAGTTATTAAATTGGCAAAGGAAAATGTTTAAGGAAAGTTTGTGGTTTGCAATTTTACTTTTGCGAAATTACCTATAGACCGTCTCACGGTGGACCACGGGTAGAAAACACTTCCCATAATACACCTTGGACCATGGTGAACTACGGATAGAAACTACGTCTTATAATTCACCTGGTCCTTGTTCCACGTGGGTGGACAACGGGTAAAAATATCTGCCCATGGTCCACCAGGTGAACTAAATTGGTGGACCATAGGAAAGCTCTGATATTTTATTTGTAGTTTTACCTCTTTTTGCTCGTGCGTCGCTACTGAGCGGCTAGTACCCAAATAATAATTTCATGGTCGAGTAGACGTTCTGGAAGTTATATAATTATAGTCTTTTAAGTTCCGTAAGAATGTTCATTAGGGCCCATTTAATACGGCTTATCGCCCTAAAAGTGACGCGTAACAGTCGTATATGGACCTATTTGCCGCAAAGTCGGCCTATAAACGTCGCCGATCCGATTTTTCGCTGTGTATGGGTGCACAATATGGCATTTATATACCGTTATGGTCGTGTTGCCGTCGCCTAAACGTCTTATAATCTAATTTACTGTAGGAAAGCCGTCGATTTAATGTGAAACGATTTCCTCCGCAGTAAAAACAAAAACAAATTTACAAAACTGACAGCCATTTTAATTTGTTATTTTTATCGAATTATATAAAACTATTCGAACAGTAAAATGTAGGTAAGCGGCAGTCTATTGGGAAGTTAAGTTTCTTGTTTGATGAGAGGGATGTTTACAGCTCATTTTCAATGCGCTTCCGAAATTCTTAAGTTTCAAGTAATTTTAATTGATATTTTAATCAGTGACTAGGTTTGGAAGAATGGTAGATAGCGCTTGAAGTGCATGATAAATATTCTTTACTTTCCTTGTATGCACTACTTCTTTTAACCGTTTTCCACTTGTTGGGATCTATTTAACGAATAATGAAAGTACATTCCCACGGTACAACAGAAAATGGTGGAAGTTATAAAAAAAAGTTTGCAATACCGCTCACATGATTTTTTGTGATTTAGCAGTCGTATTGTGGTCCCTAAAGACGTATACAGGTTACAGTCATACCAGCTACACGACTATAACATAATGGTTACTATTACGATGCATACACGACCACCGTCACATAAAATCGACCTTTATGCGACAATTACGTTAACACGACTAAAAGTCATATAAAAACGTCGCCGTGAACACCACTATATCGAATATGACTATGTAGATGAATGTTCGGGAAAAAAGCCGCTCGCCGCACGAATACATATAGCCGGGCAAAGCTGAATGGAACAATCGGCACAACCGGGCGGTAAAATCAAATGTATGCAGGTGAATGTTCGAATGATGCGTCTACTCGAACGAACTACCCGATCGGCACAAGATCGGCACAAGCCGAATGAAGCCGAACAAGTGCAGTGATTGTTTCGGGTCGGCTTTTTTGATCAACAAATACTGCCGAACCGACAGTGCCGACCCGCTTATGTACTATATAGCAACCCTAACGGTAAAATCTTGATTTC
This sequence comes from Agonopterix arenella, assembly GCA_927399405.1. NCBI lineage: Eukaryota > Metazoa > Arthropoda > Insecta > Lepidoptera > Depressariidae > Agonopterix > Agonopterix arenella. The sequence continues at coordinate 4,277,070 of OV656704.1, forward strand.
AACTAAAACAAAATCATTATTTTTAGCTGAAAGGTAATTGGAAACTGCTGAAGATAACCGTTCAGTGCTCGTATTGTTTTTCATGAAAATAAAGTTTCAGATTTGGATTTCAGCCAGCTTCGTCGTGTTAACTATGAAATAAAATATCGTCCAGTTTTGCTTAAAATAAGCTAAGTTGTTTTAATAACAAAATGCACACACACATAATTATTATCTAATATGTGAAAGTGCGTATATTTACATTAATATTAAATTATATTTTACAATATTTTTTTATTATCAATCACAAAAACACATACAAAATACAGAACACGAGACAAACAAAAAACCATAATAAACTAAAACACAAATTACAAATAAAAGAGGTCCTCTAAAGCGCCCACCTGAGGCAGAGTATCTAGGAGGCTGGCCGCATTGCCCCTCTGAATGGCCAAACTTACCCTTTGGGCAAAATAGCTGCCAGCCCTCCTGTCCCCCGTGGCCTCAAACAGGCGCCTCGACAGGCACTTTAAAAAAAGTTTCGCAGCGGGACCCCAACAGCTTAAGGTCTCCACAGCGAAAGGCAGAAACTCATAGCCCTCCCCCAAACCAGTATACGTCCTTCTCTTCTCCGACTCCGCTAGCACAGCCGCCGCCCCCGCACGGCTGCAAGACACCGCACTGCAGTAAAGATGGGACATTCACTGACCCCAGGGCCCGCTTTATGATTTTTTTAATATTAAATGGTGTAACAAGAAACCCTAGTAATATTTTATTACTTTTACTAGCAATAGTTTAAGAGACGTTTATTCCGAGAGCGCAAATGCTCTCTGCCTACAAACGAAGTCTGGTGATATTTTCAATCTAGAAATTAATCTCTATGTTTGTATGAGGTCAGATTTTCGTTAAATAAAATTTCGTTTAATACAGGGTGACTGGTAATTCGACCTATTCCTTGAAAGGGGTTATACTAGAGTTCATTTGCAACAATTTTTCCCCAGTTAACTGGGGGTCGAAAATCGCTTGTTTTCGAGTTCTCTCATTTTTAAGAATTTTTTGAATGTTTCCGTTTTTCGACCTAAAAATGACAATTGTGAAAAAAATACTCCACTCTCTGCACTCTGTAAGCATTTTTCTAGTAGCTGATGAATGAGCGACTACTTTAAACTAAAATACATGTGAAAAATACCCAAAACCACCGAAATAAAAGGTTATAAACCGCAAGACAACAATTTTTTATTTGGATTTTGTTTCAATCCAAAGAGGATTACTCAAAAAAAATTTATGACACTTGGCGTACAAATTGCGGAAATAACTTCCTCAATTCCTAAGCTTTCCAAAAAGATGCAAAAGTTGTGTACTTTAGTTCAAGTTTGGAAAATAAACCTTATTAAACACGCAGATGTGAATTTTATTCAAAAAGTTATTGGTTTGGTGAAAATAAAAAAAAGAGTAAAATAATAATGTTTAGTACCTAATCATATGAAATTACAAATTTTGTTTTAAAGTTTTACATTTAAAAATCACAAGTCTTGCTCAAATTGTCTTCCTCCGTTACGTATGCAAGCACGAAGCCTGCGACGTACTTCGCTTACTGTCACTCGAGTTGAAAGCGTGTCTTTAATTTGTTGGGCAGCTGCCAAAATCCTCTCTCTTAATTCTTCTTGAGAAGAGATAGGTGTACGATACACCAATGTCTTCATATGACCCCAAATGTAGAAGTCGCATGGGGTTAGATCGGGACTCCTAGCCGGCCAAGGGATCGGGCCGCCTCGACCAATCCATCTCAGTGGATAGTTCTCATCCATCCACTGTCGCACGCCCCGGTAATAGTGGGCTGGGCAGCCATCATGTTGATACACCAAAGCTGTTCTTGTGGTAAGCGGCACATCCTCCAGCAGCGGACGTAACTCTTCTCTTAAAAAGTTTTCATAGGCGATGCCGGTTAGGCGTGCCGGCAGAAAGAATGGCCCGATTAAATTATTGTGCACGATTCCCATCCACACATTAAGTGAGAATCTGTGCTGGTGAGCTCCTTCGTTAGATTTTCTCGGATTCTGACCTTTAGGGGCCCAAAAATGCAGATTATGATAGTTTGTAATACCATCACGGTCGAAGTTCAATTCATCTGTCCACAAGATTGTTTTTAGATACTCAGGGTCTTCAATGTCTGCATTTATTAGAAATCTGCAGAAATCCATCCTTCTGACAGGATCTCCCTCCTCGATAGCTTGTACTGGCGTGTAATGGAATGGATACTGCCGTGCTGTGTGCTGAGTGAACCAGACTTTCCACTGAGACATACCAAGCTGCCTAGCCACAATTCTTGTTGAAGTAGTGCCGTCTGCTTGAAAACACTGCAAAATTTGCTCCTCTTCGATTGGATCACTAACGCTAGGTCTACCAGCGTCGGTTTGGCGACGTCGAACCGATCCCGTTTCTCGAATGCGCCGATATGTCGTACCAAACACGCTGACATCAGGTAAACGGCGGGTAGGAAAACGTCTTTGATAGTCTCTTCGAGCAGCAGCAGCGTCACCATCACAAAACCCGTAACAATACATGATATCCGCGTATTCTTCATTTTGGTAAGCAGCCATTTGAAAAGGAAGCTGTTTTAGCGCAGAATTTAAGTTAGTTAACAACGACACGTCCGAACTCCAAGATGGTTGAAACTAACTGATTACTTAATGAATTGAGCGAATGAGTGGGCCTCGATTGTGAACCTTAGTACAAACATTCCCGAATACTTACAAAAGAGAAACAATGTAAGCAATAAAATGAAAGAGACAAAAGCAAATCGGCATCTTGTAAGGTTCGCTTCTAGGAAATCCGCTACCTGCTCTGCCATTGTTAACAATTTTTTTCAAACTCTTGTCAAAGTAGACAACATTTGCACCTTTTTGGAAAGTTTAGGAATTGAGGAAGTTATTTCCGTAATTTGTACGCCAAGTGTGATACATTTTTTTTAAGTAATCCTCTTTGGATTGAAACGAAATCCAAATAAAAAAATTTTGTCGTGCGGTTTATAACCTTTTATTTCAGTGGTTTCGGGTATTTTACACATGTATTTTAGTTTAATGTAGTCGCTCATTCATCAGCTATTAGAAAAATGCTTACTTAGTGCAGAGAGTGGAGTATTTTTTTCACAATTGTCAGTTTTAGGTGGAAAAATGAATTTTTTCAAAAAAATCTTAAAAATGAGATAACTCGAAAACAAGCGATTTTCGACCCCCAGTTAACTGGGGCAAAATTGTTGCAAATGAACTCTAGTATAACCCCTTTCAAGGAATAGGTCGAATTACCAGTCACCCTGTATACAGATTTTATGCTAGGATTAATTTAAGATTTGTATGGAAATCTTTGAGGCACTGTAACTTTAAAACTATAGATTTAAAAAAATCTGACTTCATACAAACATATAGAGATTAGTTTCTAGATTGTTTCTGACAAATTTAATTGACTTTAATTGGTTAGTATGGAAAATAAATCACAAGACTACGTTTGTATGGAGCGCGCTCCGAATTATATTCCGTTAAGCTATCAAACTGAACAACTTTCCATACGAAGCCAACTGCAAAATCGCGAAAAAAGTCAGCTGTTTCAAACCTACACGACTCAAATATATGGGACAGCAGATGTTTTTCTTTTTTTCAACTTTGTCTCCAAAGTGAAAGTTGTTCAGTTTGATGGTCTAAAACACCCGATTAAATATTACTAAGGTGTTTTGTTACACCTCATACAGTGTGTAAGTGACAACCTAGCAAATACTGGAACGGTGAATTCAGACCTTCAAACTGAACAACTTTCACTATGGAGCCACTCTCAGGAAACATGAAAAAAATCTGATGTTTCATAAATTTGAGTCAAGTAGTTTTTAGCTGTTTTGTATGGAGCTGCTGTTTTTTTTTGCGTATCCTGAGGGTGGCTCCATAGTAATAGTTGTTCAGTTTGATAGTCTGAATTCACTTTTTTAGTATTGCTAGGCTGTCACTTTCACTCTGAATAAATCAATAAAGTATAAGATAAAACAATTAAAAAATGTATAGGTTTTCCCAAAAAAGAAAGAAAGTTGATAGGATATCTCGACAGACCCAGAAATCTATTTGGAAGGATGTTCATCAAAAGAGACTGGTATTATAAAGGCACAAGAAATATAAAATCTTGGTGTGCCACTGGTGGACGATTTTTAAATTATCTTTAAAGTAGCAAGCTTCGATCATCATGAGAGTGAAATTGAAAACCTCATTAACTCTAGCACGCACCAGGGATTTTACGACATTTGCAAGTACATAAGTACCTTATAAACGATTCCTTCAGGTAGTAAAAGGAACGGTTGTAAAAAAGTCAAAGAATTCATTTATAGTCCGGCAGGTTCTCTGCTATAAAACTGAAAATAGATGTAACTTCGCTCATATAGCATTTATCCCTAGACTACTGTGTTCAGGGATGGTTCTAGGTTGCCTTAACTAGGTATACTTTGCTAAAAATTTAATGCTGTACATTGGTAATATTCGTAATAGCACTCTCGGTGCTTTGATTAATTTAAAAAAGCAAGATAGGCTACTAGTCTATAGCGCATGGACCGCATAAATTGAGCCCTAGTCGCCTAATTTAATTATAGCGAAATTGCGTGATTGGGATACTTTTTTGATTTTAGGCGGGATAAAGGTACCGCGATGCCTTCGTGTGTTTAAAACTCGTTGCACAAATCATTCAAAAAGAAAAAACAAATCACACGGCATTACTTTTCACTCGTAAGTACCTACATGAAAAGGAGATTCATTTTTCGAGTGCGTAATGCAAGAACGTCACCTATCATCCGAAAGATTTCGTGTTAATAGTCCGAATAAGGTTTTTAGATAGCACGGCTAGCATGCCACCCACGACAAAGCGTTTAAACGAGAAAAACGTCATACGCACTCTTACTGGCATATGTAATATAATAAGGATGGAGGCACATCTCGACTTTTATCGTTTTCTCGGGGGTGCGAGGCCAAGTTAACATCAGTCTGTCAGGTTAGCTAAAAATTTAAGTTTTTTTATTTGTCCCTTAGGCGGACCAACTGTTTCATACATTTTGGACGTGTAGCTATTAACATTTTTGAATAGCTATTTTTTTCGCGATTTCGATATTGGCTCCATAAACAAAGTTGTTTAGTTTGATGGTTTGAAGCACCCTGTTCGATATGTAACGCATTTGATTTTACACCCCGAATAGGCTGATGATGATGAATCATAAGAATAGTATTCGTTATTCTGATTGTTTTGACGGCCCGGTTGGTGGAATGGTTACCACGCCGGACTGCCAAACCAGGGTCCTGGGTTCGAATCCCGGTTCGGTCAAGGATGTTTATATGTTTGTGCCGTTGTTGTATGGTTTCCATAATAAACAGCCTATTAGTGCTTGCTTGAGATTATTACAATGTATGTGCCTGTGAGAGTTATTTATTTATTTATTTTATGCTTAAACCTGCAACCTGCCTATCCGGGGCTTGCCTTGTACGAATTAGTCTACCAATACTTCTCCAGAATCTTCTAAATTTCGTCTTACGCATCCCTCAACAATTTTCACCGAACCTGCCTCCGTGGTCTAATGGTTAAGAGCATTGGACATGCATTTGACATGTAAAATTATTAATGATTATTGATTATTATTGACTCTCGACTCGGAGGTCGTGGGTTCGATTCCCACGGGGGACACCTAGTGATATATCACTTTGTGCGTTTCCCCAGTTGGTTAGGACATTGCAGGCTAAATCATCTGATTGTCTAAAAAAAATGATTCCGTGCTTCGGATGGCACGTTAAGCCGTTGGTACCGGCTACTATCTCTGGTGGTAGTAGTCGTTACATAAAAACCACGTCAGAGGCCGTAAGATGGTATAAAAAACTCTGACACCAGGGCTCTGCCTACACGATAAGCAAAAGAAGACCGAAGATGCACTAAGCGAGACTTGAAAAAATATTGGTATATATTTTTCAATTTTTTTTTTCCTTCTTAGTCTGTCTAAAACATCTTTAGTCTAAGTCTGGATTCGTATCTGTCTACATTCTATCCTTGTTTGGTTCGACGGCAGAATACTAATTCAGACTCCTTTGGGTAAGGTGATGTAAGAAGATCAGTTTCTGGATGGCACATTGCTGATGGTATTACAAATACGACCTTAAAGGTTGTTGGCATTTGTTGATCTCTTTATCTGCTTGTTATATTGCATAAGCACAGAAAACAATAAAATACCGGCCAAGTTCGAGTCGGGCTCGCGCAAGGAAGGTTCCGTAACACCTGCATAATGGTACTGTTAACTTTCTATGTTAAACGGTCTCTGAGAAAAATACCTGTGACAGTCGGACGGACAGACACCGAGGTGATTCCATAAGTGTTCAGTTTTGCCATTTTTGGCCGGGAACACCTAAAAGATATCTCTTTTGGAACTTTTTTCAGGGTTCCGTACCAACAAGAACCTATATCACTAAGCCTATGCTGTCCGTTCGTCCGTGCGTCTGTCCTACCTTCAAATGGCTGTATCTTTTGAACCATTGTAGATTGCTGCTTGAAATTTTCAAAGAGAATAAACCACCCCTTTTAAAATTACTAGGGTGTTTTGTAACACCATGTATAAGAACGCAAAATGTTAAAAAAATGTTCTGATAGGTATCAACACAACGCAGTGTTTTTGTACACCGAAGAAAAAAAACCGGCCAAGTGCGAGTCGGACTCGCGCACCGAGGATCCCGTACTACCATGGTCATTCTCATCATCATCATCATCTCAGCCGGTGGACGTCCACTGCTGGACATAGGGCTCCCCCAAGGATCGGTCCTGCACTGCCCTTATCCAATGGGTTCCCGCCGCCTTCACCAGGTCGTCGGTCCACCGTGTGAGGGGCCTACCCACGCTGCGCTTTCCGGTACGCGGTCGCCACTCGAGAAATTTTCGGCCACATCGACCATCGGTTTATTTTTTATTTTTTTTATTTATTTCATATAAAGGAAAATACAATAACAATATTGCTTCGTCTCATTAAACATTACAACGTTTATATTGACACTGCACACTCGCCTTAGGTTACGTAATATAAAAATTTAATATAGTTAGTGGTGATGTATACTTATTCTATAGTTAAACCATAATACATAGTACTTATTTAGTATTTCTATGAGACTAAATGATTCTAGGTAGGTAGACAACCTAACTGGCTGTGTCGCTGTCAGTGTCCAGAAGTGCTATTCTTAAATCGTCGATTCAAAATCATGATCGAATGATGCACAATCTCCATAGTAGTTTTAACATTATCTACTGCTGATCCGAATGTGTAACATTAAGAAATCGCACTCCAGGCCGGTTCTGCGAGCAATATGCCCCGCCCACTGCCACTTTAGTTTAGCAATTTTTTGGGCTATGTCAGTTACCCTGGTTCTTCTGCAGATCTCTTCATTTCTGATTCGATCTCCCAGGGAAACTCCGAGCATAGCCCTCTCTTGCCCTTTGGGTGACTTTCAGCCTTTTTATGAGGCCTTGAGTACCAATAGTACATTTAGAAAAACTAAAATCCTCGTCGTCTATAAATGATTTAATAAATAAGTTCACCGAACAAAAGGCAAGAAAAGTGTTTATTTGATTTTAATTGTTTGACTAGCTTAGTTCCTAGGAATATTAATTGTCAGTAATAAATAACGTATATTCAATATATAATTATTTTAATTCAATTCGAGCGTGTTCCTTCTAAGGCACGCTACGCCACTGACCATAGAATATATTTGTGGTTTGTACACCAAAAAAATTGTGTTTAATTGTTGTTCTGATAGAAAGGGACAAACCTCAAGTTGGAAACATGGACGTACGAAAGAACGTTGAACATTACCGACCTATAAGGAGTATTTTCATGTTTCACCGCTTGTAAGGAGGATTGGTATTCATTATCCAAACCAAGGAAGATGCCATCGGTATTGTGGCATAGGTATTGGTAACCATAAACTTAATATAGGTATACAATGGATGTGTCCCATGTTTCGGCATATTTAGGCCTGAGGGGCCTAGAACGAAATACTCCTTTAAAAAATCTTTTAATATTTTCGTTTTCCGCAATTTTTTCTTTTGATATTAAGGCTAGAGTCGACCGGTAAGAATTTAATGTCCCGTATTGAGCACCGTCATTATATGCAATCGTTAAGAAGGTCATAATATCGATAACTGATACATCATACAAATTCAATCTATTCTCAATACAATAAATGAACCATCTTTTATATTGCTTGTAGGAGTTCTCCGAAAGAGAGTTAAGTACGATATCCATAGACGAAAGTGGAGTATCTCTTCTTATCATCGACTCCCGGATAATATTCCTGCCACCAGGGTAATTGAGCTCCGCATATGGCTGCGGCTGTAATTAGTTGATAAAATTAAGTTTCTATCAGCCTTGAATATTAACATTTCTAAAACTAAAAGATTTTTGAATAATGGTTACCATGGCTGTGTAGGCCAATATGGAACAACCATTATAACTTTGGCGCTATTCGAAATAATTTTTTGTAAAGATTTTCACATCATAGTAAACGGAAGAAACTGTAAAAGCATTTAAAGCGTACGCATCCGGATCTCTATGCCAGGATACGTATCTCGGACATTTATTATTTATACGACTAGCGAATAAATCTATGTTAGGGGAACCAAACCTTATTACAATTTGTAGATAGGCATAGTCTGCAAGCTACCACTCAATATCTGGATGCGTACGTCTTGACTCTTGGTCGGCGTCAAAGTTATCCGAAGATCGAATGTATGACGCGAATACATATGTCTATATTCGCACCATTGCCAAAGTTGCTTTGTAACGTCTGACAAATGTGGGAACTGAATGCCTCCCATACGGTTGCCGTACGAAATAGCGGTGGTATTGTTAATACGAAAAAGGGTCTGGGAGCTAGAGAAATCTTTAGCAAATATTTTAAGACCAATAAACGCAGCCAAAATTTCTAATTAAATTATGAGTCGACTACATTCGTCTTCAGTCCACATGCCACTGGCTCTCTGATCCCCACACGCAATCCCCCACCCCGTAGTCGAGGCATCAGAGGAAATTTCCAGGGCGTAATTATCAATTTTGATCTTAGAAAATGGATGTTCGATAGAACGACTCCACCATTCAATGTCAGATTTTAATGAATTAGTAATTTCAATTCATGAAATGGTCATAGTTATTTGTGTTTTTTAGATTAGGATACATCTCTCAAATAATTTTGTGTATAACCAACCATACTCTACCGCTGGGCAGGCAGACACCAGGAAACCACAAAACTGGCAAAAGCTCTTATTTTGCATTCTTTCATAGTAGAAAATTTGGTAATTCCCGATTTGATTCGATCTTTATTAAAAAGTATGTATCTTTTAAATCCAATGTGCACATGTTTCTTGTGTAATGTTCAACTTTCTTTAGATATTAGCTTAACACGTTCCGGGACAGTGACCGCCTATAGACGTGATAACAATAAAAGTTCTATTGTGTCTCGTTCACTGCCCCGGAACGTGTTAAGCACAGTTCTCAAATCCTCCAATTTGAAATGACATGTATCAATGTTTTTATTTAAAGATTTTAGGTTTAATATGAAGCACATCTTACCATTCGGCTTGGGTATTATAAAAATATTGGACAAATATTGGTCAGAATGAGCTTCGCATTCTGAAATAGCTCCTAAAGACAACAAATTATCAATAGCATGAATAAAATGTGCTCTTTCCGTGACCGAATGTTTTGGAATGCTAGGAGGAACTGATTGAATTGGTTTTCGTGAAAAAAGGAATCTTATAACCCTATATGTATGAAAGTATCATTGGGTCACTAGTGATCATTGACCATTCTCTATAATATAAAGATAATCGACCAGCAGGCTTTACCGTTTCTAACGACGATTGAGGCCCAGTCGCTGCGGATGCTGCAACTGCTTCCAGGAGTTGGGTGGCCAACTGCGCGTCGTGGTCGTCGCAGGCTCCTTCATCCGCGGAGGGCCCGTCTGCCTGCGAATCGGACCAGGATCCTTCCAGCTTAAATTACTAGGCTTCTTATTTTGAGTATTAAGTGCCGGCGGTCTCAGATATATAACTGTTCTCTGATTTCTTTCTTTACAGTATTAAGCAGAAAATTTCTTCGGGTAACGGTGTCAGCATGTTGTCAGTCATAGATGATTCGAGCCGAATCCATCAAGAGTTTGAGCAAAGCAGTATTTCTCTCCTTCGCAGATAATATAAGTGTGATGGCCTCTCCTAAGTCTATAATAGCTAAGGTCACATGCTTCTGTTTACCTTCAATGGCCTTATCGCGTTTTGCGACAATATCAGAAACCGCTGCTTTTATCTCAGCGTTCAGTTCTGGTGGGTCAATTAATTTGGCATTTTCAGGAGTTAAATATTTTTCTTTAAACTCTTTCTGCTGCTCTTTTGTTAGGCCCCTGGTAGCCCAATGCTGAATTCTGACCGATAATTCTTTCTGTATATCTTTTCCATATTTCTTTTCTGTAGTAGGATCTTAACCTAAGTCATCTGCTATAGGTGTTATTACCGGGTCTGTTGGCAGAACAAGCTTCACTGGTGGAATAGTATCTCCGGTTGTATATGGTACCGGTGGCGCGACTAAGACAATCGGCACAGCGTTCTCAGTATGAGATGTACTGGGGATTGGACCCGGTTCTGGTTCTGTCCGGTCCTTAAGTCCTTGTGACTCAGGAGACGGTGGTTCTAGATTTAATATGACCACTTCATTGCCAGTTAATGCCATGAAATCCATATTATCGTTGCCTGAAAAGGAGACGTATTGTCCCATGTAGCCAGGTTAAGCAATTCAATATTATATTGTAAGTGACAGTCCCAAGTTATGATAACACGTACTGTCCGCAAACAAATTTAGTAAGCACCATGAAACAGTCCCATTGTACTGCTCGGCGGGCCAGAATATAACTGCAATAGTATTTAAAAACGTAAAGTACCTAGGATAGGCATTACAATGTTGAATTATTATGAATTTAACAGTAAGAAACAGTGTCAATGCAAAGCAAGTACTGTCCACAAACATAACATAACATAAACATAAATATTCTTTTTCAAACTGTGTAGGTATTCTCTTTATAATATTATGTACTTTATAATCTCATCTAACTCGTATCAGTGAAAAAACAGTCCCGTCGTACTGTCCGTAACACAAATTTCTCGAGTAGACTAAAATGCATTCAATCATTATGCGTGCGTAAATAGGTGAAGGTTGCAGGCAAGTTATAATAGCACAAATTCCAAGTAGTTACCTTGATAAATCGGTGACCTGTGGGGTGAACGTGATGCGGACGAAGATTCAGAATCATCCGAATCAAACCGACTACGAGTTCGACGCTCCTTGCGTCGTAATTTCTTCTCGAGCTTTCTAATTTTATGTTTAATACTGTCGCAACCGTCCCTCTTACGTTTAGGCATATTCACAATAACCTTACAACACCTTTGTTCCGTTATAATCGCGAGCGCGTTGTGGAACGGCGAAGCACTATGAAGCGAATGCTCTCGGTAGAGAGTAGAATATTCCTTGAGCGAATGAAAAATCAAAGAGTGAAAAATGGCGAGCGCATGACAATAATACCGTCTTTAAAAAAAATAAATGTTAAAATTCTCAAAGGAGTGTGGAATGGTACGTGCTACGCGTCTTTTTACTAATCTCGAGGATTACTACATGTCTTTTTGCTAATCTCGAGGACGAAGCATGAAGTATAACTACTCTGAAACTGCCTCTCAATACACGGTCCGCCGACTTTGGGAGTCAGGGACTCAATCAAATTGTATACCACTAACTTGTATTCAAATAAAGAATGTTTTTTTGTGCTTCATAGTATGCACTCTAAATTATGGAAATGTTTGTTATAATTTTATAATTTTCGAGCATTTAAATAAAATAATAATAGTTAATTAGGAACTGTACCCAACAGTACTAATAGGTGAGCATTTTTTTAATTATCTGTGCATGCAGTTTTTCCTATTACAAAAATGAGAAGCGTTTCCTTTAAAAAATGTACTAACTTCAATATTTGAGGTATTTTCCCTCCGAATGTTGCTCGTTCTTTCTACCCACATGTCACATAATATTAAAAATTTTTCATAAAGCGCAAAACTTCTTTAAATTAAAGAGGGTTCCGTAAAAGCAATATATAACTAGATTCAACTGAGAACTAAAAGCCAAAGGTTTACCTACCGACATGTTTATTATCGTTTCCTATGAATTTTCAACCCCTCGCTAGCAAAAGTTTTATACCGAAGGAGGTGTCTGGTTTTCTAGACTGGATTATTTATTGTAAAGCCTACAAAACTGTTCTTTGTTCCAGTATCAGTTTAATATTCTATGAACTTAAGGCTGCACCGAGCCTATTGTGCTGCCCCCAATCGCATTTTTTTATTTCTTAACAATTAAACAATATTTAAAAAAAAAACAAGAATTTCACATTGTAGTCATTGCTGATTTTCAACTTATCGGGTCACTACGGATTTGCTTTTATAATTTTTTTAGTTGATTTGCTTTTATAATCTTTAAAACTGCCAAAAGTGGCCACTTTTGGCGGTTTTAACGATAATAGCTACAAGCATAAATGTATTAATTGTTTATTCGAAAGATCCATAAAATAGTAACATTAAATAAAATTATAAATAAAGAGACTTAAAACTAAACTAAACTAACCTAGTATGTGGTGCAGGTTCGGTCCTTGTGGGAGGGTGGGTACCCAGAACGCTGGCCGCATTTCCTAGCTGAATGGCTATGCTGATCCGTTGAGCGAGGAAAGCGCCAGCCCTTGGGTCCCCTGTCGAGTCTATCAGGCGCTTTGACAGGTCTTTAAAAAGCGCTTGCGCATTAGGTCCCCACGGCCCAAAAGTTTCGACACCAAAACCCATAAAATGGTATTGGGGGCCGATATCCCGGTACCAGTAGGCCTTTCGTTTTTCGGCCGCCTCCGCCGCTGCGCCAGTCCTTCGACTCGTGCCCTGTAAGTGAGACGGGGCCAGTGTGTCCACGCAGGTAGCGTCCCACACTAGCGCCCGACCCATCTTCCAGGGGACGAGAGACATCCCGTCTTGTCTCTTGCCATCGCTCCGTATGATGCCAGTCGGCTCGAGAATGGCAGGAACGTTGACTGTGGCAAGAGACCTACGTATGATGTCGTTAAGGGTGACATGGGGAGGAAATCTGCCGGCACTCTTTTGACACGAGAGTCCGAGGTGACCCAAGCGATCGACGGCCGCACCACAAGGACATTGGTGGCGGATGCAAATTTCTGCGCCGACTCGAAGCCCGATTGCCACGCGCAAGGTGTTGGAGTCCAGGTAGGTTCCTGTGTTGACCGAAGGATAAGCGTGTAGCCAATACCCGGACTCCTTTGTGGTCGATGCTAGGAGTCTGGCGCGGTAGTGGCCTTCTGTGTTGGTGACAAGTGTTTCAAAGGTGATTTTGCTAGTAATGTCGTCCCAGCTCTTCTGTATTTTCGGATCGGAAGGGAAATTTTGATTCGGGCCAGCAGTAACCCAGGCTTGTCTTGCCTCATCCAAACACGCGACCTCATAGTTGGTTGGCGCGTCAGAGATATATAATTCACACTTGTCAAAATTTAAATCTAAACTAAAAAAAATCTAAAATGAAATTCGTTTGTTATAAGTGTGAGATCCGATAGATCCGTGTCCGTGTCTCCTCCTAACCCTAGGAGGAGACACGGACCCGTCGTCGAGATACCATAAATTAAATTTTGAGTGGAGAGACTGGATTATTGGATTGATGGCCAAACTGAATATTGCTGGCCCGAGGGGATCGCCTTGCTGACAACCGACAGCCGAAAGGATTTCATTGTTTTTATGCATAAAACATAATAATCCGTAATGTTTTGATAAATTAAAAGCCAATCAGGACTACAAAATATACAAACATTATAACAAAACTAAAAATTACATAGCACAAATAACACTTTATCAATAGAATCTTTCAGCAGTAATGAAAATAAAAAATAAATAATTTTCGACAATTGCAGTAAATAAAATGAAATATATATTAAAAATATATGTTGTGGTTTGACGAAGCCTGATGTGGATGCGAGTGATGTGACCTTTGGCGAAGACTGCCATGGATTCACACTTTGTATTTTAAAGAAATAAATGTTAGCGATTTTAATATTGGTCCCATAGAGAAAGTTGTTCAGTTTGATGGTCTGATCCTCCCCTTAAAAATGTGTCGGTATATTAAGAAAAAAACCTGTTTTTAAAAACCTGTTTTTAAAAAAAAAAACTTTTGAATAAAAATCGTAATATATGTACAATAACGTGACAAACTACAATGTGATACAAATTTAATTAATATTATTAACAAATATTTTCCTTCTTGGTTTTTTCACCAAAATTACCTCAAAGCTGTACACGGGAAAATGACACTAATCATGTACAACATAAGGGTAACCCATGTCACAAAACAAGATTGTACGAGTCGTAGTCTTTTAATGATACCGTGGACGGTACGCTTTGATCTAGTTTGTGGTGTTCGGTCCAAGTTAAAACAGAAAAAAGAGTAGAAAGAAAAATACGTAAAAATTCACAGATTTCGTGCCTCACACGAATATCGAGCACATTGGAAATGAATCTAAGGAATTCGAAAAAATATTGGCTCAAAAAGGATAGGCTACAGGGCAAACGATCGTCTTTGTTTTAGGCTCAAATTGCTGCTGACTAAATTGTCCAGAGGAATTTTTCTCAAATTTTTTTTTCCAAAATATCGAGCGTCAAAATAAAAAATTCGGAAAAATTGTTTTTTTTTTTTACTATTTCGGCCATAATTCTTTTTGCACCTTACATCTCTCGTAAATACGCGTCTTTTGAGCCTTTTTAGAATATCATATCTTCATAACTCTCTGAGATATAAGGAGATCGCATTTTTTCGTGAAATCGGAGCCTATACTGGAGCGAACGAAAAGACATTTTCATCTCTCATACTCTGAAAGTATGTCATTGTTTATCTAAGAAGCGGGTTGAAAGTGATGTATACATTTCTTCCCTAGGGCAGAAAAATTATTTAAAAAAAATCTACGTCTATACTGAGCAAAGGCAAAACCCATAGAGATAGTAAATGATACAACCACACTTCGATAAAATATATTAATTCTCATTTTTAGGGTTCCGAACCTCAAAAAGGAACAACGGAACCTTTATAAGATCACTCTCGTGTCCGTCCGTTCGTCTGTCACAGCCACTATTCTCAGCAACTATAAAAGCTAGCGACTTGAAATTCGGCATAGCGGTCAATCATACTAACCCAAATGTAAAGCAAGAATAAAAATTTAAAAAATATTTTTTTACCAATTTTTAAGAGCCAAATACTGACAACTTTTATATTACACTAGCTTTTGCCCGCGATTTCGTCTGCGTGGACATGTAATTTTGTCTTATGTCTCGTCTAAGGTCATGAAGGTCATGGTCCGAACCAAGTCTAGGAATCCTGGCATGTAGCATTAGAATGGCGATTAAGGAATGGGCTAATAAAAGTCACAGGCTAGAATGCTCTGGCCTCTCGGGTCTGCAACACTGCAGGAAATTCATCAGCAATCTTCTTATTATCATGTGGGCAAAGCCCTGGTGTCAGAGTATAACAGCAATATAACACCACGAATCCCACAGTTCATACTGAACAACAGCAGGAGCAAAGCTCGTGCCATCGTTGGAGCCCTCACCGGGCACTACGCAACAGGCACGATAAAGCGGACTCTAGATCCCGGTTGCCGAGCGTGTGGAGAGGAGGAGGAAACCATGGAACATTTGTACTGTGTGACTGCGATGTCTTGGTGGGTAAACGTATGTGATTCCTGAGAGATGGTTATTCATTACATGTTTCTTACCCTGAACGCTATTGCCTCCCTCATTTTCCAAGTTTTTCAAGGATGAAGAAAATAATATGTAGGGGTACAAAAGATACCATTGGGTCGAAGTGTTGCTGGCTTGCCATTTCCCATAATAAGATAAGAAAGTCATGAACTTAAGCTAAATCAAAATCAGAAAGTACCCCAAGTAATTCTGTAGGTATCAGATTTAAAAGTCATTCACTGGATCCATCACTTTAATTTTTCTACTGTTCGTCGTTTATTAGTTTTTCATTTATGTCGAGCAGCATAATAATCATCTTACGACCCACTGCGGGTCACAGACCTCCACTCACGTATAAACGTTAGAGGATACTTTACCACGCGGGCTAGTGTAAAATGGTGAAGGCAAGAGCTAAAATAATAATATTCTAGCAAATGGTCAATTTGCTAAAAAAGATTTTCAATTATGTAAGTAGCTACATTACCGACCTGTGGTGTTATAGTATAAGAAGGACCTTTTAGATACGTAGGTACCTTTTTATACGTTGTGGTAGAATGATGTTCTATAGTTAACCCGTCCCATGTCTGTGGGTCCTACGTCGGACCCGTAAGCATAGTGCCGCCATTGGTTGGGCGGTTGTGTAGCGTTTCGTTCTACCTCACGTTTTATATTTTTTATAGACTTAGTGTACTGTTGGGATGTCACTTAATTTTTTGGAGTGTGGTTTGGGAAAAACGAAACGCAATAAAAAATAAAAATGTGGTTCGCGGGCAGTGCCGACGTGCGGCAATGGCGGCCGGTTTTTGTTTTGTTATTTAGTTATTGTGGCGTAATTCTAGTGTTTAGAAACAAAGTATTGTTACTATAAAGTGATAAAATAAGAGCTTATTATATTATCGTGTAGTTAGTGTGATCTGTGAAGTGCAAACAGTGAAAAAAGTTAATGTGATTGTAAATTTCGTTCGAGGTCATGTCGGAAAAAACTCGAAATCAAAATTTGATTTGAATCAAAAAAATTGATAATTCTATTTGAATATCAGGTACGTAATTTAGCTCTCATATAACATAATATCACTGTGGCAAATATTGTGAGCTTTCCATTGATATTTTTTTTATACCATAGGGTCAAACATAACCTCCACAAATAATTATTTTCTAAAGGTAGTCGAAAATAAAACAAATGACGTAATATTCCCAGACATTTGGGGCACTTTTTTTGCGCGGGAGGTCGACACGAAACGGGTTAAGTTGCACAAACCCTCAAAAAATCATAATTGAGACCGAAAATCAAACAAAACAAAAATTTGGCAAGACTTACTGCAACAAAATTCATCCTTTCTGTAAAATAAGGTTATCATCCGTAGCATTGGCTCAGATTGGACTCAAACAATCAATATACTTACAACGATGTATTACAACGATAATATAAGGTCTAACAAAATTAGCTGAAACTATTTTAAGGGTATGCTCAGACCATCAAACTGAACAACTTTCTCTATGGGACTAATATGGAAATCGCGAAAAAAAAATTGATGTTCAATACAAAACTGCAAACACAAATGTATGGGGCAGAAGATTTTTTTTCGAGATTTCGATATTGGTCCCGTAGAGAAAGTTTAATGGTATGAGCATACCCTTAAAACAGTTTCACCTAATTTTTTTAGACCTTATATAATCAACTAAATTTGTAAGCTCCTGCTATAGCTAAGTCTTTGAATTAATAATTGTAGCATATTTGCTTTAAAAAAACTCACAACGCCATCTATTAAGATGAAAACAATACTACGATTAAATTACTACGATACAATTTTTGAAAACTTGATTTTTGATAGTTGACGACCCGGTTGGTGTAATGGTTACCTCGCCGGACTGCCAAACCAGGGTCCTGGGTTCGGAACCCGGTTCGGTCATGGATGTTATAAATGTTTGTGCCGTTGTTGTATGGTTTCTATAATAAAAAGCCTATAGTGCTTGCTTGGAATCATAACAATATTCCTGTAAGCGTTATTTATTTATTTAATTATTTTTCGAATTCAGCCGGTAACTAACTATACAATCAAATCTGTAAGACCGAATATCTGAGATGTCTTGAGCGTGAATTAAGTATGGTACTTGCTTCAAAAAAACACCCAACGCCATCTATTAAGATGAAAACAATACTACGATAAAATTATGAACACTAACTTTAGAAAAGGTTAAAAGAAAGAGGATTTTTAGTATTTGCCGACCCGGTTGGTGTAATGGTTACCACGCCGGACTGCCAAACCAGAGTCCTGGGTTCGAGTCCCGGTTCGGTCTTGGATGTTAAATGTTTATGCCGTTGTTGTATGGTTTCCACAATAAAAAGCCTTTATTGCTTGTTTGGGATAATTAAAATAATGCTATTTTATTTTTATTTTTATTTTATTGGAAAACCAACAGCAATATAATACAGTAATTACATAAGTATAAAGCAGAAAGCCAATAACAGGTTTTCACTGGTAGATACAGGAGTAGTTAGTACACAAAAAACAAATGGTAAACAATTATAAAAAATGCACATGAGTCAGCACACATGTCAGCCTAAAGGTAAATATAAAAAAGCATTGCAAAAACAATAATCAAAATAAAAGAAAAGACCTTAGTCTAACAATAACCTCTACACTTCATCAGCAAAGAAATTACGACTTAACAACCTCCTTGTCGACTCGACGCTAGAGTTAAATAGATCAATATTATAAGTATTGCATAGTTTATTAAAATTGTTACTCGCACGCCACATAAACGTATTCTGCCTATAATTAGTGGGGGCAGAAGGGGTGTATAGAGGTGGATTAAATCTTATTAATTTAGCTGGGGCTCGAAGAGATATCATCGAGAGTAACTCAGAGCAGTCAATGGAACCAGAGGCTACCTTGAGAAGAAAGATAGTGTCAGAGATCTCTCGCCGTTTCTCTAGAGGGAGTAGGTGGTGCTTTCTACAGAAATTTAAATACATGGACGAATCGTAGCGGTCTCTAATACGGTATGAAAGATATTTAATAAACTTTTTTTGAATATTTTCAATTCGGGCTATATAAGTATCGTACATGGGATTCCATATCTGCGATGCATACTCTAGGTTACTCCGGACAAAGGTACAATAAAGAATTTTGAAAGTTTTAGCTTTATTGAAGTCTCGTGAACTCCGCATCACAAACCCAAGGGCTCTAGATGCTTTGTTAACAATATTTTCAACGTGAGCATCAAAAAGTAGTTTGGAATCATGTAATACGCCAAGGTCTCTCACCGAGCTATCTCTCTGCAATATATGACCTTTCAATGAGTAGTTAAAGCGAACTACGTTATGTTTGCGAGTGTAAGTGACCGACGTACATTTAGAAGGATTCAGGTCTAAATAGTTCATGTTACAGTAATCTTCTAGACGGGCAAGATCAGATTGAAGGGCTTGAGCATCTGCCTCCGACGAGATGGCACTGAATATTTTCATATCGTCTGCGAAGCACAGAAGCCGTGAAAAATGAAAGCACCAATCGATGTCATTCACAAAGATTACAAACAGCAGAGGACCGAGCAAGGAACCCTGGGGGACACCGCTGGAGACGTCTACCCATCCCGATATGTAGTTATTGACGACAACTGCTTGTGAGCGGTTTTCTATGTAAGAGAAAAGCCACCTGAACAAGTTACCATTGATTCCAATGTTTAAAAGCTTGGATAAAAGCACCTCGTGATTGATCCTGTCAAAGGCTTTGCTATAGTCGGTATAGACCACGTCGACCTGGTGTCCATCAGCCATAGCTTCGGTCAGGTAATCGTTAAGTAAGACTAGATTAGATACAGTGGAACGTCTCCTTAAGAAGCCATGCTGAGATTGACTAAAGGAGTTCTTTAGTGATGCGTACATTTGATTATACACCAGTTTTTCAAAGACCTTAGACACAATACACAGCTTTGAGATCGGTCTATAGTTGGTGACATCTGTTTTAGAGCCCTTTTTGTGAATTGGCGTTACATATGCACGCTTCCAGAGGTCAGGGACAAAACCCTCAGCCAGTGATCTTCTGAACAGAATGGAAATCGGGACTGCTATAGACTTGGCGTCTTTATTTTGATGTTGATGTCTTTATTCCTGCGCCGCAAAGGCTGCCAAGCCGACGCAGCTTTATGAAGTGTGTCGACCCCCTGAATACTGGCCCAGCGCAAGCAAGGTGTACTCTATGGCGACAAAAAGTGTCCCTCCCAACTCCATTTGTGTCGCCGTCTGAGAGCCGTTTGTGTCCCGCCTAGACATGACTTGCCTTGGGCGACCTGGAAGTCTTTAAACCGACTTCGAACCCAGGTCGGTCGCAGTAAGGACAACATGGTCAGGTGGGGATACTCGGATGCGCAAAATGTGACTTGCTTGTGTGGAACTCCACAAACGATGGCCCATCTCACATCGTGCCCTGCGTGCCCTTACATCTGCACGCAGGAGGAGCTCATGACCGCTAGCGACGGTGCAGTATAGGTTGCCCGATTCTGGCAAGCTACTATTTAGCGACTTCAGAATTTGAAGTCGATACGATAACATTTATGCGTGATTGCGCCACAAACATACAACATTACAACCTTACAAACATCGTCACAAACGTTCACGTTTATAATATTAGTGAGATTATTAGTTCTTCTTCGTGATGACATTTTTCATTACTGAAAACAATCAAGTGTACTGGCAGATACCAAATTATTTTTTAAGTATTTTTATCACTGAACGGAACGCGTCGGGGTGCATTATATATATTATATTACTTTATTTTTTATTTATTTAACTTAATATGCTGACACTTTTTTAAGAGGATGATCAGACCATCAAACAGCTTTTTCGCGCAATTGCATGAAAGTTATCGTTCCAATGTCAACTCTATTACAATGAAGTTCGGACCGGAACCGAAACGGTCGCGTTATATCGAAAATCTAAAGTCCGGGTACATGGCCTGGTCAGCACTCGCAGTCAATTTGCGTGCATTTGAAACAACGGCAACACGTATGCGCCTGGATTCCAGCGAATAATTTCGTCCGGAAGAACGCAGTCGGCTATTGCCGAATGTTACATTAATTTATGTAAAGCGACAGTCCGTAGGGCTGTGGCAGGTTCCTCGGAGAGAGCCCAAATGGTGGACGACATACGACACGGACGGACCGCAGCACGGACTACAAACTTTGAGTCAAGATAACTTTAGAACTAAACATTAATTACTAAATGTTTAAACTAAGCTTCGTTTTGATGGAGCGCCGTAGAAAAATATATTATCCCCTTAATCGAATCGGGCGCAAAATGCACGGCGGCACATCGCATCGGCGGCATAAAAACCGACCCTTATTAATTTGTTAGAGTTCGTTCGTTTGTATTTTAGTAATAATTTACGGTATTTCAAAATAGTTTCTTACATGTCTTATAATTGCTTTAAAATATTAACTATTATCCAGTCTTGCTTAAAATGTGTATTAAATCACAGTGTGTCATTTGTTTTTATTAACACCGTAAATAAAAACATTCCGAATTAAAAATCGAGTTTTAGACATCTTTCGGTTGCTGATTTGAAATCATGATTATATTCTCTTTGTTTGAAATTGGCGTGCAGTTTTTTTTTTTAATAATTACTCCTGCTTTGGTTGCACTTTAATTCTACAAAATGTCAAGAAATTTGTAGACTTTTTTTCTTGTGGCCAGTCCTAAGGTTTTTTTTGTTATGCAAAGGTTTTCTCCATGGAGTTTGAAAGATGTTATCGCCAAAAAAAAAACAATGTTACACTAACAACCGGTGCAGTCATCAGCACTGGACAATGATAAAATTTATAATTATTGGTATTTATTTTGTAATTTGTTGTTATTTTCGTTATTTATAAATGAAACAGTCTTCAGAATTAGCTTACTTTATTACAAGTCTTTTAATTTTAATTAGTGTTACTTACTTGAAATTGAAATGGCACCGTACATTGGTTGCACTTGCGGTTATATGTTTATATCTCAGGCTCCCGTCAATGTAGCGAGATAAATTATATACCAGATTTTAAGTCAGATCATAAGCAATCAAACAAAAAGTTTCATCAAAATCGGTTCAGTAGTTTTTGCGTGATACTCGTTCAAACAAACAAACAAACAAATAAACAAACAAACAAACAAACACACAAACAAACAGACAGACAAAAAATCCAAAAATTGGTGAAATGGAATCAGGGACACCTAAAAACCATATCGTAACTTTTTTTTTGTTAATATCTTCAATGTACAGACAAACTTCCCGCTACAGATTTATAATAGTATAGATAGATATAGATAGATAGATAGATAGATAGATAGATAATGCTAATGTAAAACTGTATCCTACGAATATGGATAACAGTACATAACTCTGGTAAAAACGAATAGCAGAAAATTAACTATTCGTCTCAAAAATAGGAAAGCACGCTTGTATTTGTATGAACACAACGATGACGCGATGCAAAGTACGAGTGGTGCCATCTATGGGTGAAAAAACTAAAACCCGATTTCTGAAAAATCACACTCTAAAAAGTATGAAACAATTTGTTTCATTTTGTAGAGTCTTAAGGGTTAAGGCACGATGGGGCTGACGTAACCTCAGGGTTAAAAGCTACAAAAAAAACAAAAGAATTAAAAAAAATATATATATTCGCGTCTGAAATTGTTGTGTACCAACTTATTAAGGGTTTATTGGTTGAAAATTGTTAAATTGTTTTATTACTTTTTATGTGTATTCAATTTATTCTTCTTCAATAAAATTAATGCAAATTATTAAAGTTTCATCTATTTTTTATTTTAATAACCGCTGAAAGATAACGTGATATTTGTACTATGTAATTTATTTTTTGAACGATTTTATTCAACTTCGAAGCTGTCTAACTATCTATCTACTAACAATGGATTCTTGAAATCGAATTTTCGCCCATTTCCTGTCAACCGATTAAATTGAAACTTTACACACTTATATAGTTCCGATGACAATTCAATATTATGGTAACCTGGAGTTGATCTGATGATGGAGACGGAAGGTGGTCGAGGGATCTCCTCAATGGATTACAGCAGAATACTTGTGTTTGGGCTCATTTAACTCATCTCGATGAGAAAGATATATTTCTATAATCAAAATGCGTCTGATGATGGAGACAGGAGGTGGTCAAGGGATCTCAACTAATTATAGCAGATCATGACTCAGAAACTAAAAAGTTAAAAATAAAATAAGTAAAAAAAACATTTTATGTAAAACGATTTTATTTTAATAAAACTGTACTTAACGGTAAAAAATAATTTTGTTAAATTTTCGTACTATGTTTAACCATACTGTTAGCTGGAAATTTGAGAGTGAAACCTGTGTCAACCTATCTTCAAAATAATATTGACGAAAAGAGGTATTACAATTGGGATTCATATTTTAGATTAATAATTTGTTAATTAATTTTGAATATAAAATCGTGGGCGCTTGCATAGTAGCAGGCTTATAAAATAAAAAATGGCTCCAAACATTTTGAACGTAAATAGTACGGCTGAAGTGATATCGTTGTGGTTTTCATTGTTTAATGGTATCGACTTATGAAGGCTGTCGTACCTGTACTAAGAATAAAAGCAAATTGCTAAGAAAGTTTTTTATTCTACTAGCAAAAACTATTAATATTGATTGTCTAATTAAATAAACAACTTATACGTAAGTCATTGCAATATTCTAATAAATAAATAATTTAAAAAAATATAATAATTATTAATAATTCTAATTTTATTTTGAATATTCTAATGTATTAAATAAATTCCCCATCTACGGGGAACGAGCAAAAGAGTTAACTCGGCGGCGGATTTTACCAAAAAGGCAAAAAAGATGAATACCAGGTTTCGGCACTAAATACAAATTCGTAGCATTCGGTGTCGAAACTCTTGGACCGTGGGGGATACATTACCAGAGTGGAACATGGATGTAATAAAATATTTAATAGACGACATGTAATCAGAAAAGATCAAACTCCGAAATTACTTGCCAATTATCGATCGATAAGTGTGTATATCGTTCATCTTCATCTCATAATATTCTTGACGGTACCAGTGACGATTAATGCTTGTGGTTTGCAAAATCCTACCCAGTTTCCTCCCAGCAAAGTCGTTATTATCTTGCACCAAACCACCAGCTGTAGAAACTTACCCGCAGCCGATAGTTGCGCGCTCTATCAAAGGGAGCATCACAACTTCGGAATAGTTCGCCAACTTTTCGAAACTGCCGAGTAACGAGATCCTTTTTTGATGTTTCCCAATGATGATGTTGCTCGGAACTTTTTTAATTTGGATGCTACGTTTTATGTTCTTTGTTCGAATGAGAAATCTCGGAGTTTGTAATAAACACGAGAGGTTATAAAAGGTGATGTTTATTATGAAGTCAAAAGGTCGATGGTAAGACAGGACTTAATGAGAAAACTTGGAATTAGAAATGGTGGAATAACTAATATGAGGTTAAGAATAAGGCAAAAGTAAGGCTGCTACACTTTTTGTGGAAATAAGATTACGTAAGATAACATCAGATCATCTTCGTTTCTATATAGATTCGTCCATTGCAGGGCACAGGCCTACCCTCAGGTAGGGTTGTGTATGGGCGTTAGTCCACCACGCTTGCCCAATGCGGATTGGTAGACTTCACGTACGCAACAAAATTTCTTCTTCAGCGTATGCAGATTTTTTCGCGATGTTTTTTTAACCATTTGAGAGCAGTCGGTATTACAAAGGTACATAAGTTAGAAAAACTCATTGGTACATGGCATGTCGTTTCTTGTGGATTTGAACTTGGGCCTCAAGATGGAGTTTCCATAGCTCACCGCGAAGCACCACCGACGCTCTAAAGAAAACATCAGATACTAATCTATAAATAATAATTAATCACAGTCATGTCTCAATAGCTGTATCAGATTAACCTTCACTAAAAGAAACTAGATAAGTTTTCAGATATTTCTTGTTACTTTTTTAAATAAAGGGGAAGACTACTTTGTACTTGCAGTAATGTTTCTGATAACCCCAAAAGGGGTCTTGAGTTTATGTATGTAAGTATTTTGACAAAATTTGTGTCAATGGTAAACAGTAATCACCTTCAAATAAAATATAAAGAATCCTTAAAAATCGATATACGTATAAGGTTAATAATACTGTCTTCGGTCGACAGGTCACGGTATCCAAAAAAACAGAATTTAGATTTCGCCGGTTTTGCTTTACAAGATTGGTCCCTTTTCTGTCCCCATTTCCTACTATTATAGTTATTAGAGAAAGTCAGGACTCTACACTTCATCTTTACAGATAATAATCAGTAAGGCGCCTAATCATATAAAATTACTTTAGTTCTTTAAAAAAATCCTCTGTCAACAGAATGCCGATGATTATAATCCTATAACATTATATCTTTTCCTTTGTATGTATAAGAATAAGGCACTTAAAACAAAACTACAAGAATCTTGAACAGATAATGTCTTTTTAACCCCGGATCAAATCTTTGAGAACCGCATTAAAGTGCCATAACGACCCTCGGATATAAACTTAGATTCACTCAAGCTCTGTCACCACAAGGGGCCGGTGCAATCTATATGTAAATATGCGCTTCATCCAATTAGATACGACACTTATTTTTGTGTACGCACTGCGGTGGGGAACGCAGCGGAGAATCGCTAACAGTATTATTATCAGACCCTCATATACTAGACTCAGACGGATGTGTTGTTTTCTTGGGAGCTCAAATATTTTGGCGAAATGAGCCATGGTACAAGTTTTATAGGACACCTTTTACGGGGGCCTCCTGTAATATTATGTTATTAGATAACTTAGTTTCTTTGTAGGTATTCCTTGTTATGTGTCAGTCGTATATTAATTCGATAGTTTCATATATTAATTGCAGCGTAGGTTAATAAATACAAATTATTTTTCAGGCAGAGTGCGCTTACATCGCCTCATGTTTTGTTTCGAATTGACAATTATAGGATTGCTCAAGGAGCAGTTACTGCTTATTACTGCTATTCGAAGGACCACCACTAGAGAATGAATTTAAGCAACCGATCTAGGGGCACCCAGAATGGGTACAAACCTCGGCATAGGACGATAATGGGGCTATGCGGTGGATTCGGTAGCGGGAATCGGAGAAAACCACCTCTTCGAGTGACGTACTGGACCTTTTCGATTCACTTTGAGAAATCCGCAAGCATCTTACGCTGATTGACAAATCTATTCACCATAATAGCAAGTCAAACTTAATGACATGCCATCGACTCGACAGAAGCTTGATAGATCCTTCGGTCAAAGATCCTTTGATCAAAGTCAAATGAATGGATAGGCTCAAAGTGCATTTAGTTGAAGCATAATAAAGTAGGCGCTGGTTTGCACTTGGACTAAGTCGTTTCGTCAAAGTTAATGCAATGTTAACCAGCAATTGTTTTAACTTATTTTTCTCGTTTCAAATGTTTGCGTAATTCCAAGGCCTATCCATTTTACTTTGAAGGATAGAGCAGAATAAAACAGTCGCGTGTAAACAACCTAGTGCGTAAACACATTTTTCTCACCCTCACTGGCTCGAATAGATTATTGCATTGTAACGCCATTTGCATCTGTTATTACGTCTATTTGCGCCTCACATTCTTATCTGAGATTTTCTAATGAAGAAATTTAAATTCGAATTGGAATCTGTATTTTAAATCAATGGGGGGGAAAAATATACGACCTGGTGAAGGCGGCGAGAACCCGTTGGACGAGGGCAGCGCAGGACAGGTCGTTTTGGCGAACCTTGGGGGACGCCTATGTCCTGCAGTGGACGTCTATCGGCTTTTTGATGATGATGACATATAAATAAAGCTTCCTCCACGCGTCGTATCTTTTCCCTATAATTATTTTCTGCGTCTCAAGCCTAGAAAGCCTTTTGAACTACATGATGTAAAATATACTTAACTTGCTGTTGCCTGTGACCTAATTTGCGTGGAATTTTTGTAAAGTATGCCCGGCTTCAGAATGCATTTCTTCTTGCAAAATTTCATTTCGATCGGCTCATCAGTTTGGCGGGTATAAACTTGGAAAATAAAACATTATCAAAATGTCAACCAAATATAGAACCGTTGTACAATTTCAATAAAGGATTTTTTTGTTTATGTTTATGTTATGTTTTTGTTTCCATCTGAATAGGTAATGATAATAATACTACACTATTATTAATTTATTACCTATTCATATGCCGTTTCCAAGAAACCAATTATACTAGGCGATTTATTTAAGACTTCCCAAATTATAAGGGTTGGTTTAGACCATCAAACTGAACAACCTTTACTATGGTAGCAAATCGGAAATCATAAAAAAATCAGCTGAGTCGGCATTGCAGTTTAGTATGGAACAGCTGGTTATTAATTTTTTGCTATGTTTTATTTCCCCCAAAATCCATAATAGTAAAAGTTGCTGAGATTTATGGTTTGAACTACCCCCAAAAGATTTTCTCACTTAAAGTATCAGAGATTAATATACCCTAATTATAGATAGATTGATAAGTATACGGACAGTTCTATATAAGGTCTAACAAAATCAGCTGAAACTATTTTAAGGGGATGATCAGACCATCAAACTGAACAACTTTCTTTATGGGACCAATATCGAAATCGTGAAAAAAAATTCAGCTGTCCCATACAAAACTGGAAACATTATGGGAAAGCAGATTTTTTTTCGCTATTTCGATATTGGTCCCATAGATAAAGTTGTTCAGTTTGATGGTCTGATCATCCCCTTATAATAATTTCAGCTAATTTTGTTAGACCTTATACAGGGTGAAATAGATAGCATCCTTTTAAACTAAGAGTCTACCCATCAAACTGAACAACTTTTACTATGGGAGCAAACAAATCGGAGCACAAAAAAAATTGCTGTTGCATTTGAGTCGAGTCGGCACGGCGGCACGGCACTGTAGTTTAGTATAGAACATCTGATTTTTTTTGTTCCGATCGGCTTGCTCTCATAGTAAAAGTTGTTCAGTTTGATGGGTAGACTCTTTGTTTAAAAGGATGCTAATGATATCAATTTCACCCTGTATAAGTACATACATAGAGAGTCTATAATTATGGATGGATGAACAGTGTTTCCTTTGAATACCTATCAAAGTATGCATGGATAAGGATAACGCGAGAGTTGTAGAGTACGATGAAGATTAGAGGTAGATTAAGAATTATTTGCTCCTCATTAAAATGATTCATAGTGAGTATTCGGTATCGAGCTCAGTTCTTGTTTTTGAATGCCAAAGTGTTTTTACACGACTGCGCCAGAAGGAGGGTAATCTTCTTCGAGTGTATGTATGATGTAAGTATGTATGTCTAATTAAAATAAATATAAAATACAAATACAAAAATATTTTTTTCAATGAGCACTTTAACTAAAAAACATAAATTTTAAAAATTTGAAAAGAAACCGATAAAACAAAATAAAAAACAGCTGTTCCTTACATTTTGGGTCAAGGAGCTATTGTCATTTTTAAAAACTATTTTTTCTCTGCGATTTCAATATTGGTCCCACTCCCATAGTAAACGTTGATCACTATGATCGTCTGAATCACCCCTTTAACTTATGTCATACATTTAATTTTACACTCTTCGTCTATCGTATAGCATATTTCATTCTAAATCTTTCCATCCCAGTCTTTCGCCACACCGATAGCACTACTGGCAGCTTCCATAAGCTACAATCGCGTGCAGGTATCCGCACAGGAAGGGCAGGATACAAGATGGGCCATAGTCTGAGTAGCAACAATGCATTCACACCCAGGGTTCGAAATTACCAAAATAATTATTTTCTTTCATAATTATCACGATAATTAATTATCCAAGCTGATTCTTAGTTTTGAGTAAAATTTCTAACTGAATGTTCTTAAATTGCTGTTTTTGTTTCAATACACTTGTATCCAGACCATAAACTTAATATACTATCGTAATAGACTAACCATCTCCTCATGATCGCATCACCGAAACCGAAATGTCAATATGTGCCAAATTGATACGTGTGAGAGTTTTAGTGATAGGTTTTGAAAATCAATATCTATGCGAAACGGTTTCTTTTTCACGTATACAATATTTTTGGATCTTACGCATAATTATTTGAAATAAAAAATTATCTAGAAAATAGGTCGTTTACTCCATGTAATGAATGTATTAAGAAATAATTTTAACAATAACACATATGAAAAAAATTATTATGAAAGTAGTACTGTACTAATGGTATTTACCTATGAAACTTCTCTGTATTTGATTTGCTGGTACAAGTTACACTGCATTCCAACACAGAATATGATACTGTAATGATTTTTTAATATTTGTCTGATAAAACACAAAATGAATTATAAAGAAAATCATAAAATAATAAGCGATAATTTTTTGACAGGATACCAACCGTGGCTTCATTGTTTAAAAGTAGTTTTACGGCTATTATATTATAATCTCTTTCGCACGCGTAGGTTTTTCGGTAAGGTCGGAATCTCATTCGCACACTGTGTTGGTCTACTTGCGATAGTAATATTATGTTTATGATCCAGACTAACCAGGTCACAGTCTTTGGCATTTTCGTTTCGTATTACAAAGAATAACAAATAATTGAGAAAAACAACAGAAAACAATGAGAAAAATTATTTCGTGATTGTGAGCTTCTTTTTTTGCGAATCGAGATCGGATATGAATTTCGTGACATTGCGTGTGCAAGCTTTTTGTTTTTGCAATAATTTTATAAATATCAAGATAATTATCAACGTATAATTATCATGATAATTATCCCTGTATAATTCTTGCAACACCGCACTTACACCCTGTTTAATCTTTATAAAACAATAAACAAAATGAAATTAATTCCAAGGTAATTCTGAACGCAATTTTGTGCGTTTACGTAAACATTCTAGATTAACCCGGAATGCCATGTCTCCTAATTCCGAACCCAACTCATAGTCACGATCTAGTTAACGTGCTTTCAAATGCTGCCCACGGTTGGATGTTTCCTTTTGACGGCTAATGAGAGAGCATAATTCGCGCAAAACCCACCGGCCTCGAATATAAATACAAAAATTTTACTGGATTGTGGAAAACGTTTGTATTTTTCTCACATTTTACTGATTCTGGTTGAGTTTGAGAGTAGATTTACACTTTGATTAACTTGAATTTACATAGCCAGAGCCTGGCGTTTGAAGTGAACAAACGAATTTTCAAGCAGTGATAATACGTTAAACAGCAATGCTTGCGTAGGGATATCCAGTTCCAATAGAAAAGAACTTTATTGACTATGAGTTGTAAATTCCAAGAGGACTGAAGAACTACTTTTGAATCGTGAGACTCAAAATCATGAGCGAATGAATACACAAACTTCAATCAGTTTCAGTTTACATCATTTTCTACCGCTTATTTCAACGTGTGACTGTACAAAATCGCACTCCTGGCCCATTAATTCAAGGCCGCTCAACGAGCTAGGGAAAAACCCTTGAAAAACCATAAATGAGAGTGACAATCAGGTGACTATAGCGACAGGCGATGAATAGTGCTTTCGATAAACCATGCTACCGGCAAACCGTGCTATCAGCGAAATGTGCTTTCGGCGAACCGTTCGTAGTTCGTTTCTCTGAGAGATCGCATCAGGTGAGGTGGAGGTGATACGTCAGAGAACTAAATTAGTTTAAATAGGTGCGCTGATCATATCTGCTGACGAACTGACAACAGATGGGGAGTCCTCAAAGGGCCACAACAACACCTCACTGGCTGGCGTACACACGGCGACACATCAAGCTACGTAAAAACTAAATAGACTGGCCGCGCGTACGTAGAGTAATGTCGAGTAAAAACGTCGCGCGGCCAGCTTATAAAGAAAAGAAAGAAAGTTTGTTTTGCGAAACCTGATGTGTCACCGTGTGTACTGACTAGATGAGGAAGTCCGTGGACAAAGTTTCGGCGCATCTTATGAGAGGTTTATGTTTAGATGATGACAAGCTGATGATGATGATGCTTATAACAAAATGCGGACAATAAAGAGTTAGATCAAAGTAAAATTAAAATGAAGAACGTAAAAATACTTTGTATAACTATGGTACTACATAATTGTCGCTAACTATTTGTTAATATTTGAGCCGCGGCGTTCACCGCTTTAATTCTTAACCTCTAACACAGAATAGGTATAAAGTTCTACATAACTACGACACAAAACCTTAAGGTCTGAATATAGAGCATACATAACTAGTACAAAAAGAAACTAAACGAATCGTTCAAAGTAGAAAACTCAATAAAATAAGTCCAATTTATCTTTTCCAACGCTCTTTCCGATTCGTTCACTAATTTAGATATTCCTCCGCCTACTGTTAGCCCAAATCTAATCTACGTTCAAAGTCTCACGATTCAGACTATTTTCATTCTTAAGACGAAGGTAAAAGGAGGTCTGATAGAGGCCTAATGGAAAGGGAAGGACTGCAAATTGGATACAGCCCTTTTCATGAACCGCCGCTTCGAAAAGCGGTTTCGTTAGGATGAAACGAGAATTTTTCTGTGAGGTTTTTCATGAGCCGGTTTTAGATAATGGTATGAACTTTCGTGGGGATATAATTTTAGACATTTTATAAAAGTTTGAGTACAACCTGTATATTTTAAATAATATTATGATTTAAAAAATGCGTATAATACTTAAGGCGTGCTTCATACAATGAAACTGAACAACTTTCACTATGGGACCAACTTGAAATCGCAAAGAAAAATTCAGCTGTTCTATACGTTGACGTCTTCTATTGCTTACAACTCGAATTCCTTTAAAGTACGAGTGAATAGGGTTCTTCCGGGTAAGCTCGCTACAACTTCGACCCCATCTTTGTCCTAAGGACTGGATTAAGGTCAAAAGCGACCCCATCAGTAATAAAAAAAAAACATAAACTCACTTTTATTGTAAGACGCTACCAATTTGATCAGAGGACTGCGTACGAGTGTGGGTACCTTCTGCCGACACTTCCATTTATATCAGCACTATAACATCTCTTTCGTATGTCTGCTGTCATTCATCCCCTCCACATAACCAAACCAAGAAGCATTACTTTCTCTATTCTTGTCCATCTTCTTTCAATTTACACCGATCTCTAATCACACAACCAGGAAACCTGCGAGCTTCAATTTCGAGGCATTAATTGTACTACCCACTGTCCATTATAAGTGGCGACGGGCTCACTTCCTGACACACTGGATATAGTTTCGGTACTAGTGAAACGTGGATCTTATGATAAATACTTATAAGAATATCTCAGATTACACCCTCGGGGAATATAGTCGATCATATGGAATGCTATGCTCTAATCACGCAATTTCTCAATTTCTCATTCTATTTCTCAGCGTAACACCACACATAGGTACTTCGCAAACAAACGGGCGAGGTAAAACTTGGGTAAAACTAGTTGCTCAATAAACTAGGATCTAGATAGTCACTCTGAATGACTGTTGGTTTTGCTACTTAGTTTATCAATAATCTTACCTATAAGGTGACTAAGGGGTGACCTGATCCCGTCTGGAACAGCAAAGGTCGAATACCAAAGAGTTAGCGTACATTGTAGCTTTGACTTTCAGAAATTCAAAGAATCTTAGGTATTTTATTTTCTTCAGTTTTCTGAGATTTTCGAAACGCTCTATCAACGTTTCAGTAGGTTTTTACTAACAAAAATTAATGTACATACCATAAACCCATTGTGAAAGCTGTTCAGTTTGTTGGTCTAAATCACCCCTTAAACGTTTTCAATTTTTATTTTTACTTCTGTAACACCCTGTATACGAGTTTATTTCCGTTTTCTACAAAAGAACGGACATCAAATATCGAAATTACGAGGCAGGCCTTCCGATGATAACATACCCTGATCTTTTCCGAAAAAGACAAGTGCATAATCCTTCCTCGACCTTAGTCTTTCCTAGTAGTCGAAAGAGCACCGGAGCACCTTGATACAAAAAAAAACAAGAAAACTAAAAAAAAGAATAGATACCGTAAGGGACAGCAATCCGCTAACTGAAACGATGAACTCAGACCATCAAACTGAACAACTTTCACTATGCAGCCTACCTCTGAAAACGCGAAAAAAATCAGCTGTCCCATACATTTTAGTCGGGTAGGTACGGCAGTTTTGTATAGGACAGCTGATTTTTTTTCGCTTTTCCTGGCTCCATAGTGAAAGTTGTCCAGTTTGATGGTCT
Source organism: Agonopterix arenella (assembly GCA_927399405.1). NCBI lineage: Eukaryota > Metazoa > Arthropoda > Insecta > Lepidoptera > Depressariidae > Agonopterix > Agonopterix arenella. The sequence goes on from OV656704.1 coordinate 4,310,106, forward strand.
AAATTTACCGTTTCAGTTTGCTGAGGGCTGTCCCTTACTCCCTTACACATCTCACCCCAGCACGGCTAGCATGCCACTCACGACAAAGCGTTTAAATGAAGAAACGTCATGCGCGCTCTTGCTGGCATACGTAAAATAATAAGGATGGAGGCTCATCTCGATTTTTATCGTTTTCTCGGGGGTGGCATGCGAGACCTACTGGGCCGACGCCTCCGCTCTCCTCTCTCCAACCCATTTTCATCGGAAAATGGCAAAACCTTTACCATGAAAAGTTTCTCAAAAATTCAATACAGAATTTCTTACCGCATTGGCCAAGCGAAACTCTAAAGTTAACAAACACGCTCAGTTGAGTTCCTGCTGAGTCACCTGGAGCGTTGAGGAACGAGCGTAATCGCGAATGAACGCTCGATCGAGCGAACCGAACGAGCGACAAAGCGAATCGAGAAACAAAGTCAATTGGATATGGTTGCTGGAAGAGACATGTTCACGAAACTTACATAAATTTTAAAATACTTATTAATGATTAATAGTTATGTCCTTGACTTCGTCTTCGTGGAGCTCGAAAACTGGGATATAAAGTATCCTAGATAATGTCCCAGGACTTCCTACGCGCGGAGCTCTAAAACTGGGATATAAAGTATCCTAGATGCTGTACTAGGACTTCGAATGCGTGGAGCTCTAATCGTGATATAAAGTATCGTAGGTGCTGTACCGATTTTTCGTACGCGAGGAGTTCTAAAACGAGGATATAAATTATTCTATTCACTGTCCTTAGCCTGTCGTGCTAACGTTTCGCTCAAATGCATTTAGTAGTTCATGTGTGATGCCAAATGAAAATATAGGGAAAAACAGATAACGCAAGGGTGAAATCGAGCGCCCGGGGCGGTTTGTGCAACGCAAATCCACCATTATGATTATGCAATAAATATTATGAATTATGAAAATCACGATGCTGAAAACGTCATGTGGGTTGCAATTCTTTTTACAACAATAGCAATTCAAACTCAATGATATGCTATCGAATCGACAGAAACTGATGAAATTGTGCATTTCTATCGTTTGTTATAAGTACATGTATATTTTCCTCATCCATATAGTGACTGTCACCGGCTTTTTATGCAGTTTTCCGCACATGTATTGCGTTACTACCTTTTGCATGTTAACTACACAGTTCCAGTTCCAGTTAAATCTTCGCCCTACGTCTTGAGGGAAGGATTGGAAAACACTTAGTCGACGTTGCGGTGTCGAGTCCCTCGTATCACGTTACTGCTCTTTTGAATGTAGAAACGGTTCAAATTCTGTGATGCGATGACGTCCTTTGGGTTCAAAATTGTGCCTTATAACATTCGAATGTAGTTTAATACTATAATAATCTATAATATTTTATATTCTGTACTTTCTCACAAGCTAAGAAATACAACTTTCAATTTCGATGTTGATCCCATAGAAAAAGTTTTTAATTTTGATCAGATCGTCCCCTTAAAATGGTGAATTAAATAATCATGTTTAATAATCTTTTATTGGATTATTCGTTTCTCGAGCGGCTTCTTTTAAATATCCTTCTTTCAATAGTCCATAATTTGAGTAGTCTGCGCACAATTCGCGGGTAGAGCTAGTACAGCAATAAAGACAATAAATAAAATAGAAACAAAATATCCCAAAACCTTTTATCTCGAAACCCCGACGCGTCACGCTTCACGGGAATATTGTGAAGGGAAATAATATTGTAAACAGCATATGTCCGGACCCATTTCATGGTTTGTTCTAAATCTAATGTTCTTTTCGGGCAGAGTCGGACCCGTGTTAAGGACGGCTGTAGACATTGCGATTTGGGTTGATATATTTTTAGTGTTTCGTACTGAAATTGGATTTATCCAATTTAGAACGGAACTGTTAGATCATGCTGGCGCGCTAAGATATTTCGTATAGCATAACATATTCCCCGAGGGGGTATTTCGTTTTGTATATAGGATTAATTATAATTGTAGATAGGTTTATTAAATAGACAAAACATTTTGATATCCTTTTATATGAAAACATTTTGATATACTTTTATTTATAATTATATGATATCCTTTGAGATTAAGGGGATGATCAGACCATCAAACTGAACAACTTTCTCTGTGGGACCAACATCGAAATCGCGAAAAAAACAGCTCTCCCATACATTTGGCTCCAGTAGGTTCGCAATTTCGTATCGAAGAGTTGATTTTTATTTCGCGATTTCGATGTTGGTGTCTTAGAAAGTTGTTCAGTTTGACGGTCTGATCATCCCCTTAAAAAAGTATCAGCATATTAAGAAGGACCATATAGGTAAAAACGTAATTCGTTGATATAGGTTAACTCGTGGTTTTTCTAAACTTATGTTACCGTCATGTTAAAACTGTACTACACAGGAGGTACATTTTTAAAAAGGGCTAAAATTAAATTTGCGAAAATCGTTTCGTAATCGCCACTAACGTTGTCTATGGAACTGCGAATTTTTTTGCAATTTTAATGTTGGTCCCATAGTGAAAGTTCAACAGTTTGAGTGTCTAAAGAATGTAACGCATTAAAGGAATGCCTTTTATTAAGTAAATAAGTATACAGGGGGTCTTATACATAGGTTAAAAAAATGAAATAAAAACCCTTTAAACAAAACACCTCTTTAAAGTATATATATATTTTTTTTATTTATTTTCTTTATTGATTTCCCAACAGTTGTTACACTTATACAATATAACAATATATATCTTAAATAAATCACTGGTTGTTTTCTGTACTATACATTTGGGTTTTTACGCTGCTGGTGAACTCAGACATATATATCTTCAGAAACATTTAAGCTAAATGTACAACTAATTATAGGGAAATACAGCATGCACTGAAACAAACATATTAACAAGTTTACTTATATTAATGGTACATTTACTTACTATTAATTAAAATACATACACAGTATAACTGTTTATGTAATAATATATACGGCGAAACTGTCAAACCACAGTTTGAATAAAATTATAAAATAATGTTTAATCAATCGCAAGGGTACGGAAAACCTTATTCATTCACAGAGTGAATTAAAGAATAGCGAGTCCAATCGTGTATGAGGGGGCGAGTGGCAACTTTATACAGGCTGAAATTGATATCATTAGCATCCTTTTAAACTACGAGTGTACCCATCAAACTGAACAACTTTTACTACGGCAGCAAAACGTTGCATACATTTGAGTCACGAACTCGCGCGTCGACATTGCAGTTTGCTACGGAACAGCAGATTTTTTATTTGCTCCGATCGGTTTGCTCCCATAGTTAAAGTTGTTCAGTTTGATGGGTAGACTCTTAGTTTAAAAGGATGCTAATGATATCAATTTTCCCCTGTAGACTGTCCTACTGTTATTTGATTACACTATTACCAATAAAATCATAATTCTCTGATGGAAGTCCACCATCGCCACCATTAGTAGATTTGACATCTTGAAAAGGGTTTTATTTAGACAATTATTGTAGCCACGTTGTTTCTGTTGTTTGTCACGGTGGCCATTATTTATGATTAAAAAATTAATATGGCACTCTATATCATATCACCCCAGTATACCCACATCTATTTATCTTATCTTATCTTGTTGTGAAGGCTGGCAAGCCAGCAACACTTCGACCCAGTGGGATCTTTTGTTTTAGCCTCAATACTTTATGTTTTCTTCACCCTCCAAATACATAGTCAATGAAGGAGGCAATACCATTGAGGGGAAGAAACCTAAGATCTCCCGGTTTTGGGTATCCATCTCCGAGGAGGCACATGCGTTTTGCTGCACAGGACATCACAGTCACAAAGAACATGCTCCATAGTCTCTTCATCCTCTCGGCATGCTCGGCAGCTGGGATCCAAGGTAAGTTACATTTTGTGCATTATCATGCCTGTGGCGTGGTGCCCAGTGAGGGCTCCAACTATGGCACGAGCCTTGCTCCTGCTATTACTCAGTATGAACCTTGAGGCACGAGTTGTCACATTGCTGATAAACTTTTTGGAGTGTTGTAGGCCTACAAGGCTAGACCACTCCAGCTTGTGTGCTTTATCAGCCCAATCCCTAATGGCCATTCTTATACTGCATGCCGGGATTCCCACACTTGGTTCTGGGTCAACCATCTTTCGTTCTGACCCAGCCCTCGCCAGTTCGTCAGCATTCTCATTACCCTGGACGCCGGTATGTACCGGGACCCAAACTAATCTTACGGTATTGCGAAGACCAACCTTGTTAAGGGTCTTCACTCCATACGTCTCATAGGAGGAGTTCAAGGCTTTGAGAGCTGCTTGGCTGTCACTGAGGATATGTATAGTCTTGTTGGCTACCTTCCTCTACATCTATTTACACCCTGAATAATTAATCAAATATAGGTTCCATCCTTAAATTTTTCAAACAAATCCCCAGCAGGATTCAAACCCGCGTCTTGTTTTGATTGGAGAGGTACAAGTCGGGCTACATTTGAAAGGGTTTCTTATCAATCTCTCATACATAAGTATACCAAACAACCTTGTAAACTCCCTTAAATTACTCAACTCCTAGACAATCTTGTACGTATAATAAGTACATATCCTTAGATGAAACCAACAGAAGAAGATGCAGTACTAAGTTACCACGCCTTCTAAACCTTGTCCAGCTACGCTTTATTCGGACAAAAATTCACAGATTTCGTACCTCACTCGACTATCGACCATATTGGAAATGAATCTACGGAATTCGAAAAAATATTGTCTCAAAAAGGTTAGGCTGTAGCCAAACACTCCTTTCTCTGTAGGGAAAACCCTTAACCCGATCGTCTTTGTTTTAGGTTCAAATTGTAGCTGACTAAATTGTCCATAGAAATTTTGCTCAAATTTTTGATATCATTCCTCTTTTCCAAAATATCGAGCGCCAAAATAAAAAAATCGTTTTTTTTCACTACATAGGCCATAACTTTTTTCGTTTTTAACTTTCTTGAATAACTCTTTTTGCACCTTACAGCTCTCGTAAATACACGTTTTTTGAATATTATATCTTCACGACTCTCCGAGATATAAGGGGATCGCACTTTTTCGTGAAATCGGAGCCTATACTGGAGCGAACGAAAAGACATTTCCAATGTCAAAAGTGAGATGTCTTTGAATTGCCAATTTGACATCTCACTTTGAATTTGCAAGGAAAAGACATCTCACCTTCGAGTTCACGTTCGTGTTTCCATTTTGTGCTTTATAATACGACAGATGTTTTCACATGGCAGCGCAATATAACGCTCGCGTACCTTGGTTCTCTTTAACACGCGAACCATGCTGACCATGATATCGACAAAGAGTACAGTCGACAATCAATTAGATTGATGAAGGGAATTTCGACATACCATTAGTAGTTTTGCGGCGCCATACTACTCGTTCTGTCACCTCAACTGAAATTTTAACTTATTTCGGTATAGATAAAGTTCAAAACCACGGCCGCAGAAATCAGAAAATTAAAAAAAAAATTTTTTTTGCTGCTTTTTCTATAAAAGTTAACCCATAAGATTTTAATTACAAAAGGATAATAATGTTGTGTTTCCTTCCTCTTTTGGGTTTAATCTAAGGGCTGTACGCCCTAAAATTACGTTCGTCACAAATGCAGCACATGTTATCCAAGTGTCGTTAAGAAAACTCATCAGAACTTGCGATTCCACGAGTTTATAACATTATTTTGGAGGGATCAAGTGCTAATGTCAAACAAGTGCTAACGAATGCCGTGACGGATTCACGTCACGTACAAGTTTCGTCACGTAGTCGTCACGTCACACGTAAATATCATGTTTGTTGTTAACATGAATGTGGATTAGTTTTTGTTATCTCCTCTCTGAATTGGTTGTTTTATTTATCTTTCGCCTATTTTTGAGGTAAAAGATGTACGTAAAAGACATATTTACGCTTGCCACACACATACGGAATGTACCGTGCCGGAATTCCGAATCAGAATAGGCTTTCGTATGGATTTTCACCCTCCACAATTTATCGTAATTACGTCCGGAATAGTTCCGCATGTATGTTGCGGCCTTTTATTAGTCCTTATTAGAAAACTGTATTTTTTTTATGAAAGAGCCCTTTCATATTATTACAGAGATTTCTTGACTATTTCCTAGTTAGAGCGCGAAGCTAGCTGTTGGCTGGGCAAGACTCTAAATATTTTCGTAATTAAAACTTTTAGGTAGGTAGTAGATATAGCTTGGTTACATGAACTTATACAGGGTCTCAAATATTATTGATTTTTAAACATGTTACAGCCATGTTGTGCTATTTCGAATCAAATTAAAGATTGAAAAATTTTTCTCGGGCGGGACTTGAACCCGCACTTTTCCAAACCGCAACTGCGTTATCCAATTTCGCCACCGAGCCCACTACCCAGAGAACGAAATTTTCAATCTGTTGCGTCTTAAGGGGACGTGAGCACCATCCACTGGTAGTTATTACAAACTAACCAACCCGCAAGTCCAGCATTACAACTGGAATTCATACGATATAGATGACACACCCTGTTCCAATTTCAAATATTATTGATTTTTAAACATGTCACTTTCGCTATGGGACCAATATCGAAATGGCGAAAATAAATCCGATGTTCCATACTAAACTAAACACCTATTCGAGCCAAGTGTATGGGGCTAATTTTTTTTCCCGATTTCGATGTTGATCCCATCGAAAAAGTTGTTCAGTTTGATGGTCTGATCAATCCCTTAAAAAAGTGTCAGCATATTAAGAACGACTCTGTATTAGTACCATAATTATAATTTCTCTCAAAGAACTTATAGCAACGTACATTGCTTAATCAAATCAATTAACTTATCTTTAACGTGATTACATTATAAACTCATATCCTCATAATTTAGTCACAAAAATAATAATACAACAACTACCAACCAAAATTCACTTTTATTAAAAACATAAAATAAAATAAAAACCATTTACTTATTACTTTTAGCGGGTTTCAGGTTGAATAACAACGTTATAATTGGCAGGCAATGTCATTTTTTGTTGTTGGCAGGCTTTTGGCAGGTAATCGCCTGCCCTTTGCTACTCTATCAATAGGAAGAAAAGAGGCACCTAGAACAAAATTGAAACATTTACTGAATGTATTATTCCACCAAAATCCGGGGGTTTATTAACTCAATCTCGCACGAGGACTGAGTAACGATGGGAGTTGACAGTGGAATATTAACATGTAAAATATTAGGCCTGCGAACAATGGTGTAGGTATGATGACTAGAAACGTCTCAGGCTTAAATCAGGAGATGAACAGACTGTGAAAATATAATATCATTGAATTTGAATACGTACGTAAATTAGGTACTGTAGACTACAAGTCTTACATGAAATCTAAGCTTTTTGTAAGTTTTTCTCCAATCTGTGTGATGTATTTGATTAGTCGTATTTCGTATGTTTACTGTCAGTTAGTTGGCAAAAGAGCTCTTCAGGAGCTCTTTGGCTCTGCCATTTTTGGATCGTTGATTGTTTATCTAGTTCTGTTAAATACCATAGTTATTACTTACTAATAAAATTTTATAGCTTATTCAGACAATAAAACGAAATAACTTTCCCTAAGGAACATGGGTCAAAAAACGAAAAAGATTTTTGGACCTCCCATACAAAAGTGAGGATCAGCCGATCGATTTTCCATGGGAGGTCCAAATAATTTTTTCGTTTATCGACCCATGATCCTTAAGTGTATCGCATACAGAAGGAGTCGAGGCGGCGTCGAATCGACGTTGATCGACCTACAATTACGGTCGATAATTGAATGATGATGTCCTCCTTGACGTATCCGTCAACGGCGACACCCTGGGATTCACCTAGTAGAGTGGGCTCGGATGTGACTAGCGAACCCAAATTTCGACCTAAAGGTCCGATCGCACGTAAAACAGTTAATGGGCTTTAATGCAAACCACAGTTTGCTTTACATATATGCAAGCAAACTGTACATCTGTACAGATTGCTCTGTCCTCGTATGTAGTTTGCTTCAGTATGATGGTTCTTTCAGCGAGCACAAAGTGATCCAGTACAGAGTAATACACAGTTTGGCAATACGCGTCCGGATTGGTATGATATACAATTGAGTCGTTTGGTATCAAAAACGGACATAAAATCCAAACACAATGGATTTTCCATTGTGTCTGGATTATATGTCCGTTTTTGATACCAAACAACTCAATTACCGACCTCAAGGTCTTTAAGGCAAGCGCCCGCGCCTCGCCGCCGCCTCGACTCCTTCTGTATGCTATACGTCTTAAGGCAAGTTATATTTAGTTTTATTAAACAGTATTGTGTCACATCCAGCCTTGATAAGTCCTAGCCATGCGTCCCGAGCTTCTCTTTACATTTTTACGACGTTACTACCCATCCATGCGTCACTCTTCACAATTTCACAGTTTTTCCTTGTGTACTGTTTTATTTTCACAACAATGGAGCATATTGTGCTTTTGTGGACTAGAAGAAAACATCAACAATTTCTGTGCCGTCATTACGTAACTGTCTATTGATAAACCCAAGAAAGTCTAGTGTGTCTATTGGAAGCACACTGGAAGAAATAACTTGCAATGTCTGCAATGTTGACTAGCAACATAACATACAATATTATTAACAGCTAAACGTGACTTCCGAAGAAAAAGCCTACCCCTACCAATACCTTGATGACCCTTTGCGTAATGGTTATCACACCGGACTGCCAAACCAGAGTTCTGGGTTCGAATACCGGTTCGTTTATAGATAATATATATTTATACAGTACATGATTTCCCTAACAAAAAGTCTAGTGGCCTAGCCTACTTGGGATCATTATTGTGCCTGTAAGAGTTATTTATTATAAATGTAGGCAATAGAGTTAAAAAGCTGTTTCTGATTACAAAAATTATAAAATGGCATACCTTAAAAAAAATTGATTCAATTTCATAACTAAATTCTACAACATTAATATTTTTTTTGCACACCGTCGAAACCTAAAAACGAATAAAACGTCTATCTTCTTTTCTTACCTTAGCTTTATCATGCTTTGTTTACACCGAAACGCAAGTCCGTCTACCAGTCCATTGGATATCTCTCACGGTTGCCATGACAACCGAGATGTGTTTGTAGGAAGGCAATAAAGCTCGAGTACGTACCTTTGAGTCTCAACAGCACCAATAACCCTGAGTAGACGAGATAGAACAGGGAACAACATGCTTTGTTTAGACTGGATAGTTACTTGTGAGCCAATAACACTAGCAACACTTAGCGTGGTATAACATGGAACACCAAAACCTTGCAAAAAAACTTAAGACTTCATTTGGTTTATGTTCAAATATTTCTGGCTGCGCCTAAAGCGTTTACGATCTAGAAGCGTGATGCCGAGCACTTTTCTTTCTATTGCTTGTTGTTTTGTACTAAACTGCAATGCCTATTCCACTCAAATGTATGCAATTCAGAGTGAATTGTGGTCTAAAACTTCGCCCAGTTGTAGCAGTATACAGTCTCGTGCATGCGGAATGTTTATTATGATTTTCGCTTTAGTCTTGTTCATCTCTTCTCGTAATCCACCTGCAGCTCATAATGTATCATCTGCACTTGCTTGTTGCTCTCATTACTAGCAAACTTTTCTAAATACCGAACACTAGTACAAACGAGGCACGCAACAAAGTGATTTTACCAAATAGTTGCCTAGTCTGCCTGTGAGAGAAGCCTTAATTCTGCTCAGAGCCTGTCTAATAAAACTTCATAAAAGTCTTGTTGTTTATTGGCATTTTCAGACTTGCCATTATTTATTACTAGCTTATTTTCGCAATATCTTTCGCGTAAACATATTATCTATCTATCTATACTATTATAAAACTGTAACAGGAAGTTCGTTTGTTTTTTGTATGTTTTTTTTTGTTTGTTTTAACATTGAAGATATTAACAATAAAAAAGTTACGATATGGTTTTTAGGTGTCCCTGATTCCATTTCACCAATGTTTGGATTTTTTGTCTGTCTGTTTGTTTGTGTGTTTGTTTGTTTGAACGAGTATCACGCAAAAACTACTGAACCGATTTTGATGAAACTTTTTTTGTTTGATAGCTTATGATCAGACTTAAAATCTGGTATATAATTTGTGCGGACGAAGTCGCGGGTTAACGCTCGTATAAAATATTTATAATAATCTACTGCTTAGTATTATTTTTCAGATCTTTAATTACCTTCGTGTTTTATTGAAATTATTTAAGGTATTTTAAGATGCCTTCACATTAGGCGATTTTAGCGTGACAGTAGTACTAGAACGATTTCAGTAGTAGTAGCGCAGCGCTGAACAATTCAGTACAACATATATCATCATCATCATCATCATATCAGCCGACAGACGTCCACTGCTGGACATAAGCCTCCCCCAAAATGGGGGGATTTGCCATAATCGCCACGCTGGGCAGGCTGGTTGGCGGTCGCAGTTGGACTAAATGTGTGTTCTCAGATCATGCTGCTGCCCATCCTCCGGTAGATCCCTTAGTCGCCTTTTACGACACCCACGGGAGGAAATGGGATGGTGCTATTCTTAGCCGACACCACATGGCAAACAACATATACATATATATATATATATATATATATATATATACAACATATATAACGAAGTGAAAGTTGCAATCACAAAAACATTTTTGAAAAAAAAAAATTGATTATATTTTAATGAACATTTCGAGTCGAAGATTTCCAAAAATACAAATTGAAAAGTTTTCTAGGTATTCGATTTTATTATAGATATTATTACAGAGCGTCGGTGGCGCGTTGCGGAGAGGTATGGACACCCGATTATGGGGGTACGGGTTCGAATCCGCACGGACAACATGCTATGTACCAATGAGTTTTTCTAACTTATGCACGTAATACCGACTGCTCTCAAACGGTGAAGGAAAACATCGTGATGAAACCTGCATACGCTGAAGAAGAAATTCTGATGCATATGTGTAGTCTACCAATCCGCATTGGGCACGCGTGGTGGACTAATGCCCATACACCCTCCCTGAGGGTAGGCCTGTGCCCTGCACTGGGACGTTTATAGGCTGATGATGATGAATGATGATGATGATTTTATTATCTTCACCGTATCGAATGCTAAAATTTTATGTGAAAATTTTCCAATGCATAATCTTTATTTCGTATACTAAGTATATATTTCGAAAGTCTATTGTTTTGACGCATTCGATACGCTGTAAAACTCAAAATCTAGCTACTGAATTAATATCAGTAATAACAAATGACCAAAATAACTAACTTAATTGTGGTCAAACTAAAATAGAGCGAATTACTGGTTTGATCATTGTCTGGCGAAACAAAGCGCATAGGGTTGTCCAATTTAAATCCGCACAGAATATTTCGCTTGTTAGCGGGAAGCTCACAGAAAAAATTCTAGTGGATTACCTATGTGACAACTATTTATTTTAGTAGACTTTTAAATTTAACTTAAGGAATATCCTAAAATGCCCAACGGGTACAAAATGTCCAAGTTCCAGAATATCCTTTCCCCCGGCTGAATTTACAGCAGTATGTACAAATCCTAAGTAAGATAAATTCCTTGATAATACAATTTATTTGATCTTTGTTCTTTTCATTTTATGCAATTGTATTACCTAACATTAAGGGCCTATGTCGAAAAATAATTAAAGCGAAATGGGTCTGATGCGAGAGAAAGAGATGGGGCGGCGCGCGCGACTGAAACGACGCAAGCGTAAAACACACTTTATTTAATTGTAATTGTACTATGTATGTAACTTCAATTCTGCTCTAATCAAAATTTGTAAAATATTAATCTCTTTTTTTTTTAAATCAAGTCTCGTGTTTCTATTATTCACCGTTTAGCAGTTCCAAGCGTTTATAAATAAAAACGGAGGCTACTTTGGTTTGATTTTCTATCGAGAAAATGTGTCTTAATCGTGTTTTGGCTCTAATCAAAACTTCAATTATATGTTCAATTTACACATATCCGCAATTCATACTCCTACTGTTAGTACTTCATGATATATGACGCGTTGAAGAATACTATTTTTTTCACATATCCTCTTAAAGATATACATGGAAGCCTAAATAAATGAAATAAGTAATTATGCTTAACATTTTGATATGTCAATTTGATACAATTAGCTTAAGAAATAGGATATAGATATATAGATATACCCTCGTATTATCTAATGACATTGCGTATCAGTGGCGTAGCGTGCCTTAGAGGGGCCCTGTATCAAAATTTGTTGGGGGGCCATGAAGGGTAAACATTCTTCCACAAAAGGAAGAAAAACGCTCTCATTGAGTTAAAATAATTATATATTGAATTGACGTTATTACTGACAATTAATAATCCTATGAACTAAGCTTGTCAAACAATTAAAATCAAATAAACACTTTTCTTGCCTTTTGTTCGGCGAACTTATTTATTAAATCATTTATAGACGATAAGGATTTCAGTTTTTCTAAATGTTCCGCCTCTATAGACAATAGTGACAAGTCTGATTACCTTTCCTGTCCCATTGAAGTCCGTAGACAATTTTTTATTAGTTTTAATTTTTGAAGTGTAAACTTTAGGCACGTTGGGCACTTTTCATGATATGATTTTTTTTCTCGGGATGTTGAGGCCTAAGAGTTTAAGTGACATTGTGGATAACATTTTACGAATTTTTGTTATACATGTTTAGGGCCCCTGTAGCCCGGGGGCCCCGTATCATTGATACGGCTGATACGGCGGTAGCTACGCCCCTGTTGCGTATCATAGTGTGTATGGGTGTTTGTACACCATGCGTGTGTTGAATTTCACATACGTACCAGAATTCACTTCACACTTCACAGACCACCATTATTTATCTTTTTTTTTTTAAATCTAAGATAGTTTTCTAACGGATATGTTCAAATCTGTAGCAGTAGCAACCCTTAACTAACAATCGTGTTGATTCCGTGTTTATTTAGGACCTAATCTAATTGATAAACGTCCTGCAGTTTGGTTGATTGTGTGATTTTGGACCAAAGGGAATTAATACGACTTTAGTATAGACACAGATAATATAATACTATACTAGGTATAGACAACATTATTTTACTTGGTATGCTTTATGTTGGTTATAACTTTATAACTTATTATGGGATTTATTCAATTTTAATTAAATACTTACAAAATTGCCTATTTTATTTAGAATACGAACCATTGTGTAGAGAAAATAAACGATTATTTTTTTAAATTAAATTATTCAGGGCTATCTACAATAAATATTAATAATCATAACGCGAAGTGTTTTAAGTGGGCGAAAGGCTAGTTCACTTTACTATAATAACTATAATCCTCAAAACATAACAATGCTAAAAGTGAACCTTGTCGCAGTTTTAACAAATTTTCTGGCCACCTCGAAATCTTATTATTTTACACGAATACTTTTAATATTAGATATAGATAGACGATAAACGTTTTTTTTTTCTTAAATTAACAATGATAAACTACAATGCAATGTACACGTACAGACTAAGACTAACCCTTAGAAAATAAACAATAATCGGCATCTTTCATCCTTTTCTGTCTTTACATCACTCTTTCTATCCAGTAGACCTAGCTTGCCACCCCCGAGAAAACGATAAAACTCGAGATGTGCCTCCTTTCTTCGTTACTTTACGAATGCCAAAAAGAGTGTACATGACGTTTTTCTCGTTTTGTCGCTTTAGTCGAGTAGAATGCTAGCGTTCCTACAGCTCTAACAACGTAAATACAAAATTGTCTAAGATACAAATCTTTCAAAGTAAAAAACTCTTCCCAAAAATATTAAAAAAACGTTTAGCTTTAAAAATGTAACCGCAGACGTTTCGCATCCAATAACAGAAATTACGCGTGACTGCCTACTTGTATCACACCCCTATTTCAGGGTACCGTCGTCGGTCAAAATGTGCCCCGTGGCTAATTGTATGTCGATGACGTCATGACGTGAGCCGTGATGGGGCGTGACGTGACGGCGGAGTTCCGTAGGCGAAATACATTTTCGTGTTTTGCTGTACATCTAAATGCTATAAAATATTGAGTAACTTGACTGGATTTAATTTACATGAATATAGGAAAGTTAAAAATGTTAGTAACGTGTGGCTGCACTTTAAATTTGAATAATATTGAAGTTGCTAGCTTGTGATGTATTTTTATTTTAAGTTCAAATTAAAATGACTAATTTTAAATTTTTTATGGTCTTATTTTAAAAATCTTTTTGTCTGTTATAATTAAAAATAGTTACTTTATATTTCAAGTTGCAAAAATCACAAATTTTTGACAATGCTTTTGCTCTAAATATTGACATAATATTGTAATTTAATAAATAGAATAAAATATAATGTTCATGTTGTATAGGTATGGAATTTCATTCCTAACCAATTCTTACCAAAATTGGTAAAATGGGATAATTGGCTATTATCTTTTGTGTTATGAAAATTGACTTTTACTTTGATATTAAATTATTTGTTGCTATTTATTATTAACCATCTACCCAGTCCACGGCAATGTATATTAGGTGGTACCTAAGGTTAAATGTATATTAGGTACCTAAGGTTAGGTAGGGTTTGCCAAAAATAGGTACAGAACCAAAAACAACCCGCAATCTTCCTCATTTTTTACACGCACCCGGCTGATATTCCACGATTTTTTCTTGTCACAGGGTTAACATGATTATGCACGGATCCGTTTCAATATGTCTACTTTGGGGTGGCTTTCAAAGGGTAGTCACCCCTCGTGGTTGTTTTCTTATAGCCATAGTATTAACGGTGCTAAAAATTCAACATAAGAAGTCTCCGTCATGACCATTATGTTTAAGATTATAAGTATCAAATTGGTATGATTTGCAGGACTTGGTGAAACAACTATGACTTCCGATGCATTGAGCAATTTATTCAGGCATGCTTTAATAGTTTTTCGTACGATTTCCTGAATAGCGCAAGGATGTTAGGTGGCGTTGTTATATTTTGTGTTGGTGTTAATAATGTGATTCTTTAATTCGTGTTGAACATTATCATCACTATCATTATTTGTCTATAATCATCTCATTTATGTTATGTTTAAATCTTTATAGACCAAAGGACGCAGTACACAAAGTAGCTACTATGCTAGGAATGTAACTTCTGGACCGATTTCCGAATGTCGAGATCAGAGGCCAAACAAAGGTGGTGTATATCGGCAAACGGATTTCGACTCTAAAGTGGTAGTGGGCGGAACACTTGGCCAGGCGGAATGATGGCAAATGGACGAGGGCAGTGACAGAAAGGGGGAACGGTCAGTGGGCAGACCGGCAGCCAGATGGTCGGATGACATTTGTAGAGTAGCCGGCAAACAGTGGATGAGACTAGCGTAGAACCGTTCTTGTTGGCGTGAAAATGAAGAGGCCTATACCCAGCAGTGGGGTTTACCGGGCTGATAATGATGATGATGAAATCTATAAAGAAGTGGGCAGAAAAGCCATGGTATAAGTTTAAAGAACAAATATTGTATAAACATAATATTGAATAAAAATAGCTTTTAGGCTTTTGTACTACCTAAGTTGGAGTTGTACTTATGTATCTGAAATCACAAAAAAAATCTGCTCTTCCATACTAAACTTCCATTCGATCTCGACTCAACTCAAATGTATAAATAGCAAATTGTTTTTTGCTATTTCAGGTTGGTTTCCATAGAAAAAGTTTTTAGTTTGATGGTCTGAACCACCCCTGAATATATTCAGAGTTTAAAAAATCACCTAGTATAACATCCCGTTGCAGGGCACATGCCTACCCTCAAACAGGATATATGGGCATTAGCGATAGCCTTAAATAATAAAATATAGAAAAAGCGTCTTTGTTTAACTTTACCTAAGAAAAAAACACTTCAACTAGAAACCGGAAGCAGTAGTAAACTTAGCGCGCTGAAGGAAGACAAACAGACTATAATTTCCGGTACCACCGGAGGAGGATGTCGTTTACGATAGAACGTATTTGACGTCCTTTTATGTTCCCGACATGCATTTGTAACTAGTATTAAGAGGAAAACTCTTGAAAGACTAGTAAATATACAGTCAATAAGACTTCAACTCAGAATCAGAAATGAAGAGATTCGCAGAAGAACCTGAGTAAACTAACATAGCCCATAAATTTGCTAAACTAAAGTGGCAGAGGGCGGTTGCGACCGCGTACCGGAAAGCGCAGCGTGGGTAGGCTCCCCACACGGTGGACCGACGACCTGGTGAAGGCGGCGGAAACCCGTTGGATGAGGGTAGCGCAGGACCGGTCGTTATGGCGATCCTTGGGGGAGACCTATGTCCAGCAGTGGACATCCATCGGCTGAGATAATGATGATGATGAAGACTTCAACATCATCAGCATGACACATCCTATCTAGTACCTAATCATCATTCTCTTGCTCATTTCCCATCATTTGGTTTCGGCGCAATATGTCACCCTCTTCCATTCATGTCTCTTAGCCGTCATTTCAACACTCACTCCTTTTTTACACAATGTGTAAAAAAGGAGTGAGTGTTGTGTGAAGTTTGTGTGAAGGTTGATATGTCATATCAACCTTCACACAAACCATCCATCTTTTCTTCGGCCTGCCTCTCCTACCACAGCCATCCACATTCATACTTAACACTAGTCTCGTAACATGACATTCGTCTCTCCGCATTACATGCCCATGCCACGATAATCTATTACCCTGCAATTTTCCCGTCACAGGTGCTACGTTCAAACTTTCTCTAATATACTCATTCCTAATCTTGTCCATGTCTAGTTACACCACACATCCATCTCAACATTCGTATCTCAGCTGCATGCAGTCGTTTCTCATCCATCCATCTAGTACTTACTGCTGGGCAAAAACCTCTAAAGAATAAGCAATGAAACACGTTTGCAATCAGCTGCCAAGGGATTGCGACATAGGGTACCCAAATTTTAGTGCTCGACCGACCGCATGCACTAACCGTATGCACCGATGATGGTACGAACCAATTCACGGTGTGAAACTCGTCAGCAAAGCACTAAAAACGTATTTGCCGTCATAGCGCCTGATCAAGTTGTCAGCGCTGACCTCGATCCAGCACTAGAACCAAAGGGTGGTAATCCTATGTTTTTAGGATCACTATACGTACCACAGTTACTCTTTCTTATACTGTGTTTATACTGTGATTTCCACTGGAATATGTATCATTGCCTAAACATGTTATGGTTGTACAAGTGACGTCAAAATGACCGCTGTCTCTTGTTTCGACTTTACGTAAGTAAAAATAAAAATAAATTGTTTACTATTTGATAAAAATATCATTTAAATATGAACATGAGTTCCAGGGAAGTTTAAAAGGAAAATTTGTGTATGAAGATACGAAAATTCGTAATAACAAGTTTTCTTTGTCAATACAAAATCATCTCCCATTCTCGGAGCCTCTCCCACATAAAATGGACTGAAAAACAAAGAAATAAAGTTAAATGTTGGAAACCAATCTTTCCGTAAAAAAACAAAGGCAGGCACCAGCTTATCGACATGATCTTATACACTTTTCTATGGAGCTATTAACAAAGACATCTGTTGAGTTATTAGAAAATTGAATTAAGTCAAAAAGAAAAATGGTTAGCACTTAGTCTTACCTGAGGGTAAGGTACAACGAGATTTATGAAACGCGTCTAGCCAGAAAATACCTATTCTTACCTTAAAGATACCTAGATTGTTGTTGTTTCTAGGATCAAGGTTTATAGGAAGAGTCTTTTCCGATACAAGCAGTTTCAGCGTCAAGTTGGCAACGCTGAAAATATCGGAAAAAGTTTTTAAAGAAGTTATAATGTGTGGTGCAAAAGCAAACCGATCGGAGAAAAAAAAATTCAGCTGTTGCATACATTCGAGTCGATTAGGCGTTGCAGTTTAGTACGGAACAGCTGATTTTTTTTGCTCCGATCGGTTTGCTCCCATAGTAAAAGTTGTTCAGTTTGATGGCTAGATTCTTAGTTTAAAAGGATGCTAATGATATTAATTTCGCCCTGTATATACCCGGTAAAAGTACCAAATAACAGTGACATCTAAACCACTTCCAGTGTCAATTTATCGTCGTAACGAAACCTGAAGCGACACATGTTCGGAAGACGTTATATATTTTTATGACGCCTCCTGAAAACGTTATTTACAGGTTGAAAGAAACGATTTTCAGCTTCCCTCCCGACAATATTCTGCAGACATTTTTAGGAAGTGGATTTTATATTGGACTTGCTTTCGACGGCAATTTTGCATGTTTTTGTGTGGTGAATTTTATTACAGAATTGTCATGGAAATTATTTAAGTAACATGTTGACGTATTTGTTGAATGTTATGTTCGTTTTGCTTCTATTTACTTTGGTATTCATCTTGAAAAACAAATACTTATATCTTTAGCTTCGAGCACAGAATCTTCGAGTTTACTTAAAGGTTTTTTTTATTACGTATGGGTTTGCTCTTGACCTCAATCTATTCCTCAGGACGAAGATGGGGTCGAAGATGTAGCGAGCTCACCCAGAAGAAGCCTATTCAAAGTACTGAGATGAAGGAGAGAGAGAATGAGGAGTTTTCTGGCAATAACGCATAGTTAATATACCGCAATAGATGGCTTTGACTTGAGTTGGATACATCAATACCTGTACCAGATTCCTGGTTGGATACCAAGGCGGAAAAGATTAAGCAGTAATCAAAAAATGTCATGCCACTGAGTCTGACACATCCGTTTCTCTCTTCACAATAATGTTTCTGTTTACTCAAAAACACGAATTTTTACTTTTAATTAGCATTTTATTATCTACAAGGTTGTTCGTTCATCTTGCGTCATCGCCTTCTATCGAATCATTTGGAACTGTTTTTTTTTCTTTTATAATGGCTTTCTGAAAATCCCATTAGTTGGTTGCAATAGAGACTTTTGTCGTTATCTTCGTCCTAAAGTCGTCAAAATTTTCGTACAAGAGCTCTACAGTAGCTTTATAGTAGCTGTATAAAGATAATTGCTACTTTATGACTACTGTACATCTACCACAGAGCTTTTGTGCTACTTGCAGTAAGTACTTACCTTAAAAACCTAATAATTTCGCCTATCGACGCCGTTACTACAATTTGGATTCAATTGACAGTGTTATTTTAATTACTTATAAGTAAAATGCAGTCAATATAAAAATCAATCAGATTGTATTTAACAAATATCACATAGATAGGTTTTTAACATTATTGTCTAGACTCTACCATCGCGTTGGAAGGTTCCATGTAGAGAAGATGCGGTTAGAAACTCCCATGAAGTTCCATGTTCCATGGAAATAATAATACACAGAGTAAGGAGTTATAAAAGAAGTGTATACAAGAAATCGCTTAGCCGCTTTTTCGACCTTTCTAGTTCTCGTTTTATAAAAAATATTTTTATTCGTTTGGTGTGCATGCAAGGAATAATTATTTATGCCTTTGCTTAATGATTGGTCTTCGCTTCTAAGATTTAAGCTATATTTCGGCCTAAGAATTCGTCAATAGGCAATCCGTAATCATATAAAGCGGTGGTATTCAGCTGACGCATCTCTAAGATAAATCCTTCATTCCTTAAGATATCTTCAGAGCTTCGTAAATTTCGAATATCATTAATACATCTTAAGCGTTCCACATTCAACGCACAAGCTCGAGCATCCCTAAGTTAATCCTCTCCATGACAAGGGTACATGCCGCTATACAGCGGTTATACCACCAACTAAACCCGACCCGTGCCTCCACCTCCAGTCTTCCCAGATTACAGCTCCCAAAGGTCACATAGGGATCCAGTTATACTAGACGGCGTGTAAACATAGCGGTCTATGAATGATAATAGTTATGACCCCTTATATTTCACACCTCATAATATGTGGAACGGTTCTGGTGGTATTGTTTCGTAATGTGTACCTTAATATTTATGTTTTATAGATATGTAAGTGGAAGTGGACCTTATTTGTAGGGGAAAATAATTTCTAACAAAACACACTTGAGTCTCAACAAAATGGTGAAACTTCATCATCTTCTCATATCTAACGGGTGTAAAATTAAATGGGACACTTACTTAAAGGGGTGCTTCAGGCCATCAAACTGAACAACTTTTACTATGGGACCAACATTGAAATCGCGAAAAAAAAATCCGCTTTCCAATACAAAACGGCGAACACAACTTGAGTGAAATGTATAGGACAGCAGATTGTTTTCGCGATTTCGATATTGGTCCCATTGAGAAAGTTGTTCAGTTTGATGATCAGAAGCACCCCTTTAAGTAAGTGTCCCATTTAATTTTATATCCTGTTTATACTGGGTGGTAAAAAAGGCCGTGGTTCTCCAACCACGGAGAGTACCCTTAACATTAATGATGGCAAATTTTACAAACAGAAAACATTCTTGTATCTTCAAAAATAACCAACTAAATAAAACAGGGTGTTATTTTTCGGCATTTAGTCGGTTTGATTCACGCGTGTGGTAAGCGCATTTTCAAAAATCTTTGAATGCAGTTTTACTTATTTTTGAAAATAAATGTTTCCTTTCAGTATTTCAATTGAAGCGGGATGGCTAATTGCAAAATAATATTTTTTTTTATTAACCTGTTTTGTCCCACTGCTGGGCAAAGGTCTCCCCAAACTCTTCCACGTCTCTCTGTTTGATGCTGCATCCCGCCACTCATTGCAGTAGGCATCTAGCTCGTCTCGCCACCTTTTCCGGGGTCTGCCTCGACCTCGGCTCCCGTCGTGAGGCACCCATTGTGTGACGATTGATGCCCACCGCTCAGTGTGCATTCTGCAAACATGCCTAGCCCAGTTCCACTTTAGTTTTGCTGACTTTTCCCCTACGTCAGCTATTTGAGTTTTGGAGCGCAGTGTTGTGTTCCGGATACGATCTGTCCGCAAAATAATATACAAGGTGAAATTGATATCATTAGCATCCTTTTAAACTAAGAGTCTAACCATCAAACTGAACAACTTTTACTATGGGAACAAACCACTCGGAGCTAAATAATCTGCTGTTGCATAAATCTCCGACATACTCCGATTGGTTTGCTCCCATAGTAAAAGTTATTCAGTTTGATGGTTAGACTCTTAGTTGAAAAGGATGCTAATGATATCAATTTCACCCTGTATATAAAATATATTAATATAGGGTACTTTCCCTCCTACCACGGCCTTTTTTCCAACCTGTATATGTGTTAATCTTAATCCAGACAATAAAAGCAGAATATAATGATCGTATGTATGTCAAAAGAAACCAGTCAAAAATATAAATGAAACAACAACAAAATTAGTGCCACAAACGTGCTTTATTGACAAAATGTGGAACATTGTCCGTAAGTATATGTACAGCAAGACAAGCCATCTGCTTCGACATTCGAAACTCTCAAACGATATTCTACTGCATAATCAAATAATACTGAACGGCTATCGCTGTCACGCTCTCTCTCACTTGCATACATATTTCTGTCACGACAGGGATTGCAGACCGGCATTATTAAATTAGACGTACTAAGAGTTGTGATAGAATTTCTTTAGTACACACTTTGTAAATACTTAGGATAGGCAAAAAAAAACATCAAGAATCTAAATCTGAATGACCCAGAGTGATGGAGTATACCCACAGATCACAAAAACTAAAGGGAGATATGAAAAGGCCAGTGTCGCAGCAATATGCGCAAAAACGGAACACATTACTCGCGAAAGTAATGATTCAATATATTATGAGGCTGAAAGCCAGTCGAGATATTATGTGTAAATAATTTACAATGCTTGCGTAGCACTAAAGATTATTCGAACGTTGAGTTCTGATACCGCAATGGATAATGAGCACATTCAAGCTAACAAAATACTTTCTATCGCGTGTAATGCGACACTAGGTTTCGTACTCGGCTCGTTGGTTGGCATCTCTCTAGATCTCTATGAGTATACCGATAGAGAAATTACGCGCTCAGTATACCTCACTCTAACTTTATTTGCAGTGAGATTTTATAAGTTAGGTTATTTTCATCATAATCTTCAACAATATATCCGAAACAGCCGTCTGGATTACTTTATTGTTTTCTTTTGTGAATAACATAATACTTGGATTGATTGACATTTTGTACAGAGGGAACATTTTTTTGTGTTAATATTGTATTATATTTTTATTCCCCTTTTCTCTTTGAAAAATATATTACTCTTTGGATGACACGGTGGAATAAATGTTTACTCACATTTTGCTCTGTTATGCTTACTACGAAACCCAAGAAATAAACGTTTAGAATGAAGAAGTATTGATCGATTCGGCCGTACAACATGTTTTATTGTATTATTGATATTTTTATAAGAACCGGAGATGTTGTTAAAGGAGTCACGTTGCAGGTTTTGACCCGAGCACTCGTCTCGCGTGGATTTCGCGCGTTGCGTTTTTGCCTGCCACGAGGCTCCGCAATCCTCAATCTCTTCTTGTTCTTGACCAAAAACAATCCCTGAGATTGGGATAGATTCTCCCATGAACACTTGACACCAGTGTCAATCAAATCATCAAGGAAACGACATAACACAAAAAAAATAGAACAGATGTCGTTAAAGTGTTTTTAAATGTGTGTATTTCAAATGCTTCGAATAAAAAGCCTTAACTATAAAAAGTGCAAAGAAATTCCACAACAACATTCGTTTGAGAAGAAACCCTGTCCATACATAAAATATTTAATAGTGACATTTAATACATGAAAATGTACATTTTGAACAAGAGTTAGACACATTAAAAGATTAATTCGGTACATTAAACCCTTTATTCATCAGACATTAAAAATAAGCTTAATTACATTACCCATGTAACATTATTTATGGCCCGAAATACATTTCCTTGTAAAACTTTCATACATTCAATTTTGGAAATACATGAAATTTCATGTTGTTACTAATTTACAAAACTTAGGGCGATACCCCCCTATCCTTTTATTTGGTACAGCTTTATAAACATTTCCTACATGATATGTCTGGTTCGCCCTAATATCACCCAATCGTGTAGTAAATTAAACCCTATCTCACTCGTATTAAGGACTTGCCGTCATTCTTTAAACCTATTTTTGAAACGTATTACTATGGTCAATTTTAAAAACAATTCCCAGCAAAGTAACTATTTTACAACAAGGACGTATTCGTTAAGATACATTTTTTGACTTTTAAACAGATATGTAGGTAGGTACTTGAGGAAATTACTAAAATATAACTTTCAAAATCGATCATGTAAGTTACAGAAAAATGTTAGATATTATTCTGTTCTTTCAATTTACTAGTCAAGTTGTAATCTATTTAAAAATTACATCTCTAACGACATTTACATAGCAACATCACAAAATTCATTGTATTAATAACTAAAAATTGACAAACTTAACTCCGAACTTATAAAAAGGAAATAACAGCTTAAACATAATCACAAACTCCAAGGTTTAACCTGAGTTTAAAAAAATTAAAAATATTTTACATAGAACAAAAAAGTAATTTCAACACAAATTATCATTTGTAAAAATCAAATTAATTCGTGACTACAAGGGCTAAATGTTAATTTCAAATAATTTCAAGACCAATTATGGAAGAAAACTGTTTTCTGGTTTTCACAAAAAAGCATAATACATTTATTTCAAAATCTTAATACAAGAATCTAAATGCATCAGAAATACTAGAGAAATAAGAATGCATGTTGAAACAAACGATGAAAGTAAAACAATAATCAACACAGACCTACTGATAATTGTTACTTATAATAAATTATTCCATAAAAAAGATGGTCTAGTGAAATACATAAACCAAGACTTACAGTTACAACTTATGCATTTTTAAAAGGAATAAGACCAAACCTTCTTCGTAACAATAATTAGTAAGGTGAACTAAGCTAAAAGTATGAAAGATAGTAACTAACTAATCTTCTATGGCGATTATTATGCATTTTTCGATGACAAACGAAATAAAACAACGCGAACGTCAGAGCTTCAAGGAGTCGTGATTAATAGTTTCTTTCATGTTAAAGGTTAAGAGTACCAATATTTTTAAAACATATTGTATTTTCGGTGAATATTTCGATAGAGGAAGGCACTCTTTTGGACAAAAAAAGGAACTGTTGGACGTGATCAACCTTGGGTAAACAAATAATGTAACATTGTTTTGCCATTATTTAACAGAATAGGAAGTATATTCTGATAAGACCCACCACACAACACAAATATTGAATGACCTGAAATTCGGTCTAACACTAAACATGGCTATTTTAGTAGCCCAGTCATTTTACGGTTTGAGCCAGGACTAAGTAATAATTAGTATTTTTTGTCGGTATAGTATTTAAGAGCCAATTTGAGCATCGAAATGTACCAAAATTAAAAAAATATCATGTCAGCAACAGCCCCAAATTTTAAATTTAGCATTTACTCGTACTAAAAAACAAATGGTAATTCTTTTTGCAAGCTTTTAAGGCTATACCATTATATATACTTCAAACATGGTATTAATATTTTTGTTTACTTAGAAGGCTTTGAAAAATACGTGAGTATTTTCTATTAAATATTATCATTTTTTAAATTCAATGCCTATTTTATTCCTCAAAAATTATGTATATTGTAAAATCTAATTAAAATGAGTTTATTGGTATTAATATTATTAATTTAAAAACCTTCTGGGAGGTACAATTTTGATTTCTATATTGCGTAGTGAATTTTTTTTAATATGTTTTTAGAGAGTCTTTTTGTCACCAAATGGTTCCGATTACAGTTTAAAACTCCAATTCATGGTAACTCCCCACCCCTCCTAACAAAACTCCGTAAAATGACTGGGCTATAGTACAATTTCACAATAATTTTACCTAAGCTACTTTGCAATGTTAAAGTACCCGATGTTCCCCGTTCTGACGTAGTAGGAAAATGTAATATTGTAAATGTTGAATTGAAAACTATTAGCATTACATAAAAATTATTATGTTTATTGTTCTTCTTTAGATCTTATGAATCAGGTCACTATTTCACTGAATTAATGAGGTACCTACAACACAAAACCGCTCATTATATACCACTATAGAGTCAAAAGCATTGGAGGTATCCTAGTTTTAAAAGAAATAGAAGAGATATTAAAAAAAAAATAGAACTTATATTTACTGAACATTTTTACAATTTATGTTTAAGCCTAACATCCATCAATTTATTAAGCCTAGGCACTTGCGGCAAACATGTTTTGGCATATGATAGTTTTTTTTTTTCACAAATATTCCATCAAACACCTAGAATTTATCATAATTATTCATTTGAATAGCTGTACATTTAAGACTAAACAAGGAACATACCCACTTTCATACGAACAAATTAAAGGGACCCTTATAATAGGTGTTATTATTTATCTTACTGGTAAAGTGACTTATTCTAATTTAGATATAAATCAAGGTATAAACTTGTTTTATTTTCAGAACTGACGTTTAAAAACTTCTTTATTTTCTTTTACAACTTCAGTTCTGGATAAAGGTTTAGAAAATTTTTAATTCCCGGTGTAGTTTAACTCGAGAATTCTGTATAAAAATTCGATTTATTATTTTTAATAAATTCAATTGTTTGAAGCGAGATATTCAGATTAAAAGTGAAATGTGGTTAAAAGGAGAGAAGGGTTTCTATTTTTTTATTGTCACTAGGGTTTTTAAAATTTGGTTCAGCGTAAAGCACAAGAACTATGCTAAGAAAACTTACATATTGACTTGTATGTCACAGCACGCTTTGATAAACACATTGTAAATAGTGTAATACTCTCACTATTAGAAAGTGCTTTTGGTCACCATAAAAATGGTCACAAAAATCATGCCCTAAGCACGATTACCATAGAATTAACTCGACGATGTCAATACGAGGTAACATTGTACGGACGTATACAAACTTAAAAAGTATTAATGAAAATAAAACAAACAAAATGAACTAAAACAAACAAAATGTACTTATGCCATGAACCTTTGAATAAGTGCAGTGCTTTCAATTACCGACTATCAAAACATTTTGTTTTAGGTGGTTTCTGTTGCAACAAGTCTCAATTTAGTTCCCATCCATTCTCTTATAAGAAATCAAGTAGTAAATCAAAATGTATCCACTATAGACGACCAGCATAGTAGAATGTTGGAAATTAGGGGAGGAGGCATATGTCCTAATACTGGAAACACAGAAACTGAAAATGAAGATAATGACAATTTTACAGTCGATAATTGAAAGAGTTCTACAACTGCAAATGACATAATGGCAGTAATTATGGTTTAAATGTTAAATGTCATACAAATAAAATTTTGACCCATTATGTTATTTAATTAACACAATTATGGCGGCAGGTATCTTTAATAAACTTTTAAAATTGGCCGAAAAAGTGCATTACTAATATAAAATTTATTTTAAAACTAAAATTAATGCTATTACGTCATTGGCAGGCATTTTCCTCAACAAATCATTATCAATAAGTGACCAAACGTGAAATTTCTTATTCTCGTATACTTTCATTATACTAATCTTATTTCTGTAAAAAAAATAGATTTAGTATGATACCTGTGTCATCAAAAGATCCATTTGCTATTATTATACATTGTTAAAATAATAATACAATTTACTTCAGAGGTTTTTAATATAAAAGTAAACATGACTAGTTCAGTGTCTGATTGTGAGAATAATTTTCCAAAGAAATATTAAGGGCCTGTTTAATCACTTCCTGATAAGTTACAGATACCCTATCTAACAGATATATGGCAATTAAATGTTAGGATTCTGATCTATTTATATGCTGGATAGGCGTTATGACACTTATCAGGAAGTGGTGAAAAAGGCGCTAAGCTAACACTCAGTTGCAGAAACGCTCATTAAGGTTAATACTCCATTAAATCTCTTGTTGTCACTTTTTGTCTTGTTGACGTAGTAAAAGCTAGCAAGAGATTTAATGGAGGATTAACACTAAGGAGCGTTTCTGCAACTGATTGTAAGTGTCATAAAACTATGTTTTGTGATATCTGGTAACATAAAAGAATCTCTCTCAAAATCAGACATTGTCCTTGAAAATTACTAGAAGTAAGTATTAAATATTATTTTGTATCACACGAACATCAAAGCTGCTAAGCCATTATCGTTAAATATGTCATAAAACTGACAACAGACTAATCAAGACAACATTAATATTAATGTTCATTTTGCAACACGGAATATTACAGACTTCACAAAACTATGGCACGCATTCTCAAATAACTTCTTTTCAAAATTGACAAGAAAAAAATACTATCTAAATGGTCGAGTCACACGAAATAGGAAAAAGTGCTAATTGGTAAAAAATTTCACATTTGGTCAAAAAACAAACTCTGTTACCACCACAAATAGCTGATCAGAGCACCAATAGCCTTATATTGTATGATAGTAGAAGCTATAAAGAACAAGTGACAAATTAGATATCGTAGGCTATCTTGTCTGACTGTCCTTGAGACTAAAGGTGCATCTCCTTTGGAAGGAAATTTTCCTGTGCGGTAGAATTCTTCTAACATTTTATCTTTTTCTATAAACCTGTCGTACAGCCAATTGGTCATGCCTTCTGTGTCTGATGGGACCTACGGACAGAAAAAAAGCACACAATAATAAGTGTAAGTACATCATGGGTATTGCAAAAGTGAGCTTTGCTAAAATTACAACCTAAAAACTGGCCAAGTGCGTGTCGGGCTATGCGCAAGGTAGGGTTCCGTAGTTGCCCGTCACAATACAATATGGACTTAGATAGAAGGCTTTTTGTTTTTACTACGGTTTAACGGCCACAAAAGTCTAAAAAGTACATTTTACAAGTTGGTCGAATATTACTTGTAAACTCGGAAAGCCTGCTTAGCGGTGATAGTTTTCCTTTTAATTTCGTTATATATACTAGTGCTATGAATTTTTTCACATATCCATTAACGACGGTTTAGCTGGCAAGGGGGGACAGGGGCAATTGACTCTAACCAAAATTTTCACTTTAAAGCTTAATATTTCGCTAACGGATCCCTAAATCGATATTTTACCACTTTTTCAGCGTGAGTAATGTGTATATCCATGCCAAATTACAGTTTTCTAGTACTGAGCGTCTCTGAGCTAAGCCGCGGACAAACGAACGGACGGACATGGCGAAACTATAAGGGTTCCTTGTTGACTTAGGAACCCTAAAAAGGGGGTTGGTAATAGTTTCTGGGGATGGATAAAGGCTGGTGATGATGATGACATACATAGGAAATGCAAAAGTGAACCTTGCTAAAATTACAACCTAAAAATGTGATTGGTAAATAGCACCAACGATTCTGGACCTCCCTGAATGGGAAACGGTCGTAAGAATTAGCCTAGTTCCCCAGTAGTGGGGTCGATAAATGCTAATGAGGATGCTTCATTTTTTTTTTCTGGAGATGACTATTACAGCTCTGCTCAGGAAGCAACTACTGCTTTTTAATGCGGACTATTGGAGGGACCACGAAGGGTCTACTTAGCCAAATGAACGAACTTAAGCAATCGACCTACGGGCACCCAGGGGGGTACGGACCTCGGCATAGGACGTTGCTGGGGCTACGCGGCAGATTGGGAGATCGGTGAGAGAGGATGCTTCATAAACTATGTAATTATCTCACATCATTGCTAGGATAAAGCCTGTAATGCAGATGCGTAGTACAAGCCGGCCTGATGCCACATACGACGTCCTGAAGATGCAGTGGAATTCGATCAGGGTAGGCGATGGTGACGTCTAGGATCCACTCGATGTTGTCTCCGCTGTTCGTATCCAGGATCATTTTCGTGTTGTTCTGGTTGTAGTCATCTGAAGAATTGAAAGGTAAGATTTAAATAAGATGTCAATAGTTTCACCAGTATTACCAGTAGGCAGTGTTGCCAACTTAGTGGATTTTCCACTAAAACTGGTGGTTTGGACCCCCCGTTTTTTCTAGTGGTAAAATTTAGTTTCAAGAGAGCTATTTTTAAAGTAATACTTCTATAGGCGCAACTAGGGAGTACCTAACTTAGATTTTTTTTTCTGACCGAAGTAACGCTTCGTTTCCGCTATTCAAAAATACAAAACGTCAAACGTCAAAGTAGTTTTGAAGTAAAACTTGTTTAGGCGCAACTATGGTGCTAGTAAGGTAGTAGAAAGGGCCCTTTAGACTGGCAATCGATACAAATCGTAAATAAATTCAGTAAAACTCATTGATACGAGTCGGCCTGGACGGGGATAGAACCATCGCCTTCTCCAAGGAAGGCAAGGTTACTCGCCACAGGACCACCACGGTACGGCACTTACAAAATAAACGTTACAAAATATGTATAATAATAATAAATAATAAATAATAAATAATTATAAAACTGTAGCGGGAAGTTTGTCTGTACATTGAAGATATTAACAAAAAAAAAGTGACGATATGGTTTTTAGGTGTCCCTGATTCCATTTCACCAATTTTTGGATTTTTTGTCTGTCTGTTTGTTTGTGTGTTTGTTTGTTTGTTTATTTGTTTGTTTGTTTGTTTGTTTGAACGAGTATCACGCAAAAACTACTGAACCGATTTTGATGAAACTTTTTTTGTTTGATTGCTTATGATCTGACTTAAAATCTGGTATATAATTTATCTCGCTACATTGACGGGAGCCGGAGATATAAACATATAACCGCAAGTGCAACCAATGTACCGTGCCATTTCAATTTCAAGTAAGTAACACTAATTAAAATTAAAAGACTTGTAATAAAGTAAGCTGATTCTGAAGACTGTTTGATTTATAAATAGCTAAAATAACAACAAATTACAAAATAAATACCAATAATTATAAATTTTATCATTGTCCAGTGCTGATGACTGCACCGGTTGTTAGTGTAACATTGTTCTTCTTTTTTCGATAAAATCTTTCAAACTCCATGGAGAAAACCTTTGCATAACAAAAAAAACCTTAGTACTGGCCACAAGAAAAAAAGATTCGAACTACACATTTCTTGACATTTCGGCCAGGCCATGTACCCGGACTTTAGATTTTCGATATAACGCGACCGTTTCGGTTCCGGTCCGAACTTCATTGTAATAGAGTTGACATTGGAACGATAACTTTCACACAATTGCAACGTTCGAATGTCCGGGTCAAGAACAAAGAACATTGTATATAGTATTCGTCCGGGTAGACCCCTGCTGTCAAACGTCAAACGGTGACGTTGCAGTAAAATGCGGCCGGCACCGATTTCGCGCGTATCTGACCGAATTGCAAGATGTATATGGTCCTTCTTATATGCAGACAGTTTTTTAAGGGGATGATCAGACCATCATACTGAACAACTTTCTGTATGGGACCAAAGTCGAAATCACGAAAAAAAATCAACTGTTCCATACAAAACTGCAATCCTACTCTACAAAAATGTATGGGGCAGAAGATTTTTTTTCGCGATTTCGATGTTAGTCCCATAGAAAAAGCTGTTTGATGGTCTGATCATCCTCTTAAAAAAGTGTCAGCATATTAAGTTAAATAAATAAAAAATAAAGTAATATAATATATATAATGCACCCCGACGCGTTTGTATGTTTGTGGCGCAATCACGCATAAACGTTATCGTGTCGACTTCAAATTCTGAAGTCGCTAAATAGTAGCTTGCCAGAATCGGGCAACCGATACTGCACCATCGCTAGCGGTCATGAGCTCCTCCTGCGTGCAGATGTAAGGGCACGCAGGGCACGATGTGAGATGGGCCATCGTTTGTGGAGTTCCACACAAGCAAGTCACATTTTGCGCATCCGAGTATCCCCACCTGACCATGTTGTCCTTACTGCGACCGACCTGGGTTCGAAGTCGGTTTAAAGACTTCCAGGTCGCCCAAGGCAAGTCATGTCTAGGCGGGACACAAACGGCTCTCAGACGGCGACACAAATGGAGTTGGGAGGGACACTTTTTGTCGCCATAGAGTACACCTTGCTTGCGCTGGGCCAGTATTCAGGGGGTCGACACACTTCATAAAGCTGCGTCGGCTTGGCAGCCTTTGCGGCGCAGGAATATAGCAATGCATGGGATGTCGTGTGTCGTCCACCATTTGGGCTCTCTCTGAGGAACCTGCCACAGCCCTACTTACATCTGGGGGCGCTATGCCAGCCAGTGGGTTCGGGCAACCGATACTGCACCATCGCTAGCGGTCATGAGCTCCTCCTGCGTGCAGATGTAAGGGCACGCAGGGCACGATGTGAGATGGGCCATCGTTTGTGGAGTTCCACACAAGCAAGTCACATTTTGCGCATCCGAGTAACCCCACCTGACCATGTTGTCCTTACTGCGACCGACCTGGGTTCGAAGTCGGTTTAAAGACTTCCAGGTCGCCCAAGGCAAGTCATGTCTAGGCGGGACACAAACGGCTCTCAGACGGCGACACAAATGGAGTTGGGAGGGACACTTTTTGTCGCCATAGAGTACACCTTGCTTGCGCTGGGCCAGTATTCAGGGGGTCGACACACTTCATAAAGCTGCGTCGGCTTGGCAGCCTTTGCGGCGCAGGAATATAGCAATGCATGGGATGTCGTGTGTCGTCCACCATTTGGGCTCTCTCTGAGGAACCTGCCACAGCCCTACTTACATCTGGGGGCGCTATGCCAGCCAGTGGGTAAAGCAACTGTACCGGAGTCGGTTTCAAGCAACCAGTTATAATCCGACACGTTTCGTTTAGTGCCGGTATCCACCAGCTTGGCGTGGGCAGATCGGCCCCACACCGGGCACGCGTATTCTCCAGCGGAGAACGCGAGAAAAATAATTAAACAAATAAATAAATAACGCTCACAGGCACAAACATTATTTTAATTATCCCAAACAAGCAATAAAGGCTTTTTATTGTGGAAACCATACAACAACGGCATAAACATATAACATCCAAGACCGAACCGGGACTCGAACCCAGGACTCTGGTTTGGCAGTCCGGCGTGGTAACCATTACACCAACCGGGTCGGCAAATACTAAAAATCCTCTTTCTTTTAACCTTTTCTAAAGTTAGTGTTCATAATTTTATCGTAGTATTGTTTTCATCTTAATAGATGGCGTTGGGTGTTTTTTTGAAGCAAGTACCATACTTAATTCACGCTCAAGACATCTCAGATATACGGTCTTACAGATTTGATTGTATAGTTACTTACCGGCTGAATTCGAAAAATAATTAAATAAATAAATAACGCTTACAGGAACATTGTTATGATTCCAAGCAAGCACTATAGGCTTTTTTATTATAGAAACCATACAACAACGGCACAAACATTTATAACATCCATGACCGAACCGGGTTTCGAACCCAGGACCCTGGTTTGGCAGTCCGGCGAGGTAACCATTACACCAACCGGGTCGTCAACTATCAAAAATCAAGTTTTTAAAAATTTTATCGTAGTAATTTAATCGTAGTATTGTTTTCATCTTAATATATGGCGTTGGGAGTTTTTTTAAAGCAAGTATGCTACAATTATTAATTCAAAAACTTAGCTATAGCAGGAGCTTACAAATTTAGTTGATTATATAAGGTCTAAAAAAATTAGGTGAAACTGTTTTAAGGGTATGCTCATACCATTAAACTGAACCACTTTCTCTACGGGACCAATATCGAAATCTCGAAAAAAAATCTTCTGCCCCATACATTTGTGTTTGCAGTTTTGTATTGGACATCAATTTTTTTTTTCGCGATTTCCATATTAGTCCCATAGAGAAAGTTGTTCAGTTTGATGGTCTGAGCATACCCTTAAAATAGTTTCAGCTAATTTTGTTAGACCTTATATTATTATTATTATATTAGTTGTAAGTATATTGATTGTTTGAGTCCAATCTGAGCCAATGCTACGGAATGATAACCTTATTTTACAGAAAGGATGAATTTTGTTGCAGTAAGTCTTGCCAAATTTTTGTTTTGTTTGATTTTCGGTCTCAATTATGATTTTTTGAGGGTTTGTGCAACTTAACTATAGAACATCATTCTACCACAACGTATAAAAAGGTACCTACGTATCTAAAAGGTCCTTCTTATACTATAACACCACAGGTCGGTAATGTAGCTACTTACATAATTGAAAATCTTTTTTAGCAAATTGACCATTAGCTTGCTAGAATATTATTATTTCAGCTCTTGCCTTCACCATTTTACACTAGCCCGCGTGGTAGAGTATCCTCTAACGATTATACGTGAGTGGAGGTCTGTGACCCGCAGTGGGTCGTAAGATGATTATTATGCTGCTCGACATAAATGAAAAACTAATAAACGACGAACAGTAGAAAAATTAAAGTGATGGATCCAGTGAATGACTTTTAAATCTGATACCTACAGAATTACTTGGGGTACTTTCTGATTTTGATTTAACTTAAGTTCATGACTTTCTTATCTTATTATGGGAAATGGCAAGCCAGCAACACTCCGACCCAATGGTATCTTTTGTATTGACCCCTACATATTATTTTCTTCATCCTTGAAAAACTTGGAAAATGAGGGAGGCAATAGCGTTCAGGGTAAGAAACATGTAATGAATAACCATCTCTCAGGAATCACATACGTTTACCCACCAAGACATCGCAGTCACACAGTACAAATGTTCCATGGTTTCCTCCTCCTCTCCACACGCTCGGCAACCGGGATCTAGAGTGAGCTTTATCGTGCCTGTTGCGTAGTGCCCGGTGAGGGCTCCAACGATGGCACGAGCTTTGCTCCTGCTGTTGTTCAGTATGAACTGTGGGATTCGTGGTGTTATATTGCTGTTATACTCTGACACCAGGGCTTTGCCCACATGATAATAAGAAGATTGCTGATGAATTTCCTCCAGTGTTGCAGACCCGAGAGGCCAGAGCATTCTAGCCTGTGACTTTTATTAGCCCATTCCTTAATCGCCATTCTAATGTTACATGCCAGGATTCCTAGACTTGGTTCGGACCATGACCTTCATGACCTTAGACGAGACATAAGACAAAATTACATGTCCACGCAGACGAAGTCGCGGGCAAAAGCTAGTAATAAATAAAGATAACAAACCCTTTGTTTTCTTGTTTAGTGAAAAATTTAGTGATTATGAAAGTAGGGCCACTTTCGGTTAGTGGTTTTCTGGTGGTTTTTGGAGTTAAATCTGGTGTAGAGCTAATTTAACTGTTGGCAACACTGCCAATAGGTACGTGGGGTATAGGTCGCCCAACAGACAATAGGGTCAACTTTACCAGGCGGCATCAACTGGTTGCAGAGGGCGAGTGACAGAACGTCATGGAGGACTATGGATTAGCCTGCGTACGGAGACAGACAGATTCAAGGCGGTGATGGACCGACCAGCAATTTAATCAGGTACTATACAGGCTGTAACAAAATACCCTAGTAATCTCTTTCTGGCATACGTAAAAAATCAGGATGGAGGCACATCTCGATTTTTATCGTTTTCTCGGGGGGTGGCATGCGAGGCCTACTGTTTGTATGGGACAGCAGATTTATTTTTATTTTTTATCGATGTTTGCTCCATAGTGAAAGTTGTTCAGTTTGATGGTCTAAACCACCCCTTTAAGTATTACTAGGGTGTTTTGTTATACCCTGTAGAAATCCGGTTAAAAAAATTTATTTGTAGTAGGTATATCTTTTGTCGAATCATAATACTAAAACAACATAGATAATAAATCTGAGTCGAAATCTCACAATAGATATTTTGTTTAGTGTTTTTTCTAGCTAAGAATAATCCACCATATTTTCCCGTGGGAATTGTACGAGGCAACTAAGGGACTGGGTTTCTTTCACAGTATGTTTGTGGGCGAATGAATGAAAATCTGTTTTTTGTATCTACTTGAAGAGTACTTCCATCATTTAATACATTGCCAAGAGTATTCAAAAGTTAGTGCATAATTATTATGTTGTATACAAAATTTTGTTCACCCCCATAATAGAATTAAAATGTACAGCCATTTTAACTTTACAAAGATATTTTATTTGTAATTACAATGTCCCAAAAGCCCTGAACAATATGAATAATAATTTAAGAGTATAAATAAGAAACCAGACAGCGGACCGCGAAAAATGTCAGCAATATATTCTAGATGGGCTGGATCATTTTATGGGCCCATAACTCAAAACGTTATTCGCATATTCATATTATTATCCAGTGATAGTTTAGGAAATTTTATTTCTATTTGTTTATCTCACAGATAATAGTGAGGAAGAGTAAGCCATACTCCACTCCACCACACAGAACATTATAAGAGGGGTTAGAAATGCAAAGAAGCGCTTTTGCTTCCGGCTTCCCGCTCACGCTGCTACAATTACTCATGCCCTCTCGCTCGCACCACAGCCCGGACTCCGCAAACAAAAAATTTAAATTGACAAGATGACGTCAGCACATGCGAAACCAAAGAAATTGAACCTTAAGGGCTTGTTTCACCACTTCTGAGTAAGTTCTTGTTAGCCATATATTTTGTTTTGACATATATTTCATACAAAATATGTTAAACTATCTCTCGGATAAGCTAACAAGAACTTTCTCAGAAGTGGTGAAACAGACCCTAAGTGTTCTTCTTAGGTAACTGCCGGGTCACCAGAGGACGATAGAGGGGGTGAAAAAAGTTGGTGAGAGGAAGGGAGTGTCTGTACTGTATCTAGTAATAGATACTATTTCTTATACTGTGCTCGCACCACACCGCGCGCCTTATGGTGTTATGCAAATCATTGCATAACCTGTGGCGACACGTTCCACGCCTAATCTGCACTTCTAACCCCCCTTATAATGTTCTGTGCTCCACCACACGCAGGCCTAGTCGGGTTCGATCATGCTCTCGATTCTAAACAAACTACTTCCTAGTTTTGCGTTAATTCATTAACACGTTGTATATAGACTTAGATACTATGTTAATCTGATTTAATTGCTTCATGCCCTACCTAGGTATTACCTACCTATGTGTACGTTTATGTACGTACATAAACTCACAAACCCATTTTCTTTGTGCTGCTCCTCTACCCTAAGATTGCATAGAAGAAAATCTCTCTATAGCAATAAAACTAGCCTATTCGTACTACATGTTTTATTTATATCTTGTTTGCATAGTTAGCGTAATTAAAAAGGCTAGATCAAATGTACCAGAAACCAAAGAGCGACTATGAAACGACTTTTTTATAGTGGAAGAAGCAAAAGAGGTGTGTCGGGATCGCAGTGTAGCGGTTAATTATCTCTGCCTACTTTAATGGGCACAGGCTTGAGTATGTGTATGTATGCTACTCTATTTTAGTATTTGGTGCAAATCAAGTATGTTTCATTAATCCATTTAGGTATAAATAAACTCACATTATTATTCTCACTTTTGTGAGACTGAACTTCAGTGAATGTTATTCCTACTCCTCCGATCTTAAATTATTAATTTTGTTTCGGGTTCCAAAACAGGATTAGTCATACCTACTCAGGGCTAGCTGAACTACATGTCCAAGATACCTCTCAGAGCCCCTACCAAGGTCCTAAGACATACCTAACCCACCCCTAGCCTTTCCATCTTGCTCCACTAACTATGGACAAAACGAGTTTGTGCCACGAGCGGGCAACAACTTTAACATTCTATCTAAAGATTTTGACTTTGATATCTTCTGCACTAGCGTGGCGTCCGTCAGCGAGGAATGCGCTAAATCGTAGATTTTTTTTATCGAGTGATTTGTCTTTATAAGTGTTTATTGTTACGTTTAATGATGTTGCTTTGTAATTTGTTTTATTGCGAGGAAGACTGCTTCTTATTCAGTCGATTGTTGTAACTTGAATACGTTCGTTATCTTTTTGTTATCCACTTTGTATTTTTAGTGTTAGCTCTGCTTTGTTTTTTTTTTTTTAATTATGTTTCTATCATCGGAGACCTATAATTGGCTTTCTGTTAGCCACCCATATTTTGTATTGTGTCAACAGCTGTTGGTCTTCCCAAGAAAATAAAATAAAAATAAAATAAAATACATTGTGTGGTGTTGTGTGTGGTCGCTGTTGATACCAGTTTACAGGAGTGGTATAGGAATAAGAGGACCTATTCCAGACAGTCAGTTCTTTACAAACCTTTCTTAGACTCGACCTTTGATGTGCTAGCACCGTCGTTGCTATGGGGTCCTATCTCTTCCATTATGATCTTCATGGCACCAGCTCTTGGTAACGACACGTACTCAAGTTTCGGCAAGTTGTTCTTGTCTGCAAATCTGAGGAAGTATACATGATGACCGATGAGTAAGTAAACATATCGAATTAGACACAAAAAGGACGTACAATTATTTTCTTTCAATGATTATTTAAACTATATACGTTAATATACGGTGACATTGAAATCATGGCATCCTTTTAAACTAAGACTCTTCCCACCAAATGGAAAAATGTTTAATATGAGAGTACTGAAATGTATGAAATAGCTGTTTTTTCATAGATTTTTTTGCTATTTCCCATCTGCTCCCATTGTAAAAGCTCTTAGTTCGATGGGTAGAGTCTTAGTGTAAAGGATGCCAATGATTTCAATTTCACCTCGTAGATAATACCGAGGCATAACCTTAGTGGTCATTTTACACCCTTTATACCAAATGTAGGGTTTTTTTTTACACCCTGTATACCAAATTTTATGTCAAATCACAAGCTATCGAACAAACAAGTTTCTTCAAAATCGGTTCAGCAGTTTTGGCGTGATGCTGTTACAAACAAACAGACAAAAATTCTAAAAAAAAGGTTGATTTGGAGGCAAGGATACCTAAAAACCATAATCGTAATCTTTTTCTTGTAAATATCTTCAATGTACAGACACACTTCTTAACCCAGTCATTTTACGGAGTTTTGTTAGGCGGGGTAGGGAGTAATTACTAATTGAACTTTTAAACCGGCTCAAACCGTAAAATGACTGGTCTGTTACAGTTTTACAATAGTTTAGATAAATTATATGGCGTACCTTTGACTGACTTCCCTTCTCTTGTGCAAGAAGCCACCTTCTGGGAAGAGCACCATGAACTGTCTCCCGAGGGGCACGTAGTATTTGTAAATATGGCGTTTGAGCTCGTCCAGAGATTGTTCACGTTTCGCCTTGCCCTGTTTGAAGAAAGAAAATAGGATTTTAATACAACGATAATGATATATTCTACTTTAATAACTCTTCATCAGCTATTCTTATGTTATTGTGTCAATGTTTTTTAGGAACTATTGTACACAATGTAGGACAAGGTAACCACTGCATTATTACACTCACAGAACATTATAAGAGGGGTTAGAAGTACAAAGTAGGTGTGGAACGTGTCGCCACAGGTTATGCAATGATTTGCATAAGGCGCGCGGCGTGGTGCGAGCGAGAGGGCATGAGTAATTGTAGCAGAGTGAGCGGGAAGACAAGTGGCGACAGCCGTCTCCGAAGCAAAAGCGCTACTTTGCATTTCTAACCCCTCTTATAATGTTCTGTGATTACACACGTAGGTTATAATTTCTTATTACCTACCAAGAATACTTCAAAAAAATTTAAGGTCGACATTAACATCGGCATATTTACTAAAAATTATTTTCATCTTATGATTGGGGTGCAAGAAAAGAGCCTCTCCGTGTGACGAAGCCTGAGGTCGTCTGGCGCTTCCTGGGCAGCCTCAATACGATCATTGCTGAGTGGCAAATTTTTCCACAGCAGCATGAGTGATTGTCATGCGATATAGCTCATGCTGACACGAAACAAGATCTTATCATGCTGTAACTGTCATCAGTATGATTACTATGTGAGATAGAATGTTACTAAATACAATTAAGTGTAAATACAGGGTGTAAGGAAAAGTATAATTAACCTTCAAACCACTACCCATCAAACTGAACCACTTTTACTATGGAAACCTATTTATTACTATGACAAACCTGTTAGCCCAAAAAAATCATCTGTCCCATATTAAACTGCAATACCTACTCGATTCAAACGTATGGGACAGCAGATTTTTTTTGTTCTGACAGGTTTCTCCCATAGTAAAAGTTGTTCAGTTTGATGGGCTATGAAGACTATGGCCCATCTCATATCTTGCCCGTCCTGCCCGCAAACTTGCACGCGAATGGAGCTTATGGACGCTGCTGGTAGTGATAAAAATATAAAATGACATGCCATCGACTCGATAGACAAAGAATGATACTTTTCCTTACACCTTGTATAGTCTGATGGAGGTCGGAGGTCCGTGGGTAGACCACCGATGCGTTGGTTAGAAGACATTGTAAGGGTTGCGAGTCGGACATTGATCAGACGGCACAGGGCCGTGAGGAGTGGCGCAATAAAAGGGAGACCTATGCCCAGCAGTGTGTTGATGTGGGCTGATTTATTGATTGATAGTCTGATGAAATTGGATCTAAGAATACCA
The DNA here is from genome assembly GCA_927399405.1 of Agonopterix arenella. Lineage (NCBI taxonomy): Eukaryota > Metazoa > Arthropoda > Insecta > Lepidoptera > Depressariidae > Agonopterix > Agonopterix arenella. The sequence goes on from OV656704.1 coordinate 4,349,361, forward strand.
AGAACCAAATAACACCCAACGCAACTATGACCGTCTATTACCCTAAAGGTAATCAAACGCCCGAAATCTATACAATACCCACGTATACTACATGTTACTCCACTCCGATATCACAAAGAAATCTTTCTAAGTGCTTTTACTTACATCAATTTGAATGTTAGTGAATGGCTGCTGATAACAGTCATTCGATCCCAAGATATGACTCGTAGGGCTAACAACCACATCCAAACCACACATAATCCAGAACCACTTCAACCTCCTCCCATCCACTCCCCGCACATCAAAAGTTCGCCCGCTCACTCTCACGCACCCTCATGCACAAACGCAGACGCACATACACACACACGCACACACACACACACACACACTCATTGCATTGCAAAACTCTTAAAAATAAGTCGATACTTTAATTATTATTTTTTTAATTATTATTATTACTAAAAACAGCCTATGTCTTAACTGTTAAGTTTAGCATAACAATAATTTATGTACACTCTTAAATTGGGGAAGCCACTGCAGCATGTACCACAGCTTGCTCTCACATGCTGCAGGGATTTCATTGATGTATTGTAACTGTTATGTGTGAAATAAACGTTTATTTTATTTTATTTATTCAAACTAAATCCCAATCGATTAAATATCACCCAAAAATGCGGGTACCGTCCACAATACGTTAACTATTAACGTATTTTGTGCGTCATTATCGAAAGGAAGCGGAGGGGCGACCTCTAATGGATATTATCGACATTCTGCCCGATGAGAATGCAGTTTTGGACCACCCCTGACGACTGGCCCCTAGCGGTGTCGACCATAAGGTTTAATACGGAAGAATTTGGTTGATTGAGCTTTTGTATTTTTATTGTTCAGTTGGTATTTACGAGTTTTCGTACTGTGTTATTTTCTATCTACATTTTATACAGGATGTAAACTCAAAATAATGCGATACATACTTTAAGAAATGCTTCAGACTATTAAAAAAAACTTTGGATCAACATGGATATAGCCAACAATAGCAAATGTCATGGAGTATCAATAGACATTTTCTATGGAACAGCCATATTTGTTTATCGCGATTTCAATATTGTTCCCATAATAAAAGTTGTTCAGTTTCATATTCTGAAGTACTCTCTAAAGTATATGTAACGCATTTATTTTTACAACTTGTATTAAAATTAATCACAAGTTTCATATTCTGAAGTACTCTCTAAAGTATATGTAACGCATTTATTTTTACAACTTGTATTAAAATTAATCATAAGATTTTTAGTAATTTGCTACGAAATTACTTACATATAATATTTCGAAAAAATATATCATGCCATACACTATGTTCTTTGATTTCGTAATGAGATGAGACAGAAGTGCACGTGTAGTTGCTTTTAAATATTTTAATGTTGAAGATTAATAAGTAACATAATTAATGGACTTCAGAAAGTACTTGAAAACGGCGAGATTGTATGAGAAGATGTATGAACGTGGATGAAGCAAAAGAAGTGCGTGATCTTAGAAAAACGTTCTAGTCTCTGCCTACCCCACTCAGAAAGAGAAGTGACTTTATACCTATAAAGAGAGATTATGTATATACCTAGATATCTAGGCATTGACGTCGGTATCAAAGGATCGGTGTATTCAATTAAAATTATCTCCAATCAATTTAACTTAATGAAACGTTAAGATTGATTAAAAGTTTTCTTAGAGTTCAGAAGTTCAGCAGTAACCAGAGCGAGGCTTGATGCTGGTAAAAGTGGTCGAACTTAATTTGATTAGCAAATTGTGATCGTAGGTTCGTCAATCTTGTGTTGCTTTTTCAAATAAAATGAGTGTTTTATTTATTAAAGCACCATAGGTTCAGACGAAAATTTTGAATGAGAAATACTGTAGCCCTGCGCGGAGAGAGTGCGAGTGTGCGTGTCGAATTCTCGAAATTTAATGTAGAATGAGAAAATAACGATAAAAAGTTATTATTTAAAAAAAAAAATTTTATTTGTAAACTAATCCTAATCGTGTTTTCAATTTATGATTTCACTAGATAAACTACCCAATAAATATTATCATTCTTAGGGCCTGTTTCACCACTTCTGAGTAAGTTCTTGTTAGCTTATCCGACAGATATTTTGACATATCTTTCATACAAAATATGTCAAAATATCTGTCGGATAAGCTAACAAGAACTTACTCAGAAGTGGCGAAACAGGCCCTTATTCTTCTTATTCTAATAAATACTGTTAAAAATTTTTGGCTTCGGTAGTTTGAAAAATAGAAGACTTCTTCCCAGGTATTTTCTGGACGCAAATCGCCTTGATTTGCAAAGATTTTACAAGATTAGAAATTGTTTATTAAGTTTTTAATTTTTTAATCGAAGGCTTCCACAAAATAGCACTCATTTATGAGGAACATCCAAGCATTGCATCGACTAGAATAAATGCAACTAATAACTTTGAATTCCACTTAGGTGCAATGAAGACATTAATTGACAACTAAAGGTACATTATGATAACAGATCGCTTCTACATGAGACGTTGTTCGTTTGTTATTTAAACAACGACGTGTTATCACAGAATAAATACTAGTACTACGTATTATGAGAGTATTTCTTCTATTCTTAAAATAGTTCTGTACCAGGGCAGCCATAATGTATAATTGGATACAAAAGTGTATAATTGAGTGGCTGTTTGTATCCTCTATGTATCCTGAACTCTCGTGTATAATTGAATACAAACCAAAACTAATAATTTTTTGAACTCAAAAGCTCTCTTTGATTCGGAAAATCACAGAGGAGTACCATAATAACAGTTATATTCAAACTCGTGACGATTCAGTCGAGCAAGAACGCTAATATTTTGTTCAAGTTTCGTAAAATGTTGTCTCTCTTTGTTTTGGTTCAACCCAAGGGCCCAATAGATGTGCTGTCAAGTTGATGAAAAAATACTTATTGTGAATCACAAATCGACCTATGTTACAATTACGCGATGAATAATCAGAAAAAAAACACAGTTTGCTTTGTTGCCCAGTTTTTTTTACACCTGTAGGTATATAAGGTCTAACAAAATTAGCTGAAACTATTTTAAGGGTATGCTCAGACCGTCAAACTGAACAACTTTCTCTACGGGACCAATATCGAAATCTCGAAAAAAAATCTGCTGCCCCATATATTTGAGTCAAGTTGTGTATGCAGTTTTGTATGGGACATAAAATATTTTTTTCGCGATTTCTTTATTGGTCCCATGGAGAAAGTTGTTCAGTTTGATAGTCAGAGCATACCCTTAAAATAGTTTCAGCTAATTTTGTTAGACTTTATATAAAAATATATATGATATATAAAAAAATTATCCTGCGAGTCAATTTTGTATAATTTCATGAAAATGGCGAAATAATAAAAAAAAAATCGACTGGCAGCCCTGTTCATTACACAAATTAATAGAAAGTACTAGGTAATGTCTAAAACAAACAGTATCTTCCCACGGGTGCATCGAACTGGTCCTAAGTTCTCCTATTGCGATCCGAGCGATCCAATCGAGTACTATCAAGACTTTTGAAAACGCTAACGACCTATGGATTGGGTTGTCGTTTTCCAATGCTGTCGACACATTTCCATTGATTTCCATCGAATCAACAAGTTTCGTTTCTTTATTTAGGACATAACTATTTTGATGTTATCATCATTTAATAATCAGAAATGGTCGTAAAAGGCGACGGAAGGGATTAACCGGAGGATGGGCAGCAACGTTCTCCGAGTATATTAACACCCAACTGCGATCGCCAACCCGCTGGCCAAGCGTGGCGATTATGGCAAAACCTCCCTTTTGGGGGACAAAAAAGGCTGAAAAGATGAATCAGAAATGGCATGAAATTTTCGATTGAATGTTAGACTACATTTTCTCACTTGCGTAATTCGACTCGACTGCAACGAGAAAATTTTGTGGACCATCCAAAAGTGTAAATCAGCCGAACGATTTTCTATGGGACGTCCAACATTTTTTTTTCGATTTTCGACCCAATGTTCCTTAAGGAAAATTGTTTAGTTTCATTGTATGAATACACCCTTAAAATTTTATTTGTAATTAAAAACTAGTGTTTAGGTACCTACTGGTACTTTTTTACAAATAACATTACAATTTATCTCTTATTTTATAACGTTCAATGCATCTAAACCCAGGTAGGATAAAAGTAGTTTGAAATCACCGATTTACATAGGACAAAACTTTTCTTCAAGATAATAAAAGTCGACATTGCTATGGACAACGGCACCCATCGTGAGAGACCTCACGGAACCGACAGCGCGGCGCAATTGCGCGGACGTCGAACCGATCGTCCGGGTCCGCTAAGAAACGCTATCCGGGCTCCAGAGCGCTTAAACTTTTTATTCCACCATACCAGTAATGGCTAAACACTTTTGCTTTACTTGAATAGCATTTACTGTCAAACTTCGTGCAATAGAAAAGCTGGCGATCCGTCCGTTTAACTTCGGGGACGAAAGAATTTAGAGATGGAAGTCCTAAAATAATTGAAGTCCTGCTTTATTAATTCTGGTCGCTCCGAAAAATATTTCTTGAAATACGATGCACAGTATTCTAGGGAAAATATTATGAGATGGATTGTATGAAGATTAACTTTAATGAAATGTAATTGATTTACTTTCTTTGAAACATAATACTTTTAAGGACTCAGTTGGTGGCATAATGACACAGAATATATCTTATGGTTAGAGGTCCTGGGTTCAAAATCCAGTTCAGTCACAAATGCTTTACATAGGTAGGGTAGGTACAACGTGAAATTGAAAACATTCAACATTTTGGAGTAACTTTTTTTACGCTCAATATAAGGTGAGTTTACAGCAATTTGTATGGAAACTCAATTATAAAAAAAAAAATTTGATTACAATTTAGTGGTATACAAACGAATGAGTCCCTGACTCCAATTGTTAATCCAAAACCACATTGATTAGTTAAAATATGCATTTAACCATGTAGTTATCATTATCCTGATAAAGTAGATCCTTGAAAGTTTGTCGAATGATTAAAATTTCATTTTGCGGCATTGTTGTCTAATTTACAATAACAAAATTAGATTTAATTGAGATTAAGGAAACTGACAAACCGAATCTAGCTAAAAACCCTTGGATTACATTAGAATAGCGGAAGATAGGTGACTAGCCTCTCAAATCAAATCAAATCAAAATTTTCTATTCAAAATAATATCACAGAGACTATAGCTTTTTGACATCATTTTTTGACTCTACCACCGCGTCGGAAGGTGTTCCGTTGAGAGAAGATGCAGCCAGAAACTCGTCCTCTAGCGAATGGACTGCATCAATTGAGCCCCCGTGGCCTAATTGACTTACACTCAGTTGCAGAAACGCTCATTAGAGTTAATCCTTCATTAAATCTCTTGCTAGCTTTTAATACGTCAACAAGACAAAAAGTGACAGCAAGATATTTAATGGAGGATCAACATTAATGAGCGTTTCTGCAACTGAGTTTGAGTCACATTCGCATGAGACGTGTGCGTGATTGAGATACGATTGATTTTAGGTGGAATAAAGGTACCACAATGCCTTCATGTGCGTTTCCTCATTGTACATACCAAACGGCATTACTTTTCTCTAGTAAGTCCATTTTTCGAGAACTTAATTCAATAACGTAATGCAAGAACGTCACCTATCTTCCGCTATTTTAATTTAATCAAAGTATAAGCCAAGTGAGGAGTTCCTCACACACGGCACGACAACTCAGAGCTTTACCATATTCATCCCCCCCCCCCCCCCCCCTGTTTGCGCGTTACAAACTAAGCACTAAAACTTGATTCTCGCTTTAATTGTCAAGTTCGAGCATAAACTCGTGTGCAAACCTTTGAACAATGTTCAAACTTGGAGTGAACTGAACGGTGAACACCTGGGAGACGAAACTCTTATCGAGTTATGTTCGTTTAGTGTTCAAACACTGGGAGTTTGGATGGATACTGCACATATTGGATGGAAGCGTAGCTAACCACACATGTCAGTGCTTTGATACTGTTTGCTGTAAAGGTCAAGGAAGGTTGATCTGATGGAATCAATTTACATAGAAATTCTGCTTCACAAATTAAGTGCTGTTTGATTCGAAATTTCGATATTGCTTTCATGGAACATTGTTTAGTAAATACATACTTAGCCCAATCATTTTACGGAGTTTTGTTAGAAGAGTTGGGAAGTAATTATTAATTGTACTTTTAAACTGTAACTGGCACCATTTAGTGACAAAAAAACTATCTGAAACATATTTAAAAAAATCGCTACGTAACATAGAAATCAAAATTGTGAGTCCCAGAAGGCTCTTAAATTAATAGCAATGCACCCAACTGTATTAGATTTACCAATGTAAATTATTTTTGAGCTATAAAATAGGCATCGAAATTTAAAAAAATGAGGTTTTTATTAGAAAATACGAATGTATTTTTCAAAACTCTCTAAGTAGACAAAAATATTTTCACTATGTTTGAAGTATGTATAATTGTAATGCCTTAAATATGTGTGCAAAAAAATTACAATCAATTTTTTTTATAACGAGATAATAGCTAATTTTTAAATTTGAAACTGTTGCTGATAGGATTTTTTTTTAATTTTGGTACATTTCTAAGCTCAATTTTAGCTTTCTTAAATAATATACCGAAAAAAAAAATCATTTATTAATTAGTCCCGGCTCAAACCGTAAAATGACTGGGCTAACTTGCGGAGAGGTATGGAAACTCAATCTTGAGGTCAGGGTTCGAGTCCGCACGGACGACATGCCATGTACCAATGAGTTTTTATAAGTACTTAATACCGACTGCTCTCAAATGGTGAAGGAAAAAGTCATAAGGACTACACACATCCTCATCATTATCACCATCTCCGCCGATGGACGTCCACTACTGGACATAGGCCTCCCCCAAGGATCGCCATAACGAAAACTACATACGCTGATGGAAAAATTCTGATTCATATACTTAATGAAGTTTACCAATTCGCATTGGGCACGCGTATTGGACTTGTTAGTTAAGTTATGCTTCCAAACCTTTAAACACAAAAATAAGGAACTAATTAAAAAAAGATAAAACTAACGCAGCAAAACAGTAAATCCAACTGATCTGGTTATCTCCTTTTCCCACTCCTACACACACACACACACACACACACACACACACACACACACACACACACACACACACACACACACACACACACACACACACACACACCCTCACGCACCCGACTGTCACCCCCACACTCTTTTTAATCTATAATCCTAGTTTAACTTTAAGATGATAATAATATCGGATAAGATAATGTAATGTGATATATTATAACTTAAGGTCAAAATTGTGTAGTGCCTACTTACCCTGTACCCTCGATGTCCATATGCTATAAGAGCAGGTTAGGACTGCAAATCAGTGCTGAGCAGCAGATCTTATTAGGTCCTGCCAGCGGACACTGAGTCCTAACCGATTGCGACAATGTGTTTTTATATATATTTGATTTTTCTGTTTGATGAATCTGTGTATTGTTTCTGTACCTTTTTTGTATTTTGTGTGGCAATAAAGTGCATTTTATTATTTATTATTATTATACATATTATAGGCTGATGATGATGATGAATGATGACATACCTAATATACTTATACCTGTCTCTCATTAGGTAGGGGGAGGCAACAATCGTACAGATTATTCAGTCTTAATTGAAGTAGACAAGAATTTTTAACATATTATGTAGATTGATATTAAAAATGTTATTGTGTTAGCAGTACAATACAGAATACCACATAATTATAGATACACACCTCCATAGTATTACCTGCTACCTCTGTCAGTCACTGTTTGTCTTGTATAATTCTGATGAAATAAACGAGTTATCTATCTGTTTAATACAGTACGTATGCCTATACAAGTGCCTCCGTGGTCTAATGGTTAAGAGCATTGGCACTCGACACGGAGGTCGTGGGTTCGATTCCCACGGGGGACACCTAGTGATATGTCACTTTGTGCGTTTTTCCCTAGTTGGTTAGGACAGTGCAGGCTGAATCACCTGAATGTCTAAAAAGAAAAATGATTCCGTGCTTCGGATGGCACGGTAAGCCGTTGGTTCCGGATATTATTTCTGGTGGTAGTCATTATCATCATCATCTCAGCCGATGGACGTCCACTGCTGGACATAGGCCTCCCCCAAGGATCGCCATAACGACCGGTCCTGCGCTGCCCTCATCCAACGGGTTCCCGCCGCCTTCACAAGGTCGTCGGTCCACCGTGTGCGGGGCCTACCCACGCTGCGCTTTTCAGTACGCGGTCGCCACTCGAGAACTTTTCGGCCCCATCGGCCATCGGTTCTGCGAGCAATATGCCCCGCCCACTGCCACTTCAATTTAGCAACTCTTTGGGCTATGTCAGTTACTCTGGTTCTTCTGGTGGTAGTAGTTGTTACAAAAAAACCACGTCAGAGGCCGTAAGGCGGTCTGAACAAACTCGCTTGCCCACACGATAAGAAGAAGACTACATATTCGTATTATTCAGAAAATTAATGTTTGGCCTATTTGGAATTCAAATTTGCGACCCTCTACTTTGCATGTAGGTTCTGGATATCGGGCTATATTTGAACATATTTACGAGCATGTTTGAATCTCTCTCTATAAAGAATCGAGACATACAAAATTGTTTTACAACTATTGTAATCATTCCTAAACGAAGCTTCGAGTCTGATCACTTTGGGAACAATTAGATATCTCCAATTACGCTCCGAACTTCCCAATTGCCGATAGCCAAAACTATTACACGTCTGGCCCATCAAAGTATACACAACTGTCCAAGTGAATTCGTTAAAAGAAAAACTACAGTTAGAAATGTCCGAGCTCGCTTAACGAGGGGTATAGCAGACGTGAAACTTTCGCATCGTTACGTGGAAAGATAAGAGAAAAATCTTACTGTAATGTTAGGGTCGTGCTGTGAAGGCCGGAAAAAAGTGTACGCCGCATTTTTCGGCGAAATAGGCCTGACTTGCGTATTGTCAGCGTACAAATTGCAAGAGTTACTTTTGTGCCGATAGGAAGAAAAAAAGAAAAATGGTGTCTATGTACGATAGAGTGACTCACAAAAATAAGTTTAGAATGTTCTCTGACTAAGTAGGAACCTCATGAGGTACATCATTGTTTCTGCATCGATTTTGCACGATATTGCAAAGATAAGAGAAAAATCTTACTGTAATGTTAGGGTCGTGCTGTGAAGGCCGGAAAAAAGTGTACGCCGCATTTTCGGGCGAAATAGGCCTGTGACTTGCGTATTGTCAGCGTACAAATTGCAAGAGTTACTTTTGTGCCGATAGGAAGAAATAAGAAAAATGGTGTCTATGTACGATAGAGTGACTCACAAAAATAAGTTTAGAATGTTCTCTGACTAAGTAGGAACCTCATGAGGTACATCATTGTTTCTGCATCGATTTTGCACAGGTACAACTGCAATTAAGATCCTCTTGTACATTTTTTCTTAGCTTGATATCGTCGCTAGTCTTACTAAACGACGTATCTGACGTTTTTGACGTAAGTGACTTATTCATTATCAGCAAATCCATTTTCCAAGACGAATAGATCGGTCTAATTGACGTGACGATCTTCGAGCGTTACCGAGAAAACACATTTTGAAAGGAACGACGTAACTTCGTAACTAGCGATTTATACGTAGCGCTCAACCGAAAAAACCTTGTTCTGAAAAATCACCTCGATGTTAGTTAGGTCGTTATCGGATGAGTTCAAAGTACCAACACGTTAATAAAAGTTTGAATTCTTTAATGAATGAGTTCATTGAATTTATTTGAGGGTGAGAGTAAGAGAAACCATTAATTCTTTCTGCTAGTTAGATATCCTTCCTTTCTTAACAAACATATAATATTTTGGTTATATCTATACTTACTTACATAATTATAAAGGTCAAATCAATTTACCCTAAACCGATAAGCATTGTACGTGAAACGACTAATGAATGGTGAGTCAAGATTGTACCAGCTGGCGATTAGTCTTTCCTACCCTACTGAAGACAAGTATGAGTATAATTGTTCATGCTTGTTTGTATACCTACATTAAATCAATTCCAATCAAACTAAAACCTTAAATTGTCCGCCAGTGTAAAGGGAAGTTGCTACGTGTGCTGTTCCCGTAGAAAAGCTTGCCTAATTACCTGTGGCCGACATTTTTCTATTTTCTCTTTAATTGCAGTGGTTTTTCTTACCGCAAAAAAGAATGAACTTTATTTTAGGTCAGCTTAGCCAACTTTACGCTAATGAGCACTTTATGGTTACATTCACTGAGGTCAAATTTGTATGGCAATTAGGTTATATTTTAGTAATAGCATATTTCAACTCTCTTCTTGTCAGTGCGATCCCATTTACATGAAGGTTTCCCGGTGTGCTGACAATGTTTAGCAAGGAAGTCAAAAGAGTCACCTATCCCCATGTTTTTGTTTATTAGTCTATCACTCAGTTGCAGAAACGCTCATTAGAGTTAATCCTCCATTAAATCTCTTGCTAGCTTCAGTAAGTCAACAAGACAAAAAGTGACAGCAAGATATTTAATGGAGTATTAACTTTAATGAGCGTTTCTGCAACTGGCTGTTAATCATCTAAGTGCAGTGCAAATGCCCTTACTCTAACCACTCGTTCCCGATTTGAGCGTCCTGTAGCCATTGGTCATCAAATTTATTCAGATCACCCGCTATCTCTTCCTGGGTCTAAGCGGATCACCGGCGGCGCCCGTTTTCCTGGATCCAGGGCATAATGGATTTTGCCAATCTTTTAGGATGCATTTGACAGATATTATGACCGGCCCACTCCCATTTCAATTAGACACTTTTCTCTCCCTCCTATGTCACCCTTATTCATGAGAAGAGGCTTTTGCCCTACAGTGGGATCCTACAGGCTTTAACTTACTTTTATTTCCGAGACGTCAGCCAGCATTCTAGGTGTTAAAAGAATCGATTGTCTCAAAAACACGACTTAGCGCCAAGGAATATACAGGGTCTTACAAAAGTAAAAATAAAAATTTAAAACTTTTAAGGGGGTCATTTAGATCATCAAACTGAACAACTTTCACTAAGGGAATCATGTTTCATCGAAATCATGAAAAAAAAATCAGCTGGGCATCCCATACATTTAGCTCGAGTTGATTTGTAGTTTAGTATGGAACATCAGATTTTTTTTTCGCGATTTCGACATTGGTCCGATACTGAAAGTTGTTCAGTTTGATGGTCTTAATCACCCCTTTAAATGTTTATTTGTATTTTTTAACACTCTGTATAAGAGTACAAGTAGCGCTCCAAAACTCAAATAGCTGACATCGAAGCGAAAAGCGGCAAACTTAAATCTCCATAATTAAAATGGAATAAACCCTTTCTTCTCATACTAACTTCTCAATAGGTACGCAAAGGAAAATGTTACATCATAACTTTTTTTCCCTTCCTACTCACGCCGCACGCAGTCGGATAAAAAGCATAAAACCTTATCTCGCAAACCTAACCACGAGTAAACCACTGCTATTAACATTAATTACTAAAACACTCGACATTTCAATATAATTACTACCAGCAAAAGCGAATTTTGCTCACGTTTCCCTTCTAAAAAGAAAATTGAACATAATTTATGACTTCAGTTAACCCAACCGTATAGTTGCAGAAATCCCTAGCTATATCCTTTATACCAGTGTCATAGGTTTGAAATTGCTTTATTTTGGGTGGCTTCCTGTTTTGTTGTGAATAGGAAACCACAATGCGATCAAATTGGCTTTAAATGCCACCACGCATGGTGTCCTGACTTAGTTGTGATGCAAATTAATACTTTTTATTGATGACGTACGCGTTGAGTTACGATGAATGGACTCGATCTGTTTTATTAAACTTAAATATTTTTGAGTTTTATTATTAGTGTTTCCAAAGTTTCTGTCTGTTAAAAGAATAGTGTTCATTGAAGAGTCCTAATCGAGCTCCGCGGTGAAGGAAAACCAACATGCTTCGATTTCAATAATGATGGCCACATCACCTATCACACAAGTCAGAGTCAATAATGATCGCATAATTATAATATTCAGTTAGACAGTTTTTTTTAAACGTAAAGTATAATATTTAATGATGACTCCTTAAAAACTGACCCTTACATACATAATTTATATTTGAAGAAAAAGTAATAAAATGCAAATCGTAATTACACTATAAAAAATAGTGAGTCAATGTAAATTTATAGACTAACTATCAATCAAACATCCAAGTAATTAAACAAACAAAAATCATAAATATAACCCGGAACCCTTATAACTACGCCACACATGTTACGAGCGGTGAACACATCCGCACGGCTCGGGCGTTCATGTGCAAATGAGTGGAGGTCGCGGTCACGGGTGGCTTAGCTGCGCGTGCGACGCACGAGCCAAAGGAAAAAGTTTAATAGTCAAAGATTATGGTTACCAGATGGTAAAGTTGGTGGCATGTGGTATAATACCTATACAGGTGTGGTGGAACACTTATGTATTAAAGATTGGATAGACCACCGGAGAGCGCCCATGTGGTGGAAGGTGGACCTAGCCTATCTAGTATTTAAACATCTGTCCTTATGACGTCTAACGTTATGTTATACCTACACAGTTTTCATACTTAGGATGTTTTTGCATAAATAGCCATTACACAGGATGTAAGTGACAGCCTAGCAAATACTGAAACGGTGAAATCAGACCATCAAACTAAACAACTTTCACTATGGAGTCTACCTCAGGAACCGCGAAAAAAATCAGCTATCCCATACAAAATTGCTATACCTACTCGACTCAAATGTATGTGACAGCTGATTTTTTTTTCGCGTTTCATGAGGTAGGTCCATAGTAAATTAAAGTTATTCAGTTTGATGGTCTGAGTTCACCGTTTCAGTATTTGCTAGGCTGTTCCTCTGTATACTATATGCTCATTTGATGTTTTAATGCCATTAGTGTTTTTAAACGGCTTCAAAAAAGGAGGAGGTTTTATTGTGTGTTAAAAACCAATGTAGTCCATACACTAGACGGCGCGTGACTATGTGAAAGCCGGGCAATTAATTTGCTTTTTTGTTGCCATTTTGGAGCGCGGGCAACAGCGCATCTACATATAACATCTTCGGGGCGAAAGGCCAAGGAACTCTCACCATTTCACGTCATTCCATCCTGAAACTTAACTTGTTTAACAAAAACAACTACACTGTAGCATTGCTACAACTACATTCTTAAACAAAAAGTTGGTTGTTGTAGCAATGTTTCGACTACCCCGAAAAGGATTACGGTCGTGCATTTATTAATGTAAAGACCAATAAACAGGGTGTTATGCTTAGAAATCAAAATAACAAAACCGTTTCTCTCGACTCAAAATCCGTGTATAAAATATACACTTAACTTCTGTCAGAACTTCACCATTATTCAATGACATTGATAAAAAGATAGATAATAAAAACAACACATACATCACATGTCGTGTCTTCCACCACATCCTCTACGCCGGATACACGGACCAGTGAATACGGCGCGTGCGTCGGCACACGCAACACTACCGTGACTTTTTTATTCTTTATCAATTAGGGCCATTCACACGCATTTGCATGTTATGCAGGTTGTTGTCATGGCCAGGGTACAATGTGATGAGAGCTTTTTGAAAACAATGACAGTGGAAGAGAATTTAGGCTTTAATTCGCATTGTTTGAGTTTGAATAAATTGTATCTATACAGGATATAAAATTTAATGCGTTGTATCCAATCAACTTTAAAATTTGGGTTGAAAAACTGTAGCCTTGCAGTCTTTTCTACCCCGTGACCTATTTGTTATGAAAAGAAAACCACATGTCCGTGTGTACAATAAATAATGATGGAGGACTGATAAATCAATTTGTGCAAATACTTAAAACTTTCTAGTTTTTGCTTTACCTGTGTCATCACCACACGTTTTATGATCACAATACAAAACTCGGAACTGAGCAAAATTTTCAATTAAAAACAAATGGAGAGCTCCAGACACCTCAATTATAATAATGAAGGACTTTATATTAATCAAGCAATTGAACTGCCGGTATACAGGGCGGCGGCTAAACGAGGGAGACCGTTTTCCTATTCCCGACCACCCCGACCGTTCCGTGTACCTTTTGCATAGAGAAGTGCTGGAAATGGTTTTGATAGCACACGATCAAGAATATGTTCCCCGAGGAAGTAGAAAGACTCATTTCATAGCGTAGGGTAGTCAGAAATATCGTAGACGGAGACCATCTACCGGTCGATAACGCTAAACTTTCGCGAGTAAATTAATTCAAATACCTAGGCGGGAACCCGTTGGATGAGGCCAGCGCAGGACCGGTCGTTATGGCGATCCTTGGGGGAGCAGCAGCGGACGTCCATCGGCTGAGATGACGATGATGACCTAGGATCTGTAATATCTGAAGACGGAACGATCGATACGGACATTGTTCACGGCGGCATGGTGTAAAATTCACTGGAGTCTTGTGTAACTCTAAAATGGCAATAAGGACAAAAGGCAAAGTTTACAAATCAGCGGTACGAAAAGCGATGTTGTATGGTAGCGAAGCCTGGCAAACAAAAAAGTGCCATGAACAGAAACTCCATACAGCAGAAATGCGGATGCTGCGGTGGTCAGCAGGAGTTACACTTAGAGATAAGATACGCAATGAGTACATTAGGGGAAGTTTAAAATTCTTCCCCATTCCCAATAAACTGTCCGAGTCCCAACTGAGATGGTATGGTCATATCATGCGAAGGCCGGATGATCACATCGCTAAAAAATGTCTATCCATTGAAACACGTAAAAGAAGACGAGGAAGACCTGGGACCTCGAGGTTGACAACCATCCATCCATATATGGATATCATATCTTATAATGTACAGGGTTCTTCTTAATTTGCTGACACTTTTTTAATGGGATGATCAGACCGTCAAACTGAACAACTTTCTCTATGGTACCAACATCGATATCGCGAAAAAAAATCTGCTCTTCCATATAAAAATGTAGACCTACTCGAGACAAATGTATGGGACAGCTGATTTTGTTTTCGCGATTTCGATGTTAGTCCCATAGAGAAAGTTGCTCAGTTTGATGGTCTGATCATCCTCTTAAAAAGTGTCAGCATATTAAGAAGGACCCTATAGTATAAGCATATGAAAAGCTTAAACTTAAGCGAACAAGACGCTCGAAATAGAGCTGCCTGGAGACTCAATATGAGGAAAGCCGACCCCTTTTAGCGGGAAAAAGCGAGTAGAAAGAAGAAGAAGGGTAGTCAGAGATATTCTGAAAACAAAACATCCATGTTTCACTCGTGGTACCTCTAAACTCTATCCAGTATGACGTGGGAGCCTAATGGAACGTCGGTACAATACACGCCTTGAAACTGAAGCATGCAGGTTGCTTCACGATGTTTTCATTCACCGGACAGCCAGTGGTGTTACAAATTGTACATACATGTTCCAACTTAATATGCTGACGGTTTTTAGAGGATGATAAAAGCGAAAAAAAATCTATTGTCCTATCCAATTTGCGTCGAATAGGTTTGCAGTATTTTACGGAACAGCTGTTTTTTTGCGATTTCGATATTGGTCCCACACAGAGCTTTTTAGTGGGATGGTCTGGTTATCTCCGTCAGTAGGTATATTAAGAATTCATTGGGGACTTTCATGTGGGTCTCCCACAAGAACTCAAATCCTTTTTTTTTACCTTTCTTTCACTACCTCTTAATTCTTCCAGTACATATTAAAGAGCACATCTGTGTAATCGACCCGCGTTTCCGTCCCAATAATTGTTCGCTATAATTTTACTTTGAAAAGCTGATTGCCAAGTTTCCCGACAATCGGCACAATTTTGACTATTATTTAAGGTGATTTCAAGGGATTTGTATTGTTACCAAATTGTTAAGGCGAATTATCCAACATTTTCCATTTCAAAGAATACAGATTTAATATTTTTTTCCAAAATAATTATTTCAATCGACTAAAATATCCAATAGGGGTGATCAGGAAAGGAGAAAGATCCAATAAAAAATGTTGTTCGAAGAGCCTGCATTTTTTTCACGTTCGACACAATGGTGTTAAAACAGAATTATGTAGGTAGGTACTTATTATTTCACCATTTAGTTCCATCCCATAATAAGTAAGGCATTATAAAAGAAAACATTTTCAATTTTTCATGCTAACTAGTGCCGACTTAGATTTTTTTATATTGGAAAAATTTTCTGGTCATTGATTCTGGACGAATGGTTTAATATTTTGCTAAAATGCTTTTTACACCTGGTTTAACAAAGAACAGTTAAGCAACGAATTGCGAGATAGAGAATAAATGAAACAGCTTTAACAAATAAATGCCGGTCATTTATTACTTGGCATCAATTCGCAAAGCTACATAGAAAAGGAATGCCCCAAATTATTCCCCAGCCAAATTCCAACAGGTTGAGAAATTTTTATTGCTCAATATTACCATCAATGCGATAGAATTTTAGTAAGAATAAATTTATCACACGAAAAATAATTACTTACACGAAAGGTTATTTATTTTTCAACACAAGGCTCTTATCACACCGGTTCTAGGTTTATAATTCAGTTTGTAAAACACGCGTGTATTTTACTTCACATTACCGCCCAAGTGCGGTAATACCGCGCACCCATAACTAATTCAAACACAGCAATATATTCCGTGGCACGGCCGGCGCAGGAAGAAAAAAATGTGGATGCCATTTTTCACAAATTATTTGTCTAAACCTTTTTGTGACATATTATTCATTTTTTCCTCGCAAGTGTGCTGAAAAACGTAGTATGGTCGTATAAAATCTCGGTTCTTTTACAGCCCTCGCCTATGTCATTACTATGTCAATCGTAAACTATGTCGTCTCTGAACATTATAAAACGGTGCCGCTAAATAAAACACATTAATATCGAGAAAGTAGCTCGTTATTCCGAGCCATTTTTGATCTTTTTCCTTAACAAAGAACAGTCAATAGTCTTGACTGACACACAGCGTTCGTTTAAACTGTACCTTAAGGCACTAAACTTTCTAAAACAATTAACATCGTCCCAGAACTAGCCAACAAAACATGCAAATCCAGGGTCTTCAGAACCCAATAGTTAACACTATTAAGCACATTAACACATAAACGAATCTAACGAAGCACAAATAAGGTAATTGGGACCGACAGTTGTTAGGTTTCCGTATCCGATAACTATTGCCCCACTTTCGAAGTCCCTTGAAATAAACTATTATCACTCTTATTGTGTGGAAATATAAGTTTTGT
Source organism: Agonopterix arenella (assembly GCA_927399405.1). NCBI lineage: Eukaryota > Metazoa > Arthropoda > Insecta > Lepidoptera > Depressariidae > Agonopterix > Agonopterix arenella. The sequence goes on from OV656704.1 coordinate 4,366,643, forward strand.
GAAAGGCTTTGAGTGGAAGTTGAGCTATACAATGGCTTCATGTTACATGCTCTATGGTAATTCTATGAGAACATCTGTTTTTGATGATTATGATCTATAATGTGTAATTAGTTATTTAAAATGTTAGTTGGTTTTTTTGTATGGGAATTTTAATTGTTGTCGTGTTCTAAGTTAATAGTTACAAAGTCACTATTTGACTAATTAATGTTAGAGTAACACGGTAGAGTTCATATATTTAGCCGAAAGTTATTTTTTTGTGTCTGACTGTACATAACAGAATGTCGAATGATAATTTCACCTTTGATTTTTTACTTCTCTAAACCATTGAAGTGATTGAGACAGTATGAATTATTAATGTAAAGCAAATAATGGTGGCCAAGATTAGACGAGGGGATTGGGTCGTCCGGCGGCCTATGAGTTGATGACATCAATTAGAAGCGCCGGCCGGCAAGACCTGGATGTAATTGGTCCAGGACCGAAATGTATGGAAAAATGGGGAAGAGGTTAATGCCATGCGGTGTGTGACGAGCTGATGATGATGATGAATGGAAAGCATTTTATAAAAATATCTATCCAAAAAACTAAGAAATATAATTATCTTTTCCAATTTTTCCTAATAACATTACATTCCCCTAAATAAAAACCGAGAAGCAAAAACTCGCAAACTCGAAACAATAACACGCCAACCACACATTGGCCAAAATCTACCAAAAACAAAACACGACCGCCAACTCCAGCAAAAGAACGTAATGACGGGCTAAAATCCCTTTCATCTCGAAAAGGGCGGGCCGGTGATACCAATTCTAACATTACCCTGAATTTTGGGTAAAAAATTAAACGTCGGGGTATTTTTGGAGACTGATTTAAAGATGGTAAACCAGTCACATATTTTACGTTAGTCCTACGTTCGCTTTACGCTAGATACATAACATATCTTATGCTCTTGCTGGGTAGTTGGACACATGTTGGCTTGAGATTAAGACAAAAAGATAATAGTGGCTAAGACATAAACATTTGTTATTAAATATCCGAGTGTAGAAGATCGGAGGATGATGGCGCTACACGCAGAATGAATGGCGTTTGTGGGAAAAACATAATACCGGTCCCTCAGCGTGCTCCATACAAACGAAGAAAAAAATTAGAGCTTACATTTGCCAACAAGTAGTCATGCAGTTTGGCAAATTTAATGTAAACAAACCTTTTTGTAATGTGGGATATGGGATAAATTAACGGGATAAAAAAATTAAAGATTTAGGGCCTCTTTCACCACTTCTGAATAAGTTCTTGTTAGCTTATCCGACACATAGTTTGACATATTTTGTATGAAAGATATGTCAAAATATCTGTCGGATAAGCTAACAAGAACTTACTCAGAAGTGGTGAAACAGGCCTTTAATTTATTTTGATTAACTAATGATATTCTTCTAGGAACCAATATCTGAATCAGGTTTGATATTAAAAATAGGATTAAGCTTCATTTGTATGGAAGGCGCTCGGGCGCTCTGACGGGAAGTTCCTCTCAAGGATTTATTTTTAAATATCAAGCTTTGGGATAAATCAATACCACGGACAGGGTAAAATAAAATATGAGTCGACAACACTAGGGCGGGCCAAAGTCGGGACAGCGGGACCCCACAGGAAATGAAGACCGCAACTTTCAGTCCAATTTGCTGAACGGCGCACCACGAAAGTTTCGCCTTTAGGAAATTAACTCTGGGCACACTTTTGAGATCATGCTCTATTTATCTGTGTTTCGTTTGGAGTAATTATTTTTTAAGAACAAACTTTTTGAAAGGCAAGTCGGCAAAGTCGGTACTAGGTAACTGAGATAAAAGCGAAGATAATTTGGTCACAAATTTTATGGCACTTCACCCCTCGTATGGTGGCATTCCAGAAACAATGGAATTGTTATTGTCTTTGCACGGATCCGTGACAAACACAGAGGATTGATTGAGGAAACAATGTCTTTAAAAAAACACAGGGTCAAGACTGAATTTTTTGGAAAATAATTTAAGTAGGTAAGTATGTCACAATTATAATAAAATAAGGAATAATTTTTTTTTGCATATTATGCTTCTCAAACATATTTCAACATTATCCCACGCGGATCAGAGCAGACCTAAATAAAATAGTTATCAAAACTTTGTAGACTTCTGTGTACTGGTAATTTTAATTTTCTCATTACTGCTAAAATTATCTAGTCAACAAACAGACCATCAAAATAGACAACATTGAGAAAATAAAAAACGCGTAAAAAAATCTGCTGTTCCATAGAAAGCGTTAATGTTGACTTGACCCGTGCTTTACCCAAATGAATAGATAGACGGCAGATTTTTTTTTGCGATTTCAATGTTCGTCCAGTACGGTTTGTTCAGTTTTTGTGAAGCACCCCCTTAAGTTATACGGGGTGTAAGTGACAGCCTAGCGAATACTGAAACGGTGAACTCAGACCATTAAACTGAACCACTTTCACTATCTCCATAGTGAAAGTTGTTCTGTTTGATGGTCTGAGTTCACCGTTTCAGTATTTGCTAGCTGTCACTTACACCCTGTATACTTCAGGTGGTGCTTCACCTTAAGCGTTCACCGTCGCATTTAAGTTTACACCCTGTATAACCTCTCGCAAAATCAGAACACAAAAATAAACCTAAATACGTAAATAATTAATTACGCAGTAATTATGAATCGCCATAAAAAGCATTTCAACGGTTCATAGCTCGGTGAATACCGACCACTGTGCAGTGCAGTTAATGAATTTAATGAGATGCACACAGAGTCCGCTCCGCGCCTGCGCTGTGAGCACAATCGTAGAATTAGCCGCACCAAAACACATTAACGATGCCATTGCAGCTATGTGACGTTATGGGGACGGTGCGATAGCAAAAAAAGGGCGTGGGAAAATATTAATATCGTAAGTCCACCCGGATGTCTTCGATCAAAGTAAAACGAATGGATCGGCCTTACCTACGAGAACAAATCAAACAAGAAAAATAAGTTTAAACAATTGGTCGTTGGTCGTTATGTACGGATCGGGAGTACAAATCTCTATATGCGTCACATAGCTATCAAAAACATCGATAAGCTGACAAATGTAACATCCTCCTTGCATCCTCCAGTACGTCGAAGTTTTTGTATAAGTTTGACCCATGAACTAACCTTATCGAATACCGAATTGACAGCTCGCCGATGTTCCAACGACGAATTTAAGGTTGTGACGATGTTTGCGCTTAGAGAATTGCATTGCTGTGTGTTGGGCCACAAAAGGGACGAATGAGAAACGACTGCATGCAGCCACAGTGTAAGAAAGAGTATCTATTACTACATACACTACGGACACTCCCTTCCTCCCACCAACTTTTTACCTCGACCCCTCTATCGCCCTCTGGTTACCCGGCAGTTACCTAAGACGAAGACTTAAGGTTTCGCATGTGCTGACGTCATCTTGTCAATTTAAAATTTTTGGATGCAGTGTCCGGGCTGTGATGCAGCTCAAATACGAATGTTGAGATGGATGTGTGGTGTAACTAGAATGGATAGGATTAGGTATGACACACAACATACATTAGAGAAAGTTTGGAAGTGGCACCTATGACGCAAAAATCGCAGGGTCATAGATTATCGTGGTATGGGCATGTGATGCGGAGACGAGTGTTAAGTATGAATGTGGTAGGAGAAGGTCGAAGAAAAGATGGATGGATTGTGTGAAAGATGATACCTATGTGTACGAAAGGAGTTAGTGCTGAAACGATGGCTACGAGAGATGAATGGAAAAGGATGACATTGCGCCGACCCCAAATAATGGGAAATGGGCAAGAAAATGATGATGAATTACTGGTCAATATTGCCTAGTATTTTAAGTAAAGCGACAGATCTTCGACATTCTTAAACCTCAAAGTTTCTTGTTGCATTAAAATTTACTCAATTTTCTGTCAATAAAGGTTTTGTTTTGATATGCAATAAAGAACATTTATTTCAAAATTCTTGACAACTAGCACGTGTCCGTTATGTCAATAGTGACTTCGGTTTATGCTTCGGTGTACACCTTACGCTCTGATTTTCCCATTAGAGATAATAAGCACATGTATTAACGGACCCCTCTACATTTGCGGACCATACCACCAACATAAAGCACTTGAAACCACGGTCGGCCATGCGTATTTGCAGCCACCACCGATATTGAAATCACGAGGATAATCTGCAAATAGGACTGCGGTTTCATTGACGACGTCATTTCTGGATGTTAACCTCGTGTTTTAGAGGTTAATACTTTACCTATGTTTACGAATCTGGATGGATGTACACAAAAAAGAACCAGTAAGAAACGCATGAGGAAGAATGGATAACTAGTCTAACAAAAAAAAAAACAAATCAAATTAAATTCAACTGTATCTTAATTTTTCATAAATTTTTAAGCATTGTGAGTGACAGCATTGTCACTAAATACCTACGTTAAAGCCTAAATACTTTTTGGTGCAAGATAACCTTAGTATACAGGGTGTAAGTGACAGCCTAGTAAATACTGAAACGGTGAACTCAGACCATCAAACTGAACAACTTTCACTATGGAGCCTACCTCAGGAGACGCGAAAAAAAACCAACTCTACCATACATTTAAGAGCCTTAGCACACGGCGTATTTTAAACGCACAGACGACGCGCAGATGACGCTCGTATACAGTTAAAAGTGTAAGTGTAAGTTGTAAAAGTGCGTCGTCTGCGCGTTTAAAATACGCCGTATGCTAGGGGCCTAAGTCGGGTAGGTGCATTAGTTTTGTATGGGACAGCTGATTTTTTTGGCGTCTCCTGAGGTAGGCTCCATAGTGAAAAATGTTCAGTTTGATGGTCTGAGTTCACCGTTTCAGTATTTGCGAGGCTGTCACTTACACCCAGTATAGGCATATAAGAATAGTTAATAATAGTACTCTAATTATTAACTATTCTTATGGTACAGGTCCGGTTAATGCAAAATGTGCATTATCGGGTGAAGGAATCAGAAAAAAATTTGTGCAATGTTTTAAATCTAAGTTGGTAGCTAGTCGTAGACCAAAAATTTTAAGTGAGTTATACAAATAAAATGTCATAGAATTCACTAATGTAAGAATGATTTACTGCCTCATAAATCTGTGAATTACACTAAAAACTTGTAAATGGAGACTTAATAAACTTTATTCAAAACTCAGTGCCATCTGTTAGTTATATTTCATTAAATAATTTGACTTTGACAATACAACGAGTCACATTCAAAACTTATTAAAAAGTAGGTAATTTTTATAAGTGACATTTCTAAAACCATCTTCTTACATAAACCATAATTATAAAACCGTAACAGGAAGTTTGTCTGTACATTGAAAATATTTACAAAAAAAATTTACGGTATGGTTATTAGGTATCCCTGATTCCATATCACCAATTTTTGGATTTTTTGTCCGTCTGTTTGTTTGTTTGTTTGTGTGTTTGTTTGTTTGAACGAGCATCACGCAAACACTACTGATCCGATTTTGATGAAACTTTTTTTGTTTGATAGCTTATTATCTGACTTAAAATAAAAAAAAAAAAAAAAATCTTATATATTTTGTGCGGACAAAGTCGCAAATAAAACATAATTATGTAAACTGCCAATCAAAATTAGGCAATGTAATCTGTGAAGTAAAAAATCCAGCATACAGTAAAGAACATAAGTACACTAAACAATCCTACTATATCCATGTTTAATGTGTACGTGCAAGGTGGATTGTACAGGGGCTTGTACAACAATATAGCAATTTATCAAACGAGCCACATTGTCGATCTCCCCTCGTGGAGAGACTGCTCGAATTGACCAGGACCGTATTGAGACCATTTGTGGGCTCTACAAAACAGGCTGTTTCTCATGACATAACTTTAATACATTTTTTGTGCCGAAAACATAATATATAACAAAAATCTATATAAAGAATTAAAGGCAACCTACACAACATTTTTTTTGTTTGTTTTCAAACCTTTAGTAGTAAAGAAGTAATTTTTTGTTTTTATAATAATTAGAATGTTACTATTAGGTAACCAATGGTAAAACTGAAAAAACACCTTCATATTGTATACGTTTAAAGCCAGATCGATCGATCGAATAATCTTTATAATACAGGGTGACTGGTAATTCGACCTATTCCTTGAAAGGGGTTATACTAGAGTTCATTTGCAACAATTTTTCCCCAGTTAACTGGGGGTCGAAAATCGCTTGTTTTCGAGTTCTCTCATTTTTAAGAATTTTTTGAATATTTCCGTTTTTCGACCTAAAAATGACAATTGTGAAAAAAATACTCCACTCTCTGCACTCTGTAAGCATTTTTCTAGTAGCTGATGAATGAGCGACTACTTTAAACTAAAATACATGTGAAAAATACCCAAAACCACCGAAATAAAAGGTTATAAACCGCAAGACAACAATTTTTTATTTGGATTTTGTTTCAATCCAAAGAGGATTACTCAAAAAAAATTTATGACACTTGGCGTACAAATTGCGGAAATAACTTCCTCAATTCCTAAGCTTTCCAAAAAGATGCAAAAGTTGTGTACTTTAGTTCAAGTTTGGAAAATAAACCTTATTAAACACGCAGATGTGAATTTTATTCAAAAAGTTATTGGTTTGGTGAAAATAAAAAAAAGAGTAAAATAATAATGTTTAGTACCTAATCATATGAAATTACAAATTTTGTTTTAAAGTTTTACATTTAAAAATCACAAGTCTTGCTCAAATTGTCTTCCTCCGTTACGTATGCAAGCACGAAGCCTGCGACGTACTTCGCTTACTGTCACTCGAGTTGAAAGCGTGTCTTTAATTTGTTGGGCAGCTGCCAAAATCCTCTCTCTTAATTCTTCTTGAGAAGAGATAGGTGTACGATACACCAATGTCTTCATATGACCCCAAATGTAGAAGTCGCATGGGGTTAGATCGGGACTCCTAGCCGGCCAAGGGATCGGGCCGCCTCGACCAATCCATCTCAGTGGATAGTTCTCATCCATCCACTGTCGCACGCCCCGGTAATAGTGGGCTGGGCAGCCATCATGTTGATACACCAAAGCTGTTCTTGTGGTAAGCGGCACATCCTCCAGCAGCGGACGTAACTCTTCTCTTAAAAAGTTTTCATAGGCGATGCCGGTTAGGCGTGCCGGCAGAAAGAATGGCCCGATTAAATTATTGTGCACGATTCCCATCCACACATTAAGTGAGAATCTGTGCTGGTGAGCTCCTTCGTTAGATTTTCTCGGATTCTGACCTTTAGGGGCCCAAAAATGCAGATTATGATAGTTTGTAATACCATCACGGTCGAAGTTCGATTCATCTGTCCACAAGATTGTTTTTAGATACTCAGGGTCTTCAATGTCTGCATTTATTAGAAATCTGCAGAAATCCATCCTTCTGACAGGATCTCCCTCCTCGATAGCTTGTACTGGCGTGTAATGGAATGGATACTGCCGTGCTGTGTGCTGAGTGAACCAGACTTTCCACTGAGACATACCAAGCTGCCTAGCCACAATTCTTGTTGAAGTAGTGCCGTCTGCTTGAAAACACTGCAAAATTTGCTCCTCTTCGATTGGATCACTAACGCTAGGTCTACCAGCGTCGGTTTGGCGACGTCGAACCGATCCCGTTTCTCGAATGCGCCGATATGTCGTACCAAACACGCTGACATCAGGTAAACGGCGGGTAGGAAAACGTCTTTGATAGTCTCTTCGAGCAGCAGCAGCGTCACCATCACAAAACCCGTAACAATACATGATATCCGCGTATTCTTCATTTTGGTAAGCAGCCATTTGAAAAGGAAGCTGTTTTAGCGCAGAATTTAAGTTAGTTAACAACGACACGTCCGAACTCCAAGATGGTTGAAACTAACTGATTACTTAATGAATTGAGCGAATGAGTGGGCCTCGATTGTGAACCTTAGTACAAACATTCCCGAATACTTACAAAAGAGAAACAATGTAAGCAATAAAATGAAAGAGACAAAAGCAAATCGGCATCTTGTAAGGTTCGCTTCTAGGAAATCCGCTACCTGCTCTGCCATTGTTAACAATTTTTTTCAAACTCTTGTCAAAGTAGACAACATTTGCACCTTTTTGGAAAGTTTAGGAATTGAGGAAGTTATTTCCGTAATTTGTACGCCAAGTGTAATACATTTTTTTTAAGTAATCCTCTTTGGATTGAAACGAAATCCAAATAAAAAAATTTTGTCGTGCGGTTTATAACCTTTTATTTCAGTGGTTTCGGGTATTTTACACATGTATTTTAGTTTAATGTAGTCGCTCATTCATCAGCTATTAGAAAAATGCTTACTTAGTGCAGAGAGTGGAGTATTTTTTTCACAATTGTCAGTTTTAGGTGGAAAAATGGATTTTTTCAAAAAAATCTTAAAAATGAGATAACTCGAAAACAAGCGATTTTCGACCCCCAGTTAACTGGGGCAAAATTGTTGCAAATGAACTCTAGTATAACCCCTTTCAAGGAATAGGTCGAATTACCAGTCACCCTGTATACAGGATGTAACGAAACACCGGAGTGGTTTAGAGTTGGATCATCAAACTAAATAACTTTCACTATGGAGCCAACAAACAGAAAAAAATTAAAAAATCTGCTGTTTCATACAAAACTGCAATACCGACTCGACTTAAATACTAGCTGATGTTTTTAATTTTTTCTCGATGTTGTTCAGTTTGATGGTCTAGTCGTAACTTTGTGATCGCAGTTAGTAGAAAACGAAGTTTTCAATTCTATTACCGTTGCCCACCGTTATGTCAGTAAAAGAGACAAAATTTTTTGCAGCTTCAGCACGGCCAGCATGCCACCCACGAAAAAGCGATTAAACGAGAAAAACGTCATGCGCGCTCTTTCTGGCATACGTCAAATAATAAAGACGGAAGCACATCTCGATTTTTATCTTTTCTGGGGGGTGACATGCGAGGGCTACAGGTATTTGAAGTACGTCTCTGGCGTAACAACAAAATAGGTACTTATAAATAGAAACGAAGGCGCGCGCAGGTGATGTTTTTATTAAAAAAAAAATCGGGAGCGTGGCGTAAATCAAAATTAATTTTGTTTTTTCTCTGTCCCGAAGAAACGTGTTTTAAGCAAAATCGGCAACCCAAAAATTTCAGGTAAATTATTGAAAATTAATAGGAAATTTGTGTTTTCAAATTTCGATTTAGTAAACTGACTTTAAATTGACCAATAAAACATAAATACAAACCCTGGTAATCATCAATAAAAAAAAACAATACCCTCCTTCTGGCGCAGTCGGGTAAAGATAATTTTACACTAGAGTGCAATACTAAGCTAAGTTTTAGTTATGCAGGGTGAAATTGATATCATTAGCATCCTTTTAAACTTAGAGTCTACCTATCAAACAGAACAACTTTTATTATGGGAGCAAACCGATCGGAGCAAAACAATAATCAGCTGTTCCATACTAAACTGCAATGCCTACTCGACTCAAATGTATGCAACAGCTGATTTTTTTTTGCTCTGATCGGTTTGCTCCCATAGTGAAAGTTGTTCAGTTTGATGGGTAGACTCATAGTCTAAAAGGATTCTAATGATATCAATCTCACCCTGTAGACGTATACTTGCATTTTCTCATTAAGTAAATTGAAGCAATTTAGTTGTGTGCTAAAATGTTTTCTAATAAAAGTCAATAAAGATGAAACTCCACTGGTGCGTATAATCTAATAGACTATCTACTCGTTACAGCAGAACCAATAAACCTGATTCAAAAAAGGAACTAAAAGAAGTATTACAAACAAATTACACCGTCGCAAATAAGCTAGGAGTGGAGACAATATTGCAAAAGGAAAGAATAAAGGCGAGGTTTCAATAATAAATTATCAAAGGAGCCCCCCTCCCTCTTCCCCTCGTCTGCCCTGGAGCACCGAGGCGTGTGGACTGAGGGCTGACACCTCCCAGCATCTTCCTTATTGTGTGTACTCGTCCTTACTGCGAGCTTTTCGGGTGCAAGTAACAGCGGTAGCGTTTTTATTCGACCACGTCGCGTCGGGGCGGAAAAGGTAATTTAATTTATTTATTTTACGTCAGATCATAGATCCATATTATCCATTTTACGGAGTTTTGTTAGGCGGGGTAGGGAGTAATTACTAATTGGACTTTCAAACTATAACCGGAACCATTAAGTGAGAAAAGGACTATCTTAAAGCATATTAAAAAAAAATCGCTACGCAATATAGAAATCAAAATTATGTGTCCCAGAAGGATTTTAAATTATTAATATTAATACCAATGCACTCATTTGACTTAGATTTAACAATATAAATAATTTTTGAGCAATAAAATAGGTAATGAAATTTAAAACATTTGGTATTTATTAGAAAATACGAATGTATTTTTCAAAACCTTCTAAGAAGACAAAAATATTCACACCATGTTTGTAGTATGTATAATGATAAAGCCTTAAATATGTACAAAAAAAAATTTACCATCAGGTTTTTTAGAACGAGATAATAGCTAAATATTAAAATTGGAAATGTTTCCGACGTGATTTTTTTTAATCTTGGTACATTTTTAAGCTCAAATTGGCTCTTTAATATTATACCGATAAAAATTTCAATTACTAATTAGTCCCGGCTCAAACCGTAAAATGACTGGGCTAGAGGGGTGAGGTCAAAATTGTTTCATTTACACTTTGATCATATTTTTCTTTACCGCAATGTAAGTAGGTTATTTATTCGCCTACACGCAACGGGCTTGCGTTTGAACACAGTCTCACATGATCGTAAAACCAAGGATGGAGTATACCACATTTACAAAGAAAATGGGCGATACCCATGAAATTAATAAAATATATCTAAACTAAAACTGGGAGCAAACATCAATATATTCCTACCAATGTAGAATCGCCAATAAACTCTATTTTGGACCAAACATAAAGACGCGTTCACGTAGAAGTTTCGTGATATAAATTAGCGTTCGAAATAAGACAATGTGATGGTCAAAGGGAATCTGTGGGGGTCGTCATTTCAGTGCCATGTGGGCGACTAATTGCCTGACAACACCTTTATTGGAGTCTTTTTAGGGTTCCCTGGCCAAATGGAAAAAGTTTTTATTATGATTATGCCCACAGAGTGTGAGGGTAAACAGTTGCTAATGCAACTGTTTACCCTAACTTAAACTTAAATAGTATCATGGGTGCAATCACTCCTTAAAGTAATCTTTAAGGAGTGATTGCACCCATGATACTATTTAAGTTTCCCTAAGAAACCTAATAAACTTCAACTTTTCATACAAACGTTCAATCTTCTGATTGCATTTAGTACGCAATTTTTTTTTAATATCCTAATTAGGTTTCTCAGGGAAAGTTGTTTAGTATCATGGGTACAATTACCCCTTATAGTAATGCGACTGTTTACCCTAACACCCTGTATAAAGTCCTGTGAGGTGACTAGGGATAATTATAGTATTTTTTCCGGGTCGAGTAGGAACTGCAGTTTTGTACGAAACAGCAGATTTTATTTACTCCATATTGGCTGCATAGTGCATGTTGTTCAGTTTGATGGATTAAGGGCCTATATCGAAAAGTAATTGAAGCGAAATGGGAATGTGATAGCTTATATTACTGCCTGATGCGAGAGAAAGAGATGGGGCGGCGCGCGCGCCTGAAACGACGCAAGCGTAAAACAAACTTTATTTAATTGTGATTGTACTATTTATGTAAGTTCAATTCTGCTCTAATCAAATTTAATAAAATATCAATCTCTTTATTTTAAATCAAGTCTCGTGTTTCTATTATTTACCGTTTAGCAGTTCCAAGCGTTTATCGATAAAGGCGGAGGCTAATTTAGCTTGTTTTTCTATCGAGAAAATGTGTCTTAATCGTGTTTTGGCTCGAATCAAAACATCAATTATATGTTCAATTTACACATATTCGCAAATCATACTCCTACTGTTAATACTTTAATGATATATGACGCTTTGAAGAATCCTATTTTTTTTCACATATCCTTTTAAAGGTTAGACTCTAAACCACCCCTGTATATATAACTAGGTTTTGTTACACCCTGTACTATATCTTGTAACTTTGTTACTAGAATTTCATAAATAAAAGCACTTCAAACGTTAGTATTTCTCTTCATTTCAATTAAATTATACGAAATTAAAACATCAAGCGATAAAAAAAATATTTCCATTTTCTATTACGAGAAATAACTTATTTCGCTTCGAGCTATAAAATCGTAGAGCATTTCAAAGAAAATCGTTTATTATGAAATATTTTCCTCTCAATAAAACGGTCGAGAAGCGAGCGCTAAATGCGCCGCATTCCGACCGTTGATAAACGCGAAAAATTCGAAATTATTGAAAATAACTACGCCCAGGAAGTTATTAGATGCTTACGAAAAGGAAATTATGGTAATTGTATATAGGGTGTTACAGAAGTAAAAATAAAAATTGAAAACTTTTAAGGGGGTGGTTTAGACCAACAAACTGAACAACTTTCACTATGGGACCAACATCGAAATAGCGAAAAAAAAAATCTTTTGCCCCATACATTTAGCTCATGTAGATCTGTACTTTAGTATGGTACATCGCAATCGCATTGCATCATGGCGATTATGGTAAATCTCCTCATTTTGGGGGAGGCTTATGTCCAGCAGTGGACGTCTATCGGCTGATATGATGATGATGATGATGATGGAACATACGATTTTTTTTTCGCGATTTCAATATTGGTCCCATTATTATTATTTGGTTATAAGGGCTTGGTCGATGACCAAATAGCTACTGCGACCTGGATAGATCTATTGTAACTGTCACCCTAGACCTAAAGGTCATTTCCTAGGCCCACGGACTTCATGAACCGTGTTATGCTTTTGGAGGGAAGGTCCCTAATGTCAGTAGGTGTTATTATGTATCCACCTAGATGGCGACTTCTGCTGTGAATGAGCACTTCGCATTCGCAGAGGAGGTGTATGGGCGTTTCCTCTGCTTCACAGCAGAATCTGCAAGTGGGTGAATCTACAAGCCCCATTCTGTGTAGGTGTTTGTTTAACTTGCAGTGTCCTGTTAAGCCTCGTACTAAGAGCCTTAAGTCGTTGCGGTTTGAATTGATGGTATCCGAGGTATGTCTGTTTGAAAAGCCGGTCACATGTTCTTTCGCATGCCTCAGTCCTGGTGTATCCGACCAGAGCCTGCGGCTTTGGTTCACAGCCCATTCCTTTAGCACACGTCTAGAGGTGTTGCGAGAGATGCCGCTACAATGCTCGGGGCCTATGGCGTCCTCTTCCGCCCCTCTTCGTGCCAGCTCGTCAACAGCCTCATTTCCATCAATACCGCAGTGTCCGGGCACCCAGCCTAGGGTGACAGAGTTTGTCAGTCCTAGCTGGTTGAGTGCTCGGGCACATTCTAATGTTAGTTTCGACTCTATTTCGTCAGATCCTAGCGCTTTCAGAGCAGCCTGGCTATCTGATAAAATATATTTGTCCCATAGTGAAAGTTGTTCAGTTTGATGGTCTAAACTACCCCCTTAAATGTTTATTTGTATTTTTGAAACACCCTGTATAGGGTGTACCAAAACAACCTAGTTATATTTAAAGGGGTGGTTTAGACAATAAAACTAAATAACTTTCTTAACGGAGCCAACATAAAAATCGCAAAAAAAAATTGATGTTTCATACAAAACTGCAGTAGTTGCTCGCCTCAGGGCAGGTGATTTTTTTTTCGACTTGTCTTCATAGTGAAAGTTGTTTAGTTTGATGGTCTATAAATTATTACTAGGGTGTTTTGTTACACCCTGTTTAGTATGCATATTAATTCAATATTCTTTGAACTTTAATACGGGACTACCTATTCATGCAGCCTAAGGTGCTGTTTATACAGAAGAGACGTGCGGCGGTGGCGTATTGTCAAAGTAACACCAATATAAACCTTAAAGTACGTAGCATAGCGTCGTTTTTGTCGTAAAAGAAAATCGCGCCCGCGCCACCAGGCGACTTCGTCTGGAAGCGCGGGCGTAATTCTCCAAACGACGCTATGCTATGTACCATAAGGTTTATATTGCCCCACCCCGCCCGCGTCACGTCCGCGCCACGTCTCTTCTATATAAACCGCGCCTAACAGTCAGTTGCAGAAACGCTTATTAAAGTTAATCCTTCATTAAATCTCTTGCTGTCACTTTTTGTCTTGTTGACGTGGTAAAAGCTAGCAAGAGATTTAATGGAGGATTAATTCTAATGAGCGTTTCTGCAACTGACTGTTAGGCTGTATGAATAGGTAGTTCCATATTAAAGGTCAAATATTTCTTTTGGTACCACTCCAGTAGCTACAGGTATATGTAATATGTACAACTGGCATGACATGCCAAAGCACGACATGTACAACTGGCAATGTATTAAATTGTAATACTAAACTGACATGTTAAGTACAACCTATCTCTAAAAGAACTAACATTTGGATCTAAGCGCTAATAGTAACTTTTATGGATCTCACAAATAGCTATCAAACATTGTGTTATACAGCTATCGGAAGGAGGTACCAGAGCTCATACATTTCCTGGCATCATCCTTTATACTCAATGATGATAAAGCCCTAGCGCTCTTATAGACGAGCGACACTTTGCGATCGCAGAGCGTCGCAGCGCTCACGCTTAGGCGGAGGACAATTGCCTTTTGGTGGCTTTATCCGATTTAGTTTGCATAGAATGTGCTGCCATCTAGTAAATACTCCTCAGAATTATGGAAAAAAAAGATTTTATTGTCTATGTCAATGTCAAATTGACGAATTCGCAAAATGGCTACCTATCTTGCGTAATGTGCGTGTTGTTTGTAGTTTTCGTTCAATTTCGTGCCGATTTAGTGAGGTGTTCTGGAGTTTCTGTTGTTCTCTAACCAATGTTCAGATTAGTTAGGAATAGTAGGGATACTAAAATTTCACTCGAATTGAACGAAAACTAGCATTCAAAACAATAATATCTATCGGTATGAGTAGATGCAAGTAGGTATGTATAGTATAGCTTGAATTATTGTCGGTAAAACATAGATGGCGCTAGCTAGCTTTCAATTCGACATAAAGTGGATGCATAATGTTAATACGAGTGGGTTCTCTTTTCTAATATACTTATATTACTCTTTGGTCGTGCTTATAGACTTTACGGCCGCCGTGAGTCGCGCGACTCTCTGCGACAGTCGCGCGACCCTCTGCGACCGGAAAATGTCGCTCGTCTGTAAGCGCTCTTCAAACGTAGTAAGTTACTAGATACTCTTTCTTATACTGTGCTCAAACTATAATATCAGCGGCTTGTATGATGCGCGTGATAAGACTATACAGGGTGTAAGTGCATGACAGCCTAGCAAATACTGAAACGGTGAACTCATCAACTCATCAAGCTGAACAACTTTCAGCGTACCTCAGGAAACGCGAAAAAAAATCTGCTGTCCCATACAAAACTGCTGTGCTTATCCGACTAAAATGTATGGGACAGCTGATTTTCTTTCGCGTCTCCTGAGGTAGGCTCCATAGTAAAAGTTGTTTAGTTTCAAGGCCTGAGTTCACCGTTTCAGTAATTGCTAAGCTGTCACTTACACCCTGTATAATGTCTTTAATCTCGTTCGTTCGCGCGCAAATAGAAAAAGAGCGAAGGCGTGATAGCGCTATTCCTATCACGCTGCCATGCTAGCCATACATAAGCCATAATTTAGTTGGTTTATACCTATTGCAACAGGGGAAGAA
Source organism: Agonopterix arenella (assembly GCA_927399405.1). Classification (NCBI taxonomy): domain Eukaryota; kingdom Metazoa; phylum Arthropoda; class Insecta; order Lepidoptera; family Depressariidae; genus Agonopterix; species Agonopterix arenella. Next base: position 4,382,345 of record OV656704.1, read on the forward strand.
ACTGTCTCCCAATACACGGTTTTCCGACTTTGGGAGTCAGGGACTCATTCGTTTGTATACCACTAAATTGTAATCAAATAAAGAATTTTTTTTTTTTTTTACAGTAGGCCATGTGTTTTCACTCTGCGTTACTACTGTAATTTCGTCACCAATTCGTATGACAGAAATTAGTTCAACCACTAGGGGCGCTGTACGACATTCAATACAAAATTGACGACGCAACTTCATTAGTAACATACTGAATTAATTATGAAAACTCATGGTAGGCATACTGGTCACAATTAAAACGTAGGTACTTACTAACACTAGCTTCAACGTACGGTACGTTACATAATTATTACAAAACTTTAGTTTTATCGAGTTTAAAAATTTCTTTAGAAGTGTGTTTTTATTAGCACTAAAAAAGTCGTTATCGTGTTAAGAAATTCTGGAGGCATAGTCGAACGTAAAACTAGTGTTCCCGCGTCATAAAAATTTCATATTTTCAATAATAAAGTTGGGCGAAGAATTTTTATATGAAATAAAATTGGGTCTTGATTTCCTCATAATAATATGGAAAGGCTGGCTAAGGTTGACCGCTGTAAATATAATAGTATGTCCTTTTCCCAAAATGTCTTCTGATTTCAGAATGCCCTTCCGAAAATGTAATTTTCCCAGAATGTTGAATTCCTTTAAAGTACGAGTAAATACGCTTCTTCTGGGTAAGCCACCATCAGTAATTAAAAAAAATGTCCTTTTTCCAAAATGTACCTTCCACAAACCCCATCAGAAATTTTAAAAAAATGTCCTTTTTCCAAAATGTACCTTCCACAAATTCCCCTATGCCTTCTAGCCTATGCCCCTTTCCTAGTATATCCCATTCCCGGGTGAGACTGAGCAAGTATTAAGAGAGAGGTTGCTATTATTTGTTAATCTTAGGCCCGATTCGACCAAACGCGAGTGAATTTTATTCTTAGATTAAGTCCCCGGTTACTCTAGAGTAAACAGATTTTGCGTTATACCAACCCTAATCTATGAATAAGTGGAGAGTAAATTTTACGCGGCTAATTTTGACGGTGTAAAGCTTATACCAAGAATAATGAAATGTCAATGTCGCAAAATTAAAATAATTTAATTTAATTTTATTAATAATTTATTTAATATATTAAATAAAATAATTTATTTAATTAATAATTTAATTTAATTTTTTCTAAATAGAATTTTATTATAATTTTTCTTTAATTCAATAAAAGCTGTGTGAACTTGTTGACAGCATCTGACCATCAATTTGTCATTATATTAATCAAACTGTTATTTAGCATTAAGTTCTTCAAAAAGGAATTATAAATTACGTAAACAAACATCAACATTTATTTCCAAAAACGCATGCATTTATTAAGTGACTAGATGCAGTCTGTACCGAACTTAGGACTAGACTTGCGGTAGCATTTCCCCTCTGCTACGGTATAAGAACTTCATTCAATTTTATACCTTATCACTAAACGAGACAGCCTATAATTGCGAAAAAATAACTACGAACTTATGACGTTTGGGGTTCACACGAGACTACTTTTCATGATTATTATCATTCAAAATTAGAATCTAAAGTTATGGGGAATTGCGGATTTCATGTTACCTCGCCCCCCGCAAAAAGTGGCAGAAATGTTTGTTAGTAGAATTACACGCGTAACTAGTCCCGATATAAGTAGTCAAAGGTACTGAAGTTTTCTACCTTAAAGACTGTACAGACTGCTTTACAATTTTTATTAAAGAACAAGGGGCAGAATGGGCCCAGCAGTGTAGCACTTTTTTATCTACTTTAAATTAAAGGCCTGAATAAGACCAACATTTTATTATACGGCAGCATAACTGTAACGCGTGAAATAAAAAAGTTACAGCCGTTTAAAAATTCAATTAATTACCCATATGAAAGCTCATATTTTTGACCTAATAATGCCCATACAGTAGAAGAAAGAGTACTCTAGGAGCTAGCTAGCTAGTGGGTGTTGCCTGGTGGGTGGTGGGTGATGCCTGGTGTGGTGGGTGCTCGGCGTTGGATGTTTGGTTGTGGGTCTTGGGCGGTTTATGTTTGGTTTTGGCAAGCTCCCATAGTACCATACTCTTTCTTCTACTGTATGGGCATTATTAGGTAAAAAAATATTAGCAGTCATATAGGTAATCGATTGATTTTTTTAAACGGCTGTAACTTTTTTATTTAACGCGTTACAGTTATGCTGCCAAGTAATAAAATGTTAGCATTATTCAGGTCTTTAATTTAAAGTAGGTAAGAAAGTGCTACAGTACTGGGCCCAGGGTCCATACAAAACTGCCCATTATTCTTTAGTTTAATAATAAAATCCTTTATAAGATTAGTAAAGTCGATATAGTGCTTTGATGCTCTATTATTATAGCGAAATTATAATGATATTCATCTCTCTAAAGTCGCACTAATCCTATTAAAGCGACTATTGAACGATAAAATCTGCTGAAGCTTATTGAATATAATTAGAGTGCGTTCAAACGTGGCATCGACATCGCTGCTAGCTAGTTAAGTGATAATGCATGAGTGCAGTGTAATAGATTCTGTTAAAGCTGAAATTGTGATAGCGTATAGTGCACTTCTGAAACTTAAGTGATTTTGTTTTGACCAAAATTGTTGTTTTCAGTCTAAATTCGTTAGTGAAATTTTTATACTTTGGTTTAAATATCAATTTATTACACATGTGGTCCTGTATGTAGTTAGTTTATATCTCTTGGTACTTTTTCTGCCATTTCAATGTGCATATTTAGATTTTTATGTATTTTAAGTCCTAAATTTACAGTTAATTATATTATGATTTTTTTGTATTGTGAACGATTTTTTTTTTTCAAAACTTTGTAAATAAAAGTCTGCATAATAGTTTTTATACTACGAATTTATAGCTACAACAGTGGAACGAACCACTGTTAATAATTTAATTCCATAAAAATACAGCGTGCGTATCCACGACAGGCTTCATAAAAGGAAATATACATCATTCACGTCAGGCGTCGACAAAGAAAATATACCAATCAGATCAACAAACCTTTTCGTCAATAAATATATCCCGGATACCTGCAACAAGCTTCGTCAATTTCTATTCCTAGTAAAGAATAAAAGAAATGCCAAACAAAAATATAAAAAGGAACTTACAACCTATAAGTAAAGTTCCACTGTAGTTAATAATATTTTATCAAAATATGTTTTCAGAATAATCGTTCTAGCGATTATACCTAATCCAATTCGGATATTGCCTCCGAACTAATTTAGTATAGGTACCACAGTGTCAACATGTGGTAAAGATCTTAACTATGGATTGTTATACATTTAGTTTTTGATAAACTTCTCGTGTTTGAGACACTAAAACGTAGATGCATTCATATGCACGTTTTTGTTTTTAGTTTGGGTGAGTGTGTATTTGGGATACTAAAAAGAGCAAACTAAACAACAACACATACTAAATAACAATTTCTGACAATAAGCAATTTACAATCTATTTTTTTACATTCCTATAAAAACAAAGTACTACACGCAATTTGAACCGTAACGAAAATGTCTCCAAAATCTTTACAAATCCGATGTCGCGTCTAAACGCTCCTTTAAAAGCTAAAGTCGGCTTGTTATTGCAGAGAGAAGAGTAATTGGAGGGCCTTAACAGTTTCTTGTAGATGATGTTATTAAAGGTACTCCAATGGTGTTTCTAAAGGGGTTTAGTTAGGCCGGATTTACTTCAATTTTGTTGTTATAGGGAGACAACTTTGCTTTTAAACTACACTATAGTACCTATAGAAGGCGGTATTTTAATGCTTAGTTCGGAATTTGAAACATCTCTTTTAATAGTTGAAATTAGATTGCCTACTATGTAATTAGCAAGGCTTAATTCTATAAACAAGAGCAAAGGATAAAAAAAGTATTTTTCACCCCTCCGGGCGGAAAACGTCAATTTTCGTCCCGCTGCGCTAAACGAAGTTGCCGCTTTCCGCCTCCGTCGAGGAGAAAAATAGTATACTAACCTCGGACAGTAAAAAAGAAAGCCTCAGATCACATGTTTGATCGGCTTCGCCTCGGCCAACAATTACATAATATAAGATCTGAGTCCTTTCTTACTTTCCTGCCTTTACCTACTATTAAAAGAACCAAATGAGACTGTAATTTTTAAGCTCAACCTACGAAAAAGAATGTAAATCAAGCTCAAAAAGTGGCACCAAAAAAAACAATACCGTGTTCTAATTTTGTTCTTTAAAAACTCTATCTTGCCGCCAAAACTCATACAAAAGTCATTTTTTATTAGGTGTCAAAAATTATGTTGCTTATGATTAGTGTTATTCTTATTCGTAGTTCCCAACCGATTCCGTATTACCACTACGGAAAAAAAAGTCTCTCCTAAAATAAAACTGGACAGGTTTAGAATACACATATAAATTCACGACAAAACTTCCTTTCGGAGTGATTAGAAACTCTGATATACCTGCCATCTTTTAAGCGTGCAATTCTCGAATGTTTGATGATAAAATAACAGAACGAGTGAATATAAAAATTAAAATTGTTATAATGTATCGAATATTAGCTTTTCCCTGCAACTTCGTCTACGAGCAAAATAAGAGAAGATAAATACGATTTTCCTACGATGCGTTTCAATAAGAAATAAACATATTGTAAATAACATAACAGGTGCACGACGAAGTATAAAGTCTAAAATAGCATAAAATGAGATAGCTCAGCGTTACCCCCTAGATACCTGCGGGGGCATTTGACCCCCCAAGAAGAAGGGAGATACCTACATATGTGAAGGTAAAATTGTTCATTCAAATCCCATGGGCTCGTGGTTCGAGAAATTAAGCTAAAGTTTTGGGTAAATAGATTATTGTTGGAGATAGCAAAGTGAGGGAATTTTGATGTTATTTGTGACTAGCGGCGCCCGCGACTTCGTACGCACAGACCACTGAATTTAAATATTCATAACCACAGATCACAAAAACTAAAGGGACGAGATGTGAAAAGGGGGCGGGGCCAGTGTCGCAGCAATATGTGCAAAAACGGAACACATTGCTCGCGACAGTAAGGATTCAATATATTATGAGGCTGAAAGCCAGTCGAGATATTATGTGTAAATAGTTTACAATGCTTGCGTACTACTAAAGATTATTCGAACGTTGAGTTCTGATACCGCAATGGATAATGAGCACATTCAAGCTAACAAAATACTTTCTATTGCGTGGTACTAGTTGGTTATGCGACACTCGGTTTCGTACTCAGCGCGTTGGTTGGCATCTCTCTTTTTATTAAATGAACTGATTGAGATGAAATTACGCCTATTTTAATCCAAACTAAGCCCTATGCTTTTCTGAAACCTCCATCCAAATCGGTTCAGTAGTTTTTAAGTAATACGTGCACAAATAAACAGACAAAAATTCTAAAAACTGTCTCAATACATTCCATTTCGTAATAGAATTCATATTTTTGCAAACATCTTCAATTTACATCCACGCTAAGTTTACAATTTTATTATATGTACAGATAGATTTCCGTAACCAGTTTTGAAGTATAATCCAATTTTTAATAGGGTTAGAAAATAGAGACTGAGTATCAGTGTTCTCATAATATTGATTGGTACAAAATACAGTAAATTTCAGTTTTTTTACTATTTTCTGCAGATTGCCTATCTCTCTCCAAATGAATAATAATAAGAATAATATTTTTATTTCAGGTACTATGTCCCGTAACATTAACATTTGATACAAAAAGAATTCAATAAATAAAATACAATAATAATAATAATATTCACTTATACAAAGAAATATAAGGTACTTATAAAATTAATTAATTAAACATTATACATTTTAATTAATGAGTCTTTGATATCAACACTGTCACATTATCTTAAACTTATGAAGTTTGCGTCATACATGTATAAGTTACATAGTACTACTGCAACTATTTAATTATTACACTTCAACAGACGTTCATGAAAGGAAGCTCTCGCTCTGCGCATGACCGCATAAAAGTCATCTACTCTGTGCTGTGCGAACATGCCGGACGCACTACATCGCCACGGAAGGCCAAGCATTACTCTAAGTGAGTTATAAGTACTATGCTTGTATTTTTGCCATAAGTGAGTGGTGTAGAGCGCCTGACAGTACGCTTTCAATAAGGTTATTTTCACATCACTAAAGCTGTGGGCGAATCGCCTTGACAACATGTTGCTTTTCATGGCAATAACGTGAAAATAAAATAAAAAAGGAACCCAGTATATTCAATTGTCAGAAAATGAATGATTTCTGATGGTAATTTCTGAAATTGTCCCATTTATTGGGTAAATAGTGAGTAATATTTTAGCATAATTGCCAACATTTAAAAAATACCTAGATTATTGGAACGACTAATTAAATACATTTCAATCGTTACAATAAAAGTATTTATTTAAAGTTGTGATATGGAGATTTTTGTTGTAAAATATTATGTTTTTTTTTGAGAGTAGGTATTATATCCAATATATATTTTTTTAAATATTATGTTATTTATATTAGAATAGAGTTTAGTTATTTATACAAACTTGTAAGTACGCTAGATTAGTCTAGTCGGTACTCATCTATACTATTATAAAACTGTAACAGGAAGTTTGTCTGTACATTGAAGATATTAACAAAAAAAAAGTTACGATATGGTTTTTAGATGTCCCTGATTCCATTTCACCAATTTTTGGTTTTTTTGTCTGTCTGTTTGTTTGTGTGTTTGTTTGTGTGTTTGTTTGGGTGTTTGTTTGGGTGTTTGTTTGTTTGAACGAGTATCACGCAAAAACTACTGAACCGATTTTGATGAAACTTTTTTTGTTTGATAGCTTATGATCTGACTTAAAATCTGGTATATAATTTGTGCGGACGAAGTCGCGGGTTAACGCTCGTACTATTATAAAACTGTAACAGGAATTTTGTCTGTACATTGAAGATATTAACAAAAAAAAAGTTACGATATGGTTTTTAGGTGTCCCTGATTCCATTTCACCAATTTTTGGATTTTTTGTCTGTCTGTTTGTTTGTGTGTTTGTTTGGGTGTTTGTTTGAACGAGTATCACGCAAAAACCTCTAAACCGATTTTGATGAAACTTTTTTGTTTGATAGCTTATGATCTGACTTAAAATCTGGTATATAATTTGTGCGGACGAAGTCGCGGGTTAACGCTCGCAGATGAATAAAAACATTCTTTCAAAGTCAAAAAAGATTTGTGGATTAGTTTGACAAGCTTTTATCGAAAATTCATATTTCAAAGAGGCTAATAAATTGGGCTTAAGCAGGCAATTCAAAAGTTTTACATACTTTATCTTTCTAAGTTTCTACAATAATTATGGAGAAGATTATAGTGACACACACTGAATATACTACAAGTTTTGTTCGTTTCGTTACATATATGAATATACCCCTTTTCAGTATTTATCTAAATAATGAATAAAAAATGTTGAATGTGTATGATTTCTTTTATGAATAATGACCTAATTAAGATTTAGATAAATAATACAGCATATACAGGGTGTAAGTTGTCACTTACATGTAGGGTACCCATTTAAGTTTTCACCTGTATAATTGTGACTATTTTACTTTTTATATTAGTTTTGGTAGATTTAAATAAAAATTTTTTTTTTAGTCTATTTCATCCCACTGCTGGGCAAAGGCCTCTCCCCTGCTCTTCCATAAAATTGTTTGCTATAAATCAATCAATCAATCAAATCAAATATACTTTATTTTACACCAAAAACATAAACAGTAAAATACAGAAATAAAATACAAGAGGCACAAAATAAGGCGGTCTTATCGCTAAGAAGCGATTTCTTCCAGACAACCTTAGGGTAGAGGAAACGGTGAAAAGAAGAAAGGTAGGCGGTGTTTCCAGAAAAAAATATCAAAAATCAGCAGTTATTAGTAAAAACAAAAAGTAAATATACAAAATAAACCTAATATAAATACATATATCTAAAAAAATATATCTATATAAATCAATATATGTGGCCGTAGCATAGCAGCGTGATTTAACGCTGTCGCGGCTTAGATCTATTTCATAGATATAGCCTTATCGCGCGCATTATGCTACGGCCACAGGTAGATGTGACTAAAATTTGTTTTCAAGTTTCCGTAATTTTTATCACCAACACAATCATGTTTGTTACCATTTTTTTTTCTCCATGTATTTTACGCTAAAACTCTAAAGTGACACTACCCTCCAAAACGACTAAAAGAGACAATATTTCGTTGGCAATAATAAGTTAAAAAACTCCCTCCTAATATCGCTCCTAAGCGGGCCAGCCGAAACGAGCGGCGCGTGACCTGTTTGTTAAAACCTTTTTATTTTATAAAGTGGTCCTGACGGTGCGACGCACTGATCTGCTTTGTCAATAAAGGAGACTGAGTAGATTTGTATTAAGAAAAATTTTTAGTTTCGATTTTTTTAACTAACATAGGCTCACGACAGGTCAGAAACTTCACTATGGAGCCTACTTCAGGAAACGCGAAAAAAATCAGCTGTCCAATACAAAACTGCTGTACCTTACCTACCCGACTAAAATGTATGGGCCAGTTGATTTTTTTTTCGCGTTTCCTGAGGTGACTCCATAATGAAAGTTGTTCTGGTTGATGGTCTGAGTTCGACGTTTCATTAGGTATTTGCTAGGCTGTCACTTACACCCTGTATAATTATAATAATAATAAAAGATTATCATCATAAGATAACAATGCATGTTGTTAAAGACAATATCAACAGTGTATCACCCAGTAATACCTAATCACAAAGTAATCTTACGTAGAAACGTAAAGGCGTGACAATGTTATTACGTAAGCGGAAATTAACATTTCCCCTCCTATATCCCAAGATATGTACCTACACATAGGACATAATATAACATGAGACACAGGTTGAATAAACTGTTTATGTATTTTTAAACGACTTCAAAAAAGGAGGTTTCTCGATTCGACCTTAGATATTTTTTTAAATATTTTTTTTATGTATGTTCGCGAATAACATCGTCATTTATGAACCGATTTTGATGATTCTTTTTTTGTTGGAAACAAGGTATTAGGGTGGTACCATGATAAGGAAATCAGGATCTGATGATGGCATCCTAGAGAATACCATAGCCGGAGCCATACCATTGCAAGAATGACAACTTTTTTTGACGTTTGTGTTTGAGCGTGTGGTGTCTAGTAGTATAGACAAAAGAGACCAAGTAGACCAAAGTGACAACTGCCCTAATGTTTACGATCACTTTTCACACACACTAGCACAAAAAGTGGACAGCCGCATAAACAAAAATATCTATAGTTCCGTCTCCTTCTACTATAAAAGGTACATCATAAGACAAAAGAGACTAACTACAATCGTATATTGATGCGGTCTCTATGCTTTAGAATAAAGAGATCTTTTCTCTATGGTTAAATTTGATAAAAAGCAACTGCTTAATCTATATACTATTATAAAGCTGTAACAGGAAGTTTGTCTGTACATTGAAGATATTAACAAAAAAAAAGTTACGATATGGTTTTTAGGTGTCCCTGATTCCATTTTACCAATTTTTGGATTTTTTGTCTGTCTGTTTGTTTGTGTGTTTGTTTGTTTGTTTGTTTGAACGAGTATCACGCAAAAACTACTGAACCGATTTTGATGAAACTTTTTTTCTTTGATAGCTTATGATCTGACTTAAAATCTGGTATATAATTTGTGCGGACGAAGTCGCGGGTTAACGCTCGTACTATTATAAAACTGTAACAGGAAGTTTGTCTGTACATTGAAGATATTAACAAAAAAAAAGTTACGATATGGTTTTTAGGTGACCCTGATTCCATTTCACAAATTTTTGGATTTTTTGTTTGTCTGTTTGTTTGTGTGTTTGTTTGTTTGTGTGTTTGTTTGTTTGTTTGAACGAGTATCACGCAAAAACTACTGAACCGATTTTGATGAAACTTTTTTTGTTTGATAGCTTATTATCTGACTTAAAATCTGGTATATAATTTGTGCGGACGAAGTCGCGGGTTAACGCTCGTACATTATAACATCTTTGAGATTGCTACGAACATAATCTTGTTTATTGGTTTACATAGCATTTCATTAGCATACAATTTTCAATCAATACGATTGACGAGTAAATTTTTGTAACTACAAAACGCCATCTAGTAAGTTGTAGTTTCTTTTTTAAAGAAAACTCCTCTTTGTAACCTTCTCTGAATAAAAAAACAAGTGCTTGTAAAAATTTATACAAGTGCGTGCACCCTCAGCCGACATGAAAAGGTTAATATGGAAGAGCCAGACCAGAATTGTTTGTGTATGTTAATATCGTAGTCGTAGTCTCTGCCTATCCCCCTTAAGAAAATGGCGTAAGCATGTAATATAATTATAGGGTTCCTCTTAATATGCTGACGGTTTTTTAAGGGGATGATCAGACCATCGAACTGAACAACTTTCTTTGTGGGACCAACATCGAAATCGCGAACAAAAAACTGTTTATTTTATTTTCGCAATTTTTATAAAGGTCCCATAAAGCAAATTGTCCAGTTTGATGGTCTGATCATCGTCTTCAAAAACCGTCCTGTATAAAGAATGACGAGAAAATAAACTGTTCAAGTCATATTTTTACTAATTTAAGACGAGATCAATTTCAAAGAGCTCTCTGGAAATTAAAACTAAAAGCCCTAGAAAATGTCTACGCTATGAACTTAATCAAGACTTTTCTACTTAAAGAAATATCGAAGAACCGAACACCCGAGTGAAACACATTTTGAAACCATTCAAGTTTCAAGCTTGATTGAAAAGTTTGAAGAGCTATGGAGCATAAAGATCAAAGGGTACTTACTGACCGACTATTACAATTAGTATTTCTAGCAAATGTTATTTCTATATAGAAACAAATCCAGTCAGCCTAAAAATTCTTCATCATCATCAGCCTATCATCTGCTCGAGCTGACAAGTGGGCGATGATTGGCAAGCAACAATTTCACTTTTAGCATTTTATAACATTGCAGGATGGAACGACGAGTCAAATTGATGAAAGGTGGCTAGCCTTTCACCCATAAAAAGTAGCCAAGACTTTGGCATGAAGACACATAATAAAATGTTTAATTCTAGGTAACAGTAACTTAAAAACAGAAATATGGTAGTTAAGAAGTAATATTTTTTTTCCGGCTCAAAGTCAAAAACGGAAAGAAGGGCCAAAGTCTTAACACATTGGATCCCGGAGAATGGGCGTCGCCGTCAGGGTCGACCCCGAAAGAGATTGAGAGACGACCTGGATACATTCGACGAAGTGTGGATGGAACTGGCTCAGTACAGGGTTGTATGGAGGATAAAAGGGAAGGCCTTTGCCCAGCAGTGGGATGAAATAGGCTAAAAAAAAGTCAAAAACGCGCCCTAACTTTTACAAACCTTTTCTGAACAAAGTGTGTGCAAAAATAGCTGAGCAGCCATATTGCTTATACAATGACTACGGAATCATATTATTCTATGCGAGTCGGACATACTCTTGTCCAGTTTTACAAATTTCATAAATATGTATTTGTTTATGAGAAGTCCATTTAAAATATCGCAATATTCTAAGAAGACTTCATAAAAGACATTGACCAATCCCGTTTCGGCTACAATACTGGTAAATTTGAATTTTATAAGAAACGAGCGTTAACCCGCGACTTTGTCCGCACAAATTATATACCAGATTTTAAGTCAGATCATAAGCTATCAAACAAAAAAAGTTTCATCAAAATCGGTTCAGTAGTTTTTGCGTGATACTCGTTCAAACAAACAAACAAACAAACAAACAAACACACAAACAAACACACAAACAAACAGACAGACAAAAAATCCAAAAATTAGTGAAATGGAATCAGGGACACCTAAAAACCATATCGTAACTTTTTTTTTGTTAATATCTTCAATGTACAGACAAACTTCCTGTTACAGTTTTATAATAGTATAGATTCCACGATAGAAAACGATAATTTCCATTTCCTTGGGAAGCACGATATTCCTTCTATCCTGTGTATAATTTCAGCTATCATACGATTTGTATGTGTTCTTGGATCATACACATTCGCCAGCTGCGAAACTACCCGAAACGAATACACTTCGTCACGTGGGCAATGTCTTTCATTACTTTCCAAATCATCGCTGTAAAATTGACAGCAATGTGATTAGCCCTAATAAACACGTTTTTCCTTTACACAAACAAAAGTCTAAGAAAGGGAAAACAAAACACTGACATAAAAATTCACGATCTAATTTATCATTCCAAATCAACTACAACTCGAGTGTATAAACAAAGACGCCAAAGGCTATTAGCCGAAAAAAGAGAAGAAAAGAAAAGAGAATTCATATCGACAAATACGCGAGACGGTATAAAATGAATAATCTGGCATTACGAACGCTTTCCTACATTTATTCGTATATTTATTCAGTTTGCGCGAGGGCTGCCAAGTTGCCAATAAAAACATTTCATAGCTCACATTAAAACAGTGGCGAAAGTGAACGCCCCCAAAATAATCAATACGGAACCCCCCGCTCGTCCCGCGCAGGTATGCCGCGTCCTTCCCCCCGCCGCCCGCCCCCGGCCGCTTCGTGCCGTCATAGACTAGATATGCGAACGAGAGTTTCGTAGTTTGCCTTCTAGATTATCGTAACATTAAAGTAAATCGTCACTGAAGCACAGCTGCGACGTTGAAGTAAAAAATTCTAATCTAGTATACATCATCATCATCATCAGACGTCCACTGCTGGACATAGACCTCTCCTAAAGATCGACAACCGATCCTGCAGTGCTCTGCCCTCCATGATCCAACGGGTTCCCGCCGCCTTCACCAGGTCGTCGGTCCACCATGTATCACCCCAGTATCTACATGTCCCAAATACCGCAGTGTCTTAAAACGAAAGTCTTCGATCAGTGTGTGTTCCCAGTGATGACATCTAGTTTACAATAAAAATTAAATTCAACTTCTTATCGTGTGGGCAGAGTCCTGGTGTCCGAGTTTTTATATTTTTTGTTGTCATGAGCATCCTTTAAAACTAAGAGTCTACCCATCAAACTGAACAACTTTTACTATGGCAGCAAACCGATCGGAGCAACAAAAATCAGCTGTTGCATACATTTGAGTCGCGAACTCGCGCGTCGACATTGCAGTTTAGTATGGAACAGCAGATCTTTTATTTGCTCCGATCGGTTTGCTCCCATCGTATAAGTTTCAGCCTGTATAGGAAAAACAACATGGTTCAAGAATAAAAATATCATATCAGCTTGAACGTTAATAAAAACGTCTAATAAAAAAAACAAAGGTCAATGATCTAACAGGTGAAGGTAAAGTTTAAAGTCTATGGCTGTAAAATTACTCTTTGCCACAGCATCCCGGCAGTCAGAGCGTTGTCTGAACCGATTGATGCAACCGAATTCTGTCGATGAAACGAATTTCTGTTTCGTTACAAACGTGCTTACGAGCTTTTACAAACGAAGGGTATTCTCGTTTAATGTTACAAGTTCGATAAATGTTTGTTTTACGACTTTCGAACCGAAGTAGAATTTAATTACAGCTTTTATATAGAATAAGCAAACTAAAATTACCTGTCTATCTAATAAAAGAAATAATGTGTGAATTATTAATTTGTCCATTTTTCTAAGTGCTCTTTTCTGTATAGGAATTCAGTCTCTATTGCTTAACATTTAATGTTCATTATAGCTGAAATAAGAACGTTTCATAGAAACCGCAGTGGTAGTTGGTTTAATTAATCATCCGTCGGGGTGGAAAACGGTGCAGCTGTTTCCTAACGACATCGTCTAGAAAGTTCAAAACCGACCGAAGATTTTCATCGAGAACACTTCATTACTCGTTTTACATTGCGTTTCTGTAACTCTATTCGTCTACAAACTTTCTGCATAAAACAGCAATGTAAATGATACAGAATTTTCGTACCACGATGCAAAAGGTGGTTTATCCTAATTTGATGGTATCCAGTGGTAGTATTAAGATGATGAATAGGTTGTAAGCGAGCCAATTTAAAGGGTTGTAATTGGTCGGTGATTAGTGAATAATGGCGTAAAGTAGAGGCAAATTCCGAGGTAAGTTAGAGTCAACAATTTTATTGAAATTTTAGTTTACTTTTTGAATTGTGTAACTATGTATGCTGGCTGGAAAAATGTCATAACCATATTATGATTCATTTTATTAATTATATTTTGCTAAGATCTATTTTAGACGGCTTGAAATTTCTCTGAAAGGAAGTTGACCACCAATCAGCACTGCGCCTGCACGGTGAAAGCCGACTCTTTAACACCATTATTCGTGAGAAACCGTTGCACTGCAGTGGGATTCTACCAGGGTTCGAAGTGATAATTATCATGACAATTGTTTTTATAATTATACGTTGCTTGTGTACACAATGTCACGCCTTGACTGTGTTTGCGATTAAAATTCGTGAAAAAAGAAGCTCACAAACACAAAATAATTTTTCTTCACTGTTTTCTGTTGTTTTTCTCCATAATTTGTTATTCATTGTGATACGAAACTATAATTTCGAAGACTAGGTGCCGTTTGGTATGGATATGAGTGAGTTAAATTAGTTCTAAAGCAAAAACAACAATTTTAGAACTCTTCTCTCAAAACTAAGAATCAGCCTGGATAATTATCTGATAATAGTCCGGTAGTCATGGCTGTAGCATGTTTAAAAATCAACAATATTTAATATAGTCCGATAATTATCAAAGAAAATAATTATCTTGATAATTTCGATTCTACAGGCTAAAACAGTCATAGACATAATAATATTTTTGGGTGAAAATTTTTAGTGTGATACCTAAGTTATTATTTGCTGGACTATCATTTAGCATTTTCATTCATAAATATTTTATATTATCTAAGCTGTACGTAACTATAGATTGAAAATAAGAAAAAAAATACACTACAAAGCAAACCAAATTATATTTTGATCTTTTTGATTGAAATTCATTAGTACTCTTAACTTCTAAGAATTTCCCCAAAATTTACGTGGGGTTTTGTGAAACTTTTCAATCTAATTAATTGGAGAAACCACAACTTCGAACTAACAAATTCAATTTCAAGTTTCAATCAGAGTGGTTCAATCTTAAGACCACTAGAGGCTTAGCGGGGATGAGAATAGAGTTGCTATTCTTAGTTTTAGTTAGTGAATTATAAGCTTAGTGGATATGCCAGGATTGTGGCTAATGAATTACAGGTAGTAGGTAAGTCCAGGTACTTTAAATGTGACTAGATAATTTGTGTGACAATGTCCAAGATAAAAAAATAAAAAAAATCCGTTCTTAATCTCACCAACACTCGTCACTAGACACATTCTGCATGTTTCATCTTTCTACATTACATACTAAGTTTAATACCTTATGTTTGCTCTCATTGCTCAAAATTGTATTAACTGTATCGGGTGGGCACTGGCTTCCTCCACTTCAAGCAGTTTGTTACAGTTTATAGAAAGGACTGCCAGGGCTACATATCAATTCTATGTTCCTTAACTTTGATGCAATCAATGATTTTTATCATCATCATTAATTAGCCTATCATCGTCCACTGCTGAACATAGGCCTCTCCCAAGGCGCGCCACAAGACTCTGTCCTCGGCCTTTCTCATCCAGTCGCTCCCCGCAACTTATTTTTTTCACACAAATTATCAAGTCACGTTTAAAGTACCAGAATCTAGCCTGTACTTGTATTAATATCTAATTAATTATATCTTTATGGTAAACAAGGAGTCTATTAATGCTTAAAATTTTAAAGCCTTCTTTCGTTAAGGGGATTTTGGAACCTATTGGTGTTCATCAAATCGATAAACGTCCACTGCTTGACGTCGGCCAAGAATCGCCACAACGACCGTTCCTGCGCTGCCCTCATCCAACAGGTTCCCGCCGCCTTCACCAGGATTCGCTTTCCGCTGTGCGGTCGCTACTCAAGCACTCTTCGGCATGTCTGTGAGTGATGTGCCCAGCCCACTGCCACTTTAGTTTATTTTCAAAGTTTCAATCGAATTATAAGCATCCGAAAATCTGAATACTTAACAATGTTCACGATATTTTATTAAAAACCTGCAAACCTCTGGACCCAAACAACATTGTCTTAACATCCCTTTGAAAACCGTCAGCATAATATTAAGAAGGATCCCGTATTATAAAAATTAATAATTAATAAAATAATAATTAATAATAATAAATAAATTAATTAATAAATAAAAAAAATAATAAAAAAATATAATAATAATAATAATAAGAAATGTCCCCACGCAAGCCTTCCAAATGTCCGGGCTATGGCCTGTGAGTAAACCTTTTTACAGAGATACATAATAATAATAATAAAAAAAGTAAATAAATAATAAATAAAATAAAATTAATAATAAATAATAATAAAATAATAATTAAAAATAATAATAAAAAAATAAAACAAAAAAAAAATAATTATTATTATTATTATTATTATAATTTTTGTAGTTGCCCTATTTCATCCCACTGTTGGGCAAGGCACCTTCATCCTCCATGCATCCCAGTCTTGCGCTAGCTCATTCACCCGTCACTGAAGATATCCAGGTCGTCCGTTCATCCCTTCCGAGGTCGGCTCTGACGGACTGACTACTGACGGGCGACTGATCCCGATCATAATATTATACAGGGTGTAACCCAGTGATATTTAAAGGGGTGGTTTAGACCAACAAACTGAGTCGAGTTGGTACTGCAGATTTGTATGAAACATCAGATATTTTTTTTCTCGATTTTGAAGTTGGGTCCACAACTACCCCGGTGTGGTCTGAACAACCCCTTTCAATATTACTAGGGCGGTTTGAATACCCAGTAGATATTTAGTTCTCATAAGTGCAAATATGCCACATCATCATCATCTTATTTTTTGATTATATTTTCTATGAACAGTTGTTTCATTAGCATCATAACATTCATATCTCTACAGATTATTTGTGGTTTACTCTGAAAGTATCTATTTTCAATTGAGTTAATTGCTTTTTTCCCTAAGAATTGGGAGATAAAAGCAACTATCATTATGATTTTTAGTCTTTTCTCAAGAACATAAAGGTCTTCGAATACCAATAACTGCTCGACACAAGTAAAACATTTAGAAAGGTCATTCGGGCTTAGATATACACATCATTGGCCTCTATTGTCCAAGTTATGGACATTTTATAATATACAGCTAAAACCAACTAAATGAGGGGGTCTGTGTCAAAAAAACTACTTTTATGCTAACTTTGATACTCATTTACAAAGTATAATGTACACGATTGAAAACGTAATTAAACAATTAATCTATTTCTAATTAGTAAATGGACCAAATTCTTCATTTAATACAAAATTATGATCCACAAAATTTAAAAACGCAATAACTCGAAACTATAATTCCTTGGGTTAGTTGGTTTTTGCAAGAACCCGGCGTTATTTAAGAGCTACGCTCTTGTCGGTGGAGTATTCGCCAGTCCTGTCTCTTTTCCGCTAGTCTCTTGAGTTCTTGATACGACACGACATCAACCTTTTCCTTCACTTCACTCAATGCCCTTAAAACCTAAAGCAACACACTCATAACCAAACAACCCACTTTCACATCGTAAAACAACACCGAAAATCCTCACGTGCTCTCGGATGCGGTAAAAGCCATTCATTAAAACTTACAACAATGGAGTCAGATAAGGAGATAATTCAATAAGCCCCTCGACCCACGGCACCCAACTTGCCCCATATTTTACGAGTGTGAATAGAGGGGGGGAGGGGAGAGTTATGCAAGGATAACCTGAACTTTAATGTGTAGTGTTAAGGGTGGGAATTAATTAGGAAAAAAGATGAAAAAAAATTACCTACGTAAAATATACGCTGAAAGGGTGACGACTTATCTAGTATGCTTCAGTTAGCATGCAAAGATATGGAAATGTAAAATTTCGTGGTAGCTTCCATTTGTAATGAAGATATTCGCATATAGTATCGGTTTAGGTAAATTATGTCCCAGCGGAGTTAAAGTTTATGCTTAATTAATAGTTTGAAGGGGAAAGCCATTTGTGGGTTACTGGTAAGATTATGTGATATTGATAAGTTTATGATAATTCAATAAAACTATAAAACTTGGAACAACAATGTTTAAAGACAACAAAACTGAATAAAACCGGTCAAGTGCGAGTCGGGCTGTTGCGCACCTAGGGTTCCGAACCACGCCACCACACAAAAAATTTACATTAGTTTCTTGTATGAGGATTGAGGACTTAGTTTTCAAGTTTTTGACATTTTTATTATTTGGTAGCAAATCCACCGTAATAACGCACATTCTGTGTAAATTTCAAGTGTCTATCTATTACCGTTCAAAAGTTACAGCCCTAAATAGGTAGAACAGACGAACGGACGGACAACGTAGGCTTATGAATAGGGTCCCATTTTCACCCTTTGGGTACAGAACCCTAAAAAATAAGGATGAGCGTTCCAATAACAACAAATCAGTGCATCTTCATTGTTATCAATACAACGAAAATTAAATAATATTATATACTTAACGTTTATCGTTTACTCTATTAATATTAAAAATTCTCAAACTGATTTGAAGGCCTGGAAATAAATATAAAAAAAATTATAATTTACGCAATCATTACTGGCATTAGAGTTTATTAGCCGTAATTGTGACCCAGGCATAGGAAGCCTGAGCCCTGCAGTGGGACGTATGTAGGGTGATGTGATGATGATTATTATTATAGTTAATAATATTATTACGTACTACCGCACAAATTATATACCAGATTTTAAGTCAGATAATAAGCTATCAAAAAAAAAGTTTCGCCAAAATCGGTTCCGTAGTTTTTGCGTGATGGTCGTTCAAACAAACAGACTGACACAAAATCTAAAAATTGCTGATTAGGAATCAGGGATACCTAAAAACCATATCATAACTTTTTTTTTGTTAATATCTTTAATGTACAGACAAACTTCCTGTTACAGTTTTATAATAGTTTAGATTATGTAAATGTAAACAAATAAATATAATTTAAGATAGGCACTCATAATCTATAAACTCATCAAAGGATTAAAAAATGCAAACGAAATTTTCTTAAAAAAGATTTTATGGCAAAAAATTCCCTAAAGCATCACAAAATGCCAATCCATATTAATTTAAAATACCAAACTCCACTCCCAAACTATTACAAAAGTGCCATTCTCAAAAAAAAATATCAAAACGCGGTTCACAGACGCACGTACCGGGCTAATCCTCCGCCCCGACATTATAAATACCATTAGACCCCCTTTTCTCCCCATTCGCGGAATCCCTCAGGGCTGCCTGTACCCCCGTGCAATTTTCCCAACCCGAAACTATCCAATGTTAATCCTCAACACGGGATAGGTAAGGGATATTTTTATTATCCGACTATGAAACAATTGATCCTCCAAAGGGATCTTTATCGGACTGTATTTTAGATTTGGACGTTCATGTGAAAGTAATAAAGATTTCTGACCGTCATGATTTGCTTGGAAGGATTGAGCTTTCTTTAATGATTCAGGTTATGGTTTTAGTAAGATGATTTTTTTTTGGAAACGTAGCAAAATTTTATTATTACTTAGGAACATATAATATGATTCTATTATTTTATATTTTACTAGCATTAAACCGCGACTTCGTCCGCACAAATTATTAAACAAAAAAACACAAAAAAACACAAACAAACACAAACAAATAGACAGACAAAAAATCCAAAAATTGGTGATATGGAATCAGGGACACCTAAAAACCATATCGTAATAATAATTAATATCTAATAATTGTTAATATCTTCAATGTACAGACACACTTCTTTTACAGTTTTATAATAGTTTAGATTAATGCATCGGTGGCGCGTTGCGGAGAGGTATGGAGACGCACGGACAACATGCCATGTACCAATGTGCTTTTCTAACTTATGTACGAAATACCGACTGCTCTCAAACGGTGAAGGAAGAAATCGTGAGGAAACCTGCATACAATGATGAACAAATTCTGATGTGTATGCATGTGAAGTCTACCAATCCGCATTGGGCACGCGTGGTGGACTAGTGCCCATACACCCTCCCTGAGGGTAGGCCTGTGCCCTGCACTGGGACGTTTATAGGCTGATGATGATGATGATGATACAATATTAATTCTTTCTTCTACTAATTAATCATAAAAATTTCTGAAATTTCCCCTATTTCCCTTGCCTATTTACCCTATTCCATTTTCCTTCACATCTATTTTGAGTGAATTTGATCTGATCTACTACTCCGTCATACCCACAGAGAAATTACACGCTTCCCTAGGGTCACACCTACCAGTGTGAAGGCCTATTATAAGAATAGTCCTATAAATACCATTGAAACCCCTTGACTATCGATTGGAAAACCGAGCAACAACTAAAGTCAGTGGTGACTCTGCATTTCCTAGACTCCTAGACGTAGTTCATCATCATCATCTCAGCCGATGGACGTCCACTGCTGGATATAATAGGCATCTCGACGTCCCCGTTTTGGCCGTTTTGGCGATCCTTGATCGCCAAAACGGCCGGTCCTGCGTTTCCCTCATCCAACGGGTTCCCGCCGCCTTCACCGGGTCCTCGGTCCACCTTGTGGGCCTGCCCACGCTGCGCTTTCCGGTACGCGGTCGCCACTCGAGAACTCTTCGACCCCATCGACCATGCATCGGTTCTGCGAGCAATGTACCTCACCCATTGCCACTTTAGTCGCTTCGTCACATCGACGCTTCAAGAATGAACGATTGAAAAAACTTAAATATGTAATTAAAGTAATGGCTTAATGCTCTTTTAGTGAGCGACATCGCACGAATAATGTAAATGAAAATTGTAATTCATAGGTTAATAAGAAGTAAACAAGAAATGCGTTAAGCGCAATTGCTATCGGTATCAAAAGAAGATGCAAATAAAAACAAAATCAAATTACATCCCATAACAAATAAGAAATTAAGACATTTATTCAAATTAAAAGCATAATATAGGAAAAATAATTGAATTCGCAACGCAGGCTTCGTCAAATATTAATCACATTATATCTATATCCGCTACAAGCTTCGTCAATGGCAGCACATAAGATAAAATCCGCATGCAAGCTTGGTCAGACTATCACTAACTTAATCTAAAGACACTGCCCTGCGCGACCTCGGCTCAAAGGTCCCAAAGATGCTGGCCGCATTGCCCCTCTGGATGGCCAGAGAAATTCTCTGTACCAGAAAGGCTCCCGAGCGTGGGTTCTTTATTCCGCTTTCGCTGCCCTATCTCCCTAACTAAGTTCTTGGCATCGACCCCCCAAGGGCCTACAATCTTAAAAGCCGCTGGTACGAAATCATACCCTTGCTCCAGGAATAAGAAATTAAGATATTAATCTTAATTTCACGTTTTGTAGGTTAGAGAATTTATTTCCTTCATTTCCTTCACATTCACACGATATGCCGTGTACACATAACAGTGTGAGGTTAGTCTATAAAATATGCTCAGCGGAGCTCCCTCAGTACCTAAATTATTGGAAATTTTGTCGCATTACTTTAATTACAAAATTTCAAATAGAAAGTCCATTACATTACGAACTGTTTTACAGTCAGATCATTACACAAATCACAAGTCATAACATAACGCAATAAAACATTCATTCGCGCCAATAATACAATTACCCTACCCCCTACCCCACTCCTCTCTACCCCCAAATATCAAGATATTTAGATCACGTATTTACGCCGAGTCACTTCAGGTGGAGAACCTATAGTTCTTAGCACGTTCAAAGTTCCGCGGATCAAGGTATTTCTACCCTTATGACGGACGCAAAAGAGTTTCTGCTGGAGGATTTCATACGTCGAATGAACTGTATGCCAGCGCCATATTTTTGCGTCAACTCCGCATTTATATGATAATGTGAGGACGACCACGGATATAAGCTGGAAAGAGACGCTATAAGGATATTTTTATGGACGAGTCGTGCTGTAAACGATAGGACATCTTAGTGGCTTATGAGACTATTTGATCCAACGAAGTATTTGAGATAAAAGCGTTCATTAGATCCTTTAATTCATGATTAAATTTCAAAGATGCGTAAGTATAAAGGAATTTCCGGGTGCTTCATGTTCACACCAGTTGGCGTTGACCAAAAAAATTATTGAAGAGCTGTCGATGCGTCGTCACGAGATCACATGTGACTTTAGAGCTGGCAGCTTCCTTGGCCAACGAATCAGCTTAGCTTGGCTCAAAGGGGGGAACGCAGCCAGCATGCTCGGGACCATGTCTCATGGGAACGCACCCGACGACCTTTTATGTACGTGTACTGTCTTGTTGCTTTCATTTTTAATTACCTAACCTGTAAAATTATTTAGATTTTAACCGACTTTATCGAATGAAGCAATTATTTTCAGCATACTTCCAATTTAACATTTAAAATCACAGTATAAAAAGAAGTAGAGCTATAGTAAGTACTTACCTTATAAGGCTACGATATGCCACACAATCAAAGCTACCCTTTTATCGCTTGCGACAAGTAATTTGTAGGTGTGCAATTAGTACATGGATGTTTGTTTTAATACACACATTGAATTTTTATGTTGTCTGACGTTCGATAAATTTTATTGTGGCGCGAGTTTCTAGTCCGTTTTTGTCGAATATGCTTACCCAAAAGAAATACTAAAATTCTGTATTTATGAGTCATTTGCACTCTCAATCTTTTATTTATCGGTATTTTATACAGCGATGATTCTACTGACTTCACACAGTGAAAGAAGTTTTAAGGTTAATTTTAGTGTCAAAAACCTGTCCATTGTTTTATTCCTCCACGACAAAAAATGCACCATCCAGCCTCAAACTCCTAGAACATTCGAAACTGATCCTCCGAAACTTTCCGATGAGTTACGAAAAATTCCGAAGTCGTAAATCTAATTTCGCGCCCACCTCCGGTCGAGCTCATATTTGCTCGCAATTTCGCGTAGCATTCTCTTTTTTTTTTGTTTGAGAATCGACCGTTACCGAAAGTTATGGGTGCCGGATAGAGTACTGCGTTTCGTTACTTCTAAGATATTTTTTTCTTTTCTTGTACTTTTGTGCGATGTTTTCTTTGCCTAGAGCGATGTCATAAGTTTGAAGTGTCTATTCGGCCTCGAATAAGGCTAGTTTATCATCTTCTAGTTTAGTTTTTTGAGCTTAACACCGAGTGAAAACAAATTTCTTAGGCACCAAGTTAAGATGAAGATCATTCGCCCTTTCACTAGTTCCCACAAGTCACAAGTCTCCAAGTGACATCTTGAAATGAAAATTGTAAAATAGTACTATAGTTTCGAAAGAATATGTTCTGAGATTCCGAGAATGAAAGTATTCTAATTTAACTAGACAAAAACACTTTAGGATCAACACTATTAATCGAAACTATTTAATGTAATTCGGAACGTTACTGAAAAATAAAATTCACGCGAAGCGTGCATGAACTATAAGATGAGATAACAGTTGAGAGTCGTAGAAGGAAGCGATCAATTGTTGATCCTACCCTAGTAATCAAAGATATTCTTCAGTGATATATGTATAGAAAGAAGGATTTAAAAACGTTTAGTTGTTCTCTCACTAAAGTTGGACCTTCAAAAAAGAAATCAAAATTACCTACAACCTTCTTCAAAGACATTTATTCAAAGAATGAGATATCAAAGCATTACATGAATAACCATTAATTTACTTTGTATAGGTACCTACCCCAGAAAACGTCTGACAAAAAATACACTTATATTCTGTCTGACACAACAAATTTTATTTCCAAGAAAACTTAAGACAAATTTAATCAAAATAAAAAAATGTAGAAGACACGTACAAAAATAGGGTCACGTATTTTACGGAACTCCAAAGTACTAATAAATAATAAGGATATAGCAGGTAAACAGGGGAAAAAGGGAACAGGATACGGGTCCATTCCATCTCTTGGAATATACTCGTAAACAAGAAAAAATTACCGTTTGACGAAGGTACGAATAGCGGAACTAATGCGTAGGTACTTTCACCTCAAGATATAACTCTTCCTGAAAAAAGGAAATTTTCCTTTTCGCTAATTCAAAAACACCCTTTGCGAAATTGGGGACTACTATGGAGGGGTACGATAAATTACATTAAATGCCAAATTAATTAAATCCGAAAGCGGAAACGCCACCGAATCCCTTTTTGGGGGGGATTTTAATAAAAATTCATAAGTCCACAAAAGTGGGCTTGATTACGGATAGCGGAATGAGATAGCTTGGCGTTAATTATGATCATAATGGTATATCTTCGTTTTGCCTCGGGGCTAACAAAATTTTGTTTTACTTTTAACCTCTGAAAGTAATCACTTTATTTAAGCAGAGTTTATGGTAACCATTTCAAACACAGCACTGAAATTATGCACCCTCATAAATTTCAGCACACACACACACATACAGTTTTTAATTTTTGATTTGTTTTTAATTTTAAGTTTTCATGTTTGCCACTCATTGTTTTCATGTAATATAAAGTACTGTACCAAGTTTCAGCTTCCTGACAGACACCGAGATGTTCCATAAGAATTTCGTTTTGCCAATTTGGGTACGAAACTCTACAAACTTAACAAATTGATTTCCTTACTACTATTATAATTATCCACCAGCTTTTGCCCGCGACTATGTACGCGTGGAGTTTGGTAAACCCCTTTAGGGGTCGAGTTTTGAAAAACATACGAAAATGGTACATCCATACGAAGGAAATGTTTCAATCGCCGATGATTTGCTGCCAACTTTTGAGGAGTTCGATTGTGTAGCTCCGAAGCGCTTCATCAGATCTTCACCAAATTAAAATGGGCCCACACGGGAAGCACCAGCTTTCATCGAAATCGGTTCACCCAGTCGAAAGTTCTGAGGTAACAAACATAAAAAAAAAGATACAGTCGAATTCAAAGTCGAACTCCTTTTTTGAAGTCGGTTAAAAACTGCAAACCTACTCGTGCCAAATGTATGGGACAGCAGAAATGTTTTCGCGATTTCAACATATCCAATAGAAAAGTTGTACAGCAGTTTGATGGTCTTGTCGCCCCCTTAAATAATTGTCAGCATATTAAGAAGGACCCTGTATGCTAATATTACTCTTATACAGGGTGTCCCGTAAACTGACGTCAACCCGGCGGATGCGGATAGGTTAGGTCATGACTAAGCAGAATATCAAAATTTGACTTTAGTAAAAGTGTCTTAGTTTTCGAGATATTGACAGTTTTAACACAGATAATGCATAGAACATTTTTGTAGCCGTGGCACTCAAAATAGTGACTATGGTAAAGACTTTCACGAATTTCATAAAACTGTCCATATCTCGAAAACTAAGAACCTTTTCCTAAAGTAAAATGTTGACAGATTGATTGATTGATTGACTGATTTTTTATTTATTATTTTATTTTAGTATATTCTTGTTAGGCATGAACTAACCTATCAGCATCCACTGGGTTGACGTCGGTTTACGGGACACCCTGTATATAATTAGAGTCATTTGGAGTGTGTTTATTTTTGTGAAAGTTGTGCATTTTTTAATATTACTTTCTTATGACGAAGCTTGCCGTGGACTGTATATCCTTTAGGACGAAGCATGTTGAGCTTTAGAATTAACGAGCGTTAACCCGCGACTTCGTCCGTACAAATTATATACCAGATTTTAAGTCAGATCATAAGCTATCAAACAAAAAAAGTTTCATCAAAATCGGTTCAGTAGTTTTTGCGTGATGCTCGTTCAAACAAACAAACAAACACACATACAAACAGACAAACAAAAAATCCAAAAATTGGTGAAATGGAATCAGGGACACCTAAAAACCATATCGTAAAATTTTTTTTTTTAATATCTTCAATGTACAGACAAACTTCCTGTTACAGTTTTATAATAGTATAGATTATTTTATAATCTTTTTATATTTGTTTCCGATATAATAGTATGTTTTACTACTTCTACAATTTCAACAAGTGAACATTCCATACAAAATCCCTTAAGGCGGTTGCAGAGGGGTCAATTTTATACAAAACTTTGACGCACAATACGCGTAGACGGTATTAATAAAAGTAACTTTGTATATATGATAAATTGGTTTAGAAAATCTAGATGCCGCGTAACAAATAACATTTGCAATTTACAAAATAATTACGAAGATATAAAGCATTGAAATTTTTTATACAAAATTTTAAAAGCTTTATATCTTCGTAATTATATTATAAATTGCAAATGTTATTTGTTACGCGGCAACAAGATTTTCTAAACTATTTTTCCATTTATAAAATATTACTTTTATTAATTCCGTCTACGCGTATTGTGCGTCAAACTTTTGTATGGACTGAAACCACCTTAACGAAGGTATCAATCAAAACGGGCTGTAATCCCGCCACCATCAATAATATGGATTCAGTTGACCCAGAATAGCCCAGTTCGTACCCACCATAAAATTTGACAAACGAGACATTTATTACCGAAGGCGAACGGACTACTAATCGTTTAAGTGTTTTATTTGGAGGTGATTCGGTTCAACATAGTGGGCTCTGATTTTTTTTATATGCTTTTAAATTATTTATTACAAGAACAATATGAAACAAACCGATCGATTCCGATGTTAGGCCCTTAGAAAAAGTTGTTCAATGCGCTGGTCTGATAATAAGGTATTTATAATATGAGCCCGTGATAATTTTACATTGTACTGTTGCCTGATTCAAATAAATAAATAATAACATTTTTTATTTCATTAACACTTAATTAGTGATTGGAGTCTTCTTTTGAGCATGAAAATGCTTGCGTGGGGAGGCTCCGCACTCCCATAACCATACTAAAATTACACTGATATCATCGCCGTAAAATATTTTCAGCTAATAAAATTGTATTTGACCTGATATAAAACTACAAAACTAATGAATAGCTTTTTGGAATCGATGTTCTTCGTATTTAGAATATATAAGGTCTAACAAAATTAGGTGAAACTATTTTAAGGGGATGATCAGACCATCAAACTGAACAACTTTCTCTATGGGACCAATATTGAAATCGCGAAAAAAGAATCTGCTGTCCCATTCATTTAGGTCGAGTAGGTTTGTATGGAACAGCTGATTTTTTATTTCGCGATTTCAATATCGGTCCCATAGAGAAAGTTGTTCAGTTTGATGGTCTGATCATCCCCTTAAAATAGTTTCACCTAATTTTGTTAGACCTTATATACCTTAAACTTCAGATAAATAAAATCAAACAGAACCAGAACAATAATTCGAATTCGAAAAACAGAACACTTTTTAAAAGAGAATTCGGATTTCATTTAAAACTTCCTTACGCATATTTCACGTAAACAAACCAGACTCCAGACGGAATCCAGACCGGCTTACAACACCCAAAACAAAAATTACATTTTCTAAAAATTTCACTTATTTCTCTCCCTACGCGTTTGCAGTTCACACGGCGTGAAACCTTTGTTTTTACACCTCTGTGAAAAAAAAAGTCCGCCATCCTACATGACACGTGGAAAATTTACGAAATTTTTCTAAGCCACCTCCCGGTCTCAATTTTCAACTTATTTGCATGGTGGTTTTACGTCAGGAATTTTGGGGACAACATTTTTTAATGTGAAACGTTTTTCATACTCGTGTATTTTTTGGGAGATTATTTTACCTTGCTTTTATAACATATAGGTTTGTTACGAAAATTTGTAAAAAGAGAACAGATTTATAACTATACACTCACAGCCTTATTCAAGGTAGTAAAAACATTTTTTTATCTGTAGCTAGGTATTAGTCTACTTTTGATTTCATGATAAAATTACATAAAAAGCAAAATAAAAAATTTAAAAGAATACAGGGTGTTAGGGTAAAGAGTTGCATTACTTCAAGGGGTGATTGTATTGATTGATGATACTGACCAACTTTCCCTAAGAAACCTATAGAAAATTGGAAATTTTTTTTCCGACTTTTCATATAAACGTTCGATCAGATGATTGCAATTACTAAGGAAAGCCCAACATTTTTACGAATTTCCTATAGGTTTCTTTGGGAAAGTTGTTCAGTATCATGGGTACAATAACCCCTCAAAGTATTGCAACTGTGTACCCTAACACCCTGTATAGTTTTTCTTCTAACAATACTGCAAATGAAACACCCAGCACGGCTAGCATGCCACCCACGACAAAGCGTTTAAACGAGAAAAACGTCATGCGCGCTCTTTCTGGCATACTTTAAATAATAAAGATGGAGGCACATCTCGATTTTTATCGTTTTCTGTTTTCTCGGGGGTGGCATGCGAGGCCTACTGTTCTTATACCTTTTTCGCATCATCAACCAATCAGAAGTATGGGTGGTCTTTTCTACACCAGAAACTAACCGACAAACGAAATAGATGTGACGTTACATAAGTGTACTAAGTTGTTCTAGTTCAAACAACTCAAGTTACTTTGAGCCGTATGGTACCGACATAAACTAACACTAAACGGAAAATCTATTTCAAACACCATAAACTAGTGTTGCGAAAATATCGATAGAGTAATAATAAGTTATTAGGAATTTCTGATTTCTTGTAAAATATTATTTTCCTTCAAACGTCTATGTTTATATCATAAAATACATTGCAAAAAGAAATATTATAATAAAAATAAAATAACATCTTAATACTCGTTCGCAGTTCATCGTATGATAAATACCAATCTTGATCATACGTTGATACTTAATATCAACGTATGATCAAGCAGTCGTTTTGCAGCCGGTCGTGTTCATCGGGTGTTTTTTTAATTACACTCTTGCTCTTGACCTCAATCCAGTCCTTAGGACTAAGATGGGGTCGAAGATGTAGCGAGCTTACCCAGAAGAAGTCTATTCACTCGTACTTTAAAGGAATTCGGGTTGTAAGTGCTCGGAAATATTGACGCAGGCAGGGCATTCTACTCCTTGGCTGTGCGCATTATAAAAGATTCAGAAAGGCGCTTGGTGATATGTGTGATGTCAACCAAGAAGGGGTGATATCCCGCGGTGTGTCTGGAAGTCCGATAGTAGAAAGGGGAAGGCAGGATGAGCTCATGTAGGTCCTGGGCACACTCACTGTTTTTAGCTTACCAGAAGGCTCTACCATTTTGTGGTAGCTCAAATGTATTTTTATATCTACAAAAAACAATCCTTGAGGTTACGATACTCTCAAATCTCACTCGACATTGGCAGTATTGCAGTGCTAGTAGAAATTAAGTAGAAAATTATCGTAAGTTAGGTTATCGATAATACACAAATCATCGACTGCTAAACGCAACACTAGTAATACCATAAATGGGAAGGGAAAACCATAGGCCAGAATATACACAAAGGGCGTGTCAAAAACATCGAACCACGGAAATAATTGCCCGCTGCGACATAGAAAAATGATTTCCTTTTATTATATCGTTTGTTTTCTAATTTCCTATTTTGTCCGGCTTTTTTGATATTTTAACCAGTGGGTCTGTTATTACAATTATATTACGGAAGTTATGTAAGTATGGTATTATCGTAATTGGTATGGAAAAACCGTTTTGTATACAGGTGTAACAAAACACCATATACTAATATTTAAAGGGGTCGTGTATACCATCGATCATTTTCAACGTTAGCTCCACAGTGGAAGTTGTTCAGTTTGGTGGTCTAAAGGTGGTTTAGACTCTAAACCGAAAAATATTTATAATGAGATAAAAAAATTTTTTTCATAAATTAATTGACTTTTGCTTGTGCGTTAGCACTGCATTTCTGCCAAGTAGTTTGTGGGAGTATCTATCCCAATTTCAAGGATTATATTTTGAGCAAAAACACAGTTGAGAAGTGATGGCTGAGCCTCGTGGTAAGCTCAAACGCGAACCCGCGAATGAAACAACCGCTCGCGGCGAAACTTGCAACGTTCGATCTTAAGCTAGACCGATTTTTTTTGCTTCCTTGGGGAAATTTATTTAGTATCACAAGTACAATCACCCTTTAAGATGGTTGCAGAGGGGTCAATTTTATACAAAACTTTGACGCACAATACGCGTAGACGGTATTAATAAAAGTAATATTTGATATATGGAAAAATATTAAATTAGAAAGCATAGAAATTTTCATACAAAATTTTCAAAGCATCATATCTTCGTAATTATATTATAAATTGCAAATGTTATTTGTGACGCGGCATCTAAATTTTCTATTTTTTTTTTTCATATATCAAATATTACTTTTATTAATTCCGTCTACGCGTATTGTGCGTCAAACTTTTGTCAAACATTTGTGTTGGTGGACTGAAACCACCTTAATGTAAAGCAATTATGTACACTTACACCCTGTATTACAGAAGTCAGAAACATCAACTGCACCTCCTCCTGTCGAGTATAAATAGAACTTTATGATTGCTAAACGTGAAGTCAAATGACAAAAGAAGTTTCCAAAGTAGGGCACCGTCGAACAAAATGGATATTGGATTTCTAAAGAAAGACAAATTGAAAGCATTTCTAAATAAAATACGAAGTAAATACAGCTCCTTGTTTAACAGTAAAGCTACTACGCTTTTGTGAAAATAATTTCAAAACGTAGCACTGAGCGTACCATCGTAGAAGTTGGAGCTACGAAGTGCTACGAGATACTGTTTTTAACCGACTTCAAAAAATAAGGAGGCTTCTCAATTCGACCGCATATATAGTTTTTTATAGATATATTATTATTGACAACTTCTATGGCCAAGGTAGGTAATTGTTAAGAGCCTACCGAGCCTATTGTGCTGCCCTCAATCGTATTTTTATTTATTTCTAAATAATTAAACAATATTTGCAAAAAACAAGAATGTAACATTGTAGTTCTGATTGGCTTTCAATTTCATTACGGAATATTATGATTAATGCTTGTAGCTATTATCGTATTTTAAAGATAATAACTACAAACATTATAAAAACAAATCCACAGTGACCCTATAAATTGAAAATTAGCAATGACTACAATGTGACATTCTTGTTTTTTGGAAATACTGTTTAATTGTTAAGAAATAAATAAAAATACGATTGAGGGCAGCACAATAGGCTCGGTGCAGCCTTAAGACTACAGGGTGTCATTGAAATAAGTCAACAATAGCCAATGCCTAAAAATGCCGACTATTATTTTTCGTCTATTTTTTTTGCGCGACCATCCACCAAACTTGAATATTTTAGTTCAGAATAAAGTTACAAACAAAACTTATTATAACATATTTATCTCGAAACCCAGTCCGAACGGATATACATAGTGAAATTGATATCATTAGCATCCTTTCAAACTAAGAGTCTACCCATCGAACTGAACAACTTTTACTATGGGAGCAAACCAATCGGAGCAAATAAAAAATCAGCTGTTCCATACTAAACTGCAATCTCGACGCGCGAGTTCGCGACTCAAATGTATGCAACAGTAATTTTGTTTTGTAGTTCAGAATAAATAAAGCATAAGCATAAGCATATGCTCACGACTATATTCCCCGAGGGGGTAGTCAGAGATATTCCGAAACCTCAGAACATCCTCGTTTCACTAGTACCGAAACCCAGTCCAGTGTGACGGAGAGTGAGCCCGTCGCCACTTGTAATGGACAGTGGGCACAATACATGCCTCGAAATTGAAGCGTGTAGGTTTCCTCACGATGTTTTCCTTCACCGAAAAGCCAGTGGTGTAACAAATCGTACGTAAATTCCGAAACACTCATTGGTACGAGTCGTCCTGGACGGGGGTCGAACCATCGCCTCCTGCACGGCAGGCAAGGTTACTCGCCACTGGACCACCACGGCTTTTAAATAAATAAAACTTATTTTAACATGTTTATCTCTAAACTTAGTTCGAACGGATATACAGGGTGTTAAGGTAAACAGTTGCCTTGCTTAAAGGGGTTATTATACCCATGATACTGAACAAATTTCCCTAAGAAACCTATAGGAAACGCGCAATTTTTTTTCGAGTTTTCACACAAACGTTCGATCAGCTCATTGCATTTAGATTTAGTATGAGAACTCCAAAAACTTTTTTGCGAATTTCCTATAGGTTTCCTTCGGAAAGTTGTTCAGTATCATGGATACAACCACCCCATAAAGTAATGCAACTGTTTACCCTAACACCCTGTATAAAGGCTTGAAGTAAAATTACCTATTGAAAATATTGTCAACCTCAAGCCTTTATATCTCCATACGGACTGAGTTTAGAGTTAAAAACGTCATAACAAGTTTTTTTTGTTACTTTATTCTAAAATAAAATATTCAAGTTTGGTTGATGGGTGCGCCAAAAAAAAGACAGAAAAAAAAATGCGCCACCTTCCATACAAAACCTTAAGTGTCTTTTTCAGGGGTGGTTCAGATCATCAACCTGAACAACATTTTCTATGGGAGCAAACCTGATATACCAAAAAACTGTTGTTTTTTTTTTCTCAAATTCAGATTTGCTGTCGTAGTAAAAGTTGCTCAGTTTGATGGTCTGAACAACCGCTTTAAATAATACTTGGGTGTTTTGTTACACCCTGTACAGATAAGAATGAAAATTGGAACTTTTGCAGTTATATTATGCAATTCTATAAACGATTTCAATGAAACAAAATATGTGAACATTTGCTACGAATTCCCTACGAAATTCGTAGCTCGTTGCTACGGATGCATGTTCTACGGAAGCAGGATGCAACAGTGCATAATATGGTATGCATTATGTAGCTATGTGCAACCTACATGCAAGCTTGTTTTAATTATTCCACATCTAAACCAGTGAGGGAAGAGTTTTTTTTGTTTAATCAAATTTACACTCGCAAGCACTGAAATCCGACTTTTATATTTTATTACGGTTTTTAGTTTTAATTTTTTTTAATTTGGGTAGGTTATATTACATATTTTAAAATATATTACAATTTACACGAGTTAACCTTTATTGCAGGACAAAATATTCAGGACACTAGTATCTGACTGAATTGATACTTTTAAGAAAAAAACTAAAATCTGAAGTCATTAAAATATTATAAGTACCGACCAAATTCATCAATCAATCAATCAATTATATTTTATTTATTCATCAATATCACACCTTACAGACACCCTATTTATATTTAAAGGGGTGGTTTAGACTAACTAGACCATCAAACTGAACAACTTTCACTATGGAGACAAAATCGAATCTATCGAAATCGAATCGCACTTGACTCTAACAAAAAAATTCACTTTAATGCTTAATATAATCAGCTGTCCCATACCATTTGAGTTGTGTAGGTAGCCGGTTTTTTTTCGTGATTCTGAAGTCAGGTCTATAGTGAAAGATGTTCAGTTTTATGATCTAAACCACCCTTTAAATGTTACTAGGGTTTTGTTATTAATAAATAAATAAACAATAAAAAAATTTATTCCATATTAAACTTAAAACACTAGAAAATACAGTTTGGAACTTAATTATTATAGATTTATGCTACTTAGGTAAATATCCTAAGGTTAAGCATACCGGTGACCAAGCTAAGCTATCTAAGTATATAAATACAAAGACGCTTATGTAAGTGGCCATCGGTCGCTTACAATGTTTGTTTACTAAAAGTACGAATTTATTCTTAACGAGCGTTAACCCGCGACTTCGTCCGCACAAATTATATACCAGATTTTAAGTCAGATCATAAGCTATCAAACAAAAAAAGTTTCATCAAAATCGGTTCAGTAGTTTTTGCGTGATACTCGTTCAAACAAACAAACAAACAAATACACAAACAAACAGACAGACAAAAAATTCAAAAATTGGTGAAATGGAATCAGGGACACCTAAAAACCATATCGTAACTTTTTTTTTGTTAATATCTTCAATGTACAGACAAACATCCCGTTACTGTTTTATAATAGTATAGATTAGGTATATTAAAATTTATACATGGAGTAAGCATACATTTTTTATAGATATAAAAAGTAGGGTGTTTTTGTGAATCTGGTGAGGGTGCAGTCCGTATGGGGGAGAGCTTGTGTGTATGTGAGTATATATGCGAGTGTGGCAATTTCATTTTAATATCAAAAACAAATTTTCAGACATAGTTTTGGGTTAAAAGCCACTGAATCACTTTTTGTTTGTATTACACCCTTACAAACAGTCAGGATATTTAGAAATGCATAACCACAGGTGCACTGTCTCTTCCATACATGAATTTCCTTGATTAAGACCAAAAAATCGCAAAGAACTGCCAAATCGGTCGAGCCGTAATAATCTTTCGTACATGAGGCAAATGATTTTAATTTATATGGAAGATAGATTGATTAGGTAATGCTTTATAAAGCTGTGCTCCTACCCGTAATTTGTTCGATAAAATTCAGCCCTAAAAGGGCTGGAAAACACATGCAAATCCTGACTAGTTGTATAAAAACCTACTTGTGTTTTATTGGGGGTTTCAAATCGCTACACAGCTATCAACCTTCGGACTGACAAACATTGATGGTTTCAACAAAGGTCGCTCTGGTCAGATTGTCGATCGCCATTTCTATCTTTTACTTTCACATTACTTAACCTCTATTGTTTGGTAGTGAAAGCCTATAGTCGCGTGTTTTAACTACATATTTAAGTTGCGACTATATTGTTTACATTTGCAGTTGGGTCAGACTTTATTTGTGAGTTGTTAAGGTAGGTTTTTGTGTATTTCAGTGAAAGGTGTTGTTGTTTAGAACGGCCTGAGGCCGAACGGTATTGCTTCGCATGTTTTTTCGTCCGATTGGAATTCGAGTGATGGAATGTATTCGTGTTTCGATGCTTGTAAAAGTTTAGATCGGTTTTCAAATGAAAAACGCGGCGTCATCAAAAAGTTTAATAACAGTCTTTTTTTATAAAAAAAATGTTCGATAGAAATGTAAAAAATGTTACAGTGTTGGATGACTTTTTTGATGGCGGAAAAAAGTTTTGTTCGGTATCAGCACACCCTATCTACGGTATCAGTAGGTTGACAAGTCGGAGCTCTTCTACTTGCTTCATGTTGCTACTTCGCTACAACTACAAACTTTTTTAGACTTTTAGTTGTAGGAAGAATCTTTAGCATATTATTGAATTATTGAAAATTTCAAGATTTAAGTGACATATCAAGTGACTAATAATTATATTGTGATATTATCGTTTTGACAATTCCTGGTTATTATAAACCAAATTTTTGATTTTCCTAATCTTTATTACAAAAATATATTATAATTTCGTATAAGTAAGCATAGAATTTATTTTATTTATATTTGTCTCATAATTTACTTTGGTACCTATAGCTACCAACCCGCATTGGGCACATGTGGTGGACTAACGCCCATACAACCGGGTCCTTCTTAATATTATACTGAAGGTTTTTTAAGGAGACGATCAGACCATCAAACTGAACAACTTTCTCTAAAAACATTATATTTACATTTGGGCTGAGCAGGTTTGCAGTTTTGTATGGAACCGCTTTTTTTTCTCGCGGTTTCGATGTTGGTCCCATAGAGTAAGTTGTTCAGTTTGATAGTCTGATCATCTCCTTAAAATACCGTCAGCATATTAAGAATCCTATACAGGGTGTAAAATTAAATGAGACACTTACTTAAAGGAGTGCTTCAGACCATCAAACTGAACAACTTTTATTATGGAACCAACACTGAAATCACGAAAAAAATCCGCTATCCCATACAAAGCTGCAAACATATAACTCAACTGAAATGTAAGGGACAGCAGATTTTTTTTCGCGATTTAGATATTGGTCCAAAAAATAAAGTTGTTCAGTTTGATGGTCTAAAGCACCCCTTTAAGTAAGTGTCCCATTTAATTTTACACCCTTTATAGGCTGATGATGACCCAACTAACAATTTGGTCGTATAGGTGTCGTATAGTCGAACATTAGTCGCATAAAGCACCAGTATATGACGAAATTACCGTAATATAACTACAAGTCTAAATAGTCATATAAGTGGGGGCCTACCTAATACGACCAAATTATTGGCTGGGGATAATCGTTTACTTTATTTTTATAGAGCTTAGAAATACAGACTAGAAATCGAAGTATATGCTATCACCCCTGCACACGGAAATATGTATACTATACTGCCGTCTAACGGCTTCTAACTCAATAGGCTTTATCATGTGAAAAAGTTAAAATACAAAAAATCGTAGACTATCAAGAACGGCAGTTTAAAAATAAAATGTTTTCGCCGGCTCCGATGCAGGAAGCGATTTCGATAACAACATCCGCCGAGCTATTTCAGGCTTTCAGGCGCAACACGCCCTGAAAAAAGCACCATCCCGCCCGGGGCAATAACGCTCAAAGGCATATTAATTTTAACGGTCGGAACGCGAATAGACCGGGAGCCGAACTGTATAAAAACTCCTAACGTAATGACTGTTTGTTTACAAATGATGTAGGTATATCAAAGTCAGGGCGTAATTCACTGGGCGTGGTTTGCTGCGCGAAAATCAATCATTTATGAAACCAATCCATCAATTAGTTATACTTAATTTTAGATCAAACAGAAAAGTGTACAAATAGTGAAAATTTTGTACATTTAATTTTCATGAAAATTATTATAGAATGTACTTCTATTCTATTCTATTTTTTAAAAAATGGCTGCCATCTTGGTTGTGATGATTTTGCCAATGTCTAGTTTATTTAGCAAGAGTGCTTGACGTTGTGCGGTAGTTGGTGACTTCAAGGATTGTTTTTCGAAAAGAACACTATCTTGAGCCACCACTGGAGCTTCGTTGTAGGCCCGGGAGGGGGCAACCAACAATCGACGAGCGACACGTGACTATCCAAGAATGTCTATCTATCTATAACGTCACGCCTATAATTACTTATAATTAATTATTATCACTGGGAAAGCCCAGTGAGGTAGGCAGAGACCAGGGCGCGCCACTTACTATGATCCTTACATATTTCTTTTGCCTCATGCACATCCATACATCTCTTCATACATGCCCGTCGGTTTCGAGTACTCCGCACCTCCCCTTTTTGTAGGACGCAACTGAATTGATCAGCATACGTCCTACGAGGGCGCCCTCTGCCGACGCTTCCACTCACATTAGCAACATATATCTCTTTCGTACATCTGCTGTCACTCATCCTCTCCACATGACCAAACCAACGAAGCATACCTTTCTCTATTTCTCATTTCTAAACTCATTCCGGAGATTCTTCGGCCGATGGGGCCGAAAAGTTCTCGAGTGGCGACCGCGTACCGGAAAGCGTAGCGTGGGTAGGCCCCGCACACGGTGGACCGACGACCTTGTGAAGGCGGCGGGATCCCGTTGGATGAGGGCAGCGCAGGATCGGTCGTTATGGCGATCCTTGGGGGAGGCCTATGTCCAGCAGTGGACGTCCATCGGCTGAGATGATGAAACTCATTTACTTGTTTTTTCTTAGAATGTACTTAATAAAGTCCTGGAATGTACTTAACAAAAAATCAAAAAATAGTGAAGGTTGTTCAGTTTGGTCTCAACCACCCCTTTAAATATTACTAGGCCTAGAAATGTTAGACATACCTGTTTAACACTGGCATCAGCCTCCTGGTCTATAAACGGTAAACATTCATAAAGATTGATTTTCCGAACGATTAATATGAAGAGGGTGAAACGACATGCCTGCTTTTGTATTCAAATTATACCTTAATCTACTTGCAATAACAACCAACTAACGACAATAATACGCTTCGGAGTAGTCAGAAGCTATGCGTAGCAACACCTTAGCCTTGTAGTTTTAGAGCAAAACTTTTTAAGCATATGAAAGAATTCTAGATGGACTGACATGTCAAGTAGTGCTAGGCGGCTAGAATTTCACGCTGAAACGCACCGCACAAAAAAGTTGTCCCTTAGTCGCCTCGCACGACACCATACATAGAGTAATATGTATATTGGATACCTAATATGAAGAAATGGGGTCGTCTAATTGACCTAATCTAATCATAATCATTTATTTCATAAAGATATTTTTACCGGCACAATAATAATAATATGAATAAAATGAATTTACTTTCTGTTAAATGTGCATATTGTAAAAGGTACTTAGTATATAAGGTCTAACAAAATTAGCTGAAACTATTTTAAGGGGATGATCAGACCATTAAACTGAACAACTTTCTCTATGGGACCAATATATAATCGCAAAAAAAAATCAACTGTCCCATACATTTAGGTCGAGTTGGTTTGTATGGAACAACAGATTTCTTTTTTGCGATTTCGATATTGGTCCCATAGAGAAAGTTGTTCAGTTTAATGGTCTGATCATCCCCTTAAAATAGTTTCAGCTAATTTTGTTAGACCTTATATTGTTATAGTTAAAAGAAGGTAAGGATACGGTGTTTAGGTGTCACTGACTCCAAATCGCCTATCTTTGGATTTTTAACTGCCTGTTTGTTTATTCGTACGTCATCACGCAAAAACTACTAACGCAGCGATTTTAATTAATCTATTTGACTTAAAAACTGAAATATAATTACTAGTAACACCTCGCTGCAATGACGCGAACCGGTGCGGACGAAGTCGCGGGAAAAATCTAGTTTTACTAAAATGAAACGTTGAATCCATTCAATCAGATCCAACATAAATAGTGCAGGACACAGGAATCAATTAGCGTCGGACGGATATTACGCCGGCGGCCGCGCGATAACGAATACAATGCAACGTTTGTTGTATATGTTACCTTTGTTATTATAGTACTTATACAGGGTGTAACAAAACACCCTAGTAACTTAGACCTAGACCATCAAATTGAACAACTTTCACTATGGAGCCAACATCGAGAAAAAAATCAGCTGTCCCATACAAAACTGCAGTGCCGACTCGACTAAAAAGTATGGGATAGCAGATTTTTTTTGTTTTTTCTCTATGTTGGCTCCATAGACAAAGTTGTTCAGTTTGATGGTCTGAAGCACCCCCTTAAGTATTACTAGGGTGTTTTGTTACACCCTGTACATCACTAGTTTTTAATTACTAACATAACTTAAGGGGTGTATTCAGACCACGAATCTAAACAACTTTCCCTAAGGAATATGGGTCGAAAAACGAGATTTTTTTTTTGGACCTCCCATAGAAAACCGATCGGCCGATCCGCACTTTTGTATGGAATGTCCAAAAAATATTCTTATTTTTCGACCCCACAAAGTTATTATAGTATTTACGGAATAGAGGAACTGACAGCAGAGAGAGCGAGATGTACCTAGCGGCACCACTGTATAATAGAAAGAGATTTTTTGGCGGCTTATCGCGGGGTACAAATTCGGCTTCAGTGAATAATTATTAATCGAAAGTGAAATCGTAGATAATTTTGTGAAATATACTAACACTATTTCATTAAATAATCCACAATTTCACGTTTGACTCCGTATTCTAGGGATACATGGTCGGTTTACTTGGGATCATTACAATGTATGTGCCTGTGAGCGTTATTATTTATAATGCAACGCTGACTGTCAACTTCCAAACGCGAAGAAGAATATACATAAGTAAAAAAA
This sequence comes from Agonopterix arenella, assembly GCA_927399405.1. Classification (NCBI taxonomy): domain Eukaryota; kingdom Metazoa; phylum Arthropoda; class Insecta; order Lepidoptera; family Depressariidae; genus Agonopterix; species Agonopterix arenella. The sequence continues at coordinate 4,421,736 of OV656704.1, forward strand.
ATCTATTGGTATTATAGTAATCATCATCATCTCAGTCCACTGCTGGACATAGGCCTCCCCCTAGGATCGCCATAACGACCGGTTCTGCGCTGCCCTCATCCAACGGGTTCCTTCCGCCTTCACCAGATCGTTGGCCCACCGTGTGGGGGGCCTACCCACGGTGCGCTTTTTGGTACGCGGTCGCCACTCGACAACTTTTCGGCCCCATCGGCCATCGGTAATGCGAGCAATGTGCCCCGCCCACTGCCACTTTAGTTTAGCAATTCTTTGGGCTATGTCAGTTACTCAGGTTCTTCTGCGGATCTCTTAATTTCTGATTCGATCGCGCAGTGAAACTCCGAGTATAGCCCTCTCTATTGCCCTTTGGGTGACTTTCAGCCTTTTTATGAGGCCTTGAGTGAACGACCAGAGACATGGTCGAATGGTTCCATATGTCATCACTGGCAACACACACTGATCGAATACTTTCGTTTTAAGACACTGCGGTATCTGGGACGTGAAGATACTACGTAGCTTCCCGAACGCTGCCGAGCCGAGTTGGATTCGACGGTTGATCTCTTTCTCGAAGTTGGACCTACCTAACTGAATAATTTGTCCCAGGTTAACATAATCATCAACAACTTCGAGCGCAGAGTTTCCGATCATTACAGGAGTGGGTACAACATGGGCATTTGACATGATCTTCGTCTTGTCCATGTTCATCTTCAGACCAACTCGTTCGGAGACTCTGCTAAGATCATCGAGCATTCGACTGAGCTCCTATATAGTCTCCGCCATGATGACTATATCATCGGCAAACCGAAGGTGACTCGCCGTTTATGTTGATTCGTAGCCCTTTCCAGTCCGGAACCTTGAAATCATCTTCCAGTGCTGCGGTGAACAGTTTCGGAGATATAACGTCTCCCTGTCTCACACCTCGCTGCAGAAGGATAGGTTTCGAGTTCGGGTCCTGTAGTCGGACTGACGTAGTGGCGTTATAGCATAGTAATACCCCTGTTATATAAAATTACGAGATCACACCTCGCTACTGACTCTCTTTGATGTTAGGACTTTTGTATTAAAGACAACATTAAATCTTGTAAATGGACTGTATGTAATATTCAACCACAATATATTCGAACAGAGCGGGGACATTTATCGAAGTGCCAAGAAAGTCCGCAGCGCTTTGAAGCAGAATTAAAAGCACAGTCAGCAAAACACGGGATTCCACTTTTCATGTGAGTGAGAAGCGAAGAAATGTTTCGTCCTGACTTCACCTTGTTTAAAGTACAAAATATCGTTTTGTCTATTGTTTTTCCCTTCCTTATCGAGTGAGGTGTGGTTGGATAGGTCTTGTGAAATAGAAACTTGTGTGAAAAAAAAATCGCTTCTGAAAAAAATGCGCGTGTCCAAGACGCTCTTGGCCGGTTTTAAAACAAGACGAAAAATCGGGGTGGATCAGGAAAAACAACTTAGTGACATTTTTTGGAACACCAAGACAGAAAATTTACCATGATTCTCAAAATTCTGTCATCGATTCAGTTGTCTAGTCAATTACCTACTTTGTAACAAGGTACATACATACATATTCTCACGCCTGTCTCCCACTGGGGTAGAAAAATGGTATTTTTGTGGTATCTTAAAATACATCACTGGTCGTTGAATTTCAGTTTATTTAAATGGTTTTGACGATATTTGACTAATGTTAGCCATGGGAATAAAAAATAATGCTAATACAATTTTTTCGAACAACATTTTTTCTTAGCGGATTTTTCACCTTTGGAACTTTGGAAGCCGATTGCAGCGTAAAATTGCTTATCAAGAAGCACTTTTTGTTTCTTATTTTGTATGTTCAATAATAACAGAAGTTTTTAAAATAAGATTGAACTTATGAAACATCCATATCATATTTTTAAGAGAATTTTGAAAATTTTGCTCCATGCAACTCAAATCTAAAAATTTTCACTTTCGACCCTTTTTTCGGTAGCTTGTATGGATGTTGTGTTGCTAATTATTTTACGTTTGGCTGTTTTCAGACAATCATGTTACAAAAACAAAATTAAAAAAATTCGTCCTATAAAAAAAATTATGACAATTTTAAGCCGCTCCGGTAGAAAATTTTCAAAATACCTTTAAAAATTAATAACTTCTAAACTAAAAAAAATCGCGGAACATACAGGAATCTAAAAAAAAATTATTGACGTCATTATTTGGACCACCCTGTATAGTTTGGCTTTATTGACAACATTTATTTCAAAAGTCCTGTAATTACTTCCATCCTTCTGCTATCTCTACACTACTTACGCAAATAAACTTCATTCATTTATTCATCCGTAGACAGTACATTCTAATGCCCCCCCCCCCCCTCCATTAAGTGGGGGGCCCCCTTCTTAAATAATTACCCGGGCACAGTTTGCACGATAAATATTACTTATACCCGCAACTCCTCATATTACCTTGGGGCTTTAATGTCTTTATTAATATCTTATTACTTCGATTGCGAGTTTCATGTAATTGTAAAACATAATACATTACATTATGAATGAGTGTGTGATGTTGGAAAATACGTGTGTAAAGTTTTATGACTAGGTACTTTGTATACCGCGGGTGTTACAAAAATACAAATAAACATTTAAGGGGGTGGTAAAGACCATCAAACTTTCACTATGGGACCAATATCGAAATAGCGAAAAAAAAATCTGATGTTCCATGTATCAGCCGATAGACGTCCACTGCTGGACATAGGCCTCCCCCAAAAGGAGGAGATTTGCCATAATCTCCATGATGCGATGCGTTTGCGATTTTCCATACTAAACTACAGATCTAATCGAGCTAAATGTATGGGACAAAAGTTTTTTTTTTCGCGATTTCGATGGTGGTCCAATAGTGAAAGTTGTTCAGTTTGTTTGTCTAATCTAACCACCCCCTTAAAAGTTTTCAATTTTTATTTTTACTTCTGTAATACCCTGTATAGGGTCCTTCTTAATATGCTGACACTTTTTTAAGGGGATGATCAGACCGCCAAACTGAACAACTTTCTCTATGGCAATACAAAACTGCCAACCTACTCGTGCCAAATGTATGGGACAGCTGATTTTTTTTCGCGATTTCGATGTTGGTCCTATAGAGAAAGTTGTTCAGTTTGACGGTCTTATCATCCCCTTAAAAAAGTGTCAGCATATTAAGAAGGATCCTGTATTTTACAGATTCCTTCAACATTTTTTGCGCAAAGAGATTTTGTACGCAGTAATTTTAACATTATAACGTTTTTAATGTTTCGTACCAAAATTGAATTGGCAAAACTTCTATTTTGCTACTTATGGAATCACCTCATATCCTTCCGTCTGTACGTCCGTCAGTCGCACACATGTTTCTCAAAAAAGTTTTTATTCTAATTTGGGTCGCAGAACTCCTTCTGCACGAGTCACTATCTTATTTTTTAATAACTTAATTTTAGGTACCAAATTGAAAGCTTATGAAAATGACATTGTAAGGCCCTTTTTTATTTATATTTTTGCCTTTTTTAAACTCTAATTATACTACTGTCCCCTGTATTTCATAAACTATAATTATAATCTGAAGGAATCATTAACGATGGAAATGAGGTGTTGTTTCGTTTTGAATAATATATTGTTGTTTCTTTTTGAATAATATGGGGGCTTATTGTTTAATTCCATAGAAAAATTACACGCTCCTGGTAATTTCACAATCGATATAAAATCGACATGTTGTTATTTGGCTGCTCTTAGCGATTCTACACTCTTAATATTTCGTTAGATAATTTATTTTATATTTATTTCATTTCATTAGACACACCAACGGTACATAGACGAAACAAATAAGGGGCTATGTGAAAAAAATAGGATTCTTCAAAGCTTCATATATCATGAAGTACTAACAGTAGAAGTATGATTAGCGGATATGTGTAAATTAAACATATAATTGAATACTATGCACTAATAATAGGACGGTGTGCAACAGCATGCGTTAAGTTTGTCATTATAATTTTCTTGTTAAAGTTTTATACAAATGATTTCTAGTTACAATTTTAATTTCAATTTAAGTTACAATTTTACAATCTTTAAGTATATTTCCAGTAATAATTTTATGATTTTACTAATAATCGAACAGTAAGAATAGACAACATACATGTACCTACTGAACACATTACTAAATCAATGTTGAAGTGTAATTATTGTCAGACAATGGATATACCAGATATGATTATCACAGAAACAAAATACCTAATAATTATAGTCATAAAAGTCATAATAATTATGTTACCGATCTTGTAAACAATTTCGATTTACCAAATCAGAATTCACCTATCACTCTTTATCTAACATAGCATCATATATTTAGCTACACCTACTAACAAACAACCTTTGAAAGAACAAAGCAAACGGACCCTTTGCATATCAATCAGGCAGTGCAGTTGATTTTAAAATAATTATGCACCTCTTTTGAATCTGGCCCCTTTGCCATTATTTCAGGATTACCCTTTGTGTTTCGTATGTGTTCGCAGTTGAATCTTTACGTTGGTAATCGAGTGTGCTTCCTGATGTTGTGATAACGATATTCAGGGTGGAAAGTTGAGTTGGGACTGAAAGGGCCAGCATTATAGCTACGAGAAAACGTTCTTAGGAGACTAAACCTAACTTTTGGAATATTGCACTTCTGCATTCACATATTTTGAAAAAAAATGTACTGTCATCGAGAAAAACAGCAATTTTCACAAAACTTTTTTCATCCCATTCGATGCTCATACTGATATGGAACATAAGTCTCTATGTGGTCAACCGAGGTTGCGGTATTAGAACTCGCAGAAATCGCAAAATGAAATTCCCATGCATTTAGTAGTTAAATAACAAAATCACCTATAATAGCTTGTGATTTTGTAAATACTTTCCAAATGTTTAGGGGTGGTTATTTTTTTACGATTTCAGGTTTGTTCACATAGTAAAAGGTGATGTTCAGTTTGACAGTCTGAACCATCCCTGAAAAATTTAAAATTGTTTAAATACAAAATCATCACTAGGTGATTTTGTTATTTCCCTACTAAATGAATGGAAATTTAATTTTGCGTTTTCTGCAAGCTCTAATTCCTTGACTTCGGTTGACCCCATAGAGACCTATGTTGCTTATCAGTATGAGGATCGAAAGGGATGATTTTTTTTTTGGGAAATTGCAGTTTTTTCAATTTCTGTGAATGCAGAAGTAAAATTGTCAAAAAATTAGGATTAGTCTCCTAAGAAAGTTTTCTTGTAGCTATAATGCTTCTGGCAGATGCCCTTTGTGCTCCGTTTCAACTTTCCACCATGTATATGAGGTTGCTCTGTTGGGTTAAAATAAAATTTCGAATTATACCTGTCTAGGTTCTAAATTACATTTTAATTTGTTTTTTTTTTACAACATAATTTTAATCTGTAAGAAGAAATTGACACATAAAATTACAAAGACTTATAGTTTTCTATAATGATGCCTATAACTATTTATAATAATAATTATAATATTCTTTATGTACACACAGAAAACACAAAAATAAGGTTATTAAAGTTTATAATACTCAAAATTAGTATTCTCACATTCAGGATACTACATACGTAGTTTTAGTGCCATCCCTTTTTACAACCTAATTCTTCTGTCAACAAAAGTTCATGTAGAGGTGGAAAGGAAATAACGTTATTTTACTAGTTTGATACTAAACTGAAAGCAGTGTCTACAGGGTGAAATTGATATCATTAGCATCCTTTTAAACTAAGAGTCTACCCACCGAACTGAACAACTTTTACTACGGCAGCAAACCGATCGGAGCAAAAAAGAAATCAGCTGTTGCATACATTTGAGTCGCAAACTCGCGCGTCGACATTGCAGTTTAGTATGGAACAACAGATTTTTTATTTGCTCCGATCGGTTTGCTCCCATAGTAAAAGTTGTTCTGTTTGATGGGTAGACTCTTAGTTTAAAAGGATGCTAATGATATATATTTCACCCTGTATAAAGCGACTAAATAATACATTCAAATTTCCCTTAAACATTGTACTATAAGCATTTACTACCTACTTCTGTACTTAGGCTCAAACGAACTAATTCCAGAAGGTAAATCGAGCCACCTGCGAAATTCTCCAACAAAATTATTTCAGTTCACAACAAACTCAAGTCAAGCCAAAGACCCAAAACTTACTTATTCCCAAACGTGTAAGACCTAACGCTAACGACACTTGATTATTCCAACGCCAGATGACGTCAACACGCCAGGGTTGCCAAAACTGTACAAACACTGACTTTCTCATTCGGGTGTGTTGTCCCGAAACAGTTGCCGGAGCACAAGGCCCAGATTTTCATATCATTTGCATAATCTCCGCTCTTCGGAGCGAGCGACCTTGCTGCCAAATTTACAAGCCCCCCTAATCATAACAGAGGGACAGCCCTGAAGTTTTATTGTTTTACTGCATTTGACAGTGCTTGGGTTTTACGTGCCATTACTGAGGATGTCCCGTTTTATTATGAGTTTGTAGTTAAATTTGAAGCTATGAATAACTAAATAACGATTATATCTAACACTATACATATTAATAGCAGATATTATTATATTAACAAATTATGGCATTGTAATTAAATTCCGAATTTCCTTTCCAATAATATCAGGCTTTTTAGGGTCTTGTGTTGACCTTAAAAACAAGAGAGTGCCTTTTTTCCGATCCAGGGTAACCACTCGCCGATTGCTAGACTGAAGCTTTTACACATTTACAACAATTAGATTATTATGACATTCTTCTTCTTATCGTGTCGACTTCAAATTCTGAACAAAGTCGCTATATAGTAGCTTGCCAGAATCGGGCAACCGACACTGCACCGTCGCTAGCGGTCATGAGCTCCTTCTGCGTACAGATGTTAGGGCACGCAGGGCACGATGTGAGATGGGCCATCGTTTGTGGAGCTCCACACAAGCAAATCACATTTTGCGCATCCGAGAATCCTCACCTGACCATGTTGTCCTTACTGCGACCGACCTGGGTTCGAAGTCGGTTTAAAGTCTTCCAGGTCGCCAAAGGCAAGTCATGTCCAGGCGGGAGGCTCTCAGACGGCGATACAAATGGAGTTGGGAGGGACACTTTGAGTCGCCATATAGAGTAATAATAATAATAATAATAAATAAAAATCTTGGACATAGTAACACAAATTATCTAGTCACATTTAAAGTACCTTGACTTGTATTATGATGACTAGACAACGTTATAGAATACATAATATAGATAGAAACATCCATGACTCGGGTACAAATATTCATATTCATCATATAAATATTTGTCCTTTACGGGATTCGAACCCACCTCGCTTGCGCTGGGCCAGTATTCAGTGGCCGTCAGTCAGTATGACATTCAAAATCTTAGAGACCTATCACGCTAGCTAGTTTTGAGCGTAGGCGATATCGCAACTGCATCACTATGATTTTTACACTCAGGCATTGACTGAGCGTTATCGCTGCGATTCGCCGCGACACTTTGATCTCAGAAATATCGAGGTCATAAAGCGGCGCGATGTTGCGGCGTCTTCATTTGTTTCTTCATCGCTGTGAGCTTATCTTCTTTTTTCTACAGTTGGATAACAAACATGGATTCTGATGAAAAAATATCGCCGCAATATAGCCGCGGCTCCATCGCGACATCGCCGCGATATATCTGAGATCCAACTGTCGTAGCGAAATCGCTGCGATAACGCGGCGATATCTTTTCATCAACGCATACCTACGCTCAAAAATATTCAAACTATTTCAGATAAAAATAGCTTGTGACGTAAGAAAGATTGGCGCCAAAGTGATCCCATAAGTGTTCCGTTTTTCCAATTTCGAATTTTCGATACGAAACACTAAAAATGCCAACCCTAATAGAGACTGACACGTCCGATCAGACAAGGACGATAAGGTCCGCCACATACATACGGAACTGCGATCCGGAATCCTGATTCAGGATTCAGTGTTGTCAACTATGGTTACAAAAATTACTTAGAGTGCTGTTTAAAAAATGTCTAAAATAAAAATGAATGAAATGCCAAATTAACGACAATTGTATTTTTAGGAATTTATTAAAACGAAACAAACAATTTCTATACGTGATAATAACTATCATGTGATGATGTCATGACGTTACGATGATATTTTGTAAATTTTATTTCAATATTATGCAACTATAGCAAAAGACTATCGATAGTTTTAACATTAGACATAATCTGCATACAAAATGGTAAAAACCATTATCACACAAGCGTAGACGATTTGGCAACTATACCGCAACGACGTCGCAACTGCACCGTCACGATACGGTATCGTTCCATTAACGCCTACGCTCAAAAATCACTTGTTTGATATGACTGTAAATCTTAAAAAAGTGTCACCTAAAACAACAAAAAATCACTAGATCTAGTGAAAAAATCTCTGAAAGCGGCAACACTCCACCCGGAATCTAATTCTGAATAAGGTTTATTCCGTATGTATGTGGCAGACCTAAATAAAGACCGCTTAAAGTCACCATTAGGCTTATTTTAGACATGAAAATGTCAAACAAAGTTATGCTATTAAGCAACGTTAAGTACTCCAATGTTATTCCTTGTACGAAGTCTTATAAAAGCCTATTGATTTTACGAGGAAAACTTAACGTAACGTGAGCACGTTGAAGTTAAAGAAGTATCGATAAAATAAGACGAAAAAGGCTCAGAAAAAGCGGGGTGAATAGAGGTAGGTATACACGAGCGAGATCAAAGAAAAACATAATGATTGACATGTACTTACATTTCATTTATATTTGCGTAAATATATTATTGGTACCCATCCAATTACATTTACAAAAGAATCGGCTGTATTGTGTTTATTTATGGTTCCAGGCGGGTACCGCTACTCCCTCTAACAAGTCATCATCATCATCATCAGCCTATCATCGTCCACTGCTGAACATAGGCCTCTCCCAAGGCGTGCCACAAAACTCTGTCGTCTAACGAGTACCGGTAACCAATTCAGGTACCCGCCGCGTACGAGAATTCCTATCCTTTTAATACATCTGTTTTCTCACTGAATAATTCCGATGCTGATTAGAAAGTAATAAGCACAGGTAAGACGTCCGGTATCGGAATCACACGAAGGCCAATGGTACCGGTTCCCAAAAGTACCGGTATTTCAAACCCTGGCGAATGGTTAGCATGTATGGACCTTCAAATACGCATCAGAACTTTTTCATCAGCATATGTGGGGAAAAATATAGTTTTCCAAGTGTTTCAAATTAAATTTAAGGTTCCTAAAAAAGTAAGGGTTGGAGTCAAAAGGATTCTCTACTTTAGCTTTCAAACTTAAGATAATAATAATAATAAATAAATAACGCTCATAGGCACATACATTGTAATGATCCCAAGCAAGCACCATAGGCTGTTCATTATGGAAACCATACAAAAACGGCAAAAACATATGAACATCCATGACCGAACTGGGATTCGAACCCAGGACGCTGGTTTGGCAGTCCGGCGTGGTAACCATTACACAAACCGGGTCGTCCAAGATGGAAGAAAACAGTAATTCTGATGCGTACTAAGCCTTAGAACAAAAGCTCTGTTCAAGAATCAAATCCGAGAAAATTTTCCGAAGATTTTGTTTCATGCCTCCGCCTATTCTTACGTACATCCACTTTATGTATCGTGTTACTAAATAATGGTAGTGGTAGCAAAACATATTAATTATTAGCTACTTATACTTACTTATATCATACTGTCCATTATAAATAGCGACGGGCTTACTACCAGTCACATTAGAAAGAGTTTCGATAACATTTTTTATTCAAAATAATATCACAAGTTTCTGACGTCTTTTTTTTTAATCTACCACCGGCTCGGAAGGGCTACCATGGATAGGCCTAAGGTGCTGTTTATACAGAAGAGAGGTGGCGGTCGCGGTGTGGCGGTGGCGGATTGTCAAAGAAACGCCAATATAAACCTTATAGTACGAAGCATAGCGTCGTTGTTGTCGTAAAGGAAAATCGCGCCCGCGCCACCAGGCGACACGTCGCTTGGAGGCGCGGGCGTAATTCTCCAAATGACGCTATACTACGTATTATAAGGTTTATATTGCCGCACCCCACCCGCACAACATCTCTTCTATATAAACCGCGCCTTACGCGAACATTTTAAACTAGAAAAATAAATCAAAACAAATGATAGGTATACTTCAATCAATTAATCAAATATTCTTTAGACAGATCAAAAAACTAAAGGGAGATGTGAAAAGGGGGCGGGGCCAGTGTCGCAGCAATATGCGCAAAAACGGACCACATTGCTCGCGACAGTAAGAATTCAATATATTATGAGGCTGAAAGCCAGTCGAGATATTACGTGTAAATAGTTTACAATGCTTGCGTAGTACTAAAGATTATTCGAACGTTGAGTTCTGATACCGCAATGGATAATGAGCACATTCAAGCTAACAAAATACTTTCTATCGTGTGGTACTGGTGGTAATGCGAACTCGGTTTCGTACTCAGCGCGTTGGTTGGCATCTCTCTAGATCTTTATAATTCTTTATTTTACACCAAAACATAAACAGTAAAATACATAGAAAAAAATAATAGAGGCACAAAATAAAACTTCAAATACGTACTGAAATGACAGACCAAAAAGTGTGCTACTTTGTATGGACCAAGTGTACTAGTTGTGTTCTTCAACTAAACGCGCTTTGGGCATACCCATTAATTTTACTTTCATCTAAGACCAATGTGGCTAGAAACTAAGTAATAGTGAAACGTGGATATTCTGAGTTTTCAGAATATTTCTGACTCCTCGGGGAATATAGTCGTGAGCATCTATCTACTGTTTTCTAAGATAAATGCCCTCACCGCACAACCCTTGGGACGAAATAATATTTGCTGACTGTACATTAAAACAATACAGTGTATTAGAGAGCGAAGAGGCGTAAAGCTATATTTATGACAAGTGCCGAGCAAAACAATTAGAGGAATACACTGGTATTAAATAGGCATATAAAATATTACGAGAGCTTATAATTTAAAACGGTCTACGAAGCAAAAGCACTTTCAAATTATATTTAAGTACACAGGGTGTTACAGAAGTAAAAATAAACATTTAAAACTTTTAAGGGGGTTGTTGAGACCATCAAACTGAACAACTTTCACTATGGGACCAACATTCGAAATCGCGAAAAATAAAATCTTTTTCCTATACATTTAGCTCCAGTAGATCTGTAGTTTAGTATGGAACATCGCAAACGCATCGCATCATGGTGATTATGACGAAACTCCCCTTTTGGATGAGGCCTATGTCCAGCAGTGGACGTCTATCGGCTGATATGATGATGATGATGATGGAACATCTGATTTTTTTTCGCGATTTCGAAATTGGTCCAATAGTGAAAGTTGTTCAGTTTGATGTTAAATGTTAAACAAGTCCTCTGTAAAAAAAGGCTACTATAAACTCGATGACTATTTGAATGACCAAAATGTCTGGTCTTGACAATTTTACTCTATGTAATAAATATTGTATTTTAATTGTACTATGTATATTTTGTTTTTTTTAAAGATGTGTGTTGTTCTGGCCGCATTTTTTCTCAACGGAACACCTACCGACGCGGTGGTAGAATCAAAAAATGACGTCAAAAAGCTATCTAGGGGATATTATTTAAAAAATTTTTTTTTTTTTATGGTCTTAACCACCCCCTTAAATGTTTATTTGTATTTTTGTTATATACAAGGTCTAACAAAATTAGCTGAAACTATTTTAAGGGCATGATCAGACCATCAAATTGAACAACTTTCTCTATGGGACCAATATCGAAATCGCGAAAAAAAAATCAGCTGTCCAAAACTGCTCACTGTCAAAACTGCAAACATAACTAGACTCGAATGTATGAGACAGCAGATTTTTTTTTCGTGATTTCGATATTGGTGCCATAGAGAAAGTTGTTCAGTTTGATGGTCTGAGCATACCCTTAAAATAGTTTCAGCTAATTTTCTTAGACCTTATATAGTATTCATTTCTTTTAGACTGTTTAATAAAAGTAGGACAAAAGAAGAGCAATAGAAATTATTTCCACTATGGAACGTGGAAAAAGTGGTCATAAGATTATTATCAAATGTATAGAACAGTTCATTTTTTGTCGCGTTCAATTTTAGTGCCAGTTGTTCAGATTGATTGTCTGAAGCACCCTAGCCCAAGCACCCCCTTTTAAGGTGGTTTCAGTCCATACAAAAGTTTGACGCACAATACGCGTAGACGGAATTAATAAAAGTAATATTTTATATATGGAAAAATAGTTTAAAAAATCTAGTTGCCGCGTAACAAATAACATTTGCAATTTATTATATAATTACGAAGATATAAAGCTTTTAAAATTTTGTATGAAAAATTTCAAAGCTTTATATCTTCGTAATTATTTTATAGATTGGAAATGTTATTTGTTACGCGGAATCTAGATTTTCTAAACTATTTTTCCATATATACAAAGTTACTTATATTAATACCGTCTACGCGTATTGTGCGTCAAAGTTTTGTATAAAATTGACCCCTCTGCAACCGCCTTAAGTACGTACCGCATTTAATTTTACAACCTGTATATTTTAACACTTGGTACTTCGTAGTTCAACGATTTTTCAACTTTTTCTCTTCTTTCTATATATATCTATTTTCCGTTTTAATACGGTTTTTATCTTCGATGATTCTTTTTGTCGACTGCCCCATGTTATGTACTTCATATAAATGAAACAATCAGTTGGAGAACGGCAACAACATTATTCTACTAATCAAGGTGAAGACCGGATGAACAATGGCCGATGCAACGTGCCTGCCACATAACCTCTAATCATCATAAGCTTAAGTTAATCAGTGCATTTAGAGTCTGTAGCTGTCAAGCATTGTCTTAGTCAATGGTATCATGCTACATTTCACTCAGTCTGTACTTGTTTGCGTTCCGATACACGCCTACATTACACATACGAAGACGTTTTCGAGTATAATAGAATAGACAAATATAAAAGACCATATTTTCTCTAAAGAAACATTTTTCGCAGACATCTGACGGGGTAAGCATACACTAGTTTCCTACCAAACGGCCTACTGAAATTGTAAACCTGGCAACCCTATACAAAGACGTAGGGTTGTGACAGCGCATCATTATTACGTATGAGCGGTTCACTACGCGCCAGACTCGGTATCTCATTAACAGAAGTGTATATACATTCAACGGACTGCATACAAAACTTGAAATGCAGCCTCTAGACCTATCTACAGTGTGCTTACTAGACTGTTGCGAGAAGAGTACACAAACTGTTTGGAGTTATCATGACAGAATATTCCGTTAAAATCTGTAAAAAAAACTGGCCAAGTGCGTGTCGGACCACGCGCAGTAGGGTTCCGTAGTTGCCCGTTACAATATAATATGGACTTAGGAGGCTTTTTGTTTTATACTACGGTTTAACGGCTAATAAAGTCTAAAAAAGTACATTTTATAAGTTGGTCGACTATTACTCGCAAACTTGTAAAGCCTACTTAGCGGTGATAGTTTTCCTTTTTATTGCGTTACATATAATATACCGCCATGAATACCGCCTACTGCCGTGAATTTTTACACATATCCAGAAAAAACCGTATAGCTGGCAGGGGACACACAAAAATTTTCACTTTATAGCTTAATACATCGCTAACAGATTCATAAATTGAAAAATGGTTTTCAGAAACCCATAATATTTTTAAACCACCTATCCAACGATACCACACCACACACCAGTAAACGAGAAAAATCCATTCCCACTTCGCGTGTATCCTAAAACATTATTTTTCAAGATTTTATTTTACCACTTTGTCAGCGTGATGAATATGTATGCCCATTCCAAATTACAGCTTTCTAGTACTAAGCATCTCTGGTACTATTCAGTCCGGCGCGGCTGCGGAACAGCTGCGGAACGGTAGCCGCAGTGTGACATCTCGCATATAATTCCATAGTTTACAACTACTGCCGGCCTGCAGCCGGCCTGCACCCGTTCTGCAGCTGCACTCTATGTGGCCCAGCCTTAATTCTGTCATACAAAATTGGCGCCGCAACTACAGTAGTAACGTATACAGTGAAAACTCATGGTAGGCCTACTGGTTCGAATTAAGAAATCGATAATGGGAAAGGGCTCTTAGAACAGCAAAAAGCCAGTTCGGTCAGCAACTTTTGAGCAAAAAAGACTCATAAATACGTGAAATTCTTCTTACAATTAATAAATTGTGCAAAAGCCTAATTAATAAAATTAATTTCGCACACCCGACTCAATGGAAATACCTAAGCTAAAGTTCAAGAATTCAACGCCTACACATCGGCGTTCCGACAAAATTAAATTCAGCAATCAAAAAGTAATTTTTGAAGCTACCTAAATTCTGTAGAAGGGCTACGGCGCAGACCACTTAACATATAGACTTTTAATACAGGGCGAACAGAATATATTCTGTAACCGTGTTGTGTTGTGTGTATCTATTAGAGAAAATGTATTTTAAGATACACGTACTGAAATCTCACTAACTTGCATTATCTATCAGTGTGTCAGCCAGGTGCAAACTTCCACCACACGACTCAATTTATGAATTGTGATTATACACGAAATAGCAGCATCCTGCATAGCAGCATCACACTGCTAAGTATAATATAATATTACACATGCCTCTAATTTTTTAAGCTATTGCTTCTACGCCATCTTTATTTTCTGTTTAACGGCAACAGATGTCTCCCCACCATCTGCGTAGTGGTCTGTCAACAAAAATATGTTTTTAGACTAAATTATACCATTTCACTTAATTGAGCAAAACACTGCACTCATCCCTATTGTAGCCAATCTCTGGCTACTGGCTACCAAAGCATCTAGATCGTCTCACTGCCTATTCATGGATCAACCCATCATAAATATTAGAAGTCTGTAAGGTAAGTAGTCTATAACGAAAGGGTTTCATATCGATGGGTTAATTTCCACGAGTTATTTGCATCGAGTCAAAGCTGTGACTTAATTCCTCACCAGAATCTGCATACAAATGGATGTAATTTCGCACTGTGACAGCCCTAAGGCGTTTAGACAAATGTTTACAGGGTAGGGTTGGCAGATTCTTGATTATTGAACGATAACATTGCCGAGGGGTCCGCGTAACCCGATTACCATTAGTTTTACTTTCATATCTATCCAGAAATGACAGATATATAAAGTCTTATTTCGAATAAGTTTCGGCACGGGCGGCGACATTTATTAAAAAAATGGCTGCCGTCTTGGTTGTGATGATTTTGCCAATGTCTAGTTTATTTAGCAAGATTGCTTGACGTTGTACGGTAGTTGATGACTTCAAGGATTGTTTCTCGAAAAGAACACTATCTTGAGCTACCACTGGAGCTTCGTTGTAGGCCCGTGAGGGTGCAACCAACAATCGACGAGCGACACGTGACTACCCAATAGCAGACCTACAACGCGACTCACTATAATAATAGTGTTAATCACCAATACACCAATAAACATTGATAATGCAATCTGTTATCAGTAACAAGTGCCCTGGTTCAGCTTCGCCAACTAATTTGAAATAAACTTATATTTGGTTTTAAAGGTTTTGTGCTAATAAGCACAATTTGCGTTCACTGACACAGTCATAGTCTTGTAAATACAGATCACAAAAACTAAAGGGAGATGTGAAAAGGGGGCGGGGCCAGCGTCAGTAATGATTCAATATATTATGAGGCTGAAAGCCAGTCGAGATATTATGTGTAAATAGTTTACAATGCTTATGTAGTAAAGATTATTCGGACATTGAGTTCTGATACCGCAATGGATAATGAGCACTTTCAAGCTAACAAAATACTTTCTATCGCGTGGTACTGGTGGTAATGCAACACTCGGTTTCGTACTCAGCGCGTTTGTTGGCATCCCTCTAGATCTCTATGCTTGTAAAGTTATTATTTTATTTTATTCCGAAAGATAACAGCTAACTTCGTACAATATAAGGTTTGCAATGCAATAAATATATTGAGTATTGAGTATTGAGTATTCGGTTTAACAAAATTAGCTGAAACTATTTTATTTAATAGTATGGTAAGACCATCAAACAGAACAACTTTCACTATGGGACAATTATTGAAATCGCGAAAAAATAAATACAGACGGTCTGTCTATACATTTGAGTCAGGTTGCAGTTTTGTATGGGACAGCTAATTTTTTTTTTGCGATTGCGATATTGGTCCCATAGGGAAAGTTGTTCAGTTTGATGGTCTGATCATTCCCTTGAAATAGTTTCAGCTAATTTTGTTAGACCTTATATAATGTAACGGAAAATCAATTTTCGCCTTATAACAACAACATTTCCAGTAAAGTCTACTAAAATAAATAGTTGTCACGTACACATTACTGCTAGATATTTTTCTCCATGCATGACTGGTATATACATGGCATGGCATTTTATACTGGCATTTATCGACTTCCCATACATATTTATAAAGTAAGTTCGCCACTGAATTAATATTGTCCTGTTGGTTTGTTTTATGTGCTAATGAGAGGGTACTGTTTTTTGAACTCTAAACTTAATCAAAGCAAGGGTTGTGATTTGAATGAGAAAACGTTTTAATCATGAAACTACTAGGTGAATTACTTAAAGGGTGTAAGCAGAGGTCACTTTGAATTTTCATTGCTTAAAGTCACTGAACCTGAAATTAGGTAAGTACCAACTTTCTTTGTGATGTTTTTTTTAAGGTTATTCTTTTATATGCATTTAATAGCAAATAAATATTGTTCTTTAGGTTCTTTAATTTGAAAGTTACATAGACTGACATTAAAAAAATAATTTCACACAAACATAATTATAAAAGAGAGATACAAATTGTAACACTGTTGACCCAGCTACCTGCATGCAACATGCTTGATGATGAAGTATTTTTTTCTTCATACATACATACCTAAACTCACTACAGTTCCAGTACCCGTACAGTACTACAACTCTTGCCAACAATTTTTTGGGCTAGCGATATAGCTATGCTCAATTTAATTCATTTATAATGTTGAGCATCGGTGGCGCGTTGCAGAGAGCCATGGACTTCTTCAGAGAGTCTGGATCTTGAGGCCCAGGTTCGAATCCGCACGGACGGCATGCCATGTACCAATGACTTTTTCTAACGTATGTACGTAATATCGACTGATCTCAAACGGTGAAGGAAAACAGCGTGAGGAAACCTGCATACGCTGAAGAAGAAATTCCGATGTGTATGTTAAGTCTACCAATCAGCATTGGGCGCGCGTGGTTGACTAACGCCCATACACCCTCCATGTGGGGAGGCCTGTGCCCTGCAGTGGGACGTATACAGGGTGAAATTGATATCATTAGCATCCTTTTAAACTAAGAGTCTACCCATCAAACTGAACAACTTTTCCTATGGGACCAAACCGATTGGAACAAAAAATAAATCCAGCTGTTCCGTACTAAACATCACCCGCCGCCACTGCCTACTCGACTCAAATGTATGCAGCAGCTATTTCTTTTTTTTGCTTCGTTCAGTTTGCTCCCATAGTAAAAGTTGTTCAGTTTGTTAGGTAGACTCTTCGTTTAAAATGATGCTAATGATACCAATTTCACCCTGTACAGGCTGTGATGATGATGATAATGTTGACAGTAGGTAATTTAAGAAAACAACACTATTCATACAAAAGCTAAAAAGCCTCTTACCAAGTTTAGTCCCACATTGAAACGAACTCCAAAACGAGCCCTCACCTCTACCTATCCAATTACGTTAACAAGGTTTAAAATCTTAACTAATACCAAACCAAATTCAACCTTAAGACATGTTACGTAACACATTAATTTCCGCACATCATTTGAAGAAATCTCGTTATACTTTGAACGTTCAAACTGCTGAATGCGAATTATTCTCTAACACAAAGTGCTATCTCGGTGGAATTAAGTTTTCCGTTGACACTTTGTCGCATTAACCGAATTGCATTAAGGAGGCAATCCTGCCTTTTGTGCGCGACTAAAATAGTTTACAAGTGGCAACTCCGTCGTTTTGGGGAAGTAAGCGAGTGTTTTGAAGGTGTTCGTGTAAGCCTCATCTGCGTGGTTTTTATCTTCCAGATGAAAACGAATTCTGTTTTGTTTATCACTACATTTTCTACCTTATCTATAAGTTCCGTGGCTGACTAACTTGCAGACAACGCATAGCCAAAACCAATGAAGATAGAAACATGCAATTTGGAATACATATTCTAAGGAGCATGCCATCATCATCATCTCAGCCGATGGACGTCCACTGCTAGACATAGGCCTCCCCCAAGGATCGCCGACCAGCGTTGCCCACATCTAACGGGTTCCCGCGCCTTCACCAGGTCTCCCCCACAAGGTTCAACTTGTGGCCTACCCAAGCTACGCTTTTTGGTACGCGGTGGCCAGTCGAGAACTTTTCGGCCTCATCAAATCAAATCAAATAAATGGAAACTGTCCAAGTGTATCTCGCGCTAAGGATTGTTTGGTGTTACCTACGAAACTCCCGATGCGCGAATAGTCCGACTCACGCTTGGCCGGTTTAAAAGTCTTAGTTCGAACTCAGTAAGAAGGTATGTTAAAATTTATTCATTTTTGAACTTATACGCGACAAGTTTCTGACTCTTGGTCATTGTAGTGAAGATTCTAACTACCCCAAAAGGTATGTAGTACCTATTATACTGTATTACATGCACACCAGAACATTATACACTTAAAATCTACCGTAAAATAAAGAAAACAGTAAGGTACAAATAAAGCGCTCCTAAAGCAAAAAAGTTCCTTCTTCCAGATTTTTACCGTATACAGGGTGTAACAAAAGACCAAACTGAAATTTCACTCTGGAGCCAACATCGAAATCGTAAAAAAAAAATTAACTGTCAAATACATTTGTGTCGAGTCGGTACTACAGTTTTGTATGAAAAAACGCATTTTTTTCGCCATTGCGAAGTTGGCCCCCTTAAGCCTGAAGCACCCCCTTAAGTATTACTAGGGTGTTTTGTTACACCCTGTATGTAATGATACATAATGAAATAAAACAAAGGTCACAATGTCACAAGTAACAGACTCCAAACTCGTTACATTAGGTATTCCAAAATTTCAGACAACACACGTTAAGGCTAAGAGATTTCGACTATTTCAGTGATAAATGAACCATCTGCGGCAGTCAGTAACGTATGACCGTCGTCGGTTTGGGCTTAATTGCCCCGTTGTTTATTAAGGTTCCTTGTTTTGAAGTCAGAGCGAAGGTGACTTGTGAACCCAAAGTCATAGAGGAATAATCATCAGTTGAGAACAATATTTGGTTTGAAAATCTATGTTACCAAACACAATAATCGACAGGAATAATGAGCAGAATTGTTATATAGTATTAGAATTTAATACACTCTATTTCGAAAATAATAAACTTCATATTAATTCAATCCCGTAAACGAATTAGAATATGTGACAGTAAAAAACAGCAGTTTTGGTTTTGCACTTTCTCACTCATTTCCCTTCTTTTTGAATAAATGTCACAGGGAATATTTCCTCGCGTTATGTAAAATTCTTTTGTTTCTTATTAATTTACTTTTTATAAGAACACTAGAAATAATAATATCAAACCCCATCATCATCAATTGACATAGATAGGAACGTCCCACTGCTAGGAAAATGTCTCCTCTCACGAAAATAAGATAATCTAAAATCGATAACAGTATTTTTCTTTAATAAAAAGCATGTATGTAACAAATACTGATTAAATACACCCAGACTCCTCATATGTATTTAATATCTACCTACAAAGCTACAACTGAATACATAAACCTCGTCAAAGCAAAGCAAAAATAAACAGCATCTATTCATAAGTGACTTGTATACACAACACATATAAACTGCCCATAGACAAGCCTTTACTGGACTTAATTAAAACAGAGGCAAAGCAAAGAGTATGAAAATAGATGCAGACAAGAAACTCTATTTTTATGTCAGAAAAATATGCTTCGGAGCTCGTCTTGCTTGAGCAAAGAAGAAAATTTAACGTTTCTTTTTACTGAGATGCTTTTGAGATGAATTTACCTTTGTAGGGTTGTACATAATTATAATAAAAAGTTGGACACCATTTTTTATAACACTAGGATATTTTTTTAAACTTTCCACAGGGGTGGTTAAATCAATCAAATTAAAAGTTAGTAACAATTTTTTTATAACCATAGGTTATTTTTTAAAACTTTCCAAATATATCAAATTGAATAACATTTATAGGAGCAAACCTGAAATCGAAAAAAATATCTGCTGTTCTATACCAAACTGTAATGCCCACTCGACTCAACTTTACTACTGATCTGATTCTAAACCACCCCTGAAAATGAAGGTAATTAAAAATCGATAGATTACCAATGTATTTAGGTTTATTATGGTTGTCAATTAAACAGCTTTCCGGTTAACAAAAAGTTTTTCATAACTGCGCAATTTTTAAATGCTTCTTAATCGACACTGTCCTTTTATCTCCTAATTTAGGAATCTATTTTGCCAGTTGAAAGTAAAGGAGCATTGGACTACTGTTTTTGATAATTTCCGCACAAATAGGTTCCGCATAAATTCCATAATGACAGTTCCGTAGGTGTATGAAATTAAAAAATACACTTGTGAATTTTTTTTATTTCACTCCTCGATTCGTATACGAATAATGCATAAATCTTACACAGTTTATGTGAATTTCGAATATGAATACGAATAAAATAAAACTAACATATTAAAATAAAATACGACGACAGCTCGATAGCTCAGTCGATAGTGAACCTGCCTGCTGTACCAAGAGTCGCGAGTTCGAATCCCGCAAAGGGCAAATATTTGTATGATGAATATGAAACCCGAATCCCCCGAGAAAACGATAAAAATCGAGATGTGCCTCCATCTTTATTATTTAACGTAGGCCAGAAAGAGCGCGCATGACGTTTTTCTCGTTTAAACGCTTTGTCGTGTGTGGCATGCTAGCCGTGCTGGTCATCATACATAATACAAGTGCGGACTAGATTTTGTTACTTTCAATGGAACTAGAGATTCTGTGTGACAATGTTCAAGATTATTATATTTAAAAAACATGTGTGACATTCGAAAATAACATCATCATCAGTCTTTTGTCCTTCATTACTTAGGGTCGGCGCATATTTACATTCGCATTACAATGCATGGTCTATAACTTGTCCTATCTACAAAAGCTATTTAATCTATGGCCATAATTATAACACCCACACGTTCGTCTTTCATCTGGAGCCCGCAGGCGATCGGGTGTCCTCCAACAAAATAGTGTCACTACCACACACAGTATTACACTATAAACGTGTCCCGCTGCGACGAATATTGTTTGCGGAATAACCTTTGATGAGTTTTCATACTGTTTATTAGATGGGTAATAATGATATAGGTATAGATGATGGAAATTGTTTATGAAGAGGAGTTTGGTTGGAAAGTTTCTTATATTATAATGGCCTATCAATCATGATTATCAACCTTTATGATAACGTCCTAGAGGAATAACAGTAGATTCTACACAGTAAATGTCTACTTCTACTGAAATTTTAAGTCTACTGGCATATAAATTATGTTCTGGTCTGTTTTATTTTTGGTTATTTTTGTTTTTATTGTTATTATTAAGTATTATTTTTATTTTATTGTAATTTCTTGTTACTTTTGTGTCCTCTATACAACGTGTTAATGAATAAGCGCAAAAACTGATTTATAACAAAATAATTAGATTGAAATAATAATTTCATTATTTTGATAGTTAAAATTTAAAGTTATTCTCATGTTAAGTTTTGAGGCAACAAATATATGCTATCATTTCAGCAATGACTGAAAGCGATAACGTATTCATGAATACATTTTAATAATCTTGTTTTGGTAGTAAGTAGAGTGAGTGTGCCCGTGCGGTGTGTTTGATATCGGATTCAGAAAATTTTAAATTTTACAAACAAATTATTTAATATTTTGAAAAAAATTACCTATGTTGAAACCATGATAATTCTATTCTGCTCGCGATTCTAAATAAACTACTTTCTAGTTTTGCGTTAATTCATTAACACGTTGTATATGGCGTAGAAAAAGAAACTGTATGTATAATACTGTGACTGTCCCTTTCAATAATGATTTTGTCTAGTTGTAGTGAATGTTGTGCCCTGTAACTGGGTTATGTATCAGAATTATACCTAAGCAGAGATGTAAATTTGAGTGTTATAATATATAATCTGTTGGTGAGCCTAAATAAATAAAAATATAAAGGTTAGGTAATGCCAAAGTTTGTATGTTACCTGAGAATACAAAACTATGTAAATATATTCGAAATATTTGTACATAATACTTAAACCAATAGAGGGATTGTGAAGAGTGTGAAATGACAGACATGGACAAACAACATACGCTGTAATATTTCAAAGCTACGAGACTCAACTGACGCGGTTTCTCATATTCGTGTTTTGGTATTCGTCAAATAACAAAGAATTAATACAAAAGTAAAGTTTTTAGGATCACCGGGGCTTTCTAATAGCGGGCAGTATATAGGTACTTCAGGTAGTGCTTCAGACAATTAAACATACATACATACATATTCTCACGCCTGTCTCCCACTGGGGTAGGCAGAGACAACGGAACGCCACCTGCTACTATCCTGACATACCTCTCTAGCTTCCTCCACATTCGTAAGTCCTTTCATGCATGCTCGTCGGTTACGGGTAGATCTGACCTGGCCCTTTTTAAGCACGTCGCCAGTTTTGTTCGTATAATTATGTACGTCTAGGCCGTCCCCTTCCAACATTTCCACTTACGCTTGCCTTATAGATTGCCCTAGTCAATCTGCTCTCATCCATTCTTTCCTCATAACCAAACCATCTCAACATACCTTTCTCTATTTTTGTCACTACATCCTCTTTCAAACCACAACGTTCTCTAAGAAAACTATTTTTCAATTAAATAAATAAATAAATAACGCCCACAGGCACATACATTGTAATGATCCCAAACAAGCACTATAGGCTGTTTATTATGGTAACCATACAACAACGGCACAAACAAATAAATAAAATTAAAAATATAATAAAACATAACTAATTATTTTTTATTCATTAATTATAATTATTATTAATTAAATTTACTAAGGGACCAGGAGAGTGATTTTTGAACATCACAAGTTGTAATCAGCAGTAGAAAGATGCATAATCTCCATCACAGATCACAAAAACTAAAGGGAGATGTGAAAAGGGGGCGGGGCCAGTGTCGCAGCAATATGCGCAAAAACGGAACACATTGCTCGCGACAGTAAGAATTCAATATATTATGAGGCTGAAAGCCAGTCAAGATAATATGTGTAAATAGTTTACAATGCTTGCGTAGTACTAAAGATTATTCGAATGTTGAGTTCTGATACCGCAATGGATAATGAGCACATTCAAGCTAACAAAATACTTTCTTTGGCGTGGTACTATGGTGGTGATGCGACACTAGGTTTCGTACTCAGCGCGTTGGTTGGCATCTCTCTAGATCTCTATGATCTCCATAGTAATTTTGACATTTTCTACTGCTGATATCAACGTGTGATGTTCAAAAATCGCACTCCAACTTTGAAATCTCGAAAGAAATCAGCTTTTCCTATAGAAAATGTAAATTACTACTTGACCAAAATATATGAAACTGTTGATTTTAATTCTATTAGATTTTATTATTATTATTTATTAAATTTATTCCTATTTAGTCCCGTAGTAAAAGTTGTTCAGTTTGAGGGTTTGAAGCACCCTGTTCGATATGTAATGCATTTAATTTGACACCCTGTATAGTACGTGAAAATTTTAATATGCTAAAGGATGTTCTTGCTACAAGCTAGTTGGTAGGTTGCATAGCATCTGACCAACCAGAATGAAATTATGATTGTGAGTTTACGTATGTATGTATGTACATAATACTTATTCATCCAAATATACACAAGGAAATATGCAGGGTGAAATTGATATCATTAGCATCCTTTTAAACTAAGAGTCTACCCATCAAACTGAACAACTTTTACTATGGCAGCAAACCGGTCGGAGCAAACAAAAATCTGCTGTTGCATACATTTGAATCGCGAACTCGCGTGTCGACAATGCAGTTTAGTATGGAACAGCAGATTTTTTTATTTGTTGCGATCGGTTTGCTCCCATAGTAAAAGTTGCTCGGTTTGATACTAGACTCTTAGTTTAAAAGGATGCTAATGATATTAATTTCATCCTGTAGAATACTCCAATAGAAGTACCATACACATAGTAAAAGGTAAATCAATTTTATCCAAAAAAGAAAAATTGCAAAAACCTACCATCCAAATAGTAACAATACGCACTAAACTGCACATGGGCAAACAAACAGCAATCACATGTACCTAGTCCCCTAGCAACAAAAGGCCCCAGGGACGCACGACTTCGGAATGCGTTCATTAAGCGTGCATTGTGCACGCATGCTTGTACCGACGACATGCGAAAAAAAACGCATCACATACGCTCATGCGTGTGCACGGCCCTTTAGATGAGAATTAATAAAACGCCAGAGTAGTTTCGGATGGATGGCTCAATGGGATCCGTACTTTTTATTATTTCCTAAATTAATTAAGAGGTATTCAGATTGATTAAGTAGGAACGGCATGGCTAATCTTTTTATATATAAAATTCTCGTGTCCGGTGTTTGTAACAAAACTCCTCCGAAACGGCTTGACCGATTCTTATGAGATTTTGTGTGTATATAAGGTCTAACAAAATTAGGTGAAACTATTTTAAGGGGATGATCAGACCATCAAACTGAACAACTTTCTCTATGGGACCATGATTGAAATCACGAAAAAAAAATCTGCTGTCCCATACATATAGGTCGAGTAGGATTGTATGGAACGGCAGATTTTTTTTTTGCGATTTCGATATTGGTCCCATAGAGAAAGTTGTTCAGTTTGATGGTCTGATCATCACCTTAAAATAGTTTCAGCTAATTTTGTTAGACCTTATATTCAGTAGGTCTGAGAATAGGACGTAAAGTAAAAAAAAACCGGTTAAGTGTGTGTCGGGAAAAAAAGGGGCGTTGCAATTGCAACGCACGCCGGGCACAGCTAGTAGGTATAATAATATTATCATCACTGGACCGACCGTGAAATGTCTAGAGTGGCTATATCTTTTATTATTTAGACTTCAATATTTATGTATTCGTGTCTTGTTCCTCATGAATTTTGTTCATTGTACAGACGGAATGATGGTAGATGGATAAAGGCAGTGACAGAGAGACCATCGGAGGGTAACGTTCAGTGGGCTGACCAGCAGCCAGATGGTCCGGTGACATTGGATGAGACTAACGTGGGACGGTTCTAGTTGGCGTTGAAATGAAGAGGCATATATCCAACAGTGGGGTATACCGGGCTGATGATGATGATCCTGATGATTTAGATGGGCCAAATCAATCAAAGAGGGGCCTGTGCTCCAGTAGAGTATAGGCATTGGAGACGAATGGAGGCATACATTATAACGATAAAAAAACGTTACTAATCATTCCAATGACTACAAATATTTTACTTAAAACTGACAAAGGCTTAAACTATGTTACCACGGATCCCTACAAAGTAAAATGTGTGAATGGGAGTGACAATTTTGCGAGAAATTGCATTAGCGTCCGGGCGTCCGATACTGTATTCAATTATCGTTTGTTTCCGGAAAACTGTTGAATATTGGCATAAATTAACTCTTCATTGCCTTTATGCACAATTCAGACAGATTACAAGATTTTAATGTAAGTTTATTTTATTTACGAGCGTTAACTTCGTACAAATTATATACCAGATTTTAAGTCAGATCATAAGCTATCAAACAAAAAAAGTTTCATCAAAATAGGTTCAGTAGTTTTTGCGTGATACTCGTTCAAACAAACAAACACACAAACACACAAACAAACAGACAGACAAAAAATCCAAAAATTGGTGAAATGGAATCAGGGACACCTAAAAACCATATCGTAACTTTTTTTTTGTTAGTATCTTCAATGTACAGACAAACTTCCTGTTACAGTTTTATAATAGTATAGATAGATTTGGCACTTAAAACAGGAAACAATCAGTGAAGTATTTACACATAATACAAATAGCTTAAATCTATATTGGATTTAGATTAAGTTGGTCAGATAGATAGTTAGTTACACATCTTCGAAAATGAATAAAATCGTTTAAAAACCATCGTGAAGATGTACTTTTCTTTTAGGAAGAAAAATTGGTAACCCTTTCAGCGCCTCTACGCGGACTTTCTAACTTCGCGTGCGTGAACGTTTTCGTTCCAATGTCAACTCTATTACAATGATGTTCGGACCGAAACGGTCTCGATATATCGAGAATCGAAAGTCCGGATATAGGGCCAGTCTCGGTGGTTAGCGATGATGAAACCTCAAATTTATTACCCGACTGCGTAAGAAGGAAAACGTTACCTACGTTTCTTACATTTAAAATACAAATCTATGCAAACGTTGTAAATAAAATAAAAATGTTGATCATCCTCTTTCTCTGCCACACAGAAGCCAAAAGAGTTATCTAAACTATATTAAAGTTTCACTAAACACACTTTACATTTCAGATTACCCACACACCGAGAAAAACTGAGCACGCTCTTCAAAAATGAAAATCAAATTTACACAAATCCAGCATAAGTTTTACGATGAAACATTGCATTTTTTCACAAGCTCCCGTTCCGTGGCAAACGGCTGCTTCATGCATTTTTACTGCACTAAAAATGGGACAAAAGCGCCACTCGACAGCCTTTTCTGCAAGGGTTTCAGTCTAACTGTAAAAGCTTATAAAACTGTTATATATTCGCTATTTACTACGTCAGAGACCATGTAGTTGGTTTTAGCGACAAGAGACAACATAAATGTACATACAAAGTTGAGTTTGTCCTCTAGAGGGAACGGAAACACCGACCAAGTGCGAGTTGGCTCGCGCACCGAGGCGCCGCCTTCACTCAGGTCGTCGGTCCACCGTGTGGGGGGCCCACACTGCGCTTTCCGGTACGCGGTCGCCACTCGAGAACTTTTCGGCCCCATCGGCCATCGGCCATCGGTTCGGTCAAGGCCTCATAATAGCCAGTTATTAGAGTGTAAATTTAGTCGGAGTTATTCTCTTATGTACCTACGTCAAATTTTTTAAGGCAGTCAAAATTTTACGAGTCTCTTGTCTTCCACAGGTTCAATAACTTATTTCAACGTAAAGTAAATGAAGGTGACTTCTCCTGATGAAATGAAGACCTCCATGAAGACCTCCGAATTTTATTTAGGGGATAACAAAAACAAAAGCACCAAAATCAGGCACATTACACAACATCCAAGCCCATGTAAAAAGTTAGTATCAGTATCACACATTCGCATCGCATGCACCCGTAGTCCCCAAGGATCACAACTGCAATTTTCCACCATTCCCCAGTCGCAAATTTTCTCATGCAATTGCAACCATTTTGTGCAACTGTCAAATTCTTAATATCTTATTAAGGGTGGAATAGTGTCGTATTTCAGATATAAGGGGTAACCTGTCGAATGAAATCAGATTATTTATTTAGATTGGCCATTATTTTACATTTGTAATGAAGGGGTGTGGATTTTTTATGAACGGAATTCACCGAAATGGAGGACTTTTGTTATGTTATCTTCTTGGAGGAGTAACGAGAAACGCGGGAGTGAAATCGAAATTTTACTCACGTTCGTTGTGAATATTGATACTTTGTCTACAAAAACACTCAAACTCAACACAATACTATCTCTTTGTTACTCCAACATATCATGCGTTCTTGGCAGTTTTTAGGGTTTCGAAGTCAACAAGGAACCCTTATAGTTTCGCCATGTCCGTCCGTCTGTCTGGCCGCGGCTTAGCTCAGAGACGCTTAGTACTAGAAATCTGTAATTTGGCATGGGAATACATATTCTCGCCGACAAAGTCTTAAATAAAATCATGAAAAATATTTTTTGTAGGGTTACTGAAGTGAGGATGACATTCTCGTCTATTTCATGCGTACCGTTGGATAGGTATTTTAAAAATATTGTGTTTTTGGGAAAACGATTTGTCGGGATCCGTTAGCGTGCAAATATGATAGAGTCAAGTGTACCCCCCGCCAGCTACGCAGTTGTTTCTGGATAAGTGAAAAAATTCATGGCAGTAGCCTAAGCAGGTTTCCTCACGATGTTTCTTGGTATTACGCACACAAGTTTGAAAAATCATTGGAACTTGGCGTCCGTCCGTGCGGATTCGAACCCAGTGACTCATTATTGAGGGTTCATACCTCTCCGCAACGCGCCACCGACGCATATCGTTGTAAATAAAATATCTTAACTTTCTAAACATCTTTCTTACGAGCTCCTATCACCTTCCATAATCATAATATTGATTGAATTAAAGCTTCAAAGTTTTACAACACAAAAAGGTTTTAAAACAACTTTTATCGGCCAATAAATTAGAGAGAGGAAAGCAATAAAGTGTAGGTACCAACTTACATTGTAGTGATTCGGTATGAAAACATTTGCTACAGAGTAGCGATACGTCGTCCTAGTGCCCTACATGTTGCGCAATGCATTGTTTGTTACGAGACATCGTTTAGGACATGCATCCAGCTAAAACGACTTATAAGCTTGAAAAAGAAATAAATGATCTTTTTATGGTTCCGTTGTAAAACAAGGAATTACATTGAGGATTACACATATACAGACAGACAGACATAATGTATGTGTGACTTTTTCATTGTTCAACCTACTAAATCTAAATTTGTGCATGAAGACAGATAACAGTAACCCATCATCATTCTCTTGCCCATTTCCCATTATTTTGGGCCGTCGTAATATGACACTCGTCTCTCCACATTACATGCCCCCCTGCAATTTTTCCGTCATATGTGTTACTTCCAAACGTCAATCCTTATCTTAGGTATCCATTCTAGTTACACCACACATCCGTCTCAACATTATCATCTCAGCTGCATGCAGTAGTTTCTCATCCGTCCCTTTTGCCCAACACTCTGACGACAGTTCTAATTATGGTTTTATATATTTTCTCCTTCAACATGAGGAGGATTCGGGAGTCGCAGATCGTTCCTGTAACATGCCGCCAATTCATCCACCCTAAGTTGATTCGGTGCTAAACGTCCTGATCTATTTCTCCGTCGGCTTGTATGAGTGAACCGAGGTACCGAAAGGCTGGTAAAGGCACGCCATCAAGGGCAATAGGCATGCAACTGGAAAAACCGCCTAAATCGCAGAAAAAGCATTCAGTTTTTGTTCTGCTGATTCTCAAGCGTACTTTCTCCAGTGTTTGCTGACATTATGCCAATCTGATCTGGACCTCGAGTCTTTCTTCACCGACAAGAACAATGTCGTCGGCAAACAGCACGCACTAGGGTGCCTCTTCCTGTACGTCCGATGTTAGTTAGATAACAGTAAGTAACCCAAAAACAATAATGTAATAGTTAAGAAGAAACAAATTTAGTTCGACCAAAATTCGCCATACAACGAATAGGGGGTTGAAAAAAAAAACTTTTACAAATAAATCTAATGAGGTGTTGTTGGATAAGTCTTGTAAAATGGAACAAAACACTCTTAATGAGACACAGAAATTAAGTCGTTATAATGCTTTCATCTCGAGATGTAAATTAAAAGCTATATTTTTAGCTGTCTAAGCACGGCAGACCTAACACAATGGCAGTATTAGATGAATGATAGCCGCCTACGGATGCCTCCTACGCAGGTTATTGCATGTTTGTTGATAGTAGACAACTTCTACTGAGTGGAAATGCATTAAGTTGGATGTATTTTTAACTTGTTCTGAGGTTTCAGAATATCTATTCTCTGACTACCCCCTCGGGGAATATAGTCGTGAGCATATGCTATGCTTATTTTTAACTTCTCCGTTTGATTCATTCTTCTCTTTTTGTACCCCGGACATCTCTTAAGAAAATGCTAAGTTAAATATAGCAGAATTCGACGAGAGTATATGAGGGATCTACCGGTGGATGGGCAGCAGCATCCCCTGAGTACACACCTTCAATCCAACTGCGATCGCCAACCCGCCTGCCAAGTGTGGCGATTATGGCAAATCCCCGCATTTTGGGGGAGGCCTATGTCCAGCAGTGGACGTCTATCGGCTGATATGATCATATGACAAGGTAAAGGAAGCGAGAGAAATACGTCAGGACCTCCCAGTCCAGAGACCCAGTCTCTGTCTAACCTTGTTAAACATTAGATAATAAGGATCTTATTACATTTAAAACAACCTTTTCACTATTCGGAGTAAGAACCGTGAAACGTTAAACTCATTTGAAGCAAAATACCATCCAGAAGAACTATATAAAAGTTCAGTAGCAATTTCAATAGAAAGCAAATATTTTGAGCTTAGAAAAAAGTATATGTCTAGAATGATCCTCGCGCTTCTACCGTAGAAAACAAAAGGGGCCAACTTTCTTCGATTGGTGTGCGTGAGGGGTCATACAAATTATGTATGTGTGCATGTATATGGATGGGGTTTAGAGGCCAGTACTGGTTGCAATTTTTTTCGACGCTCTCGTAGCTTCGACTGTCAATCTAGACACATAACTTATCCAGGACTTCGAGTTATTTCTCGGTATTTACTCTACCACAATTTTAATTTACAATGACAACTCAGCAGAATAAATTGCTGAGAATGTTAAGACACATGTTAGTCCTACTGCATGTTAAGAGTCATTCATCATCATACCCTGTAGCAGGGTAAATTGCTACTGACAAAATTATTGTCATTTTCCTAATCGTCATGGGGCCTAGGACGGGGTAAGATATTCTAAAATTTGGAGTATTTTCTTTATTCCCGTGCACCTAAGAGGTCAAACGAGAAAAAAGAGTGACTTTCCTTAAATATTAGCTAAATACACCTCTGAATATTAATTGCCTCCGTGGTCTAATTGTCAAGAGTATTGGCTCTCGACACGGAGGTCGTGGGTTCGATTCCCATGGGTTACACTTAGTGAAATGTCACTTTGTGCGTTTTTCCCCAGTTGGTTAGGACATTGCAGGCTGAATCACCTGATTGTCTGAAAAGAATGATGATTCCGTGCTTCGGATGGGGCCTAGGACGGAGTAAGATATTAAATTTGGAACATTTTCTTTATACCCGTGCAGCTAACAGGTAAAACGAGGAAAAAAAGTGACTTTCCTTAAATATTATCAAATTCAATTCAATTAAGGACTTTTTCAATTATAAATTATTGGACATTGGCTAGACCAATTATTGTAAAAATATTTAAAACATTGACCACTTATCAGCGACTACTCATGGATAATTTTTGGATCTCGCATGACATTTTGTATATTTCTTTTCTTTTCATAAATAATTATATTTTGCATGACATTATAAAATTGTATAAATCTAGCTTCAATTTATCAATATTTTGTATGCCCTGTGTGGTAGAACATTAGAACCATTGTATTTATCATGTCATCTGAATGTACCTATGTTCTTACAAATAAAGTTCTGATTCTGATTCTGATACGAAAAAAATCTAATTAAGCTGTGTTCAATTTAGTCAAAGATTATTGCCATAGACAGACGCAGATAAAGTAAATAAATATTACAAGGACAAAGGTGATTTTGTATAAAAATAAACAGCTCTGTTTTATCTACAAACATTAACACTGACACCTCATATTTTCAAAACAAAAATAAATTAA
Organism: Agonopterix arenella; assembly: GCA_927399405.1. Classification (NCBI taxonomy): domain Eukaryota; kingdom Metazoa; phylum Arthropoda; class Insecta; order Lepidoptera; family Depressariidae; genus Agonopterix; species Agonopterix arenella. Next base: position 4,453,434 of record OV656704.1, read on the forward strand.
AACATCTGACAAAGACTCGAAACAAAAACAGAATTATAACTCATCACAAAGTGCTTATCAAATGAAACTTTTCAACAAAATTGGAAACAAAAATAATAAAAGCTCGAGCAATTACAAGTTTGTAAAACCTTAAGAGTGTACTCGAAAATTTTGCAAAGTGTCCAAAAAAAATTCTTAAAATGTTTGGAGTAAAAGGAATCTTTGAATTCTGGAGTGACATTTAAACTTAGCAGACTATCTTCATGAGTCTCAAATATAGTAAGAAAAGCACTTAAAATAAAAGCCTTGAGACTTGCTCAAGATTATATGAATTAATGTAAAGTATCTAATAGAATTTTTTTAAGTTTTTAGTCAAATAGAAGGAATTAATACGCAATTCCATTCCGAATTCTTCAACGTGCTAAAACCATGTTGTAAAATTAATTGAAATAAAATAGGTAACAAAGTTTCTGACCCAAGAAAGGGAAATATAATTTCCATATATATATAAGTAAGGTAAGATAAGTTGTGATCCATTTTTGTGTCGTTGCGAAATTTTTTAATTTCAAGAAAATAAAAACCAATGAAAATAAAAATTTACTAAGTATGTGTCCTAACTTTGTACTCAATCTAAAAATTGTTGGAACACTATGAACAACCGTGTACACATATTTAACGTAAAAGCCTACTTCGACTAAGAGCATTTAACTCCACACCTTTATTGAAAACTCAAAGGAAATAAACAATTACAAAACCTATAAAGGTTTAAAGTTACCGCTGCATAAACCGGCCATAGCATAGACACGTCTCGGGTGACCGCTGGAGTAAAATAAAATACTTAATACATTTTCTATCCGTCTCAGGTGGTCGGAGTCTCATAAATCCTAGGTCTAGACCTAGAACGTCTGGATCGTAAAGGCTGTAGCACTAACTTTTCTATGCGTGAGAATTCTCTACGGGGCGGATGCTATTAGTTTTGTTTGGTGCTAAGCTGTTATACGGAAGCGGGTTTAGGGAAAACGTAAAACTAATTTTAGGGAAAGTAGTGTTGCCTAGCAATAGTGAATATACCAATACTATCGTGACCTCGATAGATAGTAATAATGTCGATAGTTTTTACTTTCAGGAGTGCGATTTTTGAAACACATTCGTTGAGCTCAGCTGTTAAAAATGTCAAAATAACTATGGAGATATGCATCTTTCTATTGCTGATTTGACTTTCAAAAATCGCACTCCTGAAGTATGATTTTTGAAACTCAAATCAGCAGTAAAAAGTTGCATATCTACATAGTTATTATATAAATTGAAGCCATTGATAGTAAGATCGATAGTACTGCATCTATTGTTTTTATAAATACTATCGAAAATATCGAAACTGTCATATCAATAGCACTATAGATATTACTATATTTCAAGGTTTGGTCTATCGATGGTTCTTTAGTTTTCTGTGGTTAGGTAAAGACTAAGGGAGAAGATTCACTCGTTCAAAGCGGAGTAAAAATTTGTTAGTAAAAATTAGTTACTAGTAACTATTCCTTTACATAGTAACAAAAGTTGTTTGTTCTGACAATATTTTCATTCAAAAAGGAGACATCAAATTCTTATTATAAGAGTTAAGCTTAAAGAAATAAAGTAATAGTTTTAGTTCAGAAAATCATGATACAAATTACACGTGAATATAAACAAAATAAAATTTTCGCATCATAAGAATATTTGTTTTATCGAAGTCGCTGTCAAGCCGGTACGATTCGCGACAGCATGCATTAGTTTTTTGGCTTGGCTTGACACCGACTTCTATAAAAACAAATTAATGTTCTTATGATGCGAACGAAAAAGTCATCGGCTGCAATATTATTTTATAACTTTTCAGTTCTTTTGAAGGCGGTTTTAATTTTTGTTAAAATTTTGTTTATTTCACAATTTTTAGTGGTGAATTCATTAGTTCAATTTAATAGTAGTGCTTTAAATTAACAAACGCACTAGCCGGCACTACGATTTTCAAAGGATCCTGGTTTTCTTATCATGGTACCACCCTTGGAATATCTTCTTTCCAACAAAAAAAGAATCATCAAAATCGGTTCATAAACGACAAAGTTATCCGCGAACACACATAAAAAAATATATATACGGTCGAATTGAGAAACCTCCTCCTTTTTTGAAGTCGGTTAAAAATACAAAATATTACTTGACTCGATAAAGTGTAAACCTAAATTTAAATTCCATTTCATTCAGTACCTATGTGTTCTTTAGAAATGGTAACATGTAGAGCCAAATCCACTCACTCACTGTCTCATCACGAAATCTATGAAGCCTACAAACTTGTAATTTGGCACGTATTGTTTCGTTTGACGTCTAGGTGCTCTCTAACAAAAGATTTTTCGAAATCCCAACCCTGAAGGTGTGAAAACTAAGCTAGAGAAATACAGAAGTCTGTGAAACTACGCAGATGGTGTGAGAATTTCGTAGCAAAACACGGTAGTAAAATAGACAGCAATATTTCAGTATCAAACATGATACACCAATGCATATCTTTTCAAGTCAAAGATGTAGGTACCTACTGAGGTTCTAGCTCCGAAACCGATTGGGTTTGGTTGTCAATCGCAAATTTCTACAAAACTAGTTGATTTTCCACTTCTAGTTATAACAAAAAATGCCAAAGAGCTGTTTAACCAAAACACTTAAGGACAAAATGATTGCTTTTTGAGAAAATTATCAAAAACAACAAAACTGGAGCGTTTCCAAAGCTTGAACTGCAATGAGCTGTAAGTACCTCCCTAGACAACATAAAATAAACCTCCAACTTTCATATTTCTAACTAACAACATCATTACGTGCAGCGTACATCATAAAATACCTTAAAAAGAAGCATAGTTCGTAAGTAAACAGAGTAATTTCAAAATTCCATCGCAGCCAATCATCGCCGTCGCATTAGGGCGCTCATACACTTGTGCCGCGTGCAAGTGCACCCCGAGGGGTGAACGGGTCGCCCGGGAGACGAGCTTGCCCGGGCCGACTGTTCACCCCAGCCTGGGCTCCCTTCCTCCCTCACAACACCCCCCGGACAAAACCATATTCTAACTACAAAATAATAAGGTTCAACCTCGAATGGAACAAGCTACAACTCGAATTAAAGGTTTGTATGCTATGCAGAACGGAATACGGTCCGCTTTCCGAACGCTAATTCGCTTATTTCCAAGTATTATGGCAGTTACTATGGTACTAGTAATATTGAACTCGCTTTTAACACTTCGCCGTTCAAAGATGGAGATACAACTAACAGCTGAGACGGAAAGGGATGGGAATAAACAAGTGAGTTTGGATCGACTTTGTGAATCGTAGTGGTACTTCTTGGTTTTTGCTGTGGGTCTTGTGGCCAAGTGATAGAGTCGGGATTCGTTTGGTTTGATGAGGTGGGGATAGCAGGGTGGGTAGGGGTGCTGATACCCCCTCATTCATAATCACAGGGATGTCGAACGCTCAGGTGGTTAGGTTTTAGATTTATCGTTTCGAGGTGAGATTGTCCGCCGTTGTATAATTTGTATTGTTTTATAGGTAGGTGCTTTCTTTTTTGTTTTAGTCGTTATTTATGTTTAATAAAGACTGAGATTCATGAAAGAACTCGGAAGTTACAGGCTGGTGAACCTGTTCTGATAATTTTTATATCGGGTTTAAATCGGTGAAGGAAAACATCGTGAGGAATCCCGCATTATGCTAAAGAAGAAATTCTGATACTTATATGAATGTGAATGCTACATGCGTGGTAGATTAACGCCCATACACGCCCTTCCTGAAGGTAGGCATATGCCCTGCTGTGGACTGTATATATAGACTGATGATATCAGTGCTATTAATGCGAAATTATGAGAAGAGCATTTCTAGATTTCTTTTTTAGCACTAATATAATGAGTATCATATCATATCATATCATATCATTTATTGCGTCATCAAATTCATTTTTGCCATAATTTTTTTTTGTGCTACATTGTGTTGAGAAACGTACGATGACTGATTCAAATAAAATTCTTACTCACAGACCACTGACTGACAATACTCATAACTTTTGAATGGATGAATAGATTGCGATAAAGTGAAGCCTAAATGTTAATCCAAACTAAGCCCTTAGACTCTTGTGAAGAACTCATCCAAATCGGTTCAGTAGTTTTTAAGTATAAACAAACAGACAAAAATTCTAAAAGTGGTCTCAGTGTATTCCAAATCCATTGCGAATTCTAAACGTCCCCAATTAATATTTTTGCAATTATCTTCAATGTACATCCAAGCCAAGTATACAATTTTATATTATACTAGCGTTAACCCGCGACTTTGTCCGCACAAATTATATACCAGATTTTAAGTCAGATTATTCGGTATCAAACAAAAAAAGTTTCATCAAAATCGGTTCAGTAGTTTTTGCGTGATGCTCGTTCAAACAAACAAATACACAAACAAACAGACAGACAAAAAATCCAAATATTGGTGATATGGAATCAGGGACAGGAACTTATTTTTTCTTTATATCTTTAATGTACAGACATACTTTCTGTTAACAGTTTTATAATAGTTTAGATGATGAATCGAATAGATATACAGGGTGCTAGTGTAAACAGTTTAGCCAAGTCATTTTACGGAGTTTTGTTAGGCGTGGTAGGGAGTAATTATTAATTGGACTTTTAAACTGTAAATGGCACCATTTAGTGACAAAAAGACTATCTTAAAACAAATTAAAAAAAATCGCTACGCAACATAGAAATCAAAATTGTATGTCCCAGAAGGATTTTAAATTAATAATATCAATACCAATGCACTCATTTGAATTAGATTTGACAATATACATTATTTTTGTACAATAAAATAGGCATTAAAATTTAAAAGATGAGGTCTTTATTTGAAAATACGAATTTATTTTTCAAAACCTTTCATTACTAAATGCAATCAACTGATCGAACGTTTATATGAAAAGTCTTATTTTTTATTTGCGTATTTGCTATAGTTTTCTTAAGGAAAGTTGTTCAGTATCATGCCTACAATCACCCTTAGTAATGCAACTGTTTACCCTAACACCCTGTAGAATATTATTTTAAATATATACTTAAACACAAAAAGATATTACTCATTAGTAGCAAAGGTAACTAATCATACAATTCGATAAGGTTACCTATTCCATATATTTTCTTCAAAGACAAGTTTTCAAACACTAATTGGAACGTACTTATTTTTAAAAAAGATTATAAAATTTCTTTTTAAGAAATACCTAAAAGAGAAAATATATTCTTCTTTAATTACAACATTTCGAGTAGCGACTAGTGATGCGAAGAAGCTGATTCGATATCTGATTTGATTCATAAAGGTACTCGTTATACTCAAGTATAGGCACTAGTGGACTCGAGTCTGGAAAAAGTGAGTCAAATCGAGCATTTTATTAACTTGAACTGAAGATGGTATTATCCTACCTGAACCCAATAGGACAAGATGTTTATTGATAAAAATATCATAGATTTCGATAGCACATAAGTACTTTAATAAATGTGTCAGTTATCTTATCGAGTGACATTTTATGATGTTTTATAACTTTATGGAGTTTTAACCATTTGTTCTCTGAATAAACTATAATTGATGAGAAACGTTTATTGACTTAAAGATACACAATTATAAATAAACTACATAATTATCTAAACTAGATCTAAACTAATATAATTGTATATTATTTGACTGCCACTGTCATAACAACCCAATCGTTGAGTTAAATTGTCAGCACTATACATCATCATAATGGCGAAAGACTACGAGGATAGTCAAATATGAGATTGGTCATGAATAGTAGATCAATACTTTAAAAAAAAGAATCAATTCGACTTGGAATTAAAAGGTTGTCCCAACACTACAAGCAACTAAGTATTTATTCGAAGGGAAAGTACATCTAGAAATTCATTAAGAACGCGAATGAAATGATGTTTTAAAGTAAAAAAAACATCTTTTTTGTAATGTTAAAAATAAACTATAAATACTTACCAATTATTGCGACGAAAACTTATAAGAAGACTTACCTGAAATGTCAGACAAAATGATTAATAAGGTTCATTAAAAGTTCACAAAGTTGATTGACTCAAATATAATAAAACAAAATGTAATTAATTACACGTAACATATTACGAAAAAATCTTTAAATGGTTTGTATTTTCTATCATTAGAAATATTTTATTACGTCAATAAAGAACTAAAGTTGGATTTGTCACAAATTAGGCCGACATAACTTATACAATTATAAGAAAATAAAAATTGTTGGCTCTTAGCCACTGGCAGATGCCCATTGAAAGAAAACCTGCATAAGCTGAAGAAGTATTTCTGCTGGAGATATAAAGTTTGCATGGTGCACTAGTAGCCCAGTCATTTTACGGATTTTTATTAGGCGGGGTAGGGAGTAATTATTAATTGGACTTGTAACCGGCACCATTTAATGACAAAAAGACTATCTTTAAACATATTTAAAAAATTCGCTACGATATACGATAGAAATCAAAATTGTGTGTCCCAGAAGGCTTTTAAATTAATAATATTAATACCAAACCACGTCAGAAGCCGTAAGGCGGTCTGAAAAAACTCTGACACCAGGGCTCTGCCCACACGATAAGAAAGAATGCACTCATTTGTCTAAGATTTAACAATATAAATTATTTTTGAGCAATAAAATAGGCATTGAAATTTAAAAAATTAGGTATTTATTAGAAAATTCGAATTTGTTTTTCAAAACCTTCTAAGTAGACAAAAATATTTACGCCATGTTTCAATTATGTATAATGGTAAAGCCTTCAATGTGAAAAAAAAAATACCGGTTTTTAGAACGAGATAATAGCTAAATATTAAAATCGGAACTGTTGCTGACGTCATTTTTTTTTTATTTTGCTACATTTCTAAGCTCAAATTGGCTCTTCAATATTACTCCGAAAATTTATCTATTATTAATTAGTCCCGGCTAAAACCGTAAAATGATTGAGCTATAGGGCATAACGCTATCACCATAGATAAGGTTAGGTCAGAATCAAAGCGGCGGAAACTTATTGAGGCTAATAATATTCGTTTTTGATGACATTTTAAGGGGTGCTTAAGACCACCACACTCAACATTGAAATCGCGAAGAAAAATCAGCTGTACCATAATTTGGGTCCAGTAGCCTTTGACATTTTCTATGGAACAGCTGACACCCTGCATATGTTTTATAAATAAACAGATTGATTAGGTTTTTCACTAAACATTTGTACCATTACCCCAGAGAATAATCTATCAAATGTGAGGACTAAATGTGGATCAATGTTTACTAATAATACCATAATTCATAAGTATAATATATCATATATAAGAAGACAGAAATCATATCATCCATAGCGTAATTAACGTTATTTAATTTGACTTGTTGCTGCTCGTCAGAATTACAGGAAATGCTATTACCGTTTTATGAGGAACAAAATGGCGTCAAGCGAAGAAAATCGCGTATTTTTCGACCTGTTTCTTCACTCCATTCCAACCCTTACAGTCTAAAATTTACGGTATATTTTTATATGAAGGGTGACTATGTCGGTTAGACTTTATAGGATTTTCCTAGGATAGCCTTTAATAGTCCGTCCGAGGCTTTCCACGCTACTTCTCTCGTAACTTTTCCTCATAAACTGAAGTTTGTGGTTTTTAGCCGCGTGTAGGCTGTTACCCGCAATTGCTTCCCCTGTATTAACGGATGACGTCATTCGGAGGACATAAGATACAGAGCACCCTTTTATTGCTTTGGACGAGCTCTTTAGATCCTAGCTTATGGTGCATATAGCACTGAAACTAGGGTCTCTAATATTCTTCTAAATTATAAAAGTGTCTGTACATTGAAGATGTATTGAAAATTCGGGTCCAATGGTATTTCGTTGGTCAAAAAGCGCTCTTTAATAAATGAAGTGAAATGAATCGAATTTGCACTACTGTTACTGCATATAGGGTGTTTGTTAATATGCTAACAGTTTTTTTTTAGACAAAATATCAAACTGAACAACTTCTGACACCAGCCTAGCTAGCATGCCACCCACGACAAAGCGTTTAAACGAGAAAAACGTCATGCGCGCTCTTTCTGGCGTACGTAAAATAATAAAGATGGAGGAACATCTCGATTTTTGTCGTTTTCTCGGGGGTGGCATGCTAGCTAGGCTGGGCTCTGACATAGAATTTAATTATTCCTATGGCTCTGCACACACGATAAGAAAGAAAGAATATAACACTAACATTGAAATCGCGAAAAAAAATCTGATGTTCCATACAAAACTGCAAATCTAAACGAGCCATAATGTATGGGATATATGGTGCATATAAGAAGCGTATTAAGAGAGTTTATAGAAAAACGACTTTGTTTAACAGCAGATTAAGTTAATTTCTGAGAGTTAAATAAAAATATTGTGTTTATAAAGACATAGAAAGTACTAAACATGTGTTTTAATGTAAGTTTATCTTAAAGAAAATGTTTTTCAGATAGACATATTGTTTAAACTGTTTAATAGGTAGGTACTCTAAAAGACTGAAAGCGAACTTGTTTAAAGATTACCAACTTTGTAAGAAAACATTTTACATAAAATCCTTTGACAATAAAGTCTGATATTTAAGGTTGCTTCAGTCCATACAAACGTTTGACGCACAATACGCGTAGACGGAATTAATAAATTAATTGAATCAGGCGTTACTTTGCGGAAATCCATGACTAATATGTAGATGACACGATTGTATCAAGACCTCCGCTTCCAAGTACCTAGTAGACAAAGTTGTATTACGTTATGCAACACAACCGACACCGAGACGGACACCGATCGGACGCTCGGCGGAGTAACAACTCTGTTTCGAACGTTCGTCGGTCTAACTCCTGAGGATGCTCCTTGGTGGAGCGAAACACGTGTAGAGTAGAAATTATTTGGTGGGCAGGTTGTGTTGCATAACGTAATACAACTTTGTCTACTAGGTACTTGGAAGCGGAGGTCTTGATACAATCGTGTCATCTACATATTGGAATTAATAAAAGTAATATTTTATATATGGAAAAATAGTTTAGAAAATCTAGTTGCCGCGTAACAAATAACATTTGCAATTTATAATATAATTCCGAAGAAAGGCCTACTGGTACCGGGATATCGGCCCCCAATACAATTTTTTGGGTTTTGGTGTTGAAACTCTTGGGCCGTGGGGACCTAATGCGCTGGCGCTTTTTAAAGACCTGTCAAAGCGCCTGATAGACTCGACAATCCCCTATCGACCCAAGAGCTGACACTTTCCTCGCTCAACGGATCAGCATAGCCATTCAGCGAGGAAATGCGGCCAGCGTTCTGGGTACCCTCCCACAAGGACCGAACCTGCACCACATCCTAGGTTAGTTTAGTTTTAAGTCTCTTTATTTATAATTTTATTTAATGTTGCTATTTTATGGATCTTTCGAATAAACACAGTCTAACCCATTCCGAAGATATAAAGCTTTTAAAATTTTGTATGAAAAATTTCAAAGCTTCGTAATTATTCTATAAATTGCAAATGTTATTTTTGAAGCGGCATCTAGATTTTCTAAACTATTTTTCCATGATATATACAAATTTATATATATTACTACCGTCTTCGCGTATTGTGCGTCAAAGTTTTGAATAAAATTGACCCCTCTGCAACCACCTAAAGTAAAATTTTCGTAAAAAAGCCTACATACTTGAAAGATTTTACTATCAAACCAACAATCCTATCAAACACATGCACCCCCAAACGGCAACAATTTTTCAACCTACAAATGTGCCAACATTACCGATCAAAGATTAACACCCTTTCACCATCTCACGAGTCTCAGCTAATGCCCCAGATGGCCCGACCACTGGACTAAACACAAAGTGACAGGTTAACCAATCGCAACCATTTATAACAATGGCCGACGCTGTATCGCCATGGCGCACTACCCAAGACGTCTTAGCACTAATTTTTCTGATGGCGATAGGAGAAAAGATGTATTGTTTGCTTTTAGTTTTGAGGTTAGGGGAAAAGGGGGATCCGAATAGGAAGGATTTTATATGGTTTCGAAAAGACGTTGTTTTTTGTTTAAAGAAAACAGTCAACGTTTAGGAAAAGGTATACTCGGGTAGGATCGGATCGATCGGTAGTATAAGGTAGGATAAAAAATATTTTTTACAACCTTCTTCAGAACCTTACTCAAGTATAACTTGTGGTATATATCTTTATAGCACAGAAATGATTTATAAGATAATAGCGTGGCTATATCGGTGGGTCAAATCAGTAATGCAAATATACAGGGTGTAAAATTAAATGGGACACTTGCTTAAAGGGGTGCTTCAGACCATCAAACTGAACAACTTTTAGTATGGGACAAACACTGAAATGCGAAAAAAAAATCCGCTGTCCGATACAAAACTGCAAACATAACTCGATTGAAATATGTGTATCGGGACAGCAGATTTTTTTTTCGCGATTTCTTTATTGGTCCCATCGAGAAAGTTGTTTAGTTTGACGGTCTGAAGCACCCTTTTAAGTAAACCCCTTAACTTACTTAAAAGGGTGCTTCAGACCATGAAACTAAACAACTTTCACAACCCAATTAATTTTACACCGTGTATAGTATATTATTTTATTTATTTATTTTATTATTCTTAGGAAGATTTACAGCATGAAGCAAGTATAAAGCAATATAGCCCAGTTTGGCAAAGTTTTAAAGCATTATTACGGAGTTTTGTTAGGAGATGCGGGAAGTAATTATTCATTGGACTTTTAAACTGTAGCCGGCATCATTTATGGACGAAAAGACTATCTGAAAACATATTAAAAAAAATTCGCTACGCAACATAGAAATCAAAATTGTAAGTCCCAGAAGGCTTTTAAATTAATAATATTAATACCAATGCACTCATTTAATTTAGATTTAACAATATAAATTATATTTGAGCAATAAAATAGGCACTAAAATTTAAAAAATGAAGTTTATATTAGAAAATACGAATGTATTTTTCAAAACCTTCTAAGTAAACAAAAATATTTACACCATTTTTGAAGTATGTATAATGGTAATGCCTTAAATATATGCACAAATAAATTACCATCAGGTTTTTTATAACGAAATAAAAGATAAATTTTAGCAACTGTTGCTAACGGGATTATTTTTTAAATATTGGTTCATTTTCTAAGCTCAAATTGGCTCTTAAATAATATACCGAAAAAAAATATCATTTATTAATTAGTCCCGGCTCAAACCGTAAAATGACTGGACCAAGTAGTAGTTAAGCTCACTTAATTTAATAACATTTCAATTTGGTCGGGTAATTTGGCAGCTAAGTTTTGGCTGCCATCTTCACACAGGTGGAATAAAAGAGGTTATGGCTTGTTGCTAAAAATTTTCTTTTACATGAAAGTGGTATTTTATATTAACGCTGTTTGAAATCAGGACATAAAGAGTTATCTCTTTATAGGTAGCCCCAATGCTCAGAATTTTTTGTACTTATTAAAAAAAAAAACACCTTCACCCTTTGACTACTTATATAGGGAGTAGCCACGCGTGTAATTCTACTAACAAATATTTCTGCCACTTTTTGCGGGGGGCGAGGTAACATGGAATCTACAACTTTGGATTTTATTCCCCATAACTTTAGATTCTAATTTTAAACGTTAAAAATCATTAAAAGAAGTCTCGTGTGAACCCGAAACGTTCTAAGTTCGAAATTATTGTTTCGCAATTATAGGCTTGTCTCATTTAGTGATAAGGTATAAAATTGAATGTAAATGCACATGATTAATTAATCTTATACCGTGGCAGAGGGGAAATGCTACCGCAAGGCTAGTCCTTATAATAAATAGTCATAGGCTTCACCTGTCAAATTTAAGAAATAATATCGTTCATTTAGGGCAGACTCACAGTTATCATTAGTTTTAAGAAAGGTCTAATTTACAAATAAACAAAACCACAAATAGGTTTCTTCTATCTCAGGAAATAATGAAGTCGTAGTCGAAAGCATTTTCAAAAACCATTTCAACTCAAGACTGTATAAAGATAAATCTGTGCACTTTGTCGTTGAAAATCGCCAATCAGAAGGCGGTATTTTTTCTCTATTTCTAAATACCTCTGCAAAGAATATTAGGTGAGACGGGCTAGCATAATAAGCGGAATTCCCCGGCTATAAGGACGTGCCTAGCATGAGCACGGTGGCATTAGCGGCGCCGCAGGGCTAGCACGACCTAATATAGAAGTCAAACGGACCGACTGTTGAATTTTGAGCAATGGTTGATATTTTATTCTAAGACAGGTTTTATAAGTTTCTGCATCGTAGAAATGCTCGTGATTATCATATAAAATACTGATTAACATTATGATCAAAGATTACTGTAGTTTTCTCGTTGATTATTATAAATATTTATTAGATTTATGTTCAGCTCGACTATATGAACGAATTATACCTTAATAAGGCCGTACTAAAACAATAAAGTGAAATGATAGAGAGTACAAAGCAGGGACCGAAACCGGTATCAATAATACCGGTATTTTTTGGTTACAACCTTTATTTTTTTACAGGTATTTTTAGAGGTAACCTTTATATCATTCTACTAACGGTCCGCGTAAACAGATATATTTAAATAAAAAATTGTTTCTTCATAAATATAGTAAGTATTCAATTTTTAAGTTAGTACCTCGTTAGTCGTTACTAAATACAAATTAAATCAATTATAATAACAAACTTAAACTCCGACGTGAACATAAACTTAAACCATTATATGCTTTTGGGTTCAATAAAATGTAAATAATCATCTCCTGTATTATCTCGACCTGTCCAATGCTGTAGCAACACTGAAAATAATGCGCGCGTCTCTCGTTGGGTGCTTCAAAATCTGTGTCACCCGCTACAACAACAACGTTGTTCAATCAATTTTGTACATTTGATTAGTAGAAATTAAAGTTCATTTTTCAGTGTTATTAAAAACTACGCGCGCTTTTTGCCGCTCCGTCTATACTGACCTTTACCCGCACTCACTCGCATTCTCATGAAGCTCATATTTAGGTTACCGGTATTAAAATCGGTTGTTACCTAGATAAAGGTAACATTTAAATAAAGGTAACCGAAAATTTTCGGTCCCTGGTACAAAGTCTGTCATTATCATCATCAGGCTTTTAGCGAAGGTATTTGAGCGTTAGTCCACGAAGCGTATCCAATACGGATTGGTAGACCTGATACTGTCAGAATTTTCTAAAGAAAAACATTTCACAGTGTGCTTTATATATAAGTTCGTAAAGTGCTGTTGCCATAGTTATTTTTCTGGATCAATACAGCAAAAGATAGAGGGACTCTTGGAGAGGTCCTTAATAACTAGATAAAAGTAAACAAAATACATATAGCAATATTGAAAACAGTAAAAAAAACAATTATTGCATATAAAAATGTATATATCTATAATAATTTATGTACTTAACACAAAAAATCTAAATTATAGAACACGAACAACCACCAGCGAAGCTAAAATCCTTGATATTGAATCGATAAAACAAATACAGTCTGTAATTAAGCCCTAATCTAAATAAACACCAAATCACTCCAGCCCAAAATAACACAAAACCTTTAACCCTTTTGTTGATCTGATCAACAGACATAATTAAAAACAACATGTATACAAACATTGTCCTGAAAAAAACATCTGTTCAATCTTTTTTTTATTTGTCTGCCGAAATTAAATATACGCCTCTGAAATAATCTACTTTTCGAAGGGAAAAAAAGGGATAAGGGAAACAACAGTGACGTGTTTTGTCACGCCATAATCAAACGTCACGTGGAGAGGAGCAGAGGTGGGAGGAGGGGGAAGAATCACCCCTTATCCGCAAACATTCGTTTTACCACCTACCCTGTGGATTAAGAATTATTAGTCTACCATCCATGATACAAAATTATGATTGGTATAAAGTATATTCAAATATGATCTAGAAAGATGATAAGCTACATAATTTTGTAGGTTTGAACTTATATTATTATAGCTATCTTAATGGCATAAGGGTTAAATAGCGACAGGATTATAATGATGAAGCAACTGCAAAACAGTGTTGAATTATTTATAACACACAAAGTATCGAATAAATTGTATAAAATTGCATCTGACTACACTTTTGCTTATGATTTAGATAACTTTGACCTTTACAATTCTGTATTAAGACAGGTATTGAAAAAAAATGAAAGCAATACACTATAAGAATCAATGAATGTTACATTTGGCCTTTCAAAATTGTATGTTATAGTAACATAGACATATACATAGTATCAAACCTCTTCTTGAAAAGATAACGGATTTTAAATTTCACATGCCTACAGAAATACGCAATTTACTTGAAAACCGCGATACATTCCGAGCTTAGTTTGAGAGTAAATAAATACACTCGCTCTATAAATACATATCTGCAATATCAAATGCTACATTGCATCAAAATCTTAAAAACTCTTTAGAACACGTATGATCCAGACTAAGACCGAACCGTCCTCTGCACTTAAAGCTTACAAAACGACCACAGCAAAGCTTCAAAATAATCTTGTATCAATGGATGCTCGCCTACACTTTTACGCGCTAACCCCAATAAGCTTTAGACTTCGGCTAGGTGTTTGTATTGCATTAAACATTTTTTGTTGGAAATAATGAATAAGAACTCCATCCGCTCGGCGAATATTAAGAGTTGTTGATCTTGGCTTTGCCTAGATTAGGGCTTAGTCGAGACTATATCATCTTAGGACCAAAGAGGAGACTAAGAAAAGAGAAGCTTATATAAAAACATACACATAAATAAACTCATGTCGTCTTGATCGTCAGAAACTACGTAAATACAGGGTGTAATATAAAATGGGACAGTCACTTAGAGGGGTGCTTCAGACCATCAAACTGAACAACTTTTAGTACGGGACCAGAACTGAAATCGCGAATAAAAATCCGCTGTCCCATACAAAACTGCAAACATCACTCGACTGAAATGTATGGGATAGCCGATTTCTTTTTCGCGATTTCAAGATTGGTCCAGTAGAGAAAGTTGTTCAGTGTTATAAAGTGTTATAAACTAACAGTAATATTAGTTGAAACAAAATTTACTAAAGTGTCTTTCTCAAACCGTATTTTTCCTAGACTACTATTATTAGCACTTGGTCCAATACACAGTTCATTCACAAGCAATACCGTCCATCCAGGCACAGGTGGATGTACAATTTCAAAGGTTTCTGAATTATTTGCGAGATAGGTCTTATGGCGTTCGCAGCTGTGTCGTGGAAATTTGGCCAGCTTCACTTTTAGCATACTTAGCTTAGGTTTGAGCCGGGACTAAACAATAATTAATTTTTTTTTCGGTGTATTATTAAAGAGCCAATTTGAGCTCAGAAATGTACCAAAATAAAAAAAAAAATTTGGCTATTATCTCGTTATAAAAAACACGAGGGTAATTTTTTTGCATATATTTAAGGCATTACCATTATACATACTTCAAACTTGGTGTAAATATTTTTGTCTACTTTCTAAGTAGACAATTTGTCGGTTTTGAAAAATACCTACAATCGTATTTTCTAATAAAAATCTCATATTTTAAATTTTGATGTCTATTTTATTGCTCAAAAATAATTTATATTGTTTAATCTAATTCAAAAGAGTGCATCGGTATTAATATTATTAATTTAAAAGCCTTCTGGGACTCACAATTTTGATTTCTTTGTTGCGCAGCGATTTTTGTTTATGTTTTTTTTTTAGATAGCCTTTTTATCACGAAATGGTGCCGCTTACAGTTTAATAATTACTTCCCGCCCTCCTAACAAAACTCCGTAAAATTACTGGGCTAACTTAGGCCCTGCGAGCTCTAAGAAACGTTTCAGTATGCGTTAGAGGTGACATTCAAACAAGCAAGCGTTGGAGTTTGGTTTATTAATACAACCCTTGATATGCCAGGATGAAATGATGTGGCCTGGGTATCGCCTGGCCTCGTAATAGGTGTCAACCTTTGCGTTCATAAAAATACTGGACACGTAATATACCACAGCAAGAGAGAACTAGGCCATCTAAAACCCTTGCTTTTTAACAGTCCAAACCAGCCACATAACTTAAGGCAGCCTGTCTTGGACCATTAAACGTGCCATTAAGTACGTTCCTACGCCAAGTCATATAACAAACGACTTCTTCAAATTGCCTATTTGAAGGACTATTTTCCTTTTATTTCCTTACCTGATCGTTTAACGTAAAGTCTCGTCACATTCAAGAAAAAAAAACGCGTCCCCTTGAACTGGAAACTCTATTGGCCAATAACAATTGATCACAAGGAAGACTTAGCAATAAGGATCAGCTCCTTTACTACGTGTCGCGATAGCAATGAAAAATACGATCTGTAAACGGATGGTCGTTATTTTTATGACGATAGCATTCGGTTTATGCTTTTGTTGGCTGCTGGATGATATTGGTAGTATTAGGGTTTAATGCGGATTTCAGACGTATATAATTTTATTCGAGTAACTGTAAATTATTATAATAAAATTGTGGTTCAGTGTCGTTACCAGTCTTTAGCACTATGCTATTACTAATGTTAATATGTTTTTGAACTAGATAATACTTTGTATTAGTTTTGTTTTATTGTTTCATGTTTGCAATTGAGTAATATAGATATCTAACCATGTTATTGGAAAACGTTTTAGACCAATGATTTGATTTTGACATTTTGAAACCTATACTGGGTGTAAGGAAAAGTATCATTAACCTTTAAACCACATACTCTACCGATCAAACTGAACAGCTTTTACTATAGGAGCAAAACTGTCAGCGCAAAAAAAAATCTGCTGTTCCATATTAAACTGCAATACCTACTCGACTCAAACGTATTGAGAAGCTGTTTTTTAGTTTGACAGGTTTGCTCCCATAGTAAAAGTTAAAGTTAAAGGGTAATGATACTTTTCCCTGCACCCTGTATACTTGAAGTATTTAAGAAGAAGATTCGGTATCGAATATTACTAATGTTTGCTATCAATGTTAATTCGCAGTTACTCACGTGATCATTTATTGTAAATGTTTTACTGTAAAATTCCATAAGCCGTAATTTATGTGTCTGAACCGAATTTCATGATGATATTTCGCAGTACAAACGAATATTTGTAATTGAATTTAAAAAAGCATTCCTCTGCAACGGTCCCACTAATCCCATATGAGCATTTACGAAGCAACCATCACGCATGAATTAATTTCATCACAAAACAATTCCAGATTTATTCTAAATCTAAAGCATTAAGACCGGACAATGTTCATTGAAACAAAAATAATCGTCAACGGTCACAATTTCCATGAAACGTAATCGGTCCTCTAAATCCAAAGGGAGAATGTACAAGACTCACCGCGCTAAATTAATCCCTACCCCCCAAGCATTAAGCATTCATGCCTTAGCAATTCTGTTATTTCTCCCAACCGTTACCGCTTTTTTTCCTTTTTATTCCCTTGGAGGCTTTTTTCGGTGGGATAGTTACAATATGGCGGTCTGATTGAATTGAAATATGATTCTAAGTAAGATTTTTATTTTCTTTTTTGGCAATACTTTGTCGCTGGCCCAGTAATCTGTCGTGATTATGATCAGTATCAAAGTATTGTGGCAATAAACAAACATCATTGTCAGTTACATAGAGTTTTTTCTTAATATACTGACCGATTTTTTTAAAGAGATGATCAGGAGTACGATTTTTGAAACTCATTCTTTGAACTAAGCAGTAGAAAATGTCAAAATTACTATGAAGATAGGCATCTTTCTACTGCTGGAATCATACACCAGGAGTGCGATTTTTGCAAATCAAATCAGCAGAAAGATCCGTATCTCCATACATTTTCAACTGCTGAGTTCAACGTATGAGATTCAAAAATTGCACTCCAGACCATCAAGCTGAACAACTTTCTCCTTTTCGATTTTGAAGATTTTTTACGCAATTTCGATATTGGTGCCATAGAGAAAGTTGCTCAGTTTGATGGTCTGATCATCCTCTTAAAAACCCGTCTGTATATTAAGTTGGACCCTGTATTATGATTTTAGATGATGGTCTTCCGGAATCAAAAGGTTTGTTTTACTATAACAATCGATAATGAAGATCAGGAGTGCGATTTTTGAATCTCATATGTTGAACTCAGCAGTTGAAAATGTATGAATATACGCATCTTTCTACTGCTGTTTTGACTTTAAAAAATCGCACTCCTGGAGTATGATTTTTTAAAGTCAAATCAGCAGTAAAAATATGCATATCTCCATAGTAATTTTGACATTTTCAACTGATGAGTTCAACATGTGAGTTTCAAAAATAGCACTCTTGGTCAAAAATTTTTATGGTAATTGAAAATCAAAACCATGATGATGTAAATATGCAAAAAAGTATCAATTTAAAACAGGAAGATAACGAAGCCAATATTATAAAACAAAAAACTGAGTTTAAGAAAGGCGAAGGTGAAAGATTACTTCATTTAGAAGTTCTTTCTTATGTAAACGAAGAAAATGAGGTGTTAGGGCTGCGGCAAGAACTTGACGCAGGAAAAGAGAACGTAAAAGTTATTACAGAGGGTAACGATCAAGCTTTGTGACGACACATTGAAAAGAAAATTGGAAACAAACATGGTAACATAATTAGTTTGACAGTGTTCATCGATGGAACCCATATGGTCATCTTGATGAAGAACTATCACTGACTAGTTTGCCAGGGAATATGGTTCTGAAAATATTTACAAATTTAGTTTAAGCACCTTTGTGAAGCGATTGCGCAGGGCAGGGCTTATTGTTTAGTAAGTTATAGTTGTAAATAATTTTAAATTTGGTTCTCTTTTCAATTAATTATAAACCGTGCAATCGGGGACGTTTTTAAGCCGAAACAGGGTGCTTCAGACCATCAAACTGACGTAAAACAAAATGATTCCAACGTGTATTTTTTAAATAAAAAATTCAATACGGAACAATTTTCACCATTTTCTTTGTTACTATTATAATCTTTTGATGCCGCATGCGTTGATATAAAATGTTACAAAACGCTAAGCTCCTTTTCAATATTTTGTACATACGATTTTTCAATTCCAAAACGAAAAAAGTAGAACAAAGCCTAAAGTAATCCTTTTAGAATATTAGTTCATATATCATTGTCTAGACTTATATTTCACGTGGTATCCGAAAAGCGATCGCAATTTTCCGTTCTTATTTACGCTGCAGACATTATTTTGCTTTCATCCCTGTGGTATTTTTCACTCGAGACCGCCTCAGCTCAAGATGATTTCCATATTATTGTCTTTGCCCGTAACAATTGAATAATGTCGTTCTTGCCTCGGATTATGTAAAATGTTTTGGTTTCGTTTTATGATTATTTTAAAACCCTTTAAAACAATCATAAAACTCGTTATATGGTCAATAATTAAACATGCAACTCTAGTATGGTAATATCCTTAAAATATCAGCCATATTGTATTTATGATGACGGTCAATGATGATGACCCGATTACTTACATCTATAGACGATACCGCATTTTTTAAACTGCCTTCAAAAAAGGAGGAGTTTATCGACGGACAGTGCGCGTTCGAGAGAACGTAAGTGAGCAACCACTCGAGCTGCCATGGACGCGCGCTGGTCTCGGCACTCGTTTAGTGGTGTATTTATAGACTTTCCTACAATTTTGTCAAAATTTAAAAGGTGCCAAGACAAACCCAAATGGGGTTTTTTGGCGTCATTATAACAAATGTTAGTATAAGAATTGTATACTGAAATGTTAATAAATAAAATAATAATCAATTCGTCTGCATTTGTAGTAATGTATTTTTATAAGTCAATGGTGTTATTCTAATTCTGTCCCATTTTCATTTGGTACAGATTTGATGACGCGCTTTGGACCGACAACACATTATAACTCCTCAAAAGTGGACAGCAAATTTTAATCATCGGTGATAGAAGAATGTAACTTATATCCGAGTCGAACTAATATATTTTACCACTGAAAATTGTGAAATCAAAACTAAAAATAATACGACAAGCGAATTCGTTTACATTCATTCGCATTTATAAGAGTATCGTGGATTTTGGGAGTACCGTAATCTCAAGTACAAAAACACACTTTTTGACTTAATACAAAAAGGTGGCGCCTCATGGCAAGCCCGAAAAAAAACCGATTACATGAACGTCTGGAAACCGACTTGCAATGCGACTCCAGAAGAAGACACATTGTTGAAATTTTGAATATCTCTGACGGACTGCCCTCTCGAGGAATAAAGTTGTGATCATATGCTACATTGTCTATACCTCATAGAGAACCACAGCTTCAGCTCAGCGACTTCACACACCTGGCAACAATGAACCGCTTTTTTGACGACCATTTTAACAAATTCACTTTTACAGTTCCCTAAATTTCGTCCCCATCATTATCTCCTACGTGTTAAGAGAGGAAAATTTAGAAGATTCATTCGTTCAAATGCAAAGTTAAGTTTGTTTTCCTTGATGTATTAGCAAAGGGGAGACAAGAAGATCGATTCAGAATTACGTACTTACCTTTTGTATCCCCCTATAAGATCAGAGGGTTTCATTCCTGAGCAAAGTTTTTAAAAGTTGTTTTTTGCTATAGAATTGCTCTTTTATTTATGGCTTGTTAGGGAAAACTGGGGTGGGTTGTATTGACATTTTGAGAGCGTTTTCAATTTCGATATCTTATTAAGATTTCACATTTATTTTATAATGTATATCCATGGCGTTATTTAATAAAAAATGCAGCTTTTCATTTCGCATAGACGAAATAAGCAACATTCTTCCAAGGAAGAGATTCTAGGACTATTGAAGATAACGCTTAGGTGTTAAGATTGGAATTGTTAGGGTTGCTATACGCATAAGCGGGCCGGCATTTATCAGCACAGTCGGGCGGTAAAATCAACATACAAATTACTATGAAAGCGTGTGTGAAAGCATATATGAATGAAGAACGGTAGTGTCGTTGCTCCAACCTCCAATATAAAAGCATTTTGAAAACAAAACTCGCGGTTTTTAGAGGCATGTCATTAGTCAACTTGCTGTCAAACAAAATATCGCTACAGACTTGCAAAAAGATGTAATTCTACTGAAATCTGAATACAAAGTTATAACTTATCTCTTGTTATAAAATTTCCTTGAAACAATTATAATAAAACAATCATTCCGATTCAGACGTCGAGCGAGGGTTTAAGCAAAAAAAAAAGAATATAAAAGGAAAACTCCCGTGTTTCAAATCGGACGAAATTACGTTCATCTGAGGTTAGGGGCAGCTTTATCTACATTTTATACTAATACCGAAAGACTGAATGTTTGTCTGTTTGTGAAGAGAATATCTCAAATACAATTCAATTTAAAATAAAAAGATGATTGGAACCATATGTCATCATCATCATCATCATCATCTCAGCCGATGGACGTCCACTGCTGGACATAGGCTTCCCCCAAGGATCGCCATAACGACCGGTCCTGCGCTGCCCTCATCCAACGGGTTCCCGCCGCCTTCACCAGGTGTGGCCCCCTACACCTGGTGAACCCCTAGGCCCCCGCCTACCCACGCTGCGCTTTTCGGTACGCGGTTGCCACTCGAGAACTTTTCGGCCCCATCGGCTATCGGTTCTGCGAGCAATGTACCCCGCCCACTGCCACCTTAGTTTAGCAATTCTATGTACTAAGATACAATTACACTTATTACTGGACATAATTAGTACACATTGTCATGATATGTGTATGTGTACGTGCTTGCTTCCGTAGTATCTTATCAGAAGGAACTTAAATTTCGAAACAAAATTACTATATCTACTAAGAGATTTTTTATAAAATGCTTACCATAAGTTATCCAGTTTGATGATAAAAATTCAACCAGTACATAATTAATTATTTCAGTAGGTACTGCAATTTATTGTGTAGAGTACTTACATACTATTTTTTTATAATATATTGTTTTCTGAAATAAATATTTGCCTAATTGATTGATTTACACTCAGCCATTTACAACTCTTATCACATACTATTTTACTAATGTATTGTATCTAAGGTGGAATTTGTAATTGTGATAGAGTATGACAGGATCACCCCTGTTGCGAGGGAAGGCCATGTCCTGCGGTGTGACCCTCATGGCCACTCGTAACTTTTAAGGGGAAAAAGAGAAACATAGGGTACCACTATTTTAAGAGGGGGACATCTTAGCACGTAACACAGAGTGTCTGTCGATAGGTATTACAAATGTGAATGTTTCTTTATTAAGAAATATTTGTAAATGACAGATTTTTCAAAAACATAAATGCATAAATGTATTATGTGGTCTTGATTACGCGAAGTTAATGACTGAATAAATGATTCTGATTCTAAAGTTATTGCTGTAATTTTACATTTTCAAAATGTTTGTAAAATCACGCTAAAACGATAATCAGGCATTCCATTCAAAAACCATTACAATATGACACAAACTTCTTCTTCTTATCGTGTGGGCAGAGCCCTGGTGTCAGAGTTTTTTCAGACCGCCTTACAGCCTCTGACGTGGTTTTTATGCAACGACTACTACCACCAGAGATAGTAGCCGAGATCAACGGCTTAACGTGCCATCCGAAGCATGGAATCATCTTTCTTTTCAGACAATCAGGTTTATCTGCCTGCAATGTCCTAACCAACTGGGGGAAAACGCACAAAGTGACATATCACTAGGTGTCCCCGTGGGAATCGAACCCACGACCTCCGTGTCGAGAGCCCAAGGCAGTTCGTAGAGGAGGAACTTCAATTACTCCCATAAGATAGACCAGGACCATTTTTGGAAAGTATCGTGATTCCTTCTAGAACTTAAAATATGCTAAACTAAAGCGGATAGACCATAATATGGCACACGTATAGATTCATTTCACTTTAACAATCTAAGGTTAAATATAATGATAATAACATAGCATGTATTTGTAGAAAAGTTACAGACCACCCCAAAAGGCACTGCTCATGCAATTTAAATGTCCACGAAGACAAAATCGCGGGCCGAAGCTAGTAATATTATAATAAGAGTTTCCTTGTCCGGTAGCCGTGCCAGTTTCTTTGCGAACCTTTTTAAATCACCGATAAGAGGTAATGAGGTTGAAAATCTAAAATTTATATTCGGAATATGAATAAAAACAAAATGGCCGGTATTAAATCTACGTTATCGTGCTCGCCATACCCACAACCTAAGTATTACACAATGTGTTACAAACTCTAGAATCGATACCTGAACTACATTTCATACGTAACTTATTGAATACGCTAAAAAAAAGGTTGACTTCTCTTACAAATTAGTCTAGTCAATTTTAGTAAAATAGTTCTAGAGTCACGTTGTAGGTTTTGACCCGAGCACTTGTCTCGCGTGGTATTAGCGCGTCGCGTTTTCGTCTGCCACGAGTCTCCGCAATCCTCAATCTCTTCTTGTTCTTGATCAAGCGCAACCCCTGAGATTGGGATAGATTATCCCACTACTTGACACTGGCGGAAATGCAGTGCTAACGCACAAGCAAGAGTCCATTAATAAAAAAATAAAAAAAATATAGTTCTATAAAAAATTTTATACAAGTATTTACTTTCGACATACCTTTCTGATACGACAGGATATAATTGGACTGTGTCCAGTGATTTAAAGAAGTTGAAAAGTTTGATTTGTGAAGAAATTAAACTGTTTATTTTGTCTTTTGTTTAAATAGTAGTCCTCCAGTGCTGCAATCGTATTTTTTTATTTCTAAACCATTAAACAACATTTCCAAAAACAAGAATGTCACATTGCATGCTGTTGTTAATGGCTGGTCTAGGAGAGCCTCAATGTTTGTACCTACGTCTACCGAGACTAGATCGAGGTCAAGAGCAAAGCCAACTGAAATAAAAAGTAAAAACCTCTGTAATTCTGTGTACCCGACCTTAACTAAGAGCAAATAAAGATTATTTACTTACTTGTACCTAGTCATTGTTGGTCTGATTGAATTGAAATATGATTCTAAGTACGATTTAACATTTTTCTTTCACTACCTTGGCGTCCCTTATGGCTTGTTAATGGCTGCCTCCGTGGTCTAATGGTTAAGAGCATTGGCTCTCGACACGGAGGGGACACCTAGTGAAATGTCACTTTGTGCGTTTTTCCCCAGTTGGTTAGGATATTGCAGGCTGAATCGCCTGATTGTCTGAAAAGACAATTGATTCCGTGCTTCGGATGGCACGTTAAGCCGTTGGTCCCGGCTACTATCTCTGGTGGCAGTAGTCGTTACATAAAAACCACGTCAGAGGCCGTAAGGCGGTCTGAAAAAACTGACACCAGGGCTCTGCCAACACGATAAGAAAGAAAGAAAGATTGTTGGTTTTGGATTTATCGAAACAGTACTGGAGGTTTGTTTAAAACCAAAACTAACCGATCAAGACCAATCTTCTCTTTCATATCCCCAACGAGACACATTTGATTTAACTCGGTTCTCTACTTTACATATTCCGTTTCCTCGAGAGCAAAAAAAAGAGTATTGCAGTCACTTTGGCTAAGCATATCGTATTACATGAATGACTAAGGGGTTTTATTCAAAGCTTGAAATGTAAAGGGAAACATTGAATCATATTTTAAATAAAATACGAAGGAGAAGATGCGGCAACGCGAAAACTGTGCTCAGTATGAACTGAATGCCAATAGGGTAAGCCTAGTCGAATACAGTTCATCTAATCTAAACTATTATAAAACTGTAGCAGAAAGTTTGTCTGTACATTGAAAATATTAACAAAAAAAAGTTACGATATGGTTTTTAGGTATCCAGACATTCCATATCACCAATTTTTGGATTTTTTGTCTGTCTGTTTGTTTGTTTGTATGTGTGTTTGTTTGTTTGAACGAGTATCACGCAAAAACTACTGAACCGATTTTGATGAAACTTTTTTTGTTTGATAGCTTATTGTCTGACTTAAAATCTGGTATATAATTTGTGCAGACAAAGTCGCGGGTTAACGCTCGTTACTGATATGAGCATAGTTTTCGCACTGAAACTACATAAAAGCAGCATGTAGGGTGTAAGTGACAGCTTAGCAAATACAGAAACGGTGAACTCAGACCATCAAACTGAACAACTCTCACTATTGAGCCTACCTCAGGAAACGCGAAAAAAAAATCAATCAACATTTTAGTCGGGTAGGTACGCACGGCGACACATCAAGCTATACAAAACCAACATAAGCTGGCCGCGCAACG
Organism: Agonopterix arenella; assembly: GCA_927399405.1. Classification (NCBI taxonomy): domain Eukaryota; kingdom Metazoa; phylum Arthropoda; class Insecta; order Lepidoptera; family Depressariidae; genus Agonopterix; species Agonopterix arenella. The sequence continues at coordinate 4,478,625 of OV656704.1, forward strand.
TTATACATTAATCGTCCTTCGCGCGGCCAGCTTATGTTTTTGTATAGCTTGATGTGTCGCCGTGTGTACAGCAGTTTTGTATGAACCAGCTGATAATTTTTCGCCTTTCCTGTGGTATGTTCCATAGTGAAAGTTGTTCAGCTTGATGGTCTGAGTTCATCGTTTCAGTATTTGCTAGGCTGTCACTGTATAGTTCGATTGGGATAATGTTGCGTCCCACCCTCGCTCGTAAGCAAGCGACAAAGCGTTAGGTAATAGCAATATCTATGACCAGCCAAAAAGGGAAGCCATATTATAGTAACGCACTATTGAGTTTGCATGTATTATGTACACAATTAAAGTTCAAGCTGAAAACGATTACAATTTCGGTAAAGTATTTTGACTATGAAAATTTTCATATTCACTGTCTGGAATTAATTTACTAAAATAAAATAAGAATTGTCCGTGTGGTGTTGCCTAAGAATAGCACCATCCCATTTTCTCCCGTGGGTGTCGTAAAAGGCGACTAAGGGATCCACTGAAGGATGGGCAGCAGCATCCTCTGAGTACACACATTGATTCGATCCAACTGCGATCGCCAACCCGCCTGCCAAGCGTGGCGATTATGGCAAATCCCCCCATTTTGGGGGAGGCTTATGTCCAGCTGTGGACGTTTAATGGCTGATATGATGATGATGAAGAAGCAGAATCGCAGCGAACTGCCAAAAAACACCATGTAGATTAGTAACTAAAAAAGACCCCAGTTTTATTACAATCACCTTTCTGTTATATTTCTACCGTCTCAGAATCAAAGTATGATGGGGAAAGATAGAACTACCGGTAAAGGTTACACTCGTGGTAATAGTCTAGGAAAAATACGGTTTAAGATTACATTAAATACACTTTAGTTAATTCTTAGGCACATACATTGTAATGATCCCAAGTAAGCACTATAGGCTTTTTTATTATGGAAACCATACAACAACGGCACGAACATATAACATCCATGACCGAACCGGGATTCGAACCCAGGACCCTGGTTTGGCAGTCCGGCGTGGTAACCATTACACCATTATTACTGTTAGTTTATAACACTTTCGTCGAGATTTCGAGGATATATAGGCTGAGGACCCTGAGAAATACCTTAAAATCGATATAAATGTACAAAAGTCAAGCTTATTTCTAAAGATATTTCTTCCAGCATACCAACAAAAAAGACAGTTAAATATCACAAGGCAAATTCATTGTGTACAAACAAACAGTAAATAATTAAGTTTTGAGGTTATCATTTTTTTATACTTACAAAATATTAAATATCTACTCAAATTTACGATATTAACCGGGGATTATTATTGTTATAAGTAAAACGTATTGAACGAAGCCGTCCTGTACAAAATCACCAGTTTTCCATTTTTGGTTCATACCTAAATTTAATGTTTTGTAAATGTCTTAATTATTCCGTAATACACAATACAAAATCGGGGATTATTAAGAATTTATGTTTTCAGGTATGTATCTACGAATATTTCAAACTATCACCTAAAGTGCAATTAATGCAATCTACTCCATACAAAAATCCGTAGATTTCCCCGACTATAAGTAAATGCCGCATCTTCAACTTTAGGGTTCATCTAAGGATGATAATGCAAAATAAGATGAGGTATGCAAATTCAAAAAGAAAAATACAGTACCCCTGTAATATCAGAGTTTTGTTTATAATATAAAAGTAAGATGTGTCAGGTAAAAAGCGTGGTATGTTATTAATTGATTGATGCTGCAAAGGGTATTCTTTGGCAGAGGTCGCGTTTTCTTTGCACTTTTGATAAAAAACCCTACTATTAGTTTACGAAACAATACTGTAGTAAGTTTATGGCTAATTTAACGGTCTAATAGCTCAGTCGGTAGTCAACCCACCTGCTGGGGTCGTGGGTTCGAATCCTGCAAGTGGCAAATATATGTAAGGTGAATATAAATATTAGTACACAACACAAGACGTGGATGATTATTGTATACAAGCGTTAATCCGCGACTTCGTCCGCGCAAATTATATACCAGATTTTAAGTCAGATCATAAGCTATAAAACAAAAAAAGCTTCATCAAAATCTATTCAGTAGTTTTTGCGAGATACTCGAGCAAAGAAACAAACACACAAACAAACAGACAGGCAAAAAATCCAAAAATTGGTGATATGGAATCTGGGACACCTAAAAACCATATCGTAGTTTTTTTTTAATATCTTCAGTGTACAGACACACTTCTGTTACAGTTTTATAATAGTATAGATTTGACGGTCTGATAGCTCAGGTGGTAGTGAACCCACCTGATGTGCTGAGGGTCGTGGGTTTGAATCCTGCAAGTGGCAAATATATGTAAGGTGAATACAAATATTAGTACACAAGTCATGGATGTTTATTTTATATTGTTGATCGGTCATCATCATACAAGTCTGGAATAGATTCTGGTCAGATCTGGATTTTAAATGGAACCAGATAAATTTATTTAATTTCCAAGATATTTTATAAACACAAGGTAAGTACAAAATCCGAAAATAATTAAATTAAAAAAAAAAACTTTGTTTTAATGGTCAAGGTGTCCAATTACAATAGTACGCATTTCTTCTTTCGTATCGATAATAATAACGCGGTTTTTTAATTCAGGCAATCCGCCCATAAGCCACACACGTACTAAAAATCGAGTGTAAATTCGTTACCGAGCAATTACACTTCAACCACTTCGAGTTTTTTAAAACAATCTCCAAAGTTAAACAGTAGGGGCAAAGTACAACCGAGGAATTCCCAGCAAAGGGATCAATCTTAAAAAGGCTCGATACACTCAGGAGCCTCATTTACTGATGGATGGCAGAATACCCCATTCCGCCCGGTTCGCCCCGGTTCACCCCGGATGGCTTTAAATTTTTCAACAAAATGAGTTCTGTTAAACTTCCCCCCGTCTTTTTAAATTTAAAATATTGTCCTCATTTTTATTTTGTACGTGGACCGAGCTGCGTTTGAGATTTTTGTATGTCAAGACATTTTTGCTGAAGAAAATTTTTCAGTTTACGCTTGCTCTCGTCTTTGTGAAGGAAATATTATTTTTGTTGAGTTACTTTTGCAGAAAAAGTCTCAGTAGGGTGGCTCCACGCAACTAGCGAAACAGCCACATACGCACGTAAGGACACAAAATGCAGATATACTACCTAGGTGTGTGGCGTGTTTGTTTATAAGAGTTATACACCTAGACGCGCACGTACCATACTTATCATTGCAATATTGCGAAAAAAGAAGATAAGAGAAAAAAATAGAGAAAGAGTGAGTATAAAGAGAAAAACGAGAGAGAGGTTAAAGAGTATTGCATTGCTTCACCTTTTAGGCAATACAAATTCACCATAAACGATGTCCTCTTATAAGTGCAAGATTCAAATAAAAGCCTGTCAAAAGATCACACATTTCTCTAACAGAGGCGATTTGATAAACACCCTTACACGCATTCCACTAAACTCAAAAAGGCACTAAATCTCCAGACAAAGCAAGTCTGCGAATCAACGAAGACGAAAACCTTCCAGTTATAAAAGATTCTACTATACCTCCTTGGACACACGAAGACATATAAACCAACGTATTTTCGCTCTTAAGGGGTAAGCAAAAGAGCAAAGATGGGAGACTTCTTGTGAGAAATCAACTGTAACCAGAGGGTTCGATAATAATGGAATTTCAATCAGTCGAAGTCCCTTGAAGAGCTTATTGCCGCAGATTGGGTGCCTAAAATGATGCCCAAGATAACATCAGGCGGGATTGGTGAATTTAAATTTTGGTAGTGGAAAAGATTGAAAGCTAAGAGGAAAGTTTGCAGGAGCATTGTGAGGCGGATTGGTTTTCGCTGCAATGGAGAAAGTTAAGGCACTTCTTTATGTCACTGATAAGAATGTTGAAGTAAATTTACAGTTTATGGGAGTAGTACATACACTCACCTAAACATAAGACAAGGATATTTTATAAAGATATTCGAATGCTGTACGCAATGTGCTTATGGAAGCTCCCGGTAATGCTATCAGTGTAGCAAGATACTGGGCTGTAAATATAAAATGACATGAAATCGTCTCGACAGAAGAAGAATGATGTATATCAGCCTAAAAGTAAATAAATTATATGAAACATACGTTAATCCGACGCTAATATTGAGTTAACTCGAGAGCTTTCTTTAGGAACATTCTCCAATTTTCCATTGAGATGAAGAACAATCTAAATACGAAAGGCAAGGATGACTTCATGTTTTTAGAATTCTCTGATTATAGGCAGATGCTCAATAAACCCAGAACAGTACTACCCAAATAAAACATGACAATACTTCAAAGAGAAACATCGTAAGCCTTGTTTTTTTGTCGCACCGAGTGAAATTAAACACGGCTCTGACGCCCTCCCTTAATACGAAGCAAATCAAGAATCAACATAACAAAGAGACAAAGAACAAAATCAGAACTCCAACTTAGAACAATCACGATCCAAAAATTTAGAGGCCCACAAACTTCCCTATTAAAGTATTATGGAAACGAAGACGGCGTCAGATAACAGCTAAAGTCGGCCGCGGCCATAGACTTGAAATATTCTATGGGTATAGACACTCCAACTGGTTAAGCTATGTTACAAATTAGGCTAAAGTTCTGGTAGTTCCCATGATCCAATCTATTGGTTCTCGTCTTAGATTTAGACCACCCTATGACTCTTCCCGTAAATACTGTACGGTCTTCAGAGAAACCCAAGCTCTTTATCTAAATCTTTATAAGCTAGGTTAGATTTCTCTGATGATGACTAATGTTGATTAAGGCAAATAAGGAGAAGGGGTTCTACTGCAATGTTTTTTGTAGACAAAACCTATTTCTACGTAATGCGTTCCTGAAACCATAAATATGATGAAAATGATTCTACAACTGCAAGCTTAATGAGGTGGTTGGTAGTTTTTTTTTTTTATATAACTTATGGGTTTGCTCTTGACTTCAATCTAGTCCTCAGGACGAAGATGGGGTCGAAGATGTAGCGAGCTCACCCAGAAAAAGCCTATTCACTCGTACTTTAAAGGAATTCGGGTTGTAAGCGCTCGGAAATACTGACGCAGGCAGGGTGTTCCACTCCTTGGCTGTGCGCATTATAAAAGATTCAGAAAGGCGCTTAGTTGTAGAGTAACAACCTTAAAGATATTTTGCTGCACGATACTGTAATGGTAAGCATTTTATGTTAATCGTAGATTTCTATGAAAAAACGTGACACCGTGACGTTTTGACGAATATAATCGAATTTAAAATTATAGTGAGCAATAGATGATAGTTGTTGAGAGTGGTAATTGATGCTGCGGCATGTGACGCTGCTACCAGGAGACCAAAACGCCAAATAAATCTCCATTGAACCGTGATTGGACCGCGTGCGAACTACAACTTTTAACACATTAGGTGTCGCGCTAATCATTTGACAGCCGTTAGAGCCGTTTTGACAGATCGCTCAGACGTTAACGGCTGTCAGTCACATAGCACGTGCATGCACGCACGCAAGCATGCACAGCACCGTGCCTATCTGAAAACATTGAAGTCTATGGCCTTGACTGAATATTCCATTAGGAGTAGCGGCAAAGAGTATAAATTATTCGTTCAGAGTGGAAATTAGGTGAATGCCACTCTGTGGTGATTAAATGTGCCTGCGAAGTTCAACTCGAGTCCTTGGAATTGGTAACTTTTGGGATAATTAGCGAGCGTTATTATAATTGACGCCAGAGAGAGCTTTTTTCAGGAATCGTTAAACAAAACATATTTATTTTCAGAAAGTTGGAGATAGACACACTGTACTAAGTTTGGTATGTTTATTAATGACACAGAAAATTAGTCTAATTATCTGCCAGCTGTACATCTTTGTTATCTGGTACATTAATATCGTTGTTTGTCATGCTAGGTAACTGAACACGACTGTCACGACATATAAAACAAAATACTTTTATATTTCTTACATATTTTGACAATCGGCTGTAGTGGTCCAAAAATACCTGTGAAACCGCCGTTTTGTATAAAGTAAGGCGCAAATACCCAAATACATCAGAACACACATATACTCCAATCGTTTCACTATTCTGCCTTAAGCTCCACGGCAACCTCTTTTTGAAATTACTTCGTATAACTCTTAAAAACTGTATTACTTCTTAATATTCCTCTTATTTACTACATTAATATACAGGGTGTAAGGGACAGCCCTCCGCAGACTGAAACGGTGAACTCAGACCATCAAACTGAACAACTTTCACTATGGAGAATCTGCTGTCCCATACAAAACTGCTCTACCTACTCGACTCAAATGTATGGAACAGCAGATATTTTTCCTTAGTACCCATTGTACCTACTTAGTACTAAGAACGATCCCCTTACGATAATCATAATCTCAAACCAAAAGGTTAACTCATAGAATTCCGTTACATACGAGAAAATTCATCTAAAATATTCTTAAGCATAGTGTACCACGGAGAGGTCGTGAGACACCTAACATGGACCATTAAATTGGTAGAAGATTAACTATCTGCTACTGGCCTGACCTCCACCCTGAACTCTATAGATATTGTTTCTAAACGAACGTTTCGAGTAGAGGAGCTATGGGTTAAGTTATTGGATGGACCGAAGAGATTATAATAAAGTTTTAGCAAAGGTAATGACTACCTAGTCAAAATATTCAGAAATAATACTTAGGACTCTGCTTTTGCGTTTTCTATAGCATTAAAATTTGATTCGCTGTGAAACAGCGATCGTGTCATTTTAAAAGTATAGGTGGTCAGGGAGGAAAAAGTGTTTATAGATTTTATAGCACTCCTTGACCTAAACCCGCACTTAGGTCACGGTTTTCCGTTACCTAAGTAGTCTATTATTACACCGATTACACCGTTCGAAAATGTATCTACTTTATTGCACAGATGCGTAATAAACAAAAGAAGGTACTTTTAAATGTGCTTTAAATCAATGTGACCAACATTGAAATCGCGAAATCCCCAACTGACTCCAACTTACCCCCTACTTTACTTATATTTTGTTGTACCTATACTTACCTCTACGTACGCCCTACTTACACCTGCATCCCCTACTCACACCTTATTAGTATGTTTCTGATTTCATGTTGCCGATTTCATGCTACCTCCCCCTCAAAATATGGCAGAAAGTTTGTTAGTAGAACTAAACGCGTAACTCCAACATATTCATAGTTATATTGTCTAAGATCGAAAAGCGAAAAAAATCTATGTTAATTACTATTGTGTGAAAACCCATTTTGGTAAAAACCAACAATTATTTGTCTTAAACCTTTATAAACAAAATATATAAAGAAAGGTATTTAGCAACACCTGCTTCGTATCGTTCCAATTGGGGGCTAGCATGCCACGCACGACAAAGCGACAAAACGAGAAAACATAAGCAAAGTAACAGTAGGCCTCGCATGCCACCCCCGACAAAAGGATAAAAATCGAGAAGGATAAAAATCGAGAAGTGCCTCCATCTTTATTATTTTATGTTTGCCAGAAAGAGAGCGCATGACGTTTTTCTCGTTTAAACGCTTTGTCGTGGGTGGCATGCTAGCCGTGCAGAGACGGAGGCATGTCTCGATTTTTGTCGTTTTCTCAGGACTGGCAGGATGTAATCATTAGAGCTTTCATACTAAAATATTCATCAAATACATACGTACCTAAATTCAATAATATTCTCGCAAACAGTTTACGAGCATTTAAATGTTTGACAGAAATGGCAGACCGAACGAATAATTAAATTTATTGACATCATTTCAGACGCTGTAAACATTTACTTAAAATGGAATATGACTTTTAATTACATAAAATACATTTATTCATTTTCATCAAGCATTTTAGAAACGGACCAATAAACTGAATGAATGCATCAAATTTTCAAATTACAGTGCGGTTATTACCATTCCATTTCCAAACATTGAAATATCAACCGCAGACCAATATCAATATTAATATCAATTTCATCTAGCGTGGCTGATGGATGATGAAATTGATAAATCCCTGTACCGACAGAATTGGGTTTTTAATTAACAGGATATTATTTTAAATAAATCAAGCATTTTATTTCTTACTGAGTCAACGTAGAAAACTTTAACAGATATAATTAAGAGGGTGATAAATTCAACAAACATTTGAACTTACACATAATATTTTATACAGGGTGTAAAATTAAATGCTTTACATATTAAACGGGATGCTTCATACCATCAAAGTGAACAACTTTTACTATGAGAACAATATTGAAATCGCGGAAAAAACTCAAATATTTCATACAAAACTGCAATAGGTACTTGCTCGACTTAAATGTATGGGACAGCTGATTTTGTTAATTTTTATTTTCAACGTTTGCTCCATAGACAAAGTTATTCATTTTTTATGGCATTATTTATTTTTTATTACAGCCTATATTTTTATTTCTAAATAGTTATAAGGAGATTTCAAAAAAACTTTAACAAGGATCTCAACCAACATAGCGTATGAAAACATGTATGACGATATACGATATAACGATGAGGCGAAAATGTATGTCAGAATTGTAACGTAATCTATGGCAGTAGGCTCTACCAACCCTTTCCTATGATTACTGTCGTAAACATAATGTATATCTGATTAATTAAATAAATGTTAAAGTAATAAATTGATAAGTCCACTCAAAAAACTTCTTAGTATTAGTGGTATTATTTTCGCTCCTTACTTAATTTCCCATCAAACTCATCAACATTATACACGTCCTTATCATTAAATTCCGATGGCCTCTGCGCTTAACCAGATGACAGTGTGCATAAAACGCCCACAGGACTAGGATCGTTATGTCTCCCTCACGAACCATATCATGGTCACATTACATCACGCAACACGTGGTCACCGCATTTAACGCCGTGGACTCTGCCAAATGACCCGTGTCGGAGTACCCGTGGTCAAGTGATCACCAATATAACATTTATACGTCTAACAGGCGTTCGACTTAAAGAGTGAAATTGATATCATTAGCATCCTTTTAAACTAAGAGCCTACCCATCGTTCTGAACAACTTTTACTATGGAAGCAAACCGATAGGAGCAAAAAAAATCTGCTGTTACATACATTTGAGTCGCGAGCTAGCGCGTCGAGATTGCAGTTTACTATGGAACAGCAGATTTTTGTTGTACCCATGATACTGAACAACTTTCCCAAAAGAAAATTTTCGACTTTCCATACTAAATTCAATTATTTTTTTTGACGATTACAGATGACTATTACAGCTCTGCTCCGGGAGCAACTACTGCTTTTTACTGCGGGCTATTGGAGGGACCACGAAGGTCACCGAGCCAATTGAATGAACTTAAGCAACCGACCTAGGGGCACCCAGAGGGGTACGGACCTCGGCCTAGGATGTTGCTGGGGCTACGCGGCGGATTGTGTAGCTGGGATAGGTGAGAAGCGGCCTGGGATTGGCCTGTAGCGTCTGTAGGCGCCAGAATTGAAGGGAGTGTGCAGTGGTCGCGGCTGTCTCCGCCGGCGGGGACGTTGATTACTGTGTCGACGTGTTGTTGTCGTGTGTTGTGAGTTTGCGATTGTTAGTCGTGTCTGTTGGGCCGCCTGTACGGCAACCGTGATCTCATCGTCTGGATCGACCAGTACATTACGGGGTCGACGTCTATTCGTCCTATTAGTATCACAAGGGTAGATGGCGTTTGCCCTAATTAGAGGGTTGGAGTGGCGGGGGATGGTGGCGAAATAATCCGCCACCATGCATTTGAGTAGTTGCTTGATGGTAGGCAACTCTAGATCGAGATTTAAATGCAATCAGCTGTTCGAACATTTGTATTAAAAGTCGATGTTTCTTTTTTGCGAATATGCTGTAATATGTTTCTTAGGAAAAGTTGTTCAGTATCATGGGTACAATCACCCCTTAAAGTAATGGAACTGTTTACCCTATCACCCTGTATATTAGAAAGAAAGTACAAAATAGAGAACACAGACTGCAAAAGATTTGACAGATGATTGAAAGATAATTATGTGGCCATGTGGAGAAAAAAATCTGTATCATGTCGTCTTGGTTTGACGTGATACCGATAGCAAGAGAACACTTGCAGTAAGAAGAGAAACATGATCAAGACAAGCTCTTAAATAATTTGATGTAAATAAAATATATCTAAACTATTATAAAAGTGTAACAGGAAGTTTGTCTGTACATTGAAGATATTAACAAAAAAAAAGTTACGATATGGTTTTTAGGTATCCCTGATTCCATATATTCAATTTTTGGATTTTTTGTCGGTCTGTTTGTTTGTTTGTTTGTGTGTTTGTTTGTTTGAACGAGCATCACGCAAAAATTTTTTGTTTGATAGCTTATGATCTGACTTAAAATGTGGTATATAATTTTTGCGGACAAAGTCGCGGGTTGACGCTCGTATAAAATAAAGGTGATGAAAAGTTGTATCCAAAAAAATGAAATTTTTGGATCTCAATATATAAAAACTGTAATAAAAAATGTCGAGACCAGTCTTGGAATATACTCAGTGGTTTGAAATGTATTAAGTTTTTAGAGTTTGGAATAATAGCGATAGATATAGCATCATTAACTAAGCAAAGTCAGAACGACTGTTAACATATAATTTGACGACAGATTGTGACTAACAAACATCGTCTTATCAACCTAAATACAATTTTATACAATAACGAGCGTTATCCCGCGACTTTGTCCGCACAAATTATATACCAGATTTTAAGTCTACTATCTATCAAACAAAAAAGTTTCATCAAAATCGGTTCTGTAGTTTTTGCGTGATACTCGTTCAAACAAACAAACAAACAAACACACAAACAAACAGACAGACAAAAATCCAAAAATTGGTGAAATGGAATCAGGGACACGTAAAAACCATATCGTAACTTTTTTTTTGTTATTATCTTCAATGTACAGACAAACTTCCTGTTACAGTTTTATAATATACGAGCGTTAACCCGCGACTTCGTCCGCACAAATTATATACCAGATTTTAAGTCAGATCATAAGCTATCAAACAAAAAAAGTTTCATCAAAACCGGTTCAGTAGTTTTTGCGTGATACTCGTTCAAACAAACACACAAACAAACAGACAGACAAAAAAAATCCAAAAATTGGTGAAATGGAATCAGGGACACCTAAAAACCATATAGTAACTTTTTTTTTGTTAATATCTTCAATGTACAGACAAACTTCCTGTTACAGTTTTAAAATAGTATATAGACAATAAAGCAAACTGTTGCATCCAATTTAGTAGCTAAATTGAAATAAGCAGACTCTAAAACTGCACTATGTGTGATTTGTGTGTACAAAATCAATACCATCCCCTCCACTTTAGTCTTAACCACAGCGGTTTTCAGGGAAGGTGACCGGATCGAAAATGTCATTTAAAGGTTCTAATGAAACAAGACTCGGTTGTGGTTGGGTTTCCACCTGATGCCCTTATTCTGATGTCGGCGCCATTTTCTCTTTGGGCGTCTTCTGGGGAAAGCATATTCCACCGTTAGCCACTTTATTATTCCTGCGGAGATAAAAAATTTATGTCTATAGCTTTAAGCCATAGTTTGGGTTTAGGGATTAAATTTATTTAATTCCCGGATTCCGCCGTGAAATCTTCTGCCAGAGTACTCGTTAAATATGAGCTTGATATTCTGTTCCTGTGCACCAAAGTCTCAGTCGGGTAAGCTACGTTATCGCTTACCACTAGGTCTAAACCAACACACAAGACGATTGTAGTATTTTCGATTAAGATTTCTTGGCGATTCTAAAGAGTTTACCATCCTCTCACCATACCATTTACCAGTTACCATCAACATTGCCAGAAATCGTCTCTAAGGCCAGGCCACACAGAGGCGGTTTTGCTGGAAAGCGGGCCGGAGGCGGACTGCGGGAAGCGAATATGTATATCCAGACCCGCGCGTATTTTTGTGTGGCAGGGTACATACAAACTCGAACATTACCACCACACACTACACCACATTACACCATACACAAAAAAACACACAGAAAACCGAGCGGGTCCGGAGATATTTGCTACTCTCAGATCCGCCTCCGGCCCGCTTTCCCGCAAAACCGCCTCTGTGTGGCCTGGCCTTAGAGACGATTTCTGGCAATGTTGATGGTCACACACAGACAGAAATATAAGGGTTGCTCCAGATCATCAAACTTTCAATATGGGATCAACATTGAAATGGCAAGTAAAACATCAGCTGTTCCATAGAAAACGATATCGGCTACTCTACCCAAACGTATGTAAAGCTGATTTTGCGTTATATCTCTTCTTATATGCGTTATAGAAGATCAGTTTCATCTTACACATTACAATTTAGACATCATAATTCAAGCATATAAAATTTGCTTGTGGTAGATTGTCTATCTAATCTGCATCATAGGACATCAAAACGAACTTCCAAATCTTTGTTCCAAATTGGATACAAACCGGACCGATTATATTTAGAACCAACAAATATAAAGCTATCAAAAACGTGCGTTGTCAAATTACAGTTTCAAAATTTCTACCGCTCCTTCTCCAACCTCATTTCAGAGCTCCCAGAATAGCCACCTGCTAATAAATGCACGAGGGCAGTACAAAACTTCGTTTCTATTTCCTCTGGAGCACACGTTTTATCGCCATTTATTATTCAGAAGACATATATACGAAAAGGATGTTGGTGTACATCTTGTCTTCTGAAGATATGTCACGGTTACTTTATAACGTGTGCGAAAAGTTAAGGGATTACTTTTGAGTGCTCGTAAATTGGATGCATGTGTGCTGTAAATGTACCACTTAAGCCGTGTGTGTCACTTATGCAAATAAATTGTTTGTCTTTCTAAGAACCATAATCGGAATCTAGAAAACTCTGCAGTTTTGTGGTACAGCCTAAAAAAACTAGCGCATAATTCTTTTTTTTAACCGACTTCAAAAAAGGAGGAGGTTTCTCAATTCGACCGTATATATATATATATTTTTATGTGTGTTCGCGGATAACTTCGTCGTTTATGAACCGATTTTGATGATTCTTTTTTGTTGGAAAGAAGATATCCCAAGGGTGGTACCATCGTAAGGAAACCAGGATCTGATGATGTCATCCCAGAGAAATCGAGGGGAACCTTTGAAAATCGTAGTGCCGGCTAGTGCGTTTGTTAATTTAAAGCAGTACAATTAAATTGCACTAATGAATTCACCACTGAAAATTGTGAAATAAACAAAATTTTAACAAGAAATTTAAACCGCCTTCAAAAAAAACTAAAAAGTTAAAAAATAATATTGCATCCGATGACTTTTTCGTTCGCATCATAAGAACATTAATTTGTTTTATAGAAGTCGGTGTCAAGCCAAACCAAAAAAATAATGCAAGCCCTGTCGCGAATCTTACCGCCTTGACAGCGACTTCAATAAAAAATTAATGTTCTTATGATGCGAACGAAAAAGTCATCGGCTGCAATATTATTTTTTAACTTTTTAGTTTTTTTGAAGGCGGTTTTAATTTTTTAGCGCATTAATCTTTAAAGGGTGCGATTGTAGTGGCGTTAACTAAGAGGAAACTGTCTCTGAGATAAAGTTTTTTAATATAAATTCGGAAAACTCCGACCAAATGTACAAAAATCTGTTTTGTTCAGATGAGCTGGCGTATAAAGCTGAGGTCAGAACACCGGATGCTGTGTTACATTTTAGCACGGAAACTGCAAATGAGAGTTGTACAGGATCAGCGAGAATGAGGGCGTGGGAAAGATCTTTAGAGTGGGTAGCCTGCCACTGAATTGAAAATTATATACGAAAGGTCATTCCCCTGTACTTATAGTGGGTAGGCGTAAAGACATTCTACCTATTTATTATTTGTACCTGTTTATATTTCTGTTTTTTAGGTATACCGTGTGTTAGGGTTTTTTTTCTTTTTTAATCTTTACTTATGTATGCATCATCATGTATTCATGCAATCTTTATTGAAGAGCTTGGCCTAAGGCCATGTCACTCAGTGATGGTTAACAGTAACTTTAAGGGGTCATTTTGTATCCATGATACTGAAAAAGCATTCTATGGGTGATAAGAAAAAAACATTTCGAACTTTCCATACATTAATGAAATCAGCTGATCAAACGTTTGTATGAGAAGTAGAAATTTTATTTTCGAATTTCCATTTGTTCCTTTAGGAAAGTTGATCAGTATCATGAGTACGATCTCCCATTAAAGTATTGTCTGCCCTAACACCCTGTATATGTGTATAATTATAAATATTATTTTGTGTGCAAACATTTAATTAATCTGATAGTTAACTACTTTATTTTTAGCTTGCACTTGTACTTTGGTCTAATGGTTAAGAACATTGACTCTCGACACGGAGGTCGCGGGTTCGATCCCCACGGGGGACATCTAGTGAAATGTCACTTTGTGCGTTTTTCCCCAGTTGGTTAGGACATTGCAGGCTGAATCACCTGATTGTCCGAAAAGAAAAATGATTCCTTGCTTCGGATGGCACGTTAAGCCGTTAGTCCCGACCACTATCTCTTGTAGTAGTAGTCGTTACATAAAAAACCACGTCAGAGGCCGTAAGGCGGTCTGAAAAAACTCTGACACCAGGGCTCTGCCCACACGATAAGAAGAAGACATGAAATTGAAAGCTCGCTGACGTTTCAACGACGAATTGAAGGTTGTGGCGATGTTTGCGCTTAGTGAATTGCATTGCTGGGCTGTTTTGAACATGTTCTAACCGAAAAAGACATAGTTGTAGGTAAGTATTTTTCCAAACTAAATTGTACGTGTCGAAATGTTTCGCGTCTGGCAGCCGGCCAGCTTTCCTTTGTGAAGTAGTCAAATGTTCTGCTAGCTGTAGTCCCTAATTTTCATACTGACCTAATGCCTCAGTCGCTTTACTCTATGTTGGGGATAAAAGTTATGAATATTAGAAAATACTATCATTAACTCCAGGGTGAAATTGATATCATTAGCATCCTTTTAAACCAAGAGTCTACCCATCAAACTGAACAACTTTCACTATGGGAGCAAACTGATCGGAGCAAAAAAATAATCAGCTGTTCCATACTAAACTGCAATGCCTCACTCGACTCAAATATATGCAACAGCTGATTATTTTTTTGCTCCGATAGTGAAAGTTGGTCAGTTTGATGGGTAGACTCTTAGTTTAAAAGGATGCTAATGATATCAATTTCACCCTGTATAGGAACCGGCTTAAGAACCTGTTGCTGTGTGAATGGTTCGATATGAACTCCACTTCACTGTTCAGGGCTGCAGTGTCCAGGGCCCGAATAGGCTTAATGATAGCCAAGCCAACCTCCGA
Organism: Agonopterix arenella; assembly: GCA_927399405.1. Classification (NCBI taxonomy): domain Eukaryota; kingdom Metazoa; phylum Arthropoda; class Insecta; order Lepidoptera; family Depressariidae; genus Agonopterix; species Agonopterix arenella. Next base: position 4,493,926 of record OV656704.1, read on the forward strand.
TCGGAGATCCATAGGAAGAATAATAATTGATGAATACATAATTAAAGAAATGGCGATTAAAAAAGAGACTTAAAGATTTCCATACTCCATTCCAAATAGCAGCAAAAATTGAAGGCAATTGTTTTAAATACAGAATCATAGGTTCGAAACATTCTTAGAACAGCCTAAGTAACGTCCAAGATTGTTATGTAAGATAGTATAAATATCTTTCTGATAAATGTCACTAATATTATAACAATAAATGACAAAATTTGGTTGTTTAGATGTCTACTCAATCACGGATTTGGATGAAAAGACAATGCGGGTTTTGTATGTGAAGGTGGGCCCTTATTTTTCGCCGTTGTTTTTGGTGCGGCCAGCAACCAAACTTGAATATTTTATTTCAGAACGAAGTTAACAAACAAGACTTTTTAACATGTATATCCCTAAACTTAGTCCGAACTGAGATATAAAGGCCTGAAGTTGAAAGCATTTATATCTCAGTTCGGACTGATACTTGCATCGTCAGCGGGAGAGTTACAAGACATGGTAACTCTCATGAATACAGCATTGAAGAAAAAAGGAATGAAAGTGAATGTGAATAAAACTAAAGTAATGGTAATGGAGAGGGATGAATGTGTGACTGATTGTTGTATAATGATTGAGAATGAAAAAGTGCAACAAGTGAATGAATTTGTATATTTAGGATGCATGTTTACTAGAGATGGGAAATGTGAGGGTGATGTGCATAGGCGAGTAACAGCGGGAAACAAAGTAAACGGTGCTCTACATGCCATTGTGGCTAACCAATTAGTGTCCAAAAAGGCGCGACTTGCTATACACAATGGTGTTGGTGCCTACACTTATGTATGGCAGTGAGTGCTGGGTATGGCAGAAGAAGCATGCAAGTAAAATTAATGCTGTTGAAATGCGTTCCTTGCGAAGTATGTGTGGTGTGACGCTGAAAGATAGAGTGAGAAATTGTGTAATAAGAGATAGATGTAAATTAAAAGAAGATGTAGTGACAAGAATAGAGAAAGGTATGCTTCGTTGGTTTGGTCATGTGGAGAGGATGAGTGATAGCAGATGTACGAAAGAGATATATGTTTCTAATGAGAGTGAAAGCGTCGGCAGAGGGCGCCCTCGTAGGACGTATGCTGATCAAATCAGTTGCGTCCTACAAAAAGGGGAGGTGCGGAGTACTCGAAACCGACGGGCATGTATGAAGAGATGTATGGATGTGCATAAGGCAAAAGAAGTATGTAAGGATCGTAGTAAGTGGCGCGCCCTGGTCTCTGCCTACCCCACTGAGAAAGAGACGTGACGTTATAGATAAATAGATAGATAGGACTGAGTTTCGAGATATTTGTAATAATAAGTTTTGTTTGTGAAGGACATTTATCTATTTTATTTTAACAGTTTATTGTACACACGGAAATATAAATGAAAGCAGCATAGTAGACAATTACAATACATAATACACATCCGGAACATAATACCAAAAAATGTATAACCATACTTCTATTTTTATTATGGACTATGGAACACTAAAAACCAATAGCAAGAATCAGTTTATTGTATAATGCTTTATTAGTTTTTATCATTTTTATATTTAAAAAAAAACATTGTGCTTGCATCCTATCAAACAACATTGACAGCCATTTTGGGGTTGCTGCTTTTTTATAATTTATTAGTAATAAATTACTAAATATAAAAATAAAAAAAAATAAAATACTAAAATTACAAATTGTAAAATCTGAGTAATTTTATAAAACCCCATAATTTATTACAAATTTTACTACAGTCAAAACTTCTATAGATTTTCTGGTATTTCGTAAAGGGAATGTGCCGGATGTCCTTTATTCTGAACAGGTGGGATCGATGGCAGCGCTAAAAAAATTGGTGAAAAGAAAAATGGCACCATTTTTAGGCATTGGATTTTAGCACGCAGAAAGAATATTTTCTGGATTAACACATAATATGATACTACAGTTTGCTAGTTTTGTCCAGTTTGACAAGTAGAATGCGTGGTAAAAGTGTCCGCACGGACTAAAAAAATTGAGTCGCGTGGCTAGAGGTCTCTCGAGTAGACTTCTTTCGTTCGGCTTGCGATTTAGGTAACCACGCGGCTCCGCCATTTTATGGCGGTTTCGAGTGTGTGTTTTTGTATAAAAACAAGGCTTTGAGATCGCCATATCCATTACCGTACAAAGTGAAGCACTAATTGCTCCTTAAACTAGATATTGGCAGAATCATCACTACCAAGATGGCAGCCATTTTTTAAAATAGAAATTAAAATAAAAATAGAAATAGACTAAAAAAATTGATTTAGGGTACATTTGGTCAAGTCTGATGATGATGACAGTTCCAATTCTTCAAGCAGCTTTTAGCCGCCTGATTTTGTATTTATTCGTCTTACTTTAATGGTTCTAATCAGTCAAGGTAATTCATCAATTCTACAAAAAGTCTAATTTTTATCCTGTATATTTTCAAAGAGATGTATTAACAACAACATGTTGTCTCGACATGTAGGTAGTAATAAATAGTCTGCAGTCCAGAAAGAGTGTTTCTTTATGTTAAAGTGTTGAAGGTTCCGTTGGCCGGCTGCCAGTAATGGTTACTTCCATTCGTAGACCAAACGTCTATAGTCCGAGACTTACACAGAATTTCTGTTAAAAGAAAATAGCGAGTGCTCTTAATTCGTCTGTGGGTAGAATATTCGGTTCTGGAGGGCAATTGCAACTGAACCATGATTGTATGAAGCTTTTCTTTCTGTAGGGATATTTATACATAAGGGGTATACTTGGCATTATACAGGGTGGAAACTGAAATGCATTATTTACTTTAGGGGTGCTTCAGACCATCAAACTTAATAGGGAATCCACAATGAAATACATACATACACACATATTATATTCACGCCACTATCCTACAGGGGTAGGCAGAGACTATGGCTCGCCACACACTACGATTCTTATATACTTCTCTCGCCTCATCCACTTTCATATATCACTTCTACTGCACTTCCGGCGGTTGAGGGTGCTACGCACTTGTCCTTTCCGGAGAAGACCATTTATTTGGTTGTGGTAAGTTCTCCTCCGACGGCCCTCTTTAGACTCTTCCACTCACATTGGATCGATAAATCTCCCTAGTAAGTCTACTCTCATTCATCAATGAATTAGAAAAAAAAAGTGTTTTTTCTTGGAAATTGTCAATTTCAAAGAAAATCCTTATAACCAATCATGTCTGTAATTTAGATCAAAGTGAGGTCTATCTAACTTTGCCATCTTATCTATTCAAATACCTACAATTTCCGGCTTAACTAAAACCAATTTAGAATACCTTCAACACATTTCTGAAAAAGCAATACCATTCAATATTATCCTGTTCCTCAGTTCCAAATCTCATCTTTAATTACAAGTGAATCTGGTGGCAGGGAAATTAAAGGCTCTCTCCACCTGGGCTCGGTGATAACAGTGTTGTATTTTATACCGTTGAAGATCCACGTTTACTGGAAGACGCAATGGGAATTGGAGAAGAAGAATCGTAGAGTTTAATTCATTCGGAGGTTCTTACTTGATTGAAATCTATCACCTGTGATTGGAATTTCGAAGTCATGTTGCACGGTTTATTTTTATATGTATACGATGACGTTTGTATAGATCTTAAATTGCTTAAAGAGTTAAGAACTGTGCAAAAAATGAGAGCGTACGCTGTGCTAAGCTATACAATCAAGTTGTCAGTTTGCTTGTGAATGAGTCCCTTATCTTCAGAGAGAAAAGCGACGTCGCACTTTGTCCAAGGTCTTCGACAGACCGTTTTAATTCATCATCATCGCAGCCGATGGACGTCCACTGCTGGACATAGGCCTCCCCCAAGGATCACCATAACCACCGGTCCTACGCTGCCCTCATCCAACGGGTTCCCGTCGCCTTCACTAGGTCTCCGGCCTACCCACGCTGCGCTTTCCGGTACGCGGTCGACACTCGAGAACTTTTTGGCCCCATCGGCCATCGGTTCTGCGAGCAATGTGCCACTGCCACATTAGTTTAGCAATTCTTTAGGGTTATGTCAGTTGTTCTTCTGCGGATCTCTTCATTTCTGATTCGATCACTAGACATTATTGTGGGAGGTTTATGTCCAGCATTGGTCATTTTGTTTGATGTACCAAGTTATGTAATGTCAGCTGCAATTCTATTCCAGTATTTCTCTATACGTGTACACGCGAAACGGTATTACAGGGAATCGTGAAAATTGTTAATTTTAATTTGGGTACGGTACCGGTAGCTGCATCAGTATTCGCCGAAATTCGATTACCGTAATACCGGTAAAAATAAACAACGATAGAGAAATTCGTCTGAGGACGGAATAGGATCTCATAATTTCATAAAGGTTGGGCTGCGAGACCGGCGCCGATTATAAGATTGACGCAGGCTCGTCATGAAAACGAGACAATATTAATATCATCATCATCACTGGCTGGACATAGGCCTCCCCCAAGGATCGCCATAACGACCGGCCCTGCGCTGCCCTCATCCAACGGGTTCCCGCCGCCTTTACCAGGTCGTCGGTCCACCGTGGCCTACCCACTCACGCTGCGCTTTCCGGTACGCGGTCGCCACTCGAGATCTTTTCGGCCCCAACATAGCAAGTATGTCGTTCACTCAAGGCCTCATAAAGGGCTAAAAGTCATCCTAAGGATCCGCAGAAGAACCAGAGTAACTGGCATAGCCCAAAGAATTGCTAAACTAAAGTGGCAGTGGGCGGGGCACATTGCTCGCAGAATATTAATATAGTCATAGATAAACTAAAATTAAACATTTTAATCGTTCCTTACCAACTTTTTTTTGTTTGAGTTCCGCGATATTTCGGCAGTGTTACAACTACCATGATTACAGGATGACTGAAATACTGCACGTACGTACGTACGTGCTACGTACGTTTTAAAAACAGAACAATATCTTAGCAATATTTTCAATAATAAATCACGACGCGAGACGCATGCGGTGGGATCTAAGCTTGAGACCAATTTCATACTTGCGAATTTTTTTTTTCTAGAAATTATAATTTTCTATCCCTTTTTTCTAGAAAGAAGAAACATTTAGGCTCGATGCTAAGGAGCCACCGGCCACAGCCACCAGTGACCAGCGATAAGAGGTTCACACGCCTTTTTCATACATTTTTTCCCTACAAAAATCCCTACTGTGACACGGCACATGTGTGACCCAGCGACCGCCACTCGCTACAGCATTTTCCGTGACCGCGACAGCCACCGGTAGCAGTGCCTGTGGCTCGTTTGCGCTAACCCTAAATCGATCAAAGTATTGATTAGTGATCGCCAAGTTAATCAAACGTTAGAAACATTCGCTACACGCTTTTCTCGTGTCCCCTTTCTACAATCGCTCCGAGCACTCCGGTTACAATTTCGCATGTAATAGAATTCCAGGATTTTGCCGATTGTTGACTCTAATAACGACGGGCTCCATGCCGATAAAGACCCTGTTTATTCTGCAATTAGATCTTTAATTGGTTGCTTTAATACTGGATCTCGATGACAATGCCGAAAGGCGTAATTAGCTTTGATTCTCGATTTACAAAGGCTGTTTGTTTGCTGTACAAAATAATTCGTGCCATAGTTAGTCTTCAAAGCACTAAATAGGGTTGTAAACATCTTTCGTTGTTATCTTTAGAAACCAATTACATAACAAACGAAAAAATTCAACGAAATTTTTGACTATAAATCTGTTTACATTTTTTCATTTACAATTCCAAAAAATACTGTACTTAAAACAAAGTATGAAAGAAAATTCATTAAAAAAAAGGAAAAAATATAAAGTGTACATTAATTTAGGCTGTGGATTGTCTGTCTAGCAGTCAGTCACGGAACAGTTTTGTTAGTATAGATATTGTTTTTATTTCATTAGAAACTACACAATCATACTCAACAATTAAAACATAATCAAAGTAAAATCACAAGCCATTAAAAACCCCCATTCGTTTCAAACAAAACACAGCTTTGCTTCAATTATTTTTCTATGAAGCTGTCATTAGCTTGTAAAATCTATACAGTGGCAGTGCATCGTTACTGTGCTGTGTGCATTATTAATAAATAATAACAGTGTTGCCATGTAGTTGGATTTATTTGTAACTAGCTGGTGCCCGCGACTTCGTATGCTCAGATCACTAAAATGCTTTTTGTCAGAATCTGACCATTAATTTATGGTGGTGGTAGAGTCAAAAATGACGTCCGAAAGCTATAAGTTTTTTTTATAAATCAAACTGTTACTTAGCTCTAAGTTCTCCAAAAATGAAATAAATAAATAATTATAAATACCCAAGTAATTTAAAAAAAAAAAATTAAATACGTACATAACGAAAAATGTTGTTACAGCAAGTTATCTTATTATTACATCCATTAAAAAAATGTATTACCTTCATCACCCCGAATAAAATGAATTGTATTGTAGAAGAAAGTAATGTTTTCTACTACATGCTTAAATCATATTCTTTTTATAACAACATTAAATTAAGTATAATTAATTTTTTATCTTTGGTGTAAGCAGAGACTGGCAGATTACTAAAAAAAAATCTTGGTATAATCTATATTGTTCTTTACTTTGGAAGGTGGCAACACTGTACCGGTAGTAAAGCGATTCTAGTTTATTAGTTGTGTCTATAAAAGGGGCTGGCAGTAAACACGCTTTGAGGGGTTACAACATTGTTTTTAATACCAACTCTGGTTTGGATTTAAGATAAAAGATTTTAGCGATTTTTTTAGCAGTCTTCTTCGATTCGATGGCAATTTTGCCACACGGATAGAACTGCCGGCAGCTTCCATAAGCTCCGTTCGGGTGCAGATGTCAGGGCAGGAGCAGGGCAGGGTTTTTAGCAGTGTTAGTTTGGTATTTGAGAAACTGTTTGAAATTTAATTTAATTAATTGCATCTCCAGGTGACGTACTGAACCTCAAATAGGTACGCCTGGTGTAACCTGGGCAATAAGCAGTGTAGCCAAATGTAACCTTTTAGGTGATTTTTAGCTCTGTCAGGTTACTTTTAGGTTACACGATTCAAAAGGTTACTTTTAGGTGCTTTTTCAGAATTTGTGTAATCGATTTTAAAATTATTATTTTTCTATGAAACTGAACGCTTTTCAAATTTTTTGCAATGTTTTATAATGCAAAACGTTCGTAACGTAGTGAATGCAACTCCTAAAAAACATGTTTTTCTCTCTCTCACTAATATATACCAAATCTGAGACCAAATCACAAATGACTTCTCACTTACTCGGTCGATCAATCAATGGGATGAAAAATGCAACTTGAAATGGAAAACAAAGAATAATTATTTATTTCTTTAAGTTAATATAACTGACATCCGTCTATCAATTTTTAATACCTTATTACTGGAAAAATATATGAAAGGTTACTTTTCACACCAAAAGGTTTTTTTTTATCTATTTCCGGTTACTTTTGACAAGAACCGGCTGGCAACACTGGCAATAAGCAAGACTCTTGCTGGTTGGCAAATCCACACCTTGGACACTTAGCTTACATTTCATACAAATGGGAAAACATTAAAAGAAGAGGTAAGCATGTGCGATACTGAGTGAGCAAGAGCAGGAATACGCATTTGCTTACATTTTACGCCACGATCCTGCCAGAGAAAGTGAGGTAAGAAATTGCTGGGAGGCAGGGAGTGTCTGTACTGTATGTAGTACTAGATATTCTTTCTTATACTGTGGCAAATCTCTCCACCACGATATGGCAAATACTCAATGACATCCCTTCGACACGACAGAAGAATAAGAAAAACATACATAAATACACGACCGTACCTTCCTCTCACACCTTTCAGAAACATTGAACACAATTAATTAAACTAATCCATCGCGTTAAAAAGGTAAGGCAGGTTAAAAAAGGAAATAAGCACTTTAATTACTGTTAGAGTATATATTAATATAAAGTATATATTAACTTGAATTAACACCTATTGTAAAATGCGCTGCTCTAAACTCCACTCAGTGTAAATTTTACTTTAGATAAGTAACTCATACCGTTATCAAAGCTTCAATATATAGTCATACATTATGCCTCTTGTTGACCAGGTCGTTCTGTTATGAAATGAATTTAAATTCTATTGTTGAGCAATGTTCTCATGTGACTAATATAGCCAATCTTCTTTATGAAGATGTGCTTTCATCGTCAATCGCTTGACACTTACACCAACACCCAACTGTGTCCCTGTTCTATCTCCAATGACTGTTACATTTAAATCTAAACTTTATTGCACCGCAATAAGAGCTCTACAATCTTGCAGAGAAGCTTGTACCACGGCGGACGTGTCATATCCGTTCGTGCTATACTTGGGCGTAATATTGTATGTTTTTTTAATAAGACATTGATTTTGGCTATTAAAGGGGTTACCATAGACGATCATATCATGCAGGTGGTCTTTATCTTTATTATAGAGGTCTATGACATCCTTATTATACAATATTTATAGTGTAGGACTATGACAGTATAGTATACTGTCATAAAATTACCGAATCCCTACACTATCCCCCACTAGCTTTTTCGGTGAAGGAAAACATCGTGAGGAAACCTGCATGCTTCAATTTTCGAGGCATGTATTGTACTTACTGTCCATTACAAGTGGCGACGGGCTCACTCCCCGTCACACTGGACAGAGATTCGGTACTACTAGTGAAACGTGGATGTTCTGAGGTTTCAGAATATTTCTGACTACCCCCTCGGGGAATATTGTCGTGAGCATTTGCTTATGCTTATGCCTACACTATAAAATATTGGAAAACATTGTGAGGAGACCTACATAAGCTGAATTAGAAATTCCGATGCGTATGTGAAGTGGGTATACCAATCCGCACTGGGCACGCGTGGTGTTCTAACGGCCACCCTGAGAGTAGCCCTGTGCCGTGCAATGGGACGTATGTATAGGCTGATGATGATGATCGTGAAGAAAACTTAGTGACTCGAGCAAGATTGGGCAAACCATAAGGAGATCTTACGTGTGTCATGCACTTTGACTATTTATTATAAGGACTAGCCTTGCGGTATCATTACCTCTCTGCCACGGTATAAGATCAATAAATCATGTGCATTTACATTCAATTTTATACCTTATCACTAAGCGAGACAGCCTATAATTTCGAAACAATAATTTCGAACTTAGAACGTTTGGGGTTCACGAGATACTACTTTTCATGATTTTTAACGTTCAAAATTAGAATCTAAAGTTATGGGAATAAAATCCAAAGTTGCGGATTTCATGCTACCTCGCCCCTCGCAAAAAGTGGCAGAAATGTTTGTTAGTAGAATTACACGCGTAACTAGTCCCTATATAAGTAGTCAAAGGTCATGCAGCATCATCATCATCAGCCTATAAACGTTCCACTGCAGGGCACAGACCTACCCTCAGGGAGGGTGTATGGACATTAGTCCACCAGGCGTGCCCAATGCGGATTGGTACACTTCTCATACACATCAGAATTTCTTCTTCAGCGTATGCAGGTTTCCTCACGATGTTTTCTTTCACCGTTTGAGAGCAGTCGGCAGATTTGTCATGCATTTCAAATAAAAAGTAAGGAAATACCGAATACAATACGGACCCCTACAAATATTTTCCCGTTACCGTCGTGGATAAAAACGGGGAAGAACACTTTTACTTAATTATTTAAGAGACTGTTCATTTCGTTGCCACCCCTCACTAATCCTGCAAGAGATTCAGGGCCCTCAGTAAAAACAACAAACATTGCGTGTTTGGTTTCATTTTAAAAGGTGTACTGTTGGGTTGCAATCAAAAGGTAAACAAGGGATCCTTTCTTTTGAAACTAGTCTTAAAAACCAAATTAAATTAATTTAAGTACATTAATCTAATTGATCAGGTCGACTACGTCCTTTTCCCTGAACGTCCATCGCCCTAATTCCTTGTACGACCATTTCCCCGAAAGGACATTTCCTCGTACGTCCATTTCCTTGTACGGACATTTCCCCTTACGCCCCTTTCCTTGTATGGACATTTCCCCGTAGTACATTTGAACTAAAATATACTTAAGTATACCTACGTTCCAACTTGTTTATAGAGTTTTATTTGAAGATGGGACACGTACAAACTTGTCAGTATTCTGAGATGGTACATTTTAATGAAGTACCTAGGTATTCTATTTTGCTACCGTGTGGTTACGAATTAGAGTAAATAACACAATTTTTATCCGTGGGTATCGAAGGCGACTAAGGGGTAAGGTTTATAAAGCAATGTATTGGTGAAAGGCTAGCCGCGTAATACCACTTGACATGGCATTCAATTCTGAAATTTTTAGCATATAATATGCTCACAACTAATATAGTCCCCTATTAGGGGTAGTCAGAGATATTATAAAAACACAGAACATCTACGTTCAATCTTCGTTCAATAAGCTAAAAATGAGCGTTGCTACAACTGCATGCTTAAAAATGATAGTTGGTATTTGTAGCAAATAGTTTCTGATGCTTGAAACTGCATGCTTAATTAAAAATAATACTGCATGCTTAAAAATGATAGTTGGTAGTTGTAGCGAAAAGGATGGACTATATGGTCGTATAGTAGGATATGAATCGGTTATAATTAATATCAACAATCTGATTTCGGTACCTTAATGTACGTCCTGTAGGCCTAGCATGCCACCCCCGAGCAAACTATAAAAATCGAGAAGTGCCTCCATCTCTATTATTTTACGTAGGCCAGAAAGAGCGCGCATGACGTTTTTCTCGTTTAAACGCTTTGTCATGGGTGGCATACTAGCCGTGCTAAAGTCAAATGTTCTTTCTTGCAAAGTAAAGTCATGAAATGAATCATGATACTAAAACGGTTAATTGCAAGCAAATTGTATCTGGTAACTCTCGTCTCATATATACCGCGCTGACTAAACTGTCACTGCTAACCGCTTTGGAATTCAAACACGTGAGGAAGTTTTTTTTTTCAAAGACCCAGATCAAACTAAAAAGGGGAAGACACGGCGTGCGTCATTGTGTAAACGAAAAACGTGCTCGGTGCTAAATTAAATTACTAAAATATAATTTAAATAATGTATTGACTAGAAAATTCGTCTCCACCTGTGATCATCATCAGCCGTACGTAGGTCGGTAGGGCCGCCTCTTACAAATAATTAAGCATTATACAATTATAATTATTCTATCTGCAAATTTCGAGGGAATAACCTTATAAATAATTAGTACGAAAAATATCACTTGGAAATTTTAATGTAAATTTGATAGTTTTTAACTTGATTGATGATGATGATGCTTCATTGACGCAGGTGGCTGAGACCAACTCCAATGGACAAACTTAGCAAGCAAACGAGCGGTGAGTGCCACGTCTTCCTTCATTTGTTGAATCTTTGTTGAAAAGTCTTTATTTAGACTTATGATACTAAAACGCTTTTTGTAAAGAGTTTTGATTTACAATTGAGATGAATATAGTGCCAGTAACAAACACATATTTTCTAAATTGATCTGCCTGAAGTGAACAAATTGTTAAGAACTGATTTCTTATACGTCATACTTACCAGTATCTCACGATCGTAATTCCTTTCGAGAGAGTCAGAAACCTTGATATAGCTTACAAATTTTTCTTCGCACTTCTAAGTAACCTATTTATAAAAGTCATAATACTTTATCATAACAACAATGGGTACAGTCAGATCATCAATACACGAACGAGTTAGCCTTTTAGGCCGATGACATTTTGACGGAATGAAATCAAAATACCCATTCTACTTATCCACTCAAAACTTCAACGCTTCATCAGCTAATGGAATTCAATTTGACAGCAGCCATTAATTGATGGCCGTATTAAATTATTCATAAAACATATCGAGGACATATCACGTTGAAAACATGGCGTCAAGCGCCCATCAAAAATAATTTGTATTCAATATATCTCCGGTATAAATCAAAGTATACACCCACAATATATTCAATGGAATGAAAAATAGTTAATGCTAGAAACGGTATAAAGGAACTACAGTTCCGTACATTCATTCTCATTTTGTTATCGGAATTTTCAACGGAATGAAATTCTGTAAAAATAAATTCTAATATCTTGGGTAAAATGTTCAACGAAACAAAAGAACCCTTTGTCGTCAACGTAATCTTTTTAATAGGCTCTTCAAAGAGGAAAAAAGATATTGCCAAGACAAAAGATTTTGTAAGCATCTTTCTATTAACATTTCAATGTGGGTTCCTAATAATATTAGATTACAAAAGTAACTTATCAAGCAACAAAATGATTGATGAAGCGAAAATCATTGTTTTGACTCGTTTTTGGTGTGATGCAATGGATTTAAATAATAGTGCGAAGGCAAATTAGTTTTTACGGCCAATGAAGATACGAAAGTGAAAAACAATTTGATGACTTCTATTTACGATTGCGACAAACTAATTTGATTATCCTTGGTTCCGAATTAATTGAAATTCGAACGCAAACAAAGAATTAGTGTTATTTGAAGCGATATAAATAGAAAACAAATCAATTCCACAACGAATTTTAGAAGCCAAAATTTCGTAACAGAATTCGCCGATGAATAAAAAAATAATGATTCTTTGTCCTCATTTGTAGCACCTGTGTTTAAGAAAACAATTATGAATGGAGCTAATGGAGTAGGTACCAACCAGACATCAATACCAATCAGAATGAGACCAAAAGCATAGAATAACTAATAATTCATTCTTATGCCAACAGCACGTTGCGTTGTGTTGGTAAGACGACATTTTGAGGGAGACAGGTTCGCATTGGATCAGATCAATCAGATCTGGATAAGTGGCGCAATAAAAAAGGAGGCCAGGAAGATTGGGGTTTGGTTGGAGAGGTGTGCCTGCATGCTTCAATTTGGTATGTTTTGTACCAACTGTACACATTATAAGTGAAGACGGGCGGCTCCTCCCCGTCTCACTGGATAGAATATTCGGTATTACTAGTGAAACGTGGATGTTCTGAGTTTTCTGAATATTTTATTCCTTTACCTTTAACATTTTGAACAAAATGAAACAAACATTTTTACAAATTCGAGAGCGTGCCTCTACAGGGTGTAACAAAACACCCTAGTAGTATTCAGACCATCAAACTGAACAACTTTCACTACGGAGCCAACTCTCTGCCTGTCTGTCTCTTGTGCGTTCCTAAATCGTTAGTCCGATTGCGATGAAACTTTGGTGGGTTGTAGAGCGCATGCCCACAAAGGTTTCGTGAAAAAAGCCGCATTGCAATGTTACGCATAATAGGGCACAGCAAATAAACCGATATCCCGCTATTTACATCGAATTTCAAAATTTAAAAATTCTGTACCGTAAATTAAACATTTTTAACGGGTTCTTAAAACTAACAGCATCTCTCAAAAACTGTTTTTTCTTGTACCGTTCGTTCACTGAGTCAATAACTGAATAATATTTGACATGTAAACTTAATCGATCTTTCGTACTTATTTAAAATTAAACTGTATCATTATTAGTAAGTACCGAATAATTAAAAAAATAACCCAAAATGTTGTTTTGTTATCATAATAAACGATTATTTATACTGGTTGTAAACCTAAATATATAGCTTACATATTTAGACGATACATACTTAAGACGGTACTTCAAACCATCAAACTGAACAACTTTTACTACCTACGGGACCAGAATCGAAATAAAAAAAACTGCTGTCCCATACATTTGGATCGAGTAGCCACTGATTTTTAAACGGAACAATAAATTGTTTTTCTCCCGATTTCAGTATTGGTCAGTTAGTAAAAGTTTTGAAGTTTGATGGTCCAACGCACCCGCTAAAGTATGCATTTTTAACGCATTTAGGTTTACACCCTGTATATCCGACTTAGGGTTAAAGGTTTCCCTATTGTGTTTTGTTCCTCTTTATCTCGTGTCTTGATACGCTTTAAACCAGATAAATTTTCTTTTCCAGCTCATACAAAAGAAGAACAAAAAGTAACTTACCGCCTGAATAAAGAAGTCCTCATGAATAACGCTGACAATCCCGAAGTTCGTAAATTTGAAGACTCGATCCATGATCCACATCAGGTTCGGGAGTACTCCAGGTCTTGGATTCCACGCCGCCATCAGCATCGGGACGTCGGCTGTGCTCTGATGGTTTGCGAGTACCAGGGTCCGTCTTCCACTGCATGTCGCCGGTTCGTCTCCGGTTTCCACAACTGGAAAAGAAAGTTCAGTTATAGATGGAAATTCTCAAGAAATTATGTGAGCACGACAAAGGGACACAACGAGATATCCGTCATCCGCGCTCAATTTGGCACGCTTAAAGTAACAGAGAAAGAGGCACGACATTTTCTCGTTGGTGGTATACTAAGCTTACTGTAAATAATTAGACCAAATTTACCAGTTACCAAAATTGTGTCAGTAAGTTCAATCAAACACAGGGTCTACCTCTTAACTAAGAAGGTGCCTGCGGTGGGGAGCGGTGCGGGAGGGTGTGTAATATGACGTTTGACGAGTGACATCATATTGCATCCCCTCCCACACCGCTGCGTTACCGCAGGGACTCTCTGTATTAGATCTTATTATTATGGTTAGGTATTAGGTAATAAGGGTTGGTCTTTAAATCAAGTGTCCCTACGACCTTTAAAAGGTCTATTTTAACTATTTACCCTTGAACTGAAGGCTATATATATGATAATAATAATGAGGACGACCAAAGAAAAGATGGATGTGTTGTGTGAAGGATGACATGTGTAAAAAGGTAGTGTGCGCAGAAAGGACGGCTAAAAGAGATGAATGGTGGAAGACGACATATTGCGCCGACCCCAAATAATCGGATAAGGGCAGGAAGAAGAAGAAGATAATGATATGTTTGTTGATATGATACATTTGTTAACTATATATTTCGGAATGTTGTTACTATTTTTAAGTACCTAAATACTAGCATATTAAGAATATTAATAAATCATGTACCTACCTAATTAATTAATTTAGTTGGTTTATACCTATTGCAACAGGGGAAGAAACTGTCTCCCAATACACGGTTTTCCGACTTTGGGAGTCAGGGACTCAATCATTTGTATACCACTAAATTGTGATCAAACGATTTTTTGTTTATTATATCTAAGGATTTCATAAATCTAATCAAAACTTTATAGATATCTTTTACAAATTACGCTCTCGATGAATATCTTATTGAAATCCGACTCTTATAATAAAATTATTCAGAAGAAGAATAATCCGAAGCAGAAACTTTAAGATAGTACAGATTAAACAAAACAAGGTTGTTTCCACAATACTATACAGGTATGATTTAAAAAGGTTAAACCATATTCTCTGGCAATTTCAACCCAAACGCCTAGAAAACAAGATTGCATTTCAAATTGAAAACAATAGTCGGAGGTTTCTGGTCTAAGTTTGCACTTGGCTTCACCATTTTGAAAGGGGAACGTGATCCATTCAAATGCAAAGGCGAAACTGGATGTATGAGAGTCGGGTGCACAAACGTCGCTAAAACGATTAAAGTTGAAACCACAGGTTAGATGGAAACGGTAGATTTGCTTTGGGAAACAGCAAAAGCACTTACAGTATATTTTAATATTGCAATTTGGAGTCAAATGTGAATCACTTCACTTTAATGGATAATCCACTAAACTCAAGCGATTCGCATTAGTCATTTTTGCGTTCAAAATTATCCTACTAATATTATAAATATCAAAGTTTGTGACGATATGTTTGGAGGTTTATAAGTTTATTGTATGTTTGTGGCTCAATCACGCATAAACGGCTAATCGGATTTGGATGAAATTTGGCACACTGATAGAATATGTTCTGGATTCACACATAGGATACTTTTTTAAAGTCCACGCTGACGGAGTCGCGGACAAAAGCTAGTATAGATATGAAGTTCAAAAAATTCAACATTAAAGTATTCAAAGAACCAGAGTAACTGACATTGTCCAAGGAATTAAACTGAAGTGGGAGTGGGCGGGGCACATTGTTTTTTTTTTTTTTTTGTTATTCATAATGGGTTTGCGCTTGGCCTCATCTCACCTGATGGGAAGTGTAGATGAAGCCGAGGATGTAGCGCGCTCACCCAGAAAAAGCCTACTAACTCTTCTTTTAAAAATATCCTGATTGTAATTGCTTGGAAACACAGATTTGCGTAGAAATGATGGCCGATGGGGCCGAAAAGTTCTCGAGTGGCGACCGCGTACCGGAAAGCGCAGCGTGGGTAGGCCCCCCACACGGTGGACCGACAACCTGGTGAAGGCGGCGGGAACCCGTTGGATGAGAGCAGCGCATGACCGGTCGTTATCGCGATCCTTGGGGGATGCCTATGTCCAGCAGTGGACGTCCATCGGCTGAGATGTTGGTGATGATGAGTATTCAAATGATTGGGGTAAGTGGCTTATTAAATTCGAATAGCACAGTACCTACCGGTGAGGATGACTCAATGAAGGGAAGGTTTATATCCCGCAAAAAGTAAACACAAGCTAATAATGATGATGCTGCTGTCCTAAAATTATTGAAGTGACTGATTTAAACGACTACGTGAATGTAGAAATTAGAAGTTTACTTATGGTATCACTTCTACTTCTACAACAATTTGCTATTGCAGAAAATGGTCGAAAAAGTGCTTATTTTACACTTTTAACACAGTCAGTCATGTTATTTTGTAAACGGCATGATTATTATGTGGTATGACGGCCCGGTAGCACAGTCTGTAGTGAACCTGCCTGCTGTGCCGAGGGTCGCGGGTTCGAATCCCGTAAGGGACAAATATTTATATGATGAATATGAATATTTGTACCCGAGTCATGGATGTTTGTATATATATATAGATGTCTAGTCATCATAATACAAGTCCAGGTACTTTAAATGTGACTAGTTAATTTGTGTAAAAAAAAAAAATAATAATAATTTTGTAAACCGTCGATCGCATCCATTTGTAACGATTCTGATTTACCTACCTCTCATGGTAAGAAATTAAATGATTTATCAAATAGCAGCACGACATTTTAACGACTTCAAAGAATTACAAAATTGTATGCAAAACGAACGAACGAATCGATCGACGAATTTTTAAATATATTTATGACAGCTATAATAAGTAGGATAACACTAAGTTGCAGAAACCCTCATTAGAGTTAATCCTCCATTAAATCTCTTGCTAGCTTTAACTACGTCAATATGACAAAAAGTGACAGCAAGAGATTTAATGCAGGATTAAGTTTAATGAGCGTTTCTGCAACTGAGCGTCAGTCTCTCATAAACAAGACTTTTCTGTGATCTTTGAGTTTCAGTCACTCTACTGAAATCGTTTACCCTGTATCCCCCAAACGATTATAGTGCGGACTCACAAGAGCTTTGTTTGTTTTGCAAACGCCGCGTAAATATAAAGTTCAGTGAAATATTTATTTGCTGAAAGAACGTTTAGAAATGCCCCGCGTGCCCGGTTCCTATTTGTGGAACGTGACATCTGTGAAAGGGATGGATTTCTGGAAGATCTTTCTATTTTCTTTTGTAATGCTGTGTTTATTGTCAGGGAATTTCGAATTTAGCGGATCTCGATGCGTAATCTTCATGAGATGGTAGTCTGAACCAATTAGAGTCTAAGATACCATTAGTTGTCTAGCAATTGGTAAGCCTTTCCATGTTTTCGGGTATACAGGGTGTTACAAAAATACCCCTAAAGAAAGAAGGGTGTTAAAGGGTTGTAAAGAGTCTATTGACAATGTATGACAGCCGTAGCATAATATTATTATTTACCGAAAAATGTATTATCGATAAGAAAATAGTCATCGTTGAAGCGCAGCACTATTTTACGGACTTCCGGTAGTTCAAGACTAAACAGCAGCCAGATACGTCGTAAGTTCACTGCGATGTCACTACCTATCTTGTAAATACTTCATTTAAAAGATAATTTTACTCTAAGTTATACAGTTTTTGAGAGTTACGCGGTTATTATTTAATCTAGAAATAAACATTTTAACGGGTTACTCGGTTTAAGACCTATTAAAAAAACAATAAATAGCAGATTGACAAAAAAGTTAAATTATTGGTGCAAAAATTAAAAAGAAAGAATAATTTCAATAAAGTATTCATATTTATCATCATATAAGATAATTGATGCATCTTACAATTCGTTTTTTTCGACAAAGAAAGCTTCTTCGTCTCTTAATGAAATGTAGGTACAAATGACTTACAAAAACTACCCTTCTAAAATAATAGTCTATATTTCAAATGTCACACTAGAGTTTGAATTTTTTAATAATTGGCATCGATGACGGAATTTTTTTAAAGCGGTAGTAGCACGTTCTGGAGTCCCGAGTATGAATTCGCACGGAACATGGAGGACGTACGAACAGGTGCACACACTCAGCCGGGGCAAGTACGCACCTGTTCGCAGGCGCGTGTGAGTGTATCGACCGCGGCAGCTTGTTTTCTGTAGGGATATTTATTCATGTCACTATGTATACAAAACTCTCCTTTAAGTTCTTCTAAATTAATAATAATCTACCTCTCATTTACTTTTAAGATATCGAATAATGCCTACTTCAATTTAAATATCAATAAAAATAGCAGTTAAGAATTTCATTATTTACATAAAGCCTATAACATATCATTCTACTTAAAATAAATAATGGCTAAGTATTAAGATTCAAATTACAGTGAATCTACTTAAGCACAACCTCCCCCAAAACCTCCCTAAATAAATAATCTTCCCTTCTATCAGTGTTGAAAAAAAAACTCCATAAAAATTATTAACATTTTCATGAATTCGCAATTCTGTTTACGCTCGCTTACAATTTACGTACCGTCAGCAAAAGTTGCGCCTCATCAATTTCAAATTAAGATTATACGATCGATTTACAAAGGCATAAGCTTGTTTGACTCCATTGGATTTAAAGTGTTATTGCTTATGACTTTCTTTCTGTCCTTGTAATGTCTAATATGAATTAATCATCAAAACCCCAATACTGAATCTAGAAATACGAAATTCAGACAGAACATTTCTTCTTTCCTAATAAATAACATTCGCACTTTTTAGGGTGCGGCATCCTATACAGGGTCTAAGGGGTTGAAAGTTGTTTAATTTGATGGTCTGAATACCCAGTTTCAGTATTTGCCTGGGTGTCCCTTACACCCTGTATAGACTGATGACGATGATGATTGGTGATGACTGGAAATAGGTATCTGTTTGATTAAGTTTTGACATAAATAATTTAAAAATTTTATTTTTCTTTTCTGTTAATTTTTCTGATTTTTGCTTTATTATTTACTTAGTTTTTTTATGTATATAATATCCTACACAATGTATATTGTTTGCGAATAAATGAATAGCTGATGGATATGAACAAGCTAAGGAACTATTTCAAATTTTTGCCTTCGAAATGTATCTAGAAAATAGTATAGATGTATACAGGCTGATGATGATGGTGATTGTCGCTAAGGAACTCCTACATATTTTAGAGTTCGAAACCGCTTTAAGCCATCTAGTTAAACATAGATCTAACTTAGAAATTAAAATCGGTAAAAGTTTTGACAACAAAGAGAAAAAAAAACGAAAAATCTTATAAAACGCAAACAAAGCAAATAGCTGTAACTATTAAAAGCTGTTTAAAACAGTTTCAAAAGCAAACAAGTTTCAGACTGGCAACATTATACCCCGGGGTGGCATCACTGGCAACACTGAACAACTCAAACAGTAAAGCGCAAACCGTTGGGAGAGAGAGGATAGAAAAGAAAACTCTTCATTAAATGCCTTTATTAACTTGTAATATTCAGAAGCCCGGCCAAAGGACGGAAATTCGAGGAGTTTTAAGGGAGCCGGGGATCGTGGAGGCGCTATATTGAGCTCAGTAAAACTTTGACTAGAAAAGTGACACATATTTTTGGCAAAGCTTAAAATTATGATTGACTATAGCAATTTGGCGAGAAATATAATAATAAGATTTGTGTATTTTTAAGGGATCAAAATTTTATAACTTATTGTATGTTATTTTGTTTTTTTTTGTTTCTTACCTACTAATATTTTCACGCCGTTGGATAAGCTGAATTTGTGAACAGTATCATATTCCGGAAAATAAACGATTCTATTCTATTCAAACTCAGTTGGAAGTGAAGGATATGTGGATGCTGATGTACGCTTGAAACAATCAAACTGAACAACTTTCATAATCAAGCCGATATCATAAATCGCGAAAAAAAAACAGCTCTTCCATAGAAAATGTTAAATTAGCTGCAATAGCTTATTGCGATAGCTTTTCAACAAAAATGTATGAAAATGGAGATTTGTTTTCTTGATTTCTAAGTTTTATTTTATTTTTTCTCGGTGTTGGCTCCATAGTGAAAGTTGTTCAGTTTGATGGTCTAAAGCACCCCCTTAAGTATTACTAGGGTGTTTTGTTACATTACACCTAGTCTATACTATTATAAAACTGTAACAGGAAATTTGTCTGTACATTGAAGATATTAACAAAAAAAAAGTTACGATATGGTTTTTAGGTGTCCCTGATTCCATTTCACCAATTTTTGGATTTTTTGTCCGTCTGTTTGTTTGGGTGTTTGTTTGTTTGAACGAGTATCACGCAAAAACTACTGAACGGATTTTGATGAAACTTTTTTTGTTTGATAGCTTATGATCCGACTTAAAATCTGGTATATAATTTGTGCGGACGAAGTCGCGGGTTAACGCTCGTATAAAATAAAAGTCAGAACTAAATTCTGGTACTTCGATTCAGACTGAATATTAATAAATAAATAATAAATATCTTGGACATTGTCACACAAATTATCTAGTCACATTTAAAGTACCTGGACTTGTATTATGATGACTAGACAACGATATAGAATACATATATAGATACAAACATGATGTCTGTATCTATAAGACATCCATGACTCGGGTACAAACATTCATATTCATCATATAAATATTTGTCCCTTACGGGATTCGAACCCGCGACCCTCGGCACAGCAGGCAGCTTCACTACAGACTGTGCCACCGGGCCGGCAAAATTATGTGTAACAATGTCCAAGATATTTATTTATCTTTTGATGGGTCGTGTATTTCGTGTCATATAGTGTTCCACCCCTCTTTATACAAGCCAATTATAATTTCACTCGTCAAAAACTACCACATCCCCAGCTTACCCCGGCGGGGTAGCCCCGGGGCAGCGAGTAATTACCAAAGCAGATCCCGGAAGCGTATACACCAGCCTTTTATTGCAGCCGTGGTGTGTGCGCGAATGTTTACGAGGCTGCGCTGACGGAAACCCGACGCTAGGGCTGAAAGTTTATACTTTCTAGAGAAGCTAGGGTTGACATTAGGACTTTCTATGATCAGGCAGGAAAAAAGATGCAGTAGGGTGCATCTTTTTTCTCATTGTAGTTAAAATATGTTAGTCTTTTTGTATGTAAAAGGCTAGCAAACTATCACCACTTGTCTTGACACAACTTATTCTATCTTGAAACCGTAAACGCACCCTAAACAGATTTTTATGCAGTTTCAGTATCAGTTTCAGTATCCCCGTCCCGACTGACTCGTACCAATGAGTTTTTCGGAATTTATGTACGATTTGTAACACCATTGGCTTTTCAGTGAAGGAAAACATGTGAGGAAACCTGCGTGCTTTAATTTCGAGGCATATTGTACCTACTCTCCATTATAAGTGGCGACGGGCTCACTCCCCGTCACACTGGACAGAGTTTCGGTACTAGTGAAACGTGGATGTTCTGAGGTTTCAGAATACCTCTGACTACCCCCTTGGGGAATATATTCGTGAGCATATGCTATGCTATGCTACTATGAGCTCGGAAAACCCACAGAAGGAGTTGTCATATAAACTTCAATCAATTAATCTAATATGCTATAAATATAATATAAAACACCATGTAACAACCTATCAACCCTGTGTATTACAATAAAGAATATATGATTTATGATTATGCTTTATTTTACACCAAAACATAAGCAGCAAATAAGGCGAGGAAATAAAAGAAGTACAAAAGGGTGTTTCTCTAAACAAATTATAATTTCAACTTATCAAGAACGGGGAAGCAAGTACCAAAGCTTTTCTCGGAAAAGGATACGCCAGTCTTTTAATACAGACGAGGTTTGTGCGCAAAAGTTTACGAGCACTCCGGAAATCGATACCGGGTTGACAGCTGTAAGTTCCCTTCTAGGATTAGATAGGGAAAGTTTGTATTTTTATTAACTATCGCCTTAGCCTGAAGAAGCTGTTGAACTAATGAGTATGAAAACCTTTTGTCCAGAATCAATAACTTGAATCGATAGATCGGATTTAAAATAAAATTTGTCCATGACAAAAAAAGGAATTTACAACTTTTTTTCTTTGTTTGTAAAAGAACTTAAAAAAGTAAAAGTAAAAAAGTATATTTGATTGATTGATTGAATAAAGTTTATTTTATGCAAAAATAGTATTGCAATTTTCTAAATTCGAAGTTGGAGTCTTAATAAACAACTACCTACCTACTACCCGATTCGATCTATTTCAAGTCGACATCGACATGGTTTTTTGACAATTACGTACAACTACCCGATTAAATTGGTTTCAAATCGACATAGTGTCTTTTCTTGGCGATTCTATTTCTTAATATTATTAAATCAATTTCAGACAAGGGATATAATGATGGCATAAACATGATATTACTTAAAATTTCCCAGCAGTCATAAATTCAATATCGATTTTCAATACAATTTTAACAATGAGGCTTGTGGAATATAAGAATGGATGGCGCTCATGGTGTAATATAAGAAAATGTCTTATTAATTATTAAAATATCAGACTAAGATAACAGAAAGGTATCAAAATCTTCAGAGTGAAATTTGAGTGAGACATAATAGGTGTAATTAAGCCTCAAAGGAAGGTTTTCTTAAGTAATTGAAGGTTGCAACTTACTCAAATTAAGCTCCCGCTTTATTTTATGGGATAATTAAAAGGTTGGATTTTGTTTTTAAGTTAGCTCGCTTGTTTTATAGCTTATGTCGTAGTTTTAGTGTTTAAAAGTTGGTAAATGGTAATTAAAATGACGTTAAGATTTTTAGAGTCTGAGAATGAAAAGATAAGTTATCTGGGATTGTTTTTAATGAACGGTGGCTCGACATTTTTACAGCCTTTAAACGGAGAAATAAGATAGAGAGATAAAGAGTTTTAGAAATTACGAGCGTTAACCCGCGACTTCGTCCGCAAAAATTATATACCAGATTTTAAGTCAGATCATAATATATCAAACAAAAAAAGTTTCATCAAAATCGGTTCAGTAGTTTTTGCGTGATACTCGTTCAAACAAACAAACAAACAAACAAACAAACACACAAACAAACAGACAGACAAAAAATCCAAAAATTGGTGAAATGGAATCAGGGACACCTAAAAACCATATCGTAACTTTTTTTTTGTTAATATCTTCAATGTACAGACAAACTTCCTGTTACAGTTTTATAATAGTATAGATAGATATATTTTCAGGTAGGACAAAAGTTTCACTTGTAGGCATCTTGTAGGTAATCAAATTAAGTCACTAATATGCTAATAATTCCAAATCCAAAAGTACATGAAACAACACCTGGGTGTTACATTTGACGACCCGTTTGGTGTATTGGTTACCACGCCGGACTGCCAGAGGTCCTGTGTTCGATTACCGATTCGGTCATGGGTGTTACGTTTCCATAATAAAAAAGCCCGCTATCTTCCGTTTGGGATCCTGATAGTTATACGTGTCTGTTTCCATTATTTATTTCCATTAAAAAAAAAATTTATAGACTAAAGAAAGGTTTGAAATAATATCATGTCAAATTGAGACAAACTTTGTTAAGGAACAAGTGATAAAGCGATAAAATTTTTTCAAGAAAACTAATTTACTGCGGGTCAACAAGTTCTTTCCTGGAAGCCATTTCCATTTAAACGTTATACACTTTTACTCAAAAACACAACACTAAAAAAAAATCGTCTTACAAAAGATCTTACTAACGCTCGTTCTAAGATTTTTTCTTCTCCACAAAACAAAAGTTCTGTCTTTATAGACTCCTGAAGCCTAATCCAACGATAGTGGCGCCCCCCGTGGCCATAATAAACCCAGCGTATCGGCCTTGACCTGTTCTGTTCCCGGTTGCGACATTATCTTCCTTTGTTACTGAAACAACTGTTTGTTAGGTTCTATTTCGTTGTAATTAGGTTGGTAGGTATTGTTAAGATAGCTTTTCTTATAATATCTTGACGATTCTTTACTTTGTTAATATGTAGAATGTATCTTGTACAAGTCTTTGAGACTTACGTGGCTATTTTACAAACAATTTGTCGGTTTCGTAACGCTTATTATAGACCAATCAATAAGCATTTAGTCTGTACGCATTGTGTCAAGAGCGACGATAGCCCCTACGGAAGAGAGCTAGCGCCTCAATCGTGAGGCCGCGGTTCGATTACTGGCCTGTACCACTAAGTTCTTCGGAATTTATGTACGTTGTTGTATTTTTTCATTTACTAGGTCGGCGGTGAAGGAAAACATCGTGAGGAAACCTGCATTCCCGAGGATGAAAAGAAAATACCATAAGTTCGGAGGTATGCGTAAAATATGGGTGAGCTTGGGGCGAACACAAAGGACCAGCGCTGGTCTCAGTGTTACAACGACTCTTGCTTGCAATAGCCCAACCACAAATAATCAATAGGTGTCCAGCACAAAAATATTATTATTATGTGCATGCGTTCTTCCCATTAAATAAGTTAAACGAGAATATGCATGTGAATTTAGTTTTAAATATTTTTCGCCCCATTGTACTTGTTACACATACAAAAATCTATAAAAATAATAAAAATCGAATTTACGAAAGCTGAAAAAATTCACACGCTCGCTCGTCAATACATCTAATATCCCACCTACTACCACAAAACACCTTATAAAGAAAGAGACAACTAGACCTCTCAAATTACTAACAATTTGCCGCATACCTACCAGTTTCACTCACACAAGGCCGATCAAGAGCAACGAAGGTCAGAATAGCATGCAACATGCATGCACTAGTCTAGAGCATACAACGTGAAGGCTGCACTCAAAAGTGAGAGAAGAGAAAATAAAGTTTTATGTATTACGTGCTCTTAAAGAGTAAGAGAAAGCGTCGGTGGCAAGTAGGAGAGGTATGGGTTTTCAATCTTGAGGGTCCGGGTTCGAATCCACACGGACGACGAGCCATGTACCAATGAGTTTTTCTAACTTTTGTACGTAATTCAGACTGCTCTCAAACTGTTAATGAATACATCGTGGGATAACCTGCATACGCTGAAGAAATCTGATGTGTATGTGAAGTCTACCAATCCGCATCAGGCACGCGTGGTGGACTAACGCCCATACCCCCTTCTTGAGGGTAGGCCTGTGTTGGGACGTATACAGGGTTTAAGTGACAGCCCAAAAACGGTGAACTCAGACCATCAAACTGAACAACTTTCTCTATGGAGCCTACCACAGGAAACACGAAAAAAAATAAGCAGTCCCATACAAAACCCAACCAAAACATCTGGAACAGCAGATTTTTTTTCGCGTTTCTTGAGGTAGGCTCCAAAGTGAAAGTTGTTCAGTTTGATGGTCTGAGTTCACCGTTTCAGTATTTGCCAGGCTGTCACTTACACTCTGATGATGATAATGAAAGTATAATCCACATGCATGTTGGTTAACCTGTTTCAAGTAAACATATAGGGCCAAGGACAACAAAACATAACATATAGGGCCAAGCGCTTATAAGTTATTCCCTATCAACCTTTAGATCATACAATAATTAGTTGATAACTATACTCAGTAGACCTTCATACACGAAATTTAGGCTTTCTACTTTAAAATGTCTACCTAAAAGGCCAATTATTCATTCAAACCATTACGACTATCCGATATTGTATCATCAACTACTAAAATAACAATGAACTAGACATCCCCAAATAAAAATTCAAATTCGGTAGATAGTAAACATAACACCGTCATACTTTAGTGAGTGACGAATGTATTGATTATGGTACGAGTTGAAAGAAATAAACTTAAAGAAAGATTGTCTGTGATGACGTAATGAATTGGGGTTTAGGGTGTCCCTTAAATATTGATCCAACGTTAAGGGAAATATAGCTTCTCTAATAACCTAAAACTAATTTAATTGGTTGAAAAAAAACAGGGGGATACCAAGAAATACGTTTTTTTTCTCGGGATTTTTCCATTTCATCTCCCGAACTTAGCTTAGCATAAAATAATTAGAAAAATGAATGAATCAAGAAGGAAAAAGAATAAGCAAAAAGAATAAAAAATTCAGAAAGAAGAAAAAAGAGAGAAAAAAAAAGAAAAAAAGAATAAAGAAAAGAACAAATAAAAATATAATATTTGATTGATAAGTTGATAACATTTCCAAGATCTGATTCCTCAAAATGTTCAACCTTTTAACCGTTACTTTAAACGTCTTCGAAAATCGCTTACTTCTCGTCCATTAAACAAAGCCAAGGTGAGTCATGTAGAGAGTGAATGAGACATTAGCAATGCGACCTGACTCCGCCGCTGTTAAATAATTCATGTGCCCGCTTCGAAGTACGTCAGTGATATTGGTTCATACATCCAGTGGTTTCATGAACTTGTATATCTAGTGGCTTTGTGATTAAATAAACTATAAAAATGGAGCATTATACTTTATTCCTGTTGATATCGTGGTTAACATTTGAATTATTGATAAAGAGCAATTAGGTATAACAACATGACGTAGGATTACAATTAAGAAGAAGAGTCTCAAAAGAATAAAAAAAAGAATATAAAATATCAGCTGTCTCATACAAAACTGCAGTACCGACTCGACTCGTATTTTTAAGAACACCTTTGTAAAGGAACCACATGAAAAAGCAATAAATACTGATTGATTGATTGACTAAAATGTATGGAACAGCTGAATTTTTTTTTTTTTATGTTCGCTCCATAGTGAAAGTTGTTTAGTTCGATGGTCTAACCACCCCCTTAAGTATTACTAGGGTATTTTGTTATACCCTGTATAGGTACAGATAAGATTGGTCAAAAACCATTATGTGTCCTAACTCGCAGCCATTCAGTATAATTATCCAGTAAATATAGGACGCGTAGGCGGTTAGTTAAATGCCTGAATAGAGTTTTTTTTTCGAATGAAAACTCAACTGATTTTTATTATAAGAAACAGAATAAATTTTTGAACAAAATGAAAGAAACATTTTTATAAATTCGAGAGCGTGCCTTTATATACAAGGGTTCAGTTTCCGTGAACCCAATTGGAAAGAAAGATCAGAGAAAATCTTCAAAGTCCACTCCAAAGATATTGCTAAACTAACAAAAATTTCGACCAATACGACGTGACCTCAAAGATAATACAATCATAAGCTATATCCTTTGTATTTTAAAGTGGAGACGTTATCCAGAGGTCTTACTAAGCTGGACGATATTTACTTAGGTATATGCAAAGGAAAAACTATTCCATTCCATTGTTGGGCGGGACAGAGGAATCCCTAGATACATCTTTCGGGTACGTTGGTAACAGAGAATGAAAAAAAAAACAAGTAAAAATGACTTCGAGTCAAGGACAATAATTTCTTATGGACGAAACGAAAACAACATTCGACATTAAGGTGAATGGATTATTCTTAATCATTCTTAATTGAAAAAAATCTTCATAATCGTGAGGAAAATACGAAGGGCCATTGACATTATAATTTGTTCATGCCATATACTCCTGATCGATTTCGACCGCGGCAGGGGCGTCTGCGACTGCATCGATTCCATTGTCGGCATTGATGAGCTCTCATGTGGCTAACACAGCTAATACAGGGTGTTAGGGTAGACAGCTGCATTACTTTAATGGGTGACTGGGACTCCTGATACTTTCCCAATAGAACATAAGGAAATTCGAAAAAAAAACGGCTTTTCATACAAACGTTCGATCAGCTGATTGGATTTCATATTGAATGTCTGATTTTTGCGAATTTCCTATAGGTTTATCTGGGAGTCTCTGAGTTGTTCAGTATCATGGGTACAATCATCTCTTAAAGTAATGCAACTTTACCAGTATTGACTGTAAAGGAACGATTCTGTGAAAAAGGCGGATATACGTACCTATTTTGTTTTTGTGTTGATATAAGATTGTCATATTATTATTCATGTCGTAAATTATTTGTGAAACTTAAGTAAATTCAATCATAACGATCGTATTCCTCAAACTGCCAAAAAACTGAATTTTGTCTTAGTCTAAGTTACATTTTAATTAAATACTTGGTACCATTGTAAAGGAACGAATATTTTATCAAAGATTTAATCTTAACCCTTAGTAACATTACCTACGGTAACAATATTATAAGAAAATTTAAATTATAATAAGTTATGATTACGAATATAAAATTTTATATGTACAACTATCCATTCCGCGGAAACAATTTCAAAAATTTTCGTTCATTTGCTATCACGTTATAAGACACTTCTATTCCTTTCTTTTCTTCAAATGCTACCAAAATCCTTTTTATGTTAGATCCTTTACGTCTGACCTTCCGAGAGATAGTGTTATCTAGGAGAAGAGTGATTTTATTTGCGAAAAGAGAAACACTAAATAAATCCAAGTCCAAAACAGTCCCTTATGTACACGAGAATAAATGTAGTGTTTATTGTTGTAATGTTTACAAAGTAAAGGAGATTGTTCACGAATACGATCTGATCAGTGAAGTCAAGTAGATTCATTTTTGAAATGAAAATATTTTTTTTAATGATTTTTTTTCTTTTCTTTTCATTATTCTTTTTTTTTCTAAATTGTAACAGATAGGTATGTTGTTCTAGTAGATAATCAGAGATCTGAGTTCTGAATGAGATTAAACTATAGTTAATTAGTCGTCGGTTTTAACATTGCAAAGCATAGCTAAGGCGTTTAGGTCACAGCTAAATTGTAAAATTCACTGCATCACAAAAACGGCTTTACGGCGGATCAACGTATAGTCGAAGTAATAAAGCATGCAGGTATATTGTATATGACGTAGTCGATATAGATAAAATCTCAATTCTGAATTGAGAGCATTTGAAAACTATAAGTTTTGGTAAATATGACTAGGCAATTTGTGTGTATTGAAAAAAAAATAACTGAATTTTGTTGTTTTTTTTTATGTATGCAATCAGGGCAACGTAATCTTTTTCCCGGATTTGCTTATCCAGTAGAAGTAGATAAGCTTCCCGTGAAATTAAATACCAGTAAATATACAAACGTCATATCTATATACAGGGTTTAATTTAAACTTAAATGCGTTACATATCGAACAGAGTGCTTCAGACCATCGAACTAAACAACTGTTACTATGGGACCAACATTGAAATCGCGAAAAAAATTCAGCCGTTTCATACATTTTAGTCATGAAGCTATTGATTTTTTTGTTGGTTGACTGTTAGTGACAGAGAATAGAGTAGAATCTATAATTTAAAACTAGATGACGAGATAATAATACGAAACACTTATGTATTGTCTATAGTTCTTGAACTATAGCGAGTAAAACTTTGACAGTTCACATATTAATCGGTACAAACCGCGTGAAGAAAACATTCGTTATATATTATTATACATATAACATTTAAAAACAATTTCTGTGATTAATGTTTTAATTAAGTCTTATACCAAGATTTTCCCGCCTCTGATTACATGACATAAGTGTTCCGTTTTGCCAATTTTGGTACCTTTACATTTTGAATTCGATCATTGATCTATCATTGATGCTTATTTTTAAGTAAATTAATTTTAAAATTATATATTAAAAAAAACATTTTTTTATATAAATTCTAGCATATTAATAATATTACTCAATGATGTACACAATTAATTAATTTAGTTGTTTTAATCCTACTTATTGTAACAGGGAAAGAAACTGCCTCCCAATAATTACTTATACGTTATCAGACTTTTCATTTGTATACTTGTTACTATGTATGTGTTTTGTTTCTCTTTTGGTTCGGACAATTTTGAGCGCGGAGCCTACGTACAAGTACAAATACAAATATTCTTTAATCTAGAATTAAACATTTTAACGGGTTCTTACCGCGTTTTGGTATATTTGAGGTCCCGCGATATTGTTAATGTTTAATTCTAGATTAAATAATAACCGCTTAACTCTCAAAAACTGTATTACAAATATTCTTTATTGCACAATTACAGGTATAATAGGTTATACATTACAATAGATCAGTTTCACCGTAACTTGCCAGTGTCAGCATGCAACAATTATTATATTATTCTTCAATATCTTACTCCAGTTCACAATGTTTATCTAAGTTATATAAATCGTAAATCCAGTAGTTGGTAAGTCAATGTTTGTAAACCAAAAAAATTTAAAAAGATTTATTTCCTACCCTCATCAGACTCAAAACAGAAATAGTGTGTAAACTCCTTAAGAAAACAAAATATAAAAGTCAAGAGTTGGGTAGAAATCCCCGGTCAGTTAGAAATATGGTCCCCCTGGGTAAAAGTCTTCGTACGCCGTAAGAAGATAGCGCAAACACTTTATTGGGACTTGCTGCTGGATTTACTCGCGGTTTTTCATGCTTACACATTTTTGTAGAGCTCAAATGCAATTTGGGAAAAACGTGTTCGTGTACCAGTGACATTTATTTATCGTATTCTTGCATTGAGGACTGTGGACCACACGTGTCTTTAAATCGTATTGGGTTTGGCATACATTGCTTTACTAAGTTTACCTCTTCTGTGAAATTCAGGTGTCGACGAAGCAATGTACCTCCCTATACAGAAGTGAATCCGATTTTAAGAACAAAATCTAAATATCCTTTTCGATTATTATATCGTTATTGATTATTATATCTGTGACGATAGTGTGAAATGTAATCTGTTGTCTACAGGGTGAAATTGATATCATTAGCATCCTTTTAAACTAAGAGTCTACCCATCAAACTGAACAACTTTCACTATGGGAGAAAACCGATCGGAGCAACAAAAAAAATCAGCTGTTCCATACTAAACTGCAATGCCTACGCAACACAAATGTATGCAACAGACGATTTTTTTTGTGCTCCTATTGGTTTGCTCCCATAGTAAAAGTTGTTCAGTTGGATGGGTAGAATCTTAGTTTAAAAGGATGCTAATGATATCAATTTCACCCTGTATATGAATAAATGAATTGAAATAAATTGTAAGGAAGTGATACGTATAATGTTTGTTCTAATGCAAAAACGTTTTCATGCAAACGTCCACGTATAAACAAATCAAATAGTTGGAAAATGCACAATATAAAAAGAAAAGAAAGTACCTATTTTTATTGTCCATTAATTTGATGCCCGTTGCGAACCCAGTGGGCAGAAACAAGATTGAAATGAATTAAAAAAGGTTCCTACAATATCTGTCAGACTTAAATTATAACCGCTATCATTAAAAAAATTCTGTATAACTTTTAACTTGTAAACATTTCTACGTAATGTCTAAATAATGTGACAATAGGATTGTCACATTATTTAGACATTACGTAGAAATGTTTACAAGTTAAAAGTTATACAGGATTTTTTTAATGATAGCGGTTATAATTTAAGTCTAACGAACGAAAAGATTCATTTTCGATATAGGGCTAGGCCATAAGGAATTAAATCTAAACTATTATAAAACTGTAACAGAAGTGTGTCTGTACATTGAAGATATTAACAAAAAAAAGTTACGATATGGTTTTAGGTGTCCCTGATTCCATATCACCAACTTTTGGATTTTTTGTCTGTCTGTTTGTTTGTTTGTGTGTTTGTTTGTTTGAACGAGCATCACGCAAAAACTACTGAACCGATTTTGATGAAACTTTTTTTGTTTGATAGCTTATGATCTGACTTAAAATCTGGTATATAATTTGTGCGGACGAAGTCGCGGGTTAACTCTAGTAAACTAAATAACTTTCTTCACGGGACCAAATATGAAATCGAAAAAAAATTTGCTCTTAAATATAAAACTGCAAACATACTCGACCTAAATGTATAGGACATCTTACTGTTTTTGCGATTTGATGTTAGTCCCCAAAAGAATCAATCAATCAATCACGGGAAGACGGCCGGTGGACCAAGGCAATATCAGAGTGGTGGCCAAGAGAGGGCCGGATGTCAGTAGGCAGACCACCAGCACGTTGGTCTGATGACATTGTGAGAGTGACGGCTTAGCATTGGATCAGAATGATCAGATTAGCACAAAGGATCGTAAGGAATGGCGCAATAAAATGGAGGCTTATGCCCTGCAGTGGGTTGAATGAATGAATGAATGAAATATACTTTATTTACACCAAACATAAAATACGTTGCACAGGAAACAAAAACTGGTTACGGTACAAATGTCTTATCGCTAAAAAGCGATTTCTTCCGGTCAACCTTAAAGAAGATGATGTAAGCTGATTCGATTTATTGATTTACTAGCTGTGCCCGGCATGCGTTGCGATGCCCCTTTTCTCCCGACAAACACTTGACCGTTTCTTGTTCATAGCAAAAATTGTTCAGAAAGTTCAGTAGTTTCGGAGCCTATTCAATCAAACAAAATATCAAATCTTTCCTCTTTATAAAATTAGTGTAAAGTAGATATACAAAGTTAAAAATCTTTTTTTATTTTTTTAGGGTTGTAAATTATTTACGTACTTTCAACCCTCACAAAAATTTGTCTCTAAACACCATTAAGTTAAAACATAACATAAAATAAATAACACGCAATCCTAGTAAACAAAGGTACCTACACGCTAGATCTATTTTCAGCCAACTAAGCCACTCACTATAACATAGTGCGTGGGTAAATTGAAGTGACGTTCCGGCGCGTTATAAATAATTCAATATGGCGGCTTAAATTGAACCGGGGGTCAGCAGACACAAAGTAAATCAAACTAATGCTGTCCAGTAGCAGGGTTGGGAAAGGTAAATTGCGTTATAATGATACATGAGCGATGAATCACTATTTCTAGCTAATCGTCGCAATAAATACATAGCATTTAGTTTTCATAGCTACGCATTATATTGAATAAATTAAAAATATCGTTCAAAATTTACTATACGCATTTTGTCTATTTAATTTAAAATTTTCCTGAAGTTGACGGCATCATGGCCATTGTTACTTTAGCTGGAATATGATTTGAAAAAAAACAGAGATGTTAAATGATGATCAAATTCTGATTAAGGCAAATGAAATGCATCCAATTCAGCCGTAAACGTAATTTTTCAAATAACTTCAGAAATAATAAATACCTTGTAAAATCTGTTAACTGTTAATCTGTTATATGTCGTTAGTCTTTTAGTTGGCAATTTTGTTTTATAAAAATTATGACACCCTACTATCCTGTAATTAGTCCGTAAGTTTTCCTAAAATGAATAAAATAAATTAAATTAAAATAACTTTTACAATTTCGATTTTTACGACATAATCTCGACATGGTTTTTAAATTTTGGTACCTTTCCGAAAATGAAATGTGGTACTGTAATAGATGGAAAACCAACTTGATGAATCGCGAGAATGCAATTTAGCCGTCTGGTTCCGAGATATAATGGACCACCTTCCCATGGATGCCACACCACTCACTAATTATATCACATTCAGAATAGTGCGCCCGTCGTTCCTTTTAAGGTCCGCCGCATACATACGGAATAAACCAGATTCGGAATTAGTTCCGGATGGAGTGTCGGTTTCAGATACTTTTTCACTAGATTCAGTGATTTTTTGATGTCCTAAGTGGCATTTTTTAAAGATTTACAATCATATCAAATAAGTAATTTTTGAGTGTAGGCGTTAATGGAACGATACCGTTTCGTGACCGGTGCAGTTGCGACCTCGTTGCGGTACATTGCGAAATCGCTCAAAAATCGCTTGTGTGATAATGGTTCATGCCATTTTGTATGCAGATTATGTCTAATGTTAAAACTATTTATAGTCTTTTGATATAGTTGCATAATATTGAAATACAATTTACAAATCATGATTGTAACGTCATGACCTCATCACATGATAGTAATTATCATGTATAGAAATTGTTTGTCTCGTTTTAATAAATACCTAAAAATGCAACTGTCATTGATTTGGCATTTCATACATTTTTATTTTAGGCATTTTTTTAAACAGCATTTTATTTTTCGTTTTATTCATAGTTGACAACACTGAATCCTGAATCAGGATTCCGGATCGCAATTCCGTATGTGTGTGGCGGACCTAAATGGATCGTGAACACAACACTCCACGAAATAGAAGCGTTTCTCTATAATAGGTCTCCTGACTAAATTTTCCTTTAGCTTTTTATAATATTGTACATAAGCAATGTTATATATTCGAAAGTAATGCGAAAGGAACGTTTACACTATTTCGATTACACGATAACACCTACAAACATGTACATAAGAGCTTTATATTTGACGACAAATAGAAGAAAATGAGAAAAATGGTGATGACATTGTGTACGGAACGTGTCAAAAATTTCCATAATATGTGCGTCCCTTTACAAGTTTAAAAGGTTTACATAAAATAACATTTACGTGACTTTAGAATATAGGTACTGTTTTGTATGTTGTTGTCTAGGATCAGAACGAAAAGTTATAAAAAAGTATAAAAATGTTCGTCTATATAAGGTCTAACAAAATTAGGTGAAACTATTTTATGATCAGACCATCAAACTGAACAACTTTCTCTATGGGACCAATAGGGAAATCACGAAAAAAAAATCTGCTGTCCCATACATTTAGGTCGAGTAGGTTTGTATGGAACAGCTGATTTTTTTTTCGCGATTTCGATATTGGTCCCATAGAGAAAGTAGTTCAGTTTGATGGTCTGATCATCCCCTTAAAATAGTTTCACCTAATTTTGTTAGACCTTATATATTATTCGATAGGAAAAAATCTCTAAAGAAAAAAAAAGAAAAATCTCTTCAGAGATAAGCTCGCTCTTTCTCAATTATGTGTATCATTATCTCTATTTTTATAATAAAGTGTTTAAATAAAAAATAGCATGGCATGGCATCTTTGTTTCCACGAGTATAATAAGTTTGCCACGCTTGAAAAAAGTTTCTTTACATTCTCTGGTATGTCTTACTTAAAGTATACAGAACTCTTTCTTTTTCATATAAACACAAAAACATTTTCAACCACTACTAACTGCATACATTTTCCTATCACAATAAATACCTCTTCGTTTCCACGAGTGTTATAATTTGCCATCTTGCAATATTTTATTTGAAAAAAACAGGATTCTTCAAAGCGTCATATATCATGAAGTACTAACAGCAGGAGTATGATTAGCAGATATGTGTAAATTGAACATATAATTGAAGTTTTGATTAGAGCCAAAACACGATTAAGACACATTTTCTCGATAGAAAAACAGGCCAAAGTAGCCTCGGTCTTCATCGATAAACGCTTGGAACTGCTAAACGGTGAATAATAAAAACACGAGACTGGATTTAAAAAAAAGAGATTGATATTTTACAAATTTTGATTAGAGCAGAATTGAAGTTACATAAATAATACAATCACAATTGAATAAAGTTTGTTTTACGCTTGCATCGTTTTAGGCGCGCGCGCCGCTCCATCTCTTTCTTTTGCATCAGGCCCATTTCGCTTCAATTATTTTTCGACATAGGCCCTTAATACCTACACGACAATTTTTAGTTTATATGAATATGAACATAAAACATTTTCAACCACTTCTTACTGCCCGTATTTTCCTGTCACAATAAACACCTCTTCGTTCCCATAAGTATTTTATTTCTAAACATAATCATTTTCTATTTCTGTTAACTTCAATACAGTTTCCATTCGAGTGATATTTGTGAGCTCAGTAAATGGGAGCGAACCGCAGGGGGGTGGTGGGTGGGGGCCAGGGGACTGATTTAGTTTGCTCAGGCCGCGACATTATCGATTGGGTCCACAAGTCCACATCTAGAGATGAGGGTTTTTTAAATAATAATAATAGATTTAGCTGGCTGTTTTGAAATTGACTTTTAAGAGTTCATTTTATGACTAGAGCAGCCGACTTCGTTTGTTCGCGCAGACCACTGAATGCGTACAGAATTACAGATGTCATTTTTAGGGTTCCGAAGTCAACAAGGAACCCTTATAGTTTCGCCATGTACGTCCGTCTGTCCGTCCGTCCGTCCGTCCGTCTGTCCACGGCTTAGCTCAGAGACGCTTAGTACTAGAAAGCTGTAATTTGGCATGAATATACACATTAAAGACGCCGAAAAAGTGGTATAATAAAATCTTGAAAAATAAAATCATATAAAAATTGCGAAACTAAAAGTGCGCTCAACCGAATGTGTAAGTGTTCTAGTCTAGCTCTATCTATGGGATGGTAGTTGATCTGTGATATTGTCCAAGAAGATTAAATACCGACTATTAAATTTTCTTGACCATCTCGCAGATGGCAAATCAAAATGTCTAAGGTCCGCCACATACATACGGAATTCTGATCTGGAATTCCGAATCAGAATTACGATTTCGTATAGATTAAGAGAAAGTTGTTCAGTTTGATTGGTTGATAATCCCCTTAAAAAATGTCAGCATATTAAGAAGGACTCTATACAAGATGTTACAAAAATACAAATAAATATTTAACGAGGGTGGTTTAGAGTAAAAGACCAATATCGAAATCGCGAAAAAAAAACCAGATAATCCATACTAAATTGATACTAAACTGCAAATCTACTCGAGCTATGTATGGTATAACAGATTTTTATCGCGATTTCGATGTTGGCCCCATAATGAAAGTTGTTCAGTTTGATGGTCTAAACCACACCCTTAAAAGTTTTAAAATTTTATTTTTACTTTTAATTGTAACACTTTTTATAGGCTGATGATGATGAAATTCGAGTTAATTAATTTAGATACATACGTTACACAAATTACCTCACAATTAATGAGTGAACGACCTAATTAAAAAATCGAAACATAATTAGCATATAATGCGAATTGTAAACAAATCTAATTTAAAAGGTAACAATAAGAGTAACAACCTTATTACATGTCTCATTAGCATTACATACAATAGCTAAGCACGTCACTCGGCATCCTTATTAGCTATCCTTCGATTAAAAACTATAGGCATAGATGTAAAAAAACATTCATAACTATACTTCATTACAAATAAGGACGAAGAGATTTCTCGATTCCTATTTAGCTTTCTGGCCAAATCTGATTTATTTTCTTAAGTTACACGAACATAATTATACGTTTACATACAATAATAAACAAGAATACAACGCAACACCAACACAAAAACATGTTAATTTATTGTACGATACAGCAGCAAATAGGTCCCAGCTCAACATAGGCGACTTGCCAGAAAGCAGTATGTTGATTTTTAGATGAAACCGTTTCAGTAGTAATAATCAGACGCAGCAAATAATAAATTGACTATTAAGATCAATACCCTAATTTCAAGTATTATTTGATGTCGAAAACATTCGTAACATATATAAAGCGATAAATCAAAATCTTTATTACACGTCTCATTGTATACAATCGGATCATACGTCACACGTCACTTAACATCTATCTGTATAAGCGATTTGTATTTGAAAAAAGAAATAAAGATATAGGTCATAAATATAACATGTTTCAAACATGAATAGAGAACAAAATAAATACATATTAAAGATAGACAGGAAAGAGCAAAAATCGCATATTCTTATTAAAAATGCATTGTTAAA
Organism: Agonopterix arenella; assembly: GCA_927399405.1. Taxonomy (NCBI): domain Eukaryota; kingdom Metazoa; phylum Arthropoda; class Insecta; order Lepidoptera; family Depressariidae; genus Agonopterix; species Agonopterix arenella. Next base: position 4,531,572 of record OV656704.1, read on the forward strand.
CGTTCATGAAACTGAAAATTACTATAATGTAAATACATGTCATGTCACACTCACACTCCGGAAATTTTTTGTATTTCAAAAAGGAAATAATAGTGTTTTAAAAACGTAAAATGTATGAACAGAAACGAGACCAAAGAAAAGATTCGGAATTCTATTTTGACATTTAGTGTACTAAGTTCGCATGTTTTACGAGGTAATAAAGATGAAGAGGGTGGGAAAGGGAACGGTTTTAGTACTTTAGTTATTGCTCTGTGCATCAATCCGTAGGTGGTCTGTATGTATGTCTGTCCGCCACTATAATGAACGCATCCTGTTTATAGCAATTGGTTAATTACGATTCAACTTTTATGATGGATTGTTAACCTATTTCGTTAGAGTAGATTAGAGTAAATAGTTAAGTACCTTATTGGATGCAGAACTAATTTGCTTCGATCACTGATAAAAAGCTAGATGCATTTCCTGTGAAATAATGAACATTTCTCCAGTAATTTTCCTGGGTATTGCTAGACGGCGGCCGGCGCTAGAGTTGTGCCCATATATTTTGACGAGTCCAAAAATAAAACCGAGTGGTATAAAAACGGTTGACGAATTGGAACTATCATCAGACTAGCCCAATTGTATACTAAATCAAGTTTTAGTTGCTATCGTAATCATTTGATGCATATTTAATTAGGGATTATTAACATAATTATGACGGGTCTACATGGGTTCGATCCCTTTGGTATTTCCGTTAAAGAAAAGGCAGGCACAATCTTGCCATAACTTAGGCGTAATCATCTGTCAGATGTGTGTGGTGGTACACACATCTGACGGATGATTACGATTTCGTATGGATTTTCCCCCTCCACATTTCCGAATTGCGCAGCTGTCAAATCCTACACAAAATCACAATCCTGATTCAGAATTCCGGATTGCAATTCCGGATGTGTGTATTAGACCTACACACACATACGGATTTCCAATCCGGAATCGTGATTTTGTATAGGATTTGATACTTCCGCTATTCCGACCGGAATTACGGAGCGGGGAAATCTATAGGAAATCGTAATCAAGATTCGGAATTCCAGATCAGAATTCCGTATGTATGTGGCGGACCTTATACATTTCGATTTGCCATTTGTTGAGTTAACAATGTGCAAGATGGCAAAGAAAATTTAATAGTAGATATTGAATCTTCTTGGACAATACCTCAGATTAACTACCATGCCATAGACAGAGCCAGACTAGAACACTTACACATTCGTTTGAGTGCACTTTTGGTATCGCAATTTTTGAATCGTTGATTGTGTCCAGTTTTTTATCGAAGCCAATTTGTAAAAGATTGATTCAACCCTTTTCACTTTCAACCAGAACTTGCTAATATTCTGCTAAGGGTAATCGATATTACGATATAGGTTATACCGCAATACTGTGCTTATATCATTGGGTCAGGGTCAAACGCACCCGAACCATTATTAAAAAAAAGCTATTTAAAACACATGCGGGCGAATACAGGCTTATTAAGCATCTCAAATTTCTTAAAAGACTAAACAACTCAAATAATCATCTAATCTTGTTTATAATTAATGGACTCTTGCTTGTGAGCACTGCATTTTCGCCAGTGTCAAGTAGTTTATAGGTGATCGTCTGAATGGCGGGTCAACGCTCATATTTATATTTGAAACAGAGTTAAATAATTGCTTACCAATTGCTTATATAAATCTGCCATCATGATAAGCAAATATAAGCAATTGGTAAGCAATTATTTAACTCTGTTTCAAATATAAACATGAGCAATTATTTAACTCTGTTTCAAATATAAACATGAGCGTTGACCCGCCATTCAGACGATCACGTTTATAGGAGCATCTATCCCAATCTCAGGGATTGTTTTTGTCTCGATTGCGGAGCCTCGTGGCAGGAAAAAACGCGACGCGCGAAAACAACGCGAGACAAGTGCTCGGGTCAAAACCTGCAACGTGACTCCATCTAATCTATTATAGAAACTAAATCAAACTTAATATTGCCAAAGTAAATTCACTAACCCTCAAACAAAAGCTTAATTTACCAACGCTAAGTAAACTTGGGTACGCTTCGCCTCCACTCTCCTTTGACGTCCACTAATCAAAGCATTCATTCACTAATATCCAATGGATATTGAGTCACTCGTTGTGGACATTGTCCTGGCCAGAGGGAAGGCCTCACTTAATCTGATTAGACTATACGGGCTCCGGTCACGACCTCGGCTAAAAAGGGCCAGGATGTGAGAGGGTACTTTGAGATGCATTATTACTTGGTACAGCATACGTGTGTGGATTGAGGTAGGTAGAAAAGCGCCTATGTTTTAGTTTTATGGCTTATTATTACCATCCTTTTAAACTAAGAGTCTACCCATCAAACTGAACAACTTTCAACAACAAACCGATCGGAACATTAACAGCTACCTACCTATAATTCGATAGATACATAAAAATTTTATTCTCAAATTATTATGTACATATTCAATTCAATCCAAACATTTATTTCGGAAAACAAGTTCCATACAATTTTGATTAGTAATTACATAATGTCATCTTACACCCTATGTTAGTAAATAACATTAAACGATGATTAAAATTAAATGTCAAGATTTCAATTACTAATAAAATAACAATTCAAAAGAAATAATTTAGAATTTAGAATAATTTAGAATTTAAAATAAATTAATTTGCCTAACTATATATTATACCTAGTCATAAGACATAGACATGGTACAAGTCACAAACATGAAAACATTGTGACAATTAATTGACATTAAACACAGGAAAAAACAACAAAATTAGTAGGTATAACAAAAGCACATATTATATCTGCATACAAACGTAAACTCACGACCGACTTAACCTTATCGGGGTGGTCAGAAGCATTGCTACAAATACCCTCAAGCGCCCCCGATAAACTGTTTCAAAAATAGACATGGTAATAGCAATGGACAATACAAAGTCGTCAATTTAATATTTTGCATCAAAATAGCTTTTAGGCTTTTGTACTAAGTTCGAATAACACTATTTTGTTTTAGATTTTCTTGATTAATAAATCTTAACACGTTCGTGGACCCTTGCTGTACACCTAATATTTTGTACGAAAAATTTGGAGCAGCGGCCTCTGTCATATTACATCATCAGTGCACGTTATCATGTAACATCGATTGCTAACTGTGCATCTTTTATAGCATCCATGTCACATAAAGGAAGATTTAGGAAGCTATGGTAGGTTTTCAAGTCCGTGAATGCGTTAAATATTGTGATGAGGGTACTACAGAACGCTAAAAATACTCTTAAGCCAATAAGCCTTAAATACTTTCTGCAGCAAATCACCAAGTCATTGAACTCTTGTACTACAACCTCATCCAATATTTGTTGGCGAGGAATTACAAAGACAGATCTATCCAACACGTTCCAATCTAGTCTTGGGGCGAAGTACGTAACAAACCCTAATGTTAGGTCTCTAATCTATGTGTTGGATCCAAATTACACACGTTTCCGAGTAGCTAGGACCGCATGTGCTGGCTTGAGGACAAAGATCGATTATGGAGTGAAGCTGTCTACAGTAGGGATGGGATTTCGTATATAAATCCGAAACTACTGACTTGTACACCTTAATTCATTGCTTATTACGAATCTAAATTATTATAAAATTGTAACAAAAGTATGTCTGTACAATGAAGATATTTAGAAGAAAAAGATTACGATATGGTTTTTAGGTATCCCTCTGACTCCAAGTCAACCTATTTCGAATTTTTGTCTGTCTGTTTATTTGTTTGTTTGTTCGAGTACCACGCAGAAACTACTGAACCAATTTTAATGAAAGTTTTTTGTTTGATAGCTTATGATCTGACTTAAAATCTGGTATATAATTTATTCGGACGAAGTCGCGGGTGAACACTAGTTATACTATAAAGATAAACTTTAAACTTTATGCTAGGAAAATAGTGTTGTTTAAACACTTTATTGTACACATAAAAACATTGTAAAATATCCCAGTGTCTTGCTTTAATCAACGAGTCATGAAATCATGAAATTAGCAACATTAACAACTGGAAAATATCTTTAAGCAGATGATATCTAAAGACCAATGAAGAGGGCAGTAGGAATAATGTTAAATAGGAGCTAAAGAGTTGATTTAGAGAATAAAAAAAAATACGGTCGAATTGAGAAACCTCCTCCTTTTTTAAAGTCGGTTAAAAAGAGAAACAGTTTCTTAAAACTTTACTAAACTGGCCACAATTCGGTTTTTTAAAAGATTTATGAAATCTTACAATTCTCGTTTTCTTTCGCCTATTTCATCACACTGCTATGGGCAAAGTCCCCCCCCCCCCCCCCTATCTATTTATCATCTATGCATTCCCGACCTAAGCCAGCTCCATCCACCCTTCGTTGAAGGTATCCAGGTCGTCTCTTCATCTCTTCCGGGGACGACTCTGACGGCGACGGCGACGTCCATTCTCCGGGATCCAAGCTTTGTAGAACAATAGTATCTAAGTAATTCAAAATGAATGCAAATATAACAAACGGAGGTCCAAAATAAAAACCGAATTGGATCTAAAGAAATAGAAATGAAAATAAAATAGATTTGTAATAGAAATTGACGATGCTTGTTGCAGATACCTATAATGCTACCTATGTATTTATTGACGAAACGAGTTGTGGATGTAAGTGGTATATTTTCTTTGACGAAGCCTGTCGTGGATACGCACTTTGTATTTTTATGAAATAATTTTTTCTTTATATTCGATAAAATATTTTATTCAAATCCGAAATATCATATCCATGCCAACGTTAATCTACAGAACATTACAATAAACTTTATCACAAAGGACTAAGGTTGTGTACTTAATCGATGATCGGACTCTCTTAACCCCGCCTATTTGATCTAGGCTGACTAGAACAGGCTTCATGTGCCTAAAACTGGTGGAAATCGAGACTTCTTCTTATCGTGTGGACAGAGTCCTGGTGTAAGAGTTTTTTTAAGACCGTCTTTCGGCCTCTGACGTGGTTTTTATGTAACGACTACTACCACGAGAGATAGTAGCCGGGACTTAACGTGCCAACTGAAGCACGGAATCATTTCTCTTTTCAGACAATCAGGCGATTCAGCCTGCAATGTCCTAACCAACTGGGGAAAAAAAACGCACAAAGTGAGATTTCACTAGATTACTTATTTACTACTTATTTAAGATACCTATACCAAAGAAGATGGTAGTTGAAGGCCTGGGATCGAGACGATGGCAAGAGGAGCAGCCTGAGAAAAATTAAATTTATTTTTACGCAATGACGTTTAATTGAAACGAAGTTTTGAGGCTCTGCATTATTTTGCATGCAGATACATGGTGACATCATATTTACGTATCATCAGGTGATCACACATAAAAAAAAATCTTGCTAATAGGATAAGTAAGTAGATCATGATCCACCACGCTGACATTGTCAACTTGTTGCCAAAGTATTTTCAACCTATCTCAACAGGAGACCTCTGACTTAAGGAATTATGTCAACGAAGACTCAACCACGTCACCGATCCGAGAACGCACTACAAAGTTGTTTAATTTTCAAGATTGTAATCAACAATGTCTCACTGCTAGACATAGGCTTCCGTAAGGATCGCCACAACGACCGGTCCTGCGCCGTCCTCAGCCAACGGGTTCCCGCCGCCTTAACCAGGTCGACGGTCCACATTGTGGGGGCCTACCCACGCTGCGGATTCCGGTTCGCGGTCGTCACTCAAGAACTCCTCGGTCCATCGGCCATCTTTTCTGCGAGCAAGATGCCCCACCCAATTCTTTGTAACTTTGAAGATTTTAATGATCGTCAAAAAACCACTAATACCAGCACTTCTAAACCAAGTAGGAAGCTTTTCTCAGGTCCTGAGTCTCGCCCATTCATCTTGCACTGGTTGCGAGCGAGCTCAGTGCATTTGTCAACAATTCGTCGAGTCCACCGTTTGTTCTGCATGTGACGAACGACGACCGACGCCTACATGTTTTGTGCTTTCCCACTCTATTCGTCAACAACGTCAAAGATTATAACGTACCGTGTACATTGCTGGTTGATTTTGTAGGTAACTTTGGATTTGAATTGTGTGACATTTTTTTAAACTGTATTATCTGCATCATTGATATTTGTAATTTAATGAATAGGTACATATGCTCTTGATATTTCGATCTCGCCTGTCTTCTAAGTTTGCAGGTTCCTTACATTTATGTAAATGGGTCCAAAGTGTTAATGCTATTGATTTTTCCATACAAAACTTCAATTCTATTGACCCAAATGTTTTGGACAGCAGAATTTTTTACACGATTTCTATGATGGTCTCATAGAGAAATCTCTCAAAAGAAAATTTCTCGAAAATACTAGCCTTTAAAAACCTTTAAAACGTTATAACCTCTGGAACCATTATATCAAGGATAGAACAAAACAATCCAAGCATACATAGATGCTTCTGACTTATAAAAGTCTTTCCAAACCCATATTTTTTTAAGTTTGGGCTATAACTTTATAAAACGGACGTTTTTTAAAGGTTAAGATTTTGTTAAAAGTCAAGCCCAGCAATGTAACGCCAACAATCATAACTCATCTCCCACAAACGCAATTTACTCCCGTGGTAGAGGTAAGTATTGTGCACGGTACTATCGCTATCAGACCATGTGATGTACTACCCTAGTCTGTATGTTATTGTGCTCACTAAATCATCGACTTAGAGTTCATTTTCGTAGTTCCGCTCCCTTGTTTGCGATAAAGGAAGACAATAGCCGAATATTTTCAGTTCATTTTAGTTTCTATTACCATTTTATCTTCTTTCCTGATGTTTTATATGCGATAGCTTTATAGATATGTTTGAGTTGATTTTGTACTAAAGATTATTGACTTAAGACCTAAAAATCTTTACCTATCTGGATTTTTGTCTTGCAAGACTATTTTCTTTGAGGAAATAAAGTTATTTAAATATTTATAATTTCCGCATTTCATAAGCCGTTCCTACGAAACCTATAGGAAATTAGCAAAAACAATTTTGGACTTTCCATTATAAGTGTAGTGTAAGTGTAGCGACACACCTGCGGAACGAACGGCGCCGAATGTACGGTTGAACACGCTTCTACTAGGAAAAATGGCGCGTACTAGTGTGTCGCCTGTTGGTGTGCCATATTAAATAAAATAAAGATAGAGAAAAGCATTGCACGAGCGAACGTTCGGCGCCGTGCGTTCCGCATGTGTGTCGCTACACTAAATGCCGATAGCTGATAGAACGTTTGTATGAAAAGTAGATCTGTCATAAATTTTAAAAGCTTTATATCTTCGCAATTATATTATAAATTGCCCATGTTATTTCAATTCCGTCTACGCGTATTGTGCGTCAAACTTTTGTATGGACTGAAACCACCTTAAGATAAAAAAAATAAATTTCAAGTAGGACTCTTTTAACAAATAACCAGCCCCAGCTTTGCACGCTTGCCAAAAAAATGAGCCAAGTTTTTTAATTTGAAGCTCTAAATACGAACTTATGTAACACAATACCAAAATAAAAGTGTCAACTTTAACAACTAACTTAGTACATTTTATCCAAACTTAATTAAAATCCTATTTGGTTGGTAGCCAACATTGTTTGTGATATACGAAAGCAAAACTTGGTCTGTCTAATATGGAAATGATTTAGTTGAAAATTGTGATTGCCTTTTGATTTATAAAGTGAGAGTGCTTTCAAAGAAGATACAATTTAAACAACTTTCTTAGTATAAACTGCCATAATAAATAACAAGCAATTAGTTATAAGTCTCTTTATTTATAATTTTATTTAATGTTACTATTTTATGGATCTTTCGAATAAACTACAAATTACCATTGGGTATTGACAAGCAAGCACAAAAAAAAATTGTTCCATAGAAAACTACGAACATACTCGACTTTAAATTTATATTGTTGGTCCCATAAAGATTTTTTTATGGTCTGATCTCTTTTACTTTCATCTAAGTGTTCCATAGAAAACTGCAAGTCTACTGGAATTTAAATTTATAACGTTGGTCCCATAAAGTTTTTTTTATGGTCTGATCCTTTTTACTTTCATGTGAGTGATCCTCCCCTTAAAAAACCTGCAGCATATTAAGAAGGAACCTATATTAATTAACAATTTTTTTGTATCTTTTTCCGATAATATCTTTGAAATCGAATAAAATCGGAGTTACACTAAAGTATCCTTCCCGACTCCTAATACAAACTCAGTAAAACCAAAGGAATAACATTTCTTTTTAAATATATTTTAATTAAATTATTAACAACGTTTACAAAAATTGATGAGAAAAACAATATCTTTGTTTACTATTCATATTGAAAACGTAAGTATTGACGCAAAATTCATTCTACCATACAATAAAGTCAACACAAAACCCTGAACCAACCTCGGCATTCATAAAACAAAAACCTACATAAAACTCTTATTACAAAGGTTTAAGGGTTATTTTCAGTTAATAAAGCCTTGAAATGTGATACGAATTAATTACGCATACGAAACGTTGTGTTATGGAGCCGGTGAAAATGTCAGTTTAGGGATGACGGGTGACGTCACTGTATATGATACCCTTTGCCAGAGTGATAAATGGAACTGAACGTGTAGGGTTGCCTCTGTGAAATAACTAAACTACGAGTTTGGAAATCCCGGACGTTCGGGTTTTAGACGGTAAATGTTTACGAAAATAAATCGCTTCTTAGCAATAAGACCACCTTATTTGGTGCCTCTTGTATTTTTATTTCTGTATTTTACTGTTTATGTTTTGGTGTAAAACAAAGTATATTTGATTGATTGATTGAAAATAAGAAAATTTACAAAGAAAATAAGCGAAAATTATCACTAACTGTCAGTTCTACCTATTAATCAAGAAAAAGAATACCTACAGGGTGTAAATTTAAATGCGTAACATACTTTAAGGGTGCTTCAGACAGACCCTCAAACTGAACAACTTTCACAATAATGGTTCCAATCATGTACCAATATCGATATCGCGAGAAAAAAACACATTGTGCTCTTTGATAACGTCGATGACCCAAATATATATGAAAAAGTAGATTTTTTTCCCGCACATTTTATGTTTGTCCCATAATATAATTTCTTTAGTAACATTCATGCGTGCCCATGGTATAATTTCTTCAGTTTAATGGTACATTTAAGTCGAGCCAGTATCAGTAGTGCAATTTTGTATGAAACAGCATATTTTATTATGTTTTCTCGATGTTGCCTCTATAGTAAAAGTTGTTCAGTTTGATGGTCTAAATCTAAACCACTCCTTTATTTTGTTACCCTTTATGATGTTTCCAACCAAACATTGATAGGACATTATATCTGCTAACCATAAAGCGGAACATAAATATAGCAGGAAATGACAATCAAGTCTAATTCCACGTTTTCGATACCTGCACATTACGATAACAGAAGTTTCACCAAAATACTAAACAAAGCGAGTGTCGCGTTGTAGGTCTGCTATTGGGTCACGTTAGTCACGTGTCGCTCGTCGATTGTTGGTTGCCCCCTCCCGGGCCTACAACGAAGCTCCAGTGGTGGCTCAAGATAGTGTTCTTCTCGAAAAACAATCCTTGAAGTCACCAACTACCGTACAGCGTCAAGCACTCTTGCTGAATAAACTAGACATTCGCAAAATCATCACAAACAAGATGGCAGCCATTTAAAAAAAAAAAAGAATGGAATAAACTTAGGGAATGCAACGGAAACTAAAAATACCTACGCAACGCTTTCAAGCCATGCATAATGCTGCATACACACATGCTAAACGGATAGTTTCGAAGCGAAAATCCGATTGTGCGGCGTGGCAGCTTGGAACAGTGTATAACCTACCACGGGGGAATTTCACCGAAATTTACAGGCTCTCCACAGCCTGTAACAAAACACCCTAGTAATATTTGAAAGGGGTGATTAAGACCATCAAAATGAACAACTTTCACTATGAAGCCAAGATCGAGAAAGAATAAAAATTAGTTGTTTTATTTAAAACGGCAGTACCAACTCGACCTGGGACATCAGATTTTTTTTTTGTCCCCATTATGAAAGTTGTTCAGTTTGATGATCTAAACCACCCCTTAAAATATTACGAAGGTGTTTTGTTACACTCTGTACCTACCTACAAATAAACGGAATTTATAGGCTTAAAGTTTTGGGAGATTTTAGAGGAAATAATTTTATTGATTTAAACAGAAAATCTAACGTAAATATACGTTACTTTTGTTACTCTTTTTCACCCCATCTGGTACATAAGTTATATAACATAGTAGGTAAAACAAAATCTTTATTATTTTAAAAAGTCGCATAACCTATACATATCAAACAATATGGTAGGTATTTCAGGGAAAGGCAGGGAGAATTAAATTTCGGCTGGCAACACTGACTGCAACAGTGTATTGGCTAAATTCGTTCCGACGCGCTCTCCCGGACAAACGGGGGGCGAAATGCATTTAAAGGTTTTGTTTTGTTGTTTATTTGGTACGGGTACGGTTCCGCGAAAGGTTTTCGTGGTATTTTTCAGCTTTTCCAAAGTATTTCAATAAACTCTTGGTAAAATGAAATATTTCAGTGGTGGAAAATTGAACTAGATACTGTTGAAGCTTTTTGTACGCTACAATTTGTAAATTGATTGGAGATTCGTTACTCCATCACACTAAAAGTCGATTGCAATCAAATATGGTACAGGGATCGTTCAATATACAGGGTCTACCCATCGAACTGAACAACTTTTACTATGGCAGCAAACCGATCGGAGCAAAAAAAAATCTGTTATTGCAGACATTGCCGTTTAATATGGAACAGCAGATTTTTTTTGCTCCGACCGGTTTGCTCCCACAGTAAAAGTTGTTCAGTTTGATGGGTAGACTCTTAGTTTAAAAGGATGCTAATGATATCAATTTCACCCTGTATAACCACACCTATGGACACATAGCTGTCATTTCATAGAAATAGGAAAAAATTACAAGAAGAGGAAGGTGACGATAATATCTCGCATGTATGTTATAACCAAATTTCCAACCCTAAACATAAACGACATTCAGAGCTACCTAAAAGTATATTGAAGTTAAAATTAAAGCTATTTATTAAATCATCGCAAAGTTTCACATGAAATTATTCTAATCAGCACATAACATGAACTTAACCAATTGATATTGATATTAAATGAATCAAATTTAGATTTGTCACATAATCCATTGAAAGAGTAGAGAAATTGAGCTGGAAATATGAGAAGGTGCAAGCAATAAACTTAACTTGGCTTATTACTACAAATACAAGCCTAATCGTCAATATCGTCATCATTCTTTTGAACGTGATTATCCCATTATTGTAATTCAGTTCAATACCATTTATCTCTCTTAGACGTAATTTCAGCACTCGTCATTATCATCAGCCTATATAAGGTCTAACAAAATTAGCTGAAACTATTTTAAGAGGATCATCAGACCATTAAACTGAACAACTTTCTCTACGGGACCAATATCGAAATCGTGAAAAAAAATCTGCTGTCCCATACATTCGAGTCGAGTTATGATTTGCAGTTTTGTATGGGACAGCTGATTTTTTTTTCGCGAATTCGATATTGGTCTCATAGAGAAAGTTGTTCACTTTGATGGTCTGATCATCCCCTTAAAATAGTTTCAGCTAATTTTGTTAGACCTTATATACGTCCCACTGCAGGGCAAAGGCCTGTTCAAAAGGAGGCACGGGCGTAAATTTCAGCACTACTACAAGCCTTATCTTATATGCCTTCTTCTTCTTTGATTAATTCATTGCGGGTTCCAAGACACATAAGAGTCATCCCCCGGGCTCGCTGGACTTCATTGTCCAGTGTTGTGAATGGTCGCCGCTGCTGATCCTGGCTTACAGGAGTTACAGCGGTGGGAATGTGTGGTGGGCCTATGCCCGTAAAGCGTATTATCTATAGCTTTAGGTCAGCCTGAACGACCAGCCATGGAAAAGTGATTACAGAACTTACTTTTTCATTCTTTTTCTATGAATATCCCCCCTTAAATGCGCCCCCCCCCCCCCCCCCCCGAAACAAAAGTCTGGATACGTGCTTGTGAACGACGTTCGTTCAAAACAAAAAAGTACGTCAAAATAATTATACGAAATAAATTAGAAATATCAATGCATACCAATGGGCACAAGCTAATAACTCTTGAACCAAAAGAAAAACCAAGAATAAAATACAAAGAATTGTGTATTAAAATATCCAGTTATAAGATAATATATCTATGATTAAAATAATCATTCTCATATTCGTATTTGCAACTCTTAACATAAACAATGGAAACCACGTAGAATATGATAATGAATCACGTCCCAAACTATTCTAAAACATAAATAGGTCTAGACCTGTCACGACCTTTCCGACCTGAAAGTCCTTATGACCTGACCTTTGTATTGTGTAGACCCCGGTTTATGGTCTGAAAAACATTTTGTGTAATTGAATAATTGCACTTTTAACTAAGATAAAACAATAAAAGGAAGATGCTGAACGGCCATGAATCACATACAAGAAAAATATGGTCAAAGCGGAATCAACGGTGCAAACTGTAATCGAATGCCTACTAACACGCATGATGTATCTAATGATGAAGATGTTCGATGGTCTCGAGTGGTGCGAGGGATACAGTGTCGTGTCACTGAGACCCTTAGAGCATATAACTACAGACCAGCCTTGCGTTAGCATTCCCCTTTGCCAAGTTACATGGTCAATTGACCACGGGCATTTACATAAAATTGTATACATTACCACTAAACCGAGACAGCCTATAATTGCGGAACAATAACTTCATCAAACTAGTCTCGTTTGGGATTCTAACGAGACTAGGTAATTTTAACAATCAAAATTAGAATGAAAAGTAATGGAATAAAATCCAAAGTTACGGATTTTATGCTACCTCGTCCCCCGCAAAAAGTAGTAGAAAAGTTTGTTAGCATGCCCAGCACGTCCATTTATATGGTCTAAGCTGCGACCCTGCCTGCGCTGGATTCTCTCGGATTATAGGAACACCCAACATAAGTAAAACCGACGAATCTTAGTTTTTGGTTTTATCTGAGACTTTCACCAAACAATTTTGAAGAGTAAAAGCTCTTAATTCTTCATACGAAAATAAGTTTAATGCTAAATTTATTCTATAATTTTATAAGAAAATTATTATACTTATTAGAACGAAAATCCTAACTGGCACTATGCATCAAATTATTGTCTTTTTATCCTAAAGTGGTTAAATGATTTTAAAGACTAAGAGCATAGTCGAATGGGGTCCTAAAATAAAAAGAACATTTTTTTGCCGAGTCGATTGCAAACTCATTGAGTAGACTTGCCACCGTGATCCAACAAAAAGAATTATTCTGCTTCTTTTTAAACTGTTTTATTTTATTTACCCTATTCAGGACCTGTTTCACCACATGTAGATATAAGTTCTAAATAATATCCTTCTCAGCTATTTTTTTGCTTAAAAAAATCCTTTAGATTGGATAGATACAAACCACTTGATTCTGGTGGAACTACATGCTAACACACAAGCAAGAGTCCATTTATTTACATAAATAAAAAAGAACTGAGGAATTCAGAAGTGGTGAAACAGGCCCTCTGTCTCCAAAATGACACAAGAGATAAATGTAACCATAGAACTTGAGAATTAACTAACTACAACATTATTAGACATGATATGTCGGTAACGTCAGATATTCCATTCCTGTCGCAAACATAGGTCGGATTCCGCCCCTGACCACTAGATGCCTAATGTATTAGGACATTGCGATCATTCTATTTACGAGATTAGCTGTTTTGGTTAACTATAGGTATTTCATTAATATACACAGACAGTTGTTCAAATAAGGCAGATTGAGATTGAGATTGAGAGGGGTGAGAAGCCACACCCCGGACACTGCCTACAAAAAACAGAAATTAACAAGATGACGTCAGCACATGCTAAACGGAGTCTAGGGCTACAATAATTTTAGACGGTACATGACTTTTTCGTAGGTAAATAAAACGCATTGACAGCCGCGTCAATTCAAAAAAAGTTTTTATATTTCGTCCGGAGATTATATTCTCTTTGTTTCGAAAACATATATTCTAGCGTGTCAACGAGCGTTTTTCTTTTCTTTTTTAATTTTAGTTCCTAAAAAACTCGACAGATGGCATGTTTACCGCTCCACGGAGACGTTCGTGAGATCCTGTCAAAATCATGTCAAGACTGTGCCTGCCATTTTTTAAGGCCAAGGGATCGAGCCCATAGAATCATGTCAGACGTTAACAGTTTCAAATTTTCAATCAATAGGATTCGCAAATAATAAAATATTCCATCAAAAGATGCGTTGGCCTCTTTTTGATCATCTTTTCCCTCTTTATTATTTTAAAGAAACCCTTTTTGAAATTTTATTCGCACAGACAGTAGCGCCATCTATCGATCCCCTTGAAAACCTAAAGAAAAACGTTCATAGTAGTATCAGTCTAGGCTACAGGTAACTGCCGAGGTAACTGGAGGGCAATAGAGGGGTGAGGTAAAAGGTTGGTGGGAGGCAGGGAGCGTCCGTACTGTATGTAGTAATAGATATTCTTTCTTATACTGTGGTTAAGCTCTGATACGTCACGTTGTTATAGTTAAACTTTCTTGCTTGCTATCCGTAAAAGAAAACAACTATAGCAATTATTATTGTAATCTAATCAATTAATATGTTGTGGAGAAGTATGGACATTCAATAACGAGGGTCCAGGTTCGAATCCGCGTGGACATAGCCTCTTAAGAAGATACTTAAATATCGGTCTTTAAAAGAACTAGAAGAACAATATATTTCTCAAACATCTCAGTTAGAATTTAGTGCCAATAATTTCCAAATGACCTATACCTACCTAACGTCTTATGCCCAATTCAATAACCAATTAATCAACAAGCAATACAGATCGGAACATAAGATGCATACTACGCACACAATTCACACTGGCGTTAATTAACCTGCGTTGACGTGCGTACAAATAATTCACTATAATAGCCCTGTTATACCGAAGTCTAATTTATATGTATTGAGTGTAGTTCCCGCGTTTAGAGCATACTAATTATAATAGGCTGCTTGGACAGAGACGGACTCTGAGAATTCAGAAATCAGGGCCTCGTAAAATGGTGTAGAAGCATAGAGACCGCACGCAGTACAACAGGCAGCCAATCGTCTGGAATGGAAAATTTATGTAAATAGTCTAAATGGCTTTAAAAACTGTTCTGGCGATCACAAATATAATGGCCTTCAAGGCGCGAGGAAATAAAAGCAGAATACGATTATAAGAGGTTTTACCACAATACTGTAAGGTCTATGCGCAGCCGACGGACATAACGTAGCCAGTATTTTTTTTATTTTTTAGGCTCTATAATATCCTAGAAATTTTAAATATACAATGTCTAAAGACACAATGACATTAAGCCTACACTTGTCTTGTAAAAATCGGCTTGAAAAATTTAGGTAGGGTACAAATCCAAAAAAGGCTCCTCACAATCCATCCCTGTCTTAATATAAATCCATGAATAATTTACGAGTTTGACCTGAAACTGAAGTGACAGAACCGAGCAACCCTTAACTTTGCAACTTTTCCAAAAAGGAAACTCGTTAAATATGCCAACCATTCCCACCCCTTCAAGTTCCATAGTGAAGTTAGAATTTCAAGTTATGTTAAGTTAGCTTTTATGTGCTGAAAATGTTTTCTGAAATTGATCGTATAACAATAAGTCTTCGGATTTTGAATAATAATGTGTCTTGGGAAAAATTAGTAAGAAAACCACAGAATATTTTCATGGAATAATGGAATAATTCATGGAAAAGTGCTATTATAAAATCTCGGACTTCCTGAATGATAAACTCTGAAATCTTTGACATTTTTGATATATTTTTTTTATGAATGCTTATGTTATGTTTGACATTTTTGTTATTATTTTATTAATTTTAATATGTTTGAGTAATTAATGTATAAATTATATTTGACCATATTTATCATATTTTAAGTTTTATTATGAATGAATTTAGTTAATTTATTATCTTGATTTTATATTTGATAAAGTATGTTTTTATAAGTGCCTGTTTTCGACAGTGATTGTTAATGAAATATTTGTATACTGTTATATTTGAGGAAGTAATTATGTCATAATAGGAGTAGGTAAAATCATTCTGTAAATGCATGATACATTTTGTTACGCCAGAAGGTAGGATGTAGCGAACAACATTGTTTTCAACATCTTACCCACACCTGTATTCAACAAAAAAAGACAGTTCAATTTTAATAAATACTATGATATTTGAAAAGGCTTATAAAAGTATTTTAAACGTAATCTTCTTTATTTACGCAACAGTTAAATAGATGTGTGGAGATGGTTTGATATGTCTCTAGATAATTTACTACCTAAGCTTACAACCTTCGATCAAAAATAATGTTGGTCGAAACTTACACCTAATGTTATTTATGTATACATAGACTGCTTCATACACCCTGTATGAATACAGGGTGTACGGAACAGTCTTCCGCAAACTGAAACGGTGAACTCAGACCATCAAAATGATTGTTTGGGACTTAATCTCGAAAAATCTGCTAAACGGATATGGAATAAATTTGGCACACAGGTAGAATATGTTTTGGATTAACACATAGACACTTTTTCAAATTCAGACGCAGACGAACACGCGGGCTAAAGCTAATTTATTATACAAATTAAAAGTATATATAATATTTTGTTATAATAAGATATCTCAACCAAGCATTAAATAATATTAAGTATTTACTGAATAATAATTTTACTATGAAAAAAAAAACCAATAAACATATAAGTGGACGGCATTGGTTAGAAACAATTATAGTTATCCAGGTATGAATAATAAATCAGTTCAACTTCCAAGTTAGACAATTGATCCGCTGACCTATTATTCGGTCAGGGACTATTTAAATAGGTATCTAATTCGGGGTATTCAGTCAGCAATTTCACTGAACCATATCTCTATATTTATTTGGTAGGTATAGTTAATTACTAACCGTTTTATTGCGCTGTACCTAATACGAAGTGTTAATTAGTATACCTAAGACGAACACAACCTGCGCGTTGTGCCTAGAGCAATACCCTACAACACATGTATCCGAAATTCCGAATCGAATTTCAAGAATCAATATATTTGTATTTGTATTTTTGCTTTACTATTTATTGTTTCTCAGCGGTTTTTGATTACTGCTACGGCTTTATTAGAAAAGCAGCCAATCTTACTTATACCTATCTTATCTGTCAATGTCTTACCTACGCAGGATTATTTTTGTATAAAAAAATAAACTTTTAGACAGTGTGGAATGGAAACGCAGTGCCGTGCAGTGGAACACCAGTTTTTATTTTCGAGATTACTAATTTGGCTTCATAGTCAAAAGTTGTTCAGTTTGACGAGTTAAATTTATCGTTATCTACTGCTACCTAAAATTTGGTACGGTTGTCCTAAAAATCCTTAAAAAAGTCTCAAAGTCCTTAAAATCTAAAATAAAGCATTCAAATCCGCAAATGTACCTTCTTGTAACACCAAAAAAAAATACCTATCCCAAATTACGAATGAAAATGCCAAGCATTCAGAGTACCATTTGAACTGACATTAGTAATTTAGGGAAAATTCAAGCAATTTCGCTGGATACCTAACTTTCTTGATTTGATATTTCCAGTCATTTAAACCTGAATACGCAGAGCCTAAAGCTGTTACGTTTATATTCAGCCTAGATTAGACTTTTTGCGATATTAAGGTGCGAAATCGGGGACCTGACCTCCTTTCTTATTTCCAACTTGAGATTTTATAAAGGTGACAACCAAATCAAACCATACTTTTTCCGCCAAATGGAAAATACGCTGTAAATCGACTCAAAATAATCAAGGAGAATTATGACTAGAGGAAATTGCCCGCGTGACGAACATTCCATGTTTCAAATCGTTAAACAACTAACGAATGAGTATGATATCTAAAATTATACACAAAATAGGAGCAATATCATACTTCTAAAGGAAATAGAAATTATCCATTTTTATCGTAGCATTTCTTATTAAATTCAAATTTGTAGTTTTGAGATTATGTAAGATTAGGATAGAAGGAAGGCCCTTAAGTACACGGGGCGTTTGACAGCGCAGACGACGACTCGCTTTTTTCACGAACACGCGTTTACGTTGACCTAGAGAAAAACCAACTACTTAAACATGAAAGCCATTCAGAGCTACCAATAAGTATATTGAAGATAAAATTAAAGCTATTCATAAAATCAACGCCAATTTTCACATGGTTTTATTCTAATCAGCTTATAATAATTATGAACCTAAAATGCCATTAGTTGTTGATATTAATGAAAGGGTACCAATTTAGATTTGCCACTTAATCCATTGAAAGAGTAAAGAGAGGCGTAAACTTTGAAATACCAGAGCTGGAAATAGGGGAAGGTGCAAGCACTAAACTTAACTTGGCTTATTACTACAATACAAGCCTAATCGTCGTCATTCTTTTGAAAATAATTATTAGGGCATGCTCCCGTGAAATCCTTTCTAAGGCTACCTAGCACCGGTACTTCGGGAAATAAATCCCAGTTCTTTCTATACTTTCGGTACTCAATAACTTAATTCTTCTTCTTATCGCGAGGGCAGAGCCCTGGTGTCAGAGTTTTTTCAGACCGGCTTACGGCCTCTGACGTGGTTTTTATATAACGACTACTACCACTAGAGAGAGTAGCCGGGACCAACGGCTTAACGTGCCATCCGAAGCACGGAATAATTTTTCTTTACAGACAAGCAGGCGATTCAGCCTGCAATGTCCTAACCAACTACGGAAAAACGTACAAAGTGACAGATCACTAGGTGTCCCCCGTGGGAATCGAACCTACGACCTCCGTGTCGAGAGCCATTGCTCTTAAACACTAGACCACGGAGGCAGTTATTAATTTAATTAATAAATAATTAAAATCCTTGTTAAAATCGTCCTTTAAGTACATTTAGTTACACTTTAAATGGAAATTTTAAAATAATGTAATGAAATTATAATTTTTTCGTTTTGAGACAGAGAATGCGGTAGGTGTTTGGGACAACAAGATATTACGTATCTTCCCGATCACTGTCCAGTCGTGTTGAATTTCAGGGGGTTGGACCCTTTCTCGAAGTTGGACTTACGGATCTACCTAACTGGACAGTTTATCCCAGTTATACATAATCATCAACAACTTCGAGCACAGAATCTCCGATCTTCACTGCAGTGGGTAGAACTCAACTTACGTTTTAGATTGACATGATTTTCGTCGTGACGATGTTTATTTTTAAAACAACTAGTTCGGTCGCTCTGTTAAGGGCATCGAGTATTCTACTGAGCTCCTCCATAGTCTAAAATTATCCCATTATTGTAATTCAGTTCAATACCATTCATCTCTCTTAGACGTAATTTCAGCACTCAATCAATCAATCAATCAATCAATTATACTTTATTTGACACCAAAAAAACAGAGTATACAGAGAGCAAACAATCGGGAAATACAAAAGGCACAAAAACAGGCGGTTTAGCACTCGTCATTATCATCAGCCTATATACGTCCCACTGCAGGGCAAAGGCCTGTTCAAAAGGAGGCACGGGCGTAAATTTCAGCACTTATACAAGCCTATGTCAGTTGGAAATAAAATGACCCTCAAACCTAGATGCATACCGTCATTACACTGATAATATCTAGAAAATGAATGTTAAAACGCTAAAACCTAGAAGCAGTTTATCTACCCAACGGTATTTACCTGCCTAATGTCTGTTATTTTAGCTTGAAGATACGATGATTTTGTTTAAATATGTACCTAGAGCTCATATAGTTCTAGTGACCTACAATTGTACGATAACAACGTGAAAGATTTTTTGTCAGATAAGCTAGAAGGAAGACGCAATGCAAGATAGAATAGAAATTACATGTAAAAACTGAAGACTGTTAAAAATACATATTAATTACATGTTGAAATTACATAATATGTGAACACAAGATTCTAAAATATTATTATTTGATTTAGTTTTAGATTATAACACTTTATTGTACACAACACAGACACATTGATACAAACAATAAAAAAAACATGTACAAAGGGCGAGCCAGTGACAATTATTAAAAGAGAAGCAGACATAATGTGTACATAAAATAATACTGAGAATTTAAACAAAAATAATCATAAAAGAATTAACTTACAATATCCATTGATTAAAATAACAAGAATACCGACATAAAATACCAAATACGATTCACGGTTTAGATGGTTGATTTTAGTTTAGGGCAATTTATACCAGTAGATGTATAGATACTCGTAGGTCCTTCCTTGCTAGTACTCACATTTCTTTCAACAGCGTATGGCTTTAAGCTTTGTTATTTCTTTTTCACCGGCTTCAAAAATAAGAGAAGGGTATCAATTCTTCGAGTACCTTATCAATTTCTTTGATGGCATCTAAAGGATCGTGATTACCTTATCTCGTCGTAGAAATAGTTTTGAAAGGTAAAAACCCAGAACTTCTTATATGTAGGGTTCTTAATATGCTTATGTTTTTGAAGAGGATGATCCGGCCAACAAACTAAACAACTTTCTCTATGGGACAAACATCGAAAACGCGAAAGAAAAATCTGTTGTTCTCTTCCATTCCATACTAACCTACAATCCTAATCGACCCAAATGTATGGGACAGCTGGTTTTTTTTTCGCGATTTCGGCCCTGTCGAGAAAGTTGTTTAGTTTGATGGTATGATCATCCCCTTAAAAAACCGTCAACATATTAAGATGGACCCTATACAGGGTGAAATTGATATCATACCATCCTTTAAACTAAGAGTCTACCCATCAAACTGAACAACTTTTACTATGGGAGCAAACCGATCGGAGCCACAAAAAATCAACTGTTCCATACTAAACTGCAATGCCTACTCGACTCAAATGTATGCAACAGCTGATTTTTTTTTGCTCCGATCTGTGTGCTACCATAGTAAAAGTTGTTCAGTTTGATAGGTATACTGTTAGTTTAAAAGGATGCTAATGATATCAATTTCACCCTGTATACTAGTAGACCGAATGTAAAAGACATGGTTTGTATTATTATCTTATCACTTTCTTGTTTAGGTTTCTAGTTCAGGAGAAATTCTAGTGTTTTAAGACTATTTCTGTAATGAGAAAAGGTAATCTAATCACGATCCTTTAGATATATTGCGATAACACGGTTTTATAACCGTTCCACTGACTTAACTGCTAACAAGAAACATAGTAAAAGTCATAAACCGTACTTTAACTGTACCATTATGCATGTCAAATTAGGTCGCCCGTAGTCTTGTGACCTAACTACGGTCATAGTGTAATAAAAACGATTAGTAGTGAAGCTCAGAGGTCGCGACACGTCATTCGTACGCGGTGTAGGGGGGCCGGGGGAAGCACGTCATGGTACAGTAGTACCAGGTTTATAAGTGTTACCGATTTACCTGCGCAGTTGACAAAATTTGATAGCGCGCTAAATTATATTGACCAATCAGGATGTGCCACCTTTAATCCCTTGCCGCTATTGGTTAATTGTTTTCGCGCCCTTTTCGCTGCTATCTTTGCATCCTTTGATTACTAAATGACTGCGGGTTTTGACGGGGTATCGGGTCTGCTCTACGCAAACGAAGATCGACGAGCGGAATTATTTTCGTGGTCGTACTGTACCGACTTGCCTGCGCGCGGTACCAACATTGCGAATTCAATGCCGGTGCTCCGTCCCCCACACACCGCGCAAGCATAGACCCGCCGCGATTGCTAAGCTTCACCACTATTTAGTTTTTATTACCTACACTATGCTACGGTGCTGTAAAACTTAACAGCCTTGCCGTGTCACAGATTAAAAATTCATTAACAGACGAGAGTTGTTTTTCGGAAACAAACCAACCAGTTAGTGAACAGAGTCGCATGCACACAAATCATTTCGGAGGCTGTCTGAACTCCGCACTACCAAAACGCCAATTAACAGATGACCTAGTTCATGAGGCTATGAAAAAAGCGGATGTGGAAACTTTTTAACACGTTTCATGTTAATTTTACATGAATGAAAATGAATGAATGAAATATACTTTACTTTACTTTTTTTTACATGGTACATTGATTTACGCCTTCCACACACTATACGGAATTCCGAATCAGAATTGGATTTCATACATACATACATACATATTCTCACGCCTGTCTCCCACTGGGGTAGGCAGAGACAACGGAACGCCACCTGCTACGATCCTGACATACCTCTCTAGCTTCCTCCACATTCATAAGTCCTTTCATGCATGCTCGTCGGTTACGGGTAGATCTGACGTGGCCTTTTTAAGCACGTCGCCAATTTGGTTCGTATATGTACGTCTAGGCCGTCCCCTTCCAACATTTCCACTTACGCTTGCCTTATAAATTGCCCTCGTCAATCTGCTCTCATCCATTCTTTCCACATGACCAAACCATCTCAACATACCTTTCTCTATTTTTGTCACTACATCCTCTTTTAAACCACAACGTTCTCTAATAAAACTATTTTTCAATTTGTCCATCACAGTCACACCACACATACTTCTCAGTGAGCGCATTTCCACTGCGTTAATCCTACTTTCATGCGTCTTCTGCCATACCCAAGATTCACTTCCATACATCAATGGATGGAAAATCATATGAATTGGATTTCATATGATTTTAAATCCAAACGAAATCATAATTCCGTCCGGAATAATTCTGCATTACCTACGTATGTGACAGGCCATAGGTATGTGAGAAAAAAATCTAGTCACCTTTACTAAAATTTTGAAGTATGGCTAGAGAAGACTGAAATAGTTCAGAGGAGACCTTGCACAACAATAGGACGAAATAGTACTACAAGTGACAAATATTTACTTTGTTAGATCTTGGTAGAACATTCGTTGCTAAAATTAATTTTTGTTGCTAGAATAATTCTGGTAGAATATTACTATAATCCTTCACCGTTTGAGAGCAGTCGGTATTACGTACATAAGTTAGAAAAACTCATTGGTACATGGCATTTTGTTAGTGCGGATTCGAATTCATTAAGATAACATCGTGAGGAAACCTGCATACACTGAAGAAGAAATTCTGATGTGTATGTGAAGTCTACCAATCCGCTTTGGGCACGCGTGGTAGACTAATGCTCATACACCCTCCCTGAGGGTAGGTCTGTGCCCTGCAGTGGGACGTTTATAGGCTAATGATGATGATGATGATGAGTACTATAATCTGTTTTCTTAAACTAGAATAATTATGTACAGAAACAATACAGATTTTCATGCGATATTAACCTATGCTGATTCGACGAGAAAAACTGTTCATATTAGTAGTTCTGTTGGTTACACAAGTCACTGGAAAAAGCTTCTTTATTATCTGCGGTCGCCAACCCGCCTGCCAAGCGTGGCGATTATGGCAAATCCTCCCATTTTGGGGGAGACTTATGTCCAGCAGTGGATGTCTGTGGGCTGATACGATGATTATAAAATATATCAGTGTAAAACATGCTAAACTGTTATCCAAAACGCTACTCGCTTTTCCACTGACCCCACACCGCAGCAGCCAATGAACTCGTTCAGTTCACAAACTCCGCAGCACTGCACTTTATATTCTAATAGTTTATGTATTTACGTGTTTTATTACATTATATACTAGTTATGTTACCCATTTGAACGCTATTTAAATTTTAGAGTTCTGCCACAGTTTTAATAGCCACTGGCGTACGATAAAATCATGAAAGCTATTGTGGTTTTTCCCTTGTGTGATTTTCTATTCAGTTGACCAACTAATTTTAGTGTTTATTTACTTTGGAATATTACAGCAGTTCCATAACGAGTCACGATGTTTAACAACGCTTACGTCCGCCACACACAGACGGAATTGCGATCCAAAATCCTGATTCAGGATTCAGTGTTGTCAACTATGGTTACAAAAAATAATAGAGTGCTGTTTAAAAAATGCCTAAAATAAAAATGTATAAAACGCCAAATGAATGACAATTGCGAATTGCATTTTTAGGTATTTATTACAACAAAACAAACAATTTATATACGTGATAATTACTACCATGTGATGAGGTCATGACGTTACGAATGTTACGATGATGGTTTGTAAATTGTATTCCAATATTAATGCAACTATATCAAAAGACTATCGATAGTTTTAACATTAGACATAATCTGCATACAAAATGGCATGAACCATTATCACACAAGCGGTTTTTGAGCGTAGGCGATTTCGCAACTATGCCGTAACGGCGTCAAAACTGCACCGTCACGATACGGTATCGTTCCATCAATGCCTACGCTCAAAAATCACTTTAAAATAATAATAAATATCTTGGACATAGTAACACAAATTATCTAGTCACATTTAAAGTACCTGGACTTGTATTATGATGACTAGACAACGATATAGAATACATATATAGATAGAAACATCCATGACTCGGGTACAAATATTCATATTCATCATATAAATATCTGTCCCTTACGGGATTCGAACCCGCGACCCTCGGCACAGCAGGCAGGTTCACTACAGACTGTGCTACCGGACCGTCAAATTATCGTGGCATATATTCATTATATGCCACCTAAGACATCAAAAAATCACTAGATCTAGTGAAAAAGTCTCTGAAAGCGGCAACACTCCATACGGAATGTAACTCGGATTCAGGTTTATTCCGGATGTATGTGGCGGACCTTAGCGTGGTGAATCTTTGGATGGGTGACAGCTATCATGTACAATAATTGCTAGGTAGACACGGTACATAGTTGGGCTAGGAAATAACGTTTTTTTATTACGGATGTTATTTCAGTAAAATTCATAAAATAATCAAATCAATAACACCCATTAAATAAACCAAACATAAAAATGCTTACAGGAAGAAGCAACTTGATGATTTGACTAAATAAAATTACTCAAGGCCTTTGATGAAACAGAAAGAGGAAGACGTGCGTTTGCCTTCAGTCTCTCCTGTCTATATGACGATTGGCTAGTATCATGAATTTACGGACCTTGGAGACTATCAAGCAGCAGCCCTGAACAAGGAGGTGGTTCTCATTATACCGAACTATTCCATCTTGTTCTTACATATTAAGAGGATAATCCTTGTGGCCTGTTTAAATCCTATTTTCAATACTAACCGATTAAAGACAATGAAATTTTTGAAACATGCTCTAGATAACGATCTCTTGTTTGAGAGTCAGAGTTCCCCTAAGTAGTGTCACAGCATTCTTCTAAAATACCTAACATTTTGAGCATCATAAAATGTATGTAAGGCAAAGTGAGTGAAATAAACATTTTTTATTTTTTATTTTATTTTTATTTATTATTATTATCTCTGTACCTGTAGTTTGTCAGATTTCACAAACCACGGGCACAGTGATTGGTATATAAAGCGTGTTTCAAAAATTTCATTGACTTTTAATTTTGAATATAGGATTAAATTAAACTTTGTTTGTATGGAGCGCGCTAGCTAGCTATATTCTCTTAAGCTACTTAGCTTCTCTTCTGCCAAAGCCTTCGTTTCCCCAGAATTCTTCCCAGTATAAAATGAGCTGGAAATGTTGGTATTTATTACTTTCATAATGTTACCGATTTATTATCTCATCAAATTAAACATAGAAAAATTTGTCTCGGGCGGGACTTGAACCCGCACTCTTCCAAACCGGGGAACTTAATTCGATTCGAAATAGCACAACATGGCTGTAACATGTTTAAAAATCAATAATATTATATCATACCTAGTCGATTCCCGTGGTATGTTGAGTCAAATCATAGGACTGAACAATGTTTTGCTTATAATTAATCGAATTTCTGCGCCTTTCTAACATAAATTCAGTTACAACAACGTGTTTCAAATTCGATACTGATCATATTCTTTCAATTCCACATTAATATGATGAAGATTGTAGGTACATGTAGCATCTTCTCCTTTTTTGGTTTAATCTAAGCTGTAGTCGAATAGGTACGGAAGCCTCGGATCGGATTCAATATTGACCAATTAGAGGTAATATTTGCTATAGCTTAACAAGACGACCATGTTTGTTCGTTAGATAGAGCGCCTGCGCAATGGAGTTGAAATTTATGACGACGCTTGTAAATATGAGGCACTAGGTAGACCACTGAGAATAATTGCTTCACTACAAAACAGGATATCCATGAAATTCACAGGATAGCCTGGAGTCGTATTTTTGAAAGTCACACCTTCAAATCAGCACTAGAAAATGACCCAATTACAATGAAGATTATACATCATTCGATCATGATTTTGAAAGTGTACGATTAAAAATAGCACTTCCGTAGACAAGAAGAGATATAGGTATTTCTGCAAAACCGGAATAATCTGGTCTTATATCCCGCAGATGAAACCTCAAACAAACGCTTAGCGATGGATGACATAAAATATTCCACACTGAAACCCAAACTATGTTAGTGAACCTAAGGAGCTGTGATACCCCATATGAAGAACAGATCTAGCAACTCAATCACGAGGCGGTTTCAATTCCTGGCCTGTACTCGTACTACTACTAAGTTTTACGGAATTTATGTACACACTGAAGGAAATTGTCGAGAGGGAACCTGCATACCCGAGAATAAAACAAAAAAAAATAGGAGGTTATGCGTAAGAACATATGGGTGAGCTTGCGGGAACACAATATACCGGGGCCCTGTTTAATAAACGCAACAATGGACAATTACAATTCAGAGTACATTGCTAATGACGCTAAACTTGCAGTAGGTAACATTGTGTCCTAGCATTCTCTCTCACTCTCATTAATGTATCTTGAATTGTCATTGTCAATTGTGACGTAGCTTGCAATAGCCCAGCCAACAATTATAATACGCGCAAATAATGGTAAACCTTATTACAACAACTAAACACTTCCTAGTGCTTGACAGGCCTACAACAAGCTATATCCATCAGTTTCATCCAAGATTCATAATCTGATCGGAAACGTATCCGTGTCACCAAAACGACATGCCAAATCAATCTATCTTAACCCCAACCCACACCATAACAAAACCTTCATAAATGTAAACACAACTAACACACAGCCACCCCATTACACATATTAAATCTATCGTTATCGTACAGAGTAAATGGATACTATTCTCTCGCGGTACACCTAGCATGCCACTCGATATAGTCGGTCGGTATAGTGATGGAACTTAAAAATGAAAATGTATTTATTGTGGATCATACGTAAATTAATAGATGATGTACATAGAAAATATAACAGTTCGGCTATGTCCTGCCATGAGCGTAAAATATTATAAAAAATATGCAAGCTAGAAAAAAATTTAAACAAGCACTAAAAATAACAAATACTGAAAACAAATGATACAATTATACAATTTGGTGAATTTACAATGGCACAAAAATAAGTTAACAATTTAGTACATTAGATGGATTCGTCAGCAAGGAATTCGTCAAGACTATTAGTCATTTAGTTTGCTTTTAAATAAATTAAGCTCATCTGTGTCCCGTATGATCTTAGGGATTTTATTGTAGATGTGAGGTATCCTACAGAATAAGCTTTTATGTAACAAAGCCGTGTTTGATTACTTTTTAGGATCAATCGGTATAAAAGTCTACTATAGCTTTCGAGGCATCTTGATGGAGAACGCTCTGTCGTGTGACCGTGCTAGGGGTGCAGAAGGGAGTGCCCGTGAATAAATCAGGCCCCGGCACCTCTGATCCCTTAAATAAGTACGCTCTCGTGTGTGAAATATCGAGTGCGTCAGAGTTTTGGTGACGTGTGCGTTACACTGGCTGGGCTATCTTGCCTCCCGCGAAGTCGCGCGTTACTGTAGAATCGATAATCAAGATGACGGGTCGTGTTAAGTCATACATCTTCCTTCCTGACAGAAGTGTGACTTTTTTCGCCGTGGAATGCTTTATCTTTACATGCAAAGTGGTCTCGCGTACATATAATGAGTGTTCGGGCAGTCTACGTGTGGCAGCTTATGGGGTGCGACATGATTTGGTTTTCTTCGTCTCGTGTCAATGGTTCTGCAGTGATATTTTTATATTTTAGTAGCCAGGTGTTCGGCAAGCCAATATAGCTTATACATCAGAATAACACATAGGCAACAATTTATAAAGATATTGTGTGAATTGTCCAGACGAAGCGCAGACGAAGTCGCGGGCACCAGCTAGTTATGACATATTTAGAATATCTTTGGAGACCCAGTCAGGTAATATAGACGCGATCATATGTAAGAGACAATAATTTTGGCTAATATATAATTTTTTTTGGGAACAAATAAATATTCTACGTAGGTCCCGCCATAACAACGCACACAATTAAAATTACAATTCACGGTGCGCTCTACGAAGCGTCACGTAGGACGCGCATCCTTCAGGCCGGGACGAATTCTAACGCACACCTCAGCAGATGCCCTTCCCGTAAGCACACGAAACACATTGCTGGCAATATTATAATTTAGGGACGACTTCGAGAATTTATTAGGTCGACTCCGTAGAATAGATTTTGTTTCGAAACCTTTTTCTAGATGTGACAGCGTTACTATCGCATACTATTATGTGTTTTCATAGAACTACAGCAAAATAAATTCGTGAAGAGGAAGTTCCTGTTCTGCACTTGAGCCTATGGTGATTTATCATCATCATACCAGCCGATAGACGTCCACTGCTGGCCTCCGCCAAAATAGGGGGATTTTCCATAATCGCCACGCTTGTCAGGCGGGTTAGCGACCGCAGTTGGATTGAATGTGTGACTTAGAGGATGCTGCTGCCCATCCGGTAGATCCCTTAATCGCCTTTTACGACACCGACGGGAGGAAATTGGCTAATGGTGATTACGTTAAGAAATTATAAAATTGTGACAAACCAACCAACCAACCAAATCCAAAGTGAGTATCAAATACGACAAGATTAGATAACTGGGAAAGCAACAGGAATCACTATTAAAAAACAACGTAGATTTTGATAGAAAATAATTATTCTACCATTATTAGTGGTACCTAAATTCTTAAAAGTGCTAAAAAAGAGTCTTAAGGGCCTATGTCGAAAATGAATTGAAGCGAAACGGGCGTGTGATAGTTAATATTACTGCCTGATGCGAGAAAAAGAGATGGGGCGGCGCGCGCGACTGAAACGACGCAAGCGTAAAACAAACTTTATTTAATTGTGATTGTACTATTTATGTAAGTACAATTCTGCTCTAATCAAAATTTGTAAAATATCAATCTCTTTTTTTTTAATCAAGTCTCGTGTTTCTAATATTCACCGTTTAGCAGTTCCAAGCATTTATTGATAAAGACGGAGGCTACTTTGACTTGTTTTTCTATCGAGAAAATGTGTCTTAATCGTATTTTGGCCTTAATCAAAACTTCAATTATATGTTCAATTTACACATATCCGCTAATCATACTCCTACTGTTAGTACTGCATGATATATGACGCGTTGAAGAATCCTATTTTTTTTCACATAGGCTCTTGATTTTGAGCAATCCAATTAGGGTAAAACTTTGCGCACCATCCACTGCGCATTTTCAAGGAATAGGTACAAAATATTACTCCGTGTCGGCATTGTATTGATTACATCTCAATGCAATACATTACGCAATTAATAACAAGACAACACTTGTACCCAAATGACCACTACGATTAGTACGCTACGCCACCCGCATTGCAATGGCAAGGCATGAATTACGAGTATCTGGGTATGACCATTAATTCCTCATACTAAGTCCTCAGAGAGGATTCCTATGTCTTCGTTTTAAAGACTAAAGTGATATAAGTCAGAGGCCTTCGCGCCAAACAAACCGCCATCGGTCCGACAAGGTCGAAACGTACCAATAGAAAATAGCAACTAGCCTCAGGTGCGTGATCAGGCTGAGCTATCGAACGGCGCGTGTGTTGATGACGTCACGACATCAGTCATCAGTGAACTAACAAGACCGGCCTCATTGACTTAGTCTGTATTCGATTGTTTGAGCTACCATTTTTGGATGACTGATCGAACGGAAAGTGAATTGGTTGATTAAGGAAAAAATCTGATATTTTATGAAATACGTTGATGAAACTAAGTTTTCTATGATACGTCTTCTATTTTCTTTGAGTTTCAGATTTGCTGTGATAAATTATTAGTATTCAAGATAGAAAGAAAATGGACAAACAACACCAACGTGTGCAAACCAAATTAAAGATTGAAAATTTCAGTAACATACGGGACTTGACCTACCACCTTTCAGCCCAGGGCTTTGCTGTCGTCAAATTAAGGCTATATCTGTCGCTACCTTCCGAATCTTTCAATCTCTTTCGTCCTTAAGTGACATGACACACAACAGCACAAACACTTCTATCGTAATGACATCGATTTTTTATGTTGTTGATGTACCAAAGAAAGTCATCCAAAGTTGGTTTATTTTATATCTGTGTAAAAAAGGACGAGAAATAGCTTGACAAGACAGAAAGATAGTAGATGAAAGCACGAACATCCAGTCTGATGATCGGTCCACAAGTCCAATTAGAGGGTTCTTAATCACTGCTGATACTTTCAGACTGAACAAACGTTCACTATGGAGCCAAGATCAAAACTGCATACTACCAACTCGACTCAAATGTATGCATTCTTATATGAACAGCAGATTTTTCTTCGGAACTTCGAAGTTGTCAAAACCGCACTGCGTGTTTTTAACAAAACAGATTAAAAATCCTGTCCATTTAGTGAACATGTCAAATGAAACTAGATCAACGAAAACGAAGATTAAGTCCAAAGACCTTCAAATATTATGTATGACGTAACCACCAAACAAGATCAACAATATGAATCACAAGTTCATCTACCCATCGAAGCCCCACAAGTCCCGACAAGTAGGGACTATCATAACAATGAACATGACTATGTATGACTAAAAACAGGAAATAATAAACTTATGTCAATAAACTCATAAAGTGACATAAGAGAAAACTTTTGAATGTCAACGTGAATGGATTTGTTAAGCCACTTCCTTGCTTTATTTCCTTTGTCCGAAATTTAAATATTATTCGATAGATAGATCGTTTGTTCGCCCGACTTTTCGTTACTTTCTACTTCTTAGTCTTGAATCTTAGAATCGAAGTATCCAAAATTGCAAATGATCAGCACATACTGGCAACTTTATAAACATAGGTCAATGGGTCAGGTATAGTTGATGAAATATAATTTAATTTGCTTACTGTCTTGGTAGACATATCAGTTCAAACTACATAATTATTATGATTTTTAATTACGTTTTCTGTATTTTGATAAAACTATATTATTTATAATCTATTCACAGGTCCTCATAAAAGTCGGATAAGAATACTATAGAACATAATGAAATGTAATTTTTCACATATTCAAAACATTCACAGCGGAAAATAAAAGAGCATTTTTTTGAGAATAGAAATTTATGTGTCATCGTAGCTAACTGCCTGATAACCTAATATACAATAGGAGAGGAGTAAATATACACAATACAAGAATGTTAACTATACAATAGCTTAGCGCATTTAAACTACCTACATTCAGACTAATGCCAACAGGAGATTAAAGCAATCCAAGTCATCATAATCTCATCTGTGCGCGGAAATATTCGCAATTGTCTGCGAAACGCATCGCAACGTTAATTATGTGGAAGTGTGCCAATGTTTTTTTGCAAAAAAGGCTTAGAAGAAAGTACAGTTATAACAAATGATTATGGTGGTAATGACATTTGATTAAACCATTACCGGTTATCAAGCGTTATAAAGAATGATGGTTATTATTTAAGACAGTTTCAATTGAATTTGAGAATGGATATGATGTTTATCGTGAAAGAGAAAACGACAAGCATTAAATTTGGTTTTCAACAGTTCTCACAAATCTATCGAGTTTTTATGGAATAGGCCCTTGCCTATTTTGATTTTGTGCAAATCTTAACCCTTGTTAAGATTTGCACAAAATCAAAATAAAGCCCCACTTACTAACTCTGGGTTAAATAGCCATTTCAGGTTTTCTTCTATAGGGTGAAATTGATATCATTAGCATCCTTTAAACTAAGAGTCTTCCCATAGAACTGAACAACTTTTGCTATGGGAGCAAACCGATCGGAGCAAAAAAAAATCAGCTGTTGCATACATAGAGTCACGAACTCGCGCGTCGAGAATTCGAGATTGCAGTTTAGTAAGGAACAGCAGATTTTTTATTTGCTCCGATCGGTTTGCTCCCATAGTAAAAGTTGTTCAGTTTGATGAGTAGAATCTTAATTTAAAAGGATGCCAATGATATAAATTTCACCCTGTATACTAAAAAGCATGGATTACCAACTTAACCTGGAGATAATTGCTAACCCAGGTTGACGTAACTGGGGTTAAAAGATTAAAAAAATCAACGGTAAGTGCATGATTTGTAGCGGCGACTACACGGCTAAGCTAATAATTATAACTATCACATTAAACATATTTCAACCTACCTATATTTAACTGTTAAATAAGGAAATAAGAAGTATAGGAAATCCATTTCTTCGGATGCCACATAATACAAACCAGGAAAGGTTAGAATAAAGCTCAAATCATTACCTATGCTAGAGTACAGCCTTGGTACTTCCGAGCAACTTATTCCCTGCTAGTCCCAAAACCACAGCAAAATTCTATACGTAAACCAAAATCGCAGGCGATCGTAAAAAGCAAACTGAATAATCAGTCCACAACAACTTCCACGGTAGCGATACCATGGAGTTGAGTTTATAATTTGTTTGCAATGTCGCGGCACTGAACATTGTCCAGACGTTCCTACAAAAAAATTAAATATGCGGACGTCCAAACCGAAAGGGTCCAGTGGACAGATTCTAATTTTAGAAATATTAAAGTGTTTGTCAAGACAGATGAATGGATTTAGTATGGGATTGAAATCTTTTGTAATTTTTACAGCTGTTTTTTTTATTAACCTGTCACATCCCAACTTTAAAATAACAATTGATAAACAATGGACGACGGTCGATATCGCGTCGCCGGGATGTTACAGGTTAACGAGACTAGAATTTTTATTTTATTTCATAAGATCATTCTTGTTTCCGAATCCAGTCTTAACTCCATACCGCCGCCAATGGACCCCAATGGCTTGGAACCCCTAGTATTATTATTTATCACAAAGAATAAGCAAGAATTTTTGAAAAAATATTTTCCATTCTTTAGATGGAAATGGAATGGATGCGGCTGCTGGAAAATTTCAATGAGCGTAACGTAATTTGCTGAAATCTTATAGGATTGCTCATAATAAGAATACTAATAAGTCTCATGACTTACCTATTTACTGTTGTTCTTATTATGTATAATCTTTTAAGATTTTAGTAAGTTAATTTTTTAATTTTAATTTTGTTACTACGCTAGATCTAGCGTCGCAACAGTATTAAATTTAAAAAATTAAAATGCGAGCGCATTAAAAAAAATCATGCCAAAACAAATAACTCTGACACAAAACGCAAATACTTTAGCAATTTCATAAAACCACGACTGCCGCGATATCCAACCACTACTATACCAGAATATGCATCGGCAAGACACACGAGACCTAACTTCCCGAAGTTAGATAACAAAGTAAAACTAAAAGGACGAGGGTAACTTCTGCAGACATTCCTGGGAATTGCCACCTAGATGCACCCTGAGACTGATTTGAGTTAGTACATTTGTCAGAGTTGAGATGGAGTTGAGTTTTGGGGCTCGAGCTAGGTTACCGACAGATCCTTGTGGAATGGGTAAACGTGAGCTGTATGGAATAGGAAGTACAAACTTCTCGTTTTAAAATGAACAAGCTAATATGGATTATTTTGACGTCACTGGAATTCATGAAGACATATTTTACGTGTGTATTTTGAACTTTTTTGCATTGACATTTTGATCCTTACGAGATGCGATGCTGATTTAAATTCGACAAAAATATTTAAGGCTTAAAGAATGGTCAATTGTAACAACCCGGATTTATTATATTTGGAGGTTGTGTCAATAGATGATAGAATTTCAAGACCATTGTGTGAGTTTACAATTATATCATTTAATAGATCGGTACCTAATGTATTTTTAACCAACTTCAAAAAAGGAGGTTTCTCAATTCGACCACATATATATTTATGTGTGTTCGCGGATAACTTCGTCGTTTATGAACCGATTTTGATGATTCTTTTTTTTTGTTGAAAAGAAGATATTCTAAGGGTGGTACCATGATAAGGAAATCAGATAATGGCATCCCACAGAAATCGAGGGGAAACCGCCTTCAAAAAAACTAAAAAGTTAAAAAATAACATTGCAGCCGATGACTTTTTCGTTCGCATCATAAGAACAATAATTTGTTTTATAGAAGTCGGTGTCAAGCCAAGCAAAAAAACTAATGCAAGCCCTGTCGCGAATCGTACCGGCTTGAAAGCGACTTCGATTGATGTGAACGAAAAAGTCATCGGCTAGGCTGCAATATTATTTTTTAACTTTTTAGTTTTTTTAAGGCGGTTTTAAAGTGATATTTTGTTTCTGTGATCATCTTATCCATTGTCTAAATTAAATTTAAAAGCAGAATCGCTTATTATCACAGGTTGTTACACAAGACCCCCAGCTGCTGGAAAATTTATCGTTTGAACTTTTTGAAGGTTCTGTTTACGATTTACGAAAAATCAACATCTCAATTAAACTAGAATTCCTATAATGTTTAAAATTCGTATAAGACTATACCAATATAAAACGCTGTATTCTAAAGATTTAATCATAAAAGTAATAATAGATTCTGACTTTGTATTTGGCCGCGTAGAATTAGTTTCTTTTTAAGAGTAACTTCAGTCCGTTCTCACAATACAAGCTACCTAGCCTAAACCTAAGCTAGCTAGGAAGATAAACAAAACACTTTCAGATTTATAACATTAGGTATGCATATTATACTTCGAACCTAGAATTAGAACGAGGCTTTCGAACTTTACCGCACAGCACCGCGTTAAAATTTACCGAAGTGCCTCGCAAAAACTATTTATTACCGGGTAAAATTTACCGCGACGTGCCGACTTAAAGTACGGTCTAGGAATGCTAATCAGTAGTGCAACTGGGCTTTATTTATGGATGGATGGAGGAGACAATGCCTTCACTGTTTTGTTATACTTACTTCAAGATTTTTTTTATTATGTTATGTTTATCATACAGGGTGTAAACTATGGTACATTATGACACAAGTGAGCAAAGTTGGTCATTTTTATTTATAGTTTAGGTCATTAATTTCAAATAAATTAAACCTATAATATTTCATTTCTACACTAGGTATTTTAAAATTCACCATAGTAAATTCAATATTTACAAATATCTACCAAATGAATAAACATTTATTTTATGTTGCGTATCTCTAATCAATACTGGACGCTTTATATATTCACCCTGTATGTTCTAACTAGTATTGAATAATTCGGGCACGCCTATTAACGAATTTTCAGTTGCAAAAATATTAAGTTGTCTGAAGAAACTGGTTTTTGCCATCATAATATTATTTTCGTCTACCTATGCTTGTGAGTCGTTATTTTCAGAAATAGGTAACATTAGAAACTCGCATCGAAGCCGTTTGTCAGATGACTCCAGTTCAGCTTGCATTCTGCTAAAAATAATGAAAGTGTGAGCCTAATATAGCATCTAATTTGCAACACCAGAAATCACACAAAATTTTAACATTACATCTTATGCACAAATTTCGAGTTGCAAATAAAGAGTTTTAAGCATCTAGTTATATTTTTTGTTCATTAAATCACTGTGTCACAAATATCATAGACTCAACTGGTTTTATGTCAAGCTGTAGAGTCCTAAATATTAATTTTATTGCAATGAAAGGTAGTTTTAAACATTGTTTTTTTCTTAGTGTTTTATACATTGTTTAAAACTGGTTTTAATCTGTGTTTTTAAACACGTTATAAAAAACTCAGTTTTAATTCAAACTGCTTTAAAACACGTGTTTTAAAACATCTTGTTTTAATCATGCCACCCCTGATAACAGCGCTATTGTATCTGCTAAAATTGCGTTTAGCAAAATAAGCTGTCTTAAAACATAAAGTCTCAATTTAGCATAGCAACTTGCTAAATTAGGATTTTATGTAGCATTTATAAGACAAGAATTTCCAGACAAAAGATTATTATTTCTCAGCCCTTGGGTAAACAAATTAATTATATTTACGCTTAAAATAAATTAAGACAATCCAAACTAAACACCTAAAACATTGTGTAAGACTTAGAATAAAATGAAATTATTATTTTGAACCAGAACCTGTTGTTCTGACAAGTCGAGACAAGTGTTTTTAGGATTCCTTCGCCAGATGACAAAAAACGGATCCTTTCGTCGAGTTTTATCTTCTATGTATATCAATATCAATTTCGCACATTTATGGGCTTGCACCATAAAAGTTGTAGCGATACATACATCAAACTGAACAACAACCTTCTATGGGACCAACATAAAAAAATCAGTTGTTCCATACAAAAATACAAACCAAATCGATCCAAATGTATGTAACAGCAGATTTTTCGCGTTTTCGATGTTGATCCCATAGAGAAAGTTTTTTTAGTTTGATGGTCTGATCATCCCCTAAAATAACCAACCTGTATACGAAAATATTCAAACCTAGCATAATATCAAAGGTTTTGAATGAAAAGTGAAAACCCATGTGTGACGCGCTGCACTGCGCTGCGATGAAAAACAATGTGTTCCGAACGAAAAAAAGCTGATTAGGTTTTTTATGTAGTTATCTAAAACGTTATAGCGTTATAATTATAAGTTTCGTTTTTATACTACGGAACCATTTCTGCCTGTTCTGATACACACTTAACCTAAACCTTTTTTTTTCAAAGACGGAAAGGTATTGATGTAAAATGATCTGAGAGGTACGTCTCTACAAAAGAGTCCTTTTGTGAATCGAAGGAAGCAAAAAAAAGGGACCAATGACGCAAGGAACCCATAAAATTGATGGTCGAACAGACGAAATTAACTTAGATAAATATCTATGTTAATTATTCTAAACGATTATGTATTAGTTTAGAAAATTAAATATGTTTAACAATTGACAACATTTCATTTTAAGAAAGGTACCAAATATAGAAAATCATTTAGAAATTATGTGATTCAAAGCTTATATCAAAATTATCAGATTTTCTATCCATTATTTCTTGAGTTATTTGAAAAATACTGAAAAATAAAAAAGAGGTTGAATAAGGTTTTATTCCTATGCCTGCTTGGCTTTTCTATTGTATTTGACAGTTTCTATTTTTAATTTTATTGCGGCCAAGGTATTATAGCCATAAATCCTACGTTTTTCAGAAAATTCAACAGTAAAAATGGAAATATCGGTCAAAAATTAAACCGGAAAAATACGTATCTCTTATTTTTTTTACCTATTTTTATATTTTTCATTAAAAACAGTTGGTTAAAAACATGAA
The DNA here is from genome assembly GCA_927399405.1 of Agonopterix arenella. Taxonomy (NCBI): domain Eukaryota; kingdom Metazoa; phylum Arthropoda; class Insecta; order Lepidoptera; family Depressariidae; genus Agonopterix; species Agonopterix arenella. The sequence continues at coordinate 4,569,035 of OV656704.1, forward strand.
ATATTGTATTTTAACTTAGGTAGGTACAACGATAAGAGGTTTTCCGAATATATGATTTTCTAACGGGACTAAACAAAATAAGAATGACAATTAATCAGGAGTGTACTAATCAACCCTATTCACCCACATCTGCCCGTATCCACCCACTGTTGGGCATAAGCCTCGTCTCCATTCAGCCATCCTTTTTGGTCTTGCGCCAATAACCATCCAGTGTTAACTACCAGATTCAATCGACACCAAATCGACATGGTGTTTTTGGCAGTTCTAAGAGATTCTGCCTCTTAATATTTAGTTTGATTTCATCAATAGTGGACTAATAATTTGGCTTCAAAGAATCAATCAAATCAGCCCACATAAACCCACTACTGGACATAAGCCTCATATTTATTGTGAAATTCCTCATGGTCCTGTGCTAATCTAATCCATTACTGACCCGCCACCCTTACAATGTCTTCGAATCACGTGGATAATTTGGCTTAATACAATTGTATTATACATGGTGTAAAATTAAATTTTTTACAACTGTGTGGCTTCAGACCAACAAACAGAGAAAAATAATCAGCTATTCCACAGAAAATTTCAACGACCCAATGGAACAGTAGATTTTTTTTCTCGATTTATATTTTAGTCCTATAGTAAAAGATGTTCAGATTGACTGAAGCACCCCATAAGATAATGGAACGTATTTATTTTACACCCTGTATACGTACTTATTCACACAGATTATCTAGTACCAATCAGAGTACCAAACTAATAAACTCTTACTACTCTGGCACGTTTTGTGGCAAAGCAAAGTAACTCACAAAACGACAATTTGAAAGGAATGTAATTTAACAAAATATGAATGCACAAAACCGCTGTTCATAGCCGTAAGAGTACCTACACACTTTCTTAAAATATTCGCACTGCGACTATGGACCGCAAATTGCATAATTTTGCGTTCAACACAGCTCCCCGTAATAACAACACGACACACAATAAGATAGAGATTGGTGTAAGTGAAAAGACAATAGCAACCTAAACGATTGTAATTTGCGAAACATTTCTTTCGAACGGATAAAGAATCATCCATATCGGTCAAGATAACATACGTTAAAAAACATACAGACTAACCTAATCCTTTTTTAAGTCGGTTAAAAAAACAAACTGTGGCCGAATATGGATAATAAAATGAAAGCTTCATTTACTTTACACAAGTAAAGCACTCAATTTATTTCAAGCCTGTTTCTACTTAAATGAATATCTGTAGGTAATAGAGTTTCATGCTATTTTTCACAGACAAAAGTTATATATTAATAATAGCTACAGACTTACAGGTAAAATTTTAAGCCTAGCATAGACAAATGCTGGGCCTAAAATAGCACCTACAAATTATAAAATATGAAATGTTATTTGTGACTCAAACACGCAAAAACGGCTTAATATATTTGGATGTTTGTTATTAGATTATAAGAGGTAGCTTGACCCCTGGACAAGGATATGGGCATAAAAATTCCAAGCAAAGAACCAACAGCTAGTGTCTCATAAATTGTACCACACAACAAATCGACAGCCGATACAATCTCACCGATGATACAACAAAAAGAACCGCCGTTATTTCCCACGGGCTCTTAAATTCTTACCTTTCGGACATGAACCCTTATTTTGTGAGTTGTCAAGTCAATACATTACTCTTTTATGCCTGTTGTTATAAGAATATGTTCCTAGTAAAAGTATTACGATGTTCTTGGACCCGAAGAATGTATTTAAAGATAATGTTAGTGGTAAATAAAGTTTAAATATCTATAAAAGTAGGAGAGGAATGTAAATTTTGTTTGTTATGTTGAACATGAAAATAAGTGAGATTAGAACTGTGGGGACAGAGTTTCTTATTCAGAATGGTCTATGAATTTACATACGTTATTTGTTTACTGGATTCTAGAATGCCTAAAGCTAATCCTGCGTGGCTAGCATGGCAGCGTGATATAGCGCTATCACACATTCGCTCTCTTTCTATTTGTCCGCGAACGAACAAGATAAAAGGCGTGATATAGCCGAATTACGTGAAACATGCTACGACGGCTGGCCAGTAGGCCTCGCATGCCACTCCCGAGAAAATGAAAAAAAACGAGATGTGCTTCCATCTTTATTATTTTACGTACGCCAGAAAGAGCGCGCATGACGTTTTTCTCGTTTAAACGCTTTGTTGTGGGTGGCATGCTAGCCGTGCTGTATTGGAGTCCTGAATAAGAAAGAGTATCTATTACTACATACAGTACGGACACTCCTTGCCTCCCTCCAACTTTTTACCTCACCCCCTCTATTGATCTGATTACCTCGGCAGTTACCAATGTTAAGCAAATGCGTATTCCTTTCTCGTTTGCACTCACTCAGTATCGCACGTGCTTACCTCCTCTTTTAAATTATTCCATTTGTATTGAAATGACAGCTAAGTGTCCAAGATCGCCGCTGTTGATCCTGGCTTACAGGAGTTACAGCGGTGGGAATGTGTGGTGGGCCTATGCCCGATCAAAAAAAAAAAGGTGTCCAAGATGTGCCTGAAGGACGCTCAAGAAAAGCAGAAAGGCCGAACCAAAATAGGAAAGTTCAGAGCAATAAAATTGTAATGTTTTGGACAGAAATAAGCCACTTCATCCAAAATAAAATGGAAGAATCTTTTGTTCGCCTCACTCTTCTCACCGAAGTGCCGAGGAAAGGAAGAGATTCTGAGAATTTCTGTTATTTTATTTTTAGAAAAAAAAAGGGTATCCATTGATTCACCTTGGAATCACATAAAAAATAATCAAACGTTTCTTATGCAGTGTTTTATGGACAAAAAGCTAGCCTATCACCACCTGCACGTCTAGCATGATTTCTCTACACGCGCGCGACGCGCATATAGTATGGGAAAAAACCCAGTCGCGCGCGAATGGAGAAATCGTGCTAGACTCTAGAGGGTCTGTAGGTCTCGCATGCCACCCCCGAGAAAACGATAAAAATCGAGATGTGCTTCCTTCCATCCTTATTATTTTGCGTATGCCAGAATGAGCGCGCATGAAGTTTTTCTCGTTTAAACGCTTTGTCATGGGTGGCATGCTAGCCGTGCTGATAGCGTCGGTAGCGCGTTACGGAGAGATGTATGGACACGTAGATCTGGGTTCGAATCGCCACAGACGACATGCCATGTATCGATGAGATTTTCTATCTTATGAACTACACCGACTGCTCTCAAACGGTGAAGGAAAACATAGTGATAGAATCTGCATACGCTGAAGAAGACATTCTGATGCGTATGTGAACTCTACCAATCAGCATTGGGCACCCAACTAAAAAGACACTTTTGTTTATGAACAAACGTAGATGATAAATATAGTATAGTCTATATCTCCAGAATATTTCAACATGTTACAGCTTTAAAACTAAAATGATCCCGTTCGCGAACGTCCATCTTTTGAAACTACAAGAGGCGTCAAGATAACCGCAAACTGTACCGTGGGGAAAACCAAAACTGTTCGAACAGACCACCTACTTTCATTCCACACACGAAACCTATCTCCACTTCTCTTATTCAAAAGCCATAAGTTAGAAAATAGTTTGAATTGTGAGACTTCGGAACAAAGTATAGTTCACCCGTCCGATCCAGCTAGAAGGCACGACTGCAAATTCGCATATAAATCAAGCCAGGATGTAAAATTGCTTCGACATTGTAACCGAAGGAGATTGGATGCGATCTGGTGCATTTGAAATGTTGCATTATTTGTTACAGATTCACAACACATAGTGGGATATATGAAACACAATGGACTGGTATTGGGTTTTGATGTTGTTCGAAATAGGGTACCGCTTGACTTCATCTCACCTAGCGGATTAAAAGTGTCTAAGATTAAACCTAAGATATGCAGGGTGAAATTGACATCATTACCATCCTTTTAAACTAAGAGTCTATCCATCAAACTGAACAACTTTTACTATGAGGGCAAACCGATCGGAGCAACAAAAAAATCTGCAGTTCCATTCTAAACTGCAATGCCTAGTCGACTTAAATGAATACAACAACCGATTTTTATTTGCTCCGTTCGGTTTGCTCCCATAGTAAAAGTTGTTCAGTTTGACGGGTAGATCTTTAGTTGAATAGGATGCTAATGATATCAATTTCACCCTGTAGAGCGTTATAACAGAACACTCCTAAACTTACTTTAAATAAAACTATGTCTTTACAGATGCGAATGAAAACATCAAGAGAAAAACGTGCATTCGAAATCGAAGCATATAAGGATAACAAACACATACTTACATACAATACAAAAGGCAGGCAGATAAACTGGATATCCACTTTGGGCATTCCTGACATATTTGTCTCGCTTCCTATAGGTGTAAAATTAAGGGCCTATGTCGAAAAATAATTGAAGCGAAATGGGCGTGTGATAGCTTATATTACTGCCTGATGCGAGAGAAAGCGCGCGCACCTGAAACGACGCAAGCGTAAAACAATCTTTATTTAATTGTGATTGTACTGTTTATGTAAGTTCAATTCTACTCGAATCAAAATTTGTAAAATATCAATCTCCTTTTTTTTTTAATCAAGTCTCGTGTTTCTATTATTCACCGTTTAGCAGTTCCAAGCGTTTATCGATAAAGATGGGGGCTACTTTAGCTTGTTTTTCTATAGAGAAAATGTGTCTTTATCGTGTTTTGGCTCGAATCAAAACTTCAATTATATGTTCAATTAACACTTATCCGCTAATCAACTCCTCCTAACATCCGCTAACAGTAGGAGTATCCTACTGTTAGTACTTCATGATATATGACGTTTTGAAGAATCCTATTTTTTTACATACCCTCTTAAATGCGTTCTATACTTCTTTCACTTCATGTTGGTCCTATAGTGAAAGTAATCCTATAGTAATTCAATTTGGTTGTGTATGTAAAGAATTTAAGTTAACACCGTGTATATTCTTCTCTAGATTCTACTAGTACCTTGTCAATCTAAACTAGATTCTCATCTGTTTTTGCTACTTCTGACAGAGTATTTCCAAATTTATTAAATTACGAGCGTTAACCCGCGACTTTGTCCGCACAAATTATATACCAGATTTTAAGTCAGATAATAAGCTATCAAACAAATAAAGTTTCATCAAAATCGGTTCAGTAGTTTTTACGTGATGCTCGTTCAAACAAAAACACAAACAAACAAACAGACAGACAAAGAATAAAAAAATTGGTTATATGGAATCAGGGATATCTAAAAACCATATCGTAACTTTTTTTTGTTAATATCTTCAATGTACAGACAAACTTCCTGTTACAGTTTTATAATAGTATAGACGAGCGTTAACCCGCGACTTTGTCCGCACAAATTATATACCAGATTTTAAGTCAGATAATAAGCTATCAAACAAAAAAAGTTTCATCAAAATCGGTTTAGTAGTTTTTACGTGATGCTCGTTCAAACAAAAACACAAACAAACAAACAGACAGACAAAAAATCAAAAAATTGGTTATATGGAATCAGGGATATCCATATCGTAACTTTTTTTTGTTAATATCTTCAATGTACAGACAAACTTCCTGTTACTACTAACTACTGAACATCTCTATTTACTTGGAGAATATAACTGTGGGGATAATTTAATGCATTCACCATTTTGACCATGATTATGACTTTAAATCATAAACCACCACAATCATACACTAAAATGATTTACCTGACTAATAAACATTCTAATAAGAAAAGTCTAACATTAATTAGTGTTTTATGAGACTCATAAACTAGTCAGCAAGAGACCAGCAGTAACCTTTCATAAATTAAAAACGGTTTCTGTCTTGAATGAAGAGATAAGGCACAGAGGTACAGATCAGTTTATGACTTCTCGTAAAGAAATTAATGACTTAATGGCAGTGCCAGATAATTTTATGAGTGAATCATTGTGAGGTTGTGTGTTCTCGGACATAACATATCTGATTCCGTACTTCGTTTATTACAACTTGTTAACAAAAGGCAAGACCTAAATACCATTTGTGCAGTAACGTATAACAGAACAAATAAAATTGATGTTAAGCCAAACACCGATGTATTTTTTATAAAAATTGTAAAAAATAACTTTTGGGACCTCCAAGTCTAGTATTTGTTTACTAGTTTTAGATTAATTATATTGTTGTTTTGCGTCCAAAAATGCAAATAAATAAAACAAAATTTTGATAAATTCAACATTCAATAGGTAAACTCTCTGTAGTCTTTATCCAGATTTAAACAGTTTCTGAACAGTTACTTTTTGAAATTAGCTGAAACATATCCGTTATCAAAACAATTTACTTTTTAAATGAAAAAAAAATCAATTTCTGCCCGTTCTATAGAATTTACGTATTTTTTAACAAAGTGAAAAGGTGAAAATAACTCGTGGTCTTCAGCTTAGTATTATTTTGGACAGGACACGGTCACGGACGAACAGATTTACCACCCTGTAACTATCTATTGATTAAATGCTTCCTCCAATCAATCCAGTGGGCAATTAAAAACAATCAGAGCGACTTGCTCTTTCATTGGACAGTGCTCTAGTATTCATTCGATAAAAGCCAATAAAACCCTTTTCTAGCTGCGTAGGATATAGCTGCATAGGTAGGCTCACGACTGTATTCCCATGAGGATAGTCAGAGATAATCTAAACATAGGATATTCAAAATATTCACTACATTTGACTAGCAATAATGTCCTGTCACAGTACCTATTAATATATCGTAAGACCGCGGCCCAGTCTAAAACAAAATAAACAAAAAAATTAAAAAAGCCTTTTAATTTCTTGCTACAAACAGAACATAACACAAAGAAAATACATTACCTACATAAATTGCATTCCATACGCGTCTAAAAAACTTAATATTATTTTTTAATCCTGTTTGTGTCATGCAATATAAAAAAATTAAAAATATCTAAGAGTTTTATGACATTGCTAAATTTTTACTCTCAATATTAAAATAAAATTGTTATCTTTGCAACTTAAGCCCAGTCTAGGGCTCGGTAAACCACCCTGAATCAATGAGCTTTTGACGTTATCGGATAATGGGTTGAGAATTCATACAAGAAGCTATTGTTTAGTCAATAGTAGGCCATGTCATCTCGTATTTCAAAAACAGCTTAATTGAATTCCGAAAATGTTGGCACAAAACAGGCATTGCAAATGAGCTGTAATTAATTTTGATTGACACTGATTTCGGGATAACAAAGTATCATGTAAACTGAACACGTGTAAACCGAACAATACGGCGTTAATTAATTAATTTGCGACACAAAACATTGTATTAACTTCAACAAACAGCTTGAAAAGAAGCCTTATCAATGGAATTCCACTAAGAATAGGCGCAATATACTACACCGATACCATGACATGATAACATGACTGGAACAGGTCGTGACGTGTTTTATCGGGTTCTGACGAGAATCAACAAGGCACCACGTGTTAAAACGGTTTATCTGGAGTCGGGAGTCGGGACAATACCTGGAAGTAACTGTAACTGGGTAAAAGGTACATGTTCAATAAAAATGTTTGATTGAATTTTATATTCATTGGAAATTGATTCTTGTTTGAGTATCGTCTGCATACATAAACTCAGGATAATAATCACATTAGGGAAGCTTTGCTTTTGTACCTTTTTAAGGTGGTTGCAGAGGAGTAAATTTTATACAAAACTTTGACGCACAATACGCTTAGACGGTATTAATATAAGTAACTTTGTATATATGGAAAAATAGTTTAAAAAATCTAGATGCCGCGTCACAAATAACATTTGCAATTTATAAAATAATTACGAAGATATAAAGCTTTGAAATTTTTCATACAAAATTTTAAGAGCTTTATATCTTCGTAATTATATTTTATTACTATATTTTCTAAACTATTTTTCCATATATAAAATATTACTTTTATTAATTCCGTCTACGAGTATTGTGCGTCAAACTATTGTATGGACAGAAACCACCTTAAGTGTACAATTGTAGCAAAGCATGTCTTTAGCACAATGGGTAAGTAACTCTGGTTGTCTGTGACATGGGCTCCAGGATAGAATGGCATGTCGAGTGGTGATCTGACATAGGTCAGACCAAAAACACTGCGTAAGAAATATATTTTACATCATCTTTATGCATTAAGTTGCTCGAAGCGCCCTATTCTAAAGAACCTAATTAAAACAATGTTGCTTCCCCCTCAAAACTACTCCATAAAGTCTACAATCCGAACAAAAAAATGCACTTGACGACAGGAAAAACATACCGCAACCAGTAATTTTAATCCTTTCACGAACTGCCCCAGTTCCATTTTTACTTCGTCGAGTGCTCGTTATTCACGCTATCAGGGTATCCAGTGACACATTTAAAGTTTTATTGTGACACATTTTATACAATTGTCATTTTATATTCATGCCCTGGATCTCGATTTACACTGGCGCCATGGAGACTGCGAGTGAGAATCTATTAAATGCATTGTCCAGCTTTAAAAGTGTTTTTCTTTGCTTTAGTGATAGAAAATGTATATACATACATACTCAGCTTTAAAGTGTTAATAGTGATAGGAAATGTATATATATACATACTCAGCACAGTAATCTATTTAAGTGGGTATCGAGTACTACCGAGCCTCCAGTTCTTCCCTCTAATCGTATTTTTTCAATTCGAACAGTTAAATTACGTTTTCAAAAAACACGAAATACATTGTTGGTTTTCGATTTATCGACTAAATTTTTTTATGCTTGTACTTATGATCGATTTTAAAAAGAGATCCGTAATGACTCGATAAATTGAAAATCAGAAATGACTTTAATGTTACATTCTTGTTTTTTGTAAATGTTGTATAATTATTAAGAAACGAAGAAAAAAACACGATAGAGAGCATCACAGGCTCGGTGCCTCCTATATTTTTGAGTATCTAACCACCTCTTTCCAATCTGTCTTAAAATTTTGGAAAGTGTATGGAAACCTTATAGAGGAGTCGCGTTGTAGGTCTGCTATTGGGTGGTCATGTCGGGTGTGGGTCTTTGGTTTCCTCCTCCCCGGCCTACAACGAAGCTCCAGTGCGCAGTGGTAGCTCAGGATCTTGTATAAGTTATATGTCAAGATTGACAGTCGAAGCTACAAAAACGTAGAAAAAAAATGTAACCAGTATTGGCGTCTAAACCCTATCCATATACACGCACACAGACATAATTAATATGGCGCCTCACGCACACCAACCTAAGAAAGTTGGCCCCTTTTGTTTTATACGGTGGAAGCATGAGGCTCTTTCTAGACATATACTTTTTCTAAGCTCAGGATAGTGTTCTTTGCTAAAACAACCCTTGAAGTCACCAAAATTAATTTATAACCGTAAAAGGTCAACCACTTTTGCTGCAGAAACTAGACATTGGCTAAATCATCTAAAACCAAGATGGACGCCATAATTTTAAAATTAGAATAGAACAGAAAACCTTATCTGTAGCGATACCTTATTTTAATAGTGTAACCAGAAATTCTTCGTGGTTAAAACTGGTGTGACAGCGGTTCGGCGAGACCACAATTCCGTCGTGTCAAAAATTTACTTAATTATGAACCTAACAATTTGTCATTAGGGAAATTTTTAAAGTCATATTTAACGTATTTATACAGGGTGAAATTGATATCATTAGCATCCTTTTAAACTAAGAGTCTACCCATCAAACTGAACAACTTTTACTATGGGAGCAAACCGATCGGAGCAGAAAAATAATCAGCTGTTCCATACTGAACTGCAATGCTTACTCGACTCAAATGTATGCAACTGCTGATTTTTTTTTGCTCCGATCGGTTTGCTCCCATAGTAAAAGTTGTTCAGTTTGATGGGTAGACTCTTAGTTTAAAAGGATGCCAATGATATCAATTTCACCTTGATATAATTGATGATATTAATTTCATCATTTGAGTCCTTAGATCAAAGTAAAATTAATGGATAGGCGCCTTACGCGAACATTTCAAACCAGAAATATGAGGCAAAACAAATGACAGTTTTACTTCTAATATGTACCGAGATGACAGACCAAGTGTGCTAGTTTGCATGGACCAAGTTGTATGCTTCAACTTAAAGCGCTTTGGGCCTATCCATTAATTTTACTTTGATCTAAGTTTGAGTTGAGTAGGCACTGCAGTTTATTATGGAACAGTTTACTTTCTTTTTGCTCCGATCGGTTTGCTCCCATAGTAAAAGTTGTTCAGTTTAATGGGTAGACTCTTAGTTTAAAAGGATGCTAATGATATTAATTTCACCCTGTATTGTGTGTGAAAGTGTGTTTTAATTAAGATTAAAATAAAAATGTTAGATTATAGGTTTACAGTAAAAATATACCCCAAAGGAATCTAAAGTATCTATAAAATATAATAAAACAACTATTGTAACTTGTCCAACTAATTACAAGTTCTACTCAATACTTTATAGACAGGGAGTAAACATAAACTTTGTAAGTGACCTAAAATTATGCCCAAACTTTAGTTTCGTAGTTGGGCCTGCCCGAGGACTGACATCATTTCACCAGTTTGTAAACTATGTTTATGTGTTTAGTTTCTTTGATTTATGTATGTATTTGTCTCAAAGTTTGTTTTTTTTGTGGTACACAATTTCTTTTTATTATTGGACCGTTCTTTTCTAAGAACAAACTATTTGAATATTTAACGACATTTACATTATGCAGCATTTAAATTACGCATTGACAAACATGAATAAACTAAATAGACTAATAAGTCATATTTTAACAGAACCAATAAAATGGAAATTAATTCGGAATCCTGAAAAGTAATCTGCTGTTCCACACAAAACTGCAAACCTACTAGAGCCAAAAGAGATAATTTGTCCAGCTATGGGGACAAGGCCCTCAAAAAATGTTAGCGTATAGTTATGGAACTCATGACGATTTGTTCCTCATAATCTCTAGATTATAGTGGTAATATTAGATATACCTCATCTGAACGGAGTATCGCGTAATCGCAGTTGGCGCACATCTTGTCTTTGTAAGATATGTTGGTTTTTTATTTTTATTTTCGTATTAACATATAAGAAGTTCCTATACACGAATTGCTTAACATGTGCCGTTTTAATAGGAAAAAAGAATCTTAGGAAAAAAAGTCGAAACGTTGCATTTTTTATATTTATTTCATAATTCCGTTTGCATTTTTACCTAATCTTTCATCCGATTACTATAGTAAATTAAATTATGTTTTTAGAGTTTAATACCATCAATAAACGTAACCGTTTGTGGGCTAATAAATTGACTCCTTTATGGGATAGCAGATTTTTATTTTCCGATTGCAACGTAATTTCCATAGAAAAAGTGGTTTAATTTGATGATCTGACCATATCCTTAAACTATTATGCTTAAGAAGTTTATGTAAGGACCATAGACATGGTAATTAAAAAACAAAGCTAACGCTCATTTTATCATTTACACTTCCGTTGACCTCATCGACCCAAAGATAGCTTATCATGTCGATGCTCAAGTCCACAACACAATTCGTATAGCGTTTAACGTTGGTTAAACATATTCGGAGATATGTGAAACTACTACAATATACTTATATATTCGGAGAGAACGAACAGACAGAAAAAAAATATCGGTAAAAAAATGTTTAGTTTTCCATCCAATACATTTGTCCTTAGAAATAAAATTATTTTTTTGAGATGAATATTACAGCTCTGCTCAGGGAGCAACTACTGCTTTTTACTGCGGACTATTGGAGGGACCACGAAGCGTCTACCAAGCCAAATGAATGTGTACGTTGGTATATATTAATGGAGTACTCTTAGTACATATGGTAGTTAATAAGAAATAACCACTTTTTAGTTAATATAATTTAATGCGTTCGTTAGCACATTTTACAATGGTTTCGGTTTGACAAGAGAGATCGGAAAAGAAGTGAAGTTGAATGACAGCGAATGTCAAAGGTAGTTTTTTCTTTTTTCTAGTGTTGCCCGAGTAGGGCAGCGCGCTTGAACAGAATGAACTTAAGCAACCGACCAAGGGGTACCCAGAGGGATACGGACCTCGGCATAGGACGTTGCTTGGGCTACGCGGCGGATTGGGTAGCGGGGATCGGTGAGAAGCGGCCTGCGATGTGCCTGTAGCGTCTGTAGACGCCAGAAGGAAAAGCATGCTATGTTATCTTAGTACTAACTAAGTGGAACGCTGATTTTCTATAGAAAGCTTCCGTCATCTATCGGTAATGTTTCGAAGCGCTATGTGTTGAACAAGGGTTCATATCGGTATAACAGCGCACTACACCTCATGCGCTGCGCTGTAGTAGTGAGAGATTTCGCCCATATCAATCACTGTCTTCTTGTTCTAGCGGTCTAGACAACCGGCTTACGATCCGGGTAGCTAAGGTTCGATCCTCGAGTCGGCCGATCGTCTTTTTCAATTTATTTCATAATGTGGCGCCCCCTAGTACTAATAAGCGGCAACGCAATTAGGACGTCCTAAAATTCAAGGCGAGTTACCTATCTATACTATATCCAATATACATATTAATCTATGAGGAAAAGGAGATCTTATTTAAGAGCTACGCTCTTGTCGGTGGACTTTGACCAGAAGAGGTTTAATTTTTCTTCCTGGCTATGTTTGCGCTACAGCATCCTCTATAATAAGTACATCGTAGATTTTCTGCTACATTCTTGCAGATTTTTAGATTTTGTACAATTTACTCTAGTATTTTAAAAGTTAAAAGGTACGTAGTTACGTCCGCTACGACTGTCAGATAGATCTTACAAGCCCTTAGAACATCGTCCAGTCTTTATCGGACTACTGGAGAGCAATCGCGCTAAATAAATCGCAACTGAACCATGATTGGACAGCGTGCGATACGAACTACAAAAACTTTTAACACATTTGGTATTGCGCTTTTCATTTTGACATATCACTCAGACGACGTCAATGGCTGTCAGTCACATATATAACTCTAGTTTAGCGCGATACGGAATTCAGCACAGTTGATTAGTAATTGGGTCGCAATGTGATTAGAACTGCAATTGGATAAGGATTAAACTTGGATGTTTTAAATTAGCGCAATCCCCCTTCTGAACCCTAATAAAAAACGATCTCGAATTAAAACTGCTAAGATCCGTTTTACGCGATTAAGTGTGAAAGGTCACGCGTGTAGAAAGACCTGAGTGATAGCTTTATACTCCCAAAGGTCAAGTTTCGGGCTAAACTATTGACAGAATAGTAGATAGTATTGGTGAAGTAATAGGTACGGAATACCTTACGACAGGTTAACCTCGAGAGAGGATTCTGGGTGGATAACAAGCACATAAGCAACACTAAACCTGAAAAATATTTGTGTGAAATCGATAACAATTAAAATCGATACCATTAGATACGTAACTTTTAGAAATTTTGCTTTTATTTGCCTGGAGAAGGACACTTCAAGAAATAGATATTTTTGCAATATTTTTAGCTTTCACGGTTCTAAAGTATCCTAAATATTATCTAAGCAGATTGTCGTCATTATCATCTTTCATTCGACACACGGAAATCATTATTTTCCATAAAATATTACTAACTTTTCGGTGTATTATGTCTACTGTCCATGTCCAAAACTGACGAGAGTCAGTGTTGCCCGACGAAAGGTAATTACCGTACATATTGGTAATTACCGAACGTCTGGCAACACTGGATGTTTTGACAAATTTAGGGTACATTTTAGAGTAAAGAGCACGTAAATCTGGCAGCAGTCTCACAATGCTGCGACAAGCTCACTAACTCCTACCTAGGTCTAAGAGAATGGGCACTTTTTGGGTATAGGTTCACTATTTATGTAGAACATTTCTGAATATCACCTCGGGGAATTTATTCGTGAGAGCACCTATTCTACGACTGTACTTAACACAAGAAAGTTCTCGTTCACGCTGATAGATGCCGTCTATTTACATAATTATATGTGTGTACGGTTGAACTTCACCTATAGCGAATTTCCATAGCCGAGGTCATATCGTGACCAAATCGTCTACCTACAGATTTGTGCCTGCGACCTGTACCTTGACATTGACACGCGTGACTGGGGTGCCAGGTGCGTGCATGCCATGTCATTCCTGTGGTTTACTTTGTCAAGTTTTCATAACTATTTAGTTTGAATAGTTGGTGGCCTTTGTTTTGTGCTGATAATAACGATAACTGCCTCCGTAGTCTAATGGTTAAGAGCATTGGGCTCTCGACACGGAGGTCGTGCGTTCGATTCCCACGGGGGACACCTAGTGATATGTCACTTTGTGCGTTTTTCCCCAGTTGGTTAGGACATAGCAGGCTGAATCACCTGATTGTCTGAAAATAAAAATGATTCCGTACTTCGGATGGCACGTTAAGCCGTTGGTCCCGGCTACTATCTCTGGTGGTAGCAGTCGTTACATAAAAACCACGTCAGAACTCTCCCAACCAGGGTTCTACCCACACGATAAGAAGAAGAATAACGATGCTTTTCTTGGACGTTTTTCGATTGGACATACTCTTTAACACATATAAATACTGTTTGGAAGGTTGTCTGTACGACATCTCTTCTCATCGAAAAGCCTTATTTTGTGCCTCTTGTATTTTCTCTCTGTATTTTTCTCTGCTGCTTATGTTTTTGTTGTAAAATAAAGTGAAATGAAATGAAACGAAATGTTTATTCGCCAGGACATAATTAGTTAGGTGTTACAATAGTTATAGTATCTTATGATCTACCTTAGTATGGCATGCAAATGCTTCTATTACAAAACAATTCGTTATTTTCATTTTTATGTAAGTACCTATTTGATTGATTGAATGAAAAAATATATAAATAACGAGCGTTAACCCGCGACTTTGTCCGCACAAATTATATACCAGATTTTAAGTCAGATAATAAGCTATCAAACAAAAAAAGTTTCATCAAAATCGGTTCAGTAGTTTTTGCGTGATGCTCGTTCAAACAAACAAAAAAACACCCAAACAAACACACAAACAAACACACAAACAAACAGACAGACAAAAAATCCAAAAATTGGTGAAATGGAATCAGGGACACCTAAAAATCATATCGTAACTTTTTTTTTGTTAATATCTTCAATGTACAGACAAACTTCCTGTTACAGTTTTATAACAGTATAGATAGATAGATATATAAGTTTCGTTGATGTTTTTTGTTGTTCCTTGTTTTTTTTCTAGACCCTCTTTCAAATCGTATAATGATAAGATTCATTTCAGCTATTCCTAAATTATGATAGCATAGCATAACAAATTAATATTAAATAACAAACATAAATACTATAATGGAAGGTTTCACGTTATAGACTTTCGCTGTTACCCACCCCTCAGGACATAACCCAAAGAAATCACCAGTATACCTACCGTTGCTCCGAAACTCAATTTAATTTTAAACTGGCTCATTTATATAAATCTTAACAAGGGGCGTATTAATGAGCTAATCAATCAATTATTCAAATGAGCAAACCCTGGCACAGAGTGATGAATACCCCGCGAGCAGGGTTTGGCAATATGCCAGCTTATGAGCTTACCTTAATCCTTGTATACTAGGGATTCTCAAACTTTAGTACTCTACGCGTACCAATACCTGCGTTCACCGCTCATTGTACGTAGGTTGGTAATTAGCGAAAGATACCTGTTGTACTGTTAATTTCTAGTAAATGACCTTCTACATACTATTATGAAAGCGTAGGGTTTCTCTCATGCGGTCTCAATCACGAGGGTACGAGTTAAAATCTAGACGGACGGCATACCATGTGCCAATGAGTTTTTCTGGCTAATTCTCAAACGGTGAAGAAAAACATCGTGAGTAAACCTGCATACGCTGAAGAAGAAATTCTTATGCGTATCTGAAGTCTAGCAATTCGCATTGGGTAGGCGTAGTGGTGGTTTTGTGGCGCCCCTTGGGAGAGGCCTATGTTCAGCAGTGGAGGATAATAGGCTCCCTGAGGATAGACAGATCTGTGCCCTGCTGTAGGACGAAAATAAATGGATGATGATATCATTAGAACAATAACCAATAGGTACATGGACAAGTTTTAAAGAAAACACGCTTTCAACTTATTAAAATGGATGCGTTAGATACTTTTTATGATGCGATAAAAATAAAAATAATAACTTTTGAGAATTTAATTACGGCTAAATACATGATGCACCAATAGGGCAAGCATTATATGTTTAATAATTTCTCTTACGTGTAATTTTTGAAAAATATAAATTATTCAGGTGACTACAATACTTGCTAAACCAATTTAAAAGGCGCGACGGTTTCCTAATGCACCAAAATGGGTACGCGAAAAAAGTTTGACAAGCCGTACTCAGAACAAAATTCTAGTAGATTATACCTACATAAAATCACGTGACTGTAATTATTTAGATGTCACCTTCAAGGATATTTTGTGTGGAAAAGAAAATCCATAGGTCATGGTTGGTATCGTTAGTGACAGTCCGTACCATGGACCCCTCTCGTTATTTGTTAAACTCTAACAATTAACACAGATACTTTGAAGCTTAAAATAATTCTGACTCCATTCGCATGGTACCGTTGTAAATGTTGTAAAACGGGTCCCTTAAGGTGATTGCAGAGGGGTCAATTTTATACAAAACTTTGACGCACAATACGCGTAGAGTAGACGGTATTAATATAAGTAACTTTGTATATATGGAAAAATAGTTTAGAAAATCTAGATGCCGCGTCACAAATAAAATTTGCAATTTATAAAATAATTACGAAGATATAAAGCTTTGAAATTTTTCATACAAAATTTTAAAAGCATTATGTCTTCGTAATCTAAACTATTATAAAACTGTAATAGGAAGTTTGTCTGTACATTGAAGATATTAAGAAAAAAAAAGTTACGATGTGGTTTTTAGGTATCCCTGATTCCATATCACCAATTTTTGGATTTTTTGTCTGTCTGTTTGTTTGTGTGTTTGTTTGTTTGTTTGAACGAGCATCAAGCAAAAACTACTGAACCAATTTTGACGAAATTTTTTTTGTTTGATAGCTTATTATCTGACTTAAAATCTGCTATAAAATTTGTGCGGACAAAGTCACGGGTTAACGCTAGTTATATTATAAATTGCAAATGTTATTTATGATGCGGCAACTAGATTTTCTAAACTATTTTTCCATATATAAAATATTACTTTTATTAATTCCGTCTACGCGTATTGTGCGTCAATCTTTTGTATGGACTGAATCCACCTTAATTTCGTAAAATTTGTCCTTGTATCAGTATGAAAATCATAATATACCGAATTGCAATTTCCTTTAGTTTACTTAATCGTTATTAAAATGAATAGAAACTTTGAACCTACAAAAGAAATCATTCATCAAACAAACAAAATAGATAATAGCCCTAAAGCTTTGGTTCCATAAATGTATAGATACAAGTTATACGATTTGGACAAAAATTGTATGAAACCTGGATGATATCCATTGCAATCGCAGCCAAAACTTTTTTCAAATTTTGACATAAAGTACTATCTACACCTTCTTGTCTTATGCTTAATTTATTTTGTTTTTATTAGGTTTTACATAAGGGCATTTGAATTTTCATCTTGATGCAGCAATGAAGCTTATTATATCGGATAGTTTAGATTCACAGATCACAAAAACTAAAGGGGGATGTGAAAAGGGGGTGGGGCCAGTGTCGCAGCAATATGCTCAAAAACGGAACACATTGCTCGCGACAGTAATGATTCAATATATTATGAGCCAGTCGAGATATTATGTGTAAGTAGTTTACAATGCTTGCGTAGTACTAAAGATTATTGTAACGTTGAGTTCTGATACTGCAATGGATACTGAGCACATTCAAGCTAACAAAATACTTTCTATCGCGTGGTACTGGTGGTGATGCGACACTAGGTTTCGTACTCTGCGCGTTGGTTGGCATCTCTCTAGATCTCTATGTTTAGATTGGAAGGTGCAGAAATTGGGCATGTAACGTTCGTCTGGTGTGTTTTTTAAGAAAATCTTTCAAAACAATTTCGGTGTAATTATCATACTTATCAAGCTCGACTTTGACTTTGAACTTGAAATAATCGTGTTGCGTCAAAAATGCCAAATAAAAGTGAGAACGTATCGAGTTTAGTAAGTAAGGCGGTTGGTTGTTTTGTTCCATAAGTTTCTTTGTCTACATAATGACAAAGGTGACACGCAAGATGTCGCTCTACGTAAAGTAAATAATTTAATGAGTTTATGTAAGTTTTAACATAATTATAACTTTAATTGCTTTTTATTTACATTCTCTATATCTTTATGCCGTCTTCCAATTGTCACAAACAAGTTTGAAGTACTACCTAGACCTACATTCATCATCATCATCATCATCATCAGCCTATCATCGTCCACTGCTGAACATAGGCCTCTCCCAAGGCGCGCCACAAAACTCTGTCCTCGGCCTTCCTCATCCAGTCGCTCCCCGCTACCTTTTTTAGGTCGTCTGTCCAGCGGGCAGCAGGACGTCCCACACCACGTCTACCAGTTCGCGGTCTCCACTCCAGAACCCTGACACCCCACCGGTTGTCAGTTCTTCGGCAGATATGACCAGCCCATTGCCACTTCAGCTTGCTAATTTTCTGAGCTATGTCAACCACTTTCGTTCTCTGACGTATCACTTCATTTCTGATGTGATCTCTCAGAGAAACACCGAGCATAGCTCTCTCCATAGCTCGCTGCGCGACCTTGAATTGATGAACTAGTCCTATCGTCAGGGTCCATGTTTCCGCACCATAAGTCATTACTGGCAGGACGCACTGATCGAGGAGACCTACATTGTTATTAGTTTATTGTTTCAATGAGCATAACCTACCTACTGCAAAATCAAAGCACTTCAAACATATAAACATATGCATGGAGAGTAACATTGGAAATACGGCTTCATGTTATGAAAATTGAAAACACCTAATCCTCTCTTAAATTCGTGGAAAAGAAAATGATGCTAATTAACACGTTCCGGGACAGTGACCGGCTATAGCAGTGATAACAATAAAAGTTCTATTGTGTCTCGTTCACCACCCCGGAACGTGTTAAAAAGTATGGCAAAGAAAGAACATATCATTGGCGTGATCACTTAACTCTTAAATCCAAAAAATTAAGTCCAGAAGAAAAAAAACATAAATTGTAAAAATAACTTTTGGGACCTCCAAGTCCTCTATCTAATCTGTTCACTACTTTTAGATACCTATATTGTTTTTATTAAGACTGTTTGTGTCGAACATTGAAAAATAAATAATAATATCCAATGTGCCTGCGGTACGTGAGCCTTCAGGCATTATACGTACCGATGGGAAGCGTCCTGATGGCATGACTGTAGGGCCTTGGAAGTTGGGAAGGTCTTTGGTTTGGGACGCGACTTGTGTGGACATCGTTGGGCGCGGGTGCTGCTGCGGCATCGGCAGAGTCATCGAAGCGCCGGAAATATGTTGATATTGGAGAGGGGTATATGTTTGTTCCCTTGGGAGTGGAGACCCTGGGACCATGGGGACCCGATGCAAAACAGCTTGTAAAAGAGATTTCAGCACGCCTTATAGACACCACTGGTTATCACCAGTGGGCTGGTTATCACCTTCGTCAGCGCATAAGCTTGGCGATACAGAGGGGGAATGCTGCCAGCGTACTTGGAACCGTCCCCCAGGGAGAGGCTTTGGAGGAGGTTTATAGGTTGTAGGTCTCCCCTGACGAAGCTTGTTGCAGATATTCAGGATGTATTTATTGACGAAACTAGTTGTGGATCTGAGTGATGTACTTTCTTTGAAGAAGCCTGTTGTGGATGTGAGTGATGTATATACCTATGACGAAGCCTGTTGTGGATATGAGTGATGTATTTTGTTTAATAAAATTACGAAGGCACAACATGGCTGTAACATGTTCAAAATCAATAATAATATGATGGGTGATAAATTTTCTTGTTCCTCCACATACAGTAAAAGAAGACATAACAACACAAGAAAAAAAAATTATAAAAAGTAAGTAGATATATCCTGTTGAATCCCACTGCTGGGCAAAGACCTCCTCTCACTGATAATGGTGAGTGGGAGTGGGCTTTGCACAAACTTTACAATAACATTATTTAGGAGGATGAGCTCACCCATAATATTGACAACAACCATTATCATTTTTGCTCTCGTTTAGGTATGTTTATTTCCTCAAAATGTTTACCTTCACCGCTAAGTTCTAACTGCCTCCGTGGTCTAATGGTTAAGAGCATTGGGCTCTCGACACGGAGGTCGTGGGTTCGATTACCACGGGGGACACCTAATTATATGTCACTTTGTGCGTTTTTCCCCAGTTGGTTGGGACATTGCAGGTTGAATCACCTGATTGTCTGAAAAGAAAGATGATTCCGTGTTTCGTATGGCACGTTAAGCCGTTGGTCCCGGCTACTATCTGACGTGGTAGTAGTCGTTACATAAAAAAACACGTCAGAGGCCGTAAGGCGGTCTGAAAAAACTCTGACACCGGGGCTTGCTAGTTGCTGCCTACGTGATAAGAAGAAGAAGAAGACCGCAAAGTTATTGATAATACAGAGTAAATTATGTGCCAGTAAAATAATATTATATAAGGTCTAACAAAATTAGCTGAAACTATTTTAAGGGTATGCTCAGACCATCAAACTGAACAACTTTCTCTATGGGACCAATATCGAAATCACGAAAAAAAATCAGCTGTCTCATACATTCGAGTCTGTTTGTTTGTTTGCAGTTTTGTATGGGACAGCAGATTTTTTTTCGTTATTTCGATATTGGCCCCATAGAGAAAGTTGTTCAATTTGATGGTCTGATAATGCCCTTAAAATAGTTTCAGCTAATTTTGTTAGACCTTATATACCGCTACCAACGCGCGATACTAAAGTGAATAACCATTTCTCTAGAGCTAATCCTAAGCTTATCATTTTCATAAAGTTACATTAACGTGGAAAATTACAAAAAATCATAGCTATAAAAGTAAATGTAGCACTAAAATAAAAGTGTAGTCATAAAAACTCGATTTGGTCGCCAAAGGTCAGGGCCGATCGATACAAATATTGATGAATGACTATTGCGTAGGATTTTTTATGGCGGTTTTATACCGTTTGTCGTTGTAATAGATTTTTTTAGTATTAAGGTACACGATTTCGTAGTATACAATTAGATTTAATAACGAAGAGAAAATATTTTAATGAATTCTCTAGAACTCACTTTTGACGACCCGGTTGGTGTAATGGTTACGCCGGACTGTCAAATCAGGGTCCTGGGTTCGTATTCCGGTTCAGTCATGGATGTTCGTGCCGTTGTTGTATGGTTTCCATATTACAAAGCCTATAGTGCTTATCTTGGGATCATTACAATGTACGTGCCTGTGAGCGTTATTTATTTATTTTATTTAACTAAAACATTTTGGAATCGATTTCGTAAAAATAGTTATAAGCAGTATGATGGTTTGATTATCCCCTTAAAAATTCATCAGCATATTATTATTAAAAACGACACATACCCTATACAGGGTATAAGGAAAAGTATCATTAAACTTTAAGGGCCTATGTCGAAAAATAATTGAAGCGAAATGGGCGTGTGATAGCTTATATTACTGCGCCTGAAACGACGCAAGCATAAAACAAACTTTATTTAATTGTAATTGTACTATATATGTAAGTTCAATTCTGCTCTAATCAAACTTTATAAAATATTAACTCTTTTTCTTAAATCAAGTCTCGTGTTTCAATTATTCACTGTTTAGCAGTTCCAAGCGTTTATCGATAAAGACGAAGGCTACTTTTGCTTGTTTTTCTATCAAGAAAATGTGTCTTAATCGTGTTTTGGCTCTCATCAAAACTTCAATTATATGTTCAATTTACACATATCCGCAAAACATACTCCTACTGTTAGTACTTCATGATATATGACGCTTTGAAGAATCCTATATTTCACATATCCTCTTAAACCACGGGATACACGCCAAAAACAAACGTTTCACTGCATACTAGCCGATCATATACTATACAGGCTGTAACAAAACACCCTAGTAATACTTAAGTGAGTGCTTCAGACCGTCAAACTGAGCAACTTTGCAACAACATCGAGAAAAAATCTGCTGTCCCATACATAATAGTCGAGTCAGTACTGCAGTGTTGTATAGGACAGATGACTTCTTTATTTTTTGTGTGTATTTTTACACCCTGTATAGCTTCGCCCCGGCGACATAAGTCAAGATAGTAAAATCAGTGGCTACTTACAGTACTCTAACTTACTAGAAATTAAGCTAGTTATGTATACACGAAACCAGAGTTCTTATAGCTTGCTTAGTTTACTAGCTAGCTTGCTTAGCTTACTAGCACTAGCTTGCTATCCTAGCTTGAAATACTCGCCTCGTATATCCCGGGCATATAGGGTTAAGGCTTTGACTATTTATTATAAGGACTAGCCTTGCGGTAGCATTTCCCATCTGCCACGATATAAGATCAATTAATCATGTGCAATTTTATAATTTTTTTAATCACATTCAATTTTATATCTTATCACTAAACGAGACAGCCTATAATTGCGAAACAATAATTTCGAACTTAGAACGTTTGGGGTACACACGAGACTACTTTTCATGATTTTTAACGTTCAAAATTAGAATCTAAAGTTATGGGAATAAAATCCAACGTTGCGGTTTTCATGTTACCTCGCCCCCCGCAAAAAGTGGCAGAAATGTTTGTTAATAGAATTCTATTAACAAACACGCGTAACTAGTCCCTATATAAGTAGTCTAAAGGTTAGGGTTCTTCTTAATATGCTGACACTTTTTAAAGGGGATGATCAGACCATCAAACTGAACAACTTTCTCTATGGCACCAACATCGAAATCGAGAAAAAAAATCATGTGTCCCATACATTTGGCCCAAGTATGTTTGCAGTTGTATGGAAGAGCTGATTTTTTTTCCGCTATTTCGATGTTGGCCCCAAAGGGAATGTTTTTCAGATTGATGGTCTGTGCATCCCATTAAAAAAGTGTCAGCATATTAAGAAGGACCCTGTATAGACAGCATCTGTACCTAATACCTACCATTATAAATAATATGGTTAGTACTGGTAACAAAGCTTATGACTACGAAAGTTCATAGTCATGAGTCAATTTACCCTACGAATAAATACGTAAACGGATATATTTTCCTCTACAAATATAAGCCCTCACAAAAACACAAACTTTTTATACGAATAGAGAGACAATGTTTTACAATATACCAGTAACACGATACTCTGTTTCGTGTAACATTTGGCAGACTTGCACCGGATGTGCGGGTACGTGAGCGAACAACAAGATTGTTACAAAAATATCGTTTACACCAACTATTTTATTTTGTTATATATTTCAGCTTTGACAGTTGTCCAATTAAAGGAGAGCAATCGCGCTAAATAAATCGCAACTGAACCTTGATTGGACCGCGTGCGAACCACAACTTTTAACAAATTCGGTATTGCGCTACTCATTTGACCGCCGTTAGAGCCGTTTTGACAGATCAGACGTTAAAGGCTGTCAGTCACATAGTAAATAAGTCATGTTTAGCGCGATACGATTTGAATAGTAATTTGATTGCAATGTGATTAGAACTAAAATTGGATTAGGATTGAACTTGGATGTTTTAAATTAGCGCGATCGCCCTCCAGTTGTGTTATCATAGATAAATTGATAAGAGATGAGAGCTTATACCTACTTCGTCAGTGGGTTAAAACTTGTCTCTTGTATGGGTAATAATTATGTTTGAATAATAATGATGTCAACCGATCGTATAATTGGGCATAACATTATAAGCGTGACAAAATTCTGGACTGGAAAAATATAAAATGCCATTGACTCGATAGAAGGAGAGATTAAGCTGTATCCATTTACAATCCTCCCAACGCGGCAACGCCACCATCACCTGACAAGTTATTCCATTCTGAAACCGCAAATAAATATTCTAAAAGTGGGCCGTCATGGTACAACTACAGAGTGAAATTGATATCATTAGCATCCTTTTAAACTAAGAGTCTACCCATCAAACTGAACAACTTTTAGGTACTATGGGAGCTAACCAATTGGAGCAAAAAATTCAGCTGTTGCATACATTTGAGTAGAGTAGTCAGCGGCGGAGGGTGCAGTTTAGTACGGAACAGCAGATTTTTTTTGCTCCGACCGGTTTGCTCCCATAGTAAAAGTTGTTCAATTTGATGGGTAGACTCTTAGTTTAAAGGGATGCTAATGATATCAATTTCACCATGCATAGAGTCTTCCGCTGACGGTTTTTAAGGAGATGACCAGACCATTAAACTGAACAATTTAGTTGGTCATGGGACTAACATCACGAAAAATATATCAACTGGGATAAATGTGAATTCATTTGGGTCAAGTAGGTTTTCAGTTTTGTATGGAACAGCAGATTTTTTTTTCGTGATCTCCATGTTAGAAAATTTTTCGGTTTGATCATTCCCTTAAAAACCCATCAGAATACTTTTAAAAAAACCTGTATAACTACAAGAATTGCTAGTGGCAGAAAAATTTTTACCAATCCGAAAATGAAATCCAAAATCAGAGATGAGGGTAAAAATATGTATTAAATTCCATTTTAATTTAAGTTCGTGAGTTACTGCAGGTAGTATGAATTAAGTGCAATCATGCCTGTCGTGTAGATATTCGCAACCTTATGGGTAAGCCATAACAATAAATCAACTAAACTGGAATTAATTTCATAGCACACCTTAGGAATTTAGGGCCACAATACGGATGCCCGACCTTTACTTATCTTCCACGAAAAGGTCAACGCAGCCTCTTACAGATTTACACGTTTGACCTATAAGCTGGAGATTGGACTGCGAATTCCAAAACCGTTAACTGTAACAAACAAGTTTTACAAGACCTCCGGCAAACCATACAAACGCCTCTCGTGTCTACAACTTTAGTTTAGCAACCGGAGGGGTAAGAGTTCCAAATAAAGTGGTAAAACAACTATAGTCCCACAGCGATAGCTGCAAAGAAATCCGTTTATAAGAGCCATAACGCCACAATACCGGAGCAAATCCCTTGTCGAGTTGCACAATAACATCGTCCATGCAATGCCATCACCCTGTGGGCATACCCACGACGGCCACGACTAGCATTACAGATAACAAAATACCCAACGCAAAAACGAACCAAACTTCAATTCAATAAAGTCGAAAATCGAGCAAAGAAACAAGCCTGGTCCGACAATCATCTTTCTCGTTTCAACACTATACAAATCCCAAATGGAGAACAATCGTGGCATACCGACGAAGAGTCACGAACAACATAAATAAAATATACAATCTGAACTTTGTATTGCATTCCATATTAAACTGTAACTTCAAGGGAGAGAGTTTATAATGGGAGTAAAAGGGCAAGATCAGATGCGCGTGAGCGTAGAAAGTTCATGCTCGATCGCCATCTTGGAGCGAGGGAGATGGGATGAATAATTTGAGGAACGGCCGGCAGATAGCGCAAGTCCAAGCTTTTAGTTTACTTTGAATTAGAGCCAACTTTAAAGCCATTCTAGTGGAAGTCCTGATAAACGACGAAGAATTGCATATCATAACTGCGTTTTGTGACCCACATATTACAAATTCAACAGTGATGGATGACCAAATGAATGCAAAAGTAGAGATGACGCCAGGATTCGAATAGCATGCATCAGAGTAAAACTAACATCATACCTACAGCGCATAACTAACCTTTTCATTTCGCTATAATTTTCTTTTAAATAAAGAAATGGAATATTTTTTGGAATATAGATAAATAGACCTTTAAAATTATTCCTTTTAGGTTTTGAATAAGATATCCTGCAAATCCACCAGCCTCCAGCGTCACTGCAAACTTGAGACCTATTTAAAGCATTTTCCATCACGCTTCTCAAAACTTTCGGTGTTGTGTTGTGTTCTGAATTTCTTGTCGAATAATGGTTTTTAAGGTTGCTTAAGTTTGTGGCTTATTCAGCAACCAGCGAATTTAAATAACCTCATAACTTATTGGTGGACAAGAACAAGAAAATCAAAACTTATGCCTTTGTTACCCCACAAAACACGGAGAAACATCTAAACTTACATTATACATTCATACATCAACTGACGACCCTACTTTCAGTCCGTATCGGAGAGGTCAGAAACCTAACTACAATTACAAACTACAGTAAGTAGGTACCTATAATTGTGGTCAAGTTCATTCGTTAATACAAGGTCACGTAAACTTTCACATTTGATATTACTAATTAATGCAATTAAGACAGCTAATTTCAAATGAATTCTTATCTATAAACCTGTCAAATTAAGATAATAGTAGTTATCTTAACTAAACTAGGTAACTATAACTAAGTAGCCGTATTGAATGGACTTCACGTTCACGTTCACGTAGACGATCTCGTGACACGCACCACAAAACATTTAGGATGTACCGTTATAGATTAGAAAAAAAACTTTAAACTGCTGTCGAAAGAGCGCCTTTTGATTCGAGAGTTACGATACCGGGGAGATTAATTGCGTCGTGATGTTACAATGAAGCTAATAATGATAACAAATCATTCTGCTTTTTGGGTTCTGTTGGCGAAAGGATTGGAAGCGAAGCGGTGCCTTGCAAGAATCATGAAGTCTGCACGGAGAAAAATATCTAGCAATATATGTGACAACTATGTATGTTAGCAGACTTACTTAGTAAAGTGTTTGCTGTTACAAGTATATTTTAGTTAAATCTACCAGAATTCGATTTATAACTAAAAATTTTTAAAATCAACGATTTTCTAGAAAAGTCTACCAAAATAATTAGTTGTATTATAACTACTATAATAATTATAATAATTTTCTCCGTGTGGGTTAAGGAACAATTAATATACGCACTAAATCTTTTTACACTGTAATAACTATTACAGATACTTTGATCTGTCAGTTGATCACATCTTAACACAATAACATAGGTAGGTATTTATTTCAAAACAACATAATTATTTATTTTTTATCTATCTATTTTTATTACATTTGGAAAACCTACAGCTAAGATTCAGAATATTGGTTTATATTTATATTAAAATCTCAGTCATTAAACCACTGGTTACCTACCACGAGTCCACGAACAATTTTCATTGCGTATTCCTGATACATAATTTATAGTATAGATAGGTACATATTTTTTCTATGAAAATGTGTTTATCGTTCATACCCTACCCGGGTATTAAATTAATGTTGGCAGCATTTATTCCAATAGAAAAAACAGAGTACGGAACCATCAATGAATTTACCTGACTAGCACTTAACCGTTTCTTTTATGTCACGCACAAAGCATTAGACTTCGATGTTAATATAATGAAAATGGTAATAAGTTAGCATTGAGGTCTTTAAGCTTAATATGTCAAAACACAATATGACGAGAGGTGAAAGGCAATCATTCTAACTAGAAAGGAAGTTCAGATGTACACACGGCGACACATCAAGCTATATAAAACCAATATAAGCTGGTCGCGAGACATTATACGTTACTCGCTTGGTTACTCGTCCGACGCGCGGCCAGCTTATTTTGATTTGTATAGCTTGATGTGTCGCCGTGCGTACTATACTATAGTAACTACAGCATACACAAGGTGTTACAAAAATACAAATAAACATTTAAGGGGGTGGTTTAGACCATCAAACTGAACAACTTTCACTGTGGGGCCAATATCGAAATCGCAAAAAAATCATGATGTTCCATACTAAACTACAAATCCACTCGAGCTAAATGTATGGGATAGCTGATTTTTTTTTCGCGATTTCGATGTCGGTCCCATAGTCAAAGTTGTTCAGTTTGATGGTGTAAACAACCCCCTTAAAGTTTAAAATTCTTATTTTTAACACCCTGTAACAACCTGTGTACACAATTGTATGCAAAGATTTTGTAAATATACCTACACCTAGCATACGATTGCATGCAGATGAGATGCTGAATGTTGAGATGTATTTGTGATGTAGCTGGAATGCACAGGATTAGGAATGAGTAGTTGCTTATATTAGAGGAATTTGGAAAGAAATGAAGGAAACATTGCGGGTTAATAGATTATCGTACCCCTACGCGTGTGATACAGGGAGAAGAATTTTATTTAATGAGACGAGTTGCTTGCTTGCTTGCTTGAAGTAAACTGATAGCTATAAGAGATTAAGAGATGAATGGCAATGACATTGCGCCGAAACCAAATAATGGGATATGGGCAAAAGAATGATGTTGATGATTCGGAATGTAAGTTATATTCCGAATCATCAACATCATTCTCTTCTTCTATACGGATATCAAAATTTTACTTGCAGCGCCTTAACTGTCTAGTGTGACAGGTAGTAGCCTGTAGCTACTTATTTTCGACAATAAGCATAATTCACGCCTCGAATACAGATTTTCTTGGATGAGGCCCTTATTACATACATAACATACGAACGATGTTCTATGGAGTGGCCTATGTTCCACCACAACTAGATAGACTAATAATGTCTAGTAAAGGGGTGCTTCAGACCATCAAACTGAATATCTTTTACTATGGCACCAACACGGAAATGGCGAAAAAAAAATCCGCTGTCCCATACAAAACTGCAAACACAACTCGATTACTCGACTGAAATGTATGGGACAGTGGATTTTTTTCGCTATTTCGATATCGGTCCCATAGAGAAAGTTGTTCAGTTTGATGGTCTGAAGCACCCCTTTAAGTAATTGTCCCATTTAATTTTACACCCTGTATACCTAATCGCATATAGAAAAGTTACACAGAATTAATAATAATCTAACGTGAGGTGAGAATGCCCCTGAACCTTTGACTATTTATTCAGTAATCAGTAATCATGTGCATTTACATTCAATTTTATACCTTATCACTAAACGAGACAGCCTATAATTGCGAAACAATAATTTCGAACTTAGAACGTTTGGGGTTCACACGAGACTTTTTTCATGATTTTTAAAGTTCAAAATTAGAATCTAAAGTTATGGGGAATAAAATTCAAAGTTGCGGATTTCGTGTTACCTCGCCCCCCGCAAAAAGTGGCAGAAATGTTTGTTCGCAGAATTACACGCGTAACTAGTCCCTATATAAGTACTCAAAGCCCTGAACAGCACTTAGTGACAAAACGCGAATCATCAATTAAACGGACAACCATAAAGCTTTACGCTCCAAAAACAATGACTATTAAAAACAAATCACTGAACGAAACAAGGTGAACATTTTAGACGTCATTACAAAGATAAACATCAAACGTTTTAACGTTTCCATTTATAGACACGATATAATTGTGCGCATTGTTTGTGGACAGTAATTTCCTTTCATTTCCTAACAATAACAATACTAAGGGTAACTACATGGTGTTAGGTTAAACAGTTGCATTACCTTAAGGGGTGATTGTACCCATGATACTGAACAACTTTCCCTAAGAAGCCTATAGGAAATACACAAAAAATTTTTTTCGACTTTCCATACTAAATGCAATCAGCTGATCGAAAGTTTGTATGAAAAGTCGACATTTCTTTTTGCGAATTTCCTATATGTTTCTTAGAGAAAGTTATTCAGTATCATGGGTACAATCTCCCCCTTAAATGTTTATTTGTATTTTTTAACACCTTGCAGATCGACAGGGCAGCTCCGTAGATAGCCGTAGGTACCACAAAAAATAAAATAAATGAATAAGATATAATAAAAATCTTTATTTGCATTACACTGTCCTGTGATGACAGGACAGGACAATAATATACTTTAAAAACACATCACAAAAGTTAGTAAAAAGTTAGCGCAAGCGATTATAATATCTGTCAAAGATGTTCCAGTAGAGGCTTTAAATCAAGATAAATTTCATTTTGGATTGGATACATAAGACAATGAGAAAACACAGAAAAGGAAATTCCTAAAATATAGTGGCATTGCGTTAGAATGAATCATTTTGGTTATTAGAAATAAGGAAGCATGCTTTCAAAACATGAATGATTCAGAATTTCAGACAATGCATTGTTTAAATGGGTTAGTTTATTTACATGAAAACATAACCGCAAAGAGGTAACTGACTCATTTAAATAATCTACATAATTAAATTACTCTTCCAAATGATACAACATCATTTTAAAAACTCCATATAACATTTTTAAAACGAAATACCTACTTGAAGCATAAACGTGTTTTTTTTTCAAATATTTTTCATACAGAGCATGACTGTAATTTGGTTCAGTAAGAGATGTGTAATTTAAAACATTAAAGTCTAATTGTTTCTCGTTCTTGGTCTGCCTCGGCCCCATCTTCCATCGTCTATCAAAAAGCCTTTTTTAAAATAATTTTCTTCAATGTTTTCGAGTTGGATTTTCACAAGCATTCAGTTTGAAAAAAGCTTGTGAAAATACGCGTCCGAGAATATAGGTTATTTAATGTGAGTTACATGCTTTATAAAAAAAAATTAAAAATGTAGAAGGAAAACAAACTGTTCTGAAGTCCGATTCGGAAACCCATTTTCCAAGGTCTCCTTGCAATGTTTTTTATATGAGCACTGGTCTGATCCGATCTGTCTGCGGTTTCGTCCCTGACACCTATTTTGTCCCCTAAGTGGTTGGATTAGAGAAAAGCCCCATCTGGGTCCAGTATGGTAGTCTGGCACGGGTTTATATCATTTTGTTGGTAAAAATCCAAATTGTATTTTATTTTACACGACGCGACGGCGCCACCGCAAAGACAGGGTTCTGTTTTTTTGCGCGTATTTATATTCTTTTTTGGACATTCGGTATCCTTATCATCATCAGCCTATTCCCACCGTAGGGCAGGCACTGGCCTCTGACGAACAAGACAAAAGCGTGAAAGGAAGAGGGCTATATTCCACCGTGCTTCCCCAGTGCAGCTTGGTAGAGGAAAGTTAGTGGTCAAAATTCTATCCGTTTTTCAAGTATGTATACAATATTTAAAGGTTTGAGCGACCTTTATTAAAAACGAGCGTTAACCCGAGACTTCGTCCGCACAAATTATATACCAGATTTTAAGTCAGATCATAAGCTATCAAACAAAAAAAGTTTCATCAAAATCGCTTCAGTAGTTTTTGCGTGATACTCGTTCAAACAAACAAACAAACAAACAAACTCACAAACAAACTCACAAACAAACAGACAGACAAAAAATCCAAAAATTGGTGAAATGGAATCAGGGACACCTAAAAACCATATCGTAACTTTTTTTTTGTTAATATCTTCAATGTACAGACAAACTTCCTGTTACAGTTTTATAATAGTATAGATTACTTCTGTAGTATACCTAAGCGTCAGATGTGACTTTGATCCGACGAGCTTGGAGCTAAAGACAGGCCGCATTGGAGGAACACTGAACACTGGCTGTAAGGTGTATATGCGTTTGAACAAGCGCGACGTTCGGACTTTGATACGAAACACAACGCTCTGGGCCTCGACCCGCACATTCGAACTTCGCAATTGCGTGAATGTTTTCGTTCCAATCTTAACTCTATAACAATGAAGTCCGGACCAAAACAGTGGCCATATATCGAACATCGAAAGTCCGGGTACAGGGCGGGTACACTACAATTTAGTCGAAGGGGTGCTGTGTGAGCGCCTAGGATGAATCATCCTAGGTGGGCGCACATTTTCGACGAAAATCGGGTATGTCAGTCACCTGAGAGCACACGATCGTCCCTCTCAGCTTTTATTAAACGTCGCTATGGCCGATCATAGTCATGATGATGATGAGATTTACATCTTATGCAACAGAACCGTGTATCAAACTAAAAAGATCAAAGAAAACAATCAAGACAACAGTTCTTAACAACAAAAAACCCTTTTATTAAACGGCCCGCCTCGACATCGCGTGTGAACCCCGATCACTATATTTTGACTTGAATCAAAGGCGCCGCCAGGGGTGGTATAATCGCCGTTCTTTATTTGAACTACACCCCAGCATTAAGCTTCATTCACACGCATCTACAAGCCGCATTGGTGGGGGGTAAACAACAGAAAAGGATTATAGGAAATACAGCAATGTGTGGACTAAAACGTCAACGGTTTCAGTTAAATATTTACTTTTGAGAAGTTGAAAGGGTGTGCCTATTCGTACTTATATTTCAAAGCCAAGCACGTATCCAGACTTTAGTTTTAGGGGGGGGGGGGGGGATAAATCCCCCTTGGATGCGTGCCTGTCTAAAGCACAAAGTATTCTGGTAATAATCCTAGACCAAAAACTTAATTAAGTTGCATATCGAAAATACTGACACAACAAAAAATGCTAGTAGTAATTGATTATCAACAGCATTTTCGGTTCAGAACTTCAGACACCAAATCTTGGTTATATGCCATGCCGCCCGCCGCAGTAACTATGTTTTAAGTTTTGTGCCATAGTAACTGTAATTGATACAAATAAACTTTTACTTTACTTTAATTTTCCTTTATTGATTTTCAGAAGTATTATCGGTTTTGAAAGCTGACTTAGTTACGCTGTGAGGCTTTTATACTGCTTTATTATCATACATTAAGTGCCGTAAAAAATACAATAAGTAAGACACGGGTACGGTTGTGTTTCGTTACTATTGTGTTCCCTTCCCTAACAAACAATAGATAAAGTTAGATCATGTTATAATGTGCAATTATAAATTATGATTCATACAACATCACAGATAAGCGGTGAACTAACATTACATGACCTGACACTGGCGCATCACATAATTTCCTTATCTTCTACATAATAAGCTATGTAACTATACCGCATGCAACAATGGACTGTTTCTGGTTATAAAATTCTTTGATAAAATCTTGTATTTTTACTGGGTATTCAATAGGTCTATAATACGACTGTAGAGTGACCGTGAAGTACTAAGTCAGTCCATCTCCATACTGTTCTTTCTTTTTTGCTCTATAACTCTCAGATGAACTAAAATGGGTGTCCCCGAGGAAGACAAAGAAGGCAGCTGCAACAGAACTTGGAACCAATATCGCAACATTAATGCGCCAAGAGTTGCAGTTTCGAATATTAATGTTTGTTCCCGAGTCATGGATGTTTGTGTTTATAAATGTTTTCTACTTCTTTATCTAGTCATCCTTATTATTATCTCAGCCGTCGCTGTTCCATTGTTGGGCAAAGGCCTCCCTCCGTTCTCTCCATGCGTCCCGGTTTTGCGCTTTGTTAGGCCAGTTCTTCAAGAAGCCATCGATTTCGTCCCGCCACCTTCTTCTAGGTCTACATTATAATTTATCGAAAATGGTCGACGTCGCCCGGGTCGTCCTAAGAAGAGGTGGCGGTATGATCTGGATGCTTTTGACAACAAGTAGCCAGAGCTTGCCCAGGATAGAAATGGTTGGAAGATTAAAGGGGAGGCCTTTGCCCAGCAGTGGGATGATATAGGCTAGTAAAAAAAAGTCCAGGCTAGATTCTGGTACTTTAAATGGGAGTGAGTAGATAATCTGGGTGACGATGGCTAAGATATTGATTATACTTATTCTTTCTCGAATTCGCAAAGAAAAATTGTTTAATTATGTGACAATTTCAATAGCTACGTTCCACACATTTATGGAAAAGCAGAATTTTTGTCGTGTTTTCTTTGTTGGTCCTGTAGTGAAAGTTGTTCAGTTTAAGCACCCCTTAAAGTATGTAACATATTTTAAGGGGTGTAACAAGTTTACACCTTGTTTGCAACTTGTATATCTAACGTAACTTTATCGGAATAAGGTCAGCACACAGCACAGCAAACAAACATTGTATGAGTCAGAGCTGAGCTCGGAATGTACGTAATAACTACCAACACAGACTTACTGGAACCCACACATTTATACATATAGACAGACGTACAATATACCACGAAGAAAGATTGAGAAGATGATGGACAAGTAATTAGTAACAAAACAATTTAAAAACCGAAAAATTTGTTCGAATAAAGAACAAATTTTTCTTAGACTTTAGTAGGTACTATGTTTATAATCGTTCTTGTCTAATAATTAAGAAGTTAAGTTTGACTGTCACAGCAAAATGCAATTAGGTATACAGGTCCAGAAAAACACAAATAATGATGTAGGTCTTGAAAATATTGGTCTTGAAATAAACTGCTGACTCCAACAAAATAGGCACAAAGTACTTAAAGCATAAGCATATGCTCACGACTATATTCACCGAGGGGGTACTATAATATATTGGTTATCTTTAGATTGACATGTCAATCCTTCATACACATACACATAATATAAATAAACTGAATTCAACACAAAACAACCACGTTAGAGTAAACGAGCTTCCAGTGCCTTCCTTTTTGAACTCGTTTGACGCAAGGTTGATCATACTAAGATTCCCAAGAAAATTTGAATAAACTAACAAAGATAACATCCACATACGAAGACCTCGAGGCTGATGTGATGATAGCGAAACATTTCCACGAAACGAAACAGCGCATTCCAAGTGATGACACGTTGACTTCGTGATTTGAAAGCTTTATTAACGATAGAGTTCACTGACGAAAGATAGAGTTTAAAGACAGTATCGATACTTAGTATCGATATTCAAGAACTCAAGACTACTTAACAAGACATTTCTGACACTACGGAACACCAAGATTATTTTACCCCAACTTAAATGGTAAGCTGACGGTTGGTTAAAATGGTTATCAGACCATCAAACTGAACAACTTTCTTTATAGGACCATAGACGAAACGATGATGATCCCGTTAGGGTGAAGTCAAAGGAGCGTAATTTTGTGAGTCGTAAGTCGCGAATTTTGATTCCGTTTCATATAAAATCCGGCAATGCATTGTCTATGACGTCAGCCTTTATATGAACGGACTCAAAATACGCGACTCACCACTCTCAAAATTACGCTCGTTTGACTTCACCCTTAATAGCGCACTGAGGCGAAGTCCTCCTTGTATAGAATGTCTTTGCATATAATGCTTATTTACCTTTTATCTAATTAATGGCTATTTTGCATGCTGACTTTAAACGTCATGCCTATTGTAATGTTATGTAGGGGTTATATCAATAGATCTAGCTTGAGATGAAGCAATGTCGCGTCTTAGGAAGACAAGACTCTCACGACATTTTTCGATAAGAGATGAAGTGGCGATTGCTCCGATGGCGAGCAGTAGGCTAGGATATTAAATTATGATAATAAAAAAAAGAAATGAAAATGAAATGGGTAACACTATTAATTAGTGTATAGGTAAATCTGTGATTTTATTAAACACGAGCGTTAACCTGCGACTTTGTTCGCACAAATTATATACCAAATTTTAAGATAATAAGATATCAAACAAAAAAAATTAATCAAAATCGGTTCAGTAGTTTTTGCGTGATGCTCGTTGAAACAAACAAACACACAAATAAACAGACAGGCAAAACATCCAAAAATTGATGATATGGAATCAGGGATATCTAAAAACCATATCGAAACATTTTTTTTTTTAATATCTTCTATGTACAGACAAACTTCCTGTTACAGTTTTATAATAGTTTAGATAAGAAATAGTTTTAAAGTAGTTGGTCATTCATAAATGTATGACATTTTCGGGGTGGTAAGGTGCTAAAACAACAATTGTCGTATACCTAACATCTAAAAAAGACTTACAAGCGTGCATCGATAAGCCAATAGGATTTTATGACTAAATCTCAAGGTCACGAAATAGTATCGATATAGTACAGATACGAAACACTAAAGATCATTAAGTATTCTCTTTGGTAACTATTTGGTACGCGGTGTAAGTCGAAACATGCACGGAGCATAGCATCTAAAGTAATGAATATAATATACGTAAAGTAACTACATGTGCAGAGTATGCAGGGCGAATACGTTATTAGTTTCACTTGCGCTTTTCACAGTTTTCGAAAATGTTACTGAAAGGAAAAGGGGATTTTAACATTCTGAAATTTATTATGATGAGATAAAAATGTTCTGAGAACGTAGCGTGTATCACTACTCTCAATATTTTCATCCTGTTTCAAGCAAAAATGTCCCATCCAGAGATTACACTTATTACGCAATGAAATAGCTGAATTCAATAAAAAAAATTGCAGCCATCAAAATAAGATGGATTTTTGTATACCCTACTGCAGGCGTGTCAAACTCAAAGTCGTTGCTGGGCCAGATGATTGTACAATCAGCGAGCCACAACAAACATAGAGAAATTGTATCAGTCATAGAAAAGGACCGTTAATCGTTCCTTTATTTAATTGTAGAAAAAAAAACAATCTCTTCCCAGGAATGTGTCTTTTGTTTATTCTGGTTGGGGGTGGTTCTATGTGCTGAAATCAACTTCCAAACTTTATCTAAATCAAGGACGCAGCTAGATCTGAATTTAAGATAGGGCGGAAGGAAAAGGCTGCAGTTATTGGAAATTATTAAAAATTTTTCATTACAACATTTTCGGGATCCTTGTCTCTACTGTGTGCCTATACCATGTAAAAAAGGTGAACGAACGAAGCGAATCAACGTCATGATTTAAAATAGTGGTATTACCTACATAATATGAGAACCTAGTAATTGTACAAGTCTGAACGCTTTCGGGCCGCATCAGGAAGCTGTTCTAAAAAAAAAGGAAATTCAAATGGGCCCGCGGACCGCATGTTTGACATGCCTGCCTATCATTTCTAGATTTCTACTCAGAAGCCAGAAAAGTTACAGAAATAATATTTTTAAATAAACATTTCTATGAAAGCTCCACGGAACGATTCAATTAGAAAAATCTAATTATAACGTCATAACCAGTCCAATCTTTCACCGAAGCTGTAATACTAGACCTTTTTAGGGTTCCGCGCTTCGATTCCGTGAAACGGAACGGGTTTGATGAATCGCTTTGATATTAGTCCTTTGATGTGTTTATGTTATAAACACAAGTGCGTTACTGGGTATACATAAGTTCGTGAAATAGAAGTTTATGTTAATTTGAAAATTTATTTTCTAGTCAATTTGGCAAACTTAAGAGTTTCGACGTAGGTACTTAGTCGGTTTAAATATCGTTATAGTATTTTACAAATACATGTAAAAGTGTACGGGCTGTGATAATGATGGATTACTTTAAGGAACTGGCGATTTTAGGTCTGATTACCT
The DNA here is from genome assembly GCA_927399405.1 of Agonopterix arenella. Classification (NCBI taxonomy): domain Eukaryota; kingdom Metazoa; phylum Arthropoda; class Insecta; order Lepidoptera; family Depressariidae; genus Agonopterix; species Agonopterix arenella. The sequence continues at coordinate 4,606,022 of OV656704.1, forward strand.
TAGGTATAATTTCAGTGAGTGATCAAGATAAACAAAACTAACTTTTAGCCCAGTCATTTTACGGTTTGATCCGGGACTAATTAATAATTGATATTTTTTTTCGGTATAATATTGAAGAACCAATTTAAGCCTAGAAATGTACCAAAATAAAATAAATTATCACGTCAGCAACAGTTCCAATTTTGAAATTTCGCTTATATCTCGTTCTAAAAATCCTGATGGTATATTTTTTTTGCACATGTTTAAGGCTTTACCATTATACATACTTCAAACATGGTATAAATATTTTTGTCCACTTAGAAGGTTTTGAAAAATGCATTCGTATTTTCTGATAAATACCTCATTTTTTAAATTTCAATGCCTGTTTTATTGCTCAAAAATAATTTATATTGTTAAGTCTATGTCAAATGAGTGCATTGGTATTAATATTATTAATTTGAAAGCCTTCTGGGACACACAATTTCGATTTCTACGTTGCGTAGCGAATTTTTTTTAAATATGTTTTAAGATAGTCTTTTTGTCACTAAATGGTGCTGGTTACAGTTTAAAAGTCCAATTAATAAATACTCCCTACCTCGCCTAAAAAACTTCGTAAAATGACTGGGATATTTACCCCCTCTGTCATATACAAGTACAACACTATACGACATCAAACAAAAATACTTATCCGGAACCCCCACAACTCAAAACCTATCACACTTCACCATACATTTTTTTGTTAAACAGTCATTAAATCACTTGTCTGTCTGTTACAACGCGTGGGGTCCGAAATCACACGTGGGACAATGGCGCCCCTCGAACTACCCTTCTTTTACTATCCACTCTAACTTGACCTATCACGTTGTAAAACTTGTAAGTTATCGAATGTACAAGAGAGGTTAGGTTATAATGGTTGTGTAGAGGCAACAGCTGTTAGAAGAAAGTCTTTTGAAGTAGTTTAGTCGTCTACTAATAGTTTGATACGTGATCTAGTCGTTCGCATGTGTAGGGTTTATTGATAAGGGTTTTAGAACAAATAAGTTTGTGTGAGAACATTTTGTTAAGTTTTTTCGCGCAGCAAGGCGATAGAGTTTCTTCGATGTCGCTATGCTCAACGAAACCTTCTGGCCTCGGTAACCGAAAAGGTGCAATGCGATCGTCGCACGATTTTGCGAGCGATGGTCAATAAGGATTAGAACGAGACGCCTTTGAGGTTTGTCTTTTTGTGACGAAATAGAGCTCGACAAATGAAGCATTATTGTATACTGGACTCATATTTGACCGTTTGTATGAGGTTCGCCCTTTTGCGGCGTTGGTGACGAATTAGTCACTCTAATTCCAAAAAATAACTCTTCAAAAGAATCTTGAAACTTGCAATCGCGAAATCTTGAAATTTTCAGCTACCGATTTTTATAAACTGAGTTTTTACTTTAAGCGTTAATTTTATTCAGGTTTTTATAATTTCAGACATTTATTTGAAATTAAATCTAAAGCGTAAGCAACATACATTTATCAAACATAACTCCAAAGTTATACCAGACAAAATCACATAAAAATCCAGTTATTACGTCTCCTCATACAGAAAACATCCCATTAAGTAATTTTTTTCTACCTAAGTCTAATGCTTAGGGTGGCATCCCACATGCGCCCTTGGGATCTCCACGAATTATTGTCCACCCCTCAAAAGTTTACTCTAACTCTTGCAAAATAGGAATCAAAATAGAATAAACTTACGATAGCTGGACACACAGCTGTGAACATGTTGTATGCGATTTTAACCCCCTAAATGCAATGCTGTTTAATAATAATAAATTTCACAAAGACAAGGTAATACTTTTCGTTTGGGGTAGGTACACCGAGGGGTGCAATTATGAACGATTTTCGTGTTCGGTTGCAGTTTTACTATTTTAGATGCACTTATGATAGGTAGGATGTTTTTGGACGAAAACTACTAGATAGGACTTATGGCCTACAAACATTATACCTAAGTGTGAATATTGATTACAAAAAAGCACTTGCATTAAGGTGGTTTCAGTCCATACAAAAGTAAATACGCGTGGGCGGAATTAATAAAAGTAATATTTTATACATGTAAAAATAAGTTAGAAAATCTAGTTTCCGCGTCACAAATAACATTTGCAATTTATAAAATAATTACGAAGATATAAAGCTTTGAAATTTTTCATACAAATGTTATTTGTGACGCGGCATCTAAATATTCTAAACTATTTTTTCATATACATACAAAGTTACTTATATTAATACCGTCTACGTGTATTGTGCGTCAAAGTTTTGTATAAAATTAACCCCCCTGCAACCACCTTAAGCAATTTTATAGACAAGGCTTCAAAAATAGACAAGGCATCAGAAATAAATTAAATAAGATCTTGTGTTACACGTAAGTATGTACTTCATTATTGTGATACTGCAAATAAATACTGAATACTGAATACTGAATAGACAGCTGGCAGCTGGACAGTTTGGGTAGGTATAGTACTGGTGAAACGTGGATGTTCTAAGTTTTCAGAATATCTCTGACTACCCCGTGGCATACAGTTTTGAGTATATGTATGTATGCTCCAGAAATAGTTAGTAATAACTTTTCTATGAAATCTCCATGGAGAGATACAATTGGAAAAATAAAATCTACCTACTTAATGAAAACGTATAACCATTTTTTTTTAAATAATAAAAACGTTTATTTCTCACCACAAACCAGTATGTACATAATAACAAGTCTTAAGCTAGGAAGTGCACAGAAATTTATGGTAACCATAACCAATCTAATGGTTCAACAATGACCAAAGCTAGTATAATCTTTGCGTTGATATTCCTTTTTTTTTAAACTAGAGTTAACCCGCGACTTCGTCCGCACAAATTATATACCAGATTTTAAGTCAGATCATTATCAAACAAAAAAAGTTTCGTCAAAATCATTTCAGTAGTTTTTGCGTGATGCTCGTTTAAACAAACACACAAACAGACAGACAAAAAATCAAAAAATTGGTGATATGGAATCACACCTATAAAGACCATATCGTAACTTTTTTTGTTAATATCTTCAATGTACAGAAAATCTTCAGTTACAGTTTTATAATAGTATAGATTTCCTAACTTACGAATATAAAGAACATGTTTTGCGTATTTTTCTATTTGAAAAACACATCTCAAGTCCCCTTTTTTGTAACGAGTGCACTGATTGCATTGCATTGCCATTTTCGGTGCACTGAGAGGAATCTTACTCTACTAATTGGTATCCTTTCTAGTTACTACGATTTTAAATGTGAAAATTTGGATGTGTGTTCCTCAATTACGCATAAACAGCTGAACGGATTTGTATTACGCTTTCACAGCTAAACCACTGAAACGATTTTGATAAGCTTAAACAAAAAATAAAGATATGTACATACCTAAACATGGAAGAGGCTCCCTCAAAAAAGTATGAAAATTAATTTAATGGGGTGTCCCAATAATATTGTAAAATACCTAGAGATAATATTGAAAACGATATAAACTTTCTTCCCTTTGTGGTATAAAACTTCCATGCAAAATCGCGCAGCTAGTTGGTAATGTCGTCTATTAAGGAATTTCAAGAAATACTCCATTAAATTCCCTGTTGAAAAACAAAAGACATATTTTAATGCTCGATTTAAAACATGCATTGTCCGCTTGAAAACCAGTATCAACCGACGACAATGCTTACACCATAATCTATTTGCACAACGTCTCAATACCACGAGCCTCGTCACAAAAGAGTGTTTACTTAAAACCCCTTTTCACACCTCCATTGTTCCCCCACCATCTTTACAAGAACTCTGCATCCTATTCGGATTACCCTTCGTAGCTCGCGAAGGTTTAAAACTGGAGAGGAAAGGTAGGTCATGGTAAAATTGACGGTATGTGGTCTGAATGGCTGTAATGCTGATTCGAGTCCTCTTTGCCGAGTATGTGGGAATTTTAAACGGGTGACGTGGGCAGTGACTATATCTAAACATATGTAGATGAAAGAAAACAATAACGAGACCGTTTAAAGGTAACACTTTCGCTGCTAAGCTCAAAACCATGATCCTCACGCAGTGCTTAAACTGACGCCCCTCGTAGGTCGTGCGCACAGTCGTAACGTAAAAAGATCAATGCGGCTCGCCTCGTGGGTCACGCGCACATGTGAAATTCAATAGAACTTGACCCCCTTCGTAGGTCGTGCACACAGTCGTAACGTTGAAACGATAAATGTGGCTCGCGTCGTGGATCACCCGCGCAGGCGTAAGGTTTTCGGTGAGTCGCACGGTAAGTCATGACATGAGCATAGGCGAAATGCAATTGAACCGGCTCGTTACGTGGGTTCTTCAGCACTGCGGCCCATTTGTCGCCGACCTACGGCGTAGGTCGTCAGCAGCGAAAGTGTTAAGATGTAGACTGTACATGTTATTTATAAAAACTTCACAGCATATAACCCCATCTCTGATCCTTTAATCGTATAGCGGTTTCCCGATACATCAGATTCACGGGACGACATAGTAGGGTGCCAATATATCACAGATACAAGTAACTAGGCGTGGCGATTATGGCAAATCCCCCCATTTTGGGGGAGGCTTATGTCCAGCAGTGGACGTCTGTCGGCTGATATGATGATGATGATGATGACAAATAACTATTACAAATAATCAGAAACACGTCCGTTCGCAACGGTAGTGAGTGGAGAAATGACATTTTATCTAGGTGTATATTACAGCAAAATTTAACCACCATAATATATGTACAAAACATATAGTCTCAAAGACCATTATAGAGAATCTACAATGGGAATTCTGCCCTTCATTTTCCATTGTTGCTAATGCTATACTCTAACATAAGATCCCTACATAACGACCTCTAAATCAAGCCATATTTATTCTTAAGCCTTAGGCGTATGAGTTTCTGGAAGAGACTTCTGAATGGACTATACCGTTTATGTTTCCACGTACGGGGAGTAATTTAAAACTTTGCAAAGGGGAGCTTTAAGGCGTGAATGTTTTACGTAAGTAGATGTTAGTAGCGAGTTACAAAATGAATGTAATAATTATACGAATAGGAACCTGTTCAGTCAAATAATTGCTGAGAACTGTGGTCATACAAGCAGCTGATTTGAATCCGCTATGAGCAGTAGAATTAGGAGAGGGTATCCGAGAAGAAAATACTAGAGGATGAAATCCGAGGCAACAGCACCTGAAGCAAGAACATGGAGTATCGAAGTGACTAAGGAGAAAAAGTGTGTAAGAATCGCCTACTCTCGTAGGACTATGGCGATAGGGCGTGAACTTATTTACTTATGTATGATTTGCAGTGATGATTTATTTGTTAAACCTTTCCGGTCCAAATTTCCTTGTAATCAACTCTGGATTATGCCAAGCATTTGAAGTGAGTAGGTATTGAAGTTTTCTATAGAATAGCTGATGTTTTTTACACGATTCCGGATTGGTCCTTTAGTGAAAGATGTTCACATTCTGTCTAATCCACCCTTTAAAGCATGCCACCTTTCAAATAAACAGCTGGTACCTATATTCTACTAGTGCCTTCAAACATGAGGATATCTCACAAGCACAGGTTTCCTCAGGATCTTATTTTTGACCATTTAGAAACTATCAAAAAAAAATCCTATCTGATCACTTATGCAGTATAGTTTGTACCTGTTTTAAGAAGAAAACTAGCTAGCATAATTATAAAGACGATCCAGGCACAATATGAGGACAAAATACTCATAATTTTACATGTAGGTAAGTACTTCAAGCAAAAGACTAAATACACCATCCACTGCCTTTTAGAGCAGAAGTTCCTTTCTTATTCACAACACAAAACTCAATGGACGACAAAACGGAATAAAAAGACCATCCACTAAGCTTGTAAAGAATCCGGCATCAGAAAAAGATAGAAGATTAAGTAATAAACAAGACAGAAAAGGAAGAAAGACGTATCTTGTCAACAATGAAAGATAGAGTTCGTGCAGTAATGTGATCATTCAATGGACGTGAATACACCGTTACCGTTTCTTGGGACAAACTAGACTTCACTTAAATATGTTTCTTAGTACGATGTAATAAAGATCTTGTAGTAATAAATGATATGCAAATAAAGGTAATCGAAGCATGCGTTTTATGTCATTGACTCATTCATTATGATAAGTCATACGACCTAGACGGTAATACTACACTTAGTCGATTCTTGAGAAATAACCGACACCGAATGAGTTGAAAATTGTTGCAACGATTTATATGCTCGCAGTTTTATGCGAATAACTTCTGAATAAATTGTAGAAATATGGTGTTAGAATTTATAGTGACTTTAAATTGGTTACTTGATAATGTTATTACTAATATAAATTCGCAATTGAAAGTATGCTTGTTGACTTGTGGAGGAATGTATGAAAGAACATTTCTGTACCCAGTACTCAGGACTATTTGTAAATAGTTAATAATATTAATTGCAACATAAGTAATCACGCCGATTTGAAACAAGGCGACTGAATGCCTACTACTCTGGAAAGAACCGAACGCCTTTTATTTGGTCCTGTATAGACGAAAAACATTTCTGTGAAATAATTATGTAAGTATAAAAGACAGTATGGAAAGCGAGGTTAAAAATAATATCTATTTTAATACCCTCTTTGTTTGCCGCAGACAAAAGTCTGTTGCCTTCTTTAGGGCTTTACCGACAACTAAAAAGTGTAGTTACCTGATTTTTCGTAAGTAAAAGGAAGAACACTAGAATACGTATAGAAAGGGTTGGACGATAGATTATACAGGGTGAAATTGATATCTTTGGCATCCTTTTAAACTAAGAGTCTACCCTTCAAACTGAACCACTTTCCTATGGACAAACCGATCGGAGCAACAAAAAAATCTGCTGTTGCTTACATTTGAGTCGAGGCATTGCAGTTTAGTATGGAACAGCTGATTTTTTTGTTGCTCCGATCGGTTTACTCCCATAAGTTGCTCACTTTGATGGTTAGACTCAGTTTGGGGATGATCAGACCGTCAAACCGAAATAATGAAAAAAACAGCTCTTCCATACAAAACTAGAAACCTACTCGTGCCAAATGCATGGGACAGCAGATTTTTTTTCGCGATTTCGATGTTGGTCACATAGAGAAAGTTGTTCAGTTCAATGGTCTGATCACCCTCCTAAAAAAGTGTCAGCATATTAAGAAGGACCCTGTATAGTTAAGTTGCGTGGCACCAGACCTACTATGTGGTTAAAATAATTTGTGCTGTGGGCAGGATTATTCAGTATCCATTCATGACCGAAAGCTACCGCTCTGCAAAAAATGATGATTATGGTGATAGCTTTTCAGCAGAAACAGAGTACATCGTCTTCAATTCGGTTAATAATAATAGCAGTATAAATTCTATTCTTTCCCATGCAAAATCCGCCCATTCTAATACCGCACAATTCCTACATAACCGGTCAAGGCGAGTAACTTCTTAAGACCATAATAATATGAATTATTCCTTTATAGCTCCCCTTTATAGAACATTCAACAAATCCGCAACTAGCGATTGTAGTAATTTATTGTAAGTCTGGGAACTAGATATTTGCATTTCAGGAATTTAGCTTTATGATTTAGATTCAGATTTTGAGTACAATTTTAGAGATAAGGTACTCTTGCAAATTTTTACGAATAATGTGTAAAATTTTGTAACAGCTGGCTCTTCGGTGAAAGAAAACATCGTAATGAAACCTGCATGCGCTGAAGAAGAAATTCTGATGTTCGTTTGTTGAAGGTCGTCGATCAACTTTGAGCACCTGACGTGCCTCACAGCGAAGGTGGACCTGAGAAGCTTTTGAAACAAAAAAAGACTACCATTTCTTTTCAAGCATGCAACTAACAATTGAGGGTTTCAGAATAGAGAGAGTAAATCCTTTTCGAGATGGCTAATACAGTAATATATTGCTGTTGTGATGCTACTAATTCAATGATAGATTAAGATGTTTAGAAACTAGGACAACAATTGATTCGAGGCTATGTCTAGTCTTAGAAAAATTTCTAATCACAGAAAAATTGCAAATTTGTAGGTGACCGTAATGACATTTAGGGTCCCATTGTAGCCTTTTTCAAGCTACAATGGATTTTCCCAATAATTACCTGAGATAAAAATATCCCGTTCTCATAGTAAAATATCTGCAAGGAAATATTTTCCAATATCACTTTAAGCCATATTTCATCGTCTCTCGCTAATGCATTACCCAGGCAATTTCCTTTAAAGGTCTATTTTAAAATAGCCATTTATCCTCCTATTCCGTGTGAAGGCACTCAATAAAGCTACTTTCTTTATCGAAGGAACCGTAAATCTCTATTAATACCGTTGACGTGTGGTCGCACCTTAAATAAATCACTGCCTGTAACGTAATCTTGACCGTACGAAATAATATTCTGTCCTCTTAATTTTATGATAACGTCAAGGACAGACTTTATTATCAAATCTTATATAAAAGATCTTATACTCGTATATTAATATTTAATATTTCCTTATCACAGGATTAATTATTTACTCTACGAATATTAATATGTCATACGCAATTTTTTTATATAAATAATGTAATTTTATCACATGGTTAGCTGTAATTTTTTGCATGTTATGAGGGCGTCTCTTTTATCGATATTCATGATACTATCTACTTTGGTATACTATCGTCACTAGTTATTAGCCCAGTCATTTTACGGTTTGAGAAATTACTAATTAGATATTGATATTTTTTTTCGGTATAATATTTAAGAGCCAATTTGAGCCGAGAAATATACTAAAATTAGAATAAAATCCCGTGAGCAACAATTCTAAATTTCAAATTTAGCTAATATTTCAATGCCTATTTTATTGCTCAAATTGCATATTGTTAAATCTTATTCAAATGAGTGCATTGGTATTAATATTATTAATTTAAAAGCCTTCTGCGACTCACAATTTTGATTTCTATGTTGCGGAGCAATTTTTTATAAAATACGTTTTCAGATATTCTTTTTGTCCCTAAATGTTGCCGGTTACAGTTTAAAAGTCCAATTAATAATTACTTCCCACATATGATTGGGCTATTAAATGATTTTTGATGTTATATCAATGCAAGCAAAGACGATAATGGTTTGGCAGTGAAAAATGCTTGGTGCTGCGCTTTGCTAGGTGTAGGCCGGCCTTTAGGGGTCAACTTTCTGGACGTATCTATCTTCTCTGCCACAAAGGTAGCCCCATAAAAAATTATAAAGTACTTACTCATAATCGGCAAACAAAACTCCGTAAAATGACTGGGCTATATAGCAAAACACAATTATTAAATTTTCTCTGAAAAGATCTTTTATTAAATGAATTAAAGTGACTACCGAACTACTCTGGGTGAAACGTAACGTAACGAACGTAACCTGAAACCAAAAGAGAAGATGGGCCGAAAAAAAATAAAAAATGTTGGACCTTCCATACAAAAGTGCGGATCAGCCGATCAATTTTTTCTATGGGAGGACTAATTTTTTTTTTCGTTTTTCTCCCTATGTTCCTTAGGAAAGTCGTTTGGTTTCATTGTCTGAAGGGTCCCTCGTTACGTTTCACCCCGTATATGTAATAGGACCCAAGCAAAATCTGGTTATTATAGTAAAAACTATTTTAATACTTATGGAGGTGCTACTGGGAGTGTTCCTCCATTGAAAAGGGAAGATCTTCCACCAGGCTATGTGTGAAGCCTGGGGACCAGCCGTGGTCCCAACAGTTCTTAGTTAAACCTTGTTTATGTATCGAATCTCTGTGATTATTTCTGTTGCGCGATGTATGTCTTGCATTCAATTGTAAACCTTATTTGTTGTAGGTTACGAGTTACTTATCACGGTGAACGTTGTCTTTGTATGGAGCATATTTCCGAGGGCGACGGTATCGCCATCTGTTGGCTTCTTTGTGTGTCTCATCTGTGACAAGTCCCCACATATTGATAACCAGAGTATTACAAATAGTTCGGTAGTCACTACAATTCGGTTTCATTTAGGTAAAAATTTGTTTCAGTGCGATTTACAAACTACAAATACATGTATCGACGACAATATTCGACAGTTTTCCTATCACCCTTATACTCTACGTAATAAAGAAGAAACTATATTTGTCTTAACCATCAAAAGAAAATTATCAATCCTAAGAAATATTAATAGGCCCTTAACATGCCATTAATAAAATTACATAATTGATAAAAGGTTGATAAGAAAAAAACTTGTGCCGTTTTTAATCCATCCGTAATAAATTCGAATGCTTTGGATGCCGACATCGTTAAATATCCAACTACTTACATTATCTGGGCAATAAATATGCCAGATAGCTTTGGAGGAATAGCCCAAGAAACAAATTTATGGTATAATTCTAATTCTTTGATTAGCTATACTATCTGAGAGGTACAGGAATGAGGAATGTACGAAAATTGGTTATTATGCTTCAGTTACCGATTTTTTTTGATGTATTGTTATTAAATCACCATTGAAGTCAACAAAAACGGACTGCAGTTGTGGTGATGAATGTTTATTTGGTTCTGAAATTTTACAAATCAGAATTCTTAAGAGCCTACCGAACCTATTGTGCTGCCCTCAATCGTATTTTTTTATTTCTTAACAATTAAACAACAAGAATGTCACATTGTAGTCCTGATTGGCTTTCAATTTATCGAAACATTACGGATTATTATGTTTTATTTTAGCTATTATGTTTAGAACCGAGTTTTAAAGATAATAACTACAAACATTATAAAAACAAATCCACAGTGACCCGATAAATTGAAAATGATCAATGACTACATTGTGACATTCTTGTTTTTCGGAAATATTGTTTAATTGTTAAGAAATAAAAAAATACGATTGGGGGCAGCACAATAGGCTCGGTGCAGCCTTAAGGTTCCCGATCATTTAAGTCTAATCTGTCCAACCTTATAAGGTTGTAGATGGTTACAGCTATAAGTATTTGATTACCTCGAAAGGGAATATACGGTCATAGTCGAGGAAATCTACGGATTTTTGTATGGAGTAGGTCGCATTAATTGCACTTTAGGTGATAGTTTGAAATATTAGTAGATACATACCTGAAAAACATAAATTCTCAATAATCACCGATTTTGTAATTTGTATTATGGAATAATTAAGACATTTACAAAACATTAAATTTAGGTATGAACAAAAAAATGGAAAACTGGTGATTTTGTTCAGGACGGCTTCGTTCAATACGTTTTACTTATAACAATAATAATCCCCGGTTAATATCGTAAATTTGAGTAAATATTTAATATTTTGTAAGTATAAAAAAATAATAACCTCAAAACTTAATTATTTACTGTTTCAAATATTATTGATTTTTAAACGTTACAGCCATGTTGTGCTATTTCGAATCAAATTAAAGATTGAAAAATGAATGAATGAATTGATTGAATGATGATTGAATTTGATTGATTGTCTCGGGCGGGACTCAATTCGGGGCGGGATTTTTCAATCTTTAATTTGGTTTATTTACTGTTTGTTTGTACACAATAAATTTGCCTTGTGATAATGCTCTTTTGCTGGTATGCTGGAAGAAATATCTTTAGAAATAAGCTAGCTCTTTGTACATTAATATCAATTTTAAGGTATTTCTCAGGCTCCTCAGCCTATATAACCACGAAATCTCGACAAAAGTGTAACTAACAGTAATACTAGTTCAAACACAATTTGCTAAAATGTATTTAATGCAATCTCAAACCGTATTTTTCCTGGACTGTCATGAATATAAATATGTATCTTAATGGCTGAACTGTACACGAATACGAATAATATAAAAAATTTGTTTGGTGTATTGCTACTCGTATAATATTTTGTGAAGAGAGCTAGCTACACAGCCACTACCACTAGAGTACCATGGCTTACAAATATAATATTAAAAGTTTCTAATTTCAAAATTATAACACAGAGTTTAGAAAAAAAATCTATTAACATTCTGCTATAATGTTCGGTGGCTGACCAAGGTATTAGTCACGTATAGTTTACAAGGTCGCCTGCACTGACAAACGCAAACGTTATCTCAAACATGTCTTACAGGGCTGGCAGAAACTACTCAAAAGAAAAAAGTTTAGAAAAGATTCAAATAGATAAATAAGGACCTGGAGTGCGATTTTTGAATGTTCCATACAAACCTACCCGACTGAAATGTATGGAACAGCAGATTTTTTTTTCGCGATTTCGGTATTGGTCTCATAGAGAAAGTTGTTCAGTTTGACGGTCTGATCATCCTCTTAAAAAAGTGTCAGCATATCAAGAAGGACCTTATACAGGGTGTAACAAAATCCTTCTTCTGCTGATTTGACTTTCAAAAATCGCACTCTTGGAGTATGATTTTTGAAAGTCAAATCAGCAGTAGAAAGATGCATATCTCCATAGTAATTTTGTCATTTTCAACTTCCGAGCTCAGCGAATGAGATTCAAAAATCGCACTCCTCATACTCCAGATCGGGAAGTGGATGAATAAGAAAGCTTGAAGCTAGTTTTGTCTCGGAGAAGACAGGATAGACAGAATAGGTTCTAGTTTTGGCGATTGGAGAGCTCTATGTTCATTATTGGACGATAACAGGCTGATGATGATAAAGATGACGATAAAATGAAAACTTTTAGTACACTATAGATTATGTTCATAATTTTTAAAAATGCGATCGCTATTACTTTCAGGGTTATAAAATATAATTATGTCCTAGTCTTTCCTCCATAAATTCACTGCATAGGACCCTTAGTCGCCTCGTACGACACCCACGGCAAGAAATCACTGCGAGATGGTACGGCACGGTATTTCAGTAAAGATTTTTGTGATTTACGTCCCAGGAAATTACTTTGTCGTTGCAGGAAAAAGTATAAATATTTTACTCCTGTTAGAAGCGAATTCATTTTGTCGGGACACTTTCAAAAGTGTTGTCACTGACACTTCAATGTGGATGACATGGTGCATTGATTGTGTCAGTCTATAAAAACTCATCATCATCATCATCATCATAGGCCTTTACATCTGTTGCTATCCTATACGAGAGCCGCATACACGTCCACAGCCTCTACAACAGAGCTGTGCGCCGGTGGATGACGACGGGGTTGTGACAGCATTATAGCCCAGTCATTTTACGGAGTTTTGTTAGCAGAGGTGGGAAGTAATTATTAATTGGACATTTAGAATGTAAGCGGCGCCATTTAGTGACATAAAGACTATCTAAAAACATATTAAAAATAAATTCGGTACGCAACATAGAAATCAAAATTGTAAGTCCCAGAAGACTTTTAAATTAATATTATACCTTTTAAATTAATAATATAACTACTAATTGTTGCTTTTTGCGTATTTCAGTGTGTAAAGAAAGAAAATGTATCTCATCTTAACTACGGCAGCGAGTTAACCTCTTGAAACCCGGTTTTAAGATCTCTATACAGGATGTAATAAAAGCTTCAGACCATCAAACTGAACAACTTTGACTATGGAGCCAACTTCGAAATAGGAAAAAAACTGCTGTTTCATACAAAACTGCAGTACTGACTAAACTAAAATGTATGTGAAAGCTGATTTCTTTTTTGCGATCGCGAAAGTGCTTCACACTCCCTTAAGTATTACTGGGGTGTTTTGTTACACCCTGTACTATAGGATATTCAAAAATCTTCGTAGATTACAACAATGGGTACTCCTCAGATATCGCCTCCAATCACTCCTCCAATCATCCTCCACGGTCATCTTCAGTTTATCTAGTCCTTACATTACCCAACATTAATAGTTTGCAAATTCAAAATCCCGTGAAACAATAAATTTTCACACGATATATGAAATGAACTGATTTTGACAACCCTAGACCAAGTTCCCACCAATCACGACCGAGTTTTTTGCTCCTACCACGCTCATATCATTGGCGCCACAAAACTGCGTCTACGCAGATTCTGCATCTGTTTTTACGTTAAAACTTTACTAAAAATAGTTTCTTACGTTACGATGTGAAATGGTTAAGATAAATTTTCAAAACTATGCCTAATAGACAACGGTTCGTTTTGGATCTGGGCCAATACATTTGTGAATGAAAGACAGACTGATCTGTATACTAAATACACGTATTTTCAGACTGCGTGTTTATTTGTAAAACTGTTTAGTCTAATACCTAAAGCCCACAGTACTTTACAAGACAATTTTTAGAGTAACAATTTATGTTTTTGTGGTCTGAAATTTAACTTTCATTTAAACCGTTTTGTAAAGTTTTTGGCAGTTATTAAAAACACAGATGCATTATTGCACTGAAATTATCCTTCCTCCAAACTTCCCCAAGAAGTGAGTCAGATATATCGGAATAAAAGCAAACCTAATTATAATATCTGAAGTAGAGTGAACTACTGAGTCCAAGTTAAGTCTTAGTAGTTCGGTACCAGCTCAGGCCCGAACTACTAAAAAAAAGTATCACATGTTCGGTACCGCACTAGTGAGATATAAAACATAGTACCGAAATACTGTAGCTGTAGTCTACACGCCTACCCGCGACACGGCTATATCGCGTCTTTTATCTCGTTCGTTCGCGCGCAAACGTACTACGGCTGCTGAATGGAATATCTAACACTAGCAATAATTCACACTCTCATATATATAGCATATATATATAATAAGCAAAAAGTCTCATAAGTTCGGTAGCAATTCAGGCCCGAAATGTAACTGGATAAAAACCTCTCAAAAGTTCGGTACCGCACTACTACTGGGACAAAAAACTTACTGGAAAAAAAGTCTCAAAAGTTCGGTACCGCACTACTACCGGGACAAAAAGCTTACTGGAAAAAAGTCTCAATAGTTCGGTACCGCACTACTACTGGGTACAGAAATAACTGCCGTACTATTGTGACTAAAGACGGAATATCTAACACTATAGCAATAATTACCAAACCCTCCCAGCTAGTGACAGACACCAGTTGTCACCAGTTGTCAGTGAGTTCGTCGCCACTTTTAAAGACTCTTAATCAAAATATCTTCACGTTCATAACATTTTACAAATTTTAATCTAAACATTAAAAAGCAAAAAGCCATATTTCAAATATTCCATCACTCATCAAAAACAAAGCATTATCTAAACTCAACTCGCTTGAAAAGGAGTTATCTACAAGATACGAGTTGTCTCTTGACAAGAACGGGTTTAATTAATGTGTAGACAAAGAGTATCCTGCGCTCGAGTTTGTATAAAGGACTTGGGATATTATGAGCTGGGGGACAATGGGAGAGGAGCTACATGAGCAACACGATCTAGAGGTCCGTTTCGTTCCCACAGCGAGATGTTGAGTAAAGGAAAAGGGTATAAAAGTTGGATGAACGTTAGAAATTCATTGGGTTCGAACTAATTGGATTATAATAAAAAATAAAAAAACCGTCTGAGTAAAAAGTGACCTTTATTGAAAAGAAAAAAACAAGACTACTGGAGTTTAGAATTGAAACTGGCATTGAAACGACTTTAACAGTCGGGACCTATTATTGGGAAGTTTTGGTCTGGTCTAGAATTTTTAATGGGTCTGTTAAAGTCGCTCTACAAATTATCCTTCCTTTGCGTCGCACATTCGGTTAAAAAATTACTACTGAACCGATTTGTATGGGGTTTTCACAAAATCATAGGGATAGGTTCAGAATGACATTTAGACTGTATTTAATCACAATTGGTTTATTACATTAAACGTGATGATTATTTAAAGTCAGTGGTCTGTGCGTACGAAGTCGCGAAGTTACTTATTTAAATTGTAATAAAAACTTCATCCTTCTTCCGGCGCAGTCGGATAATAAGAGAGTTTTCTAATTAAACCGAATTCCCCGCGTACTATTTTAAGTGCCTACAAAACTTTAGTACTAATTCCGGACCAGAGCTTTTATTGACTAAACTAACAAGGCCTAATTAGGCCTTACAAGGTCAAAAAGACGGAGTAACACTTAAAATGTAATTAACAACATGAATGCTTTTATAGTTAACTGTTTCTACCTTCATCATTTTAAACTACGGTCGCAACCCTACTTCACACGCTTAAAAGTCAAGGATGCACTATGTCATAGAATCATAGATAAACAAATTAAATTTTTTTTTTGACAATCACGTTTCAGGTTCTTTCGCGAGTAGTCTTTCTTGTGGTGTTCGCGTGATTCACGTTTTAGCATGCCACGAGGCACTGGAATCCTTCTCAGCTGTGTATTTGCTCAAAAACAATCCTTGAGATTGGAAGAAACCGATAGGTAACCGCCTACAAGCAGACTTGCAACAAGACCGCAATTATTAGTAGTGTTAGAAGAGGTCGCCTTTTTTTTTAATTTATATTTAATGGACTCTTACTTGTGCGTTAGCACTGCATTTCCGCCAGTAGTGTCAAGTGTTTATGGGAGAATCTATCCCAATCTCAGGGATTGTTTTTGGTCAAGAAAAAGAAGAGATTGAGGATTGCGGAGCTCGTGGCAGGCAAAAACGCGACGCGCGAAATCCACGCGAGACGAGTGCTCGGGTCAGAACCTGTAACGTGACTCCGAGGTCGCCTTTATAGGACGTTGAATATTGGGACACCCTGCATATGTGAAAAGACATTGCCCACGTGACAAACTGTGTTCGTTTCAAATCGTTTCACAACTAACGAATGACAATGATCAAATACAAAGAGTATGATAGCTAAAATTATACACAAAATGGGAGGAATATCATACTTCCCAAGGAAATGGAAATTATCCTTTTCTATCGTGGCAGTTCTTATAAAATTCTAATTCTAATTTACCAGTTTTGTATGCGAAACGGGATTGGGCAATGACTTTTTACAGCCTTGTCCAAGTAAACATACTTTTACCTAAATACTAAAATATGCCTTATACAAACAACATTAGAAGCCATCAAAGAAATTCCTTTCAATCAGATACCATACAAAGACAAACACGTCACGGACTGTCAGCTGAACTGTCATCGGCCTTATGACACCGGCATAAAAGATCAAATGTCAACGTTGACATTCCAAATTTTTGATGGAGCCCATAGACAAAATAATCATTATAGACTCCCCAACTGAAGCACCCTTTTCATATTTATATCTTGGACACTGTCACACAAATTATCTAGTCACATTTTAAGTACCTGGACTTGTATTATGATGACTAGACAACGATATAGAATACATATATAGATACAAACATCCATGACTCGGGTACAAATATTCATATTCATCATATAAATATTTGTCCCTAACGGGATTCGAACCCGCGACTCTCGGCACAGCAGGCAGGTTCACTACAGACTGTGTCACCGGGCCGTCTACCCCTTTAGACGGGCAACTGATCGCTGCATTCTGTCAATACCTTTGACTATTTATTATAAGGACTAGCCTTACGGTAGCATTTCCCCTCTGCCACGGTATAAGATCAATTAATCATGTGCATTTACATTCAATTTTATACCTTATCGCTAAACGAGACAGCCTATAATTGCGAAACAATAAGCTCTTAGATGTCTTTTAGGTTATTTTGTTTATGATTTGATATAATGTACCAGTGTACCTATCTAAATGGTTGGTTAAACATTTACAATTAGATGCTGACTTAGGATATGTAATCTACATCTAGGCTTTGAATTAACGCGCAAATTAATTAAGCACTAATTTTGTACGTTAATTGGAGTACAAATAATATAATAGGTGATGTGGTGCTGAATTGAATAGTGTGTGCGTATCAAATTAGTTCACGCTTGGTTTATTTCACTAATAAGCATATTATAGGAATCTATTTAGCAAGGTTAAAATTAATTCAAATAACATCAAAGAGAAATTAATTAATTCTAAGGTCGTGGTGTAGTATGTTATCTTATAAAATAATAAAACAGTTCCTTGACCGACTGACGCAGCCTAACCGCTGAAACTGAAAACATATTCTACAGATGATGTTCAAAGCAAACGAAAAAATAGGAAACCGAAAGTTTCAGCCGAGTCAATGAGTAGAAGTCAATATCTACAATGGGAATTCATATAATTTGTTTTTGTATATACAACTTATTATAATACCAAAACAAACGCTTGTAAGTAACTGTTTGGCTATAACAATAAACAGTATTGAGATTCTGATAGCAATTCTAACCCATATCTAGAATTCAAATCGCACTGTACGACATAAACTGAAATGGTTTGTTCATATTACAAATTGTTATTGCATACCACACGTATTTGGGTACCTATCTATAAAGGTTCATTCACATGCGACTAACGAATATACCTACACGCAAATTACATCGTTTTCGATAAGATATGATACGGCCAATTTTACATGCCTTTCTGCGTCGATTGTAACACCAAGACAACATTTGAAGTATAAAAAAAGCATTGTTACTATCAACCCTCATGACCTACCGAGAGTATAGTAAAGACGATAAAATGTATAGATATTCGCGAAGATTTTTATGTCGGAGCGACCAAAAAAAAATCTGTGGATATTCAATATTACGGCCCGGTTGGTGTAATGGTTGCCACGCCGGACTGCCAAACCAGGGTCCTGGGTTTGAATCCCGGTTCGGTCATGTGCCGTTGTAGTATGATTCCCATAACAAAAAGCCTAAGGCTTACATGATCATTACTCGCGACTTTGTCCGCACAAATTATATACCAGATTTTAAGTCACATAATAAGCTATCAAACAAAAAAAGTTTCATCAAAATAGGTTCAGTAGTTTTTGCGTGATACTCGTTCAAACAAACAAACACCCAAACAAACACACAAACAAACACACAAACAAAAAGACAGACAAAAAATCCAAAAATTGGTGATATGGCATCAGGGATACCTAAAAACCATATCGTAACTTTTTTTTTGTTAATATCTTCGATGTACAGACAAACTTTCTGCTACAGTTTTATAATAGTTTAGATTTGACAGACATGCAATGGCCTATGAAAGGGTTAAGTAAGCCCATCAAACTGAACTACTATACTTCCACTCTGGAGCACAAACATGATCATTAATATTTGTGATAGCAGAACCTCAGGTATCCTATTTTATTAGAATTACCTTACCTATTTTGTCTTAAGAATCCAGTGATATCTTTGTCGCATATGAATATGAGTTCTATTTTTGAAAGTACATGTTCAAAAGCAGTAGAAAATGAAAAAATTACTATGTAGATTATGCATCATTCAATCATGATTTTGAAAGTGTAAGATTAAAAAATAGAACTATTTACGTTTGGAACACTTTAACTCATTCGCTCAGTCCACTTTTATAACTTGCGCGGGACGATAAGGAGCTGATTCATTTCGTCTTTCTTACACTCTCAGGTCAGCGGGGGAAAAAACACACTGAAATTGACAAAATTCTACAGTTTTTCTTTGGACCAATGTTCTTATTATTCTCCTGTGTTTGGTTGTTTGTATTTTCACTAACAACCCTGTCAACATCTTATGGGTAATATTCTTTGTTATAAAGGAAACAAAGCCCGTACACAAAAGATTTTCTTTTTCTAATCTCGTCTCTTAAATCTCAATTCTCATCTCACCTATCAACGTTCATTCATACAAATTGCAATTTTATCTCTCAGTCTTAGATACGCGAGATAGCGATAGCGTGAGCCGCCATCATTACAAAATAGGATGCCTACAGTTCATTCCACCAAGAAGCCCTATCCCAGACTCTTATAACAACGTAAGAAGTATGAAAACGGCTAAAATCCTGCGACTTCATATGAGGAAACAACAAAACATTGCGTGCGTTCCATACCTACATCATACAAAACAGCCCTAAATAGTCCTCCACAGTTTATTGCCCCGGGAAAACCCTGGTTCAACGTCAGTATTGATTTAGCTATTCATAGGGAAATAATTGTGTGCACTATGCACTAATACGAGCTTGATCATGCAATGGAATACGAGTGGCCACTCTGTATTGAATGCTAAAAGCTATTTATTAAATTGCCAACCCTACAATAGCGTTGCATCGATATCATGCAATAGTTTGTCGATAATAACGTGTTATGTATGGCTCCTACCAATACCTACACCGTCAGCTCAATGGACTTGTGGAAGTTCGCGAGGCATGTCACACAACGTGACCGCTGACCTCATTCTAATTTTAATATTATATAGTGTCACTTTTCGGCCCAGCGTACCTAACTTCGGTCGCATCTAAATTCCTAGATTAAGACTTTTATTTGTAAAAACTAAATATAATTTAGTACCAATCTCTTCTCGTCTTCATTTTACCTCCACTGTAGCCACCCACTATAATTAACGAGATCTTGAAAAACAATAACAATAACATAAGTATACTGTGGTGTCATCAGTAATATTAATCCAATTGGCGTATTGGTATTAGCACAGAGTACTATAATTACGTATTCGTCATGATATCATATTATTTTTTAATCGCGAGTGAACTGTTTCTAAAAATATCGAGCAAACAAAATCCGATAACGCCTAATTAAAGTGTACATCTGGAGCATTACACTTAACGGTAGCGAGACGTGGACATTGTCTAAACGAGATCGAGATATACTGGGATTGGCTTTTGAGATGTGGTGTTGGAGGAGAATGGAGGGGATAATTTGGACAGAACGAATAACAAATGAAGAGGTGTTAAGAATGGTTAAAGAAAAGAGAAACATTCTGAAAACCATCGAAAAGCGGAGGGGAACAATGATAGGACACTTGATACGAAACGACAATTTCTTTTAAACCATACAAGAAAGGAAGATAGATAGGAAGAGAGGCAGAGGCAGACCCAGACAAAGTTATCTAGCCCAAGTGAAGGAAAAGGTTGATGTCGTGTCATATCAAGAACTCAAGAGACTAGCGGAAAAGAGACAGGATTGGCGAATACTCCACCGACAAGAGCGTAGCTCTTGAATAAGATGATGAACCGTTTCTACTACGGATAATAAAAAAAAATTTTAATGTACTATCGCGGACTTTTCCGCCTGGTCTTCTATTCATTCATTGGTCTATTAATCAATAGGGCGGGGCTAGAAAGCGCTTTTATTTTATAGTATGCAAGCAAAAATGAGCTTAGTGGTGATCAGGCGGAAAAGTCCGAAAAAGCGATAGTACACTTCACCTACATTTACAAAACACCCTAGTAATAACGTCTTGGTTTAGTTAGACCATCAAACTGAACAACTTTCAGAAACTTTCAACTTTGAACAAAAATCTGAATGATACATTTGAATAGAGTCGGTACTGCAGTTTTTTAATGAAACAGCAGTTTTTTTTACGATTTCGAAGTTGGTTCCATACTAAAAGTTTTTCAGTTTGATGGTCTAACTAAACCACCCCTTTAAATATTACTAAGGTGATTTGTTACACCCTGTATAAACTAAATACAACACTGAAGCGTTTCCAGTGTCACTTTTCGAGGGCAAGTATCGACAGTTTCACTGTAGCACCTCTACCCGACATTGGTATGCAATGTAACGTAGTTTTATTTACTGGTCACATAGTGGTAAGCTTAAACCGCAGACATTAACACCCACTTGCGAATAAGTATAAGTTATTTGATTATTCGAATAAGTCGTGCAGTCTTGTTACATACATGCATACGTTTAGTGCCTACATAAATATTCACACGCCTTCGTATTCTGGAGCAAGCAGATACAATACAGGGGCCTCATTTGGATAAAATTTTATTTTCTTTTATTGTATAAATTCTATAAGTCTTTTTTTACCGTCTTATGCCGATTTTTGTTCATCATTGTTTATAGTAATCATTAAAGACATTTGCAGCGATGTTTTCTTACTACTTCTTACATTTATTGATGGTTTTTTTAGAAAAATAACCACTGCGTTACCGTCTCTCGTTTCTTATTCGGTTGCTACCAATAATAGTTTTATTTTGTAACGAGCGTTAACCCGCGACTTCGTCCGCACAAATTATGTATATACCAGATTTTAAGTCAGATCATAAGCTATCAAACAAAAAAAGTTTCATCAAATGGAATCATGGAGACCTAAAAACCATATCGTAACTTTTTTTTAATTCATATCTTCAATGTACAGACAAACTTCCTGTTACAGTTTTATAATAGTATAGATTTACCTATTTTACTTACAAAATCGCTTTTGTTCCGTTGCCTTTGAAGGGGACCGGATTATGGTACCCTGAATAAAATAATGACCCATCTACCCAATTCTATCGGTGATGACATGGTGTTTCTTGACAGTTCTCGGTGACTCTGCTTTTCAGACGATGGATATGATGATCGAAGAAACAAAATATTACTTTAAAATTAGCCAGAACAGCCATAAAAACGTTACCGATTTTGTATAAGGTATAATCGGAAGCTTACACAGTAGTCGAGAAGGCATTGCAGTTTAGTATGGAAGAGCAACATTTTTAGTTGCGAATTCAGGTTTGCTTCAAAAGTTTTTCAATTTGATGGTCGGAAGTCTGAACGATGGAGGTCTGAACCACACCAGAAAATTTGAAAGCGATAAAAACATTGATGATACATTGCCCAGTATTTATGTATAACTTAGCTGAGTGGCCCAAAGTGAATCTTGACCTCGGGGACAAGACGCGCCTATCAATTGAGAATTTAAAGTGATATTAATACTGCTAAAACTGATTTACCATTTGGGCGCCCTGCCCACAAAGGGGTAGATTAGAGGTTGATGCATTGATAGGCAAATATGAATAACCTACCAGTATAATCAACATCAATTATGATGCACTTTTAATGGACAATACAATATCTTCTATCCTTCCTTACATACTACCAACGCTTTTTTGTCATCAGCCTACACCCACGGAAAGATTCTCAAAATTTTTGTATTACGTTATTCATACTTAAAGTCCAATATAGACCAGATAATATTATAATCAGAAAGGAACCACGATGAGTCATCTATGCATCCGATCCTGATCCATGATGACTAAAACATTCAAGCATCGATAAGTAAACAAAGTAATGACATTACAATGATATCACTATGAGACAAGAGGGGAAAACCCAATAAAAACATATCCACAATTCGTTTTCACTTGTTGTGACGAAGACATGAATCGCAAACAGCTAAAAGCTATATAAAATAACAAAAAGGAAGTACGAAAAACAAACAACCGACTTCCAAGAGCGGAAGACAGCAACGAAAAGCAAGGCTAATAACCAACATCAGGGTTTGGGGAAAACATTGGGAAAGAGAACCGAATTGCAACAGCACCATAATTTGTAAAAGGGGACCAACTTGTAATATGCTAATACTTTGTCCTACTTTTGATTCCAGTATGTAGGGTACAGCTTTGGCGAAAACAGCAGAACACGACGAAAACGTGTAATTTTCGTTGCAACAAAATATAATAAAAAGCATCTAAAACCAAGCTTAACCACAGTGTACTGCCAAAAAACCTACGTAGAATTTGAGAGATGTGGCTATCACAGTCCTGCTCAAGGAGAATTTCCTGAGTACTCTTTGTCACTGCTGACAATCGGAAGGCTCTCTGCTGGAAAGCAAAACATCTGACGGGGCTAGCTGAGCTAGGAGAATGCTTAGCACCCTGCCTAAGGCCATCTACATGACACCTCTGCTTAGGCTTTTGCTGGTAATACAGGATTGCGAGATGCAAGGTAATGAAACAACAGGCTTGTTGATATATTCTTTACGCCATTATAGTTAGCATGTGTCATTCCAGTTCGCCAATATTGCATTCCGACAGTATACTGCTTATCAGACTAATAAAAGTGTCTATCATAATATGTAGTCATAGTATGTAGTAAACTGAACCACAGTAACAGACCGTTAAAGACTAAATCCACTAGGCGCCAAAGGATTAGTCATTGATAGTCATCAATTCAAATTAAATTGATGCCCAACATAGCTGAGTTCCAGCGTGTAATCTAATGACGTCATTCCATTGGCGAGACGCAGACATTCTGCTGACTGTCTGCATATGGTCTATTGGCATTTTAATTAGTAGTATACCATGGAACATACATTTGCGACATACAGTTGTTTACATGTCAGGAATTTAATGTTAGACGGTAAAGTAAGTGGAATCAGTTTTGGTCTCCAAAGGAGAAATGGAAAATTTTTATAGTCAGAAGATGGTTATTGCTATAAATGGGATCAGTATGGTTGACATATTCTATCCGCTTTTTCAATATAGGTACCTATCTATACTATATAAAAAAAAACAAAAAGATTTTTAATAAACGTGTAGATTAAGTCAAGTCAAGTGACACTAAAACGGTTCTTCTTCTTATCGTGTGGGCAGAGCCCTGGTGTCAGAGTATTCTCAGACCGCCTTACGGCCTCTGACGTGGTTTTTATGTAACGGCTACTACCACGAGAGAGCCGGGACCAACGGCTTAACGTGCCATCCGAAGCACGGACATTTTCAGACAATCAGGAGATTCAGCCTGCAATGTAAACAACTACTACAACAACTGCCAACTAGGTAAAAACGCACAAAGTGACATCACTAGGTGTTCCCCGTGGGAATCGAACCCACGACCTCCGTGTTGAGAGCTAATGCTCTAAACCATCAGACCACGGAGACAGTTGACTAACAGAATAAATATTTGTTCACTTTTTTTTTATTGCGTATGGGTTTGCTCTTGACCTCAATTTAGTACCTCAGGACGAAGATGGGGTCGAAGATGTAGCGAGCTCACCCAGAAGAAGCCTATTCACTCGTACTTTAAAGGAAGAAGAAGCCTATTCACTCGTACTTTACTTTTAGTCCACGATTTATATGAGTGTTTTGAATAAAAAAACGTTAATAAAATTACCTTAATTTCCTTTTGGTCTCCGCAGATGGGTACATACTACATAGGTACATATATCGAAATGTCATTGATAAAATACACATGATGGGCTTCCCCGTTTTAGATTCAGTGTCGAACCTCACACGTGCATTATTTAGTATGACGGCATTTTATCGGGGTTTTTATCGACACGAACTTTGACCGCTGGTGGAATTCATTAAAACTGCATGTGTTACTGGCCATTGTTCCCCACATAATAAACTTTAAGTACACAAACATGCATTGTAGTGTTTAGCCTAGGATACATTGACCTAAGCTAACAAAGTGAAAAATAACGGCTCTGAAATTCCCAGACCCAAAAGTTGAATACCTGTCACGACAGGTCGGATTCCAGGGCAAAACTTGTTTCTGTGAGTCAGACTGAGTATAAAAAAAAAACCTAAAGCTATACCTACATATCAGCTCAGGATCAGATTAAATGCTTTTAAAATCAATTTACAAATACTCAGTTTTACCGGATAATTTATTTAATAGCAGGCCCTTCTGATGTAGTGCTAGAGATCGTAACAATCTTTAATGTAGGCATCGTAGAGCGGGATGTGCCTTTGGATACGTCATGGATATAGTGGTTTTTCATTGCAAACGCATCAGTGCTCTGAAAGGCACAGGTCCCAAAACAATCGTGAAGAAACAAACCAGTGTGTTGCTTCATTCGAAACAATGGTGGTTTGAGAATTGGTACTCTATCAGCAGGCTGGCCAATAACTTTGCCTCAACGTTCCGGACACCACCATAATGGGGCGTTTATCGGCAAAGTAAGTATTAGGATTTAACGATATTGTACCTCACTCTTACCTACGTTTTCGTTTACAGGAACAAGTTATGAGATTGGATTATGATAGGGACAAAACCCATCTTCATCTGGGGGCACGGCAGCAAAGAAAATATACACTACCGCGCGTAGTGCGCCCGCCAAGACGAGCCAAAAAAGCGGTGAACTACATAACCTTTTTTCGAAGAGATTAATCGTATTTTTGAGCGCTCATAATTTAATATTTACTAAACAATATAAGATATAAGACGTAGGGAAGGAACCAATTGATGTCGGTAATTGAGACCGTATGCTTTGTCGGTGCGTTTAGAAAGCCCTAAAGGGTAACCTTCCCAATTGTCTGTAACTAACAACCATTTAAATTACCAGCAATTCATTTTAACCTTAACAGCAACGTGACACGGTTACATTCAATTCAATCAATCGCCAGCCGTGAATGAGTTACGTCTATCACTAAAGTCTTAATAACGAGTAATTACAAAAAGACCCAATAACTCACCGATGGACCAAAGAGAAGCCGACAGAGCGCCAATTACCTCCAATTTTATTTCGGAAACGCGCCGCCATATTGGGCGGCCATCTTTGTTACATCGGACAAAAGAACGGTAACAATTGCTAATGTCCGTAAAATTGCTCGTTCAATTTTCAACCCTAAGCATCGGTGATAGTGAAATTTTAATTTTAATGTTTAGAATTTGTATGGTACTAAATGGGAGCTCGTAGTTGAGAGAAATTCGTCACGACTACACCACAGGTCAGCTGCAGATATTAACCTTTTGATAGAAAATATGAAAAGGACCAATTACAGCACCAGTCAACTACCTATTTTAATTGACTTTCCGTTTTATGACATGGCATGAAAAGCGTTTTGATACGATCATTTGGGTCGTTACAGGGATAGTCGACATTTTGGATGTACCCCTGTTAGACGAGAATGACAATTAGATCGACACTAACGAATGACGGATGCCATTCTGATGTTTAAGGAAATATTTGACGCCCTATCCCGTTGTTCACTTAGAAAGTATAATAGCTATTCTATTGTATTAAGTATAATTATATTGTATTGTTACCTGTCTAACACAGAGCACTTACTTCTTCATTTATGACCCCGAAAACTTGCTGTATTCTTCTTTCGGTGGCATGTCATTTTATATTTTTCCAACCCAGTATGACCCATGTCATATCCTGCCCTTCCTGGCCGAACACTTGTACATGAACGGCGTTGGATGTTTTGCCGGTAACGGTAGAGAACAAAGAAATTATTGGTTCCCGAAAGACCTTATCCTACAGTCTCTCTCTTTATCGGATGTACGCAAAATGATTGAGAAGAAGCAACAGCACGCTACGATGCTCGGCATACAAAACTTAAACAATGTCAGATGTCTATATCTTACAACCGTACCTTGCACATCAAGCTACATCCATACTACATGAAGCCTAACAGGTCTGATCGGTTAGCAACCGATGAACGAATGACATATCCTTATAAGCAGATGACACCGTTGTATTCTTGAAACGCTGGGGCAGGTGCCTAGCCAGTTGGACTGCATTGCTATGCTGTTACATAGTTGGATAATCCGGGTGGAGACATTGGCATGTCACCTTTAGATACTCGACGGTTTATTCTGACGAAATATTTAATTGGCGCGTGCCATATTAACGACAAGGTGGTGTGAAGCATACGTTTAATGATAAGTTTAGAAGACCATCCAAAGAAAAAACATGCTGGTTCTTCACGAATAATTTGACGACCATGTAAAAATGTACCGAAATGACAAATTAATAAGACCACCCTCTAATTATTACTGACGACATACATTATGGATGACTGTCTGCGATTAGTATAATATTTAATTTTGATCTGATTTATAGTGGTCATAAACAACTACAATATACGTTTAAACAACAAAAAGAAACTTTTGGCTACGCTCACCGTTCCTAACCAAAAGTCGGAAAAAATTACCCTTCGAAACCAGTGAGTTTTAGCCCAATGCTCCATCACAAATTATAGACAATTTGACAAAACTACCTCTCAACAATGGTGTCATTGCAAACAACGGTTTTGTGAACATTTCTTTTTTACAAGTTGAGAAAAAAAAGGCTATTTGAGATCTATCGCGTTGATAAATTTCTTTGTTTTTTTTTGTAGAGTTGTACCTACTATCGATATCGACAAGTGATATTTAAATTTTTTCGATTGACGTTGTAGTTACAAGAATTTTAGTTTGGTTCCAATTTATATTCATTCACATTTTAGTGTCAAATTGGTAATTGTACCATATATTTCTCTTTGCGATAAAGCCACTATTTGTTACCCTAACCTTTTGATATCGGCTTTGTATCGATTGAAACAGGTATCGTCGCACCCCTACTATTATAAAAATATGTCGAGTCATTGAGGTTCAAATTAATAATCTAATCTTCTTAAACCTCGTATATTGCCAGATATTAGACATTGTAATAAATTTTGCTAAGTAACATAATTGAGCTCTTAATGTCAAAAATAATTCCATTTTCTTTTAGTAAAACGTGTAATAAATTTGGCTAAATATCTAAATGGGTTTCTTGGGTAGTATTAATGTCAGGATTTATCTAAGTATTAATAATGAGTATAAACGTTCCTTTTTTCCACGGTTAGTTGGTATGATGGATATTGTCAATGAGGTTCTAGAGAGCGATTTTTGAAACTCACACCTTAAACTCAGTAGTTGAAAATGTCAAAATTACTATGGAGATAAGCATCTTTCTACTGCTGATTTGACTTTCAACAATCATACTTCAAGAGTGCGATTTTTCAGAAAGAAGCATATCTCCTTAGTAATTTTGAAATTTTCAACTGTCAGAGCTCAGCGAATGAGTTTCAAAAATCGCACTCCAGGACAAGACAGGACATTCCATCTATGTTTAGCATATCATCACCACAATCAGCCAATGGACATCCAATGCTGGACATGGCCATCCCAAAGCATCGCCACAACGACCGGTCCTGCGCTACCCTTACACAACAGGTACCCAACATACACATAGCGCTTGCAGAACAGAAAGCCAATGCGGCCGAAGAGTTCGTGAAGGTTCGTTCGAGAAGGAGCTGCATGGGTAGGCTTCCCACAAGGTGGACCGAGGACCTTGTTTATAGCACTGAAACAAATACTGCGTGCTTTATATATAAGTAGTCGCTGTAGTCGACATTGACTTTGACTATGAGTAAGTATATCTTGACGGAATTGGCGGAAACAGTTTCTTAAAAAAAAACGAGTCTAATAAATTATTGCAGTGATACTTTATAATCATAGCTAGATAAGAATAAACAAAAAAATCTGACTTTTCATAGGTTTATATTCGTAAATGTTGGTACCTATTAGAAATTTTCATTTTATGTCGACTACGTTACTAAGGTCTTTATTATTTTGTTTACAACGTGTATATCATAACAGCTTGCCTGACTAATGGACTGACCAACTGTTACTGATCTTTGATATCTATCAAAGCCTGGACGTTAGACAACTAGGTACTATATCTATAGGTACGTATACGTATTTAATTGTAATTTTAAATTGAAGGGATAAGCTAAAACCACTGAATAAATACTAGCTATAATAAGAGCTATATGAGCGCATCCCGCCTTCCCCTTTCTACTATCGGACTTCCAGACGCACCGCGGGATATCACCCCTTTTTCGTTGACATCCCACATATCCGCACCAAGCGCCTTTCTGAATCTTTTATAATGCGTACAGCCAAGGAGTGGAATGCCCTGCCTGCGTCAGTATTTCCGAGCGCTTACAACCCGCATTCCTACGAGTGAATAGGCTTCTTCTGGGTAAGCTCGCTACATCTTCGACCCCATCTTCGTCCTGAGGACTGGATTGAGGTCAGGAGCAAACCCATACGTAATAAAAAAAAACTGCGTTTTTTATTTAACATACATCATCTTGAGGAGGGGGGGGGGGTCTAATAAGATGATATAAGCATGTTTGCCATATACTTACTAAGCAAGTGCTAAAAAGACAGAAATACACTGTTGACTTCTATTTTCTGCCACGTTTCCTTGCTTTTAAGGAGCTGCAGTTGAGAGATCTCTCTAAATTGAAACTCCTAGGAATACCAATCTGGGTTTAGCAGGCTTCTGAGTCCACAACACATAGTTAACAGTTTATCTAACGATAAGATAGTCCGGCTATACGTGCCTGATGATAATTTATAGTGTCGAATGTCTTTAGCGTCTAATTGAGCGTGTCAAATGGCAATCGACCGTCAATTTCGATAACAACGGAGGCCAATTCTAAAACTAATGCAAAACGGGGTCAATGGGTAAAATAAAATTCGCATGTAAGCGCGTATTATGCACGTAACTGGAGCGTAGCAATGTTCAATACCATTAGCATATTTTACCTTTATCCACTTAATATATGATAATCTATGGTATTTTTGTTGTATCTATGTGTTGGTTGTTGTTTTTAGGTCAGGTGAGACAAAATTCGGATGCTTTTTCTCGTAGCTGAGCTTCGCTGTCATTAGAGCTATGTATTTGGGTCCTGGAAACAGCACCGCGACCCTGAATAGGGAATAATTATCCACAGCCTGCAGATTTAGCAGGGCAGCGTTCGGGAAGCTACGTATATAGTATCTTCACGTCCCAAATACCGCAGTGTCTCAAATCGAAAGTCTTAGACCATTGACAGTGATGAAATAAGTATGGAACAGTGACGTGGTCGCTCACTCAAGGCCTCATAAAAAGGCTGAAAGTCACCCAAAGGGCAATGGAGAGGGCTGTGCCTGGAGTTTGGAGTTTTGAAGAGATCCGCAGAAGAACCAGAGTAGTTGACATAACCCAATGAATGAACCCGTTGTAGATGAAGGCAGCGCAGGACCGGTAGTTGTGGCGGTTTCTTGGGGGAGGCCTATGTCCAGCTGTCGATGTCCATCGGCTGAGATGATGATCATAAACTGAACTACAGTGTATGAGACTAGCGTGGGACCGTTCTAGTTGGCGTGGAAACAAAGACGCCTATATCCAGCCGAGCTCTACCAAGCTGATGATGATGATGTTGAACTGAAGTGCTTAAAGGTAGGTATTGGGTAGGTATAGTAGCTGCTGATAAACGTTAAAGAACTTGAAGAGGACAGTTGTTTATTAAACATAGCCTTATTAATTCAAAATTTATTCAAACATTCCTTTGTTATCTCATATTTACCAATTTCGTTGTCATCGCGCTTTGATGAATCATAAAATTTGAATAATTATTTAAAATTCCGTTTTAAATTGCCTAGAATGAAAATATCGTTTGGATGGTAATGACCATTTGACTTGCGGTAAAAGCCCAGTGGGGGTCGCCACTGTTGAAATAAACATTTATGACTCTGGTAGGTGCACGTGGGGGTTAAACCGTTTATTTGACTGCAAGAGAGAATTATCGAGTAAATGCATGCAATCGTTTATAATAGGTACCTACTTTTATAATTATGATTTAACAATGATTTAACTTAATTTATAATAATTCGGTATGTCAAGTTTTTTTTTGAGGGCTGAATCGAAAACCATTTCAAGATAATTTTCTCAATAACAATATTTTCAATGACAGAGATTTTAAAATGAAAGGATTACAGATATTTTTGTTAAAATAGCGTCGGTTTTCGGTACCTTTATTACTCTTATGTAAACTGTAATTCAAATTAAAATAATTGACCATTATGAAAAAATATATAGGTATTCAAAATGTCAGAATTTGTAATTTGACATAGACGAAGAATTTTTCGCTTACGCTGGTAGACGGAATATCAGCGTAACCGGGTATGAGATAGCGATATTCATAAAATCCTATACAATTTATATAAAGTGACATGTCGGAATCAGGTGGACTCAGTAAAAAAAAGTGGTTACGCCGATAAGGACAGCAATAAGGTAGCAATCTCCTTTTTGCGAATTTACTATGTGCATCTCTTACTGAGTGAATATTCGAGTCGACACGTGCTTTCTTCTAGTACCTTCTCTTTCTACGGAATTTAATGTTGCCGTTTCTGTTTCCAGCATAGAGATTGATGATGATTTTTAAATTTTTGTCCATGGAGTTCGAATTATTATCTCGAGACCACTCTTTACATTTAGAGATAACCATTAATTTTTTTTATTTATATTGATAAACTCGATGGATCGCAAAACAAATTTAATAAGTTTCTTAAAATGATGTCTTCCATCCGTAAAAAATATAAAATAAAGACTTGATAAAGAGGGCCTAAAAAATTCTCTTACTGCAAGTTGACCACTATCTTACCTCCACCAACCCGCTCTGGGCCCACGTGGTGGAGTATGGCCCACTCCCTCCCCCTTATTCGTAAGAGTTGCCCTGCAAAGGGATCCTGCATGCCATAACTCACTTTTTATAATAATTTTCTAATCGATAATGGATTTCGATTATAATGGCTTTAATTGAAGTTTAATGCGAAACACTTGGCTTAATAAGTACGCTGCCATCTACCGATACTATCAGGGACCAACTGCTTAACATGCCTTCCGAAATACGGAGACGCCCTAGATGAAATACACTAAATAGATCACCTAAGACTCTCCTGACCACTGACCAAGCGTTGTTTAGCTTCGGTGACCGTTTCCAATACCGAAGCCCCACTTTCGTCACTACTAACCGACACCATGATCAGTTAGCTATTTAGCACAGAGTTAATTGATAACTGTAGCTATGATACCAATGGAACTAATGAGAAAACGAGAGGGCTTACCTTCTGCAACCCCCACCCAATATTTAGGCCAGAAAATTTTATAGACCCCCTTATTAAACAAAACATTCATAGTGAGAACCCCGCTAATACAGCCATAAACAACTTAATATGGTCTAATTTGCATGTTTAGGTACTTAGGCCGAAAACTTAAACCGAAACCATAAAAAAGTTACAATACGTAGTGTGATAATGATAACATGTTAGAGTAGTGGTTAAGAACACATCAGACACTCGAATTTGCACTTAAGCGTTAAAAAAATAAGCCCAGTTTTGGTAATTGTTGATTTCTATCATCGTTTTAAGAGTCCTTTTACGATTCAGTGGCGCCATCATCGCAATATTTAGGATTTCTTAATCAAGAAAACCTACCTACATTAAAAATGTGCTACTCCAATTTACGCCAAAAGCTATTTTTATACGATACTTTTATAGTTTTTCACCACCACTGGCTTTTCGGTGAAGGAAAACATCGTGAGGAAACCTGCATGCTTCGATTTCGAGGCATGTAATGTACCCACTGTCCATTACAAGTGGCGACGGGCTCACTCCCCGTCACATTGAATAGAGTTACGGTACTAGTAAAACGTGGATGTTCTGAGGTTTCAGAATATCTCTGACTAACCCCTCGGGGAATATAGTCGTGAGCATATGCTATGCTATGCTTTTATAGTTTTTTTTATAGGTACTCGTACAAATTTATACCAATTTGAAGAGGGAAAATAAAGCGACCACAAATAGGTACATTTATTTCGATATTCTTAAAAGTGGAATGTTTAGAACCTACTTATAGAAAAATTGCTTTTAGATTTTTGTAGTAAGTTACAGTAGAAATTTTTCATTTGAGAAGTCTTTAGTATTGTGGTGAGGGCGTCACTGAACGGTAAAAGGACTCTTAAGCGTTTTAAAAATAAGCCTAGTTTTAGTAATCGTTTATATCTATCATCGTTTTAATCATTGGGCCGTAACATAAACGATGACTCATAGCGTGCGATGCGATTACATCATTCATGTTGAAACTAACGATAAAAATGTTGAAAAAACTTTTTTAATACACGTTATATATGAAGAGGATATAATTTGATGGAGCAAATTATTTTTCAGTCGGTCAACGAACTTTGTGCAATAAATGTGCAAAGATTTTTTTTTAATAATGATTTTATTGAAAAAATGTTTTTAACCTAATTCGTCCCATTGTTGGGCAAAAGTCTCCCCCAAGCTTTTCCAAGCCTTCTCTATCCCGTGGCATCAGTTGCCATCCAGGTCGTCGCGCCATCACTTTCTTGGTCTGCCCCGGCCCCGGCTTCCATCGTCGGGCTCCCATTGGGTCGCGATTATTGCCGACCGCTCTGTATGCATGCGACAAACATGTCCGGCCCAGTCCTACTTCAGTTTGGCGGCCTTAACACCTGCATCGGCTATGTATGGCTAATCTTATTTATTAAATTACCTAATTGCCTCGATGCTTTATTAAATCATGGCTTAAAACTAGTTTTTCTTTATTTTTGTTTTTTTTTTACCTTATTAAATTTTTGTTTTTAACTATAAAAATCATTCATTACACAAAGGCAAGGCAATCCAACTAAAGTAGGACCTTTACTGGAACTATACAAAAAATTTTGTAATTAAATGCTTTATCTAGATTATAATTCAGTTGTACTTGTACCGTGTAGGTTGTACAACCTAATTTAAATACTATAACAATATGGAACAGCAGATTTTTTTCCCGATTTGATGTTGTTCTTGGCTCCGCAGTGAAGTTCAGTCCGCAGTGATGTTAGGATAGTATAAGAGCACACTTTGAAGTACTTAATTTTACACCCTGGATAGGCTGATGATGATGACTTCCACAACATTGTTTAACTGGCTCCGGACCCCTGCAGACTTGACTAGTTTAGGAGCCAGTGCATTGTTGGTTTACATGTTGCAAAATTTCAATAAAGGATTTTTTAAGTTTATGTTTCAAATCTTTTAAAATAAACATGATATTATTATTTATGCGGCGTAATCAGCAATTTTAATAATGTGTATTTAGCAATAATTTAACAAATATCGACAGTTAGGTACCCATTCCTTTGGTTACACACCACAAAACCGCAGACCACCTAATCAATTTTCCTCAACACCCAAATAAAGCATTCACCACACCAACAAAAGCAAAATAATAGCAAGAGTAATAATATAAATCACAGTAAAGATAACAGGCCAGGGTGCACGGGTCCACCGGACGAACGTATCAGTGTGGTGATAACCTAACGTCCGTCTGTGGCGGGCTTTATCTAGCACCTACTGCCTACTGTGGACAGGGAGGCAGTCAGGAACCTGGGAATATTCTGTTAGGCCCTAAATTTTTCAGATGGTGTCGCTTTATTAGCAATTAGTCGTTACCCACGACTTCTGCGTGGAATTTTTATATCTATATCCTTTATCAGGGTTCAAGAAGCTATCTGTGGGTATATCAAATTCCATCAGAATCGGTTTAGCGGTTTAGCCGTGAAAACGTAACAGACAAACAGAGATAATTTCGCATTTATTAATATTAGCAAAATTAGTATGGAATATGGATTGGAGCTCTGAACATTTATTGGGGTTTAAAAAATACAAATTCAAAACTTTAATCGAAACAAGTCGACTGAGAATGATTAATTGTGTTGTTAGTGTGGGATTCGATTACTTCTGACTAAAGAAAGTGTATTACTGATCGGCCTATTTTTCTACCTATACAGGGTGTAAGGAAAAGTATCATTAACCTTTAAACCACATACTCTACCCATCAAACTAAACAACTTTTACTATGGGAATACAAAAAAAATCAGCTGTCTCATACATTTGAGTAGGTATTGCAGTTTAGTATGTAACAGCTGATTTATTTTTTGCTCTGACAGATTTGTAAAAGTTATTCAGTTTGAAGGGTAGAGTATATGGTTTAAAGGTTAATGATACTTTTCCTTACACCCTGTATAGGTAGAAAAATACTTAAATGAAAATATTTTACTTAGGTACCTACTCTTATCCTCGAGAACGACATAATACTTTAAACAATGGAATATCTCAGGGAAGAATTTCATGTATCTCGCCATTACATTATGCTAGACAAAATAGAAGCTAAGTAGCGAGACAAGACATGTGAACAATATGCCATTGTTTTTACCACCAGAATGCACAATAAGGAGGGTTATGTTTTTCGTGTGTATGTATGGTATGTATGTCCACTTCTTTAACACGGTCTGCAGCCAAAGTTAACGACATTTATTACAGCCTTTAGGATTGTATGTAATATACGGGGTAGCATTAGATTTTTTTTTATTATGAGAATGACTTAGGGCATAACAAAATGATAGTATACCAATATTTAAATATGGCGTCTACAAATTAAAAAAAAGGGCGAATAAAACGAAATTGTTTTGTTAAAGTCTGCGAGAAAAAGGGCTTTAAAACCTAGATTCATCCCTGTATTCACCACCAGATTAATAGGTCTGCGAACTCAACGGAATAAATGTAGCAAAAACGTTGTAGCACGGACCAACGTTGAGTGGCAAAGTAATTTAGATAACACGATCAAAGTTTAGGTTACAAAAAGTGTTGATTTACGAACTAAGTTATTAGCATAGTTTTTAATCACGCTAATTTAAAGATTTAAACTTAACAAGATGAAATAAAACAAATTTTGGTTGGTTTAGGAACATTTTTTTGTATTACTTAAATCAAACTTAAATGTTCTAAGGTATAACCGTATAACTATTATGCCTTTGCTTGTACGTGTGTTATTTCATCATCATCACCTCAGCCGATAAATGTCCACTGCTGAACATAGCCTGTTCTTCGTTCGGATTAATTTAGAACGTTATGTTCATGGGTTACAACACAGGAAAATGTCTTTATAATTGCCTACTCTGTTAAATGTTTCATGCTTTACGAAAACATTTTAAAAACAATATAAACCATCGGATCCTATCTACAGGGTAAAATTGATATCATTAGCATACTTTTAAACTAAGAGTCTACCCATCAAACTGAACCACTTTTACTATGGGAGCAAACCTATCGGAGCAAAAAAAAAGTCAGCTGTTCCATACTAAACTGCAATGCCAACTCGACTCAAATGTGCAACAGCAGATTTTTTTTTGCTCCGATTGGGTTGCTCCCATAGTAAAGTTGTTCAGTTTGATGGGTAGACTCTTAGTTTAAAAGGATGCTAATGATATCAATTTCACCCTGTATAGGGTCTTTCTTAATATGCTGACGGTTTTTTAAGCGCGTCATCAATTCAGACCATCAAACTGAAAATTTATTGCTGCACTGCAGCAGTGTACCTAAAATCGGAGTGATAGAATCAGGTGTAGATAATGCTTTAGTGACAAGAATTGCACCAACATTGGAAGTTTCCCTTGAAATGCACGTTAACATAAAAATCCATGGCTTTTCATTCCTCATTAAATCATTTCAAAGTCCAGTGCATTTTTAAAACCCCTCATTAAAAAGAACTTTGAAATAATCGGAGCAAGGTCGATACTAAAGCAACAGGATGTTGGGCAACTAAAACAAGCAAAGTATAGAACACAAACCTGCCAGCAATAGATTGCAAATTGTAAGTCCTACAAATCAAGCAATTTTTATTCTTATGTCGCAGGTATTACAGTTCATATCGAGAGACGAATGTCGAATGAGCAGTAATAGATCTTTCCATCCGTATGCGCAGACGCATCGTACGGAACAAGTTTCACGCCCCTCTCCTGTCTGGTCTATTCCCGCTTCGTGACTTTGAAAGTTGTTTTGTTACGGTTGCTTTTTCTAAATTGGATATGTGTTCTAATCATAAAGTGATTATACCTTACAGTAATAAAGGAACTGACATGAGTTGTCAAATGAAACCGTTTTTGGAGGTTTTCAGGAGATTATCGGTAGGCAAAAATTAGAGCACTGTCTATAATACGGAGTCAAACGTAAAACCGTGGATTATTTAATGAAATAGTGTTTTATTATTCTTATTATTTGTGGTTGGGCTATTGCAAGCAAGGGTCGTTATGTAACACGGAGACCAGCGCTGGTCCTTTGTGTTCGCCCCAAGCTCACCCATATTTTACGCATACCTCCGAACTTATGGTATTTTCTTTTCATCCTCGGGAATGCAGGTTTCCTCACGATGTTTTCCTTCACAGCCGAGCTAGTACATGATAAATACAACCGTACATAAATTCCGAAGAACTTAGTGGTACAGGCCAGGAATCGAACCGCGTCCTCAGGATTGAGGCGCTAGCTCTCTTCCGTATGGGCTATCATCGCTCTCTGATGAAATAGTGTTAGTATATTTCACAAAATTATCTACGATTTCACTTTCGGTTCGAAATTATTCAGAGAAACCGAATTTTTACCCTGGGATAAGATCCCCAAAAACGGTTCTATTGCCTCGCGTCACGTATCTCTTTCTATTAAACAGTGGTGCCGCTAGGTACATCTCGCTCTCTCAGCTGTCAGTTCCTCTATTCCGTAAGGTATAATAACTTTATGGTTCTAATAGATAGAAGAATAAGTGTTTTATTACATAGTAGTTTCCTTGTTGACTTGAATGGCCATCACAAAAAATACCTCCAAGTGAGATCAAGGTCTTGTTTCTTACATACTTATACATAAAGGCAGACATACCTCGTTACCTACTTATAAAAAATTATAGTTACGAGTACCTACACAGTAATAAAATATTCTAGTTTCATGTGTGTATTATCATTTCATTTCACTGGTAGGCCAATTCTTTCTTGCGAAATGTACAGGATCCAATTTCATATGCCGACGGTTTTTAAGGGAATGATTAGACCATCAAATCGATTAACTTTTTTTATGGAACCAACATCGAAATAGCGAAAACATAATCTGCTGTACGCGTAACCAGTAGTTTCTATGAAACACAGCAACATGCAGATTCTTTTGCGCGATTTGAACGTTTGTCCCATAGAGAAAGTTGTTCAGTTTGATAATCTGATCATCCCCTTAAAAAACCAGTCAGTATATCAAGAAGGACCATATACATGGAGAAATTGATATCATTAGCATCCTATGGGAGCAAACCGATCGGAACAAATAAAAAATCTGCTGTTCCATACTAAACTGCAATGTCGACGCGCGAGTTCACGACTCAAACCTATGATGACGAATAAATGTTTCTGATTTCTGATTTCTGATTTCAAAAGGATGCAACAGCAGATTTTTTTTGTTCCGATCGATTTGCTGCCATAGTAAAAGTTGTTCAGTTTGATGGATAGACTCTCAGTTTAAAAGGATTCTAATGATTTCAATTTCACCCTGTATAATGTATATAAGATCTTTGTGATTAATACCTAAGTGAGAATTTTTTAAATTCTTTTAGTACAATATAAAACCTTATTTTTAACATTACTTTTTACCTCTTTTTCCCTTGTAGGTCATGGATTCCCGAAACGAGAAAGCCCGGCCAGGATGTCGACCGTTGTCACAGCGGCGCGGGCGCAAGAATTTGTTTGCCCTTTAGCTTCGTCGCTGCATTCCATTGATAGGGCCGAGGCTTCAGAGGAAGATGTGCCATGAATGGGTAAACAATGTATGGGTAGAAAAACAAGATGAGAATTCATTAATTTTAGAGTTTTTTTAGGTGACATTCTTGTGTGCGAGGTAGGAAAGTTTTGGATAGAATGTTTATCGAATAATTAATTTTTAGTTGCATAATCTTTAATATACTAGTATCATCTACTTAGTACCTATTTAATAAATAAATATCTTGGACATGCCAAACAAATTACCTAGTCATATTTAAAGTATAAGTCCTAGTCCTATTAGTCATATAATATTATCGAATCTAGTAATCTAGTCATGACATTAACCTTTTCTTTCACCTTTGTCTCGATTTTACTTTGCCTCTCTTTTGCTTTATTTTCCCTTGCACTACAGTTTCAAAGAAATTGTCATTTCTTCATATACAATATCCGATCTTTGGTTTTTCCCTGTCCAGTTGTAAACCGTACCTTATTCATTGCGCAAAAATATGCGTCTTCATCATCAACCTACGTATTATACTGTTACTGTCCCCACTCCCGAGTGTGATAGTGTACCATATGCACCTTGCAGGATTGAAAACCATGACCCTCTGCTTTGCAGGTATAAGATTAATAGCAACTAGGCTATCGTACCGTCAAGTCAAATAAAAATATATCGTCAAATATAACACTCAAAATACACAAGTAGTTAGTTTGGCAAGACCTTATCTTATCAAAGACAAGACTGAGTCGGAAACGTATTGATAATACTAATGCAAACTGTGAAATGATAACATGATTCAAAACCCTTATCAAGCAAGTCCAAATATTGGGTCAAACTACGAGCATGTTATCATTGAGGTTCGTTTGAATTGAGTTCAAGAGGGCAAGTTAGATCGGCATATAATAAGTTTTTAGAAATCATTATTTAGGTACTTAAGAGTCTGAATTATTTATCTATTGATTGTGCAATACTGGCAGGTTCAGTTTGTTTTATTGATAAATATTTATAAAACTTCGATATGAAATTTCATGTTCTATACATTTTTGTTTTTCTCTAGTCATTTTCTGAGTCCATAACCTGTATTTTATTAATACATACTAATATGTGCAGTTACCTTATTATTATTATTGTCGAATAAAAAGCGTTCTTAGTGCACTACCAGTTAAATAGAATAAATCTTAATGTCATGCACTATTAATGATGTTTATATAAACAATATCGCAACAAAATGTAGTTAACTAATTATGTTTGTTTTCATAATAGATGACAGTCAATAAACATCAATGGTTCAATGAAATCGACATTAGCATTAATGATAATTACAATTCAATGAACTTGCATAATTTACCTACTTATTTTATATTTATTTTCAATTATAATCACGTTATTAACTATGTAGTTAATTTAGTTGGGTTCTTTTAGCTGTTTAGTATTTACATAAATTAAATTATTATGGTCAAATTTAAGTTTTTTATTAATTTTAAAACAGAGTTACCAATTGAGTTACTTATTTGCCTAATTTATTGTGGCTACTTGTGATAGATTGTCGATGAGATATCAATGTACAGGAATATGACTCAATCAATCAATCCCCTTGCTTGTTTTTCTTCCATTTCCAGATCTGCGGTAGTCATCATATGAACCGATAGACCTCTGCTAGGCGTAGGCCTCCCCCAAGGATAGCCACGACTGGTGCTGCTCTGCCCTCATCCAACGTGTTCCTGCCGCCTTCACCAAGTCGTCGGTCCACCTTGAAGGGCCTACCCACAATGCGCTTTCCGGTACGCGGTCGCAACTCGAGAACTCTTTGGACCCATCAGCCATCGGTTCTGCGAGCAATGTGCCCACCCATTGCCACTTTAGATTAGCAATTCATGGAAGAGTAATCGATATGAAACATGCTATTTTAGCTTAATTGATCAATTTAGTATTCAAGTAGGCTTACGGTCAGACTGAAGGCATAGGTAAATTCCTATAATAATTCTATAATGAGAGACAAAGTTGTAGACGGACAACCGGACAGACATCCTGTCAGGATGTATTTGATTCCGTTGGATAATATCCGCTAGGCTTCAATGTTAGCCGACATTATAGAATTATGAGAAATAACATTTCTTATATGGTAATGTTGCTATTGAATGACGCTTTCACCGGAATACCTCACTTCCAACTCCTCAGGATAGTTTGTTAATACCAAAACGAAATTAAAAACATCGAATCATTTCATGAGGAAACCTGCATGCATCAATTTCGAGGCATGTATTGTACCTACTGTCCATTTACAAGTGGCAACGGGCTCACTCCCCGTCACACTGGGCAGAGTTTCGGTACTATAGTGAAACGTGGATGTTCTGAGGTTTCAGAATATCTCTGACTACCCCCTCGGTGATTATAGTCGTGAGCATATGCATTATGCATGAATCATTTCGTCGGGTTAAAATTCAATGAATCTAAACTGATATACCTACATACAGGTTTCGAAAATTTGCGATAACGATTTGACGAGTAGCCGTTAACACTTAGGTATTTATCAGTTTTACTTTTAATTGCTATGCGGATTCATTGTAATCTAAAATATTACTTAAGAAAATTCATTATGTTTTAAAAGTGATAGATAGCTGAATCTTTATCAAAATGAGGTCAAGATTAGGTCAAGAATACTTTGAGGTCATCAACATAACAGAACAACACAAGATAACAGTTACATCACAATCATGTCTAAAAACTGAAATGCTTGCATGAACCGCCTCTTTTGCTTTTACCGATTATCACACAGCCAGACCAAAATCACAGTATAAGAAAGAGTATCTGGTACTACATAATTTTGTAGAGACACTCAGCCCCCCACATATTTTTTGCCTCAACCCTTTAGCAGATGAAGGCAAACAACAATAGGCGTTATGGTTTATTTTTCTTCGACGGTACAGTTCTTCCTATCTCGCTCGCATATCAGGATCGCACAAGCCTATCTCTTCTTGTCAGTTATTCCAATTTGTATGAAATAGCAAAGTGTCTAAGGTGTGCCAAAAGCATTAGCGTCGAATTTAATCATGGCCTTGGTTTTTATGTTGAAAGAAAATTACATTATTTTATGCTCTCTGATTTTACCGTTATTGTATACATATCGTAAAAACCTCATAACCTCGCGAAGTATGTATAGTTATACGCGACTATGGAGAAACAACTAGGAAAGTAATGTTAGTAACATAACAACGCGGATGTATGATTGATTATTGGTCTATACTATTATAAAACTGTAACAGGAAGTTTGTCTGTACATTGAAGATATTAACAAAAAAAAAGTTACGATATGGTTTTTAGGTGTCCCTGATTCCATTTCACCAATTTTTGGATTTTTTGTCTGTCTGTTTGTTTGTGTGTTTGTTTGTGTGTTTGTTTGTTTGTTAGTTTGTTTGTTTGAACGAGCATCACGCAAAAACTACTGAACCGATTTTGATGAAACTTTTTTTGTTTGATAGCTTATGATCTGACTTAAAATCTGGTATATAATTTGTGCGGACGAAGTCGCGGGTTAACGCTCGTAAATAAATAAAGCTTAAATAAAAACCCAAATCCCCCCGCCTATGGCCTAAATAAGGCCTAGTTTTGGACAAACTTAGTAACTAGATTCGTACAAACCCGAGGAGTATTTCACGAGTAGGTATAGTAGGTCACAGATAGCATTATTTGCCTAAATATAGCAGACTTGAACGTGCTTTTGACTTGAAGCTGCAAACAAGTGTGTGTCCGTGGATTTACATCATGTACACACGGCGGCACATCAAGCTACGCAAAACAAAGAAGCTGGCCGCGCAATATACAGGGTGAAGTTGATATCATTAGCATCCTTTTAAACTAAGAGTCTACCCATCAAACTGAACAACTTTTACTATGGGAGCAAACCGATCGGAGCAAAAAACAAATCAGCTGTTGCATGCATTTTTTTTTTTTGCTCCTATCGGTTTGCTCCCATAGTAAAAGTTGTTCATTTTGATGGGTAGACTCTTAGTATAAAAGGATGTTAATGATATCAATTTCACCCTGTACATTACTCTACCTAAGCGCGTCCAGCTTATTTTGGTTTTGCGTAGCTCGATGTGTTATTGTATGTACATGATGTAAATCCACGGAAACACAGTATTGTCGGATCGAGTCTTTAATTTTGCTATTATTACCATAATAATATGCCGAAGAATAAAAATTGAAAAACCCTAAATAGAGACGGAATGTTCAAGATGAACCTGTCGATCGAAAAGATCAGAATCTAAAAGGTAACAAGACTCAATGTAACAATGACAAAACATCAAAAATTTCAACTAAATTGAGCC
The DNA here is from genome assembly GCA_927399405.1 of Agonopterix arenella. Lineage (NCBI taxonomy): Eukaryota > Metazoa > Arthropoda > Insecta > Lepidoptera > Depressariidae > Agonopterix > Agonopterix arenella. The sequence continues at coordinate 4,649,100 of OV656704.1, forward strand.
ATTATTATCATTACCGTGCTCATAACCCCCAAACTGTAAGCTTACGCCCATAGGCTACCAAAAACTAATTTTGTACACGCAACTACAATTTCCCGTAGTTAAAAGTGAAGAGGGTCTATTATTATACGTCAGATGCCGGTAACTTATGAACTTGAACCAAAGATCCTTTTAAATTACGATCATGTGTATTCTATCTTCAGAACAGAAGCTAAGACTGAAGACTAAATATTTTTGCCTTAATTTTGGAAGTGCATGGATGGTACAGAGTACCATATCGTATCGAGAAACTTCCATCTGAAAAGAGAATAGGTCTAAATAAGATGAAGTGAGGACAGTGATGTCTGCCGATGAACTTTCATTCAAAAAACTTTTCGTACATTCAATTAATATGATATAGATAGATCTGCTTATGAGGCCAGGCAGACAGTAATAAAAAATGTGTTTAATATCAAATCAAGAGTAGGTATCACGGATTCACAGCGTGATATCGATCCACAAGTACCAGATACAGAAATAACAAACGATCTCCAAACACTCAAATCTAAATTGAAAACAGCCAAACAAACAGCAGACCGAGGAGCTAAGGAATAAACCGCTTACTCATCAACACATCAATTAAACCAAATCCCACTAAACAAACAGGACTTATTCAAAAAGCTTTATTTACATAATTCCCAAAGGGTTTAAACATGGACGGGTGTCATCAATCAACGCAGTCTGGTCTGGTACTAACCAAAACCATCGTCACATGTTTGTGGTGAAAAAAACTAAAGGATTGAATTCTCGAAGTTTGAACCGGTTTTGGCTCTCACACTCAAAACCAACCTCTGAGATCACTTCACGTTTCGACATGTTTGGATAGGGAGATTTTAACGAAATCTTTCTTTGTGTTAACTTATTTAATTTGATGTAAAAGCCAAGAGTTAAAGTGGTTAACCGAAAACGGGATGAAAGATAAAACGTGTAAATAATAGCAGATGTTGAAATCGTGTGGAAGATAATTTAATTAGAGCCAGAAATGAACGCAAATGCTTTCAGACTAATGAATTCAGATGCAATTAGGTAATAAAGTAAAGAATGAATAAAAATATAATAAAAAATTTCAAAACAGCTGATATAATTGCATTCACTTTTAAAGCGTACATCCTTTTCCTTTCAAGAAACATTTTAATGCTAAACAAAGTCTCAGACAAAGCGAGGGTTGAGTCTTGGAGCTATTTTTACATCAGTTATCACCACAAGCTTAACGAGCGAGGCGCATGCGTACACGGAGACATGCACCAGATCTGCCCATTTCTGGCATTCCTAATAAACACACAGACACTAATTATATGTGGACGGATGGACCACAGATTAAACAGAGGCGATGAAATTTGGTAGTTTCTGGAAGCACAAATAGAGGAAATAAAAGATGGTGTAAACTACTTAACAGCACCAAACGTAGAAATGCTTTCACAACACTCGTGTAGACAAATAAAGATTTTAATGTTTCGATATGAGTGATATGACCCAAGACTGCCAGAACCATCATGCCTGTTTTTGTAATTTACAATGCTAATATTTCCAGAAATTGAAGGATAATACGAATATGATTCACTAAAAAAAACAAATGCAAATAACTCGCAAACAAATTTTTCCGTGTACCAAAGTGAATCAATATCATACTGAATCACCTTAAGAATTAAACATCAATTTCATGCAATTTAAATACTCGTAAATAGTCGTAATCGTAAAATTTCAATATTTTAAGCAGCGTTAAATAGGACTATTTTCCGGTTCTCATAGTCAGTTGAAGGCTTTAATGTTCAATACTGCAAGCCAAAGCGCAGTAGCAATTTTAAATGACGCCCTTTACATGTACCTTGCGTTTAGTTAGTGATTCATCGTTAACTTATCAATCCAGTACATCGCCGTATCTTCAATCTGAGATAACATAGGTACTCAAGTTACTGCAATAACTTTTAGATTCTATTTATAATTGTGAAAGGTTACTTTTAAAAGACTAGTTTCTTGGTTACACTCGAATAATTTATAACCCATATTTCTCAAACCAAGACACCAATAGCAATACGACAGCGTGGCATTCTAAACACGTGTCCCAAGATTTGTGTGGAAGTTAATTTATTTTTAGCCAGTCTCCTCGATGTTGTCGAAAATATGATCCGACATACCTTCCAGCACATTGTCACAAAGCGTCGGTTGCAAACAATGGTCATATACAGGTTCCTCACGCACACTTTGAAAGCTGGTTTTAGATTGGTTGAAAAGTCGGACGTTCACAACTACATAGAAAGATTGATTTCATTGCACGATTTCGCGCTGTGCTCTAATGCTTTTGTAGTGAGGTAATGTAAGTAGGAAACGTGTTTAAGAATCTACTAGAAGCAAATATTTTAATTCATTCTGTATTGTGTGAAAGACAATGAAAGATGTCACCTTATTACAAAGGCTGGGTATTACAGATATGGCACACAAACTGAGTTATTAACCACTTAACCATTGGGCATTGTTTGTATGCAGAGTATGTATTTACTAAAGGAATCAATGCTGATTCATTTATCTTAAATTAGGAGTTCTTTAGTCTCTGAGGGATAGGCTATAAAACCGCAGTCGGACACAAACCAGTTCTTTGTTACTCGTATACATGTAAGGCGCTATAGCTTATGGCTGACCCCGTACTACTTAATGTTACGACATTGCTATATCCGACTTCCATGGCAGTTTACACTAACTCCCGCAATGCGGTGGTTCTGTTTAAAGCAATCTATCCGCGTCTGTTTAGAATAGTCGTTGATAGTTTTAGCAGTACCGTGGTAGACGCCACGTCCTTGCTGCACAGAAATTACTGTTTAGAACGAGGACGCGTTCATAACACGCTTCGTGGTTCTATCAACATTTCTAAAGCGAAAACAAATCCCGATTGTATCACCATTGTATGAGAGTTGAGTTTGTCGAGATAAATTGTGAAATACATTGTTATGAAGCGGAAAAGCATCAGCGGAATCTTTGAAAACGATCTTTTTTCACATGCATTATTCTTACAATACAATTTTTTTTCATGTTATATAATATGGTTCAAGAATAATTCCAAAATCTTACGTACGATATGATAGGTCTTTTGATCATAAATTTTCTCAAATTCTGTAATAATAATTGGTGAAATGTGTACTTTGAAGTGTTCACAAAAGGGCAGGTATTCGACAGCTTCAAATTTTGACTTCACAGCCATCCAAAATGTCTGTGTGACTTCTAGACAACTAACGACACATACAATTTTAAATTCAATTAAGCAGTTTAGGCTACAGGGCATGCCAATGTATTAGACATTAAAACACTCATACATATACTCCAAAAACATTACCTCCTTCTGGCGCAGTCGCGGGTAACATAAGAACACCTGAAAATCATTCGTTAACGATTTCTAGACAATTTATTCGAAGGATAGATCAATAGCCTACCTATTTATAGTAACTAGGCACATCTGTCAATAATAAGGTGCTCGCAGGCAGGTGATCCTACTCGAAGATAACTAGAGGAAATCAACCAGTTCTATAATAGCACACCTTATGAATACAAACAGAAAACAACTGCAAATTAAATGTGCAACTGCGGCAATTCGAGTGGGCAAATAAGTATGTTGGTGGCGAACCATATAGCTGGATGATCACATTGTAGGTACCACAATAAGAGATATTGAAGGCAAATAGAAGATTAAAAACAATATCAAGTGGGCTGGGATTTGAACCAACAACGAGCTTGAATGGAGCCTGCTTTAAACCATGCATCGTGTTTAGTCTTTTATTTTGCAATTACTTATTATTAAACCTTACACTCCAACTATTGTATAATTTGTCTATTGTACTTTTTACCTATGATGACTAATAAATGTTTCTGATTTCTTACCCTTATTAGGCCTATGTTCAGTAGTGGAGAGCGATGATAGTCCATACGGAAGAGAGCTAGCGACTGAACCAAGAGGCGGTTCGATTCCTGGTCTGTACCACTAAGTTCTATGGAATTTATGTACGGTTGTATTTATCATTATCACTAGCTCGGCGGTGAAGGAAAACATCGTGAGGAAACCTGCATACCCGAGAATGAAAAGAAAATACATAAGTTCGGAGTTATGCGTAAAAATATGGGTGAGCATGGGGCGAACACAAAAGACCAGGGATGGTCGCAGTGTTACACAACGACCCTTGCTTGCAATAGCCCAACCAACAATCAATCAATCAATCAGTAGTGTACGATGATAGGCTGATGATGATTAATGCACCGTGTAGTTTACTAAACACAGAATAACTTTTCAACTTCATCTTGGCCACGATAATATCTACCTAAAATATCAAAATTATTTGAAATCTTCTACCAATAGCTGAATTTGTATAATGTTTAGTAGGTACTTATATTTTTATTTCAATATTTATAAAACAAAATAAAGAAGACGAAGCAGCAAAATAATGTTCTTCATATAATATTTTTAGATTTAGCAGGCATGGTGACCGGGAAGTGATTCATTATAATTTTTTTCAAATAAACTAACAAAAGTCAATCAATGATACAATTCATGACAGACAGGATGTGTGAATCATTGCACAAAATATACCATCCCAATATCAAACTACACATGACGAAATTTTATTTGTTTAAAGCGCCTTGTATTCTAATTATATCTCTTAAATGTGACTAATTACAACGCTACCAACATATGAAACGTTCTTGAAACGTTTTGCCTTGCTAGGGCTTCAGAATGACAATAACACAATTAGTTTGTTTACTGGAGCTTGAAATACTTTAGTAGTTAAGGGCCCATAGGTTCAGAAGAATATTTTCTATGAGAAACGCGATTGCCCAGCCCTCCGAAAAGTGCGTGCGTGTGTCGTATTTTCAATTAAAAAGAAGTAACAAAAGTTCTTTTTACAGATTTTTTTTATGATGTCACTAAATAAACTAACGGTGAATATGTGAGTATAAATACCAAAAATCGGAAACTATTTTAAGTTCTTCTCAAACGAGAAAAATGTTTAAAAATACAAGAAAATACGTTATCTTTGTGACGATTTTCTATCGAGTGAAGTAATTCCAATCGTGTATTCAATTGATTATTTCACTAGATAAACCATCCAAAAATGACTTTGGTTTCGATAAGCTGTATAAATCTAGTCGAAAAATTAAAAATAAAAGATGCCTCCAAGGTTTTTCATCCTACCATAGAGCCTTAAGGTGGTTTCAGTCCATACAAAAGTTTGACGCACCATACGCGTAGATGGAATTAATAAAAGTAATATTTTATATATAGAAAAATAGTTTAGAAAATCTAGTTGCCGCATCTTCGTAATTATTTTATAAATTGCAAAATGTTATTTGTGACGCGCGCGGCATCTAGATTTTCTAAACTATTTTTCCATATATACAAAGTTACTTATATTAATTCCGTCTACGCGTATTGGGCGTCAAAGTTTTGTATAAAATTGATCCCTCTGCCACCACCTTAAGTAGTCTTTTTTCAGTAATTTACGAGCTTTAAGTACTGTTTTCTCAGTAGTCTATATGCACATCGCCTATGAGAAAGCCTGATATGTGTCTTGGCCGTATGCTAGTTTCTAGTACCCTGTAGAGAGAGCGGAATCTATATCGTTTTTTTTTACTCGCCATACTTACACCACTATTTTTAAATAATAACAATTAAAAAATTTAAGCCTGTATTCAGATAATGAAACTAAACAACTTTCCCTAAGGAACATGGTTCGAAATACGAGATTTATTTTATTGGACATTCTAGTAGGTATACAAAAGTTAGCCGATCGATTTTCTATGGGAGGTCCTTCCCTAATGGCACCGCACCAGTACAAATTTTAATTTCTGTTCATATCGATTTATACATATTAATGTTTTTGCGCCAGTTTTTCAGTGTGGAGGACATTGATGTTATGTTGTTTTATTATGAATAAGCTTAGATCAAAGTAAAAGTAATAGATAGGTCTTACGCGAACATTTCAAACCAGAAAAATGAGGCAAAACAAATGACAGTTGTTTCAAGTGTGCTAGTTTGTATGGACCAAGTGTACTAGTTGTGTGTTTTAACTTAACGCGCTTTGGGCCTATCCATTAATTTTACTTTGATCTAAGTGAATAAGTACTAAATTTAAATGACGTAATAATTAAATAAATAATAAATGATTTAATGATAAATATCTTGATGGACGTTGTATAGTGTTGTGTGAAATTAAAATGATTATTTCTATTTTATTTGTTACACCAGTATGTATTTGAATATTATATAGGCTTTGAATATAGGACCTACCTACCTAGTTGGTGAAATGCATGATACTCGCAGTACTAAAGTAGGTAACCAATACTATTAAAACCGCATGTTTTATAGAATGCTAAATTGCCAAATGCAACCTAGTTCTCAGGAAAACATGTGGTATAATCTCATCAATTGCAAACATTATACTGTCTAGTAACTAGACTAGTTTGACTGTTTTGGAGTTTAACCTAAAGATATTAATAAAACAACTTTAAAACTGCGTGGAAAATTTCCAAGCAGAAACAAAACTGAACTTTATTCCGGATGAATTTAAAACCATAGTGGCTTGTGTTATTGAGCCACTTGATCAACCACAGGAAGACCTCAATTTGAATCCCGACTGTCACAATCGAAGGATGTACCAAAGGAATTTATTGCGTTGAATTATTATAGCGTGTCGCAATGATTCCCATAATGACCATGTAGGTGGACACTCCTCGAATAATCATTTGTTTCAGTTAACTCAATCAACCTGGTCTTTCATTGTTAATATATCTCTGTGTTGTTTTGTTACGTGTGATTCGAATATTCGAATTAATTGAATTCGTCGATGCGAACACGTTTGGAATTTCATTTACATAAATTATGATGTAGATATAAGTCTGGTTGCTAAGGCAAAATCAAAATCTGCAAAAGTGAAGATGAAGTCATCATTCAAAAGCTATATATCATTTTAATGAAAGTAGATCAATAAAGCGATAACATTTATACCGTAACAAAAAATTGTACGCAGGACTTTCACCATATGCTCAAAAGCCGATCGAATATCGGCCGCGGAACCAGCAGACCACACTGAGTGCTCGAAGCGAAGCGACACACAAATTCGCCAGTCCGCCACTTGAAATGCAACGTGACATGACGAGCGAGCCGCTGGGGGGGGGGGGGGGGGGGGGGGGGGGGGGGGCATTCCTAGCACGATGCCAGCGGGAGGGGGGCGGTCATCGACCGTCCTCAGCCGGCCGCGCATAAACTACGCGCCGCATAAGGTCAATACAGACCGCACCAACGTCGACCGGTCCCAAAAGGTACTCGAGTCTCGACGCTCGCTCGTGGCGAAACAGTTTCGAAATACCATTGTTTGACGAGTTCAGCTTCGCAAACCCGAAAGTCAATTACAGGCCCACATACGAAATCTAATTTAGGGGCTTGCGCAAGAGAGGGTATTATCAGTAAATCAGATTGCTTCGGATTCGTTTTGTTGTCGCCCGAGACCTGTCTGAAAGAAACCCACTTTTACCAGTGGATTAACGGGGCTCACATGTGAATGAAGCGGTTTGGCAATATTACATCCGATAACTTCTTTGAAGATTACGTAGACATTCGCTTTATTACGTAGTACTTGAAGAAATAATGACCCTCAGCTATTCACACCTGGCTATGTAATGTCACCTGACGCAATGAGTCATGCATGAGCTGTTATCGCGTTATCAAGTAGCTTTTTTATGCAAAAGATAATGGTAAAAAATAGTTTACTCGAGAATATAGTATTTGTGAAGTTTTAATAAGGTTTTTATAAGGTCGAAGATTTCTTATTTGTTGTATAAGGTATTATATTATACTGTACTAAAAGTAAGAATTTTCCAACTAACGCAGAATATCGCACTTTATGTTGCATTATCATCAGCTATTAAAATGCGTTAGAGTAATTCTCAATTGTTTTACTATGACTATAAAAGTTATAATGAAACCTATAAAAGGTTTGAGATTCAATGCTAGCTAACGACAATCTGATTATGCTTATGTATAGTATTAGTGGACTTTGTACTTACCTTGAATATCAGATCGTTCGAAGTGATTCCATCGGTATTTCTTGACAATTGCTGGTCTGGGTCGACTCATAATAATTCAAAAATTGTTAAAGACAATTTCGATTTACCTAAATAAGCGCAGGAAGTTTTTGAAAAATACCTAATAGGTTTTTATGCTTTTATCTGAGCTTCATAAAATTTAAAAGGCTGTGAAATCCAGCCATTTCAATTCCACCAGGGCCCAGAATCTATTCGAAAAACAATCTTGTTTCAGTACAAATATTAAATTATATTCTGTCTATTCCTCAAAAAGATAATTAGATAATTTAAATTCTTTCTCTTCCTCTGAGATTCCGAGAATATAGTGTATTAATGTGTGCAGTTTGTTATAATTATATGTATAATGAGACCGGAGACGCGCCATTTTGGGTAACAAAAGTATCGTTAGTTAGTTACAAATTCATTCTCGTCAGAACAATAAGCTTCAAGAACAATGGCAAAAGTTTATACGATGCTTGTAAACTTCTTTGTTAATCATAAACGAGATCAAATAATTATAACTCACTGCGTGTACACTTCATATTTGAGAGAAAAGACTTTCAACGACTGGTTTCAAGAATTGTTTTATTGTTAAGTATGCGTTGCATAATCGGGTATTTCTAGTTTTTCAGAAATCCGAGTAGATACGACATGGGTTACTGAGACCGATGGTGAAGATCCTGGTTGGAGCCATGATAGTTTCCATCTTGCTGCAACATACTAGAAATCGTATTAAACATGTTTGACAAAGAACAGGAGGGCAATCGCGGTAAATAAATCGCAACTGAACCATGATTGGACCGAGTGCGAAGCTTAGCTTTTTACACATTTGGTATTGCGCTAATCGCGGTACAGCTTATGACAGCCATTAGAGCCATTTTGACGGATGGCTCAAACGTTAAAGGCTGTCATTTACATAGTAAATAATTCAAGTTTATCGTTGTTAGCGCGATATAGAATTAACTCAGTTGAATTGCAATTGGATTGCAATGTGATTAGAACTGAAATTGGATTAGGATTGAACTTGGATATTTTAAATTAGCGCAATCGCCCTCCTGTAGGTTTAACATGCCACGCACGATAAAACGAGAAAACCGTCATACGCATTTTGTCATGCGTAAAGTAAGAAAGACTGAGGCACATCTAGATTTTTCTCGTTTTGTCGCGGGTGGCATGATACCCACAGAGCCTACATTCTTCGGCCGCAGTAACTCGTATCATATCAACTCGGCTACCTATTTGATCAAAAATTCAAAGAAACTTACGTTCATATCCAGCCGACCAGGACCACAAGGAAACCATAGAGAGCAGCCAGTGGTACATGACGCCTTCGATCTTCCAATAGATGGGGGCGTAAAAGGGTCTCACGAGACGCAGCACCATCATCCACACCACGTATGCGGGGATGCAGTATAAGTTGTTGACGACCGCAAATGCCGTTCGCGCCACGATCCGCACGTACCGGCTGAAACAGCAGGGCCGCGACGGTTCATACAAAACCGTCTCGCCACGTGCCACGCGCCAAACGCAACCCTCGGGCCGGGCTCAACGATACAACAAGTATGAATGGTGACATGAAAGGTGAGGTGCAACACACCACAGAGCACAGTTGAGTGAGACGACCGACAAGGGTTTCGTGAGCTAGCGAGACGAGGCGAGAAGGCACCGTACCGCGTTCACCCTGCTGACAGCTGCCGAGACGCGGGGGCTTTCGTCGGAACGCGGACAATGGCGCTGCGCCGTGCTCAATCAAAACACAGAGTACATTCGACGATATTTATTAATGGAATCGTTCACCGGTTCACTGTCGGTTATTTCGTTAATAGACTGCGAGTACAAATTTAAAAATCGCCCGTCGGCGAGCGAAACACATCGCTCGCCGGCGAGCTAACATGCGATTTCATTTGCGACACACATTTTACACCGATCGACGTAACATTAACTCGTACGACGCGAGCACACATAGACAGACATACACAATTTTTAGTTTACGATGCATACTGTGGCACGACCGCGGCCGGCCGAGTTCGTCGTGTAAAATCAATACAAAGTTCATTTATATAAAATTAAAAAACGACATCGGACCGCTGAAATTATACAAAAATTACAATATTAAAGACTGTACACTATCTAATATATACAATAAGTTTGCCAGCATAGATATGTGCGAGGGCTTTATATACAGGGCGGTGGGGTTGGTGTCACGATCTCCCACACGAAAGCTGATCACACGTTATAGTCGTGCGCCATGAGGCCGTGAACCTGCTCGAGGCGGTACGCGAGTCTCTGCTTCTGCGAAAACTCGTCCTCCTCAAGGGTCACCATTAGCTGTTCGTTGTACTTGACCGCGTATGCGTACAGCTCGTTCAGTGCGCAGTTCGTATTAAACTCCCTAGTGTGAAGTCGCGACTCTTCCGCCAACATCGCGTTCATATCCTGATCGGATATCGCGGGCATCAATTTAATATCGGCATAGTAACGCTCTACCCATTCCTTGTACACCGGAATATCTTTCGCGTATAAAAGCTTAGACGAAGGCGAATCTTTACCGAGGATGTGATCTGAAGTTGAACAAGAGTCCATGAACGTTTGCGCGATAACGGATAAGCAAGAATCTACCGTATTAGACTTGTGAACATCAAACACGAAGTTGGGATTCTTTATCAGATTTACCCAGAAACGCAAAGGAAGCGAATTGCTTTTCCATGTGTGCACGACTTCGGGATCGGAGATTGCGTGTTGTAGCGCCTGGTCGTCGAGGAAATCGAACATATACTTTATAGCTAAAGGTAGCGCCGAGCCGCGATGCGCAGTGCTGAAAATAGTCTCGAATAAATCATCGACAAACTTTTGCAGCGTACCCTTAGTGGCGAGAAGACGCGTAAGATATATTTCCGAGACCATTTTATTTCCACGCTCTCCCTCTTTGTGTGATTCACCGTCGTGATGCCTCACTAAATGCCAGTATTTGAAACCGCCGCCGTGTTCGTATTTGAGCGGGCTAGCTGGAGGGCTAGCCGAGCCATATTTACCACGATTTAGAGTTTCATAAGTATGAGATTTATCGTTCTTTTCCATATTTGAAAGATTATAAACTGAACTTTGTTTGGCCACGAGACTAAGACAAGCGCCGTCCGGTACACGATAGTGGTTAAGAGTGTTAAGCTTGCGCCACTCGCCTTCGCATTTAGTGGTACTATCTTCATCATACAGAATCAGTCGACCGCAAGCGCCCGTGCGCCATTCCAAGTCTAGCTCATCACGATTCGGCCTTTGAGTGTGTGGAGTAGCCCGGTAAATAGAATCTAAACACTTATCTTTTACTTGACTTATGGTATCACAGTCTAGAACTTTCACTTGCACGTTTTCTGTAATAGCTTCTAAACCGCTTACGAAGAATGTTTGTTGTGATATGGAAACGCTCACCATCATCGGTTTGAAATCGATCGATTGCCTAATAAGTTTCTCTTCGCTAAGAGAATAGCGTGCCTCAGACGATATTGCATCTACAGGTCCTTTGTCTACTTGACCTTTCATCGACCTAAACAAAAGGTATAGCGGTTCGCCAGCGCACTCGCGTAGGAATTTATACAACAGGAAAGTAAACCAAGCGCTTAGCATTTTCTCAGCGACACTTTCAGTTCGTCTAAGCAACAGCTTGGGGTGACTTTTTCCTTCCATGCACTTCTCAATGAGCTCAGCGAGCAGTGTTTTCAGAACATCAGTGCAATATTCCATCTTACTCTGAAGAGTTACCATAATGAGGGAAGCTACATTAACACGATCGCGCATTGAAAAATATCTATTGCTTTCTAAAGTACGAATAAATAATAAAAGGAATGTTTTGTTCATAATCAACTGTCCAAACATTCTCAGACCCTTTTCTTTTCTAATAAGCTCTGGACGTTCCCATTGTAGGACGGCATGGTCGTCAATATTGGGAAACAATATTTTCATGGCGTACGTACGATAATCGAGGAATGGAATACCGCCCGTTACGTCTCCGGTCAAATCTGTCATTTCAGTCTGCAACTCCGCAAACGCTTCTTTGCATTCCGCAGCTACTCTTAACTCTAAAATATCCATTTGCTCCTGCATATTCTTCAATACCCTAATATTTTCAGTAGATTTTCTCCTATACATAACTAGAAACACGACAAATACTAAAATGAGTATTACTATACTGGCGATGACACCGAATAATACTGGCTTACCAATAGCGGCTTGTAGGCCAGCCTGTGACGAATAAGATAATTTACCAATCTTGTACGTGAGAGCACGACCTACTTTGACTATTACTTCTGGTGTGTCCACGCCGTCAGGTAATTCATCTCGCGACGGAGGCCGACAAGTCAGTTGGTGTCTCGAAAGTGATGTGACATTGCACAAACTCTCGCCTATATGAACTTCTACATCGTTCTCTGTACAAGCCCTATCTAAATTCTGACCATTTATAGTCAAATATTCCGACTTGTAGTACTTAACATCTTCATCAAACTTCTCATAAATCGGATCCGGATAAAGCAAGAAAGCATCGCCTGTCTTACTTGTGAGATTTTGCACGCTTTGTACGTCGTCCATATTAAATCCGTATTCTAATTCTAAAGGTCTATCCGGATCTAGATTTAGGCCAGCGCTCTCAATACCTGGAGATTCACATATCAGATGTGTTTGAAAATCGACTCTATGACAAGGAGCAATATAGGGTCTATTATCGTGATACACGTATATCTGTGGGAACTGAATGGAATGGAAATTACGACCCATCACTTTGATGTTTATCCCCCCGGATGGAATGCCTTTAGGCTGTTTGCGTTGATTTGCTAGTGGCGGACCAGACTCTACTGACACAACAACGGGATCTTCTATGTACTCAAACTTTTCACGTTCTAATGTTCGCATGCCATTATCGAAACGCATTCGTAACGTCCCCATTTTTAGATGATATGAATGGCTTGTTCTACAAACAGCCTCTTCGTGTGAAACAGATAATATTGCACACGGTAAATCATCGATGAATGCTTGAATATTACTACCGGCATTAAGATATTCACCTGTTATACGTAATTTAGTACCGCCGGAAGATGGACCGTATTTTGGTTGTATGGAATTTATTTTTGGGTTTACAAATGCATAGTGGAATTTCGATTCACCGCGGTAGTCAGCAACGCGTACTACTACGGGACCATCTCTGGGTACTTCTTGACCAGGCCCATCTACGGTGCAAACAATGCGCCTCGTTTTCACGTATAGCTCTATAATTGGCTGACATTTGATTCCCGCTATGGTAACGCCATTGTAAATGTCGGATATGTTACGACCTAAATTGATACCTTCTATCGTGATATTAGTTCCACCATCCCACGGACCTAACTGCGGCCTAAATGAATGGATTTCCGGATTCGGGCAAGTTTGTGTACGATTCAACCATACGCTCGGCACACCACACTGCTCTTGGACTTCGCAACGATCTGAACCTTGACACCAGCCACATCCAAACTTCTCTGGAAGAGCCAGACAAATACCGCAATTATCGGCCATATCGTTACAACGGTAAATTAATATATGAGTGTTATCTGGATTATCTAATGGTTTTGATCCTCCCCAAATAACGGCAAACGAAGCCGTGATGTTAGGAGCTCGCGACGTGTAGGTAAATTCAACAGCTTCGCAATAAATAGTATCGGCAAGTAGTTGAGCGTTGACGTGAGTTACGCGGCCCTCGATATTGAATTGACAAACAAACCTCGTTTGAACAATGAACTGGCCGATTATGTGTACTTTAACTTTTATAGCTTTCTTTACGCCGGAAGGAACTAAGATTTCATTTGTGCCGTCCGATGTAGAATTAATTGTTGGACAAAAACCGGGACCGGACCGATAGCTTGGACCGATTCGACTAACACCAGTGACTAAAATATCGTTTCTACAATTCTCGGCCGTATCGTGGGTGCAACGGTGTCCGTCTACACACCAATCACACGGGAATGATGAACTGACGCACTGAGTGCACGAGCTGTACGTGTTGCAATCGAAAAACGTAAAATTTGTAGCTACAAAATCAGGTCCCTGTGTTGTACGTACCGACAATTTAGCCGTGAAATGATGCTGACTAGCAGGGATCGGTGGGAGCGTGTCGGTACGCGGAGTGGTACAATTAACGCCGTAATGTTTTCTAGTAGCATTGGTTATCAAAGTACGATCTAAAGCTGTAAATGCACATAAGAATTGTCCGTTAAGAGTGGGCAAGTTTTCAATAACTAAATCTAAAGTTCTAGCTGTCGTTCGTTGCAGTTGATTTGGTGTCACTTGCGTAATAGTAGTACAACGTCCGCTGCGATATGAGATCCAATATAGGGGATCTTTGGCTGCATCTTGACAGTCTGATCGGAGGCTACACTTATTTTCAAGAGAGCACCATCCACAATAAGGGTCTTTGGCTCCGAGACACGTTAAACACGATTTGTAGACGCTACACTCTTGAACTTTCACTTTAGACACTTTACGTTCAGTCATTACATATAAATGCATCAAATGGATATCGAAGAATAGGTCTTTGTTCACTGGTGAATCCTGGTCGACAACGATATCTCCGTATTCGAATGCCGATGTGGCACTCTCGACGACGATCTTCTTCAGGTGTCCTTGAGCGGTTCCTGCGAATACAACAGTGTAATCGCCTGTTGCCGTGGCTGCCACTGCCGTTAGCCTCTTTTTGAAAACTGCCACAGGAACCGCTTCAACTGGTTGCTCGCCTCCCAGAGGTGTATTCACATCCAATCCGCAAAAATCTTCACTGATCGACTGCAGCTTTGTTCCGATACAAGCGTGGGATGGTGATATGAAATCCAAACCTCGCGAACCATTACCGCTGAAACACGTTTTTATATTCTGCATAAACTTGCGGCGGATCGCTTTGAGGGAATAGACACATAACGCTGAGAGATCTGAGGGAGTGTTTGTGTTGATCGATTCACTTTGACTGAAGGCAGCGAAGAGCACATCGTGTTGAGCAGTAATTCCCAGCTCCCCGGCTAGAACAGAGCCAGCCTTTCCAACAAAAGCTGCCTGGACAAGATTGTAACCAAAATTGCCTCCGCCTTCTCCCGTACATGACATCGGGATTTCTGTATACGAGTAATAGTTCTCGTCGTCATGACAAACTCTTACTAACTTACTGTAGTATGTGTCAGAACCCACGCCACGCAGCTGAGTCGTCAAAAAGTAACTGAATCCTTCTGAACTGAAGCCGTATACATAGTTGATAGGATAACGTTCCCTCGACAGAGAATTGACGAACATTCTAGTTCCAGTTGTTACTGCTGTTCTAGCTATCATAAAAAGTCGATCATCCTCGAGCGACCGACTGCTCACTGTAGGAACTTCAGAGCGATAGGGCGAGTTGCCTGTGAATGTGACGCCTACGTACATAACTTGGGTCATCGGCGGGTTCGGCGGACCCGGCGCAATGAACGCAACCGTCGACGCCGTAACATTGTTCGCCGCGACCGGCTCACGGACTTCACGCACGTCATGAGAAATGTTATTCAGATTCCGCACCCAACACAAGCCCTGCAATACCGAACCGCACGTTATCAAACGGCTAGATGCGTAGTCTATTACGAGAACCTTGTTCACATTGTCCGTGGGTTTCTTGACGAAGTTCGGGGAGCAGTCGTAGGTGCATTGAGCGGAGTCGTTGACCGGTCCCGTGACGATTGTCTGGTCGATCTCCAAATCGGGAGAGAGTCCATATATTCTGTTGACAGCGCCAATGTAGACCCGACCAGTGTTGCGATCGATGACGAGGTGGTTGAAGACAGAGGTCGGCGACGATACAGGATCGGAGAAGGTGCGCACCACGTCCTGGGAGGCGCGCGCGGCAGCGCACGCGGCCGTCAGGGCCAGCAGCACGCGCCACATGGTGCGGGCGCATGTGGCCGGCACTCTACCGCGCGCGCCGCCGCTTGCCCGCCGCGTCCCGAGCCCGCCCCGAGCATCTGCAACGCGAGACACCGACTCAGCCGCACTGCCCGCGCCCGGCCATCGGCCCGGGCTCCGTCGCCGCTTCGTTCCCATCGCACCGCACCGCCGCCTGCTACTCTCCTAAACGTCTTCTAAATCGTCGGGTGAAGCCTGTAGACGTTTTAATGACGACAACCTAACGCGACTGTTTTAAGTTCGTAATTTATAAAACGTGGTGTGCACGAGCTACACGCCATAGCTCGGAGAGGTCCAGTGCGATCGGAGCGAATTCGCGAGCTGAAGCGAGGACGCATAGTGACCGTTTTTCCAGTTACAAACGAATTACCAAGTACCAATCTATTTTCATCATTTATGTTCCGCTTGTTAACCCACACTCCGTTAAGTAAATGCTGATTGATGATTTCTTTAGTATTAAATTGTTTGCATGAAGTTCTGGTACTACGATCATTCTTGCGATGCCCCATTGATGAACCGGACGAAAATAGGTTAGTACTAGGAAAGCGCGGTCACGGGCGGCCCCGACGCGGTCAGTGCACTGATATAAGTCACACGCCGACGAAAGCCTCAGCATCATTCATTATAAGAGGGATAATAACAAAATAAAATATTTGGCATGCTGTTCGTAACGAGGGAGTGAACGTGGTAGCGCAACGATAAAAAAATAAATTTATACAAAACTGAAAACATCGAGACATCTAATACTTACAGAATAGCCATGGCGGAGAAAGAATTGGCTTCGATTTTTGTTTACGTGCTGATCATAAGCATGTATAACGCACTTTCATAGTGCGACGGCAGCGTGTGGGGCCGTGGTTTGTTGGCCGAGACCTGTAACAAGAAACGTCGTGTTTAGGAAGGCGCAAAGCCGGTGCTCGATCGATCCACGATGCCGGAACGTAACTAAGGCGCCGCCTACTTACATACACATAACAACACGGATATCTTCCTACATTACCTAATAAACCAAGCACCGTGAGAAAAACTTTTTCTGTAAATTAAATTCAACACATTTCAGTTCACGCGATCTTGCAAGCCAATCAAGCGTAACGTTACGTGGTGAGAGGTCAGGTTAATTTCACTGTTATTTTAAATGCCGACATGGATTCCTATTGTTATATGAGTGTAGATGAGGTCAGTTAACTCATATACCGAGAGTAGGCAATGACATTTTTTGTTAACTAATTTACCTAGCCTAGAAGGTAGGTACTTCATTTAAAAATCACAGGTCAAATACCTACAAAACTAATCAAAAGTAAAAATAATTTATTCAATATATGAGCTTGAAGCCATTGAATTAAATGGCAAATCTTTTTTTTCATCAACACCGCGTCGGAACGTGTTGTGGCTGTAGAGAAGATGCGGCCAGAAACTCTATAACATAACACGACTTAATAACTAATTATGTTAACGAAAGGACATAAGAAAATCCGGAGAAGTACGAGTAGGACTTTCGCCCCGGGGGTTCCGTACCAACTTAATATGTATGTAGATACCAACTGCAAATGTAAATTTATAATAGAAAATGTGTAGAGACCTTGCTTCTTACCTAATTTCATGATTCTAGGTTAAAAGGAAGTATTCTACAGGTTTTGATGTGTGAGCTAGCTAGTATCAAAATATAACATAACATTAACATACATATTCTTTATTTGTACACCAAAAACATACAGCAATAAAAACATAAATACACATGCACATGCAAGATATAAATGTTACATAAATGGCCGAAGCTTTAGTAGCTTTAGAAGCTTTGTACAACTCCAAGGGACCGTAGACCTTGGTATTTGATATTAATTTTGACTTGATACCTCTACCCAACACTGAGAAACAGGACTAACCAAACAGACGGAAACGTGACCCCATAAGGTTTCCGTTTTTCCTTTTGAGGTATGGAACCCTAAAACCATCATAAACAACCTTGCAACGACTCAATGAGTCAAGTGTTTATTAATTTAAAAAAAAAACCAAGTGCAGCACCTTTGCTATGACTAATTAAATGACGCCATGGAGATATGAATTATTTTATGCCTCTTGTATTTTATGTCTGTATTTTTTTGCTGCTCATGTTTTTGGTGTAAAATAACGTAGATTTTATTGAAGATAAAAGGTATACATATTTTGTAATTCCTTAAATAGAAGACCAATTTGGTATGTCAAGTTTTTTTGGAGGGCTTATTTTTTTGCAAAAAAAAATATTAATAATAATTAAAAGTAATAAAAAAATTATTATTATCCGCGAAGACACATTAAAAAAAATATATATACACAGTCGAATTGAGAAACCTCCTCCTTTTTTTGAAGTCGGTTAATAAAATAATTAAATGTCATTTTTTAAAACGAGTGAGGTCCCCCTCTGCGAACTGTAAACTTTGTGGTAAACTTAAAATTACAAGTGCCAAGAAGAAAAAAAATGCACGATGTCCGAATTTTACATTTGATGCTTGCCGTTTCTTTTTCCAACATAAAGCTAGAAAAAGAAGGCCAACGATTTATTTTTATCTATGCAAAGGTAAATGCGTCGAATGATTTTCTCACGACCATTTTCGCATTTTGAGCCCACAGATCAACATAATTTTTTTATTTGACTACATATATTATACTACATATACTATAACGACCCGAAACGAATATACTATGACACTTGGGTAATGTCTTTTCTCCAAAATATCTAATAGATATCTACAAATCAACTAAGTGTCTACAAAATATATATGTATATTTTGTATACATTTATGTGGAGGAAGCTAGAGAGGTATGTCAGGATCGTAGCAGGTGGAGTTCCGTTGTCTCTGCCTACCCCAGTGGGAGACAGGCGTGAGAATATGTATGTATGTATGTATACATTTATATATGTATACAGGGTAACACTGCGGATAACTTCAGCATGTATTCTACTCATCAAACTGACCAATTTTCACTATGGAGCCAAATTCGAAGTCGCGAAAAAAAAATCAGCTGCCATACATTTGAGTCGAATAGGTACTGCAGTTTTGTATGTGACAGCAGATTTTTTTCGCGATTTCAAAGTTGGCTCCATAGTGAAAGTTGTTCAGTTTGATGAGTAGAATACATGCTGAAGTTATCGGCAGTGATATAAAATTTACCCTGTATAATCGATATATAGATATAGATCGATGGATCGCAAAATAAACTAAATTAGTTTCTAACAAAATGAACCCTCGTCATCATCAGCCCTTATAACATCCCACTGCAGGGTACAGGCCTAAAATTAGTTCTACTATCCGTAAAAACTGGAAAATAAATATAAAAAACTTGACATACCTAATTCTTCATAGTTTATTATGCAATCTGTCTATTAGTTTGTTTTTAATTTGAGAACAGACGAGCTGATGATGAACAGATTTTATTTTCATTCTCATAGGGAATCATAATCAATGAAGTGTTTGTAAAGAACAGTCCGCCTTCGCAAGCATACAATATAATTGTTATGGACATTATAAACATACATTGAACACTTTTATGTGACTGGAAATATTTATAGTAGGTATCACAGAACATTTAATAAGAGGGGTTAGAAATGCAAAGTAGCGCTTTTGCTTCAAAACGGCTGTCGCCACTTGTCTTCCCGCTCACGTTGCTACAATTAAGTCGTTTGGTATCAAAAACGGACATAAAATCCAGACAATGGATTTTCCATTCAATTAATTATGCCCTCTCGCTCGCACCACGCCGCGCGCCTTATGGCGTTATGCAAATCATTGCATAACCTGTGGCGACACATTCCACGCCTACTTTGCACTTCTAACCCCTCTTATAATGTTCTGTGGGAGGTATAATCGACAAAAAAATCCACAGACGAAGTAAGTAGGTAATTAGGTATGACAGGGTGTCAGGGTGTACAGATGCATTACTTTCAAGGAGTAATTGTCCACATGATACTAAACAACTTGCCCTATGAAATCAATAGGAAATTTGCCATTCCATACTAACTGCCATCAGCTGATCAAACGTCGATATATTTTTTGCAACTGTCTACCCTGTTAATAGTACAATTCAGATTGATGTCATAAACAAGTGGTCGCGTTTTTGTCTTCAAGAAACCACCCTTGCTTCCACCAAATATTTATAAATCACTTTTGCTATTTAAACTAGAAATTGGCAAAAGCACTAAGATAGACGCCACAATTTTAAGATTAGAATAGAATTTAAAAAATATATCTTGGACATAGAATATAATCTATTCTATATACAGGGTGATATTGATATCATTTGCATCATTTTAAACTAAAGAGTCTACCCATCAAACTGAACAACTTTTACTGTTGGAGCAAACCGATCGGAGCACAAAAAAAATCAGCTGTTCCATACTAAACTGCAATGCCTACTCGAGTCTAATGTATGCAACAGCTGATTTTTTTTTTGCTCTGATCGGTTTGCTCCCATAGTAAAAGTTGTTCAGTTTGATGGGTAGACTCATACTTTAAAAGGATGCTAATGATATTCACCCTGTAGATGAACAACTTATAAACCTAATCGCATTAAACATTCATCACCTAATTGCATCGAAATATGACAAATTAAGTGATGCTGCGAAATGTGTAGTTTTTATTTTTTATGTCTCTTTCACATTTGAGATTTGTGCCATAGAAGAATGTCCTCTGTTTGACTATACTGTATTTATTATCTACACTAATATTATAAAAAGATATGATTTTTTGTTTGTTTGTTTGTATTGAATAGGCTCCGAAACTACTGGACCGATCTGAATAATTCTTTCACCATTAGAATGCTACATTATCCGTGATGAACATAAGCATGTATATGCTCACGACTATATTCCCCGAGGGGTAGTCAGAGATGTTCTGAAACCTCAGGACATCCCAGTTTCACTAGTACCGAAACTCTGTCCAATGAGACGGGGAGTGAGCCCGTGCGTCGCCACTTGTAATGGACAGTGGGCACAATACATGCCTCGAAATTGAAGCAGGTTTTCCAGGCCAGTGGTGTTACTAATCGTACATAAAATCCGAAAAACACATTGGTACGAGTGGGCCTGGACGTGCATCGAACCATCATAAGCTATGAAAAAAAAAGGTCAAGTGTGTATCGGGAAAAAAGGGGATTGCAACGTTTAATACTTATGCAATATGCACTGCATTTCTGCAAATGTCGTGATTTGAGAAATCAAACATAACATATGAGCTAATGCCTATTATTCTAGTAATGTATATGCTAAGCAATATAACAATTGAGTTGAACAGCAGGCACTTAGTAAATTGACTGTGAATTGGAAAAAAGACTTCACAACCTACAAAAAGAAGCACAAATACCTCAACGCATAACATTTCATTTTTGGAAAGTTACCAAAATTCGAAAACTATTAGGAGATTATGTCCTACAGCTACAAGGCTTATATATAAAAATTCATCGATTTTTTCCATCCATTATTTCCCAAGTTATTTGAAAAATAGGCTGAAGAAGAAACAGGCTGCGTTTCCTTTGCCTGAATCTAATCATTGTTTGACATTTCTTCACATATCACTGAAATTTTCTTAATCAACTTCCATCATCATCTCCGGCCAAGGTAACAATGGCCAAAATGCCGCCAAATTACAGAAAAATTCAATATGCATAAGAAAGAATTTTGAATTGTATTTTTAATTTATTCAATAAAAATTGGTGATAAAAATACAAAATGTCTATTTTAATGCTGCTTCAATTTCACTTGTCTTTTATAAGTGGCAACGACAGGCTCACTGCACCACGCTAGACCGAGTTTCAATATTTACTATCTACTAGGGAAACATAGATGTTCTGACTTTCCCCTGGGGTAAAATAATTGTAGGAATATGCATGCATGCATGTACTATCAGTTTAAAATTACAATGTGCATAACCTTGAAGGGCTGTTGGATAACTTCACATGGTTGAGAATGTTTTGTAAAGGAACATAGATTATATGTAAAGGAAACAATTATTTGAATGACTCGAGTGAAGTTCGTGTGAACAAGTGACGTCAAATTTGAGAGCGAGGTCATGCACATTGTTATTTTAAACTGATAGTAAGTACAAATACTTCAACAACTGTAATCTGTACGTGTACCTATACAATAAAAAATAAAAATAAAACATCAATAGGTATTAGAACCAATTTGCAAAGACATTTGACGTTGGAATGTGAGCAAAGAATGTTCTTACGAAAAGTTCCTGCAAGGATGTAGAACATTATTCTACAGCAAACCTAGTGTAGTAGTAAAAAATGTATTGAAGTAATATAAAATTGTATTTCCTTTCAAAGTACAGGGGATTAAATATTCTTAAAAGAAATTAAATGCTTATAATATACTTCTAGCAGCCAAAGCATACACAGCTAGCTTGACTTGGAAGTATAATTTATTTGAATTGGCTTTGAATAAGTTTTCAATACGGAGACACTTAAACGGTTTAAAGGAAAAATAATTGATACATACATACATACTTACATATTCTCACGCCTGTCTCCCACTGGGGTAGGCAGAGACAACGGAACACCACCTGCTACGATCCTGACATACCTCTCTGGCTTCCTCCACATTCATAAGTCCTTTCATGCATGCTCGTCGGTTACGGGTAGATCTGACCTGGCCCTTTTTAAGCATGTCGCCAATTTGGTTTGTATATGTACGTCTAGGCCGTCCCCTTCCAACATTTCCACTTACGCTTGGCTTATAGATTGCCCTCGTCAATCTGCTCTCATCCATTCTTTCCACATGACCAAACCATCTCAACATACCTTTCTCTATTTTTGTCACTACATCCTCTTTCAAACCACAACGTTTTCTAATAAAACTATTTTTCAATTTGTCCATCACAGTCACACCACACATACTTCTCAGTGTGAAAAATAATTGATAAGATAAAATAATCCTCTAGTAGCAATGATTTAAAATGAATTTGGAATTTGAAGCTAGACATTTAATAATGGATAACAACCAAGCAGGGTTGGAAAAAAAACATGACTTCAAAATTTTAATTAGGTAAATCAACCCTACTTTTTATAAATACACAATCATTTATTTGTGATACACAGGTATAAATTATTTGATGGTACATGCATTGTTTAGTGTCATTGTGATCTGCCGTAAGGCTTACAAAATTTAGGGACCTTTTGTGTACAAATCACTCTGATATGAGAACACTTGTCATCATACAGATGTGACACCATGACCGAGAATGGAACTTTTAATACTAAAGTAACCCCTGACTTTCTTTACCTAGTAAAACTGGACTAAGTAAAGAGTAGCCATTTGGTTCTGGCCATACTGTAGTAACAAAAACTGGCACTGGCATGGAATTGTAGTACCTAATAAAGAGTATGTTTCATTTAATTCATTTGTTTTGTTAAATATCTTCAACTTTACAATCATGATTTTTCGAATGAATCACAAATTTTTCAAAAGAATCAAGTTAAAGACCCTGATACCAAGACACTCAATATGTTTATTTGTAGTGTACAAAGAGGATATGACAAGATTTTTTAATCTATTGTTTCCACATTGCATTAGACAGGTGATTTTTCAAAAAGAATGTAGGGACCAGGAGTATGATTTTTGAAAATCACCAGCTGAGTAAAATGGCCCAGTGACCCTTCCCACTCGTATTGAACTCTGAGGCTTTTGTATGAGATTCGAAAACTGATCAAGCTCAACAGTGATATTCAAAAATTGCACCCCTGGAATGTAATCAATATTGCACATATTCATTATTTACAGTTTCTGGCTATTTATAGGTACAAAAAATAATATAAATTATTAGGTAGGTAGATTGCCACTTTTTAATATGGCGTTAGTCAAACATGAACATTATTTTTGTACAGTCTTGTATAGCCCTACAAAATTTTATGATTATTTTTAATATGATATGCATATTTTTCTCGCTTTTTCTAGATACAGTGTTGTTAATGTCAAATCATCAACTCTATGTAACATCAAAATGTGTGCTTTGTATGAACATTGTACTAACTAAAGTCTTATGACATCTACTCATCATACTTTTTATAGTTCATTATTTTATTAAAGAAAATGGTATTCATGTTATAAACAACTAAAGAAAATTCGGGTTAAGCAATAATTTTAAATGATTTTTACTGAGAAGATGGAAATAAATGTTGTGTATGCAGCATTGGCCTCTTAGACTAGACCCCTTGTCTCATACAATCTTAGCAACTTTTTGTCCGAATCAACACAATAACCCATAGAAATGAAGTATGCATACTGTTCGGTGGCACTGATAAGTTGTATTTGATTCATAAACTTGTTGAATTTAGGTCAGTTAAGATAAGATATTAATGGTATGCAGGCAAATAGGTAAAGGCCTGTAAAATTGACAAAGTGATTTTAAGATAATTTGAGCTCTGATGAGAATGAAATAGTTTCTTTTCTGATAAGTCAAAGGAATGTAACACTGACTTGTTTCTTTGGAAGCACCACACTTTGTTGAAGAAGGATATGTTTATTGTATCATGATGAAATGTTACCTAAGACGTTTTCTTGTCAGATTATTTTTTCTTTATTTTATTCAAATTATAAAATTGTGGAATCCATCTTAGTGGTGACAAAAGTGTGATGGATGGTTAAAAATATTTAGTGACTTCAAGGGTTTTTTTTTTTTTTTAAATGCATTCTTTATCTTGAGCCACCATACAATAGGAGGCTCGTTGTAGGCCGGGGAGGGGCAACCAACATGCATACACCCAATAACAGACCCACAACACGACTCCCATTTTTTCTTAATACTTATCAATGAGACATGACATCAAACTGAATATATTTTAGCTCACCAATTCTATTTCATTTTGATAAGGCCTATCACGCGTTATATTTTTTTTTGTATAGGAATTTCAAACCTTGCTAAGTCCATTAGCTTATTAAGAATGAATGTACTTTGAGTCCCAGACTTAAAGGTCCCGTACATGAATGAAACTTAGTAATACATGTAGAGTAAAACAAAACTAACAAAAAAGTAATTTGGTTGTAGCCTGTAGATGTTGGGGGAAAGGTATTTCTCCTTATGATACCTTTTGTATCAAGTGTGTGAAACTCATAATGCAATCTTTCTTATTAGATTGTCCACTCAATCTGCTACGCATTCATTGTGATTATTTTAATGAAAATTCACGATAACTGTACAATATTATGATAATGGAAGAAAACGAAATCACACACACTCTCAGTTCAACCAAGCCAAATACCCAAAAATACTTCAGTGATAATATTAGAAGAAAATTGCTGCTGTGGTTGCGTTTTGGTACTACTTTTTGGATGACTAATAATTTCTACTTTTGAATACGGAGATGTGGAATTTTTTAAAAAATGCCTTAATTTTTTCTGTTTATAATAATTATGACCGTCGTCCTGAACGGCTTTCAATTCGAGAACAATATATTCTGTTGGCTTGAACTTGATTTAGACACGCTGAGCGTGTCTAGATTTTGATTTTTTTTAAATTAGGTACTGAATGAAGTTCCTTTTTCAGATTCTAAAATGACACTGACCAAGCTATGAACAATATTTTGTTCACTTTCAAATTTAAAGTGAAACTAGAAAAAAAAGGACATTATATCTGAAATATTGTAAAATATAAATAAATTAATTTATCGCTAGAATTATAGGTTACTGGACTTAGCAGGGTTTGAAACTATAGCCCTCGATTATCGACAAGGAGCGGACGGAAAATCACAAACCAAAAAAAAACTAGTGATACGGATTTTCGGTAGGTGTAAGGCGCAAAGGGCTCAAATAAATGGACCGCGCCACGGCAATGCAGCCACCGCGCTTGTTTGCAGCGACCGGTCACTCAAGCAAGAATCTACTGCATTCTCTCCACCCACACAACAATTTACCACCTACGCACCGTTACAGACCAAAAATCCATCACATAGCTACTATTGCAACACGAATTCATCCAAGATGCGTTTTGCTTATCGCCTTCTGACTTCGTTCGACAGGGAACAGAAAAGAAAGTCAGTCAGCCATTAGCGCGCACGCCAGTCGATAAACGGAAGCCATTCTCATAAAACGCCACAAAGTTTCCAACAGTACCTATGAATTACTATGATCAGGACGTACCTTATTTTTGCTTATCTCTCGGTTCAAATACAATCCTATGGAATCCAAGTTGAGACACTATTGCACCACTTTACACTGTATTCTTTGTACGACTTCACTGTTGATATTCCTAAAGAAAACACTTATCACCACATTAGACGGCGTGCATCACAACATTATAATGTAAAAAACTTGTGTCGAATACTACAATCCGTTTTAAAATGTAAAACTGCCCGTTTGCACGATTAGTTCACGACATGAGCATCAGTCTTGGTACATTGCCGTAGAATGATTATGATTTCGCTTTTCGAACGAGTCTAGGCGTGACTGACCCGAGAAAAGCCGAACACTCCCGAAACGGATGTTTCAATGCTTGTGCCACTAGAGGCAGCACTGTGTTTCGATGCGTTCTGAATTAAATTATTACGCCAGCCACACACTGCTACTTTTATTAAAGCTCTGGCTTCTAGGTCTTTAGGCACCACCATAGTGCGTGTAGCGCCAGTTTATAATGATGTCTGTGGCTTCCTGGTTCCACCCTTCACACACAAAAGGGCACAATCAAAGATTTGTTTGAAAGATTCTTACGGACTGACTATAACACAGACGAAGAATTTTTCTCTTACGCTGGTAGACGGAATATCGGTGTAACCGGGTATGAGAAAGCGAGTAACATTTTTGAGTCAGGTGGCATAATACAAAAAATTGGTTACGCCGATAAGGACAACAATAAAGTAGTGATCTCCATCTCTTATTGATTACTCAATAAGATAATATAAAATATGACCAGACACGTGCTTCCTTTTAGTACCTTCTCTTTCTACGGACTATAATAAAAAAATTATTAGAGATTCTGCGATTTTAGCAGGATTAGGGCTTAGCAGATTTTGTTCAGCAGGGATCTGCTAAAATGGTGGCACTTTGTTTAAAAATGTTTGCATTTTGGATTTACTTAAACCATAGTAAAAATAAGAAAGATTCTGATTTTTCAAATTAACTGAATTTCTCTTAGTTACTTACTGGAGAATCGCAAAGAAAGAAATAAATCAAATAAAATAAATATTAATAAATATCTTGGACAATAACGACTACTTATCGACTACTTTCAATATAGAATGCGTTCGATTTGATTCGAAATAGCACAACATGGCTGTAACATGTTTAAAAATCAATAATATTTGAAATTAGTATGCGTTAATTTTCTTAACAATCCGCAGATTTTTTTTATCGTTTTGAAACTTTCACTTTCAGGGCTGGTTCAGAAGATCAAACTGAACAATTTTTACTATGGAAGGATTTTTTAACCCAGCTAGCAGGATCTTTAATTTAAATCTGGTCACACTGACTGGATGACATTGACATTGAAGGGGTTTTTGGCGGGAATTCGTCAGTTACGTTTGGTGTCCACATATTTTATCGAATTTTATTGTTTATAATGAGTTTTGGTTCGCATAATTGGTGTTGTTTTACGTAACAAACTGTCGTGAAAGTGAACAATATACAGTTCAGTGAAATATGATGGTGTATAAGTCGTAAACAGGAAAAGTGTTCCGTCATTTTAAGCGCAGCAAAGCAGTCGGTTGACCTCTTTCCTGTGGACTTCTCTGCGTTTCCTGCGTGTTTTGATTTTCTCAAAAAAAAGAAAGAAAAAGTAGTTTCAAAACGTCGGACACCAACGTTATAACTGCTATAAAAGAGAGAACTTAATTGAATACATCGAAGATTTGGCCTAAAAGTCTTGTAGCCGGGCCAGTAAATAAATTTTTATAAATAAAAAAAAATTGACATGCAACGGTGCGTCCCGAGACATGAAAACAGCGCTGTGAGCGTAGAAAGAGAAGGTACTAGAATGAAGCACGTGTCTTGTCATATTCATCAATAAGAGATGCACATAGCAAATTCGTTATAATTAAAAAAGGAGATCGCTACTTATTTCTGTCCTTATCGACGTAACCACTTTTTTGTACTGCAACGACGACGGCTGTCTGACTCCGCCAAGGAATAGAGACTCCGCAGTCAGTCATCTAGATTCATATAAATTAAATTATATAGGATTGTATCGGATTTTATGACTATCGCTGTCTCATACGTGCTTACGTTCGGTGCGACCCAAATCACGTTAACAGTGCAGTGAGCGCGATATCTAGCGTTCCGAATTGATAGAACGCTAACAGCGCTGTCGGCGCTCTAACGCAAATGAAACGGGTGTTAGCGTTGTAATCGCTCACAGCACTCTTTTCATGAATCGGAACATACCGATTGTGGTTCAGTCTATCAGCGTAAGCGAAAAAAATGCTGTGAGATATTACAGTAATAACACCCGCTCCATTTGCGTTATCGCGCCTACAGCGCTGATAGCGTCCTACCAATTCGGAACGCTAGATATCGCGTTCACACCGTTCACATCACAACATTCAAATATTATCAAATTAAAGATTGAAAAATTTGTCTAGGGCGGGACTTGAACCCGTACTTTTCCAAACCGGGGAACTGCGTTATCCAATTTCGCCACCGAGCCCACTACTCCCCCGTTCTCTGGGTAGTGGGCTCGGTGGCGAAATTGGATAACGCAGTTCCCCGGTTTGGTAAAGTGCGGGTTCAAGTCCCGCCCGAGACAAATTTTTCAATCTTTAATTTGATTCGAAATAGCACAACATGGCTGTAACATGTTTAAAAATCTATAATATTTTAAATTCAAATATTACTATTATTTTCTTCATCACTAATCGTTACTAAACTTTTATTCGTCTTTTTTAGAACAAAATCAAACCCAATACTACTAAAAAAATCTAAATCGAGACCTAAACAAACCAAAAATGTACTACAGCAAAACTGTTTTTTTAAATAATTAATGGACTCTTGCTTATGCGTTAGCACTGCATTTCCGCCGGTGTCAAGTAGTTAATGGGAGAATCTATCTTAATCTTAAGGATTTTTTTTTGTCAGGAACAAGAAGAGATTGAGGATTGCGGAGCCTTGTGGCAGGCAAAACGCGACGCGCGAAATCCACGCGAGACAAGTGATCGGATCAGAACCATGCAAAATGACTTAGCAAAACTGTTAAACGTCACTTTTGAGAATTCACTCAAAAACTTACTACAACAAAACTGTCAAACGTCACTTTTGACAACCCGCTCACAGTGCTAACGCTCCGAGCCGTGAGCAGTGTGATGGCGTCGGTAGTGAAGTCATGAATGACGTCACGTTTTCGATTGTGGTCGCGCTCACGTCAAATCGGAACGACATTTATCGCGCTCTCAGCGTTGTTGGCGTGATTCGGGACGCACCGCAATTTGGAACGCTTGATATCGCATTCACACCGTTCACATCACAACATTCAAATATTCCTATTACTTTCTTCTTCTCTAATCGTTATTAAACTTTGATTCGTCATTTTTAGAACATAATCAAACGCAATACTACTAAAGAAACCTAAATCAAAACCTAAACAAACCAAAGGACATCCGGCACACAATACCAAAAAATTTATTGGGGTACAAACATTTTGGGGTTGCAGCTTTTTTATAATTTATTAATAATAAATTACTAAATAACTCGTTAAATAAAAATAAATTAAAAAAGTCTGAGTTATTTTTATAAAGCCCATTAATTTATTACAAATTTTACTACAGTCAAAACTTCTATACATTTTCTGGTATTTTGTAAAGGGTATGTGCCGGTTGTCCATTGAATCTGAATTTGGTGAATTTTCACTCAAAAATTAACCACTTAAGTCTCGCAAAAGCTTCGCCACAAACAGACAGCCTTGGACGGAACAACAGCGGAAGAGTTTCGAATGCGACCCTCGAGGGAACAAACAACACATCTTCCCAATTTCCTTAAACCAGCTGAAACATTACCCCCCGGAGGGAAGGAGGAATGGCCTGTGTGGAAAGCCTTAAACCGCTAGCGGGTGGGAGTGGGCAGGACCAACGACAATCTTATAAAATGGGGAATTATCCCCCGAAACAGCAACACTATATAAGGTCTAACAAAATTAGGTGAAACTGTTTTAAGGGGATGATCAGACCATCAAACTGAACAACTTTCTCTATGGGACCGATATTGAAATTGCAAAAAAAAAATCAGCTGTTCCATACAAACCTACTCGACCTAAATGTATGGGACAGCAGATTATTTTTTCGCGAGTTTAATATTGGTCCCATAGATAAAGTTGTTCAGTTTGATGGTCTGGTCATCCCCTTAAAATAGTTTCACCTAATTTTGTTAGACCTTATATGTCAACGCGGACTACCACAAACCACCCCGCACCTAACAGTCTGTACAGGTGGACCACAATGTGGAGAGGAGGACCTAATGAGCGCATCAGCCAGTGCGACAGAGGTGGCAAGATACTGGAAATTGACGATTTGAAGAAGACATGACGATTCCAAACGAAGAAGAAGAAGACCAGAACAAAACTGTCAAACTTCACTTTTGACAACTCGCTCACAGTGCTAACGCTTCGAGCTGTTTGCAAGATGACACGAAATCAAGACTTCAAGACGTCATGAATGACGTCTCGTCTTCGATTGTGTTCGAACTCACGTCAAATCGGAACTACATTTATCGCGCTTACAGCGCTGTTGGCGTGCTTCGGAACGCACCGGACATCTGACGCATCTGACTGACATCTCATCTGTCACTTTTTTTTCAGATTTGAATGGTGGTGGAGTAGCCACAAAGATATTTATTCGTAAATAACTTTAATAACTGGTAAATCATGGCTACATCCATGTATAAATTAGCTACGGTGTTGGTAAACTCTTCGAAAAATTACAGGAGCGTAGTGAAACTCGTCGACAAATGCAATTTTTCCACCACAAATGTCCAATCGGTAAGTGTATTGCATAATCGATTTCATTCTTTTTGGATCATACTTTGTGTTTATATACTACACTATCTTTTATTCAGCGGTGCATTTTCATTTGCTATCAAAACGTAGTATTCTTTTTTCTGTGATCAGAACTCTCAGTACTATGAATAAGAATAACTATTCAGTACCACAATATTGTGAACCGGCATTTTGAGCTGAACGAATTTACCTTTCGATCGAAAAGAACCGTTTGCTTTGTAATGTTTAACCTAACGTTAGCTCAGCCTTGTTGTTATAAAGATTTATAACATTTTGTTTCACATATTACTCAAAATACTTATACAATAATTAAGACATTTACAAAACATTAAAGGAGTCAATGCAATCTCAAACCTTATTTTTCTAGGTTACTTGTTAAAATTAAATTTCACGGTCTTCATGTCCGTTCTACCAGGTATAATTTTTTATTTTTATTAGGAGTTAACTAGGCACAAACACACAATAAATCTGTATTAAAAATCTCAAGTATCTACAGGGTGAAATTGATATCATTAGCATCCTTTTAAACTAAGAGTCTACCCATCGAACTGTACAACTTTTACTATGAGAGCAAACCGATCAGAGCAAATAAACAATCAGCGGTTCCATACTGAACTGCAATGTCGACGCGCGAGTTTGCAACTCAAATGTATGCAACAGCTTTTTTTTTGTTCCCACCGGTTTGCTGCCATAGTAAAATTTGTACAGTTCGATGGGAAGACTTTTAGTTTAAAAGGATGCTAATGATATCAATTTCACGCTGTAATTGTTGAGATTTTTAATACAGATTTATTGTTTGTTTGTGCCTAGTTAACTCCTAATCAAATAAAAAATTGTACCTGATAGAACGGACATGAATACCTGCATTTAGCGTTCATGTCTATTTAGTATCTGTGGCATTTAAATACAAATACAAATACAAATACAAATAATTTATTTGCCAATAAATAGGGTAGGTACAATTCAGATGTAATTAGATAAAATTTTGATCACACCTATTTAGCCATGTCAGTAGCATGCAAATATTAAGGTCATTGAGAAATATAATTAAATTTATACATTATTATCATGTCAGAACAAGACTAGGGCTTTCTTACTAGGGTTAAACCACGCATCGACTATCTGATACCGTCAAGATCAGTGTACATCAAAAATTCGTCTACCGAGTAAAATGTTTTATCAAGGAGCCATCTGTATAATGATGACTTAAACCTATTAAAGGGCAGCTCTTTCATGCCTGATGGTAATTTATTAAATATAGCCCTACACATTGCATAGCAGTTGTTTAGAAAACGCTGAGTTTTAGGCACTGTCCCAAGAACGATACGATTTGGATATCTCATCCTTCTCTGTATAACATCTTTAGCCTGTATGAATAAGTGATTGTTTTGTTTAACAAATTTACCTACTTCAAGGATATACAGGCAGGGCAAAGGTAGTATATTTAAGCTCTTAAAATAGGGTCGACAGGACACATCAGGTGCAATACCACATAGGGCTTGTATACAGCTCTTTTGTGCAATGAATACACTGTCTATTCCTGTACCATTACCCCATATGACATGACCATATCGGAGAATCGATTCCACGTAGGCGTAGTATGCAGTTACAGCTGCATTTCTACTTGCTATTTTTGAAAGCTGGTAAAGTGCATATGAAAACCCACTTACTTTACCGCGTACCTTCTTTATTTGCTCTTGCCAGTTATATGTTGGCTCTACAACTAGTCCAAGAAAAATTACACTCTTTGCCGTCAATATAGAAATTAAATATCAAGAGGTATTGCTACTATATCATTCAAAGCTCATGTCTATTTAGTAACTATGTCATTTTAATATAAAGACGATTTGCTATTAGAGTATATTGAATTACAATATTTTAAGATCCAGACGTTTTGCTATTAAGGCATTTAGCAATCATGTCTATTTAGTAACTATTCTATTCTATTCTATTTTTATTTAATGGCATCCGATGCGTTATCACAATTGTGCCAATGTCCCGTTATATGGAGAGTACATGTAGGAAAAGTATTAGTAGCATTTCTGCCAATGTCAAGTAGTTTATTATAATCTCAAGTTAACGTTTTATAGTTAAAAACTCAAAAGAGTTTACAAAATGGCGGAGCCACGTGCAAGCCTAACAGATGCCAATACGCACGCGTCTGACCTCCCCCAGACTTGCAGCGCGACTCTATTTAGTAACTATGGCGTTTTAATATCAAGACGTTTGGGCGATATTGTCATTTTACAACGGGGGTATTCTGTTAGTGACCCAATAAGACTGTTTATTGGGATAGGCTGATAAATAAATAAAATAGATCACTAGGTACCTATCTTTACTCTGAACTCTTCTAGTACACTGCCTTTATGGAAATAAAGTTTGCTTCCGGATACCAGCACCAAGTTTTTTGTATGTTGTTAGGTATGTTCTCTGGACCCCAAAACTACCTGGAGACAGTCTCTGAGGTGTCAGGGTCTCCAGTTATGACGTCATAAAATTTGTGTATGGGATTAAACAAATTTTTGTTCTGAAAGTTATCGTGTGGGGTATATGGGTAAATGTTTGTTTACTATTTTTTATAAATTTTTTCATTAAATATAAAGTTGAAAAGTAATAAAAAATATAAAAAATAGTATATATATATATTGGTGCTGGTGTCCGGAAGTGATCTTTTTCAGCATTTTTTGACCGAAAAGCAGTGCACTATACAACATTTATTCAATTTCATGCATGCTTGTGGACAGGCTTATGAAAAACGTGTCGGCATCTATTATACACATTTAGGCAATTACATATACAGGTTCCTTCTTAATATGCTGACACTTTTTTAAGGGGATGATCAGACCATCAAACTGAACAACTTTCTCTATGGCACCAACATCGCAATCGCAAATAAAATCAGCTGTCCAATACATTTGGCTCGAGTAGGTTTACAGTTTTGTATGGAATAGCTATTTTTTTCGCGATTTTGATGTTGGTGCCAAAGGGAAAGTTGTTCAGTTTGACGGTCTGATCATCCCCTTAAAAAAGTTTTACCCCTCCCCTACACCCTATGGTGTGGGGTATCGTTGAATAGGTCGTTTAAAAATATTGTGGGTTTGGGAAACCCATTTTTCGATTCAGGGATCCGTTAGCGAAATATTAAGCTTTAAAGTGAAAATTCTTGTAAGAGTCAAGTTCTCCCCGCCCCCCCTGCCATCTAAACGGTTGTTTCAGGATAAGTATAAAAATTCATGGCAGTAGTTTAAATAGGCTTTACAAGTTTACAAGTAATAGACGACCAACTTATAAAATGTACTTTTTAGACTTTATTAGCCGTTAAACTGTAGTATAAAACAAAAAGCCTCCTTCTAAGTCCCTTATTATATTGTGACGGGCAACTACGGAACCCTACCCTGCGCATGGTCCGAAACGCACTTGGCCAGTTATTTAAAAATAGAATACAATAGGACAATCAGTGAACACTTAGAATAGGATTCAGCTGTGAGGTAAAATCAGTTATTCATGTAATAACAGTCTTCCTGAGAATATGCATTAACTTTGGCCTGTTATTCAGACCATTAATTTTATCATTTTTCACTATAGAACCAACATTGAAAAAAATATTTTTTTAGGCATTTTAATTAGGTCACACTACATCACTTCACATACATCACTTTAACACTTTCGCTGCTAAGCTCAAAACCATGATCCTCACTCAGTGCTAAAACTGAGGCCCCTCTTGAGTCGTATGCACAGTCGTAACGTAAAAAGACCAATGAGGCTCACCTCGTGGCTCACCCGCACAGGCAGGCGTAAGGTTTGGGTGACTCACGTTGTAGCTCATGAGCACAGGCGAAATGCAATAGAACTTGACCTCCTCACAGGTCGTGCGTGCAGTCGTAACATTGAAACGATAAATGCGGCTCACCTCGTGGGTCACCCGCACAGGCGTAAGGTTTGGGTGACTCACGCGGTAGGTCATGAGCACAGGCGAAATTCAATTGAACCGGCTCGTTACGTGGGTTCTTCAGCACTGCGGCCCATTTGTCGCCGACCTACGGCGTAGGTCGTCAGCAGCGAAAGTGTTAATTTTTGCATGATGGTAGTGTCAAACTGTCATATGTCTAATCAAAGTAGGCCCTTTATAATGCATGATTGACAATCGCGTGACTGCATCTTTACACTACTAATTAACAGGCTTCTGATTCTTCTATTGATTCGAAGCTGTGATTGTAGCGATGCACACACACGTTTGTACTGATGCAGATGCACATGTGCATCTTAGAAAGTGGCGGGTACTTGAAGCAAGGTTCTGTCAACGCCAAAAGCTAAGGGATCAAGCAGATGTTTATATGTAATTTTTCCAGTAGTGAATAATCTTGCCTGCTGTGCAGGAAGCGATGGTTCGATCCCAGTCCAGGCCGACTCGTACCAATGAGTTTTTCGGAATTTATGTACGATTTGTTACGTATGGGAGTGAATGTTGGGTGTGGTGCAAGAGGAATGAAAGTCGAGTGAATGCAGTGAAAATGCGCTCTTTACGAAGCATGTGTGGTGTTGCGACCGAATCAAGAACAGTGTGATAAGGGATTGGTGTAAGTTGAAGGATGGTGTGGTAATCAGGATTAAAAGAGGTATGCTTAGGTGGTTCAGTCACGTACAGAGCATGAATGAGAGCAGACTCACTAGGGAGATTTGATCCAATGTGAGTGGAACAATGGAGAGAGGGCGTCCGAGGAGAACTTACCACGACCAAATAAATGGTCTTCTCCGAAAAGGACAAGTGTATAGCACCCTTAACCGACGGAAGTGCATGAAGAGATGTATGAAAGTGGATGAGAAGTATGTCAGAATGTCAGTATGTCAGTATGTGGCGAGCCATAGTCTCTGCCTACCCCTGTGGGATAATGACGTAAGTATACAGGATAAAATTTATATCATTAGCATCCTTTTAAACTAAGAGTCTACCCATCGAACTGAACAACTTTTACTATGGGAGCCAAACAATCGGAGCAAAAAAAAAATCTGCTGTTGCATTCATTTGAGTCGACTAGGCACTGCAGTTTAGTATGGAACAGCTGAATTTTTTGTTGCTCCAATCGGTTTGCTCCCATAGTAAAAGTTGTTCAGTTTGATGGGTAGACTCTTAGTTTAAAAGGATGCTAATGATATCAATTTCACCCTGTATGTATTGTATATGTATGTACTAACTTTTTATTGAAGGAAAACTTCGTGAGGAAACCTGCATGCTTCAATTTCAAGGCATGTATTGTACCCACTGACCATTACAAGTGGCGATGGGCTCACTCCCGGTCACACTGGACTTAGATATCATTAGGATCCTTTTAAACAAAGAGACTACCCATGAAACTGAACAACGTTTACTATGGGAGCAAACCGATCCGCATACATTTGAGTTGAGTAGGCAGCGGCGGCGGGTGCAGTTTAGTACGGAACAGCAGATTTTATTTTTGCTCCGATCGATTTGCCCCCATAGGAAAAGTTGTTCAGTTTCATGGGTAGACTCTTAGTTTAAAAGGATGCTAATGATATCAATTTCACCCTGTATGGGTGTGTATGTATAGGTATTTCAAATTTCACCTTCAGTGGTTTAGGCTGTGCGTTATCTGTCAGTCATTCATAAAACTGTCTTATTTGTATAGATAGATAGAAGATGGATGTGAGTAGACGACGACATATTTACCCTAAAATACCTATTATTGGTATGTAGTATTATTTTTCTATGTGGTTACTTGGTTTTACGCAATATCAGTAACAACAAAACATTATGTGGAAATTTACCGCCACTTGTTATCGAAATATGAAATTAATTCTCACACTCAGTATTCAGGTCAAATATCCCTCTTTACACATACAATTTCCTAGCAAGGTGAAACGGCAGGGCTTCTAACTTCCGAAGGGATGATCCAACATTTTTCTGCTTTTTTGGTGGGAGAGGAAGGCCGTAGAAAAGATGGATCGATTGTGTTGATTAAATTGATGAAAAGTTGAGCGCAGGGTGGCTATTTTTCCAATGTTAATAAAAAAGACCTAATCTCGAAAACTATAAAACTTAGAAATTTTTTTGTACTTTTCCCTGAATAGTTATAAACCCACCTATCTCCTATTTGCAGCTTGACGTTGAGTTTTGGGCTTATACAATTCTTTTTGCAAATATTATATACTTACACAAAAGTTGACTATACTTAATAAAAATAAAAGAAAAAAAAAATTGTATGTGTTGTATAAAAAATTGTTTAAAATTGTTGTCGTGGTTTTACCTATATTATTGTGTTGAACTGGTTGAACATAATATCAGTTGTACAATGCAAGAGGAACATCAACAAGAAACATTTCTTTGAATCGCGTATGATTTGCTATACATTTTTGAGAAGTTCCATTATCTATCTCCAAAGATCTCCAACAAATTAGAATGGGACCACCTATGAAGTACAACCTTGACCTACCAAATAAAAAGAATCATAAAAATCAATTCATAATTGGCGGAGTAATGGAAACAAACATTAAAAAAACATACAATCGAATTGAACCTCCTACTTTATTTGAAGTCGGTTAAAAACAGGTACCATGTAATTTGATAACGTATTATCATCATGCTATCACGACCCGCATCTTTATCAGTCTTCCGACGTATTTCGATTCGAAAGGCCGTCTGATAAAATAAAGCTATAAAACCGTACTGTAGTGAGCGATTCCATTTATAAGTGGTGGGGACTCCAACCGGTTAAGTTTGCCTTTCATTTGACTGCTAAACGTGGCCTGTATCTCCGTTTTTAACGGCCATTTTAGTTACAATCTTTTTGGTTAAAATCTTAAAATACATCTGGCCAAAAAGAGATTTCTTATTAAAAAATTATACAGTGACAACTGTCAGTTGGCGGCGAAATTTCTAAATTCTTTCGCGTATTTTTAGTTTTTGATAGTTCTAAATTCCTGTTTTCAAAATGTCTTGTAATGTGTGTTTATATCCAGAGGGGAAACCCATTAAAATGGTAAGTTGTGTCGTATATTATATCGTTAACCATTAACTAATAAATACGAACTATTAGATACGTGTACTATAAATAATGCCGGTCTATCTCAGCATAGCAACTTGAACGACCTTCATAATGTTTACATAGAAATATGTAAATTATCACATTGTTTTGTATTGTGTCCTATTTACAGGGTGTTCGGGTAAACAGTTGCATTACTTTGAGGGGCGATTGTACCCATGATACTAAACAATTTTCCCTAAGAAACATATATGAAATTCACAAAACAAAATTTGCTTTTCGTACAAACGTTCAATCAGCTGATTGCATTTAGGCAGAAAGGAAAGTGAAAAAAAAAATTTGCGAATTTACTATAGGTTTCTTTGGGAAAGTTGTTCTGTATCATGGTCATGGGTATAATCATTAATCACCCCTTAAAGTAATGCAACTGTTTACCCTAACAACGTTGTACATCGTTATAAAACTGTTGATAAATGTAGTATTGTGTATTTATGGAAAGAAACAGGTGTCATTAAAGTCAAATGATTTGTAGGTAGTTATCATCTTCATCATCAAAAAAGAGAGAAACAGTAAATAGTTTTTTTTACTTAGCCAGGCAACAGACTTCTCACGCTTACCTACATAAAGCTCATTTCCTCGAGCACTGACTATCTATCCTGAATGGTCATCTCTGGTTCATGTTTTCCTCCCTTTGATAAATAATTTTTGTTTTAGGACTCTTTTATGTATTATCCTGTAAGTAAGAATATGTATTTGTAATAGGTATTTATAATAGGTATTTATATTATGTAAGTATTATTATATATTTTATATTACAGTATGTTTGCATTTGTATAACTTTATTTGTGTGGTTGTCTGGAAAAAATAGCTTTTTAGCGATAAGACCGCCTGTTTTTGTATTTCCTGATTGTTTGCACCGTGTATCTATGTTTTTTGGTGTCAAATAAAGTATAATTGATTGATTGATTGATTGATAAAACTCGAATAATCGCAAACAATCTTTGTTATGCGGTTTAGGTCTAAATTGTACTAGGAGTTGGGAGTTGACCGATATTTAGGAAAGAAGAACTTTTAAAATCATCTGTCGAGAACTCGAGTCGTTTGGCTGGCCACCGCGGTGAAGAGTTGCCGACCAGCATAAAAGACTATCTGCAGGGCTAGCATGCCACGCACGACAAACTGACAGATCGAGAAAACCGCAACGCGCGCTCATTTTAGCGTGCGTAAAGTAACAAAGACAGGCACATATCGATTTTACTCTTTTTGTCAGGGATGGCATGCTAGGCTGATTGCCTTGTGTGCGGCAGACCTATCAGCACGTCTAGTATGATTTCTCTACTCGCGCGACTCGGATTTGTTTCGTACTAAATGTCGCTGCAAGCGCGGCTTTTGCTCTCCGAAAACCGCGGGAAGAGGTCATTTTTATGAAGCGAAGGCGCGTCGCGCGCATGTTGAAATCATACTAGACGTTTTATATCGACAGCCCCGCGGTAGCTCAGTCGGTAGTGATCCTGCCTGCTTTGCCGACGGTCGCGGGTTCGAATCCCGTAAGGGACAAATATTTGTATGATGAATATTAATATTTGTACCCGAGTCATGGATGTTTGTATCTATACAGGGTGTAAGTGACTACCTATCATATAGCTGTCCCATACATTTTAGTCGGGTAGGTACTACATAGTGAAAGTTGTTCAGTTTGATGGGCTGAATTCACCGTTTCAGTATTTGCTAGGCTGTGACTTACACCATGTATATGTATTCTATATCGTTGTCTTGTTCATCATAATACAAGTCCAGTCTAGATTCTGGTACTTTAAATGTGACTAGATAATTTGTCCGACAAATTCCAAGATATTTATTATTTATTCATTTATATGTCACTTAAAAAGGCTCTCTATCTCTAGATTTTAATTAAAATGAAAATTACCTTCCTTCAGTCCTTATGTTCTCTGCATGTAATATCAATATTAAATACGTGAACTAAACAGTCAAATTTCTTGTTACAGAGAAAAGAAAAGGATACGATGGGGGAGCTGGATGTGCCTGATGATAGGCTGTTCGGTTCCCAGACCCTCAGATCCGTCATGAATTTCCCCATCGGCGGCATCGAGGAGCGTATGCCGGTATGAATACTTTATTTATCGTCTACTAAGCTGTATTATTGTACATCGTTTTGTACTCTAGAGGCTAGCGTCTAGCCCTCCGGTATTCCTGGGTGAGCTAGCTCCTTCGAAAGACTAGCCTTTTTGCTGAGAATTGAGGGCCATATCATGGGTGTCCTTGGGAAGGCCTATGTCCAGCGTGTGGACGTCCATCGTCTGAGATGATGAAGTATATTGTCAATAGTGTCCCCTCTGGACGAATGATTGGTTGGTAGATAAATTTATTTTTCAACACCTAATATGGATTATGGATATGAACACACAGAAAGAAAATAATTCGCCCTTATTAAAATTCACGTAGCGCCTGTATAATGTATTATTTGAAAGTGTGTTGTGAAATCAATTGTTAGTTCGCAACAATTGTCAGCTTGAATTCGTAGTTTCCAAACATCATTATGTAACTGTTTACAAATATCGTTCATTGAATCGGCTGTTTCGAAACGATATATTTGATAAAACGGTAAAACCATACACATGAAAATTGTATTGCCATGTGGTCATGTACCTAATTACATGCATTTAAACGGTAAAACCATACACATGAAAATTGTGTTGCCATGCCATGTGGTCACGTAATTACATGCATTCTTATAATTAACTTCAGCTAACTACAATTTTTACGTGTTGTTTATAGTACCCGTGCGAAGCGGGGGCGGATGCCTAGAGTAGTTACAAAGGACTGTCATATAACAACATTAAACTGAAAGCACGGAATCGCATTTATGCCCTGTGTGCTGCCGCGTGCTATAGCGTGCTTCTGCGTACTATCGCGAGCGATCGCGTACTGACAAATGCGATATCCATCGAGCTCGATCGGCACCGAAAGCATACGATAGCTAGCTATCGCGCGCGATAGCACGCGTCAGTGCTCCATCGTCTCCCCTCCGGCGATCGCATTGCCGAGCGCATCGCCCCGATGCTGCCGCGTGCCATCGCATTCCCGCTATCTTTCTCGCTCTAGCGAATGACGTTCCTAAGCGACAGAAAAGGATGGAGCTTGAAAAAATTCGATTCCGTGCGGCCAGATGGCCAGAGGCTCAACCCTTATCAATGATGCAGAATTTGTACATGGTTCTTTGTAATTTATTCGTCGCCCCCTTATGGTGTCCAGCTTAAAACAGCTCCTACCCAGACGTGTGTCGTAAAAGTACTGCGAGCTTGGACGACTGCAAGTCTGTTTTTACTCGACGCGCCAGAAGGAGAGTTATGTTTTTGTAATTACGCTTTCGGTTGTAGTAGAAATCAACTATGAGGCTGCTTTTCCACCAGAGATGTGCGAGGTTGTGAGGCGGTGAGCGAGGCAACAATCCGCCAATAGCGCGCTCGTTCGATCACGTCACTGGGAAATTGAAGCACTCTCATTGGCCAATTTTTTCCTCGCTCACCGCCTCGCTGCCTCGCACATCTCTGCTGGAAACGCAGCCTTAGCGTAATAAAGTAATATCATTATAATGTTTTCGAATCAGAAATGGAGAGATTCGCAGAAGAACCAAAGTACGCCTACTTTGGTACTTCTGCGTATCTCTTCATTTCAGACATAGCCGAAAATAGCTAAACTAAAGGGGCAATGGGCGGGGCACATTGCTCGCAGAACAGATGGCTGATAGTTCCCGAAGAGGTCCCGAGTGGCAACCGCGTACCGGACGGCGCAGCGTGAGTAGGCCCCCACAAGGTGGACCGACGACCTGGTGAAGGCGGCGGGAACCCGTTGGATGAGGGCAGCGCAGGACCGGTCGTTGTGGCGATCTGCGGGGAGGCCTATGTTCAGCAGTGGACGGCTATCGGTTGAGATGGTGATGATCAAGATGATAATTATGCTTTCGCTGGTTATAATTCCTCTATCTGTGGGGTCTCGTGTTGTAGGTATAGCGATGAGGTAGGTAAACACAGACTCCACTTTATAGATTTAATGTCTTAGCATTACAGGCAAGCAGCAAGCGAATAGAATAGCCTAGGTTTAGACCGCGTAAGCACTAGATAGGTATTTGCTAAGCGAGGCGATACAGGTCCGACGCGGCAGGCGTTCTGAGCGGCTCTGCGGCAGGCAGCGGCCGAATGAAGCTCGGCGGCTAGCTGGCACCCGCGCGTCGCCTCGCCCCTCTGTCGCCTGGACTGGTTTGAACGTAGTGATGCGCGCCCGCATCATTAGTGATGGGCTCCCACAGGACCCCCTTCGGAGTCGGATAGACCTGCGGAAAGATAATCAGGGAATCTGACAACCCGACCAGATCGTGTTGTTCTGACTGGATGACCGTCAGGAGCGTTGGTGTTATTAGGCTTTGCTGTTGATTCTGACAGGACGTACGCGGGTTTAACTCTGTCAATAGAGACGGTCACTGGTCCTCTAGCTAATTCGACTGTGACGGTTTTGTCTGTTTTGGATAAAACGCGATGTGGTCCGGTATAAGGGGGCTCTAGTGCACCACGTAACGCATCCTTGCGTAAGAAGATCTGTTGAGTATTCTTGAGATCCTCATGCATGAAAACTGTTTTTGAAGTATGACTGGATGCTGGTTGTGGTCTCAATCTTGACATGTGTTCTTTTAACTGTGCGACAAAGTGGGATGGATCTTTCGCTTGCGAGTTAGTAGAATGGAAGAACTCACCAGGTATCGTTAGTGGCTCACCATACACAATGTCAGCTGCGGAGCACTTCAGGTCTGCCTTCCATGCCGTTCTAATGCCGAGGAGAACGGTGGGGAGTATGTCAGACCACCTCGTCTCACCGTGTGCCATTATTGCAGCCTTTAGAGTCCTATGCAGTCGCTCAACCATGCCGTTTGCAGCCGGGTGGTAAGCGGTAGTGTGTCGCAGCTGTACCCCGCAGAGGTTCATCAGCTCCTTGAACAGGTTAGAAGTAAATTGGCGTCCTTGGTCTGTTGTAAGTGTCTGTGGACAGCCAAAACGTGATATCCAAGTCTCATAAAATGCTCGGGCGACGGTTTCAGCTGTGATGTCATGTAAGGGCACTACCTCTGGCCAGCGAGTGTACCGGTCGATGGCAGTAAGGCAGTATTTATAGTCCCCTGACGGAGGGAGGGGACCAATTAAATCTATATGCACATTACAGAAACGAGCTCTCGGTAGCCTAAAAACTCCAAGAGGAGATTTAGTGTGTCGCTGTACTTTTGACTTTTGACAGGCTTGACAAGTTTGCACCCAGGTACGACAGTCCTTGCGTATTGAGGGCCAAATAAATCTCTCTGTCAGCAGCTTCGTTGTGGACTTAGTACCAGGGTGACTCATGCAGTGAATAGCGTTGAAAATTTTTCGACGCAGCTCCTTTGTGATGAAAGGACGAGGCCTCGATTGTGAAACGTCACAGTACAGAGTGGTATTGGTGCCTGGTATGGGAACTTTTACTAGTTTTAGTGATGTGGCAGTTGATCTAAGTAGCTCTTGCAGCTCATTGTCATCTCGTTGAGCTTGTGCTATGACTTCGTTGTCTGGAGGTGCAGATATCCCTTCGATCCTCGAAAGAGTATCAGCTGGGATGTTTTCCTTACCAGATATGTGTCGAATATCTGTAGTAAACTGTGCTATTAAATCCAAATGATTGAATTGACGTGGTGAACACTTGCGATCCTTGTTTTGAAACGCAAATGTGATCGGTTTATGGTCTGTGTATATCACGAAGTGTCTTCCCTCTACCATGTGCCGAAAATGCTTCACACTTTCATAAATGGCAAGTAGCTCCCGGTCGTAGGCGCTATATAACTGTTGTGACTTACTTAGCTTCCTAGAGAAAAAGGCGAGTGGCTGCCAATGTCCTTCCACGAGTTGTTGAAGCACTGCGCCTAAAGCTGAGTTCGAAGCGTCAGTCACGAGAGCGAGTGGTGCATCAGTCACTGGGTGGGCAAGGAGTGTGGATCGGGCTATACTCATTTTACATTTATCAAATACTTGCAATAATTCCTTTGTCCATGTGAGTGGATGAGAGCCTTTGATTTTAGGACCTGTCAGCATGCCGTGTAAAGGTGCTTGATCCTCAGCAGCGTGGGGTATGAAACGCCTATAAAAGTTTAACATGCCTAGGAACCTGCGCAAGCCATTGACTGTCTTTGGTGGAGGATACTCTTGAATTGTCACGACCTTATCAGTCATTGGGCGCGTA
Source organism: Agonopterix arenella (assembly GCA_927399405.1). Taxonomy (NCBI): domain Eukaryota; kingdom Metazoa; phylum Arthropoda; class Insecta; order Lepidoptera; family Depressariidae; genus Agonopterix; species Agonopterix arenella. The sequence continues at coordinate 4,693,357 of OV656704.1, forward strand.
CCGTGTCTAGAGATGTTAAATCCAAGGAAAGTTACCTCTTCCTGGCCGAACGTGCACTTGCCCTCATTGATTAGCATCCCGTATTCCTCTAATCTCTTAAAAATCAGGTCCAGGTGTTCCCGGTGTTCGATCTTGCTCCTGGAATAGATAAGAATGTCATCGATGTATGAAAAACAAAAATCTAAACCTCTCAGGACTTCATCTAAGAAACGCTGGAACGTCTGGGCTGCGTTCCTTAAGCCGAAAGACATATATGGGAATTCGAACATTCCGAATGGTGTAGTGATCGCCGTCTTTGGAATATCCTCATGGAAAACCGGTATTTGGTTGTAGGCTTTGACGAGGTCTAATTTCGAAAATACGGTAGAACCAGCTATTCTGTTAGAGTAATCTTCAATATGTCTGATTGGGTACCTGTCGGGTATCGTGCATGCGTTGAGAGCGCGGTAATCCCCGCATGGTCTCCATCCGTCTTTCTTCGGAGCGAGGTGTAGGGCGGATGCCCACGGAGAGTCTGAACGGCGGGCAGTACCATCTTCAACCATCTCTTCGAACTGTTGTTTCGCTATCTCGAGGCGGTCCGGGGCGAGTCGACGTGGCCTGCTATATACCGGGGGGCCGGGCACGGTACGGATGTAGTGTACAGTCGTGTGTTTAACCTGCCGTGACAGACCGGGTGGTTTTGTCAGTGTTGGGAACTTAGCCAGTAGTTTATGGTACTCACTGTTACCGGATATTGCCTTTATGCTAGACAGGTTGCATTTTCTAAACGAGCCAGTTGTTGATAGCGTTGTTAGGCTGTCCAACAATCGTCCGTGCCTGCAATCGACAAGTAGATCATAATTAGATAAAAAATCAGCTCCTATGATTGGCCTATCCACGTTGGCCACCACAAAGTTCCATACAAAATCACGACGTAAGCCGAAATCCAAGTGCTGTGTCATCGTTCCATAGGTACTTATGATAGTTCCGTTGGCAGCGGTGAGACTGTAGTCCGTTGGATTTTTGTACTGTCGTAGGTATTTACGTGGCAGCACGCAGAGGTCGGAGCCAGTGTCTATCAAATATTGCACTTTAGTTTTCCTGTCAGTGACGAAAAGGCGGCTTGTGGCTGCTCGACAGTCATTTGCCGCATCTATTGACTGCCGTGGGGGTTTTCCGACTGCTTATAGTTGCACGGTGTAATGCATCTTCGGGCTTTGTCACCAAAAGTATCATGATACCAGCACATACCTTTATTCCTGCTTTGACTCCGACCTCTACTCCCTGACCTAGGAGACCGGTTGCGCCGGAACGGTGAACGGCCTCTGTCTCCACGAACTGTGAGCTGGGCGATCTGATTCGAGAGCTCCTTCTGAATGCGTGACGTAATCAACTCTTCCATGCGCTTGAACATACTATCTAAAGATTCTGCCGACGTACTTGCTACCTGGCGTGATGGAATGGGTGCTACCTCACAAATTTTGTCTGCGAGATCAGCAATATCTTCGAGGTTAGATGTTGACTGCGAAGCTATTATTGCTTGCACGTGTGTTGGTAGCCGGCTCGACCACAAACTGCGCAGGAAATCGTCCGTTACGCCAGTCGATGCTAAGGTCCGGAGATGGCGTAAGAACTGGGATGGTTTGCGGTCCCCTAATTCTTCGTGTGTGAGTAACTGACGCATGCGCTGCTCCTGTGTCGTCGATAACCGCTTAATTAACTCTTGCTTTAATTTTTCATATTTCTCTTCCTTCGGAGGATTAGTAATGAGATCTTTTACTTCCCTTGCAAACTTGTGATCCAGGTGAGAGATGATATGGTAGAATTTTGTCGCGTCATCCTTGATTCCGGAGATTTTAAATTGGGCTTCAGCTTGCGCAAACCAAATGTCGGGTTCTTCCGGCCAAAATGGCGGCAGTTTGGCAGCCACGCGGTTGACCGCGGCGCCGCGGTCGCCTCCGGTACAGTCCTCGAATCCATCATTTCCACTCTCACCTGCGGGCGGTTCGTCGTTCGGCATGGCTCCTGTCTTCCCCTGCGCTCACCGTATTCTAATCCAATGCCGTGTTCTTAGTTCGGGTCACCAATGTGGGGTCTCGTGTTGTAGGTATAGCGATGAGGTAGGTAAACACAGACTCCACTTTATAGATTTAATGTCTTAGCATTACAGGCAAGCAGCAAGCGAATAGAATAGCCTAGGTTTAGACCGCGTAAGCACTAGATAGGTATTTGCTAAGCGAGGCGATACAGGTCCGACGCGGCAGGCGTTCTGAGCGGCTCTGCGGCAGGCAGCGGCCGAATGAAGCTCGGCGGCTAGCTGGCACCCGCGCGTCGCCTCGCCCCTCTGTCGCCTGGACTGGTTTGAACGTAGTGATGCGCGCCCGCATCATTAGTGATGGGCTCCCACATATCTTTCCCGTTATTTTACACAAATATCTAAGGGTTTATAAAATTTTCACAGTATCCTGTTATCATCGCCTTCGGCATCCTAAAGAAGGCCGCTGCAAAGGTGAACATGGAGTTCGGACTTGAAAAGAAAGTTGGTGCGTTATTTTATGTTTTTGCACTAAACACAATTAAGCCACAAACACAATTTTTTTTAATTCTGAAATCCAAAAGCCAAATACAAATGAATGGTTACTGTTGATGTATCAACAGTATTCAACTATTACAACGACTCTTGACTTTTTGGGAACACTCAACTAGTTAGTTATAAGAATAATTATTGGTCTTATTTCAAATGTTATTGATTATTAACATGTTAATTTTCAATGTTCGCATCTAGAATGTCCGTTCAGGGAAATAACCGTTTGAGGAAATGAAATGGCCCTACGGGAAATTGACGTTTGGGGTAAGAATGAATTCGGGAAATGGATGTTCGGGAAAATGCCCGTTCGTTGAAATGGCCGTTCGGGGAAATGGACGAATCTGGGAAGTGGACATTCGGGGAAAAGGACGAGCGGATGCGTTATAGCCATGTGGTGCTGTTTCAAATCAATTTAAAGAATGAACATTTTAGTATTGTATGAGACTTGAACCCTGTCAGTCGAGGTAAGTGTTTTCTTCCAATTAAACCTACCGACAAGTCCTGTATGATACAAAGATTTTCAATCTTTAATTTAAATTGTTCTTTTAGTTTAATTTACTTTGGTATCGCCCAACCCGCACAATGTTTTATTTATTTCCCGCACAATTTCCACCGATATCATATCTGTTTGATTTATTCCAGCTGAGGCAATCATGCAGGCTTGCGATGACGTCATTTCTGGCAAGTTGTACCGCGAAGGGCATTTTCCTCTCGTCATTTGGCAGACCGGCTCCGGTACCCAGTCTAACATGAATACCAATGAGGTAACAATTGATTAACACCTAATACATACACTGCGAGATCGAATCCGAAATGAAGAGATCCGCAGAAGAACCAGAGTAGCTGACATAGCCCAAAGAATTGCTAAAGTAACGTAGGCGGGGCACATTGCTCGCAGAACCGATGGCCGATGGGGCCAAAGAGTTCTTGAGTGGCGACCGCGTACCGGAAAGCGCAGCGTGGGTAGGCCACTGGGGAAGGCTCCCGCCGTCTTCACCAGGTCGGTTGGATGAGGGCAGCGCAGGACCGGTCGTTGTGGCGATCTTTGGGGGTCTGTGTCATATGAATAGATAATAATAGTACACTATAGAAAAGAATATGTGTGCAGTGGGACGTATACAGGGTATAGGGCCATACATTTTGGACCAGTTCGGTAGTGGATAGGATTGCAGTTTTATATGGAACTGGCGTTAATAATTATATACCAGATTTTAAGTCAGATCATAAGCTATCAAACAAAAAAAGTTCCATCAAAATCGGTTAAGTAGTTTTTGCGTGATGCTCGATCAAACAAACAAACAAACATCTTTTTTTAAATTTACAGTTTTATAATATTACGAACGTTAACCCGCGACTTTGTCCGCACAAATTATATACCAGATTTTAAGTCAGATAATAAGCTATCAAACAAAAAAAGTTTCATCAAAATCTGTTTAGTAGTTTTTGCGTGATGCTCGTTCAAACAAACAAACAAACACACAAACAAACAAACAGACAGACAAAAAATCTAAAAATGGGTGATATGGAATCGGGGATACCTAAAAACCGTATCGTAGCTTTTTTTTGTTAATATCTTCAATGTACAGACAAACTTTCTGCTACAGTTTTATAATAGTTTAGATAGATACCTGATAATTTTTTCGCGATTTCGACCTTGGTCCCATAGAGAAAGTTGTTCAGTTTGGTCTGATCATCCCCATAAAAAACCACCAGCATATTAAGAAGGACCTATAGGCTAATTGATGATACATACCTACACTGCACGGCTAGCATGCCAGCCACGACAAAGCGTTTAAACGAAAAAAACGTCAGGCGCGCTCTCTCTGCCATACGTAAAATAATAAAGATGGAGGCACATCTCGATTTTTATCGCTTTCTCGGGGGTGGCATGCGAGGCCTACAGGGCAACGTTCGGAAAGCTACGTTATATCTTCACGTTTTAAATATTGCAGTGTCTCAAGATGAAAGACTTTGATAGAGATAAATAGGTAGTGCAATTTAGGGTAATATCCCGAATATTTATGTGATGAATATTAATATTTGTATTCGATTTATGGGTGTTTGTATCTATTACGCCCCGTGTAGATACAAACACCCATGAATCGAATACAAGTATTAATATTCATCACACAAATGTTCGCGCCTTTACCCTTAATTGCACTACCTATTCCAATCACTGGTGCTTACTAAACGCCTGATAAAAAGGCTAACAGAATCAGTCACTCAGTATTTACATGTATCAAAACCTCAAATGCAGCAGATTTTTAAGTACCTACATAATACAAATCAAGAACATTATTCTACATCCAGGTAATAGCAAACCGTGCTATCCAAATCTTGGGCGGTAAACTTGGAAGCAAAGACCCAGTTCACCCCAACGACCACGTGAATAAATCCCAGAGCTCCAACGATACGTACCCGACTGCGATGCACATCGCCGTCGCTATGGAACTGAGGGATCGACTGATGCCAGGCATGGTCGCCCTTAGAGACACTCTGGAAAAAAAAACGAAGGAATTCGATAAGATCATCAAGATTGGCAGGTTAGTAACTAAGTATACGTAGTATCGCGGTCTTTTCCGCCTGACCACCACTAGGCTCATGTTTGCTTGCATACTAAAAAATAAAAACGTTGTCTAGCACCAGCCTATTGATGAATAGACCAATGAAAGAATAGTTTCTAGACATTAAATTATGCGCGAAATTATGCGATTTTTTTAAAGTGATCAGGCGGAAAAGTCCGCGATAGTACACACAGTCATAGAGTAAGGAGAACTAAAGATAAGCTGCGTACATCGGAATTTAGTATATTCTAGTTTTCTAGTTCGTTAGATGTCACACATTCACTATTTTAGCATCAACAGTTTCGGATCTACTATGCTTAGTTACCTAAGCTACCTCTCTTACGGAATTGGTTTACTTCATAATATTGGAAGACTAATATAATAAACGAAATTTTTTAGCGTATATTGGCGATTCATCTACTCACGGGTAAGGAGTCAGCGCCATCTAAGGCGTTAAACATACACAAAAGACATAAGGCGAAGTTACGGGACAGATATCGTGCCGCTTGGTGCCGCTTCGAACTTCGAACTTCTTCATACGAAATGTATGCAAGCAACACGTAGTGATTACACTCAAGCGACGCGGCACAGATGTCTACGCCGCGTCCATCCCTCGCCTTCGCCTTACGTCTTTTTTGTATGTTTCACGCTTAAGAGACACATAGTATGGAGAATAGCACTCTTTCTTATCTTTACTCTATGGTACAGTTCAGCTTATATTTAAACACAGCAGTCCAGTCATTCACATCGCCGTCGCAATGGAACCAACAGATCGCCTGATGCCAGTCATGGTTCCCATAAATTAGAGACACTCTGGAAAATAAGGACTTTGATATCTGCAAGGCAAGGATATCTGAGTGGCTAGGGTGCAATTTGGTAACGCTCAATACCTCAAAATCTAAATTTCTATGCTTCCACAAGACAAAAGCTTCAGCCCCTAAATTTGCTTTTAACTTAAAAATTCACCACTGCACCTCTCAATGCGCTGACACGGACGTCAATTGTGAGTGTTATGCTATCTTGAGAAGTCCCTCCATTCGATATCTGGGTATTATTTTAGATGGAAAATGAACTTCAGCGAGCATATAGCGGCCCTGTCGGTTAGAGTTAGGAATCTGATTTACTCGATGAAGCTACTCACAGATGCAACTGACTGGGATTTGTTGAAATCCGTCTATATTGCATTGTGCCAATCGCTTCTGAACTACTGCATTCTTGTATGGGGTAACGCATCCACTACGACCTTAATTAAAGTAGAAAGAGCTCAGAGATCCCTTTGAAGGTAATGATGAGAAAGCCATTCCGACATCCCACCAAATCGCTATATGAAAAAAGTGGAGTTCTGTCGGTGAGGAAACTGTTCATCCTAAGGGTCTCCGGTAATGTGCAAAAATCGGTTCTAAACTCTGACAACTATCAATCTATGCTGAAGAAGAGGGTTTTCCCCAACCCCCCAACACGTTCCACCAAAGTCTATTTTAGAAAATTCATCTATAGATCCCTGACAACAGGACAAAACCGCTGTATAACCTATAATTATCGTGTTTCTTACAGAACCCACTTAATGGATGCCGTACCTTTAACCCTCGGTCAAGAGTTCAGCGGTTACGTAGCACAAATGAACTACGGCATCGAACGTATCGCCACCACATTGCCGCGCCTGCACTACCTGGCTCTCGGAGGCACCGCCGTGGGCACCGGTCTAAACACGAGGATCGGGTTCGCTGAGAAATGCGCTGCCGAGATTTCTAATCTTACTGGTAATTGGTTTTATTGTATTACTAGAGTTAACCCGCGACTTCGTCCGCACAAATTATATACCAGATTTTAAGTCAGATGATAAGCTATCAAACAAAAAAGTTTCATCAAAATCGGTTCATGATGCTCGATCAAACAAAAAAACAAACTTACAGACAAAAAATCCAAAATTTTTTGATATGGAATCAGGGACACTTAAAATCCATATCGTAACTTTTTTTCTCTTAATATCTTCAATGTACACACGGCGACACATCAAGCTATACAAAACCAACGTAAGCTGACCGCGCGTAGGTCGAGTAACGTATAACGTCGCGCGGCCAGCTTATGTTGGTTTTGTATAGCTTGATGTGTCGCCGTGTGTACAGGCACTTCTGTCACAGTATAAGAAAGAGTATCTATTACTAGATACAGTACGGACACTCCCATCCTCCCACCAACTTTTCACCTCACCCCCTCTATCGCCCTCTGGTTACCCGGCAGTTACCTAAGAAGAACTTAAGGTTCAATTTCTTGGGTTTCGCATGAGCTGAAGTCATCTTGTCAATTTAAATTTTTTGTATGCAGTGTCCGGGCTGTGCTTCTGTTACAGTTTTATAATAGTATAGAAGATGTATTGACTAACCAACTACTGGACGTCTGGTCTGCGCTAAAAAGTGTCCGAACCAAAAGAGTAACAAAACGCATAAAGAGTAACAATTACGCGCCAATCACTTTGACTACTTATCTAATAGGGACTAGTTACGCATGTTCAACTTTGGATTTTATTCCCCATAACTTAAGATTCTAATTTTGAACGTTAAAAAATCATGAAAAAAAGTCTCGTGTGAACCCCAAACGTTCTAAGTTCGAAATTATTGTTTCGCAATTATATGTTGTCTCGTTTAGTGATAAGGAATAAAATTTGATGTAAATGTACATGATTAATTAATCTTATACCGTGGTAGCTGGGAAATGCTACCGCAAGGCTAGTCCTTGTAATAAATAGTCAAAGGCCAATCATCGTTTGATCGACTGACTACGCGCACGTATATTGTGCCGTGCTGCTGTGATGTTAAATTTGTAACAACTACACAAGCAAAATGAAAAAAGAATTTCAACAGTTTCAATGTTTTGTTTATATTACTAAAACGTAGGTACTTACGTTTGGTCTGGGACACTTTTTTCGAAAATTTTGTATGAGACCCTGCGTCCATTAGTTTGTAAGTCAATATCTAGCGTATGTATCTTTCTTCACGATCTTCTTATCGTGTGGGTAGTAACCCCTGGAGAGAGTTTCCTAGATTATTTATTAACCGTAGCATTATCCGTCAGGTATTCCCTTCGTGACAGCGCCGAACAAGTTTGAGGCGCTAGCAAGTCACGACGCCATGGTGGAGGTGTCCGGGGCCCTGAACACAATCGCGGTGTCCCTCATGAAGATCGTCAACGATATCCGTCTGCTCGCCTCCGGACCTCGGTGCGGCCTCGGAGAGCTGATGCTGCCTGAGAATGAGCCCGGTTCTTCTATCATGCCTGGTATGTAAGCGTGTACACATCATCATCATCTCAGCCGATGGACGTCCACTGCTGGACATAGGCCTTCCCCAAGGATCGCCATAACGACCGGTCCTGCGCTGCCCTCATCCAACGGATTCCCGCTGCCTTCACCAGGTCGTTGGTCCGTTGCCATTGACGTTGTTCAGTATGATGGTCTAATCTTCCCCTTAAAATACCGTCAACATATTAAGAAGGTCTCTTAATAGTTGGGTACATAATTAACATAAGGATTTTTTACAAGATATTGTTATTATAATATAGCGTGACAGGCTCCGATCAAAGTAAAATTAACTTTGTTCGCATTTGACAGCCAGAAAATCAGTTAAGATACGGTTCAGACTTCAGAGTCACTTGAAATTTCATTAAATGCAATGGGACTATAGTATTAAGGTATTATTTTTATAGGTATCGAACAAAATCACTTTTCTTTTTTTTTAACTTTACCATCTCAAATAAACAAACTAAACTTCCAGGCAAGGTGAACCCGACCCAGTGCGAGTCCCTTACTATGATCGCAGCTCAGGTGATGGGCAACCACGTAGCCTGCACCATCGGAGGCAGCAACGGACACTTTGAACTGAACGTGTTCAAGCCCATGATGGTCGCCAACGTGCTCAGGTCTATTAGATTGATCGGTGAGTACTTTGTGATAGCAACCACGTAGCCTGCACCATCGGAGGCAGCAACGGACACTTTGAACTGAACGTGTTCAAGCCCATGATGGTCGCCAACGTGCTCAGGTCTATTAGATTGATCGGTGAGTACTTTGTGATAGCAACCACGTAGCCTGCGCCATCGGGGGCAGCAACGGACACTTTGAACTGAACGTGTTCAAGCCCATGATGGTCGCCAACGTGCTCAGGTCTATTAGATTGATCGGTGAGTACTTTGTGATAGCAACCACGTAGCCTGCGCCATCGGGGGCAGCAACGGACACTTTGAACTGAACGTGTTCAAGCCCATGATGGTCGCCAACGTGCTCAGGTCTATTAGATTGATCGGTGAGTACTTTGTGATAGCAACCACGTAGCCTGCGCCATCGGGGGCAGCAACGGACACTTTGAACTGAACGTGTTCCAGCCCATGATGGTCGCCAACGTGCTCAGGTCTATTAGATTGATCGGTGAGTACTTTGTGATAGCAACCACGTAGCCTGCGCCATCGGGGGCAGCAACGGACACTTTGAACTGAACGTGTTCAAGCCCATGATGGTCGCCAACGTGCTCAGGTCTATTAGATTGATCGGTGAGTACTTTGTGATAGCAACCACGTAGCCTGCGCCATCGGGGGCAGCAACGGACACTTTGAACTGAACGTGTTCAAGCCCATGATGGTCGCCAACGTGCTCAGGTCTATTAGATTGATCGGTGAGTACTTCGTGATAGCAACCACGTAGCCTGCGCCATCGGAGGCAGCAACGGACACTTTGAACTGAACGTGTTCAAGCCCATGATGGTCGCCAACGTGCTCAGATCTATTAGATTGATCGGTGAGTACTTTGTGATAGCAACCACGTAGCCTGCGCCATCGGGGGCAGCAACGGACACTTTGAACTGAACGTGTTCAAGCCCATGATGGTCGCCAACGTGCTCAGGTCTATTAGATTGATCGGTGAGTACTTTGTGATAGCAACCACGTAGCCTGCGCCATCGGAGGCAGCAACGGACACTTTGAACTGAACGTGTTCAAGCCCATGATGGTCGGCAACGTGCTCAGGTCTATTAGATTGATCGGTGAGTACTTTGTGATAGCAACCACGTAGCCTGCGCCATCGGGGGCAGCAACGGACACTTTGAACTGAACGTGTTCAAGCCCATGATGGTCGCCAACGTGCTTAAGTCTATTAGATTGATCGGTGAGTACTTTGTGATAGCAACCACGTAGCCTGCGCCATCGGGGGCAGCAACGGACACTTTGAACTGAACGTGTTCAAGCCCACGATGGTCGCCAACGTGCTCAGGTCTATTAGATTGATCGGTGAGTACTTTGTGATAGCAACCACGTAGCCTGCGCCATCGGAGGCAGCAACGGACACTTTGAACTGAACGTGTTCAAGCCCATGATGGTCGCCAACGTGCTCAGGTCTATTAGATTGATCGGTGAGTACTTTGTGATAGCAACCACGTAGCCTGCGCCATCGGAGGCAGCAACGGACACTTTGAACTGAACGTGTTCAAGCCCATGATGGTCGCCAACGTGCTCAGGTCTATTAGATTGATCGGTGAGTACTTTGTGATAGCAACCACGTAGCCTGCGCCATCGGGGGCAGCAACGGACACTTTGAACTGAACGTGTTCAAGCCCATGATGGTCGCCAACGTGCTCAGGTCTATTAGATTGATCGGTGAGTACTTTGTGATAGCAACCACGTAGCCTGCGCCATCGGGGGCAGCAACGGACACTTTGAACTGAACGTGTTCAAGCCCATGATGGTCGCCAACGTGCTCAGGTCTATTAGATTGATCGGTGAGTACTTTGTGATAGCAACTACGTAGCCTGCACCATCGGAGGCAGCAACGGACACTTTGAACTGAACGTGTTCAAGCCCATGATGGTCGCCAACGTGCTCAGGTCTATTAGATTGATCGGTGAGTACTTTGTGATAGCAACTACGTAGCCTGCACCATCGGAGGCAGCAACGGACACTTTGAACTGAACGTGTTCAAGCCCATGATGGTCGCCAACGTGCTCAGGTCTATTAGATTGATCGGTGAGTACTTTGTGATAGCAACCACGTAGCCTGCACCATCGGAGGCAGCAACGGACACTTTGAACTGAACGTGTTCAAGCCCATGATGGTCGCCAACGTGCTCAGGTCTATTAGATTGATCGGTGAGTACTTTGTGATAGCAACCACGTAGCCTGCGCCATCGGGGGCAGCAACGGACACTTTGAACTGAACGTGTTCAAGCCCATGATGGTCGCCAACGTGCTCAGGTCTATTAGATTGATCGGTGAGTACTTTGTGATAGCAACTACGTAGCCTGCACCATCGGAGGCAGCAACGGACACTTTGAACTGAACGTGTTCAAGCCCATGATGGTCGCCAACGTGCTCAGGTCTATTAGATTGATCGGTGAGTACTTTGTGATAGCAACTACGTAGCCTGCACCATCGGAGGCAGCAACGGACACTTTGAACTGAACGTGTTCAAGCCCATGATGGTCGCCAACGTGCTCAGGTCTATTAGATTGATCGGTGAGTACTTTGTGATAGCAACTACGTAGCCTGCACCATCGGAGGCAGCAACGGTCACTTTGAACTGAACGTGTTCAAGACCATGATGGTCGCCAACTTGCTCATAGATTGATCGGTGAGTACTGTTCTTACGTAGTATTAGCAGTGTGATAGCAACCATCTCTGCTAATGATATCAATTTCACCCTGTATAATGTATATCTAATCTCTGTGATTATTTCTCTTGCGCGATTTATGTCTTGCAATCGATTGTGAACCTTATTTCTAGAAGGTTACGAGTTACATATTCACGATGAAAGTTGTCTTTGTATTGAGCGTACACACCGCGACACATCAAGCTATACAAAACCAAAATAAGCTGGCCGCGCGTAGGTCGAGTAACGTTTAATGTCCCGCGTCCAGCTTATATTGGTTTTGTATAGCTTGATGTGTCGCCGTGCGTACATAGACGAAACATTTTTCGATAACGCTGATAGACTGAATGTCTGAATGAACGTAACCACGTATGAAACAGCGATAGTCATAGTATACTATACAATCCTATACAAATTATATGAAGCTCGTCGTAGTACAAAAATGAGGTATAATATATCGTCGATAAAGACAGCAATAAGTAGCGATCTCCTTTTTTACATAGAATGAATTTGCTATGTGCATCTCTTATTGATGAATATGACAAGACACGTGCTTCATTCTAGTACCTTCTCTTTCTACGGGAGCATATTGTATTTCCGACAGTGACGGTATCGCCATCTGTTGCTTCTTTGCTATAACTTGTGGGTGTTCACATCAGTGGCAATTCCCCACAGCCTAAACAAATTTAGGTAGGGCAAGATAAAGGTAGGATAAAGAACCTTAAGGTGGTTTCAGTCCATACAATCGTTTGACTCACAATACGCGTAGACGAAATTAATAAAAGTAATATTTTATACATGGAAAAATAGTATATAAAATCTAGTTGCCGCGTCACAAATAACATTTGCAATTTATAATATAATTACGAAGATATAAAGCTTTTAAAATTTTGCATGAAAAATTTCAAAGCTTTATATCTTCGTAATTATTTTGTAAATTGCAAATGTTATTTGTGACGCGGCATCTAGATTTTCTAAACTATTTTTCCATATATACAAAGTTACTTATATTAATACCGTCTATACGTATTGTGCGTCAAAGTTTTGTATAAAATTGACCTCTCTGCAACCACCTTAAACTAATTAAGATTATTTTTCCTACTATAAAAAACTTATAATATAGTTTGTTTGAATACCAGGTGACGGTTGCCTGGCGTTCAACAAGAACTGCGCGGTTGGCATAAAGGCTAACGAGGCGCAAATCAACAAGATTATGCATGAATCACTCATGTTGGTAACTGCTCTCAATCCACACATTGGCTACGATAAGGTGAGCTTACTTTCAATACATACTCGTAAGACAATGAGGGATTTTCCGAAAGCCATTAAAAAAGAAAAAAGTAGTTCCTATTGGCTCGATAGATGGCGTTGACGAGACAGGGGTGAGCGACCTTGCAGATGGTAAAATACAAATAAAATAGTAAGAATTTGTGTTTTTTAGTAAACAGTGAAATATGAACATATATTTCATCAACGGATGCGTCTGACTCAGTGACATGCATTTTTGTTGACTTTTTTGCATAAAATTTTCGTCTTCGGACCCCTCTCTGGTCAATGCCATCTATCGCCGGTTTATTGAACTACGTTTGACTAGCTGTCAGAAAACTCCTCATAGGGATGATGACAAAAAAAATGTATTACTTTTTTAAAAACTTTTTGATATCTTAAACACTAAAGTGAAATTAATTTTTGAATATCTTTAAAAATGACTGAAATATAAGTGTTCAAAATTTACAATTAGATCGAGAGGCATTATAACAAAAGTGACGTCATAATTGAGTATTGTCATACAAATCTTGACGAAGTGTGATACTAACATCTGGTTTGCATGAAAGAGATAGAAGATGATAAAAAATATTTTTCAATAGCTTATAACTTTTTTGTTTTCTTTTCAAATGTAATGTAATTTCGTTTGAACATTTTGCTATTAAATTTAGCCTATTTCTGTAATTCGTCACAATATAGGGTAAATTTTATATCACTGCGGATAACTTCAGTATGTATTCTACTCATCAAACTGAACAACTTTCACTATGGAGGATACCTACGAAAGCGCGAAAAAAAAATCAGCTGTCCCATACATTTGAGTCGAATAGGTACTACTGCAATTTATTTATTTACAACTCATGTAAATTTCATTTCCTCTTTCAGGCCGCACTTATCGCGAAGACAGCGCACAAAGAAGGCGGCACCCTCAAAGGCACGGCTATTAAACTTGGGATCCTAACTGAAGAACAGTTCAACCAATGGGTCAGACCAGAGGACATGCTTGGGCCCAAGTAAATGTGCGATCCACATTGAATATGTTGTTGTATTTATAATCAGTGCACTCGGTGATCTTTTGATATTGACAAATGAATCTGTTTAAAGTTTTGTTTTGTAAGTTAACATTTTAATTTATTTGATTTGTGTTTTTTTCTGTTCAAACTATTGATATACGTAATCAATACACCAAAAGTGGCAGATTCAAAAGCATGATAGTCAGTTAAATGAATATTTAGGGGCACTTTGGTTTTAAAGCCTGGCAAGTAATATAAAAAACCTTGTTTGGGGGCGCTGCAATCGTCCATAAACCTTTATTGTCAGTGTTCCAAGTACAAAAATTAGTTCTAATGATTTTCCGCAACATGGCGAGGTTTTTTATTTTTCTGGTCGGGCTATAACTAGTATTGACTCGGACTAAGTGCCACTTATATTCATTCAAAAATATGATTACACTCAGTTGTCTCCATTAAATCTCATGCTGTCACTTTTTGTTTTGTTGACATAATAGAAGCTAGCAAGAGATTGGAGGATTATCTTGAGCGTTTCTGCAACGGAGTGTAAAGTAAAATTAATATATAGGGGCACTTTGGTCTTAGTTTTGCTACATTTAGCCCCATATCAATTCTAAGCTTAGATTTGATATCAATTTGATTGATGGTTAAAACTTTATTTAATTTATTTCGTATGGGTTTGTCATGCATCCGAGCAAAAGACAAAACGTAGCCTTTCCCAGTTTGTCATTGTTGTCGATTGATTGCGGATCAAGGTAGAATATTGAGCAAATCATGTAAAACTTTGGAATTATAATAAAAAGAATTGAATCTATGTACATTTTCTTTGATTTTGTATCAATTCTTTATTATTTATGACAGTGCAATATGCACCTATTAATTATCATCAAATGCTTCTTTATAATTTCTAATTTCTACGAAGTCTTGAATATAGTGATATTATCAGTGAATGTTTTAGAGATAATTTTTCATATTCTTTTTCGAACATTAATGTTATTCAACAATATATTTTTGATTTCTTATTTTATTAAATCCATTATTAGCACTTTGGGATCTGATTATAAAACAATAGCGGTTTTTTGTCTCAGTATTGTAAAGTTTCGTAAACGCATAATTATAATCGCATTTATGTTAACTTATTAGATGCGTGATAGCATTACATCATGATTTGTGAATATTTTCATATCAACTAAGAAGTTTTTTTTGACCTGACATGTGCTGTTAAGTTGTTCTGTCGAATCATTGTTTGTATTGTTTACCCATTACGTTATGAAATAATTATATTTCAGTCTTACTTATTGTTTTATTTTTATTCTCCAATTTCCCACGTAATGAAACATACTGTACTATGTTTTAGTACTAGCAGGCCTGTCTCACTCCACAGCTCTTCATTTGATACCTATATTTAATTTTTTATGAGAAAAATGGCCCCCTTAGTCTTTTTCTGCATTTTGGCCTCGAAAGGTTATGCATTTGCCACCAACAGTCTTCAATAAAGTTCTCTCATTTATAGCAATTAAAACGTTAATGTTCGACGTTTTGACGCTTCTTTGTAGTTTTTGGAGAGAGTCGAAAAACGCAGGAAACGCAGAGAAGTCCACAGGAAAGGTGAACCGACCGCTTTGCCGCGCTACAAATGACGGAACACTTTTCCTGTTTACGACCCATAAACCATCATATTTCACTGAACTGTATATTGTTTACTTTCACGACCCTTTGTTACGCAAAACAACACCATTTTTAAAAACCAAAACTCATTATAAACAATAAAAATTCGATCAAATATGTGGACACCAAACGTAGCTGACGAATTCCCGCCAAACCCCCCCCCCCCCCCCCCCCCCCACCCCCTTAGTCTTTCTACGCCTTAGAAATAGCGCGCACGAGCTACTTTTGTCTCCGCAATTAAGTATATGTTCCTTGAACTAATTTGTCTCTCTCATCAAGTCTATGGGCTTGTAGTTGTATGCATGTAGCGACGCGACTTTTCATGCAAACCCTGTGAGAGACAAAATAGTTGCGGAGACAAAAGTTACTCATGCAATCTAAAGACACCTCATGCTTCGAAATTCATCAAGCCGTTTAGGCTGTAGCAAAGAGGGCTGTAAGCCGTAACAAAGAAATAGGTTGTCTATTTCGAAAAACGAAAAACATGGCGCAGTCGTAGTCGGGAAAAAGTAGTTCCAAATGGCTCGATAGATGGCGTTGCCAACGATGACGAAATGTACGAATGAGAGACAAAAGAGATACTGAACCTTATTGTCTGTGGTGTGTGGTCGACCTCAACTCATAGACAAAAACTTTTACGATCAGTGTTGCCAGACGTGCGATAATTATCTTAGATCCACGCTATTTTTGAGAGTCATGCGATTGAAAATAAAAGTCGGGTATCGCACGATAATTCACCAAAATTCCAAGATAATCCACGATAATTTTGTAATTTAATGAAATCTATGTATCAAATCACTATTTTCAACCATATTATCCGTCAAATTCCAATAATATACATAATTCTGGCGTTAATTATCGCGTCAAACAGTTTTCTAATAACTATTACTAAAATTGAAGTTCTAATGAGAACAATTGAGATTGAAAATATTTCCTCACTGTGTCGTTTCAATCAACAGTTTTTACTATAATTCCCTAAAAGCCTCGTACTTGCCTACCTATAATTAGGTAACATTAAAACATTAAATAGTGGCTTGCAATATAGGTAAGAATAATTGAATTTCACGCATCATTTGACACTCTTTTATGTTCTAAGATACGAGAATTTTTGGAATTTTTGTTGCGATAAAAACACGATAATTTTGTTGTCAATCTGGGATAATTCTTAAGTGTGAATCTGGCAACACTGTTTATGATCGTCCTCGTCCGTCGTAAACGTAGTGGTTATATTCTCTTTGGTCCGTCGTCTGTGGAATCTGTGGTGTGATCAAACGTCATAAAAAAGTTAAAAATATTCTGAAAAATAAAATTTCTTGGAAACCCAAAAATTATCCAGAAATACATTTTGAATTTCGTAAGTATTTTGTTCAAAAGTTATAAAGAGTAGCACCTAATCTAGAAATTTGCTTTTCGTCACGATGTTTCGACCGATATGCAAAATCGGTCACAGAATCTTGCTCGAGAGGAAATCTAAAAATTTCGTTAGGAACAAAGTGGTACGCCCTGCTTCAATCCTGAAACCGGCGGATAAGCTAAAATTATATCACAAAGAGAATAAAGAGCTATTCGGCCCTCTATTGGAGACGAGTAAGCAACGGAAGCAGCGTGTACAGAAGTCTGGTAAGTGATAAAATCTCCATAGAAATTGTAGGGTTTCCTCAACCTTGATAAAATTACGTTTACTTTCTATCCGTAGATGTGGGGTAGACCTTGCATTGTGCAGGAAGTATTATAAGTTCAGTGATAGTTGATTCAGTTAGCATTTTGCGTCGCAGACACGCTTGCGGTCGTTTATTTCGTTGTTTACATTGTATTATATCTACTTTCGCTCTCATTGGATGTGCGACGTAGGTGTGCCAAGCCACATCATATGACAAAGTTCTGGCGCCGGTTGTTATAGACGCGTACATATTTTTACATTCCCCACAGCTGTATAGACTTTAATCTGTGTGTTGCAGCCAAAAATAGCCAAGAATTACATCAAAACAACTCTACGGACGGATCAAATGATAAAGTAGACAGCTCTTTGAAATTAAAAGAAAGTTCAGTGAAAAATGCAGTAGAAAACTGCAGCGTGCTGAGTTACTCGAAATTTAGTCCTGTTGTGCGAATAGAGGTTTTTAAAACGAAAATGTGGCAGAAAACTAGGACATGTTTGAATTTTGTTGGGGTGTTGGTGAATAATGCTACGGCTAGAGGAATCAAGACGTTAGCAGCGAGCAATGCTGCTCGGAGCTCTCCCGCCCAGCCAGGGTATGTCAGTGAAGATAAAATTCTGCAAATCAAACCTCATAGCAATGACTATGCTGTCCAGTATCCATCGGTCACTTTGGTACTGAATAAGACGATGCCAGATGAGTCAAAGGCTGCTATAGAGAAGTGGAAGCAGGGAAGGATTGCAGAGTTGGGAGAGGAAGAGTTCAATAGGGTCTATGAAGGTAGGAAATATACTTAACCTTTTTATTTCTTCAGACTTTTTTCCAATGCCATGTTGATATTGCAGTAATAATAATAACTCTCAGGTACATACATTGTTATGATTCTAAGTAAGCCTCAGGCTTATTGTTATGGGAATTATACAACAATGGCACAAACATATAACATCCATGACCGAACCCAGGACCTTGGTTTGGAAGTCCGGCATGGTAACCATTACACCAACCGGGTTATCAAAAAAGTAGGCTGAAGTATGCATGCTACTAGGTTGTCAAATCCTTAAATTAGAAACAAATCAATGCTAACAATTCAAATTATGCAAAGGGATTAAACCCAATGACATTCTATACACAAGGGGACATCGGACAGCAAAAGTGTGCTTGATTGTTTTACTGATTAGTGACCGAGGACATTTGAAAGTACTGGAATGTCTGCGGCACTGTATGACAGCAGAGCACAACTGAAGCATACTACAGAAACATTAGAGATGTGTCATTTTCGGGTTTTGTTGTTGTATGATGTGGTGAGTCCATGTGTATAGAATGTCACTGATTAAATTACTCTGTGTTGCCTAGCTCTGTCACAAACATGTCCAGTATCCTTTATAGCTATGTCCCACTGCAGGGCAAAGGCCTAACCTCAAGGTGTATGGGTGTTAGTCCACCATGCATTGTGGATTGGTAGAAAGTAGATTCACATACTCATTCGAATTTCTTCTTCATCGTATGCAGTTTCCTCACAATGTTTTATTTTACCATTTGGGAGCAGTCAGTATTACATACATCGTACAGTACGACCAGGAAAATAATTCCGCTCGCAATCTTCGATTGGGCAGAGCAGTGCAAAATCGGTTATTCTCTATCTCGCACCAACTCGAATAGCAGACTATGGATGCTTCGTCAGCGAAAAGGGCACGAAAGCAATAAGCCAATAGCGGCAAGGTGTCACATCCTGATTGGTCAATATAATTTCGCGCACTTTTAAAATTTGTCAACTGCGCAGATACATCGGTGAGACTTCTAAACCTGGTACTACTGTAAAGGTAGAAAAACTCATTGGTGCATGGCATATCATTTGTGTGGATTCTAACCCAGACACGTATGATTCAGTGTTAATACCTCTGCAATACACCGACAAACACATACAAGAGGTTTAATACAATAGTTCTCATAGTTATCTGTACCCGTGATTGTTAATTACCTAATATTTCCCACAGTTTTTTGTGTTTTCATACATCTCAAAATAAATATTAGACTTTAAAACCATTTGTTATTGATTCAATGGAATTGCGTTGTGGGTCTGCTTAAATTAATTAAAATAAATATTGTTTATTTGTCTAATACATTTGTACACAAACAGAAGTAGGTATAGGTAATACGAGACAAAATGACATTAAAAATAAAAGTGTTGTTTTCTGTTGTTAGTATGATAATGAACTTTTGGGTGGTCACTTGTTGGTTGCCGTTAACTGGCCTACAACAAAGCTCCGATTGTGTGGTGACTCAAGATTCAAGATTGTTGACATTAGCAAAATCTAAACTCACAATTTAAAAATTAGAATAGCATACTGATTTAATAATTGATTGACTATTATACTAGGTAGTAATAACATTGATAATGAGAGTGCTAGGCCTAGTGGTTTCCTCAGTCCTACTATATTGCCTTAAAACGAAGGTGTTCAATCAATGCATCCTGCAAGTAATGACCTATGTGGCGGAAACAGACTGATGATAGAACTAGCTTATAAATTCAAAACCGCTTAGCAAGCTATGGGAAGAGCTGTGCTCTTGAGATTCCCAATTGTTTCTCTGAGAGATCAAATCAGGAATCAGGTAATATGTCAGAGAACTAAAGTGGTTGACATAGCGAAGAAATTTTGTGAGCTGAATGAACTGCTCACAAATTTTCTTCGCTATGTCAATCACTTTAGTATGTCTGATGGAACAGGAG
The DNA here is from genome assembly GCA_927399405.1 of Agonopterix arenella. Lineage (NCBI taxonomy): Eukaryota > Metazoa > Arthropoda > Insecta > Lepidoptera > Depressariidae > Agonopterix > Agonopterix arenella. The sequence continues at coordinate 4,713,447 of OV656704.1, forward strand.
ACCAATTCCGGTTGTATAGCTTATATCATAGTAGCATTATCCTGTACATTCTTCATCTTGGTTATGATGATTTTGCCAATGTCTAGTTTATATAGCAAGAGTGCTTGACGTTGTACGGTAGTTTATGTAATTTTGGTGACTTCAAGGATTGTTTTTCGTAAATAATACTATCTTAGCCACTACTGGAGTTTCATTGTAGGCCCGAGAGGGGGCAACCAACAATCAACGAGCAACGCGACTACCCTATAGCTGACATACAACGCGACCCTTGTTAAACAAAAGGACAAAAGAGCATAATTGTACTGTAATGTACAATGTACTTTCACATAATCCATATCAGTCAAAACTGACCACAGTTATTTCAAATAAATTGCATAATTCTGTGATTGATGACATTCTTATCTTATCATTTCAAGCAGCAGTCATAAATGACTGATTATATGCCAACTATTATGTTATGTATATAATTTTGTCCCACTTAATACATTGTGATTTGATAGGCACTTGTTACAGTGGTACTGTTCTATTACTAATGATTTTAGAAGCTAAGCAGTGGTGAATGGGTAGGAATCTTTGGTAGGTTGTGTGTTATTGGTCTTCCACCTTAAGGCGGTTGCAGAGGGGTCAATTTTAAACAAAACTTTGACGCACAATACGCGTAGACGGTATAAATATAAGTAACTTTGTATATATGGAAAAATAGTTTGGGAAATCTAGATGCCGCGTAACAAATAACATTTGCGATTTATATAATAATTACGAAGATATAAAGCTTTGAAATTTTTCATACAAAATTTTAAAAGCTTTATATCTTCGTAATTATATTATAAATTGCAAATGTTATTTGTGACGCGGCAACTAGATTTCCCAAACTATTTTTCCATATATACAAAGTTACTTATATTTATACCGTAAAATATTACTTTTAATAATTCCGTCTACGCGTATTGTGCGTCAAACGTTTGTATGGACTGAAACCACCTTAAGGCCTTTTATTTTTTTTTTCGACTAGATTCATACAATTTATCGAAACCACGGTGAAATCATTAATTTGAATACACGATGGAATTACTTCACTCGATAGAAAATTGTCACAAAGATAACGTATTTTCTTGTATTTTTAAACATTTTTCTCTTTTTAGAAGAACTTAAAATAGTTTCCGTTTTTCGGTATTTATACTCACATATTCACCATTAGTTTTCTTTTTCATCGGAATGTGTGCCGTATACACGCACGCACTTTTCAGAGGGCTGGGCAATCGCGTTTCTCATAGAAAATATTCTTCTAAACCTATGGCCCCTTAAGTGCCTCAAAATTTTGGTTATTTTACTTTCCAATCGACGGTTGATTCTATTGATAGTCAAGAAATATCAATAGTAGTTAGTATGTTTAGGGTAGTAGATACTATCATGTTGATAATAATATGGTAACAGAATCAGAATTTACTTTTAGGAGGGGTTTAGGGTCGGTTGTATCTAGCTATTTACATAAACGACGTTTAAGAAATCAAGTATCTAATTATATCAAGGGTTGACAACCTTTTAATGTAAGACAATGGACTAAATATTTTATGCAAACGGAAGCAGAATTAAATATTGTTTCTATAAATTGTGCCAATTTGTGACCTCTTATGTTCTATGTCCTTTAATGTTGAATGTAAGATTTAAAATTAATTGTCTTTCTTGTCAGGTTTTAAAAGTTATAAGCAAAATCATAGTAAGGACATGAGTACTATCATTACAGTATGACTTCTCACAGGCCATCCAAAATCTAATACAAGTTATGTCTGCCCATTGTTTCTCTTCCATCCACCACTCCGTCCATCGCTCTAAGATTTTCATCAATTCAAAATATTTTTTTCCTATTGTGAAATACTAGTGATATATAAATCTAAATTTAATGTCTTATGTTTTCCAGCTCAAATGGCGCTTGGCTCCAAATTCCACAGCACCCTCAAAAATTATTTCACTCAACCCCGAACACAGCTACGAATTGAAAAGGATGTAGAAGGCGTCTGGGTGTCAGTCGCTGAGGTACTGAAAAGTATATCGTCTCCGAAGGCGATAGAGTCCAATGTTGTTCATCCAGTGTTGAAGTACAGAGGGATATTTGACGCCATTGCCGATTATGAGTAAGTACTTTATAATTTTTTATGGGACTACCTTTGTGGCAGAGAAGATAGATACGTCCAGAAAGTTGACCCCTAAAGGCTGGCCTACACCTAGCAAAGCGCAGCACCAAGCATTTTTCACTGCCAAACCATTATCGTCTTTGCTTGCATTGATATAACATCAAAAATCAATTAATAGCCCAATCATTTTACGGAGTTTTGTTAGGAGAGGTGGGAAGTAATTATTAATTGGACTTTGAAACTATAACCGGCACCATTTAGTGACAAAAAGACTAACTGAAAACATATTAAAAAAAAAAATTTGCTACGAAACATAGAAATCAAAATTGTGAGCCCCAGAACGCTTTTAAATTAATGATATTAATACCAATGCACTCATTTGAACTAGATTTAACAATATACATTATTTTTGAGCAATAAAATAAGCATAGAAATTTAAAAAATTAAGTTTTTATTAGAAAATACGGATGTATTTTTCAAAACCTTCTAAGTAGACAAAAATATTTACACCATGTTTGAAGTATGTGTAATGCCTTAAATGGGTGCAAAAAAAAAATTACCGTCAGGTTTTTTATATCGAGATAGTAGCTAAATTTTAAATTTGGAACTGTTGCTGACGGGTTTATTTTTTTATTTTAATGCATTTCTGAGCTCGAAATGGCTCTTAAATACTATACCGAAATAAAATATCAATTATTAATTAGACCCCGCTTAAACCGTAAAATGACTGGGCTAAAACAGAACTACTAGAAGCTTTGACTACTTATATAGGGACTTGTTACGCGTGTAATTCTACTAACAAACATTTCTGACACTTTTTGCGGGGGGCGAGGTAACATAAAATCCGCAACTTTGGATTTTATTCCCCATAACTTTAGATTCTAATTTTGAACGCTAAAAATCATGAAAAGTAGTTTCGCGTGAACCCCAAACGTTCCAAGTTCGAAATTATTGTTTCGCAATTATAGGCTGTCTCGTTTAGTGATAAGGTATAAAATTGAATGTAAATGCACATGATTAATTGATTTTTTACCGTGGCAGAGGGGAAATGCTACCGCAAGGCTAGTCCTTATAATAAATAGTCAAAGACTAGAAGTCACATGCCCACATATTTAATGATAGTAGTACTGTACTTTATAAATGTGTTGTTTTGTGAAACGTTAAAGATCGAAAGCAGAATTGTTACTCAATTACGTTATTATAACTACCTAGCATATATAAGTGTTTTGGCTGACGCTGTAAACTTATATAGTGAATAAATAAATAAACTACCCCCTGATAGAATTGAAGCGACTCGTATTAATTGATTTATAACACATTTGCTCATAAAGGGTCTCTTATTTGACCAATTTCACTAACGTAATGTATCTCATTACGGCCAAGTCCGGTAATGTAAAGTAAAACGGACGGTTGCGTGTAAAATGAACGGTACTTTTTTAAATCTTAGCAAAGAGTTTTTATGTCAGAAAAGTGGTCAACATTTTATGAATAAAATTAACTTTGGGAGATAAAATATAATAAAATAAACATTTAATTCTTATTTTGACAATAAATTACAACCATTTATGTGAAACCAAAGCAAACAATATTAATTTACTTTATTAGTAATACTGGCTGTTTTTGTGCCTTTGCCTTAAGAAATAAGAAAAAAGAAAGCGCTGATGCGCGCGCATCGCTAATTTGTGAACAAGTAAAATTCCGCGCGCTTTTTTATTAGTTTATGAATGACAGAGTTTTATTTATTTCCTTGTTTCCTCGCAAATATGTTATAAAACGTCAGTCGTATGATACACGTGCGCTTTGATAATTACAGCCTCTGCTTTCTTGTAGCTTTCGTCTACGGCTCGGACTAGCAATAACGCCTCGGCTGTAATCAACTCACCGAACTTGTATCATAATGTACTATTTCGATGTTATTTCTACTAAATGAAAGTCTATAATACTGCACATTTCTCACTTTATTGTGTAATGAAAAAACAAACAATCAAATCAAAATACCAATGCATGAAGGACATAAGAAAAGAAAAACATCATTGTGGCACCATGAACTTGAAATAGTGATAAAAATAAACCAGCGAGCAGATTTCGCAACATTTTGTTTTTATCGCGTCGTTTATCTCTGGCCGGATACGTCACAGAGTCACTGACTCGAATAAATTGCTATGATACAAGTGTTTATAAATACGTTTTATTATTGAGATAGCTGGTTATATATGTACAGCGGTCCTATCAGCAGTTTTTGCCTTTAAAAAATACCCCATTAGGCGTGCCACGCACGACAAAGCGACAAAACGAGATATGAAAAAAGATTTGATGTTTAATAATTGGGCTTCAAGCTCCTATTGAATACATTATTTGAGTTTAAGTCGTCATTTGCACTCGTGTTGGCGTACGTAATTTAACAAAGGCACATTTAGATTTTTCTCGTTTTGTTGGAGGTGGCATACGTGCGACATCACTATCCTGCGTATTTTCTATCTCTCTGTTAGGCGCTAAGTGATGCCTGCCTTTACAGTTATGTATACAGTGCCGCCCGCCTTCAAACAACACTATCTGAAGAGCGAAAGCACAGAAAAGAAATATATCTCATTACTTACTAATTAAAAAATCAACATCCTAAATTCATACACTAGATGACGTTGCGTTGCTTAATTAAAATAAATAACTCTCACAGGCACATACATTGTAATGATCCCTAGCAAGCACAATAGGTTGTTTATTATGGAAACCATACAACAACGGCACAAACACATAAACATCCATTACCGAACCGGGATTCGAATCCAGGACCCTGGCTTGGCAGTCCGGCCTGGTAACCTTTACACCAACCGGGTCGTCGATTTCAGTGAACGTTATGCAATGAGCGTTTCAATTTGTATTACTAATTCTATTTACTCTCTTTACAGAGACAAACCAACCTTAATAGAATGGAAGAAGTCAGACAGAGCACGCAGATCGATAATCCAGACTTTCGACAACCCAGTCCAACTGGCAGCATACTTCGGTGCTGTATGCAACGACTTGAACTACAAACATTTAAACGTCCGAGATGCTTTACTAGTCATCGCCTACACTGACGGTTCCAAGGCAGACGTTTACCATTTATCTACGGACAAGTTGAGAGAACACTGGGCTCAGTGGTTGATGAGATTGGAAGATTACACGACAAAATACAGTAATGATGTAGAGAAGAAATTGAAGGGCGGCAAGAGGTTGTTCGAAGAGGATATTGGGAATCTCCAGTAAATTACGGTTAGTATTTTTTATTAGGAGGATTGTGAAGCCAGCAGTGTCCATACATAATAATCATAATAATCATAATCATTTATTTCATAAAAATAATTTTACGTGTCAAATGCACTCATTACTTATAATTATATTATTTATATTACAGTCCGGTTACATTCCAATAACATTAGGTACAAAGTTATAAAATTCATCAATGTCATAGAAAGCACGATCTATAAGCCATGTTTTTAATTTACGTTCAAAGGTACAATTTTCTTTGCACTGTTTGATATCGTTGGGGAGTTTATTGTAGATTTTAGGGCCAATTATATATATATGGATTTAGTCGATTTTTCTAGTCTACAATTTGTTACTATTAAGTCCGATATATTTCGAAGTGAATATCTGTTAAACCCAGTTTTATCAGGAAATTATACAAAAATCGAAAACGTTTTTACACTCCAAACCATAATGTTCTTCAATATAATTTTTTATAATATGTTAGTGGTATGTTAAATAACTACGAATTAAGATTTTGATAATGGAAAAATTACAATTTTAATTTTGTCCGTATTACAATATAATCTACCGATTTCAAGCATAAAAGCGGCCTTGAGTCAAAACGGCTGCTGAGCTCCTCAATATTAGGTGATTATAATTATTTTAGTTTTACTTATTGAATTATTTTTTATTTCAGATGGGGTGAAAGGCGTCTTAAGTTGGATATTTCAAAATCATTACCAAGTATACAACATACAATCGAAGTAAAGGACTAGAATTCGAATTAGTGGCACTGTCAAACGGACAATCAATTGAAAACTTTAAATGTTGATTCGTTAAAGTTGAAATTGTTTCGGCAAATCGTGATTCTTCCAAATTGTTTTATTTATTTTAGGTGAATTGGCTAGTATAACCTAGAATGTTAAAATGTTGGGATAGGATAAGATATCGCAAAGACTGGTTAGTTTGTGGAATTCATTATTTAAATTGAAGATTACCAATATAAGGTATTGTATCTAAAAGAACAATACAATCCATTATTATCACAAACGTTAAGGGGAGATATTGGTAGGTAGTCATCATATTAATGATATTTTTGATCCCTTACATGATTCTTGATCTAAGCATAGTGAGATTTCGCGTTTGGGGTACCATAAAGGCCAAGCCATAAGACGCGGTGCGGCGTGACACGGCGCATACGTCGCTGCGTCGCTTTAAGCCGACACTTCACACTCGCGAGATCTTTCAAGGAAAATTACTACGGCTTATGACGCCACGAGAACAATGAAGGGCATCGGCTGTTCTCGGCGAGATTGTAGTGCCCGCTTTACATACAAAAATTAGTAGCTGCGGCGTTTTATATAAAAAAATCCGCCGCTGCGGGGCTGCGCCGCATCGTATGGTTGCACCACGTCTTATGTAAATTTAGACTTGTTTAGTCACGTTTTATCCGTCTCTCACTCTGCTCATATTTATGACAGAGACAGTCGTTTTTGAACATGTTTAAATATGCATAAACTTGTTTAAATATATCGCACCTAAATGCATATAAACAAGGCGCGCTGCAAACCGACCTAAAGGTAGTTTTAACAAAATTTAAAGCAAATCTAAAGAGGCCAGAGGATAAAAGAGATCTTAACACTTTCACTGCTGAAAACACACTTAGCATGAAATTGAGAATCGAGACATTTTCAAACTCTGCAGTGAAAGTGTTAAATGCAATTCAGAATGTTTGCAACTTTAGAACAAATTGTATAGTTTCATCAATGCCATAAATCTATTTAAATAGTATCTAAAATGTCCTTATCTTGTCTGGTAATAAGTGCATGTTTGACAGAAAAAATTTCAAGTATCTGAGCTAAATATGCTTTGTGTATGTTGCATTCTGATCTGAGAATATCGATAAGAGACCGCGATCTTGTTATATGACACAGTTGCTCAGAGGGTTTGCTCATATTCAGGGCGTAAATTTAATAGCTGAGAGGCTAGAGGTTCATTCGCCCTGAACATCGCGTTTAAAATGGTAAATCTTAGTTTTCGGACTCCTCATACTTAGTGAAAGTCCACAATTTGTTGGTCAGATTTGCATTTAAATGTCATTACGCGTCAAGCCCCATACGATGGCATGAAAATCACAGGCGCTGGACATTAGTTTTTTTTTGAAAATTTTCTTTGTATGAAATTTATCTGAAAACGTTTTTCGGTAATCTCTCACGACTCCCTAGCCCCTCAGCTATTCAATTTACGCCCTGAATATGTTCAAACCCTCTGAGCAGCCGGTCCATGTAGCCCATTTTAAATGGTCAGGTTAATTCCAATGTAAACTTATACACAAAGGAATAAGGCCCAGCACGAAAACGGACATAAGAACGTGGCAATCTATTTAAGTCCGTGGAATTAATTCTGAATTCTGGAGTAACATTAGTTTCACAGTGTCTTGTCCTGCATAAATAAACTGTCGTTGAATTTCCGTCGTCTGTGCTACACTGAAGTATAAGCATTTACCATCATTTTTATGCTTATGCTCTTACCGTTGGGCAATCAGGAGACTTGTGTTTTCTCTGAAAACCTACTTTAATACAAACTAGGATCGCGGTTTTTATCGTTAAGATCTAAATGTTTCCTTTAGATTCCATGACTTTCTATATAAAAAGGTCATTGTTTAGATTTATAAACTTAAACTATCCAAGTGCAGGTCAAAAGCGAACTATTTATGAGCGCTCGGCGAAAGTGGTAGGGATTTTCGCGCCTGTTGATGACTTGAAGGTGACAGATCGACCAATGTCGCTTGAGCGACGACTGCCTCCCGCTTTCCCCCGCTAAATAGACCCGAAATGTGATTTCTCCGCATTCAGGGTTTCGCTCATAAACTGTTTTGCGACCTGTACCAGCTAAAGTAGAAATTAAAGCAGTACTAATAGCTTTTCTAATCAGTCAATTGTATGCCAAATAATAAGAATCGCCTAGTCAATTTTGTGTTGCAATTTTTTGTATTTTGTGTTCATGTTTCACCAAAGGCATTTAATTTCTAACCGTGGCAGTGAAGATTTAAGGTCTTAATTTCTACTTTAAAATTATTTGTTTTAAATGTTTTCTGTTGAATATAAGCGGGATCAAAATTGTCTATCGCGTTTACATAATTTTAGAAATAACTTTTAATGTTTTTTTAAACTCTATATTCTTTGTATTAGGGTCTTTTTCACATTGTTATGTTTTGATTAATATTTACTTTAGCTACGAAAAATATGTTTTAAATTGAGATTGGGGAAAAGGCTCTTTGATTTATTTAAGTTTTCTTCTAATTTAGGTGTCAATAAGGCACATTGTATTGTAAATATTTGTTTCTTATAATAGTGCCATCTGACGAGACCTTTAGCGAGTGATTTGATTTTATATTTTCTGTTTTGGCAATCGTATTGGTGTATATTAATGTCATTGGTAACGGTCATCTAAATTAATCCACTCATCATGAATCGACTGGAATCAGAAGTAGCTTCTGATTGATGACAACTTTTTATAAATTTTTGCAAGGCATATCGCTAGGGACATTTTCGAAAATTTCGACTGAAAGTTGGTATTCACCATTCTGGTGGTATTGCCCCTTACTACGTAAATGCATTGGTTTCGACCATTTTACTATTACATATGTACTACGTAGTTACGTACTAGAGTTACACGTCATGCGCCATGTGGGTGAATGAGATAGCGATAGCCAGTGGCGTAGCGTGGGTTTCTGCCGCCCGAAGCATAGACCGATTTTGCCGCCCCTTATGAAGACGTACACAAAAAATAACTGAGCTTTTCACAACAAAGTTGTGGCCAGACATGTTTTAGATTATCCCCGCATAAATAGAAACTTAAAGTGAGCGAAGCGTGCTCGACTTTTCTCTGTCCTACGAATTGGTTATAGGCAGAGCTCAATCAATCTATATTTCTCCCGAATTTGCCGCCCCTAGTAAAGTGCCGCCCGGGGCATTTGCCGCCCCCCCCCGCTACGCTACTGGCGATAGCGATTTACTAAGTGACATGTGGCTTTATCTCAACATTGAATGGGACAGTGTTTGAAGTGCAGTGTCGCATCTAGTCATCATATCAGCCATTAAACGTCCACTGCTGGACATGAGCCTCCCCCAAAATGGGGGGATTTGCCATAATCGCCACGCTTGGCAGGCGGGTTGGCGATCGCAGTTGGATTGAATGTGTGTACTCAGACGATGCTGCTGCCCATCTTCCGGTAGATCCTTTAGTCGCATCTAGTACTTAATTAATAATAGTATGCATTTTAAGGTTTGAAGGGATTGCCCGTTAGTTTTGTTGAGTATTTTTATCTTAAGCCTATATTGTAAAAATCATTTCGCTCGCTAACACTCGAGTATATCACATTATATTCTCCTCAGTTCCATTTATATATGAATGCTTATGCTAATAGCTACCTAATGTAATCTCCTAGAGTAGACTAAGGTCTGATTTAAGTTTGCATCGATATAATTATCTGATATTAAAGTATTTAGAAGTTATGTAATTTCTTTTTATTATATGGAAAATTAACAGGATATGCATACATTTACAATGGTAACACATGCAATAGATAGATAGATAGATAAACAATTTATTTGCGTAAGTAACACACACATAATATTACAGTTCACAACAAGTTTACAAAACAAGAATACAACGAAACATCAATAGAACAACATGTAATTTATTGTATGCTACAGCAGCAAATAGGTCCCAGCTCAACATAGACCTTGCCCGAGAGCAGGGTGTTGATTTTCAGATGAAACCATTTTAGTAGTAGTCAGACGCAGCAACCAATGAAATGAGTGATAATAAATAAGTGCAAATAACTCACTGGGCACTACGCTACAGGCGCAATGATGCACAAAATGAAACTCACCCTGGATCCTAGCTGCAGAGCGTGCGGAGAGGATGAAGAGACTATGGAGCATGTTCTTTGTGACTGTGATGTCCTGGCGGTAAAACGCATGTGCCTCCTCGGAGATGGATACCCGAAACCGGGAGATCTTAGGTTTCTTCCCCTCAATGGTGTTGCCTCCTTCATTGACCATGTATTTGAAGGGTGAAGACAACAAAAAGTATTGGGGCTAACACAAAAGATCCCATTGGGTCGAAGTGTTGCTGGCTTGCCAGCCCCCACAACAAGATAAGATAAGAAGTGCAAATAATTGCAAAGAAAGAACAAAATTAAAGTCGTATAATTTCATGGAATGGAGTAGGTATCACATAATTGATTCAAATTCAAATAAAAAGTTTAAATGTAAGACAGTTTAAGTTGCTATAAGGTACATTTGGTCATATTACATTTCTGTTCATACAGACAGGGATCATCAAACTGAACAACTTTCTCTATTGGACTAACATCGAAATCGAGAAAAAATATATTCTGTGCCATACAGAACAAAACTTAGATTTATTTTTGCGTGATTTCAATGTTAGTATCAGATTTGTTCAGTTTGGTGCCATACAGTACAGCAACAGCAAACTTAAATGAATGGGACAGCAGTTATTTTTTTCGTGATTTCAATGTTAGTATCAGATTTGTTCAGTTTGGTGCCATACAGTACAGCAACAGCAAACTTAAATGAATGGGACAGCAGTTATTTTTTTCGTGATTTCAATGTTAGTATCAGATTTGTTCAGTTTGGTGCCATACAGAACAGCAAACTTAAATGTATGGGACAGCAGTTATTTTTGCGTGATTTCAATGTTAGTATCAGATTTGTTCAGTTTGGTGCCATACAGAACAGCAAACTTAAATGTATGGGACAGCAGTAATTTTTTTCGTGATTTCAATGTTCAGATTTGTTCAGTTTAGTGCCATACAGAACAGCAAACTTAAATGTATGGGACAGCAGTTATTTTTTTCGTGATTTCAATGTTCAGATTTGTTCAGTTTAGTGCCATACAGAACAGCAAACTTAAATGTATGGGACAGCAGTTATTTTTTTCGTGATTTCAATGTTCAGATTTGTTCAGTTTAGTGCCCATACAGAACAGCAAACTTAAATGTATGGGACAGCAGTTATTTTTTTCGTGATTTCAATGTTCAGATTTGTTCAGTTTAGTGCCATACAGAACAGCAAATTTAAATGTATGGGACAGCAGTTATTTTTTTCGTGATTTAAATGTTCAGATTTGTTCAGTTTAGTGGTCCGATCATCCCCTTAAAAATATTAAAAACCGCCAAAACCCTGTATATGTATAGTAGTAGTATACACAGCGACACATGAAGCTATACAAAACCAATATAAGCTGGTCAAGAGACGTTGTACAGTCAAGAGCACGTCAAGCTTGACACTTTGTACCGTTCTTATTTAGTGCGCCATAAGCGTTACAATCGAACTGCAAGTGTAAAGCTTGATGTGCTCTTGACTGTACGTTACTCGTCCTACGCGCGGCCAGCTTATGTTGGTTTTGTATAGCTTGATGTGTCGCCGTGTGTACATAGTGCTTCTTTGGGTCAGCGCACATCTGGCGGAAAATGGTTCGAGCATTTTTGATTAATCAATTTCTAACGAACTCGATGACAATTGCAAGAGATAACGCAAACACACGTCACTTGGATATATCTCTAGTACGTTATTTTCAACTCTATTTCAATTGTCATTGAGTTCATTATCAATTGATTAATGAATACTGCTCGACCAGTTTTCTGCTAGATATGTGCTGACCCTTACGCAACTCTGATATTGATATGTAGGTATATGATTAATTAACTACGAAATATGCATTTTGTACCTTCTTGCATTGAGATAAAACAGATTTGTATAAAAAACAACAGGAATGGTTTATAATTTGTTATTTCAACTTTTTTACAAACTGTTCAAAGTTAAATTAACATGATTCAAATACAAAAACTTTTGTTCCGTCCTTGCTTAATTTCTGAAAGTCAGTCTTTATTTAGACATCGCAAAAAGCGCGCGCAAAATGAATACGATAATCAAATCTTTTCGACTTCAACAATTAAATAATTTAAAATCAAAATGGCAAAGATTTTACGGAACTGGCGCCGTTTTTGAAGACAACAAATATATTTTGAAGTCGTTTCTGCCGGATATTGTTATTCCAAAAATGAGATTTGTGGATCGAATTTGGCAAGATTTGTACAAATTTGGGAACCATGTAGCTCTTGTAAGTAAATTTTCCTATCTAAATATAATTAATTCATCGATTTTCTTCTGTAGAATTGATAGGAGGTCGTACCCGTATGTGAACCGCAGAGAGATGAGATGACGCTATAATTGAACAGAAAACTAGTGGAAACCGATTGAACCGAAAACCCTGTGGAAACCGTTTGTATAGTTGCATCTTGGATAAGTTATATGTCAAGATTGACAGTCGAAGCTACAAAAGCGTAGATAAAAATTGCAACCAGTACTGGCCTCTAAACCCTATCGATATACACGTACACATACATAATTTGTATGGCGCCTCACGCACATCAACCTAAGAAAGTTGGCCCCTTTTGTTTTATACGGTAGAAGCATGACGCTCTTTCTAGACATATACTTTTTCTAAGAGTTGCCTAATAATCTATACTATTATAAAGCTGTAACAGAAGTGTGTCTGTACATTGAAGATATTAACTAAAAATAAGTTACGATGTGGTTTTTAGGTATCCCTGATTCCATATCACCAATTTTTGGATTTTTGTCTGTCTGTTTGTTTGGGTGTTTGTTTGTTTGAACGTGCATCACGCAAAAAGTACTGAACCGATTTTGATGAAACTTTTTTTGTTTGATAGCTATATATGATCTGACTTAAAATCTGGTATATAATTTGTGCGGACGAAGTCGCGGGTTAACGCTCGTTGAATATAAAACTAGATAAACTTTCTAAAATACGCAAGTTATTGATAAAATTTTCAAGAAACTAGTTAGTAAGTAAATGAACAAAAAAATCAATACTTTTTAGCGTTTTCAGTTAAGTATATATTTCTTGTTAAAAAGAAAAAGATAAAAGAAAGAGTATTCCACAATGTTACAATAATTATTATTCAAGAGTCCAGTATGGCCGGACACCTATTACCACGTATTGATATATTATACCATCCTAAAACCTTCATATTTTTGTATAAATGGGTTTGTAGAAGTTAAACGATTTTAAAGCTTTTTGGTCAAGGAAAACATCGCATGGAAATATACATTCTTCAGTTTTGGTTCTAAGTACTTACATAACCAAAACCGACGAGCATACATGAAAGGACTAATGAATGTGGAGGAAGCTAGAGAGGTTTGTCTGGATCGTAGCAGGTGGCGTTCCGTTGTCTCTGCCTACCCCAGTGGGAGACAGGCGTGAAAATATGTTGTTGTACTTACGTACTTTCTTTCCGGTTTTACTTAAGCGTTTTACAAAGGTTTTATTTTTAACAAGCTTTTGCATGAGGTACCTACTTACTACTTAAATTAAGTATCTAGTTAGTACGGTCAGAATCAGGGAAATCTAGCCCCCTTATAAAGATTAAGATAGAGGGGTCCGATTTCTCTGATGCTGACTGTACAAACATTAAAATTTTATAATTTATGCAGTAACAAGGTTTTTATTAGCCTTTTGTTAACAATTTAATTGTTTTTGTAGTATATTAAAAAAAACTTAAGTGCCTAATTATGGTTTTTCAGGTAAGAAATAAGTTATAAAATATAGATGTTGCTGGAGATTATTTTCGTAATATTGGGAACTGGTATTTGTGGGAATTTGTATATTTAAAACAATTACTTATAGCAAAAAGTATGGTACTTAATTATTCAAGTTTTTTGCCAATGAAATAGAGTAATTCGTTTTGGAGTAATGCATTAAACATTTTTATTTCGTGTTCCTTTTTTTATTATATACAACTGCAAAAAATGTGCATCCTTTTGTCACGTATGAGTAGGTATTGTTACATGCACAAATATTCCCCAAAAAATACTGATAAAACCAAAAGGAAAAAATTGTAAGGTAAGTGCTTAAATTGAAAATTGTATGCATTTATGGAGGTGATTCTTAGATTCTTTATTGTACACAAAAACATAATTATGAGAAAAAAAAATTACAACAAGTCGTGATGTACAAAGGCGAGCTTAACTCTAAAAGAGTTTACTTGGGAATGTTCCTCCATTGAAAAGGGAAGATCTTCCACCAGGCTATGTGTGAAGCCTGGGGACCGGCCGTGGTCCAACAGATTTTTGAAGACATAGGTATGTTGACAAGTTAGTGCTACATTTTAAGCAGGCACTAAACTCTCGCGAGAACTACTCGGCGAGAATTCTCGGCAAGAACTTCAAAAGAAAATTACTGTGGCTCACGACGCCGCGAGAACAATATAGGGCATCAACACTCTTGTTCTCGCCCTTTCTCGTCTGTTTTCGGCGAGAATGTAGTGCCTGCATTATACCGTTTTAAGGAATACAGACTTTCATTATTATTATTATTATTTTTTTGTCTTTGTGATTTCTCAGCTTGCGCTGGTATTTTTGTTATGCAATTTACGGGACAAAGCCAAGTAAATGACATATTAGGTAATACTTCTATATTCTTAGATCAGTGGCATCTTCTTCTACTTGTAAAAACTTTCTTACGATTCGACATGTATTCAGTATGGCAGCTTTTTGGAGTTGTATATAAGTGCTAGGTTTCAAATCAATGAGCTTTAAACTATGGTGGAGGTGTTTTGGTATTACGCCGGTGGTTGATAGAACTATAGGGACAATGTAGACTTTCTCCTGATTCCAGATTCTAGTGACTTCATCTTGGAGATCTGTGTATTTATGTATTTTTTCAGCTATTGTTTTTTGCAGATTGTGGGTGTTGGGTACAGCGATGTCAATGAGGTAAGTAACTTTGTTTGTTTTATCCTGAAGTGTTATGTCAGGGCGGTTGTAGTGGGTAGTAGTGTTGCTGAACTATCGATCGAACTACTATCGATAGTTTTCATCTGAAAAAAGCCACAGTATCGATAGGCCTATCGATACTATCGATACTGTCGATAGTATCGATACTATCGATAGCTCAGAACATGGCAATACTATCGAATGAGAGCGATACTATCGATACTATCGATAGTATTGTTGCTGGTAAATAACAAACTATCGATAGTATCGATACTATCGATACTATCGAAGTTCTTCGTAACAATACTATCGATAGTATCGATAGTATCGATAGTATCGATTGTTTAAGAATATCGATAATTCGCCAATTTGCAATAGTATTGGGTATGTTTTAATATCAATGTAATTGATTTAACGAAGGCCAGTATACTTTTTTTTATATTGCTACCTACCTGCGCTCTTTTAAAAGGAAAAAGAAAACAATTTGAAATGACATATAAAGGTAAGTATCATACATTATATGACTGTACTTATTTAGTAGTAAGTAGTATTGAAGCCCAATGATACAATATAAGCATTAAGGCCGCATTTGAATACCTAATTTTCAGACTCCTAAAGTAGTATTGAAGCCCAATGATACAATATAAGCATTAAGGCCGCATTTGAATACCTAATTTTGAGACTCCTACTGCCTTCTGTATATAGGGTCCTTCTTAATATGCTGACACTTTTTTCAGGGGATGATCAGACCATCAAACTGAACAACTTTCTCTATGGAACCAACATCGAAATCGGGAAAAAAAAATCTGTTGTCCCATACAAAACTGCAATCCTACTCGAGCCAAATGTATAGGACAGTTGATATTTTTTTCGCGATTTCAATGTTGGTCCCATAGAGAAAGTTGTTCAGTTTGATGGTCTGATCATCCTCTTAAAAAAGTGTCAGCATATTAAGAAGGACCCTGTATATTGTGTGTAAAGTTTTTATCTATCAATATTTTCATATCTTTTTTTTTGATATCTCAAGAGTTGATCCCATAGTAAAATTTGTTTGCATTGATGGGTACTTTCCTTAAATTTGATAAAAGCAATAGTTCAAAAAAAAAATGCAAATTACATAAGTATATAATACACTACAATAACAAGAATAAGTAGTTTGCCTTGTACAATTAATGCTTACATTAAAGATATGTTGTCTTGAAAAAAAAAAACAAATGGAAACAATTTATCTTTATTTGCCTTAAATTTTTCTAGGTAATCCAATAATCATGATTCCTGAAACTCAAGCTGAAACCGAAGATTTGTTTGAGAGTTATACAAAGAGCAGGGGCTGTAGTACACAAAATACGAATTTAACAGGAGTATCAACTGGAGGCACAATCGGAGCTGGATATTCTAGAACCAAACCATTCAAATTACATCAATGTACCGCAAAATGCACACACGATGCTCAAAAGGAATTTGACAGCAGCGAAAATGAGGATGAAATCCAAGAAAAAAAAAAGGATATTAGCGTTCAAACTCTGCCTGATGAAACAAAAGATGTGAATAACAAATCAACTGTTCACTATCATTTTGGCAATATAGTAGCTGAAGAAATTAAAAACCTCCCGCCCTCTAAAAGAATTAGAGTAATGACTGAAATTTTAAAAGTAATAGAAAAATTTCAATCAGATTAATTGAACAGTTTCATTTACAATAATTATCGGTCTGCTATCGATAGACTATCGATTAACCATCGATAGTCGACTATCGATCGGCAACACTAGTGGGTAGTCCTATCTGTCAATATAGCCCTGTCGAAGTACATTTTGTGTGTGTTGTTTTCTAGTATATTGTTAGGAGTGTATTTGTAGTAAGGTGTGTGTGTGTTCGGTATGAGTTTGTGTTTGAGTGCTAGTCTCTGATGGATGATGTTTGCTACTTGATTGTGTCTGTGTGTGTAATCCGTTTGTGCAAGGTTGGGGCATGCTCCTGTTATGTGTTGTATGTTTTCAGGATGTCTGTGACATTTTCTGCATCTATCATCTGTGAGTGTAGGGTCTTTAATGATGTGTTTTCTGTAATTTTTTGTGTTAATTATTTGATCCTGAATGGCAATCATGAAACCCTCAGTTTCCGGAAAAAGGGATCCTATTGAAAGCCATTTATTTGAAGCTTCGAGATCTATGTGTGATTGTTCTAGATCATGGGGGTGACGACCATGTAACACTTTCTTCTTCCATTGCTCCATCCTAGCCGTTTCTGAATGGTTGTCTGCGTTGGGCCTAGTCTCCTCGATTAAGTTTAGTGGGGTGTAGTTGATATCGTTACATACTATTGCTTTATGGATGTCGCTATTTCTTGCTTTTTGGTTAAAAAAGGATTTGAGGTTGGTTATTTGGTCTGTCCAGAGAGTGGCAATATTGATCAGGCCTCTTCCACCGATTTGTCGTTTGAGTGTCATTCTTTCTATTGCAGATTTGGGATGAAGGCAATTGTGCTTAGTGAGGATACTTCTAGTCTTTATTTCTATGTTGTTGATATCTGTTTTAGTCCATTTTATAATACCAAAAGAGTACGTTAGAATTGGAATTGCATATGTATTAATTGCTTTTATCAAATATTTACCTGTCAGTTGGCTGTTGCATATTGTATTTACTCGCCTCTTATATTCATTAGTTAATGATGCTTTTATTTTTATGTGATCTATGCCTTTTGATTGGTGATATCCTAAGTATTTGTATAGCTCGTTTGGCTCCATGGCTGATATTCTGTCTGCATCACCTACAACGTAGTCACCGGACCGGATTTTACCTTTTACTATATGAATAGTCTTACATTTATCCAAGCCAAAATGCATGTTAATATCTTTACTAAATTCCGCGGTAGTATCTATTAGTGTTTTCATATCTCTTTCTGTTTTCGCGTAAAGTTTAATATCATCCATGTATATTAGATGTGAAATGATTGTTTCATTGGCGTCGTGTTTCAATCTATATCCCTTATCGCGTTTTCGTAGCATGGTAGATATTGGATTCAGGGCGAGGCAGAACCACAGTGGACTCAAAGAATTATTATTATTATTATTATTATTATTATTATAACACTTTATTGTACACACGGACATAATAATACACAAAGTTGAGAAAACATGTACAAAGGGCGAGCTTATCTCTGAAGAGATTTCTTTCATAATATTGCTGACGGTTTTTTAAGGGGATGCAGATGAACAGGACAGCTAATGTTGGTTTATCGTGATTTCGATGTTATTTCCCTAGAGAAAGTTGTTCATTTTAATGGCCTGTTTCATTCCCTTAAAAACCGTCTAAAGCAGGCACTTCACTCTCGACGAGATCTTTCAAGGAAAATTACTACGGCTTACGACACCACGAGAACAGTGAAGGGCATCCACACTCCCGTTCTCAGCTGTTCTCGGCGAGAATGTAGTGCCCGCATAAGAAATACACATTTATCCATTGCTCATTTTCATTATTTTTATTCAAGGAATGCGCTGTAACGAAAAAGAGTTACACCTACCGTCAACTGCATGACAACAGCGCTTCGTACGCCACGTCACTGATCAAGAAGCTAGGATTGAAGCCCGGCGATGTAGTTGCCGTGATGCTGCCCAATTGTCCAGAGTTCGCCGTGGTCGCCGTCGGTACATTGCAGGCTGGATGTGTTATGACGCCTTTGAACCCTATGTATAAGGAGTGTAAGTTGCTTTTGTTTAATAAAGGAAGAGAATGACAGCATGGGCACAGTACTTAGGTATACGAAAGAGTATCTAGTAATACATACGGTATGGACTCTGCCTGCCTCCCACCAATATCTTACCTCACCCCCTCTGGCAAGATCGTGGCGTAAAATGTAAGCAAATGTGTATTCCTGTCTCGCTCGCACTCACTTAGTATCTATCATGCTCACCTCATTAACATTTTTCCCATTTGTATGAAATGATAGCTAAGTCTCCAAGGTGTAGCATACTAGGTTTGTTTAAATATTTTATGCGAAATAAGAGAATTTTAAAAACGGAAGCTGATACAGGGTATAACAAAAGACATCTTTCACTATGGAGCCAACATCGAGAAAAAATAAAAAAGGTCAGCACCTACTCGACTCAAATGTATAGGACAGATGTTCTTTTTTCCGACATTGTCAATTGTCTCCACAATGAATGTTGTTCAGTTTGTTCGTCTTAAGTTAGACTTTAAACCAACCCTTTATATATTACTGGGGTGTTTTGTTACACCTTTGTGTAGAGGTACCTATTAGCCCAGTGATTTGGTGCGCAAAGCCAATCTTTTACAGTTTTCTTAAATGCCATGGGAATACAACAGTTTCTTCCATCTTTGCATGCTCCTTTATACAGGGTGTTAGGGTAAACAGTTGCTTTACTTTAAAGGGTGATTGTTGGTGAACCCATGATACTGAACAAATTTCCCTAAAAAACCTATAGGAAACTAGCAAAAAAAAATTTTGGACATGCAATATTAAATGCAATCAGCGAACGTTTGTTTGTATGAAAAGATCGAGAGAGATCGATCGAAATTTGCGAATTTTCTAAGGGTTTCTTAGGTAAAGTTGTTCAGTATCAAATCTTAATGTAATGCATCTGTTTACCCTAACACCCTGTACGTAGGTAATTATAATTAAAAGAATTGACAAATAAAGTTATGTACGTTTCTAAATTGAATTATTAAATAATTATTAGAAAAATTATTCCGTGCTTCGGATGGCACGTTAAGCCGTTGGTCCCGGCTACTATCTCTGGGGGTAGTAGTCGTTACACAAAAACCACGTTAGAGGCCGTAAGGCGGTCTGAGAAAACTCTGACACCAGGGCTCTGCCCACACGATAAGAAAAAGAAGAATATAATTATTATATGCTAAAAATATATTCTATGCTCAAACCAAACCCTCTATCCAAAGTTCCGCCTTGACACCTGTACAGCTAAAATGTTTAATAAAAACATTTTCTTCCACAGTAGAAGTAACCCATCAAATGTCAACGACTGAAGCTAAAGTGGTGATCACAATACCACAATGCTACGAGACAGTATCAAAAAGCCTACAACAATCTAAAAGTAACGCGAAGATAGTACTCCTGTCCAATCCTAACACACCTTTACTAGAAGGCACTATAAGATTCTCTGATATAGCAGAGACATCTGAGGCAGATTATTCAATTTTGGACAAAATCGAAAGGACATTGGACGATGTTGCAATCATTGCATTTTCAAGCGGCACCACCGGTTTGCCGAAAGGCGTGGAGTTGTCAAATAAGAATCTTTTTGCGGCTTTAGAATCGATGTACGATGAGCGAACTTGTTTCCCTGAACTTGCACATGGTAAGCGAAATTCATAAATTTCACCATCCATCATCTTTGACTACTTATTTAGGGACTAGTTACGCGAGTAATTCTGCTAACAAACATTTCTGCCACTTTTTGCGGGGGGCGAGGTAACATGAAATCTGCAACTTTGGATTTTATTTCCATAACTTTAGATTCTAATTTTGAACGTTAAAAATCATGAAAGTAGTCTCGTGTGAACCCGATACGTTCTAAGATCGAAATTATTGTTTCGCAATTATAGGCTGTCTCGTTTAGTGATAAGGTATAAAATTGATTGTAAATGCACATGATTAATTGATCTTATACCGTGGCAGAGGGGAAATGCTACCGCAAGGCTAGTCCTTATAATAAATAGTCAAAGTCCATAATACCACCAACTGGTACCTATTCCAACAAAACGCCATATCGGCATCTAGGCAAACCTAGACGAAGGTAGTGAGAAAATTTGACGGCTTCCTTAAGACTGGCCTATCGAAGCGAAGGTTATAGTGCCAGGTTTATAAGTCTCCCCGATATACCTGCGCAGTTGACAAATTTTAATAGCGCGCGAAATTATATTGACCAATCAGGATGTGACCTTCAATTCGTTTACGCTATTGGCTAATTTGTTTCGCGTCCTTTTCGCTGCTATCCGACTTTGCACCCTTTGATTACTAAATGACTTCGGGGACTCGGGCCTGCTCTGCGCAAACGAAGATTGACGAGCGGAATTATTTTCCTGGTCGTAATGTACTCTTGAAGAAACGAAGATATGTTTTTGCCCAATAGGGGGAAAGCAATGGGTGATATAATTAATTAATAACAATTAATTGTTTCTGGTTTGGATCCACACCGACGACATGCCATGTAACTAGTACCAATGAGTTTTTCTAACTTATACGGACTGCTCTCAAACGGTGAAGGAAAACATCGTGAGGAAACGTGCATACGCTGAAGAAGAAATTCTAATGCTTATCTGAAGTCCACCAATACGCGTTGGGCACGCGTGGTGGACTAACGCCCAAACACCCTCTATGATTGTAAGCCTCTGTACCCTGCAGCAGGACGTATAATGACATAACTCATAATTCCGTTTGAAGGGAGAACGCAGTTATTGATGAACAGTAATTTTAATGCCTGCGTCAGTATTTCCGAGCGCTTACAACCCGAATTCCTTTAAAGTACGTGTGAATAGGCTTCTTCTGGGTGAGCAATCCCATACGTAATAATAAAAAAATATATATATATTATTTATATATATATATATATATATATATATATATATATATATATATATATATATTTAATTTGTAAAAAATTTTTTGTAAACATCTCATAACTTTCCACTTTTTCCCGAAGTTACAGGCAGAGAATCTGCTATGAATTTTTTACATTGATTTTCCAATTAGGTAAGTACAACAAGTACAACTTTAAAAAAATGTTTTTATTCCCAGGAAAATTCCAAGAAATTCTTCCAAGTTTTCTTCCATTCTTCCACGTGTTTGGCCTCGTGATAACATTGTATGGACATTTAGCTAAGGGGTGTAAATTTGTCACCATGCCATCTTTCTCACCGGGCTTGCTGTTCGACGTAATGAAACTAAATGACGTCAGTTTATTTTATTTAGTTCCTCCGGTTGGTAAGTATAAAGCAACTCGTATCTTTTCCTGTTATTTGTATATACAAACCGCGAGAGCCATGTGCTATTCGGCATAGAATAGCACCAACCCAGCAGACAGGTATCATCATCATTGGCCTTTTCATCTATCAAAGATGATTCAAGAAGCGTCTTGGCATTTCCGCTCGTGACTAAAAGCCCGATACGAGAGCGACAGGTACGACCGCACATAAGCAAGTAAAATTTGAGCTAGCTGTGTGAATTGGGTTTGCAACTCGATCATGCCTCGTTTCCCGCTTTGAGAGGTGTAAGCGGCGGCTAATCCCTTCGTCCATCGCTAACATCCCTAATTCCCAAAGCGTGTGGCTGGCTACCTGTTAGAGTCACTGCATCCGATACTGCCTTAGATTGTAGATTGTATCCCTTAGATTGTAGATTGTATCTTTCCATCAGATTCAGGAATTGCTTGAAAGTGCATCTGTGTTTAGCATCAGCATATGCTTACGATTATATTCCTCGAGGCAGTCAGAGATATTCTGAAAACTAAGAACATCCAAGTTTCGCATGTAGTACCGAAACCCTGTGCAGTGAGACGGGTTGTGATCGTGTCGCCACTTATAATTGGTAGTGCATACAATACACGCGAAATTGATGCATGTAGGATTCCTCACGATGTTTTCCTTCACCGAAAAGCCAGTGGTGTTTCAAACTACATAAATTCCGAAAAACTCATTGGTAGGAGTAGGCCTTTTGTAATGATAACAAATCGAAAAACGCAACCGATGCTGTATACATTTTCATGAATTGTTCATGTTTAGGAATCAGGGCTACACCGAACTGAAACAATTTAGTAACTTAGTATAGATTATCTTATAATAAGATATCTACGCTAAGTATGAAATGATTTCAGCACTGTTATTGGCAAAACATCCGGAAGTAAAGGAGGAGTACTTTAGAAACGTGAGGCATTTTATTTGCGGCGCTGCTCCGATAGCCGCTGGGGATATCGAATCACTTCTTCAGAGAACCAAAGTAAGTTGTGATGGTACAGTTTCGTTATGAAACTCATGTAAAGAGTTGTATCCGTATAGAGCCGAAACAAGAAACTCATATCTATAGTTTCACCCATTCAACATTCATCATTAATCACCATCAGCCTTTATGCGTCCCACCATTCGTCCAAGGTCCCACCGCAGGGCACAGGCCTATCCCCAGAGAGGGTGTATGGGGGTTAGTCCACCACGCCTGCCTTCAGCGAATGAGAATATTATATATTTATGCCGCCTTATTTTGTGCCTCTTGTATTTTTTTATCTGTATTTTACTGTTTATGTTTTGGTGTAAAATAAGAATATTTGATTTGATTTAATTTGATATTTTTTTAATTCAAAAACTTTTTACCGTCTTATTTATTGGCAAAAATCTTGTTTGTTGATTAATTTTTTTTAAGAACCAATTGAATGTCCTGGCAGGCAATCAATGACGTCTACATCTTAAGGTGCCATCTTGAAAAATGTACAAAGCAATTCAAAAAATTAATGTACAATCGTATTTTTTCAGCGTCAAATAGAGTTCAACCAGGGTTACGGAGCGACGGAGACCACAGCCCTTCTCGCTTCAACTCTCATCAAATACACCGACATAGATTTCAACGCGAGCGGGGTTCCAATGGCGAGCATGTCTTTGAAATTCACTGACCCTATCACCGGCAACGCGGTTCAGATTGGAGAGGTAATATCTCATTTCTACAGGATGTTAGGGTAAGCAGTTGCACTACTTTAAGGTGTGATTGTACCCATGATATTGAACAACTTTCCCAAAAAAACTTACAGGAAATTCACAAAATAATTTTTCGACTTAACATACTAAATACAATCGGGTTCTTACCGCGTTTTGGTATATTTGAGTTCCCGATATGTTCCTGTTTATTTCTAGATTAAATAATAACCGCGTAACTCTCAAAAACTGTATTAAATACAATCGGCTGATTGAACGTTTGTATGAATGGTCAATGTTTTAAAATCAATTATACTTTATTTTACAACAAAAAAAAACACAGTTTACAGAGAGTAAACAAACAGGAATTACAGAAGGTACGAAAATAGGCGGTTCTTATCGCTAACAAGCGATTTCTTCCAGACAACCTTAGGGTAGAAGAAATGGTTAAAGAAGGGTGAATATACATAAAGTTATACAAATACAAACATACTGCAATATCAAAAATTACATAATATACAATACGTATTACGAATACGGGTATGCTTAGATGGTTTGGTCACGTAGAGATAAGGAATGAAAGAAGACTTACGAATGAAATATACAGGGTGCGAGTAATGTAGGTAGGTATGCAGGGTGTAAAGAAAAGATATACATATTAATCTATGAAGAAAAGTATGAACCTTTAAACCACATACTCTACCCGTCAAACTGAACAACTTTTACTATGGGAGCAAACGTGTCAGAGCAAAAAAATATCTGCTGTTCCATACTAAACTGCAATACCTACTCGACTCAAATGTATGAGACAACTGATTTTTTGTTGTTCTGGCATGTTTGCTCCCATAGTAAAAGTTGTTCAGTTTGATGGACACCCTGTGGGCTGTGTTAAGCACTGGTGATCGGAAGTGTTGGGAGAGGTCTTCCGAGGAAAACATACCATGATCAAATCAATTATCTTTTCCGAAAAGGGCAAGTGCGTAGCACCCTCAATCGACGGAAGTGCATGAAAAATGTATGTATTTGAATGATGCTAAAGAAGGTCAACCGAGCTATTAAGAAAACTATAACTAGGCTACAATATTATGTTGTAATATTTTCAGCAAGGCGAAATCTATGCTAAAGGGCCTCTAATAATGAAGGGATATCATAAAAACAAGAAGGCGACTGCCGAGTGTATAACAGAAGATGGTTTCTACAAAACTGGTGATTTGGGGCATTACAAACCTGGAGTTGGTCTGTTTGTCACTGACAGAATAAAGGAACTAATAAAAGTAAGTGAAGATACTTACAGTAGAAACAATCCACGAATAGTTAATTAGTTTCAGTAACGAGATAAAAAATAAGCGTTTCTGGTACTACGAATAAATCTCTCAATCATATCTCTGGCAAATAAATGTGTTCTATTTCCTGCCATTTGAATTTTTCCAAAGAATAGAACAGTAGGCCTACCATGAGTTTTCACTGTGCGTTACTACTGGGCTGCGTTCTGCTGCCTACGCCCCAGGTGCACCCCGAGTGCAACTTTTCGCACTAACACCGTTCCGAGGCTCGGTGAAAAACGCTCTTTGCAACTCGGTTGTCACAACTCAATCGTTCCGAACCTCTGACGGGTTACAACTTTTAACCATCAAATTCGATGGTTAAAAAACACTCTGACGTTTTAATTATCTGTGGTTACTTGACTTTTCGCGCGTTTTGAATAAAAGTTTGTTTTTCAAACTATTTTTATTTACTTTTTGATTTGCTAACATGGAAAATGAGTTTTTTTATTGTATTTGGAAATGATGGAAGCCCTGGAAGTCTATATTACTTTAAATGTCAAAATTTGAGGTTATAACACAACCGTGATCGTTCCGTACCTCATAGCGAGTTAAAAATTGGCGCGGTCGTTCCGTACCTTAGAGCGAGTTGAAAAACAACCGCACCTAAAGGTCGTGAACGCACCCCTGTAGTTGCGGCGCCAATTTTGTATGACAGAATTAGTTCTCAACGTAACCACTAGGAGCGCTGTACGATATTCAATACAAAAACTGTAGTTTATTACAGTGTAAACTCATGGTAGGCCTACAGAATAATAAATACATAATATGTCTGTTTTATTCTCTGGCATTTTGCTAAAAGTTATAGAATTGACTAATAGAATTAATAATAATATTTACAAAAGTAAAAATAAACATTAAAAACTTTTAAGGGGGTTGTTGAGACCATCAAATTGAACAACTTTCACTATGGGACCAACATCGAAGTCGCGAAAAAAATCTTTTGTCCCATTCATTTAACTAGGGTAGATTTGTAGTTTAGTGTGGATCGCAAACGCATCGCATGGTGGCGATTATGGCAAATCCCCCCATTTCGGGGGAGGCCTATGTCCAGCAGTGGACGTCTATCGACTGATATGATGATGATGATGGAACATCAGATTATTTTTTCGCGACTTCGATATTGGTTGGTTGGTTGGATCTTGGTTGGTGGTTGGTGGTATTGGTGGTGGTTGGTTGGTTTGGTATTGGTTTATAGTGAAAGTTTTTCAGTTTGATGGTCTCAACAACCCCCTTAAATGTTTATTTGTATTTTGTAACACCTTGTATATTTTGTCTGTCTGTACAATGATAATGACTTAACACATATTACACAAACAGACAAATAAAATTCCGGATTTCTATATTCATGTATTTTATACATTTCTGATCTTTGAAAATTTAAATTCAAATTCAAATATTTATTGCATCAATATATCAATATATCGGAATGCATTTTATACCTTTGTATCCAACTGAGACAATTTTAATGATAACCCCTTTATTAAAATTAATTTTCTATACCAGGTAAAAGGATTGCAAGTAGCACCAGCAGAATTAGAATCAATCCTACGCAGCCATCCTTCAATCCAAGATGCCGCAGTTATAGGCATCCCTCACCAATACCACGGAGAAGTACCTAAAGCATTCGTGACCTGCAGGACTGGCGCTAAAACAACTAAGGAGGAAATAAAGAATTTCGTTGCCAGTAAAGTAGCAGAGTTTAAGAAGATAGAAGATGTAGAGTTTATAGAGAACATACCAAAATCTGTTACGGGTAAAATTCTTAGGAAGGAATTGAGGAAGATGTGTTAATTGTATTTAGTCTTGGTGGGGTAACAACCGGTAGGTAAATATCGAAATTTTGTAAATAAAATTGGAAAAGGAACAGGAGAATAGGCTAAAATGTAGGTAAAAATGTTTTTAAATCAAATTAAACATTGAAAAATTTGCCTCGGGCGGGACTTGAACCCGCACTTAGTTTATAATAACTACCAGTAGATTGGAGCTCACGTCCCCTTAAGACGCAACAGATTGAAAATTTCGTTCTCTGGGTAGTGGGCTCGGTGGCGAAATTGGATAACGCAGTTCCCCGGTTTGGAAAAGTGCGGGTTCAAGTCAGCCCGAGACAAATTTTTCAATCTTTAATTTGATTCGAAATAGCATAACATGGCTGTAACATGTTTAAAAATCTATAATATTTATAAATGTTTTCATTAATATGAAACCTTAAATACATCTCAATGTTGCACCCTTGATAAATGGAACGCCGCCCTTCTAAAATAAAATTATGTATATTCATATAAGTAAGTAGGTAAGTGTAAAAAACGTTTAAAAATGCTTGCATAGTCAATAGAGTTGCACATTAAATGTATTTATTCAAGAACTTAGTACCTATACTTACGTTGTATTAAAGTTGTTTAAATTATAAGTAATTACATCTACATGTTACAGGTAATGTGACTAATACATATGAAAGTGTATAATATCTAGTAAGTCTGCAGATTTAGGGTCCTTCTTAATATGCTGACACTTTTTTAAGGGATGATCAGACCGTCAAACTGAATAACTTTCTCTAAGGCACCAAAATCGAAATTGCGAAAAAAAATCAGCTATTTCAAACAAAACTGCAAACCCACTCGAGCCAAATGTATGGGTCAGCAGATTTTTTTTCTCGATTTCGATGTTAGTCCCATAGAGAAAGTTGTTCAGTTCGGTCTGATCATCCCGTTTAAAAAGTGTCAGGATATTAAGAAGGATCCTGTATACCCAGAACGTCTAGCATGCCCCGCATGACAAAGCGAAAAAAATTTGACATGCGTAAGCGACAAGCGGCTCAATCCTAAATTTTAAAGGGGTGGATTACATCCATCAAACTGAACACCAAGCACGTATTTAGACTTTAGTTTCGGGGGGGGGGGGGATATTCATAGAAAACCAGAGAAAAAACGCGTTGTAATCACTCTTCTATAAAAGTATTCGGATTTGGGGGGGGGGGGGATAAAACCATATAAAACCCACCTATCCCACCCTCCCCCTGGATACGTGTCTGCTGTCCACCTTTAACTATGGACGCTCGAAGTTATAGGTTACTCGACGTACGCGCGGCCAGCTTATTTTGGTATTGTATAGCTTGATGTGTCGCCGTGTGTACATCACCCCTATAAATAGTATAAATATTACTAGCATGTAGTAATTAGTACTCTGTGCTAGCATGTTTTGTTCTACTCTGTATAGGTAAGTAATCTAAAGACAAGGTACCTATTTGCATATCTGAAAAATATAGGGTTGGTTCTCTTTTCGATGCGGTTTTGAGGGAATAAATATATTATGTTATTGTGACATGGAAACATTTTATTTCACGGAATTTTTCCCACTTTTCCAATGTTTCTATTATGTTCTGACTTTTCATGAAGTACCTACCTATAGGTACCTATTAAATTACTCACTGCAACTTTATGTCTCAGACCTGAGATTAAATATAAAGAAGAAGATGCGGCAATCACGTGTGATTACCGCCATAGTACAAAAGTGGTATTTTTGAAAGTCACATTACGTTCAAATCAGCAGTAGGAAATGTCTAAATTACTATTAATCGATAATCAATAAAAAAATGTGAGGTACTTAAAGTTAATAAAAACCCTATAAACGAAAACATTTGTAATCTAAATTACACTTGTTACATCAATAAAAAATTCAATATTCATTCATTCTGCACTTAGTAACTTATTATTAACCTGTGACTTCGCAACGCACCACCATGGACTGTTCATACCAAAAGGGCTCACATTTACAAGAAGGGGTAAGCACGTTCGGTACTGAGTGAGTGCGAGCGAGATCACTGGCTACCGTCTTCCACTTCTCATAAGACCGAGAAGGGATGAGGCCAAATTGGTGGGGGCAGGTAGTGTTCGTACTGTACGTAGTAGTTATCTATCTGTACCTCTTTCTTATACTGTGGTATGAATAACATTATTGAGTATTATGTAGAGTTTTTTTTTGTTTTATCCAAGGTCACAGTCCATTAAACTCGTTGATGGTGATTGTTGTTTTTATCAACTTTTATCTTTATTATTAAAAACAATTCCAATCGCGATACTTGTCTTGATAATAACAAAGTCCAAAGTTTATAAAAATGCTTAAAATAAGTAGTTTAATTAAAGTTTCTACGAAAAACTATGGTTTTTGCAGATTTTCCCACAATTTTTTGAGGAAAAAACATGTGTGGAATAGTGATAGAGTGGTGGCGTCTCCTTTTGAGAATATAGTGGTGCCTGAAGGAAATCTAAACGACTACGTTTGGAGGAATTTGGATAAATGGGCGACTAAAACGGCTACGGTAATTATACAGGTGTTAGGGTAAACAGTTGCACAAATTTCCCTAAGAAATCTATAGGAAATTCATAAAATATTTTGAAAAGGCGATTTTTTTTGCGAATTTCCTATTGGTTTCTTAGAGAAAGTTGTTCATTATCATGGGTCAAATCTCCCCTTAAAGTAATGCAACTGTTTACCCTAACACCCTGTATTTTATTATGATCTATATTTGATAATTATTATACTTACCTATACAACACTTTTATAATAGGTACCTAAAAAGTACCTAGTCTTGATGATTTTGCCAGTTTCTAGTTTAAATAGCAAAATTGTTTGACGCTGTACCTACCTACTATTATAAAATGTGTTGTCCTCAAGGATTCTACATCGTTGTATAGTTGACACCTCTTCACTCCTAGAAAACAATGTGGTTGAGCACATGTGAGGTCTTGGCACCTTGGCACTATTATGTATGGATGAAGGTACACGGAGCGAAAAATTTGGGGAGCCATAATCTCTTTCTACCCTTGTGGAATGGTGGCGTGAATAGTACAAAATGCGTTGATTTAGTGATAGTTTTTTAAGGTCTGCAGCATCCCATAATGTATCGACATCATCATCATCATATCAGCCGATAGATGTCCACTGCTGGACATAAGCCTCCCCCAAAATGGGGGATTTGACATAATCGCCACGCTTGGCAGGCGGGTTGGCGATCGCAGTTGGATTGAATGTGTACTCAGAGAATGCTGCTGCCCATCCTCCGGTTGATCCCTTAGTCGACTTTTACGACACCCACGGGAGGAAGTGGGATGAATATTTAGATAACCTTAACCCATTTTAATTTGCACCCTGTATTCCACTTCAGGACTTTGTTGCGTCCGACCAGAAATAATGGGACAAGGGCAGGCTGCTATAACTTTAAAAATTCGTAGGAATTCTAAGACATAGACAATGATAGTATAAGAGAAAAGAGATAGACGAACTTTTTGTTATTTTCAGCTACAAGGCTGATTCAGTATAGTAATAAGACGACCCGGTTGGTGTAATGGTTACCAAGCCGGACTGCCAAACCACGGTCCCGGTTCGGTCATGGATGGTATGTGTTCGTGCCGTTTATGTATGGTTTCCATATTAAAAAGCCAATAGTGCTTACTTGGGGATCATTACAATGTAAGTGCCTGTGAGCGTTGTTGTCATATTATTAGTATTCATAGGATGGAGAGCATCTCTGTGATGAGGATGGACCAAGTCTGCCTACATAACACTAGTCGGCTTAGGAGAGACAGCCGTTCAAAGGGCGGACGTTTGAACGGCTGTATCTCCTAAACCGACTGACAAAACATGTCAGTTTTTGTACTGTTCGCATCTCTACAGTGCATATTACAATGATATGTATATATTCTTGCATATTCTTTTATTACAACCATAACTGACCTTTGAACGGCTATAACTCCTAAACCGACTGGAGTTATGCAGGCAGACCTGGTCCATCCCCATCACAGAGATTCTCTTGATATGAATACTGAATCAGCCTTGCAGCTGATGATCACAAAAAGTGCGTCTATCTCTTATACTATCAGTGCAGTGCTATCTTTATTGAACACAGGTATGTGCAATAACTCACAGGGGCTACACATACGAGCAACTTTACAAACAAACCCAAAACTTTGCTGCAAATCTGAGGAAAAAATTCAAAATACAAGATGGAGATACCATCGCTGTTATACTACCGAACATGCCTGAATATCCAGCTATAGTTTTGGGAATACATGCAGCTGGAGGTGTCGTTACGCCTATGAACCCTAATAATACAGCCTGTGAGTTCAAATTTCATTATTCCATAGATATAATCATGTACACTATACTCAGTTGAACGTCGAGCCAAGAGACTCATCGATGATGATGCACTCGTCGAGGCTTAGATACATCGTCTGGAACACCGACGATTGCTCGCTTGTCTATCGGTGTTTTATCTGCTACACTTCGGTGAATGTGCCTAGGAGCTACATGACCTGATTCCATCATCCCCCTTCCACCAACGTACGACAAGACGTAGTGCAAGACTGCATCCATACGTAGTCGATATTCCAACAATCTGCACAAATAGGTTTGCATCCTCTTTTATAATGAGAACCGGTAAGGTTTTGAACTCTCTCCCTGCGTCCCTGTTTCCCGGGCAAATATAATCAGGATATTTTTAAAGGAAAAGTGTATAGGCTTTTTCTGGGCGAGCGCGCTACATCCTCGGCTTCATCTACACTTTTCATCAGGTGAGCTGAAGCCAAGCGCAAACCTATTATGAATAAAAAAAAATGTGCATTTACATTAAATTTTATACCTTATCACTAAACGAGACAGCCTATAATTGCGAAACAATAACTACGAACTTATACAAAACTGCTGTACCTCCCGATTAAAATGTATGGGACAGGTGATTTTTTTTCGTGTTTCCTGAGTGAAAGTTGTTCAGTTTGATGGTCTGAGTTCACCGTTTAGTATTTGCTAGGCTGTCACTTACACCCTGTATAAGTAGTCAAAGATCTGAGTCCGTTCGCATAAATGTTTTGGCGTTTGCTTATTGCGTAATTAGGTGATCGTATATTTGATTAGAATGATAATGTCTAGTTGAATAGGTATTATAATATAATACCTAAACAATTTCTTTATCGTTGTAATTATTATACTTACTAAGTTGATAACAATATACCTAGGAGTCACGTTGCAGGTTCTGACCCGAGCACTTGTCTCGCGTGGTCTTCGCGCTTCGTGTTTTTTCTGCCACGAGGCTCCGCAATTCTCAATCTCTTCTTGTTCTTGACCAAAAAAAATCCCTGAGATTGGGATAGATTCTCCCATAAACTACTTGACACAGGCGGAAATGCAGTGCTAACGCACAAGCAAGAGTCCATTAAATATATTAAAAAAAACATATACCTACATATGAATATTTTCTAAAGATCTTCACATTAGAAGATTTGGCTATGTCATCCACATCCTAAAGGACAAAAGAGTCAAGGCAGACAAACGTGGCCCAATTTGGAAAAGATTTGAAGCATGCTATGTTATCTTAGTACAAACTAAGTGGAACGCTGATTTTCCATAGACAGCTTCCGCCATCTGTTCAATCGGTCATGTTTCAAAGCACTATGTGTTGCACTAGGGTTCATATCGGAGTAACAGCGCACTACACCTCACATGCTGCGCTGTAGTAGTGAGAGATTTCGCCCATATCAATCACTGTCTTGTTGGTCTAGCGGTCTAGACAACCGGCTTACGATCCGGGTAGCTATGGTTCGATCCTCGTGTCGGCCGATCGTCCTTTTCTATTTATTTCATAATGTGGCGCCCCCTAGTTCTAATAAGCAGCAACGCAATTAGGACGTCCTAAATTTCAAGGCGAGTAGAGTTACCTATCTATATCCAATATACATATTAATCTAAGATTTGAAGCACATTATATACCAGTTATTATGATGTTATTAATGTTTTTTTTTACAGTCGAAGTGAAAAGGCAGATTTTAATGTCAGATGCTAAACTAATAGTCACACATCCAGATATAGCTCCAACAATTAGGGAAGCTTTACATTTAAGCGAAAAAGACATCCCCGTCGTTGCTGTTAACATGACTGAAGGTTTACCTGAAAAAAGTATATCTTATAAAGAATTGATCGAAGACAATGTAGATTTGAGTATTTTGAGAGGAGTTAAAAGAGATTCTGAAGATGTGGCTTTCTTGCCTTATTCCAGTGGCACAACTGGCTTACCCAAAGGTGTTGAATTGACAAACAGAAATGTCTTAGCTAATTTTGAGCAGCAAAATACTGAATGTCGTTGTTATTCTTATACCACTGGTGAGTAAACACTACTCACACACACCTTCAGATTTCCACCCGTTTCGGTCTCTTCAGAATTATTTAGGCAGTGTCAGGTTAACATCACGAGAGGACTGGCAAAATTACTTGTCGCGGTATTTTGATCAGAAGCCCCAAAATTTCTATAGCAATGGGATCATGTCCCTACCTACAAGATGGCAAAAAGTTATCGAACAAAATGGTACCTACATACTTTAGTTAAATGTAAATAAACTATATTAAAAAATGTTTTGAATTTTCTTAAAAAATGCGAAGAAACTTTTTCCCCGACCTAATACTTATAAATTATTTTTGAGCAATAAAATAGGCATCATTTAAATTAAAAATGAGATATTTAATAGAAAATACTAATGAATTTTTCAAAGCCTTTTAAGTAAACAAAATAAGAACAACATCTTTGAAGTAGTCTTATTTTTTTTTAATTTTGGTACATTTTTAAACTCAAATTGGCTCTTAAATACTATACTGAAAAAAAATATCAATGATTAATTAGTCCCGGCTCAAACCGTAAAATGACTGGGCTAGTAAGTTTGATGGGAAGTGTATGTGGTTTAAAGGTTAACGATACTTTTTCTTACACCCTGTAAGAAAAATATTATAACTTTGAGTGTTATTCATTTATTCTATTATAGGCTCATATCATAGCTCCTTAGCAATTGGTTTTATGTTCCAGAAACAAATCAGGACCCTTGTCTATCCATTCTGCCAATGTTTCACGTCTACGGATTGTTCTTAGTGGCGATGCATAAACTGACAGTTGGAGTGAAGCTTGTCACATTGCCTAGATTTAAGCCTGACACATTCCTGAACGCTTTACTTGTATACAAGATTAGATTGCTGTTTTTGGCTCCACCCATGGGTAAGTATTTAAGACAAATGTGTGTTGGAATAAGTAATTAAGTAAAATTTTTTGGGAAATCGCGATTCATAAAGCTTGTTTTCCGTTTTCATTTAAAAATTGTGGCGTCCATCTTATAATTATAGTGTTGATGATTTTGCCAATGTAGCAATTTATGCGCTTGACGGTAGACGGCTGTAAACATTTGGCGACTTCAAGGATTTGTGTTTCAGAAGAAAATCACTTTCCTTGGCCACCATACAATTGGAGCTTCGTTGTGGACCGGGGAGAGGGTAACCGTCGCGACGCGCTACCACCCAATAGCAGACCTACAACGCGACTCGAAAATTCCTTACACAAGGCTTTTTAATAGTTGAAGTTGTATTGCTTTCTGTTAGATATACAGGGTGTAACAAAACACCCTTGTAATACTTAAGGGGGGTTTCACACCATCAAACTAAACAACTTTCATTATGGAGCAAACACCGATAAAAAATAAAAAAAATCTGCTGCCCCACACATTTGAGTCGAGTCGGTACTGCAGTTTAGTATGAAACAGTAGATTTTTATTTCGCGATTTCGAAGTTGGCTCTATAGTGAAAGTTGTTCAGTTTGATGGTCTAAAGCACCCCCTAGTATAACTAGGGTGTTTTGTTACACCCTGGAGATTAATTTACGTAGTACCTACCTATCTATTAAGTAATCTGTGGATTAATCCGCTGGAAAGGGAATAAATCTAAGACTCGAAAAACGAATTATGAGGATAATTTTGAGATCAAGATATTTTTGATGTTGTTATGTATGTACCGAACTCTGTAAGAAGTTATTATTTTTTTTAGTCCTTTTTCTGGGATCCAGTCCCCAGGCGACAAGGAAACATCTCGAACATGTGAGGTATTGCTTATCTGGAGCAGCGCCACTACCCGAACCTGATATTCAGAACTTTTTGAACAAAATCCCGGTAAGTAGCATAGCATAGCATATGCTCACGACTATATTCCCCGAGGAGGTAGTCAGAGATATTCTGAAACCTCAGAACAAAATCCCGGTAAGTTTACCAACTAAATAAAATACAAGACTAAAGCAAGAGCGAAGTAGTAGAGAGTTATATTTTTTTATTATCGGAAACAAAATTACTAAATATTAAACTAATCTATCTATCTAAACTATTATAAAACTGTAACAGGAAGTTTGTCTGTACATTGAAGATATTAACAAAAAAAAGTTACGATATGGTTTTTAGGTGTCCCTGATTCCATTTCACCAATTTTTGGATTTTTTGTCTGTCTGTTTGTTTGGGTGTTTGTTTGTTTGTTTGAACGAGTATCACGCAAAAACTACTGAACCGATTTTGATGAAACTTTTTTTTTGATAGCTTATGATCTGACTCAAAATCTGGTATATAATTTGTGCGGACGAAGTCGCGGGTTAACGCTCGTTAATTATAAAATTGGTAACATGCCTAGTCCAAAAGAATGTACAGTCTAAAATCCAAGTCAAGCTTCGTCACTTGCGCAGAGCAACGGAGGGGGCCTTGCGGGGAGGCGGGCGGCGGGGGTCCCATCACGAGATCTGTATGAAGGTGTCGGGATACCTTAAACAATGCCCTTGCGTTGCCCTGCTGCAAGGTTTAGTAATACTGTGCCTATATCCAGCAGACGGCGTTTTTTGGGTGACAATGAATAGTAGCGGAAGCACCTGTTGCTGTAAAAAAATCATATTTTGGGGTGGGAAGTAACGTTAGATATCCTCGTTGTTGGTCTTTTTTCCCCTAAAGTATTTTTGTTTTTGTCTCCAATTAAAAATGAATTATTGTAACATTTTCAGAGTGATGGATATTTTGGCCAAGGTTATGGTTTGACTGAGACGGGTCCACTAGCTGCCGTCAGTCCTATAGGTTTCAACAACCGCACATCAGTTGGGTTCCCTTTACCAAACATGCAGATGAGAGTAGTCGATGGAGAATTGAATAATTTGGGACCGAATGAGGTAAGTATCAATTTAGTAGGAGCGATGATAGCCCATACGGAAGAGAGCTAGCGCCTCAATCATGAGGCCGCGGTTCGATTCTTGGCCTGTACCACTAAGGTCTTTGGAATTTATGTGCGATTGTATTTATCATTTACTAGCTCGGCGGTGAAGGAAAACATCGTGAGGAAACCTGCATTCCCGAGAATGAAAAGAAAATACCATAAGTTCGGAGGTACGCGTAAAATATGGGTGAGCTTGGGGCGAACACAAAGGACCAGCGCTGAGACCAACGACCCTTGCTTGCAATAACCCAACCACAAATAACCAATCAATTTAGTACCTACCGCATCCGAAATTTTTAAAATTGTGAAATTATCCTTTGACCGAGGCACAAAAAGTTGCTGCTGATCTTTAAATGTTATTTCTAGGGCCAGTGCCTACCTACAAAATCTGTAATTTTTGTTCGGCGTTGGATAATGATTTATGTTACCATGCTAGGCTTTTTAGGTTTGCTAAATGTGCCTACATACCTAGGTACAGTAGTACTAGATTTATAAGTTATCCCGATGTACCTGCGCAGTTGACAAATTTTAATAGCGCGCGAAATTACGTTGACCAATCAGGATGTGCCAACTTCAATGCCTTGCAACGATTGGCTAATTTGTTTTCGCTCCCTTTTCGCTGCTATCCGACTTTGCCTTTGATTACGAAACGATTTCGGGTTTTGTCGGGGACTCTGCGCAAACGAAGATTGCCGAGGTTAATTATTTTCCTGGTCGTACTGTACTGATACTCTATTGTTTAAATATCTCTTATGGTTTGGGATGTACACAATTAAGCTTCGAATTCGAACCCTTTTTTACCAAAGTAAGTAAAATAGACTATTAACTAATAATTTTTTCCTTGCCTACACAGATGGGTGAAATTCTTATCAAAGGGCCGAATGTAATGAAGGGTTATAAGAATAATCCAGAAGCAAATAGAGAAGCTTTACTTGAAGGCGGCTGGTATAGAAGCGGAGATTTGGGAATGATCGATGAAAGCGGAGCTGTTACTATTGCAGATAGGCTTAAAGAACTAATCAAAGTAAGTGTAAGTCGGTACTGGGACATTTTTTTGTTCTGACCGGTTTGCTCCTATAGTAAAAGTTTTCCAGTTTGATGGGTAGAATTATGTGGTTTAAAGGTTAATGATACTTTTCCTTACACCCTGTATAACTACTTTCCAGGAAATGGCTTTTTTTGTATTGCTAGACACCTGAGCTATGCCCTCGGAGAATTATTTTACCTTTAGATTAAACTAGAGTTAACCCGCGAGTTTGTCCCCAAAAATCATATACCAGATTTTAAGTCAGATCATCAGCTATCAAACAAAAAAAGTTTCATCAAAATCGGTTCAGTAGTTTTTGCGTGATGCTCGTTCAAACAAACAAACAAACACACAAACAAACAGACAGACAAAAAAATCCAAAAATTGCTGATATATTTTTTTGTTAATATCTTCAATGTATAGACACACACTTCTGTTACAGTTTTATAATAGTATAGATAGCAAAGATTTTTTTTGGTGTGTGGAAAAAAACTTTGATAGATAGATTAAACGGATAGTTAGATATGCAAATTTTCCATAATAATAAATTCATAAGCAATTGGCATATCAAAGACATTGTTATTGTTTTAACCGTTGAGGATAGAAAGGAGGACGAACAAACTCTCATAAAAAATAAAATCTAGTTATTAATTATGAGTATAAAATATTATTATTGATAATAATAAAATATTATTTACAATTCGGTCATTAAGTAGAAGCACATTAGTCTTTTTATTTGTCCAAATCTTTCATATTTTTTACGTTTTGTCCTTTGTACCTTAAACAGTTTTTAAAACGTGTTATCATGTAATTGGCGCTGTAAAATTTAAATGTTGCTGTATTAGAGATTAACTAATTTGCTGTTTGATAACCAATAAAGATAAATAAATAAATAAATGTTCTCATGGCCTTATAAGACTAATTATTATCATTGTATAATCTTATTGGTACCTATCTTATTAGTATCCATTATAACGCACGTTGGCGTCGGTAATGGAGATAAGAAATAAATGCATAATATAATTTACATTATGATTGCATGAACTTCGAATTTTTGAATAAAAACATTTTTTTATCATGACTGTGTGAACTTTAAAAAATTCTGCTGTCTCATACGTACATTTGTATCGAGCAGGATTGCAGTTTTGTATGGAATGGATTGTTGATTTTTTTTCGCGATTTCGCCAGTGGTCTCATAGTGAAACTTTTTCAGTTCGACAGTCTGATCATCCACTTAAAAAACCGTCAGCATATTAAGTTGGACCCAAGGTTGGACCCTGTATACACTATACAGGGTGTTACAGAAGTAAAAATAAAAATTAAAAAACGTTTAAGGGGGTTGTTAAGACCATTAAACTGAACAACTTTCACTATGGGACCAACATCGAAATCGCGAAAAAAAATATCTTTTGTCCCATACATTTAGCTCGAGTAGATCTGTAGTTTAGTATGGAACATCGCAAACGCATCGCATTATGGAAAATATTTAGGGGGAGGCCTATGTCCAGCAGTGGACGTCTATCGGCTGATATGATGATGATGATGGAACATACGATTTTTTTTCGCGATTTCGATATTGGTCCCATAGTAAAAGTTGTTCAGTTTGATGGTCTTAACCACCGCCTTAAATGTTTATTTGTATTTTTGTAACACCTTGTAGTCTATGCTTTTAATCCATATTTATCGAATTTTAGGTAAACGCAATGCAGGTGCCACCAGCAGAGCTCGAAAGCGTAATCAAAGAACATCCAGCAGTACACGATGCAGCTGTCATAGGAATTCCAGATCCAAAAACTGGGGAGAGACCTAAAGCCTTCGTAGTATTAAACAAAGGCGTGAAATGTACAGTAGAAGATATTATGGAATATGTCAGTGGAAGAGTGGCACCATATAAGAAGATCAAGGAGGTTATGTTCATAGATAGCGTACCAAAGAATCCTTCTGGTAAAATATTGAGAAGAGTTATCAAAGATCAATATTGTTCGGCGAAATAAATGTTATTCTTTATTATATTTTTGAATTAACTTAATAGTTTTGGAGGTTCTCAAAAATCCGGAAACTGAAATTTATCCAAATCCAGATATTTGATTCTGTTGACTACCCTAGAAAATGTTGAATACCAATTTCTTTTTAAAAACTGGCCAAGTGCGTGTCGGGCTACTCGCAGGGTAGGGTTCCGTAGTTGCCCGTCACAATATACGGACAAAGAAGGGGGCTTTTTGTTTTATACTACGGTTTAGCGGCTAATAAAGTCTAGAAAGTACATTTTATAAGTTGGTCGACTATTACTCGTAAATTTATAAAGCCTACTCAGCGGTGATAGTTTTCCTTTTAATTTCGTTATGTAGTATACATAACTGCCATTTTTTCACATATCCAGAAACAACAGTTTAGCTGGCAGGGGGCGGGGGGGGGGGGGGGGGGGGGCACTTGACTCTATCAAAAATT
Source organism: Agonopterix arenella (assembly GCA_927399405.1). NCBI lineage: Eukaryota > Metazoa > Arthropoda > Insecta > Lepidoptera > Depressariidae > Agonopterix > Agonopterix arenella. The sequence goes on from OV656704.1 coordinate 4,753,128, forward strand.
TTCACTTTAAAGCATAATATTTCGCTAACGGATCCCTAAATCGAAAAATTGTTTCCCACACCCATAATATTTTTAAACCACCTATTCCATTCCCACTTTGCGTGTAGGGGAGGAACAAAAAAAAAAAATTTTTTTTCAAGATTTTATTTTACCACTTTGTCGGCGTGATGAATATGTATGCCCATTCCAAATAACAGCTTTCTAGTACTAAGCGTCTCTGAGCTAAGCCGCGGACGGACGGACATACGGACTTGGCGAAACTATAAGGTAAGGGTTCCTTGTTGACTTCGGAACCCTAATAAGCAATATAAATATAATACTAGTGTGCCCATGTGATTTTGTGTCATGTCTCGTCTAAGGTCATGAAGGTTATGGCACAGTATAAGAAAGATTATCTATTACTACATACAGTACGGACACTCCCTTTCACCAACTTTTTACCTCACCCCGCTATCGCCCTCTGGTTACCCGGCAGTTACCTAAGAAGAAGACTTGAGGTTCAATTTCTTTGGTTTCGCATGTGCTGACATCATCTTGTCAATTTCAATTTTTTGTATGCAGTGTCCGGGCAGTGGTTATGGTCAGAGCTAAGTCCGGGAATCCCGGCATGTACCTTCACCTACCATTAGAATGGCCATTAAGGAATGGGCTGATAAAATACACAGCCTCTCGGGTCTGCAACACTGCAGAAAATTAATCAGCAATATACCTAACAACAAATGTCCGTGTGGTGTCGGCTAAGAATAGGACCATCCCATTTCCTCCCGTGGGTGTCGTAAAAGGCGAATAAGGGATCTACTGAAAGATGGGCAGCAGCATCCTCTAAGTACACACATTGATTCGATCCAACTGCGATCGCCAACCCGCCTGCCAAGCGTGGCGATTATGGCAAATCCCCCCATTCTGGGGGAGGCTTATGTCCAGCAGTGGACGTTTAATGGCTGATATGATGATACCTAACAACACGAATTCCAAACTTCATACGGACCAACAGCGGGAGCAAGGCTCGTGCCATATTCGGAGCCCTCACCGGGCACCGATCACCGATCACGAACACCTCACTAGATCCCAGCTGCCGAGAGTGCGGAGAGGTTGAAGAAACCCATGGAACATTATACTGGGTGACTGCGATGTCTTGGCGGCTAAACGCATGTTTCTCCTGGGAGATGGTTATCAGGCCTCGACTTTTGTAATGTCGCGAACCCGTAAAGTAATTAAATCGCGAAAAAATTAAGTACTTAAGTAGGTGCCTTTACCTAAAAATTTAGTTTAGGTATACCTTTTTCAATAAAATGTTGTTGCGTATACGGGTCTTATTATTTTGGACTGATTGTAGCATTGTACCGAAAAGCGACACCCCCTAGGGGTCGCAACCCCCAGGTTGAGAAACTATAAGCTCTTCAATCTATAATAGCAAATCTTATCCCAAACTGTCAGGACCCTTTCAATCTTCTATCAAAGTTTACTTATCTATTAACAATGACGTCATCTCTCTGGGTTCAAATTAACTGACCCTATAAAACCTATAAATTGGCCCTTAACAAGTCTTATGTTTGAACAAACAGAAACTTTCAATCAGGGCTGCCACCTCTAAAAATCGTTTGGGCGCTAAAACTGTGAAAAAGCCATAGATTCAAAAACTTTCGCTTGTCGGAAAAGCGCTAGATGCGGCGCTAAATTCTTCTATAAATAGTTATTTAAAGTTATCTAAATGGTTTATCCAAAACCGCTAAGTTTCTCGAAACCTTTTACAAGTCAATTTATGTCAGTCAAGTAGGTCGTAGGTCCTAGAAAATGTACTGAAAGCATTTCGGATAAGTGTTTGAATTTAAATCTCCCGAACAGCAGTGTTCGGATGCAGATCTATGTATATACATGTAAAATAAAATAGGAATGTTACTTAAAGGGGTGCTTCAGACCATCATACTGAATAATTTTCTCTATGGGACCAATATTTATTATGTTTGCAGTTTTGTATGGGACAACGGATTTTTTTTTCGCGATTTCAGTGTTGGTCTCATAGTAAAAGTTGTTTAGTTTGATGGTCTGAACCACCCCTTTAAGTAACTGTCCCATTTTATTTTACTCCCTGTATTTTTTCCACAAATAAGCTATAAATATTTATTCAATTTCAATCACAAAACACAAATTACAGGATATTCAAAACACAAATACTGTTGCTTTTTTAAAAGTTAAAATGGCGCTAGATGTTTCGCTAGGCGCTAAATTCTCATATACGGCGCTAAACATACCAAAAAAGCGCTAGATCTAGCGACGAAAGCGCCAAGGTGGCAGCACTACTTCCAATATTCAAATGTTTACCCAACCTGATTAGAACTTGGAACCATTAATGGTTACTTTACGTAAAAGAGTAAATAATACAAACTAAACATTGGTTTCGTAAAAATTGCTTGTGTTTACCGTCGTAGGTGGGTACTACTACACCTACAGTTCGTTTCAAGGTGCTCAAAAACTACTATCAAATAGGTATTTTAATTTTAAATGTTTGCTGTTGAATGCTCTTGTAGCAAAATTTCAGGTTTCAAACCTCAAATGGTTTTATTTTATAGGACCAGCCTGTAAAACAAAACGGTTTGAGATTTGAAAGCCATACGTCGCGTCGGGAACACAGTTGAAATTAAACAGTAAATTAATTTCATGGTAATGACCCTTTCGTTTTGAATCGTTTATATTAACCTTTTAACCGCCGGAAAAATTTTCATTGAACGTGCCTCCAGCGCCGCGTCAAGGATGAAAACAATAGAAATTATAGTCTTATTCATGAGACGGCAGCGTTGTGAACTCGATGTCGTAAGTCTCATATTTCAGACCATGGCGGCTAATAAGGACGGGAACCATAACTTAAAGACATGTTTAACCAACCTAAGTTCCAACCAACCAACCAACTCTTATCGGCTGCATCGGGTTTTACCCGTAGCATATACACGATCGAATGAATGAAAGAATGAATGAATGAATGAATGAAATATACTTTATTTACACCAAAAGAAAATACAATGCACAATAGGAAACATAAACTGAATATGGTACAAATAAGGCGGTCTTATCGTTAAAAAGCGATTTCTTCCAGACAACCTTAGGGTAGAGGAAATATAACAAAGAACGGGTCGAACTGGGGTTCGACACGTTTAGTCTATTCGATAAAATTAAATTCTGGCATTTGGGTGTGAAAAGCCGTAGTCAGCGTAGTCTTCAATATCTAATCGTAGCTTATTTACAATTACATTAGTTTTCATTCAGTAATTCGTTCTTACTTTAGAAACTTGATGCTGACTGTACTTTGTTACTTATGTAGGTAAAACAAACAAATACAGTTGGTAGAAACTCTACTCAGATTGGAGTTTGATGAAACTAGAAGGCAAAAAAACGTGCACCTATGTAGGAAGAACGTAGGTGCTCGAAGTGTCTTAGGTTTAAAGAAATTTATTCTCAAAAATACATAATTGCCACTTACATGAGAACATGGTTAAGTACATAAAAATTTGAAGACAGTTCGTTGTCGCAACAGAAAAACAAATTGTTATGTACCTATAATCCAAAAACAATAACAATTTTACTTCAGATAAAACCTAAGTGTTCTGTGGTTTTATTTCAGAGCATCAGAAAGGTACGTAACACCATCATTATCGACTCGTCCACTACTGAACTTTTATATCCCCTAAGGAGCACTAAAAAACACTTCTTGGCTTTCCCTTTCCAGTATATGTCTAGGTCGTCGGTCCAGTGCCACACTACGCCTCTAAATTCATGGTCTCCTTTCGATCTCTGACTCTCCAACGTGGCCCAATTCTTCACCCATTGCATTGGAAGTATATTGCCATCGCTTTTCAGAGCTAATCCGTGAGCCGGCCGCATGATTGCCTACGCTTACCGTAACGCATGTAACATAATATTCTATACTATTGTAGTACATTTATAATAGGAATTATTGAAAGAAAAATATTGTAGTACATAAATAAAGTACTCTGTGATAATATTTTGTGCAGAATGCCTTCAATTTATCTTTGCCAAATTAAATTTCATTCTCACACCAAGGCTTAAATTTAAATCATTCATTCACTCATTTCACGAATGATAAAATTGCTTCCTACAATCTTTACTGAAGAGTAAAAATTAAAAATGAAATCATTTAACTGAACTGCACCAACCGCAGCAAAATTTTAATTAAAAACGTCGGTCCGTTATGGAAACGACGTGGATATATTACATAATTTTTCCCGGGATCTTATTTTACGCTACATTCTAGGTTTGTTTTAAGATGTTGATGAAAAATTTGTACTTGCTTTCTTTATTAATCCCTGCCATTTTTGTTCCTTCGAGGAAATTATGATAATATTTGTTTTATATTGCTTTATATCTCAGCGATTCGATATCCTGTCATACGTTTTGAAGTAGGCCTCCTATCCTATCACTAAAGAGGAGGGAAGTAGCTAAGAACTTTTTTAGTTTATAAATTAATGGTTTTTTTGCTTATAACTAGCACTGCATCTCTACTTGATCTATACCAATTTTTTTGAGCAAAACCGAGAACAAGAAATGGCGGAACCTCGTAGCAAGCTCAAATGCAAATCGCGCGAACACCACGCGAATGACAAAATCTCTCATGGCCAGACTTGCAACGTGACTCTCCTATTTATTGAACAAGCATGGATGCAAGAGATTATCAAAAAACCGAACATTTTTAGATACCTACAATACCTAACATAAAATTAACTTAACTTAAAATAACATAAAATTTATTTCACACCATTGTATAATACGTATAATCTATGGCCCGATTCAACCAAACGGGAGTAAATTTTATTCTTAGATTAAGTCGCCGGTTACTCTCGAGTAAACTGATTTTGCGTTTTACTAACCCTAATCTATGAATAAGTTGAGAGTAAATTTTACACGGCCAATTTTGACGGTGTAACATTATAACGAGACTAATGAAATGTCAATGTCACATAATTTATAATAATTTAAATAAAAAGAAACCTAACAATTCAAAACTTTATTAACCTCACATTGCAATAAGTACGGATACAATGACTTCTTTCTTTAGGTGGATTATACATTCGTTCTTTTAGTATGGGTTTTGAGTGGTAGAAGAAAAGTGACGTTATTTCGGAGTAAACACTAGGAGTTAAATTGTTCCTTGTATAGTTACTCTTCTATAAATCAAAGTGTGGTCGAATCCGGCCTAAGTTTCACACCGAAATCATAGTATAAGAAAAAGTAGCTACCTATAACTACTTAGATAACATAAGATGATTTCTTTCATTTTTTTTTGGTCTCCGCGGCGAAGACATTTTATTTTTATGTACTTTAAAGATTTGGCTGCTATCCACATTGTTATCAGGTTGTAACACTTGTTTACTTTATCTTTAGCGCAAAAGAAGGCAATGAAACAAAATATCTGTTATTTAAGGCCGTTGTTCACTACCAAAGCCTTCGACGTCGCAGTTTAATAAGACTTAAAAACAAGCTGAGTGCTATTAAGACGCGTGTGGGTTCCGTAACATGAAAAAATTTAGGCTGCTGGTAAATTTTTAAATAATGGCCCTTTGGAGATAAAGCCCGGTATTCCACGCACTTACATTCAATTTGTAATTTAATTACTTGGAATTGTGGAATGATCCGTGTCTTAAGGGCCTATGTCGAAAAATAATTGAAGCGAAATGGGCGTGTGATAGCTTATATTACTGCCTGATGCGAGAGAAAGAGATGGGGCGGCGCGGGCGACTGAAACGACGCAAGCGTAAAACACACTTTATTTAATTGTGATTGTACTATTTATGTAAGTTCAATTCTGCTCTAATCAAAATTTGCAAAATATCAATCTCTTTTTTTTTTTTATTTCAAATGGGTTTGCTCTTGACCTCAATCCAGTCCTCAGGACAAAGATGGGGTCGAAGATGTAGCGAGCTTACCCAGAAGGTGCCTATTCACTCGTACTTTAAAGTAATTCGGGTTGTAAGCGCTCGGAAATACTGACGCAGGCAGGGCATTCCACTCCTTGGCTGTGCGCATTATAAAAGAATCAGAAAGGCGCTTAGTGCGGATTTTAAATCAAGTCTCGTGTTTCTATTATTCACCTTTTAGCAGTTCCAAGCGTTTAAAAATAAAAACGGAGGCTACTTTGGCCTGTTTTTCTATCGAGAAAATGTGTCTTAATAGTGTTTTGGCTCTAATCAAAAACTTCAATTATATGTTCAATTTACACATATCCGCAATTCATACTCCTACTTACGACAAATTAACATTTTAAATTTGATCGACTTTTTAGCATTAAACATTTGTTTATGTACGTACAATAAACTACAATTTTCAGTGTTATTGTTCGTGGAAAGTTTTTTCTAATTTTAATATTGCCATCTACAGATTTTTCATTTTACTTGTCTTGGAAAACGCTTCATTATAAAGGTTTTTCATCTGTACAGAATCCTAAGAACTGATTAGTCAGCATTAAATTTCTCGGTGGTAGTTTCAAACTTATAATTAACAATTTCGCTGAACTATTGGCTATCTCTAGCATAGTTAATGAAAAGATAGTCGAGTTCGTTTTAAACTTGATTTTTAAATAATATAATTTTTAAATAAATATCGGGTCTGTTTAGACTTTCATCTTTTATAAGGATAAAAAAAGTATTTAGTTCGCTATTTCTTCATTATCATCATAATTTTTATAAAAACATTTTTTTAACTATTATGTTATGTATGCACAAGTATTACAGCACGTCTAGTATGATTTCTCTGCACGCGCGCGACGCGCCTTCGCTCCATAGAAAATAACCTGTTCCCGCGCTTTTCGGAGAGCGAAAGCCGCGCTTGCCGCAACATGTTAGTATGGAATAAAGCCGAGTCGCGCGTAAGAAGTAAAATCATGCTAGGCGTGCAGAGAGCTCTGCCAAACATTATGATCACTGAAGTTTGAGTTTTGTGATATCCGCTAAAACAATCCGGACACAGAGAAACTTCAATGTTACGGAACCCTAAAAAGTGGAGACAAGAAAAGCTAAGAAAAATTTACGAAAGGAAAATGGAATAGCTTCATTCGTCTATGCTTTGGTGGAAGAGCAGCAGCCTTGAAAGAATTTTATTTATCTAGAATACAATACAATTCGAGGGCAATCCAACAAATCATCTTTTCACATGTACGGTTGTGGTCTGGACATAGTTTTTGTGATCTGTGGGTCAGGACCACATCAATTCATACATTTCATACATTTTTTGTTGTCGTCAGAGGCATTCTAAATAAATATGGTTATATTTAGTAGGTATATTCGGAATATCCATATTTCAGTGCTCTCTCTACCAGTATGAATGGCAGTAATCCCGTCTCCACTGATGAATTATGCACTCAAATACACGCAATGAAGCAGGATTCCTCACGGTCTTTTCCTTCACCTAAGAGCCTGTGGTATTACAAATCATAAGTATCTTCGGTTACGGTGTTTGTAAAAAAACTCCTCCTAAACGGCTTGACCGATTCTTATGAAATTTTGTGTGAATATTCAGTAGGTCTGAGAATAGGTCGTAAAGTATATTTCAGTGGTCTGCGCGTAGGAAGTAGCGGGCAACAGCTAGTGTTCCTATCTATCTATACTACTATAAAACTGTAACAGGAAGTTTGTCTGTACATTGAAGATATTAACAAAAAAAAAGTTACGATATGGTTTTTAGGTGTCCCTGATTCCATTTCACCAATTTTTGGATTTTTTGTCTGTCTGTTTGTTTGTGTGTTTGTTTGTGTGTTTGTTTGTGTGTTTGTTTGTTTGTTTGTTTGAACGAGTATCACGCAAAAACTACTGAACCGATTTTGATGAAACTTTTTTTGTTTGATAGCTTATGATCTGACTTAAAATCTGGTATATAATTTGTGCGGACGAAGTCGCGGGTTAACGCTCGTAATCTTATAAAGGTTGTAATCAAATCTTCGCCACATACTTATACATGCTCGCCGGTTTACTCCACGCCTCACCTTTCTATAGAGTACTAGACCACCACCGCTCTTAATGCACTTGAATGCATTAATTTAGTTCAAACATCAATCTTGTATACTCGCCACTCGTGGCTAACCACCTTACACTTTTGTGATAAAGTTCACATTGGAATGAACTTGGACAGCATAGTCTGAATATTTTTACTTACGTATCCGACGGTGAAAGGTGCTTGAATGAATGCTGGAAGCATTAAATGGACTTTGACAAATTCAAGTGCCTTAGTTTGTAGGGTTCTTGAGAGACATAGAGGGCTTTTTGTTACAAGCATTCAGGAATGTCTAATGTTCAATCTTTGGGGTCATTTTGTACGTTCTTACTAGTTCCGTTGTATAGTCAAACTCAAACTCAAAACTTTTTATTCAAAATAATATTAAATAATAATAATAAATAAAATGTTTATTTCATTTACAGTAATTAGCGATTTACAATAAATAGTGATTGGAGTCTCCTTTTGAGCATGATAATGCTTGCGTGGGGAGGCTCCGCTCTTCCATAGCCATACTAAAATTAGACACAGATTTTATACAATAATATAGAATAGTTCGAAACAAAGTATTAGAAATTTATTTTATACATATTAATATCATATCCCTATCTAAATGGTTTTTATTTTATTTTATTTATATTAACATCATGATTATAACTAATTTGAATTATGTGTGAGGGTGCGTGTGTGTGTGTGTGGGGGTGTATTTACGTGTGCGTGTTTGTGTGTATATGGGGGGAGAGGAGGGGGGGGATATTACATGCTTACATAGCTTTCTGACGTCATTTTTTGACTCTATCGCGTGGGAAGGTGTTCTATTGTAGAGAACATGCGGCCAGATACTTCCATGATGAATTAGCGATTAGGTACCTACTTTTTTTTCTCAAGAATTTGAAGCAAATTTTTGTCACCCTTTTACCGTCGTCGAGACCAACAGCTTTACAGTTTGCTCGAATAAAGTACGTTGTCCCAGATACTGCTGTTAAATATGGCAGTATTCCGATGGATATGACTTCTTTTTAAATATATATAATAAAATTGATATTTGATTGTGAAAATACCGGTAAGAACCCATTAAAAAATGTTTAATTCTAGATTAAATGATAACCACGTCACTCTCAAAAACTGTATAAAATTGTGTATTATTTTGTGGATAACTTCTCATCATCATCATCAGCCAGACGCACCGCGGGATACCACCCCTTCTTGGTTGATATCCCACAAATCCGCACTAAGCGCCTTTCTGATTCTTTTATAATGCGCTCAGCCAAGGAGTGGAATGCCCTGCCTGCGTCAGTATTTCCGAGCGCTTACAACCCGAATTACTTTAAAGTAAGAGTGAATAGGCACCTTCTGGGTAAGCTCGCTACATCTTCGACCCCATCTTTGTCCTGAAGACTGGATTGAGGACAAGAGCAAACCCATTTGAAAAAAAAAAAAATTAAAAAGGCCTATAATACGTCCGTCCCTCTGCAAGGCACAGGCCTACCCTCAGGGAGGTTGTATGGGCGTCAGCCCAATGTGGATTGGTAGACTTCACATACGCATCAGAATTTCCTCGCGATGTTTTCCTACACCGTTACGAAAGTAAAAATAATTTTTAAAACTTTTAAGGGGGTTGTTTAGACCATCAAACTGACCAACTTTCACTATGGGACAAAAATCGAAATCGCGAAAAAAAAATCTGCTATCCCATACACTTAGTTCGAGTAGATTTTTGTTTACTATGGAATATCAGATTTTTTTTCACGATTCCGGTATTGATCTCATAGATAGTGAAAGTTGTTCAGTTTGATGGTCTAAATCTACTCCATCTACTCCCCACTGAAATGTTTATTTGTATTTTTGTAACACCTTGTATAAGTTAACAAAACTAATTGGTACGTAATGGCATGGCGTGTGGTAATCCGTACGGATTCGAACCCGGAGTCTCATGATTGAGTGTCGATACCTCTTTGCAACGCGCCACAGACGCTCTATCATTGCGTAATTGTCATGTGATTATGCACATAATAAATTGATTTTACTTTAAATTATTCTACGTAGGTACACTAATTAGTACACCCAGGTATGCCACAGAAAGGAAAACCTCAAGTCTTCTTTAATTTAGCAGCAGTCTATGACTTTGCAATAAGCGATGCGGTTTGCACCTTTGTTCTTCTGACTTAGCAATTAGAACGGAATGGGTAACCACACTACCGAATCTTAATTAAAACGTTTCAATCAAGAGAAAGTACAGCGGGGGTTTCTTCATTACTGAAATATTTTACTAAAATATAAAATGATCCCAGGCTTTTGTACATTCGTAATGAAAATCTTTATCAAATTAAACTGTTAATTATAGAGCTAATTTAAACTCCGAAATCCAGCAGTGTAGATTGAACACCGAGATTATATTTAACATACTTCGCGGTATGTGACAAGTGAACAACTATTTAAACATTAACTGGGCTTAGGTGAACGAGCTTTCCTCGGCGTTTCGTCTCTGAGAAAATAAAATTTCGCACAAAAAGAAAAAAAATCCTAAAATGTTGTGTCCAACTAGCGTTGCCAGGCGTCCGGATAAAGCTGGACATTGTTGGGCTTTTTGGATGTTTGTCCGGGCAAATAAGACGGTGTCCGGACAGGCCCGGATTTTGTTAGGCTTTTTAATTTTGAGCAGGTTACTCCATTTTCAGGGAAACTGAGCTTTTAAACCGGGCTCTGGCATAAATATTTGATTTTGTGTTCCATTTCAAATTGCAATATTAGTAAGTAAATGATGAATGATTTATTTAATAATGAAAACTGACTCATTTAATTTTATTGTTATTTTATTAGAATTTAAGACGATTTTGCATAAATTCTTTGGCTGGTCTGTCCGGCTATTCGGTTTCAAGACCTGGCAACCCCTATGTCCAACGCCATCTACGGTATATAACAAAATATTAGTAATACTTAGACCAATATATTTTAATACATTAGGTTGTTAAAGTCACACGACTAATTTTGAGTAAGAAAATCAATTTACATAGGAACCTATACGTTTCTTGGTTCTTTTTACCACCACTTTGTTAAGGTGGTTGCAGAGGGGTCAATTTTATACAAAACTTTGACGCACAATATGCGTAGACGGTATTAATATAAGTAACTTTGTATACATGGAAAAATAGTTTAGAAAATCTAGATGCCGCGTATCAAATAACATTTGCAATTTATAAAATAGTCACGAAGATATAAAACTTTGAAATTCTTCATACAAAATTTTAAAAGCTTTATATCTTCGTAATTATATTATAAATTGCAAATGTTATTTGTGACGCGGCAACTAGATTATCTAAACTATTTTTCCATGTATAAAATATTACTCCTATTAATTCCGTCTACGCGTATTGTGCGTCAAAATTTTGTATGGACTGAAACCACCTTAAGATTTTTTATTTAATAATGTCATGCTGAAATACTCGTTCTTTTGCGTAGGTACTCCTACAAAAATAAAGATTGCCTGGTACATTCAATGACATTAGTAAACAGGATAAATGAGTTAAAATTCAATTACACACATTACCTACTTACCTACGAGCATTCTGGCACCCTGCTTCGAACATGAAACAAAACAAAAGTAGGACACATTTCGTAATAGGCTTTTAGTCGCTCTCGTTTGTCTATGTCGATATTCCTTATAATGTATTTTCCTAAATGAAATAAGCCATTACATTAATACTGACTTTCCGTCTAATTGACCTAAATGGCAAAAATATTTTGCCTTGCCCTAACTTATTACTTCGCCATCTAGGTCTTTTCTTACTGGGACATCGTCCTCAATTTTCCTCTAATAGTATATCAGCTAGTATCCATTTATGATACAAAAATATTTACCAAGATTGTTCGCTAAAATTTCATTAATATACGAGTACCATCGTTGTAGATGCGCAAGTATCGATTATAAATAAATGAACTTAGAAAAGACTAGTCAGACTATGACTAGTCTGATAAAAAATCTTCGCAAAATTGATATGTCTGATTAAATAGTCATTGTCATTTTAGTATTGCCCCATGTTAACATTAAGTTTTACCTAGCGAGATAGGTCACTGGGCAAGCTAACTGGCGGAGCGGAGCTAGCTGGCGGAGCGGAGTAACGAGTTCCATAAAATCTCGGTCTAGATTTTAATTGGTTAATACCTATTTCCTTGTTTCTCCGCTCCGCCATTCGCCAGCTAGCTCCACGTCAATGGACACGCAGCCTTAGACTTGTTTTTTAAATGGTTCCTAGTACAGTCATCATCATCATATCAGCTGATGGACGTCCACTGCTGGGCATAGGCCTCCCCTAACGATCGCCATAACGACCGGTCCTGCGCTGCCCTCATCCAACGGGTTCCCGCCGCCTTCACCAGGTCGTCGTACCCACGCTGCGCTTTCCGGTACGCGGTCGCCACTCGGGAACTTTTCGGCCCCATCGGCCATCGGTTCTGCGAGCAAAGTGCCCCGCCAACTGCCATTTCAGTTTAGCAATTCTTTGGGCTATGTCAGTTACTCTGGTTCTTCTGCGGATCTTTCCATTTCGGATTCGATCTCGCAGGGAAACTCGGACCATAGCCCTCTCCATTTGCCATGGGCCATTTGGGTGACTTTAAGCCTTTATGAGGCATTAAGTAAACGTAGCTTCCCTAGTACAGTGGCATTAATAATTGTTGTTCCAAGTCGATATAGTATCATAATCTTAACTGTAGGCACTTATAGTAGATATCTAAACCGCATAATAAATATATCTATAATTTAGCTTAGGAACTATAATGAATTTCACGTAAATGTTATATAAATAAGAAATCCTGAAACATATCTTGTTTCCCAAAGAAAACACCACCACTACGCCTACTGGACGTTATATTCAGCAGAGTACGTTTTATTTTAAATTAGGGTCTTGTAAACTGTATAATAAATAGACAAGGACTGGTGTACTATAAAATCTAGGTATAATTTATTCGACCCAAAAACTAAAGTGGAATTCCCATGATCACACCTCTCTAATCAAATTCAGGTTTGAAATAGTGCAAAACTAATGAAATTGGAATTAACTTCGCAGTACAAAGTGGTTTAACAGTCTTATTCCGTGACTCGAAGCAATGAAAGTGTTGGTACTTATGTACAGGTAGTGTATATCTGGTTAAATCTGCCATTTAATTGAAAGGCTAGCCCGTTCATTAAATGGTGACAGTCAATTGAATGACTAGATCGGTCTAGTCATTCAATTGACTGTCACCATTTAATACGTTACGTTACGTTGGTTGAACAAGCGTTACTCAATGTTCAACTAGTTGGCTGGTTGTAAGCTAGCCCTTTGAACATGGCGGACGTAAAATCAGCCAGATGATTCAAATTTAGTATGACGTTCAGCAAAGTCGTTGAACGTACGTTACATTCACCGATGTGGCCAGTTGTCCTTTAGTTATTCAATTGACTGTGACCATTCAATGAACGGGTTAGCCTTTCAATTCAAATGGCAGATTTAAGCAGATGGCTGCGACATAGGTACCAGATATGACCCGTGACTTCGCCCGCGTGGAATCGATGACTTTGCGGTAGAGCGATTTCGGAAAAGCGCATCACTTGATAAAAGTGTCGCTGTTTTTACGTTGGACCGCTTTCTAACAGTGAAAACTGCAACATAGGTTCAGTAGATTAGGCTGCTCGGAAAAACAAACAGAATATCTATCCAAAAACAATTTCATAGGATTCTGGAACACCCGATACCATAAAAATACACCGAGTAATTTTTTCTGGAAAACTATCTTTAAATTAATGTAGGTACAGACAGTGATCCCTTACAGTTTTATAATGGTATACCTACTAAGAATAGATAGCAGGGATTTGCTTGGAATGGAATCACAGGTACTTAGATTTGTGCTGGCTCATTCCGTTTTCATTTACTTCGTCTGGATTTAGAGGGAATGGAGCTGGATTTTTTCATTGATCTTGTGCAATTTTGTTCGAAGGGTTAACGTGAATTTCTAATTTCATGTTGAAGATAAAAATGATTTATTGGTTACCTACTGTTAATCATCATCTTATTTAAGAGCTTTTGCCAATTCTGTCTCCATTCTACAAGTGCTTTGACTTCCTGATACAACTCAACTCCAATCTCTTCTCCAGTGTTAAATAACATTTCCTCTCTATGTTTCCATCTAAAATATTAGTCTTAAATAAATTGCCGTATTATTGTCATGTGTCTAATAAGCAGTGATCGGAATAGGTAGTGCAATTTAGGGTAAAGGAGCAAATATTTGTGTGATGAATATTAATATGTGTATACGATTCATGAGTGTTTGTATCTATATAGAGCGTAAAATTGTATGTGTTGTATATTAAACGGGGTGCACGCCCTGTAAAGATACAAACACCCATGAATTGAATACAAATATTCATATTCATCACACAAATAATATTTGCTCCTTCATTCTAAATTGCACCACCTATTCCGATCACTGCTGATAAGATACAACAATTTATCACGTGTCTGATTAGGCACGATGATGTACGAGATGAAGCTCACCCTAGACCCCAACTGCCGAGCGTGCGTATTAGAGGAGGAAATCATGAAGCATATCCTGTGACTGCGATGTCTTGGTGGCAAAATGCATGTGCCTCCTGGGAGATAGATGTCTTAAACCTGGAGATTACAGGTTTCTTCCCCTGAACAGTATTGCCATGCCCCATTTACCATGTTTTTGAAGGGTGAAGTACATAAATATACTAGGGGTCAAACACAAAAGATCCCATTGGGTCAGTGTTCCTAGCTTGCCAGCCCACATCACAAGATAAGATAAGATGAGATGAGATAAGATAAAATAAGATAAGATAAGATAAGATGTGTCCGATAATTTCCCCTCTTTTTCATTACCGTCGACTATATTATAAGAGATAAGTGTACTTTTTGCAACCATCCACTGAAAGGCTGATTCAATGTTTATGGGGTGTAGAGCATCTCTGTGATGGGGATGGACTAGGTCTGCCTGCATAACTTCAGTCGGTTTAGGAGTTACAGACGTTTAAAGGTCAGTAAAAATTTAATCGTATGATATTATTGTAGTATGCACTGTAGCTATTTGAACAGTACAAAAACTGACACGAACTGCCAGTCAATTTAGGAGATACGTCGGACATCCGTCGGTTTTTGTACTGTTCACATAGCTACAGTGCATACTATAATAATATCATACGATCAGCCTTGCAGCTGATCGTTACTTTTTTACTGACCTTTAAACATCAGTAACTTCTAAACCGACTGGAGTTATGCAGGCAGACCTGGTCCATAACCATCACAGAGATGCTCTACAACCCATAAACACTGAATCAGCCTTGCAGTGGATGGTTGCAAAAAGTACACTTATCTCTTAGTCTACTAGTCTTAGTAGTAGTAAACCTGACTATACCAGTTAAAACTAGTAATTCTGGATGTAGGAGTTAGTAGGTACTATATTCGTCTGTGTTTACACAGATTTCTTTTGAGTTCACTGTACTATTTTTGCAATAAAACGTTATCACACCTAAGTAAATAAAGACTGTATTTCATTGTTGAGCAGACATTTTTAACAGAAAAATCTTTTCAGAAATAATTTTTTTCCAGTCATTTGTATATTTTGCCTCTCATTTACTTAGAAAATGTATCTCTTTAAAAAGAGTCACAGTACCTAGGTATATTCTGTAATACAAATATTTTACTAAACTCATTAGTAGGCGCTTCGTGTTGACACGCGAAGTAGATTCAGAAGGAAATGTAATTCACTGCATCTACGTACTTAGTTTTAATTAAAAGTTCTTTTCAAATGAACACGTTTAAAGGAAAAATATATACAAAGCCGTTCTTTGCGCCTTATCTTTCAGTAGCATGCATAATTTAACATGTACTTACGTTTCCTTTCCATCCACTTGTACACACGGCCACACATCAAGCTATACAAAATCAACATAAGCTGGCCGCGCGTAGGTCGAGTAACGTATAACGTCGCGCGGCCAGCTTATGTTGGTTTTGTATAGCTTGATGTGTCGCCGTGCGTACAAGGGTATCCAGGATATAATTCGTACGGCGCGCTCAATACAAAACGAAGTTCTATCCTAATTCGAACATTTAGTGATTAAAGTAAAAAATAAATTGGTAACACAATCTAGAACACTACATTATTCAGCATAAAATGACATACTACACACTCACACTACTACACTTCCAACACACAATATCCATAATTATGTATAATACTTACGACCAACTGTATCTAATCTGTATCTGTATACCTACATGTATCCAGTATATTTTCATTTATATCTGTGTATCCATATAACTTACATTCATTTAATTATCTATCTATTTGCTTATTTATAATACCTACGGCGGTAGCAGAGGGGTCAATTTTATACAAAACTTTGACGCACAATACGCGTAGACAGTAGAAAGTATTCCCTGAGGGGTAGTTAGAAAAATTCTAAGTAGGTATAGGTATACCTTATTAAGAATATCTTTATTTCACTAATAGTGCCTAAACTCTGCCCAGTGTACCTACTGTATTAGCTGTTCTAAGTTCAAAAGGGTGTGACCTTAGGTCGATATAATATCGATGTCTTAATTAAAATTTAAAATCTAAATCCTTCAGGCGGTTGCAGAGGGGTCAATTTTATACAAAACTTTGACGCACAATACGCGTAGACGGTATTAATATAAGTAACTTTGTATATATGGAAAAATAGTTTAGAAAATCTAGATGCCGCGTAACAAATAAAATTTGCAATTTATAAAATAATTACGTAGATATAGGACCTAAGGTCTTTTAGCTTTGAAATTTTTCATACAAAATTTTAAAAGCTTTATATCTTCGTAATTATACGGCAACTAGATTTTCTAAACAATTTTTCCATATATAAAATATTACTTTTATTCATTCCGTCTACGCGTATTGTGCGTCAAACTTTTGTATGGACTGAAACCACCTTAATACAATTATCAATAATAAATATCTATAACTATCTATAATTAGACTAATGCTACCTTAGTAACGTACTTACCTGCATTTAAAGTTACATATAAGTTAAATTTGCCTACTTCCAGTATATATTCATTAAACATAATAAATATAAAAAAGCTTGGAAAGAGCATAATTTTATTGAAATGTTAAAATAGTAACTTTTCTTTTTCTTGTTTCTTTTTGTAATTTTTGGCATCACTTCGCCACGAACAACTTTGTATAAAAAAAGGGAAACCTATCATTGGCCTTACCAGTTATATTTAATAATTTATTGTAAATATGTTTAATACGCTGTTGGTTTTCTCAATAAACAAAATAAAAAAATAGAAACCAATATCTGTGTTGTCAGATTTCCGTATAGTTTCAAAGTTATCGTGGCTGAAAGTTTTCCATACAAATCTTAAATTAATCCTAGCTTTGAAACTACATATAACTTTACCGGAAATCTGACAAATGTTATATTGGTTTCTAGCTAGTTTCTAGCAAACATTTCTTTTGGTCTATAGTCTATACGATCAATGGTCAAAAAAAATGTTTGGTTTCTAGATTGTGTTTAAAAAAATTCATTGACTTTAATTGGTTAATATTGAAAATAGAATGGCGAAGCTTGAAAGGGAAAGTATAAATCAATTACAAATTATTGTAGGTCTAGGTATAGCCCAGTCATTTTACGGTTTGAGCCGGGACTAATTAGTAATTAACGTTTTTTTCGGTATAATATTGAAGAGCCATTTCGAGCATTGAAACGTCCCAAATTAAAAAAAAAAATCAGCCTTGCAGCTGATCGTTAATTTTTTACTGACCTTTAAACGTCTGTAACTCCTAAACCGACTGAAGTTATGCAGGCAGACCTAGTCCATCCCCGTCACAGAGATGCTCTACGCCCCATAAACACTGAATCAGCCTTACTGCTGATGGTTGCAAAAAGTACACTTATCTCTTATAATACTACTCCGCCTAACAAAACTCCGTAAAATGACTGGGCTAGTACCTATAAATGTACTTTCTAAGATTTATTACCTAACTAAATCTTTTCAAGACACTGTATTGGGTCGCTTTTCGCCTTAACATAAGTACCTAAACAAAACAATGCATCGTCACCGAATTAATAAATTTTCAGCGTTAGGGTTTTTTTGAATGGGTAATTTGTATTTTAAATGGTGTCACTGCAGTTTTTAATTATTCTGTACATCTACATCTAGGATATATTTTCTAGTATAGGAATGTAAAGTGAATAGAGACTACAAAGTACCTAAATACCGACATTTTCCTTACAAGTGCTTACAATCTTGGAACTGCAATTCTAACACTTACCAGATTTTAAACCTCGTAAATGCATCGCCCTACTTCGCTATTTGAACGTCTTTCGATCGCCGACCTTTCCTAGCGTCCCGAATTATTTTTAAAAGCCTAAAGTAAGTCAGTGTTTGAGTAAATACAAGAAGAAATCTGTGTCGATGATGTGGTAACGTGGCTAAAATTAAAAGTATCTGTTTACATGTGTATCCCTTTCTTGTCTATAGCTATTAAGATATACGTGGTATGCCTTAATATTAGTAGGTACAACGCTTGCAACCAGAGCTGGCCACATTTTCGTGGCCTTTTTAGTCGCACTCTATTTCAAGGTGGTCAGAAACTCAGCTAAACCCTTTCTCCCACAAAAACACTTTAAGATAATTGTATCCCGTTGTCGCCTCGAATGTACACGGCGACACATCAAGCTATACATAGCCAACATAAGCTGGCCAAGCATACGTTGAATCACGTATAACGTCGCGTGGCTAGCTTAGGCCAGTTTTTATAGCTTGACGTGTCGCCGTGAGTACACGTCGCCCACGGATCGAAAGACGAAAATTGATTCGAATTACTAATGAGTTTTTAATTATATCTACTGGCCCGCGATCCTCATAGTGGACCATTTGGACTTGTATTCTGACCTAAAATAACCCTTCTAATTCTCATATCAGACAAAATAATGTCGGGATCATCACCGAACACATGTCAGTATTTTGTTCAGAAATGTGTTTGTCATGCCAGCTTTTATAGCAATGGGTATACTTTTAGACCATTCTATAATGAAGAGAGAAAAAGTCAGATTGAAAAGCTTTTGAAATGGCATTCCTGCTCGACTAAGCATATTTTGATTAAGGAAAAGACATTCCCCGAGTCGGAGATTGCAAACGTTTTCAAAGGATGAATGTAATATATTCTTGCTTTTGTACTTTTGTTCCAAGACAAGTAAATTCAACTTTGTATTGTACCTTTGCCCCTTACCTCTATCGTAACTTGTACGTCTTGATATTGATATAATGTCAAGCTCAAAGTTCTGTTGATGGCACAAAAGTTTTGCTGAGAATGTATGTAGATGTAGTTGATATGTCAGTCAGTACTGGCAAGTTTAAGGAAGCCGTAAATACATTTTCTGAGCGCAATTTCTCTTTGAGTGATAAACTATTAACGATCAGCCCATCATCGTTCTTCCTCTGCTGAACATTCATGCTGAGGCTTCTTTAAAGACTTACCACAGAACTCTGTTCTCGGCATTCTTTATTCAGCTGTCCTTTCTCGCCTATATCTACCAGGTCGTCAGTCCAGGCGGAGGACGTTCCACACTACGCCTTCCAGTTCTTTGTCTCCACTTTAGAATTTCGTATTCCCCATCAGTTATCAGTTTTTCGTTAGATAATAATTTTTATTTAACTCTAGCAACTATGAGGTAAGTAAAGCAGACCATCAAACTGAACAACTTTCTCTACAGGACCAACATCGAACTGGCAAAAAAAAAATCTGCTAACTTCCTCGACCCGTATATGGATAGATGTATTTTTTTCGTGATTTCGATGTTGGTTCCATAGAGAGAGTTGTTCAGTTTGATGGTCTTCTTCAACTCATTTCGTTTGGACCACCATAACTCACAAATCCCGTATGATGTAATCACTAATCTGCCAATTATTAGAGCTGCGTCAGCAACCACTTATGAAGTGCTAAGTAAATTGTTATGAATTCTAGGAAAGCGAGGTATGTTTCCTATATGTATACTTACAACACCACATGTTTGAAGAAAGTAACCTCGATTCGGATCATCAAGTGTATAAAGTTACCAATCATTACAACTTCCCTGAATTCCGCGAGCGAATTAGGCTCAAATGTATTGCGTGCGCACACGCATCTCGGTCAACCGTCTACCCTTCATCGTGCCGAGACATCCTTATTGTTTAATTATATGCTTGTTGGGTGCAGTTCTGATTGTGGAATGCATTGGATACCTTTGTTCAATCATTTGAGAGATGAGCTAAGAATAGGAGACTCCTGAGCTCCGAATAGAACAGACCATCCTTTTCTTATGGTGACAAAGAAGTGTTTATGCTTACCTTTACATTACAGCCTTTTCACCATGCAAACCCATAATAAGCTAGAAGCTAAACCAACGACGATAAACGACGGTATGCTTTGAAATGTAGTGTGTAGTGAGTGCTTATAATTAGAACAAAGCTTCTGAGTTTGAAGTGACGTCAGCATCACTACCTGTCTGGTAGCACAGTACTATTACTATATATTATATGTATATATATGCTGTGCTAGTAGTGAGCCTGAAGCCCCACTGACCTGACGCCATACACTGGGCTGAGTGAGACAACAGAAACATGTTGCTTACCTACTGTATGTTTAGCGTAATTAAATTAGATACCAGGGACCTATGACAATTCAGAGTACATTGCTGACAATGCTAGGACACATGAAGCACTGAGAGTTAAGCCTCATCAGTAACCAGCAATGTAGTCTGAATTGTCAATTGTCAATTTGTCCAGCAATGAACCCTGAATGAAAACTCAAAATGGGAATAACCTTTAATTAAATTAATATAGGTACCTAATTATTAAAATATCCTGACCTGACAAAATACAAAACGACGATACCATTTGACCCTGAATTGTCATTGTAAATTACAATTGTCATCAAATTAAAGATTGAAAATTTTTTGTCTTGGGCGGGACTTGAACCCGCACTCTTTCAAACCGGGGAACTGCGTTATCCAATTTCGCCACCGAGCCCACTACCCAGAGAACGAAATTTGATTCGAAATAGCACAACATAGCTGTAACATGTTTAAAATCAATAATATTTACAATTGTCATCGTTTTTAAATAGCTATGCCTGCATAAAATATAGCCCAGCTGGCGAAATATACTAGGTACCACCTCGGGGAATATAGTCCTGAGTTTACAATTTGTTGGTTTCGTAACAAAGTATTTGACCACTCGCATAGGGAATGCCGTAGAGAGGTTATGTATTGTTTATGTATTTCCAACATCTCAAACTAAGCGTTTTATTTATCTGAACCAGTGTTGCCATGCCAGATCCGATATTAAGAAATCTTTTTTTTTAATGTTTTTCCTATTTTGGAGTGAACTGACCCGACACATCACTCTGAATTGGAAACTTAGACAAGTTTAAGCGAGAATAATGCCCAGACATAATGAAAATCAATAAAATTAACTCTTTCTTTTGGTTCTAACTTAACCTTCTGTTTCAATATTTTCATTGTCACTCTCTGTGTCAGTCCTATTGTCATACATGTTATCAAATATTTCTGTCATGTCTGTATAGGGACAGAAATTAGGGAAGAGATGGAAATAAATAGTAGGAACGAGCCGTATTTTACGAAACACAATCCAAATACACAAAAAAGTTAACATTAATTAATTTATTTTATTTGCATTTTATGCAGCAAATTGTCATTTTAGAGAGAAATTCATATGATTTCTAAAAATTTGTAGATTCGCCTTTGAAATCCGTAGATCTACGGAAAAATCCGTAGGACTGGCAACGCTGATCTCAACGCTACGTTCGTTCCAAAGCCGAGGATCGAAACAATGACCTTTTTACAGGCAGATCACGTATTAAATTCACTCCACGTATAATGCAGGTATATTTTATGTATTTTTATTACACTATTTCAGCAACATTGTGCAGCCATAGCACTAAAGTAAACAAATGCACGCATCATAAATAAATATTCACGCAACTCAGATGTAACTAGTGATGCGCATAGTCGATTCTAGTTAGTATCGACATTATTTCCCACTAAATGTAGCAAAGATAGGTCGGGACTATATTTTTTATAACTTTGTCGTTTATATAAATTTTTCCTTATATGTCCTGTATAAAAAGTGTGTTGGGTGAGTTTGTGTTCTGTACTCTAATCTGAAACGGATGTTTTTTTCCGCATTAGATAAGAGTTTTGTTCTGCCATAGTTCATTCTAATAGGTAGTTCCCTAGTTTAGACGTAAAATCTAATAAACATACCTTAGATACGAATAACATACCTTAATACTTAAGATTAGTTTGGGTCCCGGGACATACCGGTGTCCAGGGCAATGATAATGCCGATGAGCTGGCGAGAGCTGGGTCAGGACGGGAGATGATTGGCCCAGAACCAATTGTGGGAATCCCGGCATGCAGCTTAAAAATGGCCATTAGGGATTGGGCTGGTAAAACCCACTGGCTGGAGTGGTCTAGACTTGCAGGTCTACAACACTTTATCAGCAATGTTACACCTCGTGTAAGACGAGTTCATACTGAACAACAGCAGGAGCAAGGCTCGTGCCATAGTCGGAGCCCTCACTGGGCACTACGCCACAGGCACGATGATGCACAAAATGAAACTCACCCTGGATCCCAGCTGCCGAGCATGCGGAGAGGATGAAGAGACTATGGAGCATGTTTTTTGTGACTGTGATGTCCTGGCGGCAAAACGCATGTGCCTCCTCGGAGATAGATATCCAAAACCGGGAGATCTTAGGTTTCTTCCCCTCAATGGTATTGCCTCCTTCATCGACCATGTATTTGAAGGGTGAAGAAAACCAAAAATATTGGGGCTAACACAAAAGATCCCACTGAGTCGAAGTGTTGCTGGCTTGCCAGCCCTCACAACAAGATAATATAAGATAATAAGATAGATACGAATAAGTATAATAAATAGGTAATATTATTAAGTATGGCTTTCCTATGGTACTGTGTCGTATGCTTAATTCTTAAGTGTATCGACGTTTGAAGCTAGACGTTAAG
The DNA here is from genome assembly GCA_927399405.1 of Agonopterix arenella. Lineage (NCBI taxonomy): Eukaryota > Metazoa > Arthropoda > Insecta > Lepidoptera > Depressariidae > Agonopterix > Agonopterix arenella. The sequence continues at coordinate 4,776,190 of OV656704.1, forward strand.
AAAAAACTATGGCGACTTTAGAAAAACAAACTTTGTTTTTTTTTTTAATATTACATCAATTACTTTTTTAGCACTAATTTCCAAAATCCAGTGCAATTTGAATTTACTTCATGTTTGTTTAAACCTCGTATCGTCTTTTACAGATTCATTTGAACCATCGACATCTACGTGTACACAACACTAGAAAGCAACGTGTACGGTTAACGGGTTAACTATCAGTTAGTAAATAACTAACCCTGTTTCCAAGAATCTGTTCAACATAATGTGAGGTTAAATTTAACATTTGCGCAATACTTGTTTACATTATTGTGATCGGTTTAACTTTTTTTCGATTATTTTTGAATGCTCGTTAACTATAGATCCTACTGTTAAACAAAACAATCCAGTATCAATGTATTTTAGTTATGGAGGTGCTACTGGGAATGTTCCTCCATTGAAAAGGGAAGATCTTCTCTTGCACCAGGCTATGTGTGAAGCCTGGGGACCGGCCGTGGTCCAACAGTTCTTATTTATTATTATTTTTTGTTTGTTTCGGATTGACCAATACAGCATTACTCAGGGAGCATCGACTGCTTATTACTGCGGACTATGGGGGGGCCACACCAGTGACGGCGAAGCGCCCTGGTAGGTCTACCGAACCAACCAACAGTTCTTAGTTGAACCTTGAATATAATATGTATATCGAATCTCTGTGATTATTTCTCTAGCGCGATGTATGTCTTGCATTCGATTATGAACCTTATTTGTAGTAGGTTACGAGTTACGTATTCACGGTGAACGTTGTCTATGTGTGGAGCATGTTTCCGAGAGCGACGGTATCGCCATCTGTTGGCATCTTTGCTATAACTTGTGGGTGCTGACATCTCTAGCAAGTCCCCACATAGTCATCATCACAGCCTATACAGTGTGAGGATGTAAGGGTAGACAGTTGCATTACTTTAATGGGTGATTTTAGTCATGATACTGAACAACATTCCAAAAACAAAGGAAAATGCGCAAGAAAAATGTTGATTTTTTCATACAAACGTCCGATCAGCTGATTGCATTAAGGAAAGCCCATTTTTTTTCGCGAATTTCTTATGGGTTTCTCAGGGAAAGTTATTCAGTATCATGGGTACAATCACCTCTTAAAGTAGTGCAACTGTTTACCCTAACACCCCACTGCAGGGCACAGGCCTTCCCTCAGGGAGGGTGTATGTATTTTATTTAGTAGTAGTTATAATTATTATAACGTTGTAGGTATTGTTTTACTTAGCCTCCTCTCTTTTAAACTAGGTAAGCAACTGAGAGACGTTACATACCAAGTTGGTCTTCTTCTTCTTCTTCGGCTTCGGGTTCCTCCCCATTACTGAAAGTTGGCAGTCAGCTCTGCATACCCCTGCCTATCTCTCGCCAAACGAAACAGCTCTTCAACGCTGGCGATGCCTGTCCACTTTGTCAAATTGGTCTATTGATGAAAATTTACCTTGTTTGGCTCGTAATTATTGGTAAGTAGGTACCTATTTATACAGGTTGAAATTGATATCATTAGCATCCTTTTAAACTAAGAGACTACACATCAAACTAAACAACTTTTACTAAAAAAAATCAGCTGTTCCATACTAAACTATGCCTACTCCACTCAAATACAGCAGATTTTTTTTGCCCCGATCGATTTGTTCACATATTAAAAGTTTTTCAGTTTGATGGGTAGACTCTTTGTTTAAAAGCATGCTTATGATATCAATTTCACGCTGTAGATATGTCTGCTATTATTAGTAGGTACACTATGCTCAAACAATATTCTTTACTTAAGGAAGTGCAAGGTGAGGTGCGGTATGGTATCTGAACTTAGGAGGGGTGATTTTAAAGGAGCCGAGCAAATAGCACATTATTTGTAGTATTCTAACAACCAATCTATGAATATTTATCATGAATAAGTAATTGCTCACATAAATATTTTCAGTATTAAACGAATTGCCTCCTCGCCTAAAATATAACCGCTACAATATAGCCAAGGACTTTAAAAAACTAACGTCATAAATCCTGTCCAGCTTTGCGACTGGTAAAAGTTATGAACGGAAGCGATTTGGACAGAGCGCAACCAACAATAATCCTGCCAGTAAAGGTGCAGACGATAAAGTATCTTGGAGAACATTAACTGATCAGAAAAAGTACATTCTTTGGTACAGTAATTCAATTTCCGAGTTTTTTGGTGTATCGTTTTCCTACATCTTTTTCAATTGCCTACATCTTCGTTAAGATACGTAAACTATATTTATCAATGTTTTTTCAATTAAGAAACAATGAGTACTAAGACTTTAAAAGGCGCTTAATAAAAGTGTTGCTGGGGCTGTTAAGGAGCGGGCCGGGGCGGTTGCAGAACACGGTACCCTGTTTTCAACTCTTTAGCTGGTACTATACTCTCGCTTGAACTTCTCGGCGAGAATTCTCCGTGAAATGCAAGAATTTGGACGCCTTTTTGACCCGATAACACATTTGTCTCGTGCACGAAATACCGCCTAATAATTTTGTTCGCGTTTCCTGAGGAAAGCTCCATAGTGAAAGTTGTTCAGTTTGATGGTCTGAGTTCGCCGTTTCAGTTTGCGGAGGGCTGTCCCTTACACCCAGTACATTGCCTCCGTATTTACCAACCGCCTATACCTTGCACCAGCATAGGAAGCTTTAGCTTTACGACCTCCATCCCAGTGGCCTGTTTCAGCGCCATAAAGCCCTGCAGGGCGGTGCTGTGCCGGTGACGTCACTGTACTTTATTACTGTTTGAGTTTGACGTCTCTTTTGGCGTTGATAGGTTTTCTTGTTAGTTCGTCGATTGGTGTTAATTGTCTATTTATTACGTAGGCTTGGCATGATTTATTGCTCTTAACATCATTCAAAGTGTTCGATACGAACTAGGGATTGCATAAATCGGATTTCGGAAATCTGGATTTTCGGTTTTTTAAAACTAAAATCCGTTTATCCGGATTTAATTCGGCTTTTTAAAACTTTTAGTAAAATTGCCCAAAAAAACCATGACTCGGATAAAAATAAACAGATGGCTAGTAGATACTTCATAGTTATGTAGTGTTGAAGAGTTTTTAAATTTTAAAAAGTAAGTGTAAAATAAATAATAACATTATTTATTTTACAGTTACTCTTCTTCTTATCGTGTGGGCAGCAAGACCTGGTGTAAAATTTTTCGAACCGCCTTACGGCATCTGATGTGGTTTTTTAATTACCACTACTACCACTAGAGATAGACAACACTAATACTAATTATAATTAATTGTTTTAGTTTTAAATTGTTACACATTTGCATGATGTAACTACAGCTGGACAGAAGAAGCTTTTATCTATTATTTGTTTCCATCTTAAGCAAATAAATGATATTTCTATTTGAAATATTTGCCCCTTGCGGGATTCGATCACAGGCAGGATCACTAACAACTGTGAAATCGGGCCGTCTATTATGAAACCAGGTTAATCTAGAATCTAGATTATCTGGAGGACACTTCCTAAGAATAACAATTGACCGCGATATGGTCATAAAGTGTGGGCAAGACGAACCTTGATTAGAATGCCATTTAGATAAAGATGAAGTCGGTCGCCCGCGCATCATTGTCATCGTCATCGTTTATGGACATAAGTGTCGCTTATGATTTATTGTGATCGACGTTTACGACCTCTTTTATGTTTGTTGCGTAACTATATGATTTAAGAAATCTTGAATGTAGGCCGATTACTGAGAGGGCCTTTTGTTTTTCTTTGCATTCTTGTGCTGATTTTGATGGGTCCAGCTGTTATAGTTCTGTGGCTTTTAATTGATTGGTCAAATTCATACATGTACACTTTTGTTATGATTTATACTTCACAAACTGGCCCTGTATGGCTTTCGATTTTCGATATACCTATCGCGACCGTTTCGGTCCGAACTTCATTGTAATAGAGTTGACATTGGAACGAAAACGTTCACGCAATTGCGAAGTTCTAATGTCCGGGTATTCTAATTACAATTTATGACAAACCTGAAAAAAAATTAAAAATCACTGAACAACAAATCTTGAGCATGTGAAATACAAGGTTTTTTTTTATATGTCTACCGAAAATTTTAGTCAGTTAATGTAATAAAATACATTTTAATAATGTTCAGTTTCTGTTGTTTTGTCTTAAAAATTATTCTTATTTATGTCGACTGTGTTTTGGGTCGGGTTATGGGTTTTGGTGTCGAAACTCTCGGGCCGTGGGGACCTAATGCGCAGGCGCTTTTTAAAGACCTGTCAAAGCGCCTGATAGACTCGACAGGGGGGGGGGGGGGACCCACGGGCTGGCACTTTCCTCGCTCAACGGATCAGCATAGCCATTCAGCGAGGAAATGCGGCCAGCGTTCTGGGTGTCCTCCTACAAGGACCGAACCTGTACCACATCCTAGGCTAGTTTAGTTTTAAGTCTCTTTATTTATAATCATATCTAATGTTACTATTTTATGGATCTTTCGAATAAACAATGTTTAAACTGTGTTTTAAATTAGTTATTATGGCGTTCGAAAAAAACTCAATCTCATAAAACGCCAAGCAAAGGTTGATCCTAATGTGGAATGAACTATAGTTTGTCCCATAACAATTATGAATTTAACCGAATTATAATCTTTATGACCTATGTCCTAAAACCGTATAATCCTCCTCAGTGCACCTCCAGTCCAAGGTCCAACAAGGTAATTTATGACCCTTCATGGTCTCCCTTCGTAGTTAATTGAACAAATGCGTTTAATTGGACCGTGACATCATTATACACTGTCATTGTTTGTATTGTTACTCATTTGAATATGTAAGGGACAGTTTGTCACCAGTTGGGTAAGCATATGAGATAACGCTGTGGCGTAAGAAGCTAAGTAGAAATTGAATATTTCAAATAATTTCTGTAATAATTATTCTTATATCGAGTCGATGTAGAGAAGGCACTAGACTAGATGCAATTACGTTTTTTGTTCTATTCACTCAAATAGAGGTGCACATAGCTTTATAGTAAATGATAGTAAAAAAATATAAACCTCGTAAAAAATGAGATCGCTATATCGCCTGACCACCACTAGGCTCATTTTTGCTTGCATACTAAAAAATAAGAGCGCTGTCTAACCCGCATATTGATGAATAGATCGTACCGCGTTTTGGTATTGTTACGAGCGACGGGTTTCGGGATTGGAGTGAAACGCTAAGTCCAATTTATTTACAGAGTTTATTGGGTTACACACTTACACACGGACCACCTCGCAGAGGTTCCCCTTTAAACAGTCCTCCTCGCAGGGGTTTCCCCTCTCACCACTTTTACTGTTCACTACGTCACGACGCGCGACACGCTATGACGTCACGACGCACGGCACTATGACGTCACGACACGCGACACACACTACACTGCACTACACTGACACTTGTCTACTCACTGTTCCACTTTACTTTGCACTTTACTTTTCACTAGTACTTTTCCACTTTTACTTTTCTTCCTTTTTGCTTCGCACTTTTCACTGTTAAATCAATACTGACTTGCGTCCGCAAGTCAAATATTTGACTTTCACATAGTTAAATAGTTTGAATTCTACAAATAAACATGTTGAAAAAAATAAATTATGCGCGGTCAAAAATACGCCAAATCTCTTCGACAAAAGGTACGGTAGTGCGCCGCTTTTTTGGTTCGTCCTGGCGGGGGCACTACCGTGCCCCCAGATTTCTTCCCACGCCGTGAGTTGCATGAGGTGAATAAGGAAACCAACTAAATATCCGGATAGATAGACCTACCAATTCGACGGACAGCAGATTTTTAAATTTGTTTTTTCGGTATTGTCTCCATAGCGAAAGTTGTTCAGTTTGATGTTGATGGTCTAAACCACCCCTTTCAATATTACTAGGGTTGTTTGTTACACCCTGTACATTTTTAACCATCAGTAATCACAGATTCCTGGACCTCACACAACTGAATTGGGTAATTAAACAGCGCGAGCGCAACTACTTCCTTACTAAATAGGTCGCAGACAAAATCTCCCGGTTCAGAGGTTATCTCGATTCAGGGAACATTGTGGCCACACTCTTTTGTATTTGTATCGTGATGTCATCGTATGTTATCAAAGTATATGAAGGATAACTCTTGTAGAGTTAAGCTCGCCTTTGTACATCATGACTTATTGTAACTTTTTATAATAATGTTGTTTATTGTGTACAATAAAGAATCTAAGGAAATAACTTAGAATTATATACCTAAAGGTAAATATTATAGTAGGTACCTACTTACTTAGATATAGTACTGTTCATTGCAGTTCAGTTCAGTTTACTTTATTTTAGTTCAAGTTTCAGAACCGTTTGTGTTGGAGCAAAAGGAATAATTTTTCTTATTATGTTTAATAAATAATGCTAGCTCTTTATTAAAAACTAGCAACCCGCCAGGCCTTCGCACGGGTGCAATGCTGATGAATTATTTACATATAAACCTTCCTCTTGAATCACTCTATCTATAAAAACAAACCGCTTCAAAATCCGTTGCATAGTTTTAAAGATCTAAGCATACATAGAGACAGACAGTGGGAAGCGTCTTTGTAGTGCTCGATATAGTGGCTCATTTCTTCTTCGCTATTTGTATTAGTTTTTATTTTTATTTTAGTTATAGCAAATTATAGCCATTTTTAGCCATAAGTTGTACATAATTATACCTACTCAAATAAAGTCGTTCTTGCAAAAAAAAAACAAAAAAAAAAATTTAAAACCTGTGAAAAAAAATTTATAAGTAGATCGTGGTATCGGGGTCGTCGTTTTAAAACCGGGACGCTTCAGACCATCAAACTGAACAACTTTCACTACGGAGCAAAAACGAAATCACGACAAAAAAAATCAGCTGTTCTAGAGAAAAAGTCAATAGAGCTTCTCGACAAAAAAGTATTGAATTTTTTGCCGCGATTTCAAAGTTGGTCCTATAATAAAAGTTTTTTAGTTTGATGGTCTGAAGCACCTCGTTCCGGCTTCAACACGATCCCGATTCCATGGTGTAGTTAGGTAAGCCTCGGTACTGAAAGCAAGTACTATACTGCAATGTCGACGCGGGAGTTCGTGACTCAAATGTTGATTTTTTTTTGCTCCGATCGGTTTGCTGCCATACTAAAAGTTGTTCAGTTCGATGGGTAGACTCTTAGTTTCAAAAGGATGCTAATGATATCAATTTCACCCTCTATACGTCGGTTAAATAAACAAGCCATAATAGTCATAATAGTATAATTTTTTATTTTATTAAAAGTGCATCCATTTAACTATTGTCACTCATATTTAGAATATAATATTTAGATTATGGTCCTATGCTGCCGTCTGCCACTGTATTCAGCTTATGAATCATAATAGGTAGGCGCCATCATGCTATGTTATCTTAGTACAAACTAAGTGGAACGCTGATTTTCCATAGACAGTTTCCGCCATCTATCGGTTGTGTTTCGAAGCACTATGTGTTGAACTAGCGTTCATATCGGAGTAACAGCGCACTAAACCTCACGCGCTGAGCTGTAGTAGTGAGAGATTTCACCCATATCAATCACTGTCTTGTTGGTCTAGCGGTCTAGACAACCGGCTTACGATCCGGGTAGCTAAGGTTCGATCCTCGTGTCAGCCGATCGTCTTTTTCAATTTATTTCATAATGTGGCGCCCCCTAGTGCTAATAAGCGGCAACGCAATTAGGACGTCCTAAAATTCAAGGCGAGTTACCTATCTATATCCAATATACATATTAATCTATGGGCGCCATCTCAACTATTGCGTCTTGCGAGTGTAAATATTAGTCTATCAAAATGTCGTTCCTCTTGAGCGTATTTCAATCAGTATTAATAAAGAAACGACACTCTTATACGACTGTTAGTGTAAATATATCAAACAAATCACTATAAGGTCAGCTCAATGATGAGCGTGAGAATCAAAAACGTTTTGCGCAATGTTACACGTTTTGCTCTATGTCTTATTATGGTTTGTTATGACCTACTTACTTAAAATGTATAACTGAGAACAGACGAGTGTATGTTTTTGAAGAATGAGGGTTCTTATGGAATATAACGATATTATTGTGCCAAGGAATACGACGATAGATAACTGCTTTTGGTGATGATAGTGTCACATAAATAAATAGGTACCTAAGGTTCACCGGCACATAATACTTTGCCTTGTAATGTATAATTTTTTTATGATTTATTTGACATGCATATTTTTACCTCTTTTTTATATTTGTTACTTTTATACTTGTAAATGTTTTTAAATGATGTACGCCCGGCGACACTCAAGCTATACAAAACCAACATAAGCTGGCAGCGCGACGTTAACGTTACTCGACCTACGCGCGGCCAGCTTATGTTGGTTTTGTATAGCTTGAGTGTCGCCGTGTGTACCTGCCTAATTATAACGCATGTATTAATAAAATCCAAAATTGTCGTATGCTCCTTGCAGCAAAACATAGAGCTCTATATTTATAACTATTAGATCTACATTGTATCCACCTATGTTTACGAATAAATAGAATTTCATTTCGTTTCATTTCAATGAAACGAAACGAAAGCTACTGGGTTATTTTATTACCATAAAACAATGACACAAACATTGGCAGTCCGGCGTGGTAACTATAGTACTTATGTACAAACCGGGACATCAATTTTTAACACACATTCGGAGGAGAAACACCCACCTACCATAAACGTATTGAAAAATTATGAGGTTAGAAACAAATTCCTTTTAGCTTTCTGAATAACAGGTCTAAATGAGATTTACGCAGGTTTGTTGAAAATTCATGACCTGGCCTTGTGACATCACATCAGTCGTAAATGTGCTACTTTTATTACAGGCTGTAATTTCTAGAATGTGACAAGCTTCTAGTTGAGTGGATTTTGGACGTTAAACGTCACTCCTGATTTAGCATCCAAATCACACACTTTGTTAATTTACTAGAACTGTAATTGTTATGGAACTGTTATGATTATTAGAATGTAACTAGTACTTATATTTTCACTAATTCTAATACTAATTATGAAGGGAGTATGTTATGCCAAGAGTTATGCCAAGCAGTGAGTTGATTTGATTTGAAGAACAACAGAGGAAATCAGTAGGTATATAGGTAATTGATTGATTTATGAGCAAAAATGTTTTGCTTTATTTCTGACTTTCTCTGAGCACATTGCCTTTTCAAGGATGTGGACAGACACCATGTAAGCGCTTTCGTGTAAGAAACGAATAAAACGAAAGATCCTCCTTTTGATTCTGAGGTGAATTTTTAGGAACTTTTGTAGGATTTTTTTTTCGCGGTCTGGTGGCATCCGGTGCGGGCGTTTCATGTCGGTTGATATTGATACAGTTGACCCTTAGCAATAGTTAGTCGTAGTTTCCCCGTAAATAAGCGGTCAATTGTTACTCAGAATTCTCATTTTCTAAGCTTTCGCATAGAATTCTTGATACGGAAGTATCATTTCGTACAAGTAAGGATAAAGATAGTAAAAAAAAACTTTCTTAACAAATCATATAATAACAACTTAAACTAAACTACTACATCTTTCTAAACCTAACCCCAAGTTCAAATCACCCAATCCGAAAACCCCCACCTCTCCATTTCCACAGCCATACTGCACAGAAGCTTGCCCACTGCTGGGCACGGATCCATCCAAAGCTATCGTACCAATAAATGGCAAAGATCCGGCTACCGCTACGTTTCCATCTAACACCAAATTGTCAGCCAATACGGATATTTCGATTGGTCCTGCAGGTTTGAGGAATGCTCTGGTATTGGTGCATGGAGCTGAGTTTATAAGGCCGCCATTTGTTGACAAAACGGAACTACCTTGAAGGTTTGATGTCAAGTAGTTGTCAGTGACTCCCAGTTGGGTGCATTGGGAGACAACCATCTGAAACAAAAGATCAACGGTGAAATAACGTTATTAGAGACTGTCAGTTGTTTTCTTGTTTTTGTTGTTTGTTGAGAGGATTTGGGGCGTATATTTTTAGAGTTCCTGCTTGCATTAACTTGATAATTATGAGTCGATAATAAGATAGGTAGTTGTGTTACCCTACTCATAATCTTTTAGTTCACAGTTCGTCATCATCATCAACCTGACATCGTCCACTGCTGAACAAACGCCTTTCCCAAGGCGCGCCACAAAAGTGTATCCTCGGCCGATCCCCGATACCTTCTTATTCAGTTCACAGTTAAATCTTTACATTTTGAGTAGTTTTTCAGTTATTGGATATGAAAACCTAAGGAAAGAGAAGAAGACCGAAAAGATACTATTAACATTTGAGAGTCGAATTGCAAGCATTAAACAAAATGTGTCATTAAATTTAGTGATAGAAAAGTATAGAAAATTTTGATATTTGCTATGATATTTTTAAGATTCTAGTATGAATGGATGCACTCGATCGTTCTAGAGCACTCGGATGACAAAGACAATGTAAAATATAATTATAATTATGCAGTCTAGAAAAGCAGTGTTTAAAATAATTAGCTTTAGCCTGTTACTACATTCTCGGCGAGAAAAGACGAGAAAGGCCGAGAACGAGGGTATACCCTTCATTGGTCTCTTGGTATCTCGTGAGCTGGTAGCAATTTTCCTTAGAAGTTCTTGCGACAGTATAGTGTTTGCTTTACAGTATACAGGGTGTAAAATTAAATAGGACACTTACTTAAAGGGGTGCTTCAGACCATCAAACTGAACAACTTTCTCCATGGGACAAATATCGAAATCGCGATAAAAAATCTGCTGTCCCATACATTTCAGTCGAGTTATGTTTTCGTGATTTTAGTGTTGGTCCCATAGTAAAAGTTGTTCAGATTAATGGTCTGAAGCACCTCTTTAAGTACCTAAGTGTCCCTTTTAATTTTACACCCTGTATATTAAGCAAATTAAGTATACCAAAATTGTTACCTGAACAAGTGTGAGCTGGGCGCACAATATTAAAACCGCTTCAACCGACATTACGACTGATTAATAAATACTTATTGTCCGAATGAAAATAAGTTTAACTTACTAACCCATTTTATACACAGGATGACATAATTATGTTATCGGTGCAATAGAATAACAATTTCTCACCATTACATAAGTAGGCTTAAGTAAGTTATGATAAGAGAGAATTTCATAGTCAGATAATGCTTATCGCTATTGTTATGACGAAATTATGTTAAGAAATATTACAACACTGAGTATAATAGAATATCAGCATAATTTTGGAGACGTCACTTTTGTTGTGTCTATTTATGAAATATTTAAAGTTATTACTTTCTTAAATATTTTTTATTTAGTAAAACAGTTATAAAGCAAATGATAAAACTAAAATATTGGGTTAAAGGGGTGCTTCAGACCATCAAACTGAACAACTTTCTCTATGGGACCGATATTGAAATCGCGACAAAAAAACATTTCAGTCGAGTTATGTTTGCAGTTGTTTATGGGACAGAGGATTTTTTTTTCGCGATTTCACTGTTGGTCCCATAGTATAAGTTATACAGTTTGATAGTCTGAAGCACCCCCTTACGTAAGTGACTGTCCCATTTTATATTACACCCTGTATAACTAGACTGAACAAAATAACTAATAAGTATAAGGAAAAAAAGATTATTCTAAAATGTCGCTTCTGGCCGTACCTGTAGTGCGATTTTTGAAACTCATTCTTTGAACTCAGCAGTTGAAAATGTCAATATTACTATGGAGATATGCATCTTTCTACTGCTGATTTGACACTCAAAAATCATACTCCAGGAGTGCGATTTTTGAAAGTCAATTCAGCAGTGGAAAGATGCGTATCTCCATACATTTTCAACTGCTGAGTTCAACGTATGAGATACAAAAATCGCACTCCTGGACTGAAAGTGCCCATACTGGCGGTGTTTCCCCGCTGCACAGCTACGGACACTTGTTGGACCAGATATGAACCAGAGCGGGGGTAGCAGGTCCCTAAAGAAGACTTTGACTTCGGATCCCCATGGCCCTGCTGTCTCTACGGCGAAGTTTGAAGTTATAATAATTCGTTATCAGCAAATAATTGGATGGGATTTTCTGGGCTGGAAAATTTTTAAACGACATGCCATCGACTCGATAAAAGAATGTACCCAACAATCCGTTTTCCTTTTTTAAGCTTCTTTGCGAATATTTAAGTACCTTTTAATTGGCCAGGAAGCTGGCATGGTATACAATACAGGGTGTTAGGGTAGACAGTTGCATTACTTTAATGGGTAATGAACAACTTTTCCAAAGGAATAAAGGGAAATTCGAAAAAAAATTACTTTTCATAGTTACAAACGTTTCAATAGTTTTTTTCCCGGTATTCCTATAAGCTTCTTAGGGAAAGTTGTTTAGTATCATTTACCCTAACACCCTGTAGGTGTAGACTATACTGTATTGGCACACCTTGGATGCGTAGCTGTGATTTCATACAAATGGAAAAAATTGACAAGAAGAGGTAAGCATGTAGGATACTGAATGTGTGAAAGCGAGACAGGAATGCACCATTGCCACAATTTTCCGCTACGCTTCCTACCAAGCGGGGGTGAGGTTAAAATTGACGGGGGGCAGGGACTGTCCGTACCGTATGTAGTAGGAACTAGATACCTACTCTTTTTTATACTATGGTATTGGTGAAATTCAAGTTAAAATGTCACCTATGTTTGATCGAGCTCACATCCTCGGCTCAACAACCAATATAAAACTTTAACCAACTTCACAAGAAAGGGCTAAGTACAAATACTTACGTGCAAAATTCGAAATATTCTTATTCATAACGTAACTCATCCAATATTCCTTTGGAAAAGTATAAAAATAGAAAAGTTTCAAATTAAATTCGCGAACACATTCTCCGGAGACAGGGGCGCTTATTGTATTGTGAAACCACCTGCAGACGTAGACGCTGCTGCCGCCATCCTGAAGTTTGAGACTTTACTCGCAAAGTAAATATCTTTTAGCGAAGTTTCGCCATTTTCTCTGGTGTCGCGGAAAACAGCGCGGTTCGGAATTCGGATACATTTTTAACTTGGTACTGCACGTTTTTAAAATACAGTTTTGGGTGAAAATATTAGGTAGGTGTGCTCGTTGAATTTGATTGTAACATTTTGTTTAGTTGTGTTGGATTTATAACTGAAAGAAGTTGAATTTTATACGCATCCATGCACGCAGGGATAGGTGGGATTTATCCCCCTGAAGCAGAAGTGATAAGACATAATGTTTTTTGTCATACTTTTGTTGGGAAAAGAATAACCACAGACATAAAGTGGTGTTATCGTTACTTTATCATCCATCAGCCCGCTTTCGTCCTCCCATTATGCCTCTATTCTCTGCCATTAAGCCTCGTCCCCATTATGCCTCTATTCTACACCATTAAGCCTCCTCCTATCCCCATTATGCCTGTATTCTACACCATTAAGCCTCCACCCTATCCCCATTATGCCTCTATTCTACACCATTAAGCCTCCTCCCATCCCCATTATGCCTCTATTCTACACCATTAAGCCTCCTCCCATCCCCATTATGCCTCTATTCTACACCATTAAGCCCCCGAACCATTATGCCTCTATTGCTTCTAGAGTTCCGTTGGCACTAAGGCCAACATTAAATATTGTTCACTTTTTATTCAGCAAAATCTTTTTACGTATTACAATATGGTTCCCTTACTCCCTAAGCTACGGTCTGATAGCTTTTGTAAACCCGTCTGGATATTACGTCACAGGCTTTTCGATAGTCTCTGACCAATCACGCGTACGAATGAATTGAACCTTAACTTTAGTAAAGTTACGAACAATTTGGGTTGACTGATTTGTTTGTGTTTGAGGGATATCTATTTTTAAGGAGTGGCATCAAAAGAAGTGACAGTAAAAGTTTGCTATGTTACTGGTTGGTATACGGCATCGTATCGACGAAGTTATGTTATACCACAGAGTACAGTTAGCAGCAAAGGGTTACTACAACGTAGAACAATAGTGTATACAACTTATTGCTGCTGACTGTACTATAATTACTATGTATTAGTTTAATATCAAAACAAAAAACATTGGTATGATGAATTTATTGGTATCACAGTTACATTACAGTTTCATCATTTAGGTATGGCGTCAATAAGTATATTTTAAATGGATAATGATTACACCTTGACAAATCGGTGATAGTGATATGTTGTGTTGATGACACATTAGGAATCTGTGGGCGAAGTTGCTTAAAGCAAATATAAATTCTATCTCCTCACATAAAATATCATGCTAGACTCTCCGGATATTTAATACTTCAGAATAATATTATTTAACAGATCACGGTCATTCTTACGGAGGAACAAAATGAACATAATTACGTTGTCATGAAGAAGCTTGCATGCGAAGACGTAATTCTGATGCTTATGTGAAGTCTCCCAATCCTAATCAGGGCACGCGTGGTGAACTATCGCCCATACACCTCCTTGAGAGTGTAATGGCATGTGCCCAGCACTGGGATGTATAGAGGCTGATTTTTACTTGGTAATTACTCACAATCATCATCAATAAATCATCATTACTTTTCTTTGCTTCTATTATATGTTTATCTATTTATGTTAGGTATTTATATCATTGTTTTTCTTTTAATTTTTCTTTGTAACACCGACCCGTATTCTTAGTTGATATTTCCTCTACCCCAAGGTTGTCTGGTAGAAATAGCTTTTTAGCGATAAGACCACCTTATTTGTACCATAATTATTTTTGTGACCTGCTCTGTACTGTATTTATGTGTTTGGTGTAAATAAAGTACTAGTACACTTCTAGTAAATATTCTGCATAAATCCGTAGTACTTAACTAAGAATAAATTTAATTTTTACAACATCAAAGCTAAGCCAATATTCTGTTTACAAACGTTCGCGCCCACAAAACTGCACTGTGTGTTTCTAACCATTTATAATAGGCTCTAAATGTGTATTGCCTAGAAACCTATTACGCCCACAGCTCGTGAGTGCGAGATGAAAGAAATACTGGTCAAGGATAAGCTTAAGTTTGTTTGTATGTTTCATTAATTTGCTTTATTGTTTTTGCCTTGTTGTTCTTATCTTCTTCTTATCGTGTGGGCAGCTGGTGTCAGAGTTTTTTCAGACCGCCTTATGGCCTTTGACGTGGTTTTTATGTAACGACTACTACCACCAGAGACAGTAGCCGGGACCGATGGCTTGAAGTGCCATCCGAAGCACGGATTCATTTTTCTTTTCAGACAATCAGTTGATTATGCCTGCAATGTCCTAACCAACTGGGGAAAAACGCACAAAGTGACATAACACTAGGTGACCCCCGTGGGAATCGAACCCACACGACCTCCGTGTGTACGTCTTTGTCCTGTCAGACAAAAAGTTGGTTAGAAGCAACTATTGTGCCCTCGTTGTGTTCTCGTCATGTTATTAAGTAAAATTAACACTCTATTAATAGGTACTAATCCTGAATGATAGAAATTATTGCACGGGCAATAATTGTGTAAAATCAGCCCTTATTATCAGTGATCGGAATAGGTAGTGCAATTTAGGGTAATGTTGCGAATATTTGTGTGATGAATATTAATATTTGTATTAGATTCATGGGTGTTTGTATCTACACGGGGCGTGCACTCTGTTTAATATACAATGCATTGGGCAGTCAGCCTCAATGCGATGAGCACATTCAAGCTAACAAAATACTTCCTATCGCGTGGTACTGGTGGTGATGTGACACTACGTTTCGTACTCGCGCGTTGGTTCGCATCTCTCTAGATCTCTATGGTCTATAGTGAACCTGCCTGCTGTGCCGAGAGTCGCGGGTTCGAATCCCGTAAGGGACAAATATTTAAATGATGAATATGAATATTTGTACCCGAGTCATGGATGTTTGTATCTATACATATATGTATTCTATATCGTTGTCTTGTCATCAAAATACAAGTCCAGGTACTTTAAATGTGACTAGATAATTTGTGTGACAATGTCCAAGATAATTATTATTAACGAGCGTTAACCCGCGACTTCGTCCGCACAAATTATATACCAGATTTTAAGTCAGATCATAAGCTATCAAACAAAAAAGTTTCATCAAAATCGGTTCAGTAGTTTTTGCGTGATACTCGTTCAAACAAACAAACACCCAAACAAACACACAAACAAACAGACAGACAAAAAATCCAAAAATTGGTGAAATGGAATCAGGGACACCTAAAAACCATATCGTAACTTTTTTTTTGTTAATATCTTCAATGTACAGACAAACTTCCTGTTACAGTTTTATAATAGTATAGATGTACAGACAAACTTCCTGTTACAGTTTTATAATAGTATAGATATATAGATAGATTATTATTTATATAGGTACTATAAAGTAGCGTTGTATATTATGATATTTGAACGATTACTTAAGACTACCAAAATTGTAAAGAGCAAATATTAATTAAATTCCAATAGGGGTACGAATTTAATCTGTCAATATTAGTCATTAAAACTGGGTCGTACGCACGATAATTAAATTACGAATGGCGAATACCGTTAAACGGAACGCATTTGGCATCAATATTTTCCGCCTGTAATTTTGCGATTTCATTGCTATTATGCGACAATATTTTATGGACCGCATAAAGGCTTGTGGTTGCTATAGAATTTATGTATGAAATTAAGGATTGTAGGAAATTATACTCGCTGAATTTTATTGTTGTAAAGCGTTCCAAACGTTACGCTAGAAAACTCGAATTCGAGTCAAAATTAAATATATTTGGGGCACGTAGACAACATGTGTTCTATTCTATGGAACAGACGATTTTTTTATTAATATTTTTATAACTGCTCACAGGTCCTTTGTCGTGGATTCTTGGCACAGGGTGCAATCGTTTAAAGAAATTGCGGGTAAATATTACACCTTCACTTTGGAAACAGAACATTGAAGGTATGTTGTCATATAGGCTGCACGTCCCACTGCAGGGCACAAGGCTCAGGAACTAGGAGGAGGAGGCAATACAGGGTGTTACAGAAGTAAAAATAAAAATTGAAAACTTTTAAGGTGGGTAAGGGTGGTTTAGACCAAAAAACTGAACAACTTTCACTATGGGACCAACATCGAAATCGCGAAAAAAAATCTTTATCCCATACATTTAGCTCGAGTAGATCTGTAGTTTAGTATGGAACATCGCAAACGCATCGCATAATGGCAAGCCTATGACCAGCAGTGGACTTCTATCGGCTGATATGATGTTGATGATGATGGAACATCCGATTTTTTTTCGCGACTTCGATATTGGTCCAATAGTTAAAGTTGTTCAGTTTGATGGTCTTAACCACCCCCTTAAATGTTTATTTGTATATAACTCGAAATCAGCATCATCATCAGCCTTTACAGTATACACGTCCCACACTGCGGGGCACAGGCTTACCCTCAATGAGGGTGTCACGCCATGTACCAACGAGTTTCTCTAATTTATGTTCGTAGATGGCTCGCGCAACTCTCTAACAAAAAAACGTTATATGAAACGTGCACCGCCGCCATTTAATTTCTTCGAACGGTTGCACATGTTTCATACATTCTGGATCATCGGTCACGACCAGTTTTTAGTATGGAAGTCCCGACTCTTATACCGTAGTGAGTTACATTCTCTTTGGTAATACGGAAAGAAAGAACGGAGGAAAGAAACCTATGCATCTGAAAAAATTCTGATGCGTATGTGTTGTCTCCCTATCCGCATAACTCAGAATTACTTTTATTTATAGTTAGGTACATAAACAAATGTGCTACTGGTACTGCATCCGATTATAAATTAATTCACGTCCCACAGATTATAATAACGGTTGTGTATTATGTCACGGTTGAATCATCGCTACCATGACGTGACTGCTGCCGTACAATTAATTGCATCGCATTATGAATGCATCGTGGATTATAATAGTTGACGCGTCATGCTAGAACTGGGACCTTAATAAACGCGACAATTGACAATGGCAATTCAAAGTACATTGCTGGTTACTAATGACGCTAACATAGAGATCTAGAGAGATGCCAACCAACGCTCCGAGTACGAAACCTAGTGTCGCATCACCACCAGTACCACGCGATAGAAAGTATTTTGTTAGCTTGAATGTACTCATTATCCATTGCGGTGTCAGAACTCAACGTTCGAATAATCTTTAGTACTACGCAAGCACTGTAAACTATTTACACATAATATCTCGATTGGCTTTCAGCCTCATAATATATTGAATCATTACTGTCGCAAGCAATGTGTTCCGTTTTTGCGCATATTGCTGTGACACTGGCCCCGCCCCCTTTTCACATCTCTCTTTAGTTTTTGTGATCTGTGGATGCTAAACTTGCAGTGCTCCATGTGCTCTAGCATTCTCAGCAATGTAGGTACTCTGAATTGTCATTGTCAATTTATTAAATACACACACTAAGCTACTATGGTATAAAGTACCTAATAGCAGGACAGGGAGAAAACGCCCAAAAGGAAGACCGCAAATGCGCTGGTATGACGATATCAAAAGAACAGATGGAGTCAAATAGATTGAGACGGCACAAGATCAAGAGGGATGGCATAGACTGAAGGAGACCTACACCATTACGGCTGAAAACGGCTAAGAAGAAAGTAGAAGAAGAGCAGGAAGATTTAGGTAGGTCAGAGGCTGTCAAAGGCTTGTTGACACTTGAAAATACTGCAAAGGGTATAATAAAAGACCCATTAATATTTTAATGGGATGGTTTAGTTTAGTTTAGAGTTTTAGACCATGGAACTGAAAAAACTTTTACTATGAATACAAAAAATACGTTTACAAAATACGTTTATTTTTAAATGCATAATATTATCAATAACATTTTCGGGGCTTCCTTTTAAATATCTAAAAGACATTTGTTCCAGAAGACTCCGCTCTTCCATATCTATGAGTGTATACATTAAAAACAAACTAATATTTTAAAAAGTTTAACAAAAGTTTTGAAATAGTTTCCTTACCGAATAAACAGAGTTTAAGCGTTAGATTATGTTAAAGAGAAAGTGTAACAAAATTAAAGTTATACAAGTAATAGAAAAATGCATGCTTAGCAGTAGAAGTGTCTGTGTGTATGTGTGTGTGTACAAAAATGTGCTGTTTTATTCATAACTCCAGTAGGTACTCCATTTAGGGACCGGTATGACAGGTAGGGACTTCAATCGATGGAACAGCAGATTTTTTATTTCATTTCCGAGTTTGCTCCATAAGTGAATAGTTTGATGGTCTTATCTAAACCACTTCATTAAATATCACTAGGGTCTTTAGTTACAACTTGTATAATTACCTACTAAGTTTGTCATCGCCAATCCATATCGTGAGGTAGAGTAAGGACCAATGAAAACTCTCACATACCTAAGGTGGCTATACAAAAACTAATCCGTGCAAAAAAAGACTAACAACGCAAAATTCAGCATTTACGTCCACCTCTTGTCAGAATGGAACCACTGTGCGATGAGGTGGTGGTGGAAGAACATGACTGTGATGTGTTGATACTCTAGCTACTATTTTTCTCAGTTTACTAAGGTGCGCATTAAGAGGATAGGCGGGCTGAAATGCTAATTTGGAGAATAGGTAACTTTCCAACTGTATACATATTTGTCCGATCCGCCCCACCCATACATCCCGCCGACTATAGTGCAAAAGAGACAACTGTAGCTTGGTCCGATTTTATCGACATAAAATCGATGAAATCTGCATTTCGTATTCCCCTGTTTCCTCCTCCAAAACTAAACCGATTTTAATAATTCTTTCAAGAATAATATGAGAAAGGCTATGGCTATGATTTTATGTTTTGCTTTTTTTGTTTATATTCGCCAAATTTGTTTGCTGGATGTCTGAAAAAGGGCGGTAAAATTGGTAATTTTCGAAGGTCCCTAGTTCTTACAGTAATTAATTAAAGAAAAAAAGCAAAACATAGGGACATAGCAGAGGTAACACAGTGTGTATGGTTAAAATTTGTTTGCTCTAGTGTCATTATCCAGGGAGAAAACAGGGGAATATGTTTGAATGGAAAAAACCATACCCATCTAAACTTAAACGTACTTGACTGTCACCACTACTCATTGGAATTAGAAGATGCACTGAGTGTCTTAATAGACTTACATGAAATGCTGTGAAAATTAGAAGAAGAGAAGCTAAGCTTTCTATAAAATGTTTGGGTACCTATACCTACACAAATATTCGATATCAAAGCTTTGTTTTCTCAAACAGAAGGTGACGAGCTTGAGGTATCGGGTGTTAAAGAAATTTCTATACACTCTATTGTTTTCTTAGACATATGTTATTATATGTAGGTACATTATTATGTATGTAATTGGACATCAACATCGGTAGGTTCATTTCTGATGTGATCTCTCAGAGAAACACCGAGCATAGCTCTGTCCATAGCTCGCTGCGCAACCTTGAATTTATGAACTAGTCCTATCGTCGGGTCCATGTTTCCGCATCATAGGTCATTTATCATTTCAGAAATGAAGTAATACGTCAGAGAACGAAAGTGGTTGACATAGCTCAGAAAATTAGCAAGCTGAAGTGGCAATGGGCTGGTCATATCTGCCGAAGAACTGACAACCGGTGGGGTGTCAGGGTTCTGGAGTGGAGACCGCGAACTGGTAGACGTAGTGTGGGACGTCCTGCTGCCCGCTGGACAGACGACCTAAAAAAGGTAGTTGGGAGCGACTGGATGTGGAAGGCCGAGAACAGAGTTTTATGGCGCGCCTTGGGAGAGGCCTATGTTCAGCAGTGGACGATGATAGGCTGATGATGATGATGATAATGATCGGTAGGTTTGTTTTAAGGCCAATAAATTCTAGAACAGGCTTGAAAACTAAGCCTGTATTTCGTTGCATTTTTCAGGAAACCAAACTGTACCCACAGCGACCGCCTTTCCAACATTCAGGAGAGAATGTCGTCCACACACCGGAGTTTAAATCTTTACCCTCTTGGACGCTAGAGGTAGGTTGAACTATACAGGGTGTGTCCTCAATGCATTAAATACTTTATGGGATGCTCCAGACCATCAAATTGAAAAACTTTTACTACAGAGCCAACATCGAATAGCGAAAAAGAATCAGCTGTTCCTTAAAAAAATTCAATAGCTACTCGATCAAAATGTATGAAATAGCCGTTTTTTTTTGCGATTTAGTGTTTGTCCCGCAATAAAAGTTGTTCAGTTTTATGGTCAGAAGCACCCCATAAAGTATGTAACGCATTTGAGGCCGTATGGACCAAAAAAATAGTTGGCCATTTAAGTTTACAGTACGACCAGGAAACCTTTAATTCGTCGTCGAAACATCGTCGAGCTGACCATTTGGTATTCACGATGGTTATGTCATGTGTCAAACTCATATAAAAACTCCGACGATTTGAAGGATGCAAGAAGGATGTTACATTTGTGAGCTCGTCGATGTTTTTGAAAGCGATGTGAATTGCACTTCAGATCCGAGTCCCCCGTCAAAAGCCCGAAGTTCAAAGGGTGCAAAGTTGGATAGCAGCGAAAAGGGCGCGAATACAATTTTCAGGCCCGCGAAGGTGGAACATCCTGATTGGTTAATATAACTAAGTACCTGTAAACCCCTGTATATATTTTATATTCTGTGCTAGAGGTAACATTTTCTTCCTATATTAATTTATAATGAAGAATGTTTCTACAAACTTAGATTTTATTAAAATACGAGCGTTAACCCGCGACTTCGTCCGCACAAATTATATACCAGATTTTAAGTCAGATCATAAGCTATCAAACAAAAAAAGTTTCATCAAAATCGGTTCAGTAGTTTTTGCGTGATACTCGTTCAAACAAACAACCACACAAACAAACACCCAAACAAACACACAAACAAACAGACAGACAAAAAATCCAAAAATTGGTGAAATGGAATCAGGGACACCTAAAAACCATTTCGTAACTTTTTTTTTGTTATTATCTTCAATGTACAGAGAAACTTCCTGTTACAGTTTTATAATAGTATAGATGTTATCCTTCTAACAAAAACAAAAAAAAATTAATATTACAACTTCCGTACAGTAATGCACCTATTGATCTTGATCGTTGAGTAAACCAAAAGTTTGACAAAAACAACATTAAAACAAGGTATCATAAAATCTTCAAACAGGATGACGTAAAGGACAAAGATATTATGGGTAGAGTATTTGTTCAAATAGATTTAGCACAGATAAACATGCTAGCAAAGATACTTGTGCAATGTAGAACAGAAAACAATACTATACGGGGAAGAATAAGTATATAAACTTTTATTTTTTATTATTTGGTTATAAGGGCTTGGTCAATGACCAAATAGCTACTGCGACCTATTGTAGCTGTCACCCTAGACCTAAAGGTGATTTCCTAGGCCCACGGACTTCATGAACCGTGTAATGCTTTTGGAGAGGAGGTCTCTAATGTCAGTAGGTGTTATTATGTATCCACCTAGATGGCGACTCCTGCTGTGAATGAGCACTTCGCATTCGCAGAGGAGGTGTATGAGCGTTTCCTCTGCTTCACAGCAGAATCTGCAAGTGGGTGAATCTACAAGCCCCATTCTGTGTAGGTGTTTGTTTAACTTGCAGTATCCTGTTAAGGCTCGTACTAAGAGCCTTAAGTCGTTGCGGTTTGAATTGATGGCATCCGAGGTATGTCTGTTTGAAAAGCCGGTCACAAGTTCTTTCGCATGCCTCAGTCTTGGTGTATCCGACCAGAGCTTAAGATTTTGGATCACGGCCATAATATACTTACCTACACCTCAATTTTTTAATTATCAACCAAATTTTAAGGGTGTTATTTAGATAATGAAAGCTAAATAACTTTTCGTAAGGAACATGGGTTGAAAAACAAGAAAAATATTACCGTATTTTACTGGGGAAATTTTACCGGTTTTCATCCCTAGTAGCCACACGTTTTCTATTGCACAACAATAATTGTTTAGCGCGATTTCTATATTCATAGCATAGCATTATGTTCACGACTATATTCCCCGAGGGCGAAGTCAGAGATATTCTTAAACATCAGAACACTCGCGTTTCACTAACCAACTAAATATTTGGTCGTATAGGTGTCGTATAGTCGTACATCAGACGCATAAAGCACCAGTATATGACGAAATTACCGTAATATAACTTTTATAAGTCAAAATAGTCATATAAATGTGGGCCTAATACGACCAAATTGTTTGCTGGGTAGTAATACTGAAATTCTGTCCACTGGGACGGGTGTGATTTCTATATTTATATTGTATTGGTTTTACAAGTGAAAGTTGTTCAGTTTGCTGATCTGAAGCACTTCCGCGATATGTAACGCGTAAAATTTTACAACCTGTACATTGTGCCTTTCATGTTTCAGTAGTTTTACATTTGTTTCGTCCTTTCTTATCCTTGACAAATATTACGAGTAAACAGGAAGCTGAATAAAGATATCGATTAGATAAAAATGATAAAATTTAATTATTTACTCCAAAAATACGCATACATACATAAATTCATGAAAATTTCGGGGAGGCCAGAAACATAGACCGGTCCGTCGTTATTGTATTTTTCGTCTCCAAAAACGCAATCGAAAATAATTAGTTTCAAACAGTAGTAATAATAACAAACAAAACGAGCGAAATTCCTTGACAAATGCATCAGGAGTGCTATTTCTTTAAATTTCGCACAACCAAAATCATTTATTCAATGAAATGGAATTCATGAATTATTCGTTAAAGAATCAGGATGAGCGAAATTCAAAAATGTCTTATAGTTGTAATTAATCCAAATATCAAATTGTGTTTTAATTAGGTACGCCTTTGAATATTACACCTTGTCAAAATCTCATCTTGTCATCTGACTAAATATTATAAATGTGAATGCCACAAACATACAAACATTTGCATGTTTGTGGCTCAATCACGCCTAAACGGCTGAAAGGATTTATTAACGGGCTAATAGAAATCACGATGAAATAGAATATATTCTGGATTGATATATACAGGTTGAAATTGATATCATTAGCAGCCTTTTCATTTATTCATATTCATATAGACAACAATATATCATACATTTCACACCTTAGACAATAGTGATAAGATAATAAAGAGTGACTTGGCTTAGATGAACGTTTTTTTTTTTTTTTTTTTAATATTATTATCTAGGCGTTGCAATAGCAATCCAGAATGACCAAAGAGGTCTGTGCCAGGATTAACTATTTTACACTAAGAGTCAACTTTTACTATGAGAGCAAACCGATCAGAGTAAAAACAAAATCAGCTGTTGCATACATTTGAGTCGTGAACTCGCGCGTCGACATTGCAGTTTAGTATGGAACAGTAGATTTTTTATTTGCTCCGATCGGTTTGCTCCCATAGTAAAAGTTGTTCAGGAGTCACGTTGCAGGTTCTGACCCGAGCACACGTCTCGCGTGGATTTCGCGCGTCGCGTTTTTGCCTGCCACGAGGCTCCGTAATCCTCAATCTCTTCTTGTTCTTGACCAAAAACAATCCGTGAGATTGGGATAGATTCTCCCATAAACACGTGACATTGGCGGAAATGCAGTGCTAACGCACAAGCAAGAGTCCATTAATTATAAGTAAAAAAAAAGTTGTTCAGTTTGATGGGTAGACTCTTAGTTTAAAAGGATGCTAATGATATCAATTTCACCCTGTAGAATAGTTCCAAGTCCACGCAGACGGAGTCGCCGACAACAGCCAGTAGTCATTATTTTAGTTTTGGTGTAAATAAGGTGCAATACGTGGTCTCTCTTCTCAAAAAGTCAAGCCGTCGGCATACAAAAAGTTACAAAACATAGTTTGCGTTATGATGACGTCATAATATCCACTTGTCATTCATAATGAATCGTCGACCATGCGGCGACCACCAACGGAGCATTTCGTCACAGCTTAAAAGCTAAAGTCGACGACGTCAAAAATATGGCAAAAGATTTTTAATATTCCGCCTTTTCAGGTTTGTACGGTGTCAGTAATATAAAATCTTTCAATAACGTTTTAAAGTCATACAATTTTATAAAAGCGCAATAATTAATAATAATTGCATGGTTAATACACGATTTTTAATTAAGTGTTGTGAATACTCCTAGTATTTAGAATATTCAAAGCTATGGCACTTATATTAAAATTAAGTAGCTATTCTTTGGGTATTATACGCTCGGTTCAACTTAAAGTGATGACGATGAAGACGATTCATTACAGAAAACTAAGTATAAACTGTAGATTGATAAATTTGATGATATACGAATATAAATAGACGATAGACATCACAGGACCACTGCAGACATCTTGGGTTGAAGATCATAAATCTAAGTCAAGGCAAGGAGGGCAATCTAAGCAAGGAAGACTTGTCGTTGTCTATCTTAACCTGAAACCACCAGGGCCCCATTTAATAAACATGACAGTACAGACATACTGCTTAATTAGCGTCATCAATTCTTCATAAACAGTAATATACCCTGAATTGTCATTGTAAATTACAATTGTCACGTTTATTAGCCTATACCCAGATTGTTGTGAACTAATTTTAAACGTAAAGTAAGTGCTCATTGAAAATAAATATTTTTGTATCTTGTATTAAATAGGGCCCAGGTTAAAATAATCGACTAAATAACGTTGATGAATAAACATTAGAATGAGTCTTACTAAGCTACTCGTATACAGGGTGACTGGTAATTCGACCTATTCCTTGAAAGGGGTTATACTAGAGTTCATTTGCAACAATTTTTCCCCAGTTAACTGGGGGTCGAAAATCGCTTGTTTTCGAGTTCTCTCATTTTTAAGAATTTTTTGAATATTTCCGTTTTTCGACCTAAAAATGACAATTGTGAAAAAAATACTCCACTCTCTGCACTCTGTAAGCATTTTTCTAGTAGCTGATGAATGAGCGACTACTTTAAACTAAAATACATGTGAAAAATACCCAAAACCACCGAAATAAAAGGTTATAAACCGCAAGACAACAATTTTTTATTTGGATTTTGTTTCAATCCAAAGAGGATTACTCAAAAAAAATTTATGACACTTGGCGTACAAATTGCGGAAATAACTTCCTCAATTCCTAAGCTTTCCAAAAAGATGCAAAAGTTGTGTACTTTAGTTCAAGTTTGGAAAATAAACCTTATTAAACACGCAGATGTGAATTTTATTCAAAAAGTTATTGGTTTGGTGAAAATAAAAAAAAGAGTAAAATAATAATGTTTAGTACCTAATCATATGAAATTACAAATTTTGTTTTAAAGTTTTACATTTAAAAATCACAAGTCAAGAAAGAGACAAAAGCAAATCGGCATCTTGTAAGGTTCGCTTCTAGGAAATCCGCTACCTGCTCTGCCATTGTTAACAATTTTTTTCAAACTCTTGTCAAAGTAGACAACATTTGCACCTTTTTGGAAAGTTTAGGAATTGAGGAAGTTATTTCCGTAATTTGTACGCCAAGTGTGATACATTTTTTTTAAGTAATCCTCTTTGGATTGAATCGAAATCCAAATAAAAAAATTTTGTCGTGCGGTTTATAACCTTTTATTTCAGTGGTTTCGGGTATTTTACACATGTATTTTAGTTTAATGTAGTCGCTCATTCATCAGCTATTAGAAAAATGCTTACTTAGTGCAGAGAGTGGAGTATTTTTTTCACAATTGTCAGTTTTAGGTGGAAAAATGGATTTTTTCAAAAAAATTTTAAAAATGAGATAACTCGAAAACAAGCGATTTTCGACCCCCAGTGACTGGGGCAAAATTGTTGCAAATGAACTCTAGTATAACCCCTTTCAAGGAATAGGTCGAATTACCAGTCACCCTGTATACGTCTAACACAAATTCACTTTATGACATCTGTTAAAATTGAGCTCGTAAATTAGTGTGGGAAGTTATTTTAGGCGTTCCTAAAACAAAGGCCGTTCCAAATTCATTCCTTTACGATGTGTGTTTTGAGTTCATTTTATGTTGATTAGCTTCCAAACTTTTGCAATAATGTTTCTTTTATATTTGCATATTTTTTTCTCTGTGACACGTTTTTCCAATTACATCAAATTCTAAGAGATATATTTTGTTGACGTATTTTAATGAAAAAAAGGAAGCCTGATAATATACAGGTACTGTATACGTTTGCATATTTTCAGGCTTCTTTTCAGATGCTTTCCTTTGGATTAGGAACAGACTTATACATTACATGGTGAAATTGATATCATTGGCATCCTTTTAAACTAAGACTCTACCCATCAAACTGAACAACTTGTACTATCGGAGCAAACCGATCGGAGCAAATTAAATAATCTGCTGTTCCATACTAAACTGCAATGTCGACGCGCGAGTTCGCGACCCAAATGTATGCAACAGCAGATTTTTTTTTTGCCCAGGTCGGTTTGCTCCCATAGTAAAAGTTGTTCAGGGTAGACCGTAGACTCTTAGTTTAAA
The DNA here is from genome assembly GCA_927399405.1 of Agonopterix arenella. Classification (NCBI taxonomy): domain Eukaryota; kingdom Metazoa; phylum Arthropoda; class Insecta; order Lepidoptera; family Depressariidae; genus Agonopterix; species Agonopterix arenella. Next base: position 4,803,546 of record OV656704.1, read on the forward strand.
AGTATGCTAATGATATCAATTTCACCCTGTATAATAATTATGTCTGATAGTAACATGGTCAAATAAGGGGTGCTATTTTATAAAAGCCCGGTTCGATTCGAGTTTTTGGCGGTTTTTTTTTAATATTTTGGTTATCCATTTCGGACATTGTGTATGATGGTCGAAGAAACCTTGAATGTGCTTTACAATACTTAATAGCCTGCTCCTTCAGACCTTCAAATTGAACAACTTTTACTATGGGACCAATAATGAAATCAGGAAAAAAAATTGCTTGTTCCATATAAACTGTCAATGGCTTCTATGCCCAAATTATATGAAACAGCTGATAATAATCTAATTACTGATATTAGTAAGTAATTGTTCGAAAAGTACTCTACTAGTGACCTAGGTACTCCTGACTAGGTACTAGGTAAACAACACAAATTAATATTCTATAGACGAACATACATAACACTAATTCCAAAAGATGGCATAAAAAGTTCGGCAACATCCGCAGGTCGATTTCTTTGAAAGCCAATTTTGAATGGCATACATTGTCCATCTTGGACAGTGGGCCAATAACGACGACATATTGGGACAAGTAAAAGTGTGCTTAGAATATAAATGGCGTGTGAAATCATTGACAAATGTCATAGATACAGTCTCATTTTTGCAGCTTTTAATTTGAATTGTTGTTTGATAGTTTCTAGCCGAATTTGTAAACCCATAATGACGTAGAATTTTTGTTTTTGTTAGTTAAATGGAAAAACTAATGCGCCTACTTTGGAAAGAAAACTTTATTGAATGAATGAATGAATGAACGCCTAAAATGTTAAAATTCTATACTTATATTTAAAATAGGTGTTTAGATGAGTGTTTTTATTCTTCTTACACTTTAAGCTGATTTGTATCATTAGTCGGCGGCAGAAGTTTGTATACTAATTGAGCAAAGACAATTTTACTAACAAATTGGAGACGTTATTTAAGTAGTGCTCTTACCCGGCCGACTGCGAGACGCGGGAATCGAGAAGCGAAGCGGGAGCGTCAACGACGCGAAACTCGGCCTCTAAACCGGCGCGGAAAGCGAACCTCATTTCTTGATGAATAGTCATTGAAGCAACACTTCTTTGACTATTGTTGTGGTAATGTCATTTTCGTTTTAACATCAGAGTCTAACTAAATTGAACATCTAGAGTACTTTGGTACTCTTTGGAAGTTTCTAGAAACTACCTAGTTCTTTTGCTCCCGCTTCACTCCCTCCCGCTTCTTGTTTTTTTTTTTTTATTACGTCTGTGTTTGCTCTTGTCCTCAGGACGAAGATGGGGTCGAAGATGTAGCGAACTCACCCAGAAGAAGCCTATTCACTCGTACTTTAAAGGAATTCGGGTTGTAAGCGCTCGGAAATACTGACGCAGGCAGGGCGTTCCACTCCTTGGCTGTGCGCATTATAAAAGATTCAGAAAGGCGCTTAGTGCGGATTCGTGGGATATCAACCAAGAAGGGGTGATATCCCGCGGTGCGTCTGGAAGTCCGATAGTAGAAAGGGAAAGGCGGGATGAGCTCATGTAGCTCTTGGGCACACTGACTGAATTACAATCTGTAGAAGACCGACAAGCAGGCTACTCTGCGGCGGTGGGATAGGGGCTATGAAGCTTGGTCTCCACCAGCTTACTGAGCCTCCTGGCTCTGCGTTCAACCGAGTCGAGTGCGGCAAGTTGATACTTGGCTGAGCCACATGCTTCTATCTATGCTTCGCAGTCGCTTTGGTCGTGCGGTTTCTTGAGCACTCTTTTAATGTTGTAACCAGTGAACTGGTTGTAACTTTAACATTGTTATTCAAAAATAAATATAAATTATAAACCATATGCAGTCTTTGCCATGTTGTAATCTTGTCTTTAACTTAAATCATTCCTAAATCGCAACATAAAGATACAAAACTTACAAACATTTGGGGGTTACGTTTGGATAGAGCCGCGTTGTAGGTCTGCTATTGGTTGGTCGCGTGTCGGTTGCCTGCTCCCGGGGCTGCAACGAAGATCCAATTGTATGGTGACTCAAGACAGTGTTTTTCTTCGAAAATCAACCCTTGCAGTCACCAAATACTTTTAACAACTGTACAAAATCAAGCACTTGCTAAATAAACTAGACATTGGTACAGACTACAACCTCTCCCTCAATATGCCCATCCACTCCACTAATTTCTACACCTATTCCTTCTCCGTGCATGCCGTTCGGCTTTGGAACTTGTTGCCAGAGTCGATCGCACCTTCCTATTTTGTTTTAAGTCGAGTGTTAAGTCTCATTTCCTTGATCACTGAACTGACCCTCGATCTGTTTTCCGTAAGTACATCTTTTCCTATAGTATTTTGTTGTGTAGTACGCGTATTTATGTATGATGTATGTGTGTGTATATATATATATTTATATGAGTATGTATATTATATATGTATTTATAATAGGTTTATTTTGTATACTTACATTTTGTTTTTTATTTACTGATAACTGCTCATTTTTGATCATTTTTTCTGGAAACACACTTTTCCTTCTTTCACCGTTGCCTCTACCCTAAGGTTGTGTGGAAGAAATCGCTTCTATTTTGTGCCTCTTGTATTTTTATTTCTGTATTTTACTGTTTATGTTTTGGTTTAAAATAAAGTATATTTGATTTGATTTTTATTTGACTACTAGTTACTTCGTCACAGATACATCACTTCCTTAGAAAATTTTAACTTACGTTACCACGCTTTGATTTCCTACTGCCAGTACGCGCAAAAATGTACCTAGTGAAGCTTTCCACAGCATTTTTATTACTTCTGGCCGTTACCATCTGGAGCGAGTGGCAGAAATCAAGCAAGCGCAACGCTTAAGATGCGCCGAAGTGTAGGTACACACTAAGATAGACGCCACAATTTTAAAATTAGACTGGAATATAATAAAAAACTTTAAAATACGCCAAAAGCTCACCGCATCGGAACAGAATGAGTCAGTGCGGTTTGACAGTTGTACCATAAACTCACGTTTATTGATGGCACAAGGACAGTCTGCCTGAGCTCACTGACAGATTTAGCAATCAGCTGTTGCGGGTTGAACGTTTCTATTTGTTGGCGATTGTAAGACCGTTGTTTAGTTGTAAAACTGTAAGTGTGTAGGTAGCTAAACTTTTAGTGCAAGTCCATTGAGTCTTCTATTTTTTATTTTTTTTTATTCATAATGGGTTTGCGCTTGGCTTCATCTCACCAGATGGGAAGTGTAGATGAAGCCGAGGATGTAGCGCGCTCACCCAGAAAAAGCCTATTAACTCTTCTTTTAAAAATATACTGATTGTATTTTCTTGGAAACAGACGCAGGGAGTGAGCTCCAAACCTTACCGGTTCTAATTATAAAAGAGGATGCGAACTTTTTTGTGCAGATTGTTGGAATATCGACTACGTATGGATGCAGTCTCGCACTACGTCTTGTCGTACGTTGGTGGAAGGGGGATGGTGGAATCTATCTATATTTTGAGATAGGTCATATAAATGTATTTATTTATTCCTCCTTTCTTCCTAATTATCGTATATTTAGAATATGCGTTTCACTAGCACTAGGCAAAATCACTTTGGATACCTATTCTTCCTACTTCTCCTATCTTCTATCTAAGAAAGATTTGAGTCATGCTCCGCTCACTAACTGCAATGCAATTCACAACATCGTCGCAACCTTAAATTCGTCGTTGACACATCGGCGAGCTGACTATTCGGTATTTGCTATGGTTATATCATATCATGTGCCAAACTGATATAAAAACTTCGACAATCTGAAGGATGCAAGCAGGATGTTAACATTTATGACCTCGTCGATGTTTTGACAGCGATGCGACGCTTAGTGAATTGCACTTCAGCACCGAAGCCCTTTCGGTATGGAAGAGATCATAATCATTTTAACTAAAGTCCAGGGTGATAATATGAGATGAGGTCGCGCTGCAAGTCTGACGGAGGGTGGACGCGTGCGTATTGGCATCTGTTAGGCTTGCTCGTGGCTCCGCCATTTTGTAAATTCTTTTGTGTTTTAACTATAGAACGTTAACTTGAGATTATAATAAACTATTTGACATTGGCAGAAATGCTACTGATCATTTTTATCCTACGTGTACACACCAGACGCCATAAACAAAGAATTGAATTGAATTGATAATATGAGTATTGTAACTGCTGAAACATCTCTCAATTATATAAACTCTTAATTATAATATAACCAACGCAATGAGAACCCCTTTCGATGTTTAGTTTTAACTTTAACAAGATGACACAGTTTGATAAGATAACATAATTGTCCATTAATTTTTATGTTTCGTTTTCGTTTGGTTCTTGTGTCGTCTAAAGTAAGCTCAATTGGAGAATCATTGCAATTCGTGTAAGCGAAATTCAAACGAAACACCGCACAGTGGTCGCGTACGTGCACATTTGCACGACAAAGAAGTTTTTACTCCTGGTCCGGATATAAAGTAGGCAGCATTTAAATTGAAATTTTGCGAAATGATTCACTGAATGAATGTTCACGCAAATAAATTGTTGACACAAGTGTTTGTATAGCGCCTTGCAGTCTGAGTCAACATTAGGGCTACCGTTTTATTCGAAAGCTATTTTATTACAAAAACAAAATCAAGACCCTTGTTTTCTACTTTTGAAGAAAGATAATCTAAGTTGTAAGTGAAATTCTTTTTATAACCAAAATGGAATGGATGTTACTTAATACTAATTAATGAGTTTTTTGTTTTGCTTGACAATGTTACACTATGTAATGTCAATATTGTATTTATACTTTGTACATTTTGTTTTGTTTAAAAGATGTGTGTTTCTGGCTGCATCTTCTCTATAAAGGAACACTTTCCGACGCGGTTTTCGAGTCAAAAATTGACGTCACAAAGCTTTCAATTTTGTATTATTTTGAATAAAGATTTTGATATTGCTACGCAATTGTATATTTTTTTAAACAATTTATTTGATTTTTAAATTACTATGAATTAAATCTAAATGTTGCCCCATTTATTTGAATATAATATCGAATTGAGTACAAAAATAAAATATTTGTGAATTCATATTTAATGGACCGAATAATTTGATTGAAAAATCCTTAGGTTTCATTATCAATGGTTAAATGGTAACCCTGAACACAACAGCCGATGATGTCATGTCACGCGGAATTAGAAACCGTCCCACTGTGCAAGTTCGACCGATATTGTCACGAACCAAATGTTATTTGCGGATTTTATGACACACATTTACGTGACCTACGCTATTCGGTTGAGACCTAAAATAGGGATTGCGTACAAGACCTAGCTCATAGGCATAGAAGTGGGTGGTCTACAATTGACTGGTTACCCTCGCGCCTAAACAAGGATAACTGCTTATTGAGAGCTTCAAAATATATCGCGATATAATAAGCGATCGATGTCATATTTTGTGCGGAATAAAGCGATGAATAATATTTTTGTTTCGGTGGCACCTCAAGCTATACAAAACAAACATAAGCTGGCCGCGCGTAGGTTGCACAACGTATAACTCGCGCGGCGAGCTTATTTTGGTTGTGTATAGCTTGATGTGTCGCGCATGTCGCCGTGTTTTACGTTAGTATATATATTCTTTGGCCGTGTGTACGCACGGCGACACATCAAGCTATACAAAACCAAAATAAGCTGGCCGCGCGTAGGTCGAGTAACGTACAACGCCTCGCGATCAGCTTATGTTGAATCAAATTAAATTAAAGATTGAAAAATTTGTCTCGGGCGGCCAGCAGTGGATGTTTCTCGGCTGAGATGATGATGAAATGGAGTACCTACAATAAGAATGTGTTGAGCAAATTCGATGCTTGATGATTCTTCTTCTTATCGTGTGGGCAGAGCCCTAGTGTCAGAGTTTTTTCAGACCGCCTTACGGCCTCTGACGTGGTTTTTATGTAACGACTACCACCACCAAAGATGGTAGCCGGGACCAACGGCTTAACGTGCCATCCGAAAGCACGGAATCATTTTTCTTTTCAGGTAATCAGGTGATTCAGCCTGCAATGTGCTAACCATCTGGGGAAAAACGCACAAAGTGACATTTCACTAGGTGTCCCCCGTGGGAATTGAACCCACGACCTTCGTGTCGGGAGCCAATGCTCTTAACCATTAGACCACGGAGGCAGTTAGTGAGGCTTTGATGATGATATGATAATAATTTTCCGATTCCCCTAGAGTATTTTGATTGATCGAAAGATCAAAGATATAATTGTAGACCGCCATTTGTACTCTTACGTTCTTTTTATTCGTTTTTGTTACTGTATATTTTGGTGTGCAAATAAAGAATATTTATGTTATGTTATGTTATGTTATGTTATTTGATTAACCCATTGGATACCGCAGTTCTAAGACTTAATAGAAAATAAATTGTTTGTCGCGTAGATCTACAATGCCAGCTGTTTTAAGATTAAATGTCACGCGGTTATTATTAAGATTAAGATACGATTGTGTATTGTAACAAAATTACACCGTTGGAATAGGTACTTTTTTAAATATGGCTTATTTCGAATATCTTTGTCTAGACCCTCCGGAAAGATAGTCGTAAGTACATGAAGCTAATAGAATTCTGTTATAAGTTATCAGAAATTGTTGTGGTGTTTAAAAAAACTATAGATACAGCTGGGTATTTTATGAATAAACAAAAGCTTATGAGTTTTACGTAGAATTTTAAACAATGCCTTGTTTGACGGACATTTGCAGAATTAATTAAATTAAAGATAGTTAACAAATTACCAACCGATATTACGTATCTGTAAATTGATTAAATATTAACTCTTTGTGTTTGCAAAGAAGTCTTTCCAACAATTTTTTTAGTTATTATTAGGAATTTATTTATTGATTGGAATTAATAAAATCGGCCAGCACAAGCGTCTTCATAAACAAAGATACGAAAACAGACATAAATCTGCAACATGCTTCGTCAAAACAATGAAATACAAGCTCAGTCAAATGACCCGCCCCTGGACGATCCCGGCGCCAAGGAGCCCATTATGCTAGCAGCGTTGCCACGTTGAATTGCTGTGGCTAGCCTTTGCACCAGAAACGATCAGAAACGGGGGTCACAATTTTGCTCCCTTAGATGACAGCCAACCTCCGCAACGAAAGTTTAATACACAACAAACAAAAAGATAATCGGCCACCAGTGCGACAATTTTTTTCTACAGTTTTAAATTGTACTAAACTAACAGTCAATTTGTTTCATGACTTCTACAAATAATCTGCAATGAATGGAACCAATGTAAGGAAGAAATTGATAATGATCTGTCTCGTGCTCTTACGTGGAATACCATCAGACTAACATATGAATATCCTTGTAATCAATGAAATAATATTTTCTTGTAACAATTATACAAATAAATGTTACCAGTTATTAGTGTTATTACTAATATAGCTATCGTAGTCTGGGATACCATTTAATTATTGCACTTGTAGTCGAGTCGAGGGGCAAATTGATCGTGATGACCATAAATTTTTTACATCTACTCCAATAAAGTATACTGTTTGTTAAAGCCAAATCGCTAATCAATCCAGGCGAATAAATTCAAATTTTCATGACAGTGGCAGGAAACAATCCGCCAATAGAGCGCTCGCTCGATCACGTCATTGGGAAATTGAAGCACACTCATTGGTCGATTTTGTATTATAATTATGAGCGGCGATCATGCGGCAAACAATATTTAGGCAACAATTTTTCATCTCCTATCTTACAGAAGCCCTTTTATGTCGGCATCTAAAAATAAAAAGAATAATGCTTCATCTTCCTGAACTCTGAGATAAGATGCAACAAACTGCTTGATGTTTGTAACAGTTACGGAGGTCGGTGATCTTACAACAAGCTTGCTCTTGTTTGTACGTAGATAATTTCGTGTAATACATCTTTTGATGTAGGTAATATGAAATTATGATACATTGTTATGAAATATTTTTTTGGTTAAAAAGAAGAAGACAATTAAAATACATTAAAAATAAATACATAGACGAAGCAGAAATAAGCCGCTATTTTTTTTATTTGTTTGTGTCTTCGCGTACGCACAGATCACTGAAATATACATTTATAGTGTTTTTATTTAATCTAAACTATTATAAAACTAACAGAAAGTTTGTCTGTACATTGAAGATATTAACAAAAAAAATTACGATATGGTTTTTAGGTGTCCCTGATTCCATATCACCAATTTTTAGATTTTTTGTCTGCGTGTTTGTTTGTGTGTTTGTTCGTTTGATTGAGCATCACGTAAAACTTTTTCTGTTTGATAGCTTATTATCTATATCTATACTATTATAAAACTGTAACAGGAAGTTTGTCTGTACATTGAAGATATTAACAAAAAAAAGTTACGATATGGTTTTTAGGTGTCCCTGATTCCATTTCACCAATTTTTTGATTTTTTGTCTGTCTGTTTGTTTGTGTGTTTGTTTGAACGAGTATCACGCAAAAACTACTGAATCGATTTTGATGAAACTTTTTTTGTTTGATAGCTTATGATCTGACTTAAAATCTGGTATATAATTTGTGCGGACGAAGTCGCGGGTTAACGCCCGTCTGATTTAAAATCTGATATATAATTTGTGCGGACGAAGTCGCAGGTTAACCCTAGTTAATAATAATGCTGACAGTTTCTTAAGGATGGTAAGACTATCAAACTAAACAACTTTCTCTCTCGGACTAAAATCGAAATCGCAAAAAAAAGTTTAATACAAAACTGCAAAATCGATCAAAATGTATGGGACTTAAAAAACCGTCAGCTTAATAAGAAGGTCTCTGTTTATCGACGCCCTATTTTTTTTTTGAAACTTCAAGATAAATAATAAATAAATAATAATAAATTTTTTTGACGTTACAAAACTCATGATTTTTGAGTTAAGATGGGACACAAAGGGCAGCTACCAGAAGCATTATAGCTACAAGAAAACGTTCTTAGGAGACTAACCCTAAGTTTTGGAGTATTTTACTTCTGCATTCACTGACTTTAAAAAAAAAATAGTCATCGAGAAAAACTGAAATTTTCACAAAACTTTTTAACGTAAATTGCAGTTTTTCACTATGACTGTAATTTTTTTTTCAAAGTCAGTGACTGCAGAAATAAAATACTCAAAAAGTTAGGGTTAGGGCCTGTTTCACCACTTCTGAGTAAGTTCTTGTTAGTTTATCCGACAGATAGTTTGACATATTGTATGAAAGATATCGATATATTCGATCCCCGTCCAGGCCGACTCGTACCAATGAGTTTTTCGGAATTTATGTACGATTTGTAACACCATTGGCTTTTCGGTGAAGGAAAACATCGTGAGGAAACCTGCATGCTTCAATTTCGAGGCATGTATTGTACCTACTGTCCATTACGAGTGGCGACGGGCTCACTCCCCGTCACACTGGACAGAATTTCGGTACTAGTGAAATGTGGATGTTCTGAGGTTTCAGAATATCTCTGACTACCCCCTCGGAGAATATAGTCGTGAGCATATGCTATGAAAGATATCTCAAAATATCTGTCGGATTAACTAACAAGAACTTACTAAGAAGTAGTGAAACAGGCCCCTAGTCTCCTAAGAACGTTTAGCTATAATGCTTCTGTTAGCTGCCTTTTGGCACCATCTTAACTCTCCACCCTGTATACGTACAAAGAAACTGGTTTAAGGTGGTTTCAGTCCATACAAACGTTTGACGCACATTACGCGTAGACGGAATTAATAAAAGTAATAATTTATATGTGGAAAAATAGTTTAGAAAATCTAGTAACATTTGCAATTTATAATACAATTACGAAGATATAAAGCTTTTAAAATTTTGTATGAAAAACTTCAAAGCTTTATATCTTCGTAATTATTTTATAAATTGCAAATGTTATTCGTTACGCGGCATCTAGATATTTCAAACTATTTTTCCATATATAAAAAGTTATATATATTACTACCGTTTACGCGTATTATGCGTCAACGTTTTGGTACCCGCACTCGCTCCAATAATGTGTTCGCTGTTCCGTACTGTAGAACTAATTACTCCTCAAACCGGTACATGGTAAGGACCTGTTCTGCTTACAATGATAAGTATCAGCACATCGATATATTTCATGAGAAATTTCATAAATATGTTTCTGATGTCAAAAAAGTTACCTAACTGTAAATGATTTGTTTTTCTCCCTGATTTTCATAGTTAAATTACACAATTTTGTTTTGTTTTGCCTTTTGTTTTAGCTTTAGTTAAGTCATAATTTTAAGTTTGAGCATCATATCTACTGTAACTTTTATAAGTGGAAACTGTTTTGGCTAATTCTTTGATTAAGTTTTGTAATCCAGGTGTAAATATTAACGCTGTATGTTTCCCTAACCCAATAAAAATAAAAATAAAAAGTATAAAATGGACCCCTCTGCAACCGCCTTAAGGATATAATGACAGAAATAAAAATAAGATCGATATTGGAATTTTTGTCTACGAGTCGGTTTGTTTGTGAACGCGGTACCTAACACATAAACTGCTGAATCAATTCAGATAACATTTTAAGATAAGTAAGGAACCTAACAGAAGTAATATTTAGTTTTTATTTCATTGCAATCGACTTGCTCTTTTAAAAGTTATATGTGTGTTTAAAGTTTTCTAGTACTAAGTTCCAATTGCGCTTATATAATATGAAGTTGCGTTTGTTCGCCACTAGTCTAAACTATTATAAAACTGTAGCAGAAAGTTAGTCTGTACATTGAAGATATTAACAAAAAAAAGTAGCGATATGGTTTTTAGGTGTCCCTGATTCCATATCACCAATTTTTGGATTTTTTATCTGTCTGTTTGTTTGTTTGTGTGTTTGTTTGGGTGTTTGTTTGTGTGTTTGTTTGTTTGAACTACCTATCCTATCACGCAAAAACTACTGAACCGATTTTGATAAAACTTTTTTTGTTTGATAGCTAATGATCTGACTTAATATCTGGTATATAATTTGTGCGGACGAAGTCACGGGTTAAAGCTCGTTTTACATATTAATATACTCGTATCACTTATAATTACTCTGACAACTCTACAATTATTCTAAACGTTTATAAATTATGATAAATTAGTTATGCGGGTTGTAAAATATTTCGTCAGTTGCGTTGGTCAGTTTGGAAGTTATCGGGTTAAGATCTTAATTGTTGTTGCCTCAAACTTTGAGGGTTAACTTTGTGTTTTCACAGATATTGATTGGTTCAACTAAGTTTAGACTTTCATACTTTAGGGTCTTAATAAGCAAATTGTTCATTCCAAATTCATGTGGCTTCTGTATAATACTATAGTTTGCGAAGTCTAATATGTAGAGATTCCATGTAGTTAAGTTTATACAGTAACGAGCGTTAACCCGCGACTTCGTCCGCACAAATTATATACCAGATTTTAAGTCAGATCATAAGCTATCAAACAAAAAAAGTTTCATCAAAATCGGTTCAGTAGTTTTTGCGTGATGCTCGTTCAAACAAACAAACACACAAACAAACAGACAGACAAAAAATCCAAAAATTGGTGAAATGGAATCAGGGATACCTAAAAACCATAACGTAACTTTTTTTTTGTTAATATCTTCAATGTACAGACAAACTTCCTGTTACAGTTTTATAATAGTACTAGCTTTTGCCCGCGACTTCGTCTGCGTGGACATGTAATTTTGTCTTATGTCTCGTCTAAGGTCATGAAGGTCATGGTCCGAACCAAGTCTAGGAATCCTGGCATGTAACATTAGAATGGCGATTAAGGAATGGGCTAATAAAAGTCACAGGCTAGAATGCTCTGGCCTCTCGGGTCTGCAACACTGCAGGAAATTCATCAGCAATCTTCTTATTATCATGTGGGCAAAGCCCTGGTGTCAGAGTATAACAGCAATATAACACCACGAATCCCACAGTTCATACTGAACAACAGCAGGAGCAAAGCTCGTGCCATCGTTGGAGCCCTCACCGGGCACTACGCAACAGGCACGATAAAGTTCACTCTAGATCCCGGTTGCCGAGCGTGTGGAGAGGAGGAGGAAACCATGGAACATTTGTACTGTGTGACTGCGATGTCTAGGTGGGTAAACGTATGTGATTCCTGAGAGATGGTTATTCATTACATGTTTCTTACCCTGAACGCTATTGCCTCCCACATTTTCCAAGTTTTTCAAGGATGAAGAAAATAATATGTAGGGGTCAATACAAAAGATACCATTGGGGCGAAGTGTTGCTGGCTTGCCATTTCCCATAATAAGATAAGAAAGTCATGAACTTAAGCTAAATCAAAATCAGAAAGTACCCCAAGTAATTCTGTAGGTATCAGATTTAAAAGTCATTCACTGGATCCATCACTTTAATTTTTCTACTGTTCGTCGTTTATTAGTTTTTCATTTATGTCGAGCAGCATAATAATCATCTTACGACCCACTGCGGGTCACAGACCTCCACTCACGTATAAACGTTAGAGGATACTCTACCACGCGGGCTAGTGTTAAATGGTGAAGGCAAGAGCTAAAATAATAATATTCTAGCAAGCTAATGGTCAATTTGCTAAAAAAGATTTTCAATTATGTAAGTAGCTACGTTACCGACCTGTGGTGTTATAGTATAAGAAGGACCTTTTAGATACGTAGGTACCTTTTTATACGTTGTGGTAGAATGATGTTCTATAGTTAAGTTGCACAAACCCTAAAAAAATGATAATTGAGACCGAAAATCAAACAAAACAAAAATTTGGCAAGACTTACTGCAACAAAATTCATCCTTTCTGTAAAATAAGGTTATCATTCCGTAGCATTGGCTCAGATTGGACTCAAACAATCAATATACTTACAACGATGTATTACAACGATAATATAAGGTCTTACAAAATTAGCTGAAACTATTTTAAGGGTATGCTCAGACCATCAAACTGAACAACTTTCTCTATGGGACTAATATGGAAATCGCGAAAAAAAAATTGATGTCCAATACAAAACTGTAAACACAAATGTATGGGGCAGAAGAATTTTTTTTAGAGATTTCGATATTGGTCCCGTAGAGAAAGTTGTTCAGTTTAATGGTATGAGCATACCCTTAAAACAGTTTCACCTAATTTTTTTAGATCTCATAAATAATCAACTAAATTTGTAAGCTCCTGCTATAGCTAAGTTTTTGAATTAATAATTGTAGCATACTTGCTTTAAAAAAACTCCCAACGCCATCTATTAAGATGAAAATAATACTACGATTAAATTACTACGATAAAATTTTTGAAAACTTGATTTTTGATAGTTGACGACCCGGTTGGTGTAATGGTTACCTCGCCGGACTGCCAAACCAGGGTCCTGGGTTCGAAACCCGGTTCGGTCATGGATGTTATAAATGTTTGTGCCGTTGTTGTATGGTATCTATAATAAAAAGCCTATAGTGCTTGCTTGGAATCATAACAATGTTCCTGTAAGCGTTATTTATTTATTTAATTATTTTTCGAATTCAGCCGGTAAGTAACTATAAATCAAATCTGTAAGACCGTATATCTGAGATGTCTTGAGTGTGAATTAAGTATGGTACTTGCTTCAAAAAAACACCCAACGCCATCTATTAAGATGAAAACAATACTACGATAAAATTATGAACACTAACTTTAGAAAAGGTTAAAAGAAAGAGGATTTTTAGTATTTGCCGACCCGGTTGGTGTAATGGTTACCACGCCGGACTGCCAAACCAGAGTCCTGGGTTCGAGTCCCGGTTCGGTCTTGGATGTTATATGTTTATGCCGTTGTTGTATGGTTTCCACAATAAAAAGCCTTTATTGCTTGTTTGGGATAATTAAAATAATGTTTGTGCCTGTGAGCGTTATTTATTTATTTGTTTAATTATTTTTCTCGCGTTCTCCGCTGGAGTATACGCGTGCCCGGTGTGGGGCCGATCTGCCCACGCCAAGCTGGTGGATACCGGCACTAAACGAAAAGTGTCGGATTATAACTGGTTGCTTGAAACCGACTCCGGTACAGTTGCTTTACCCACTGGCTGGCATAGCGCCCCCAGATGTAAGTAGGGCTGTGGCAGGTTCCTCAGAGAGAGCCCAAATGGTGGACGACACACGACATCCCATGCATGGCTTTATTTCTGCGCCGCAAAGGCTGCCAAGCCGACGCAGCTTTATGAAGTGTGTCGACCCCCTGAATACTGGCCCAGCGCAAGCAAGGTGTACTCTATGGCGACAAAAAGTGTCCCTCCCAACTCCATTTGTGTCGCCGTCTGAGAGCCATTTGTGTCCCGCCTAGACATGACTTGCCTTGGGCGACCTGGAAGTCTTTAAACCGACTTCGAACCCAGGTCGGTCGCAGTAAGGACAACATGGTCAGGTGGGGATACTCGGATGCGCAAAATGTGACTTGCTTGTGTGGAACTCCACAAACGATGGCCCATCTCACATCGTGCCCTGCGTGCCCTTACATCTGCACGCAGGAGGAGCTCATGACCGCTAGCGACGCACCGTCGCCCGATCGGTTGCTTAATATGCGGACACTTTTTTAAGAGGATGATCAGACCATCAAACAGCTTTTTCTATGGGACTAACATCGAAATCGCGAAAAAAAATCTTCTGCCCCATACATTTTTGTAGAGTAGGATTGCAGTTTTGTATGGAATAGTTGATTTTTTTTCGTGATTTCGACTTTGGTCCCATACAGAAAGTTGTTCAGTATGATGGTCTGATCATCCCCTTAAAAAACTGTCTGCATATAAGAAGGACCATATACATCTTGCAATTCGGTCAGATGCGCGCGAAATCGGTGCCGGCCGCATTTTACTGCAACGTCACCGTTTGACGTTTGACAGCAGGGGTCTACCTGGACGAATACTATATACAATGTTCTTTGTTCTTGACCCGGACATTCGAACGTCGCAATTGCATGAAAGTTATCGTTCCAATGTCAACTCTATTACAATGAAGTTCGGACCGGAACCGAAACGGTCGCGTTATATCGAAAATCTAAAGTCCGGGTACATGGCCTGGTCAGCACTCGCTGTCAATTTGCGTGCATTTGAAACAACGGCAACACGTATGCGCCTGGATTCCAGCGAATAATTTCGTCCGGAAGAACGCAGTCGGCTATTGCCGAATGTTACATTAATTTATGTAAAGCTCATATCAAGCGACAGTCCGTAGGGCTGTGGCAGGTTCCTCAGAGAGAGCCCAAATGGTGGACGACATACGACACGGACGGACCGCAGCACAGACTACAAACTTTGAGTCAAGATAACTTTAGAACTAAACATTTAAAAGGAAATCACAGATATTGGCTTCTAGATTGTTTTAAAACCATTAATTTTTTACTTTAATTACTAAATGTTCAAACTAAGCTTCGTTTTGTATGGAGCCCGTAGAAAAATAAATTATCCTCTTAATCGAATCGGGCGCAAAATGCACGGCGGCACATCGCATCGGCGGCATAAAAAACCGATCCTTATTAATTTGTTAGAGTTCGTTCGTTTGTATTATAGTAATAATTTATGGTATTTCAAAATAGTTTCTTACCTGTCTTATAATTGCTTTAAAATATTAACTATTATCCAGTCTTGCTTAAAATGTGTATTACATCACACTGTGTGATTACACCGTAAATAAAAACATTCCGAATTAAAAATCGAGTTTTAGACATCTTTCGGCTGCTGATTTGAAATCATGATTATATTCTCTTTGTTTGAAATTGGCGTGCAGTTTTTTTTTAAATAATTACTCCTGCTTTGGTTGCACTGTAATTCTACAAAATGTCAAGAAATTTGTAGTTCGAATCTTTTTTTCTTGTGGCCAGTACTAAGGTTTTTTTTGTTATGCAAAGGTTTTCTCCATGGAGTTTGAAAGATTTTATCGCCAAAAAGAAGAACAATGTTACACTAACAACCGGTGCAGTCATCAGCACTGGACAATGATAAAATTTATAATTATTGGTATTTATTTTGTAATTTGTTGTTATTTCCGCTATTTATAAATCAAACAGTCTTCAGAATCAGCTTACTTTATTACAAGTCTTTTAATTTTAATTAGTGTTACTTACTTGAAATTGAAATGGCACCGTACATTGGTTGCACTTGCGGTTATATGTTTATATCTCCGGCTCCCGTCAATGTAGCGAGATAAATTATATACCAGATTTTAAGTCAGATCATAAGCAATCAAACAAAAAAAGTTTCATCAAAATCGGTTCAGTAGTTTTTGCGTGATACTCGTTCAAACAACAAACAAACAAACAAATAAACAAACAAACAAACACACAAACAAACAGACAGACAAAAAATCCAAAAATTGGTGAAATGGAATCAGGGACACCTAAAAACCATATCGTAACTTTTTTTTTGTTAATATCTTCAATGTACAGACAAACTTCCCGCTACAGTTTTATAATAGTTTAGAATTAGAATAATTTATGGTATTTCAAAATAGTTTCTTACCTGTCTTATAATTGCTTTAAAATATTAACTATTATCCAGTCTTGCTTAAAATGTGTATTACATCACACTGTGTGATTACACCGTAAATAAAAACATTCCGAATTAAAAATCGAGTTTTAGACATCTTTCGGCTGCTGATTTGAAATCATGATTATATTCTCTTTGTTTGAAATTGGCGTGCAGTTTTTTTTTAAATAATTACTCCTGCTTTGGTTGCACTGTAATTCTACAAAATGTCAAGAAATTTGTAGTTCGAATCTTTTTTTCTTGTGGCCAGTACTAAGGTTTTTTTTGTTATGCAAAGGTTTTCTCCATGGAGTTTGAAAGATTTTATCGCCAAAAAGAAGAACAATGTTACACTAACAACCGGTGCAGTCATCAGCACTGGACAATGATAAAATTTATAATTATTGGTATCTATTTTGTAATTTGTTGTTATTTCCGCTATTTATAAATCAAACAGTCTTCAGAATCAGCTTACTTTATTACAAGTCTTTTAATTTTAATTAGTGTTACTTACTTGAAATTGAAATGGCACCGTACATTGGTTGCACTTGCGGTTATATGTTTATATCTCCGGCTCCCGTCAATGTAGCGAGATAAATTATATACCAGATTTTAAGTCAGATCATAAGCAATCAAACAAAAAAAGTTTCATCAAAATCGGTTCAGTAGTTTTTGCGTGATACTCGTTCAAACAAACAAACAAACAAACAAATAAACAAACAAACAAACACACAAACAAACAGACAGACAAAAAATCCAAAAATTGGTGAAATGGAATCAGGGACACCTAAAAACCATATCGTAACTTTTTTTTTGTTAATATCTTCAATGTACAGACAAACTTCCCGCTACAGTTTTATAATAGTTTAGATAGATAGACAAAACACCCTAGTTTTTATATGTATTTAAAGGAGTGGTTTTGACCATCAAACTGTCACAATAGAGCTAAAATTGAGAAAAAATATCAAAGTCTATTGTTTCCTTTGACTACTTATAATGGGGACTAGTTACGCGTGTAATTCTACTAACTAACATTTCTGCCACTTTTTGCGGGGGACGAGGTAACATGAAATCCGCAACTTTGGATTTTATTCCCATAACTTCAGATTCTAATTTTGAACGTTAAAAATAATGAAAAGTAGTCTCGCGTGAATCCCAAACGTTTTAAGTTCGAAATTATTGTTTCGGCATTATAGGCTGTCTCGTTTAGTGTTAAGGTATAAAATTGAATGTTAATGCACATGATTAATTGATCTTATACCGTGGCAGAGGGGAAATGCTACCGCAAGGCTAGTCCTTATAATCATTAGTCAAACGTTGTTTCATACAAAACTGCAGTAGGCACCTTACTCTACTCAAATGTATGACAGCCGATTAGTTCTTTCGACGTTATCTCCAGAGTGAAAGTTGTTTACTTTGATTACTAGGATGTTTACATAGTTACACTTTGTATAATCAATAATAATAATAACTTACAACATAACATTTTTAAGTATTTATTGTTAATAAAGAATTGTGATTCGTTTTTGCGTTAGGTACCTATAAATAAAAAAAATGCACTTTATTGCCACACAAAATACAAAAAAATTTACAGAAACAATACACAGATTCATCAAACAGAAAATCAAAAAATCAAATATATATAAAAACACATTGTGGCAATGGGTTAGGACTCAATGTTCGCTGGCAGGACCTAATAAACCTATCCAACACTTTGAGAGAAATAATGTGTTATGCAAATATTTAACCATCAATATTTTAGATTAAAATAAAATTATGTATAATCCTAGATTCTATAAAATGGTTCTCAGATCCACATACGAATGTGGCAAATTCTTTATTAATTTAGTAAACATTGTATGACCCAGTTCAGAAACTGCAACATCGCATACCAATGCATTGCTTTTAACAAGGGTTGCATTGAATTCAATGATTTATTATTTATATATACCACACATATAAAGCAGTAACTAAAGCCTAAATATATTCACGCTTATCTCCCATTGGCATAGGCAGAGATAACTAACAGACTTCTCTCGTTACTACAAAGGGTCAGGTCAGAATACTTACAATAACTTTTTTTGTATTTATATTATTTCATAAACTATCTACAGGGTGTCAAATTAAATATATTACAGATTAAAGGGGGTGCTGAGTCGCGTGGCTAGGGGTCTCTCGAGTAGACGTCTTTCGTTCGGCTCGCGATTTAAGAGGATATGTGAAAAAAATAGGATTCTTCAAAGCGTCATATATCATGAAGTACTGACAGTACGAGTATGAATTGCGGTTATGTGTAAATTGAACATATACTTAATTGAAGTTTTGATTAGAGCCAAAACACGATTAAGACACATTTTCTCGATAGAAAAACAAGCCAAAGTAGCCTCCGTTTTTATTTATAAACGCTTGGAACTGCTAAACGGTGAATAATAGAAACACGAGACTTGATTTAAAAAAAAGAGATTCATATTTTACAAATTTTGATTAGAGCAGAATTGAACTTACATAAATAGTACAACCACAATTAAATAAAGTATGCTTTACGCTTACGTCGTTTCAGTCGCCGCCCCATCTCTTTCTCTCGCATCAGGCAGTAATATAAGCTATCACACGACCGCCATTTTATGGCGGTGTCGGGTGTGTGTTTGTGTATAAAAACAGGGCTTTGAGATCGCCATATCCATTACCGTACAATGTCAAGCACTAATTGCTCCTTAAACTAGATATTGGCAAAATTGTCACTACTAAGATGGCAGCCATTTTTTAAAAATAGAATAGAAAGAGGGTGCTCCAGACCAACAAACTGAACAGTTTTCAATGTCGCCAATATCGAAATCGCGAAAAAAACAAATCAACTGTTCCTCCATATATTTGGGTCGAGTAGCCGTTTACTTTTCTATGGACCGGCAGATTTTTTCACCGTTTCGTAACATATTTAATTTTACATTCTGTATAGTACAGTAGAAGAATCAGTATTATGCTATGCTATACAGGGTGTCCCGCAAACCGACGTCAACCCGGTGGATGTTGATAGGTTAGTTCATGCCTAACCAGAATATAGTAAAATAAAAAAAAAATTTTAAGTATCAGTCAGTCAATCTGTCAACATTTTTCTTTAGGAAAAGGTTCTTAGTTTTCGAGATAAGGACAATTTTATGAAATTCGTGAAACTCTTTACCTTAGTCACTTTGAGTGCCAGGCTACAAATGTTCTATGCAGTATCTGTGTTAAAACTGTAAATATCTCGAAAACTAAGATACTTTTACTAATGTCAAATTTTGTTATTCTGCTTGGTCATGACCTAGCCTATCAGCATCCGCCGGGTTGACGTCGGTTTACGGGACACCCTGTATATGCTAAGATATCTTGTATACCCAAAAAAAAGAGAATTATAATAACCCCTTGACCTACAGGTCACATTTTTTGCTCGTTTTCGGGTCACACTGTACAAATAAGGATGAACATGGACAATGCCATAACAAGGGGCTTTTAGCAAGATTTACGATGTCTCTTTTAAACATTTTTTATTTTTTACAATCGTCATTAAATATTTAGCATTCATTCATGGTATAAGGTTGGTACTGGCTTAAAATCAGTAAAAACTTGTTGAATTAAATTAAAAAGTATAAACGGTCTCTTACGTAACACAACAACGATTACCCTTTGACTATTTATTATAAGGACTAGCCTTGCAGTAGCATTTCCCCTCTGCCACGGTATAAGAACAATAAAATTGATCGTGTGCATTTACATTCAATTTTATACCTAAACGAGACAGCCTATAATTGCGAAATCATAATTTCGAACTTAAACGTTTGGGATTCACACGAGGGTACTTTTCATGATTTTTATCATTCAAAATTAGAATGTAAAGTTATGGGGAATAAAATCCAAAGTTGCGGATTTCATGTTACCTCGCCCCCCGCAAAAAGTAACAGAAATATTTGTTAGTAGAATTACACTCGTAACTAGTCCTCATATAAGTAGTCAAAGCGATTACCTAAGGTTTTATATTGTTGAATCATATTCAATACTTGAGACAGTGTTGCCAGATCCAAACTTAAGAATTACCCCAGATTGACAGCAAAATTATCGTGTTTTTATCGCATCGCAAATTCCAAAAATTCTCTTATCTTAGAACCTAAAAGAGTGTCAAGTGATGCGTGAAATTCAATGATTCTTACTTATATTGCATGCCACTATTTGATGTTACCTATTTATAAGTAAGAAAGTACGCGGTTTTAGGGAATTTTAGTAAAAACTCCTGATTAAAACGATACAGTGAGGAAATATTTCTATCTCAATTAAATTTTTCTCATTAGTACTTCAATTTTAGTAACAGGTATTTGAAAACTGTTTTACGCGTTACCTACTAAACGCTAATATTATGTATCATTGTAATTTGACGGATAATATGGTTGAAAATAGTGATTGGATACACAGATTTCTTTGAATTTAAAAATTATTGTGGATTATCGTCGAATTTTTTTGAATTATCGTGCGATACCTGACTTTTATTTTCTATCGCATGTCCCTCAAAAATATCGTGGGCTTTTTTTTTTTTTATTTCAAATGGGTTTGCTCTTGACCTCAATCCAGTCCTCCGGACAAAGATGGGGTCGAAGATGTAGCGAGCTTACCCAGAAGGTTACTTCACAAGGATTATTCACTCGTACTTTAAAGTAATTCGGGTTGTAAGCGCTCGGAAATACTGACGCAGGCAGGGCATTCCACTCCTTGGCTGTGCGCATTATAAAAGAATCAGAAAGGCGCTTAGTGCGGATTCGTGGGATATCAACCAAGAAGGGGTGGTATCCCGCGGTGCGTCTGGAAGTCCGATAGTAGAAAGGGGAAGGCGGGATGAGCTCATGCAGCTCTTGGGCACACTCACCGAAGTACAATCTGTAGAAGACCGACAAGCACGCTACTCTGCGGCGGTGGGCTAGGCTTTGAAGCTTGGTCTCAACCAGCTTACTGTCGCCAATGAGTCTCCTGGCTCTGCGTCCAACGATCTAGGATAATTATCGCACGTCTGGCGACACTGACTTGAGACAAACTTAAATGAAGTGAAGTCAAGTGAATTTCCAAGACCGCGGTCTACCAGGCGGTCGACCGCCTTATTTTGTGCCTCTTGCATTTTTTCCTCCGCATTTTACTGTTTATGTTTTGGTGTAACAATAAAGTATATTTTTGATTGAGTGATTGATTAATTTTTGACATTTATTTCCAGAAAACAAATGATTTTTCGCAATAAAAATACTATATTTTAAGAGGACCACAAAAAAAAATGGACAAAAAATAGTGATTAACTATTTGTGTGTTACTTAATCCCTCCCTCTCCAGAATTCCGAACGGAATATCAAATCCATACGAAATTCGGAATAATTCCGCGTGTACCTGATATCATTAGCATACAGGGTGAAACTGATATCATTAGCATCCTTTTAAACCTTAGTTTAGCAGATTTATTTTTTGCTCCGATCGGTTTGCTCCCATAGTAAAAGTAGTTCAGTTTGATGGATCTTAGTTTAAAAGGATGCTAATTATATCAATTTCACCCTGTAGATGGTGCTTACCGAAATTAAATCGCGCTATTGATTGCTTTTGAAGACCTTCATTATAATTACTACGGAACCCAACCATGGGCGCGTCATACACGCTCTTGGCCGGTTTTTAAACCGAGTAAAGCTGCAGTAAAATATATGAGTGGTATAGCAGTCGTAATATCCAGCGCCGAAAAGGCTTGCCTCAGCCATAAATTCATGCAACCTGGTCTGGACCTTTCATAAAGCCTTGTTCTGGATAATAAAGCCACCTGTTTTGTGGTCTCTAGTAGAAATTTGTTGCTCGTAAAAGATATTATGATATCGTCTTTAGTATAAGAGAAAAGCTGTGTATGTTGTTAGTAAGAGGAAGAATTTGTGTCGTTACGTGGTACAGTCTGCAACGAATATTGATAAACAGTTTTCACCTTTATTTGTAAAGGGTCCTTCTTAATATGCTGACGGTTTTTTAAGAGGATGATTAGTAGAGATCGGATATTCGTATGCATATTTTTATTTACCTAATTTTCATTTTTCACAAGAATAATGTGGACACGTCTTAATTCATTTATTTTACAAAACAATCTCAGGATCGTTCGTGAGTCCCGAGATTGCTAAAATATCGTAGAACTTGAACATTTGAACAACTCAGAAACATAAACAATTCTGATAATCTGGTCAACTTATACAATGTTGTCTGAGTTAACAGAGTTGTCCGAGTTGACCAAGCTATTCATGTTTTCCGAGTTGACTGAGTTGTTTATTTTGGCCAAGTTGTTCATGTTGTCCAAGTTTCTACCTACTGTTGACTACCTACGAGGATCAGTCCAATATGACAAAACGGTGCGGGTGACCCAAATTTTTTAATTAACTTTATTGAGAAAGGCATATCCATATTATGTTTTCGTGAGGAAAAGTGAAGTTTAGGTAAATATGCATCCGATTATCCGATCTCTAATGATTAGACTGTAAAACTGAACCCAACTTTACATTTTGCAATCTTATTCAACTCGACCCATATAACATGTATTGCACATATGTTTTTTTTTTCGCGATGTCGACATCTGCCCACTGGTGGAAGCGCCTTGCTCAACCGGACTTGTAAAAGAACTTAAGCCATTTGCCCATTGGCAACCCAAAGGGGTACGGACAGGCGGAGGACACTCGCCTTTTGGTGGCTTTTTCCGATTCAGTTTGCGTAGAATGTGCTGCCATCTATTAACTAATTCACAAATCTATGAAAAAAAAGATTTTATTGTCTATGCCAATGTCTAGTTGACAGATTCACAAAATGGCTACCTATCTTGCGTAATGTGCGGGTTGTATGTAGTTCTCGTTCAATTTCGTGCCGATTTAGTTAAGTTCTGGAGTTTCTGTTGTTCTCTTACCAATTTTAAGATTACAGGAATAGTAAGGATACTGGAATTTCACTCGATCGGTGCGGGAGGGATTGAACGAAAACTAGCATTCAAAACAATAATATCCATCGGTATGAGTAGATATAAGTAGGTATGTATAGTATAGGTTGGATGAATGTCAGTGAAACATAGATGGCGCTAGCTAGCCTTCAATTTGACATAAGGTGGATGCATAATGTTGCCACGAGTGGGTTCTCTTTTCTAATATACTTATATTACTCTTTGGGTACGGAGCTCGGCATTGGGCGTTGGTGACATACGCGGCGGATTGGATGGGATCAAGATATGATTAAGGTGCAGCGATACTGCCGCACTTGAATGGGACAGAGTAACGAAGTGCAGTTTCTCCTCTAGTTCGTAGTACGCACGGCGACACATCAAGCTATACAAAACCAACGTAAGCTTGGCGCGCGTAGGTCGAGTAACGTATACCGTCGCGCGGGCAGCTTATGTTGGTTTTGTATAGCTTGATGTGTCGCCGTGCGTACGTGAAAGCTCAATCGTCGGCGTCGTATCAGCCGTAGACGTCCACTGCTGGGCATATGCCTCCCCCACGGATCGCTACAACGACCGGTCCTGAGCTGCGGGTTCTTGTCGCCTTTACTAGGTCGTAGGTCTACCTTGTGAAGGGCTTGCCCATGCTGCGCTTTCCGGTACGCAGCCGCCACTCGAAAACTCTTTGACTTCATCGGCCATCGGTTCTGCGAGCAATGCGCCCCGCCCATTGCCACTTCAGTTTAGCAATTCTTTGAGCTATGTCGGTTACTCTGGTTCTTCTGCGAGACTCTTCATTTTTGATTTGATCTCGCAGGGAAACTCCGAGCATAGCCCTCTGTATTGACCTATTGGGTGAGGATAAGTCTCAAAGATAAAAAGTCTCAGCTCAGCTGCTCAGCAGTAGGTACACCGAAGCTTACACTGAAGCTACTAAAGCTTGTAGCTTTATTAATCTTTTAAGCTCATTAAACGCATTTCAGAAATCTGTACTACCGCTCAAGCTAGAGGTAGAGTCCCAATTAGTCCAACGTTTTGCCACTTCAAACAAAAATTTACATTCCTCCAGCGCTATTTCATAGAGAAACCTTCCGAGTTGAATCACTAATTACAGAAATATACGTTTAATTCACTTTTAAACGATACTCGTTAGTATGCAACTGACCTCTTCCAAACACATGCCAACAACCGCAGTACAACGTTCCGTTCTAGGTTCGTTTGCTTAAAACAGGTGTTTCTCAAACTTATTTAACATTTGTGATGACATGTGGTGACCTGACCATGACAACATGACCTCCTGAAGCTTTCAACTCCGTCCTGAAAATGAAGAAGGTAAATTCTAAAAGCAATGTTAAAAGTTATTAAAAAAAATTAAGGTCTTGACGTCGTTGCCATGCCAACCATGCTTTGGAATCTCAGAGGAAGGATCTCTTTATGTTTATTATATTATATCAGCCGTCGCTGTCCCATTGTTGGGCAAAGGCCTCCCTCCGATCTCTCCAAGCGTCCCTGTTTTGCGCTTCGTTAGGCCAGTTCTTTAGGAAGCTATCGATCTTTATGTTTGGAATGTAAATAAAAACAAAACAAGCATTTCATAGTTATAAGTGCAATTGGCATCCGTCTGGATTTTTTCAGTAGGTATTAAACCCCAAAGATAAAAGCCCTTCTTCTCGCATTGGGGCTTAAAAGATTCTTTTTGCTGTGCTAAGATTTGGCCTCTGTTTGTCTGTGACCTCCTATCGGCAAAATTGATGAACCAATTACGATGCGCCTTTTTTTAATAGAGAACTAGTAAAAGTGTATTCGCGAGATGGTTCTTAATAAAAAAAAATCGCTTTAGCAATGTTTTAGTTAATGAATAGGTACAAAACACTGAAGTCTGCTTGTCGACCGACCAGGGTGTCGCAACCACAGTTTGAAAAGCACTGGTTTAAACGAAACAAAGTTATACGCCCGGATAAATTCTAGTAAAGTTTAGACTGTTTGCATTTTGTAGAATTGTTTGATGATAGGAACCAAATGGTGGTGGACTTGTGTTTCAGGGATAATTTATTTGTTTGTATTTCTGACGCGTAAAAGTAGGTTTGCAATTTCTGTTGTTTGAAGTTTATGAGGCATTGATATATGATTGTTTGTATTTTAAATATAAATAGTTCTGTTGTGTGATATCATCGATGAAGCAATAGAAACAAGTAACTACCTATGTAAATATTAAAATTGTTTCACTGGGATGTGACTATGTGACATATGACCCACATTCCCGAAGTAGTGTTATGTTTTAAAATAACATAACATCAATTACATCAGATGCAGAAGCGCGACTACTGTCAGAAAAAAACTTCTTCTGAACGAAGTTTGTTCAAAAATGTAATATAGTAAGTCAGCCATTAATACAATGGCTACGGAACCCTTTTATAGGCATGTCCGATACGCACTTGGCCGGTTTTTATAATATTTAACATTTATCTACACAACACCATTGATATCTTATACAGGGTGAAATTGAAATCATTGGCATCCTTTAAAACTAAGTGTGCTTCAAGCTGAACAACTTTTGCTATGGGAGCAAACGATCGTAGCAAAAACAAAATCTGCTGTTCCATATTAAACTGCAATGCCTACTCGAATTAAATGCGAGACATAGCTAATTTTTTTTTGGTATGGTCCGTTTGGTCCCATAGTAAAAGTTGTTCAGTTTGATGGATAGATAATGATAAAGATATGCTAATGATACCAATTTCACCCAGAACTAGATTTTTTTTTTTTTTTTTTAGTTAGATAGGTAAACATTTGACCCCGATCTCACGTGATGTTAAGTGACGATGAGGCCGAAGATGTAGCATGCTTACCTAGAAAAATGCCTATTCACTCTCGCCTTGAAGAGGCCCAAGTTGTATTGCTCAGGGAACAGGTCCGCAGGCAGTGCGTTCCACTCTTAAGCCGTGCGCATTATAAAAGAAGAAGCAAACTTCTTCGTGCGAATTGCTGGCAGATACGCAATCAACGGTCCAAAAAGAGCTCCAAGCTCAAACATACCAAATACGATTAAGTTTATAAATAAAATAAAAAAATACAGCATGCATCATAGGAACTTGAGGTGTGACTGTGATGGACAAATTGAAAAATAGTTTTATTAGAGAACGTTGTGGTTTGAAAGAGGATGTAGTGACAAAAATAGAGAAAGGTATGTTGAGATGGTTTGGTCATGTGGAAAGAATGGATGAGAGCAGATTGACGAGGGCAATCTATAAGGCAAGCGTAAGTGGAAATGTTGGAAGGGGACGGCCTAGACGTACATACACGAACCAAATTGGCGACGTGCTTAAAAAGGGCCAGGTCAGATCTACCCGTAACCGACGAGCATGCATGAAAGGACTTATGAATGTGGAGGAAGCTAGAGAGGTATGTCAGGATCGTAGCAGGTGGCGTTCCGTTGTCTCTGCCTACCCCAGTGGGAGACAGGCGTGAGAATATGTATGTATGTATGTATGTTGTGCCAATTCGGATAAAAATTTGCTAAGATTTTGTATGAGACTTCGAGTCTATAGTATTTATGTCAACGATCTTCACGCATATAATATTTTCAATTTCCGTTACATCTCAATTTGGGTTCATAAGGTAGAGTGGCGAACCTGCGGTATTCGTAACATCGATCATAAGTGCCCGTGAATTCATTTTTACGAGCACTATCGAAGTATTTGAGAACGCAATAAAGAATAACCGACTGAAGTACTGTTTAGGGTGACTAGGTTTTTCTAACATAAAAGGACATATTTTTTTATTTGACGTAAATTTTGACA
Organism: Agonopterix arenella; assembly: GCA_927399405.1. Lineage (NCBI taxonomy): Eukaryota > Metazoa > Arthropoda > Insecta > Lepidoptera > Depressariidae > Agonopterix > Agonopterix arenella. The sequence continues at coordinate 4,830,715 of OV656704.1, forward strand.
TTTATGATCAAATTAGTTTCCTCAATTAAAATGATCTATATTCAAATGTGTTCTGTTTTGATGTGCAATTAAGTATAAATGAATTGAATTCAATTTAATGAAATAAAATTAAGTGTGTCCAAAAAGAGAATAAATAATATCAATTAATACGACAAAGATCTTGTACAATGACAGTCAGTAATGACATGACATACCTATCTTCGTTTACTTTACACATGGTCTAAGACTTTACATCATTATTTACACAACAAACACTATAATTTTCTTTATTTTTACTTTTTCTATCGAGTCGATGGCATGCCATTTTATATTTTTTCAGCCTCGTATTTTGCCACACGAATAGCACTACCGGCTGCGTCCATAAGCTCCATTCGCGTGTAAGTTTGCGGTCAGGAAGGGCAAAGGCAAGGACCCATCGATAAAACCCAATTTAGACAGGTTCTTCTTGTTCCGGCCGACTTGAGTTTGGAGCATATTTAAAGACCTCCAAATCGGTCTGGGGAACAAATTTATTTTTACTGTAAAAACTAGAAATACCTAAACATGCTTGTCAAAGCAATTTGTTTTGTTTTATTTTGTCGTGTAGAATACTCTTGTACAGTACGTATTTTCAACTGTAGGTATTGTTGTATTGATTTCGTTGGAATTTAATATAGGTAGGCGGTAGGAACACAATTTATATTCCAGACAAACGGGTTTTGTTATGTTAATTGGACAACGCTTATGTGTTGTTTCCGATACGATCACTATACGACGGTAAACTTATGCTTCTTTACACTTCTCCACTTATGAGATCACCGCCTGAGAATAAATTATTTATGCAGACAGGACTTATCCGTCTAATCTCCTCATCATGGACACCTTACTGTGCACTTAGGTTGACCACGAAGTAACAGGTTTAATAATAGCTGGGTACTTTACTACCCTCTTAACTTATTGCACTTGTTTCATTGGTCCGCAGAGGGTTAATTTTACGTTCTAACCGCGCTTCTAACTCTGCTAACGTAACTTAACGTAGTACGTATGTTGGTCAAAGTTTTTAGTGAGTTACTTTATGGGTAAGCTAAGCTATATGGGCAAGCAATGGGGTAAATTAGGTCAATGTTCCAAAGTAAGGAATACAATTTTTTCAGAAATGGAATTATGGTCTTGAGTTTTTGTCGGTATACAGGTTGTATTATTTAAAGGGATGGCTTTGACCATTGTTTGAAATGTTTAATCTCATAATCATGATTTTGCTCACTCTGTCCTAAAATTGTTATTTTTTCCCTGATAAATCGTAGAGGATTCCCGAGATTCTGGCTTGCCGCATGCGGGGTCCATTGTATCATGTGTACTGAATTTACTATTATGTGCCTGCCTCCGTAGTCTAATGTTTAAGACTGGCTTGGCTCTCGACACTGAGGTCGTGGGTTCGATTCCCACGGGGGACACATATTGATATGACACTTTGTGCGTTTTTCCCTAGTTGGTTAGGACATTGCAGGCTGAATCACCTGATTGTCTGAAAAGAAAAATGATTCCGTGCTTCGTGCTTCCGTGCACGTTAAGCCGGTGGTCCCGGCTACTATCTCTGGTGGTAATAGTCGTTACATAAAAACCACGTCAGAGACCGTAAGGCGGTCTGAGAAAACTCTGACTCCAGGGCTCTGCCCACACGATAAGAAGAAGAAGACTATTTTGTTCATAAAAATACTTGTATTTATTTTTTGTTTGTATCAGACCGACCTCCTTTCACTGTTGTATGGAGCCAACATCGAAAACATTGAAAAAACAGCTCCAGTCAGCTGTTTAGTAAAAAACTGGTGCAGTAACCACTTGACTTGTGGTAGAGCAAACTAAAAAAATCTACTTTGTCTCCACAGCGAAAGTTGTTCAGTTTGATAGTCTAAAACCACCCAGTTAAATATTACTCGTGTTTTGTTACACCTTGTATAGGGTTCTTATGCTGACGGTTTTTCAAGGGGATGATTAGACCATAAAACTGAAAACTTTCTCTATGGAAGCAATATCGAAATAACGAAAAAGAAATCGGCTGTTCTATACATATTCTAAACTGCAAAGTTTTTTAACCCAAACTTATGGGACAGGTGAAATTTTTCGGGGTTTCGACGATACCCATAATGAAAGTTTTCCGCTAAACTTCCAATGGAGTTTTGGAGAAAAAAATTTAGTAGTATTGAAACAAATATTGTGGAAATTTAAAGAAATGAAATTAAAAGTAATTTGTTCAGTTTTATGACCTGATCATCCCCTTATAAGGCCCGCCACATACATGCGGAATTATTCCGGACGGAATTAAAATTTCGTGTATGTTCGTGAGTTCCGAGCGGAATTCTGGAGGGAGCAAGACCATACGAAATTCTATTCTGACTCGGAATTACGTTTGTGTATTGCAGGCGTAAAACCTTCTGCATATTAAGAAGGATCCTGTATGTTATCTGTGTCAAATTTGGACCCATCACAATGCTTTAGTTCACACGGAATCTCCCAATAAATTGGACCCAAACTTCAGTATTACTCTGAGCCGGCCCGCGGACGGACGGACGGCGCGCGGCGTACCATATCCTCTGCCGACCCACCATACACCGCCTGTCTATTGTTTTGCAAGTGTTTTTGTTTACTTTCCTGAAACAGTACCGATGACAGTACTATTATATCATAGCGGTGATAGAATGCCTTCTGGTTATCTAGTGTTATCCTGTCACCCATACAAGCGACACTTGTGTGAAAGTTAAATTGATTTTGAAAGAAAAGTTCTTTGGAGTTTCTTCTGAGAAAAACAGTACTTGGTTCGATGCAAGATTTTGCTGTAAGTACCTATTTATATTTTTCTAATTTTTTTATGTTTTAAGGCGCTCTTTTGTCAGAGGTCTTTGCCCTGAAGTGGGCTACTTTTTTAAATTCTTTTGTTACTTAAGGCAGATGAATTCTTTCTTAAAACTAATTAGCATATCATATTCAGGGTTGGCATAATTAAAACACGTTGTTTTAAAACACGTGTTTAAGACAGTTTGAATTAAAACCGTAACCTTTTATCACGTGTATGAAAACACGGATTAGAACAATGTAAGTATAAAACATTCAGAAAAAAAAAAAACAAGCTTATAACTACTTTTCAATGCGAATGAATGGAAATAAATAAAAATAATTTAATATTTAGGACTTTAAATATCTTGACATAAAACAAGTTGAGTCTATGCTATTGTAAAACAAAAAATAGAACTAGATGCTTAAAACTATATTTGTAACTTGAAATTTATACATCACACACATACATGTAGGTAATTGTTTAATGTTTTAATTTTCTTGTGTTGCAAATTAGATGCTAGAAAGATTAAAGAATATTTATGTTATGTTATGTTATGCTATGTTAGGCTCACACTTTGTTATTTTTTATCAGAATGCAAGCTGAACTGAAGTCATCTGACAAACGGTTTCGATGCGAGTTTTTAATGTTACCTATTTCTGAAAATAAAAACTCAGAAGCATAGGTAGAAGAAAATAATGCTATGATAACAAAAACCAGTTTCTTCAGACAACTAAATTTGTCTGGAACGAAGATTCGTTAGTTATAGGCGTGCCCGAATTATTTTGTTCGCCACCCTTGGACAAGTGGGTTATTTAAATATAAAATAATATGTGTAGGCTTTCTGTTTCATGTTTTGATGGCTTTATTAACATATATAATACTAATTACCGACATTATACTTAATTAAAATTATTATATAGGTTCTTATATAGAGCGATCAAATCATATACAATTTTGATTAATTGTTCAATCACTCCAAGATTCTGGTTCTAGATCAGAATTGCAAATGCAGCTACGAATGATAATGAATTAGTCTCTACACTACAGGTTCCCTGTGCCACGAATCACATAATACACTGTCTTATCTTACCAACAATTAAAGCCGGATACAAAAAACCGTTCGTATAGAAAGAAGTGTAACTTTTTGAAATAACCGAAAAATAAACTTTTAGTGCATTTTTTAAATTTATTAGGGATTACAAACAGTCTCATATGAACTTATAAACAACAATTTTGAACGATGATTCTTTTAAGAAAATAGAAAATGTCATTGGAACTGGTGAAAAAAAAAGAAAAAATCTATTGGCACCAACCAATAATATTTTTTTCTTTTTTTTTCTTTTATAATCAAATCTTTATATAAAAGTACAGAATATGAATATATATTCTAGAATACACAATTTCTCTCCAGACTGCATAAGGAGCTTATTAAATCGGAAAGTGTATTTATTTGTTTCATCTTCTATTCTATTCTATTTTTATTAAATGGTGTTTCCTTAAAGATTTCGCCAGTATCAAGTGTTGAATATATTATTATAATTCAAGTTAACGTTCATTGTACGGTAATTGATATGGCGATCTCAAAGGCCTGTTTTTATACAAAAACACACACCCGAAACCGCCATAAAATGGCGGAGCCGCGTGGCTACCTAAATCGCGAGCCGAACGAAAGACGTCTACTCGAGAGACCTCTAGCCACGCGACTCTGTTTCGTCTTCATGTCAAAACTACTATTTTTATTTTTGGCGTAAAGCCTTTCCCAAATCACGTGATAATTTTAAAGGAATATTATATTTTACTTAGCATAATCATGTAGGTATGTAAACAGTATTCGGTGCTCTGTAAATCCCCCAGGTATATGATTATAATATTCTCGATTAGTCACGTACAAAGTGCATTAACATCATAGATTAATATGTATGTTGGATATAGATAGGTAAGTCGCCTTGAATTTCAGGACGTCCTAATTATTAGCGTTGCCGCTTATTAGCACCAGCGGGAGCCACATTATGAAATAAATTGAAAAAGACGATCGGCCGACACGAGGATCGAACCTAGCTATCCGAATCGTAAGTCGGATGTCTAGACCGCTAGACCAACAAGACAGTGATTGATATGGGCGAAATCTCTCACTACTACAGCGGAGCGCGTGAGGTGTAGCGCGCTGTCACTCCGATATGAACCCTAGTTCAACACATAGTGCTTCGAAACATTACCGATAGATGGCGGAAGCTGTCTATGGAAAATCAGCTTTCCACTTAATTTGTACTAAGATAACATAGCATGATTAACATGCTCGATGGGATAAAGGGCTGATCCGTGATAAAACAGAATTTAAATCCTTAAATGTTACCGTATGATTCTTGTACAGGTTGCACTTAAATACGTCACATATTTAAGAGGTTGATTTGGATTATCAAACTGAACAACTTTCATGAGACCAAATTTTATAGTATACCTCTACCACAGCCTCGTGGGTAAAGGTTTTGTATTGGGCGCTTCTTAAGGTGGTTCTTCTTATCTTGTTGTGAGGGCTGGCAAGCCAGTAACACTTCGACCCAGTGGGATCTTTTGTGTTAGCCCCAATACTTTTTTGGTTGCTTTTTCTTAAGGTGGTTGCAAAGGGGTCAATTTTATACAAAACTTTGACGCACAATACGCGTATACGGTATTAATATAAGTAACTTTGTATATATGGAAAAATAGTTTAGAAAATCTAGATGCCGCGTCATATGAACTTATAAACAACAATTTTGAACGATGATTCTTTTAAGAAAATAGAAAATGTCATTGGAACTGGTGAAAAAAAAAGAAAAAATATCACCAACACCATTTGCAATTTATAAAATAATTACGAAGATATAGAGCTTTGTAATTTTTCATACAAAATTTTAAAAGCTTTATATCTTCATAATTATATTATAAATAGCAAATTTTATTTGTGTCGCGGAAGTAGATTTTCTAATCTATTTTTTCATATATAAAATATTACTTTTATTAATTCCGTCTACGCGTATTGTGCGTCAACCTTTTGTATGGACTAAAACCACCTTAAGGAATGTCTACTTCAAGTCAGCTCTAGCTACGGCCCTGCCTAGATAAGATAATAACATAACATAACATAAATATTCTTTATTTGCACACCAAAATGCATAATTGTAATGCTTTGTATAGTAATAGCGTAAGATACCATGTAATTCCATTACAAACCCCTTCAAATGCTTAAAGATGACCCCCGTGCAGTGGAGTACGTCCACGCTTATTGCCAGTGGATCACGTTTCGTCTTTCCCTTATTGGCTCTAGTCAAAGCCTGTTTAGGAATGTGGTATGACCAATCCCGTTCCATTTGCGACGTTTTAGAACATACGCACTGTTGAGTTGCAGGGCGATAGTGTCTCGCGGCGACAAAAACTTGGAGAATCTTTTCGAAGGCCTAGAAAGAGCGAGACCAGGAGCCCGATTGCGCTAAGTTAAAACATCGAAGTTCTTATACTGAATTCTTATACAATTTCAGTTCTAATCACATTGCAATCCAATTACTATTCAATTGTGCTAAATTCCGCATCGCGCTAAACTCTATGTAACTGACAGCCAATAACGTCTGGGCGATCTGTCAAAACGGCTCTAACGGCTGTCATGAGCTGTACAACGATTAGCGCAATACCAAATGTGTCAAAAGTTATGATTCGTACGTAGCCGTAGTCCAATAACAGTTCATTCACCGAATATTTACCGCGATTGCAGCCCTTGTGCTTATGTATTTGTTATTTACGCATGCCAAGAGGATATAGTCCTTGCAGAGCGCCCGAATGCGCTGCATACAAACGAAGTTAGATCCTTTTTTCAATATCTTGTATTCCTATATTCCTAACTAAATGAAGTTCCGTTCCGTTCCGTTGACTCACCAGCCAGCAGTACTGCTGCAAGGACGCAAAGATGACAGCTATATGAGGGGGGCCAGCGCTGCAGCTGCTCTGTAGAGGTGCTCGCGAGCTCAAAGTATTGCAATGCATGCAATCAAGCTTATAGTTAGGATTGGAACTTTACCTCTATTCGCCTTTTAATCGTTTACATGACAATACTATGTTCACACGAACTACCCCTCCGAGCTGATGCTGCTCTTGCGTCCTCGATATAGACATCAATCTTCTGCCCGAGGCACCAGTGAGCCATGTAGATAGGACAGGAGTGTTGGGTTTTCGCAGTCAGGATGAGGAGAGAAAGGAGGTTACAACCAGCCCGAAACAGGTCATCGTAAAGCCAGTATGTGGAAGATAGATACTATACTTGGTGTACTATATTCCTAACTAAATGAAGTTCATGAAATTTTTTAAACAAGATCTGGATATTAATCTCAGTGTCTTTGGTTTGTAAAATTTTCGTTAAAATATATAGTTACAATGCTAGGATTCAACTTATGCAGGTTGAAATTGATATCATTAGCATCCTTTTTAACTTAGAGTCTACCCATCATACTGAACAACTTTTACTATGGGAGGCAAACAAATAAGAGCAAAAAAAAAACAGCTGTTCCATACTAAACTGCCTAGTCGACTCAAATGTAACAGCAGATTTTTTTTGCTACGATTTGTTTCCTCCCATAGTAAAAGTTGTTCAATTTGATGGGTAGACTCTTTGTTTAAAAGGATGCTAATGATATCAATATCACCCTGTATTTGTATGAAAATCCTTGAGCCGGCAGTTACTTTGAAACTATTTGAACAGAAATCTGACAAGGTACCGACACATTATTGGTTTCAAGATTGTGATAAGAACTTTTTCAACTTTCCTTGCTAAATGTTCGAACTAGGACGTAATGTCGTTTTGTATGGAACGCTTTATTATGAATATACTCTTAAGAAATCTATTCAACCGTTGCCTTATCACACCAGTTCAATTACTTGGTACATGAATGGCCAGACATACCTACACACGAGCTATACATATATTATAGCAGTGTAGTGATTAGATTGACAAGCTCGGCACTATAGTGTAACTAATTGACAAGCAAATGTTATTTTATTATTATTTGGTACCTGGATTTAGATACATATTATACAGAGTGTGTAGGAACAACATTGTTTACTTTACAGGTGCGTAAGAGCGACTGGAGAGTTAGCCATCGCCAGTCGTTCCCACCATAGATTAATATGTATATTTTATGTTCCCACACGACAGACGCGCTAGATCAAATATTGTATCTCTAAACTCTGAACTTTTAATTAAATACGTGAATTTTAATGAAGACTTTTCAATTCCTACACAAACTTTTACGATCCTCTAAAGTGATGTAAAAACTCTAACGTAACATTACAAACTGAACAACTTTTATTATGGAGCCAACATCGAGAAAAAATAAAAAAGTCTGCTGTCATTATTTTAGTCGAGTCGGTACTGCAGTTGATTTAGGGTACCATTGGTCAATTCTGATGACAGTTCCAATTCGTCAAGTGGCTTTTAATCAATCAATCAATCAATTATACTTTATTTGACACCAAAAAAACAGAGTATACAGAGAGCAAACAATCAGGAAATACAAAAGGCACAAAAACAGGCGGTCTTATCGCTAAAAAGCGATTTCTTCCAGACAACCTTAGGGTAGAGGAAATAGTGAAAGAAGATTGGTAGGCGGTGTAGATCATAATAACACAATATAGATAACATACACAAATTATGATATACAAATACAAACAAATACAAATATAAAAATATATATATAATATAAATACCTATAACAAATACATATTCATACCTACAAATACATATCATACATAAAAGAGTACTAAAACAACAATTATTTATCAAAGAGAGAAAAACATGAACCAGAGAGGACCGCCTTAACTTTTTTTATTTTTTTTTGTTTTGATTCGTCAAGTACCTAAAATGGTTCTAATTGGTCAGGTATATAAAGGTGGTCAAGACTCTGCAGTTTTTGTATGGGATAGCAGATTTTTTTTATTTTTTCTCGATGTTGGCTCCATAGTGAAAGTTGTTCAGTTCGATGGTCTGAAGTATTACTAGGGTGTTTTGTTACATCCTGTACAAGGTGGACAAAGCGAGTGGTAAATACAGCGAAAATACCTTAAATTGAAGGTTCTATCTTCAAAGTCTTAATTTCAACGTCTTTTTTAGTGTTCTGTAACAAAATTGGCAAAACGAAACACTTATGGAGTCACCTCGGTGTCTGCCCGTTCGTCCGTCACAAGCATTTTTCTCAAAAACCGCAATATAAGACATAGGAAGCTGAAACTTGGCGCAGATATAGCTATAATTAATGGTCCAATTTTAACATAAATGAAGTCAAGAAAAAAACTTTATTTTTTATCGGGGGGCAAATTTGGGAGTTAAAAATATCTATAAATTCGATATCGCATTGTTACGAGCATAGCCCTTCTCAATGGAGAATGGCTTTACATACATTTTTTTTATTATTTAACCTGTTTTGTGTTCCACTCCTGGGAAAAGACCTCCCCTCTTCTCATCATCATCATCCACTGCTGAACATAGGCCTCTCCCAAGGCGTGCCACAAGACTGTCCTCGGCCTTCCACATCCAGACTCTCCCCGTTATTTTTTTTAGTTCGTCTGTCCAGCGGGCACCAGGGCTTCCCACACTATGCCTCCCATCCCAGTTCGTGGTCTCCACTCTAGAAATCTGACACCCCATCGGTCGCCTACAAACATTACTGAAGAATATTTCCTGTACCTGTTCCAATGAATACGCTCTGGCTCAATATGTTTGCGTAAACTATAGCGCCATTAATTCTGCCGAAACCTGACTGACATGTATGTATTATGCCTACTACACACTATAGTTTCAACTCATGGTAGGACTGTAGTACAATGTGTGTGCATGTGAACATTACTTATTTAAAATAGAGGATATTTAATACCTCGTAGCGCGCTCCATACAAATAAAGTTTAATATGATGATGATGTCTTCCTTGCCGATACGGCTACGGCGACTGCTGCTGGTATGATGGGCTTCGCTGATGTGCCCGAATGTGACTAATGTAGCCAATCTTTGCGATGAAGGTGCGTCCGCATATGGTACACTTGAGCGTGCCATTTTCGTAATTATATTGTATAGCCGCAGGTGGTCGGGCTTTAAGTTGGTCCCGCTTAGCATCGAGATCCTCTCTTCTCTTTTCTTCAAAAGTAGAAACATTTGCCTGGACAAGATGCCTCCATTCCGGGCGCTTAGCTGCGCGTTCCTCCCAGCTCTCCAAGTCAATAGCACAGTTTTTCATGTGCCTCTTCAGCACGTCCTTGTAGCGAAGAAACTGACCCCCTCTTTTGCGCTTGCCGTCTCTGAGCTCCGAGTAGAAGACACGCTTCTCCAGTCTTTTTTCGGACATGCGGAAGACGTGGCCGCACCAGCGTATTTGCCGTCTCAAAAAACCACATAAGTACATAAAGATTAGTTTCTGCTCGTGTTTAAAAAAATCGTTGACTTTTACTGGTTATGGTGGTTTCAGTCCATACAAACGTTTGACGCACAATACGCGTAGACGGAATTTAAAAAAGTAATATTTTATACGGACCGGATACACCAAATTTTGTATGAAAAATTTCAAAGCTTTATATCTTCGTAATTATTTTATAAACTGCAAATGTTATTTTTGTGACGAGGCATCTAGATTTTCCAAACTATTTTTCCATATATACAAAGTTACTTATATTAATACCGTCTACGCGTATGGTGCGTCAAAGTTTTGTATAAAATTGACCCCTCTTTGAAAATGCGATTAAACTTCGCTTGTATGCTTGGGCGCGGCTGACGAGTATATATATATCTTTGCCTCTAAATAAAGACTTAAAGTTTAAGACTGACTCATTTTAAACTAATACAAATTACCCATTTGCATTAGTTGGGTAATATTCCCCAGATATTTTACCCGCCCACGCGACAGGACGTAGACGTTTTAAATTCTAATCTCGATTCTTGGTTCACGGCACTAATAAAAGATTGTTTACATTGACCAGTTTTACACACCCAGTTACCATTTTAGATGGCATTAATCACCTTTTTAGGGATTCGTAGAATAGGAGAAAAATTTGTGAACCCTCTTCCAGTTGAACGTCAAAACGGACACGTAATTTCGGACTTAATTTGATCATTGGAGGATCATACGATAACAAGGATATGTTCAAAACTGTTATTAAATTCATTATACAACCATAATCCCATTTATGAGTTAGCAAATTGCTCCTTTTTTGGGAATCGAGAAAAACCCCGAACACTTTGGATCTCACAGCAAAATTTTTGATATTTTAACACTTTCCTTCCAGTGTCTTTGATTTTTTTTTTCAATTAAAACAGCTGGATAGATTCATACTTGATCAGTAAACGATAATTTGTACGGAACCACTACTTTCCAAGTCGAACTCACACTTGCCAGATATATTTAAAAAAAAAAGGCAAATGAACTGTTAGCACTTCCGTGTATTGTTTATTGAGTTAACTCAGTTTCGTGTAGGTGAGATAGATATACGAAAATGGATCGCGTAGGTAGAGTTCCTAAATAGGTATAATGTAAAATGTAATTTTTGAATACTTTATCATTCTTGAAAAAATATAGCTGAACCACGAATACCATTATAAGATACCTTCGTATACTCATGACTGCAAGTTTTGAAGTGGTCAGAACCTTTTCTACAATTACTAACAATCCTCGATTTTAGTGTTCATAGTGAAAGTTGTTCAGTTTGATAGTCTGAGGCCCTAAAATATGCAATGCCTCGATGTTTACACCCTGTATAATGAAAATTATCTACATTTCGGTCTTCACGGTTGTAAACGGCACGCCAATGCAGTTACATTCTCGTTAAAATGCAATTCTCTACTTTTGTCGAATAGAAAGTATCCCTTTAGCAGGGTAGGGTAGAAGTAGGAATTTTTAGTTTTATAGGTACCTAATTGTGAAGCCCACATATCCACATTTGGTACGCGTACCTAGTGACCACCTAAGTGACGACAATAAAGGCTGATGATGATGAGAGTGTCAATTTCACTTATATATCTCATCTCACTTCTCACTTATCCTATCCTACTGATGATGAGAGTGTCAATTTCACTTATATATCTCATCTCACTTCTCACTTATCCTATCCTACTGATGATGAGAGAGTCAATTTCACTTATATATCTCATCTCACCTCTCACTTCTCACTTATCCTATCCTACTGATGATGAGAGTGTCAATTTCACTTATATATCTCATCTCACTTCTCACTTCTCACTTATCCTATCCTACTGATGATGAGAGTGTCAATTTCACTTATATATCTCATCTCACTTCTCACTTCTCACTTATCTTATCCTACTGATGATGAGAGTGTCAATTTCACTTATATATCTCATCTCACTTCTCACTTCTCACTTATCCTATCCTACTGATGATGAGAGTGTCAATTTCACTTGTATATCTCATCTCACTTCTCACTTCTCACTTATCCTATCCTACTGATGATGAGAGTGTCAATTTCACTTATATATCTCATCTCACTTCTCACTTATCCTATCCTACTGATGATGAGAGTGTCAATTTCACTTATATATCTCATCTCACTTCTCACTTATCCTATCCAACTGATGATGAGAGTGTCAATTTCACTTATATCTCATTTCACTTCTCACTTATCCTATCCTATCCTACTTCCTACTAATATAATAAACGCGAAAGTTTGTAAGTATGGATGGATGTTTGTTACACTTTTTGACGTAAAAACTACTGAATGAATTTTAATGAAACTTTACAATAATATAGCTTATACATCAGAATAACACGTAGGATACAATTTATAAAGATATTGTGTGAATTGTCCAGACGAAGCGCAAACGAAGTCGCGGGCACCAGCTAGTAAATCATAAATGAGAAAGTTTGCGACGATGTTTGTGGCTCAAACACGCATAAACGGCTGACCGGATTTGGATTAAATACGGTACACAGATATAATATGTTCTGGATTAACACATAGGATACGTTTTATTTAAAGCCCACTCATAAAGATTACAGAGTCGCGGAGTATTGTAATGTGAATATTATATCTTTATGATTTTGTTAACTACTTGTTTTAAAGCTGTTAGCTACCCAAAAGCAATAAAATAAAACTAAATTTAAATAAAAAAAAAATAATAGATATTAATTAAAAAAAAGTAAAATGAAAATATATAGCTACTTTTGTTTTTTCGTTTTTTTTGGAGCTTTTAACCCTGAGGTTACGTCAGCCCCATCGTGCCTTAACCCTTAAGACTCTACAAAATGAAACAATTTTACAATGAAATAAAAACCTAACACTACCTAATGAATATACAAACACACACACGCACACATATTAAACACTAGTACTATAAATAAATAAAAATTATGTTTTTAATCTAGTCTCAAGTAGTAGTCAAAGAGAAACAAAGCGGTAACCTCGAAATGTATCCTACTTATCAATTTTCGAAATATATTTTTGAGATCGAGACTTGGGTTTTTGTACTGTATAAACAACAATTTGAAAATGGCTACCGGTAACCAAAGTTGTAATTAAAAAATCTGAAAGTATTCTGTAATAATGCTAGCAGTTAGACAAGATAAACTACTTGACCGAAAAAGATTATAATAAAGGGTGTTAGGGTAAACAGTTGCATTACTTTAAGGGATGATTGTACATATGATACTGAACAACTTTTCCGAAGACACCTATAGGAAATACGCAAAAACTAATTTCGAATTTTCATACGTAAACTTTCGATCAGGATGGAAACTGTAAAAATTTTCTTGCGAATTTTCTATAGATTTTTTAGGGAAAGTTGTTCAGTATCATGGGTACAACCACCACTTAAAGTAGGTAATGCAACTGTTTACCCAACACGCTGTGTAGAAATATAAACATTTTTTATTTAAATCAAACTTCGAGCAAAATCGAATATACTTTTTTTAAATGTGATGCTATGACACCAGGTGTACAGACACCGAATTAGTTATGCAAACAGCTGACTCAAAACGATTTTGAAGTGCCTTTTTCAGGCTTTGTTACCCTTACGCTTCAAAATTCAACCGAAGCTTTTGAAATGCAGAATTGCCATTTTGCCTCACTTACGGCACTCTTAGCTCGTTTCATTTGCAATTTAAGGTTTGTAAGGACTCGTTCACAATACGTTCAAATTGTTATGCGATTAAGCTCAAGTTACTGCGACTATTGAATATTTCAAAGTAGTATGATTTCTATATTGAGCGTTCTTCTTTTGTATTTTAAATTTACTTCCAAAAATACTCCAATCATCATCGCTCCAAACCAAGCACGTATCCAGACTTTAGTTATTCATAGAAAAACAATGAAAAATTAAGTGCTTCGTCCTGAGGACTGGATTGAGGTCAAGAGCAAACCCATACGTAAATAAAAAAAAAACACTTTTCCATACAAATATTCGGATTTCGGAAAACCCACCTATATAAACCTAATCAAAGAAGATAGGAGGAGAAGAAAAACGAAATATCCGACTTCCCTCCATTGCAAATGGGAGACAGCAATAAGAAAGAAAAAACATGGCTATTAGAGAGCCGATTCCAGAGATCATTTATGGCAGTGTTGAAGACACTACCGCAAAAGCACCAAAAATACAAAATAAAATAAAACACTAGGAACCTAACATTGTACTGAAACTATGACCTATTTTGCTTCCGGTAATAAGTATGGCAAAAACATCTGAACGCACGGAAGTTATCCCTAGTCGCAACAAGATCCATGTAGTAAGGTACACCAGAAAACGATTTTATTGAGTCAAGCATGGTCTGGCGCTCGGCGTACCAGAGCTCACACTCCCAAAGAATATGACGATCCGTGGACACAGACTGATATTAGTTTCTAGTACTTGTGTGATCAGAATAATGTTAACTGAAAAAAATAGCCACAATAGTGATCAAACCCGTAATATTGGTTCTGTGCATATTATAAGTCACTTTTATAATATTCTGTGATCGAAATATCGGTATACCTATCACAGTGACGTGAAAATTGTGCGAATGGCTAAATTGTACCGATGCCAAGACTGTACTAATCGATCATTGTACGTATTGATAATTTGTGTAAACAGAGAAATTGTGCGAATGGCTAAATTGTACCGATGCCAGGACTGTACTAATAGATAATTGTACGTATTGATAATTTGTGTAAACAGAGAAATTGTGCGATTGGCTAAATTGTATCGATGCATCATTGTATTGATTATTTGTGTGAAGAGAGAAATTTTACGAATGGTTAAATTGTACCGATGCCAGAATTGTACCAATCGATCGTTTTACGAATTAATAATTTCTGTAAACAGAGAATCGTACAAATCGCCAAATTGTACCGATGGCGATGCTTTCACCGTGACAACCATTTTTTAGGTGCGTACTATTGGTTCGCCATCCCTGATATCGTATTGCCAGTACAATATTTAGTAGCAAGTATAATCGAACCTTAAGATTAAATATACTTGAACGTTAAGACTAAAGTGGAAATGTTTTATAATTTATAACCTGGATGGAGGTTTTGACTAAGTGATTAATCTTCAAGTTATATTTAAATACTAAAGAAGGATGTTTATTATTTAATGTAAAGTGCTTTGAAGATTAAGTACCTACCTAGAAAATTAAGTTTCATAAGATTATGAGCGTCTAGGCAATCGCGATGGAGCACCCATTCCACCCATTATCGTCTTTAGAGAAAATCTGCAATTTAATCTTACAGGCTACTTAACTTAAGACTGTAGAGGTGAATTCTTCTACTTAATTCACTAACCAAATTATTAGAGTCACTATCATATCGTCATCAATTAGTCCAGTCATTTTACCGAGTTTTGTTAGAAGAGGTGAGAAGTAATTATTAATTGGACTTTTAAACTGCAAGCGGCACCATGTAGTGACAATAAAATCAAAATTGTGAGTCCCAGAAGGCTTTTTAATTAATAATATTAATACCAATGCACTCATTTGAATTAGATTTAACAATATAAATTATTATTGAGCAATAAAATAGACATTGAAATTTAAAAAATGAGGTTTGTTATTTGAAAATACGAATTTATTTTTCTAAACCTTCTAAGTAGACAAAAATATTTACACCATGTTTGAAATATATATATAATGGTAATGCCTTAAATATATACATAAAAAATTACCACCAGGTTTTTAATAACGAGATAATAGCGAAATTTTAAATTAGGAACTGTTGCTGAAGGCATTTTTTTTTATTTTGGTACATTTCGAAGCTCAAATTGGCTCTTAAATACTACACCGAAAAAAATATCAATTATTAATTAGTCCCGGCTCAAACTGTAAAATGACTGGGCTAAATCCAAAACAAACGTTATTTATTTCACTCCGTTCATATTATAAGTAATTTTCAATTTATATTGTTCTATTCTTTGTTCCATTACAAAAATGTAAAAGACCTGTCACATATTTCAGAGAACATTAAATGTTCTCTGAAATATGACAGGTCGATATTTTCTTGCGCTTATCGATATGGGCGTATCGATAAATATCAATACGATCAAGTATCGACGAATTAAGAAAAAAAAAGTTGTGTCTAAATTTTTCTTTTTCGAGCATCACGCGGAATATTGCTGATTTGTGTTCAGGCAGCAAGTTACTTTTTTCGATTGCATATTTGTTGCCATTGTTGTTCAGTTTAAAAGTGGCATTCTATTACACCCTGTACAGTTGGAGATTGCTTTGCTTAGCGCAAGCCCTTTTGTCACAAATTGTTTGAACAGCTGCATATCTAAGTTAAAATAAAAAAAAAAATACACCGTCTTAGAATGCGTCTCGTAGAATGCGTGCTTAGCTATTTTTGTTTCATGCATGTTTTTTAAAATGCTAAAGTTTGAACGATTTATGTTTAGGTGAATCATGATTACTCTACTCCATGTTAATACAGCCTAATGCATTATCGCTGAAAGAGGCCTAAAGCAGTCACTTAGTTTATTAAAAGGCATAGATTAATATGTTAAAAAGGATCGAAAACTTGCTGAGTTTATTAAAAAATTACATACTTCCTTATAATATGCAGAGGGCTTATAGCCACAGGGGCGTATACAGGATATTACAAAAATGTGTGGTCATATCATATTTTACGGGGTGCTGAACAATTTTCACTATATGGACGTTTCTATGGTGGTTTTATAGTTCCTCAGTTTGTTGTCTACGGAGTCGGCTCTATAGTGGAAGTAGAGTTTGATGATCGGAAACAACACCATTCTGTATTTATAAGCAATTTGAATTTACACAATCCTGGAAGGATTGGTAGTGTAAATTCAAGTTGGGGTCCCCAGGATTACGCCCGCCGCCATGAACTGAAAGCCCGTGATATACAACTTAAAAGGGGCCTATGCTGAAAAATAATAGAAGCGAAGTGGGCGTGTGATAGCTTATATTACTGCCTACTGCGAGAAAAAGAGATGGGGCGGCGCGTGCGCCTGAAAAGACACAAGCGTAAAACAAACTTTATTTAATTGTGATTGTACTATTTATGTAAGTTCAATTCTGCTCCAATCAAACTTTACAAAATATCAATCTCTTTTTTTTTTTAAATCAAGTCTCGCGTGTCTATTATTCACCGTTTAGCAGTTCCAAGCATTTATCGATAAAGACGGAGGCTACTTTGGCTTGTTTTTCTATCGAGAAAATGTGTCTTAATCGTGTTTTGGCTCTTTACAAAACTTCAATTATAATATGTTCAATTTACACAAATAAAATCATACTCCTACTGTTAGTAATTCATGATATATGAGGCTTTGAAGAATCCTATTTTTTTCACATAGCCTCTTAAAGCTGGGCGTAGGGCGTAGGGCGTATACAGGATATTACAAAAATGTGTGGTCACATCATATTTTACGGGGTGCTGAACGATTTTCACTATGGAAGTTTTTATGGTGGTTTTATAGTTGCTCAGTTTAATGTCCACGGAGTCGGCTCTATAGTGGAAGTAGAGTTTGATGATCCGGAAACCACACCATTCTGTATTTATAAGCAGTGGTAGGATTGGTAGTGTAAATTTAAGTTGGGGTTTCGAGGATTACGCCCGCTCCCATGAACTGAAAGCCCGTTATATAACGTCTAACAAAATCAGCTGAAACATAAGGGGATGATCAGACCATCAAACTGAACAACTTTCTTTATGGGACCAATATCGAAATCGCGAAAAAAAATCAGCTGTCCTATACAACACTGCAAGTATCAGTCTAACCAAATGTATGGGACAGCTGATTTTTTTTCGCGATTTCGATATTGGTCCCATAGAGAAAGATGTTCAGTTTGTTGGTCTGATCATGGCCTGAAAATAGTTTCATCTGATTTTGTTAGACCTTATACAGGGTGAAATTGATATCATTAGCATCCTTTTAAACTAAGAGTCTACCCTACCCATCAAACTGAACAAATATGGGAGTAAAAACTTTTAATATGAGAGTAAAAAGATCGGAGCAACCAAAAAATCTGCTGTTGCATACATTTGAGTCGACTGGGCATAGGCACTGCAGTTTAGTATGGGACAGCTATTTTTTTTCTGCTCCGATCGGTTTGCCCCCATCGTAGAAGTTGTTCAGTTTGATAGGTAGACTAAAAGGATGCTAATGATATCAATTTTACCCTGTATACAGGGTTTTAACTTTCATAGAAAACACCAATGGCGACTCTTCCCAAATGTATAAAACTGTTGATTTTTTCTTGCGATTTAAATATTTGTCTTTGTAAAAGTTGTTCACTTTGATGTTCAAAGTTACACCCTCTGTATAAAACTAATGAAAATAATCACATTCCGAGTTGTCAGAAACATGTTACAACACCAATATCTCTTTTCAAGCAAGCAGTTAGTAATACATATATAGGGTGTTAATGTAGACAGTTGCATTACTTTAATGGGTGATTGAAACCATGATACAGAACAATCTTCTTTCCCAAAGGAACTTAGGAGAAATTCGCAACGTTATAACACCTGTGGAAAAAAAAAGATGTAAAATGTAATCAGAAATGATTTATTTATTTATTTATTTGCATTCATGTACGATACAGCATAGTTCTTATCAAACATAACCACGATTTATAACGTCAATGTTACATAACCATTAACCCTTAAGTTAATTGCACTTTTTCACAGTCAAGTAACCATACCCTCCTGGGTTAACTCCTGTTAACCCTTCGAAAGTGTCTCTTTCCTCATTTATAACCACACTTCACACGGATAATGCGGACTATCTATCATGGAGAAAGACAACCTACTCTATGGACTTGTAATACCAGACGAGAAAAATGTGCTGCACGTTTATGGTAGAAAATGTGTCAAAATAATGATAAAGTATTGAGGTTAACAAATTGCTTATGAACTGCAAAAAATTATCACTCTACATATACGCTGATGGTTTGAAGGGGATGATCAGACTATCTAACTGAAAAACGTTCTCTATGGAACAAAAATTTTAATCGCGAAAAAAACAGCTGTTCTATACAAAACTACAAACCGATTCTATTGGGTCCTTCTTAATATACTGACACTTTATTAAGGGGTTGATCAGACCGTCAAACTGAACAACTTTCTCTATGGTACCAACATCGAAATCGCGGAAAAAATCTGTCATTCCATACAAAACTGAAAACCTACTCGAGCCAAATGTATGGGACATGTGATTTTCTTTTCGCGATTTCGATTTTGGTCCCACAGAAAAAATTTGTCAGTTTGATGGTCTGATCATCCCCTTAAAATAGTTTCAGCCAGTTTTGTTAGACCTTATATGTTTAATTGTCTGCGTTTACGAAGTAGCTTTATAAAAACCACCAGATCACTTAACTAAATACCTCTTTCTAAAGTAAACATAACAAAGTACGGGCGATACTTTACCTACGTTTTGTCGGCATAATCTACGGCCGGTGATTCGGGCAATCCATCATTCTGCAAAGTATGTTTGAACGAAACGGATCATGCATCAAAGGAGCTGAACGTTTAGATAACCTGAATAATCACGCTTTGAAAAAAAAAAAAATTATAATTGATGAATCAGCGTGATTTTGTTTAGATTACGATTGAAGGTTGAATGCTTGGAGCTTTTTATTTCGGATTTTCATTTTAGAATGGTACACAATTTACACACTCTCTTTGATTGATACTGTGGTCAGTTGGCCTGTTTTTGAGATAAACACATACTCCGTGCCATAGAGAAGTTACGTGTTTCTCTATGCTCCGTGCTAACGGGAAGGTGATTTGACCACAGACTTTTGTAATTGTAATACAGAAGTCTGTGGTTTTGACTTAAGGGGCCATACGTCCCGGAATCACATGGGAAGGGGACTCTTATTTTTAGTTTTTCTACAAGTTTTATGAAAGTTAGAAGAAACGAAAAAACAGTATTCTTGAATAGTTTATCTAGTGAAATCATAAATTGAATACACGACTGAAATTACTTCACTCGATAGAATTTCTTTTCGAAAAGTTGAGAAAATATTGCATTTTTAGCTTTATTTTCTCAAACTAACATCGTGAGGAAACTTGCATGCGTCAATTTCGAGGCATATAGGTATTGTACCTACTCTCCATTACAAGTGGCGAAGGGCTCACTCCCCGTCACATTGGTCAGAGTTTCGGTACTACTAGTGAAACGTGGATGTTCTGAAGTTTCCGAATATCTCTGACTACCCCCTAGGGGAATATAGTCGTGAGCATATGCTACGCTATGCTATGCTTTTCTCAAACTAATATAACTTGCAACCGTTTATAATTACTGGAATTTTCTCACATATTAAGCATTAGTTTATCTAGTGAAATCATTAAAAAAATACATTTATTAATTATTTTTAATCGAAAATACGGCACACGCACACACTTTTCGGAGGGCCGGGCAATCGCGTTTCTCATAGAAAATTCGGCTGAACCTATGGCCCCATAAGTAGTATTTTACCAAAGGCCAATGAAGAGTTTTCTCTTTCTGAGTTCTTCAGCTACCTAATTAAACATAGTTCAACATGTTGTGATAAATCGCATTGACGTGAAAGATTAAAGGTTAAAGGTACGCGCATACTATGACGGCGGCCGCAGCGGGTCGGGCCACAGTGCGGTGTGGAAATTATATGATTAGTATAAGGTTTAGACGTATAATGCATGACTGCAGGACATTGCAAAGACTTATAACTAGCTTAAGGGGCTTTAGGTTCAGGCGAATATTTTCTATGAGAAACGCTATTGCCCAGCCCTCCGAAAAGTGCGTACGCGTGTCGTATTTTCGATTTAAAAGAGTTAACAAATGTACTTTTTATAGATTTTTTTTATGATTTCACTAGATAAACTAATGGTGAATATGTGAGTATAAATAACAAAAATCGGAAACTATTTTAAAACGAGAAAAATGTTTAAAAATTCAAGAAAATACGCCATCTTTGTTACGATTTTCTATCGAGTGAAGTAATTCCAATCGTGTATGAATTTGATAATTTCACTAGATAAACTATCCAAGAATACTGAGGTATGACTTTTGTTTCAGTAAACTGTATAAATCAAGTCGAAAAATTTAAAATAAAAGATGCCTCCAAGGTGTTTCGTCCTACCATATGGCCTTGAACCTATATATGTGTGTGTGGGGGGCTACGCACATACTATAGCAGTGAAAAAATCCACCGAAAATCGCTTCTACACATTTAATTTATACTTTAAACTATCGCATACTATGCTGGGGCTGAGCGTGTCGCATTTTTTTTTCGAGGCGGATTCCCGTCCCGTCCCGTGCGATGCGGCCCGTCGTAGTGTGCTATACCAAGCGGAACTTCTCACAACGTCTACAATATCACGTCGAACCAAAAACCCGGTGCACTCTAGTGTGCGAACTAACTACCTATACATTCTCCGCTGCAATGCGGCCCGCTCCGGTGCGACCCGTCGTAATATGTGCTTACCTTTAAAGTACTATAAAACATTTGTGATTTAAGTAAAGCCGTGTAAGCTGATGTTCAACATTAATATAACAATGTAACATTTAAAAAAAACGTTAAACCCGAGGCGATGCCTCACATTAGTCACAGGTGGCGTTTATGTTCTAATTTTCTATTTAATCCTAACAAAATAAATTAGTTTGGAATCCAGAGGCAGATGTCGTTGATCTATTAATAACTTTATTGTTTAGGTTTGTGGCCTTTGGGGGGGAGCTACAAGAAGCGATAGTGATGCTGTAAAAAAAGATTCTGTTAGTTGTACAAGTGTCACATTTTTCAAACAAATTGTGTTAGTTTAACACACATAGTATTTCCTTACAGGGTCAGAAAATTTGCGTTAAATAATACAAAATTTTTAGCAGGATTTTTGTTTGTACTTGTACCAATATTTCTGACCACCCGGAAAGGGATTACAGTCGTGGGTTTATGTATGAATGTATGTTTTTTTTTAAGCGCGCAGTTGCTGCACATGGTAATTATTTGGTACCAAGAACAAATTGAAATTTTCTAGGAATGTATACTACATTGGTTAAAGATTATTCATCTAGGTACTTAGTAATGCTGGTATTCTACATTGTTTAGTGCTTATATAACGTTTTTTATCAAACTTTTAAGTTACAATATTAAAATTCCAACAAGAATTCAGGTCAACTGGCCCAAAATTAAAAATATTGTTTTTTACTATCATGATTCTGTACCTAGACTCAGCTGTAGAGTTTACTAGACTGATGATGATGACGAAATTTTAATAAAAGAGGATTTTGAACACAATCTATTTTTGGACTAATTCTAAAAAATCTAGATACGGTAAATATAGGTAGCATAATCACACCAATGGACTACAAGCCTAAGCCGATGTTATCTACAGAAGCGTAGGTCGGCGATCGTAATAGAAAAATACGGTGTTTAGTGTAACAAATAACATGATAACACATTTCAATTTGTCACTGAGCTAAGGCTTGGTACAGACATTATCGAATTTGGGATAAATAAATAACCGGTACCTATAAATAAAAAAATAAATTTATTTAATCAAATACAAAGTGCGTGTCCACGACAGGCTACGTACCTATTGATATGGAGAACTTTAGAAGAAAAAAAAACTTGGCTTTTCAATACAAATCCGAAAATTGTTAACGGTTTGCAAGAAAAGTAGAGTACGTAAAATTGTTTTGGGGTTTTGAAAAAAGTTGCTAATTTATTATACAATTTTAATGATGTCAAGTCAAGATAGACTTTGTACGGTTTAGCTGTCCATTTTTATTTACCTGTGAAAACATTGCTGGTTATGTAACATCGATGATGTATTCAATCTATGTATAAGCAAAATTATGTGGTTTTATCGATCAGGATCAGACCTGAGGTGTGAATGTGGCATTGCCCCTCAGATTATGGCCTATCTCATATGTTGCCCTTCCTGCCCGCAAACTTGCACGCGAATGGAGCTTATGGACGCTGCCGGTAGTATAGTGCTATCCGTGTGGCAAAATATTGGGCTGGAAAAATATAAAATGACATGCCATCGACTCGATAGAAGAAGCAAAATTATGTGCCGTTTGTTTCCCACATGATCGATTACATGGCTTCCAGGGTTTTGTGATCAAAGTTCTGGCTCAAAACGCATAGTTTGAGTGAATGTGTGTGTACTTCAAAGAAGTAAAATTAAGTATTATTTAAAAAAAGAAAAAAAAATTCTTTTACTTGTAATCTCATACGCACCCCATGATCTTTTTTATCTTTATGAATTCATTTTCGGGAACATAATTACAAAATATTAAACCATTACTAAATAAATAATTATAAAATTGGCAAAATGCCTCGTCGAAAAGTATAAAAACAATAAAATAAAAAAAATGTATTTTTTATGTCAACTGTGTATTGTTTTTTTTTTTATATTGATCCGTATGAAGAGTGGTATTGGAGATAAAATACCGAGACTGAAAGACAAATTAAAATCAAACGAATGAGATTAAAGCTGGAGTCGACTAGATATGTGTGCTTAGCATAAATTGACGCAATAGCGTATGGGTGGCGCTATCTAATGTCTTCATTG
The DNA here is from genome assembly GCA_927399405.1 of Agonopterix arenella. Taxonomy (NCBI): domain Eukaryota; kingdom Metazoa; phylum Arthropoda; class Insecta; order Lepidoptera; family Depressariidae; genus Agonopterix; species Agonopterix arenella. Next base: position 4,854,527 of record OV656704.1, read on the forward strand.
TGAACTGGACACGAATATTTATAGCTCATAAACACGATAAAATCGTAATATAATCTATTTATTGAGTTTGGTTTTATTATTTTACTTTATGGGGAGTGATGTCATAATATCCGCTGTTTAAACGCTTTTTGGTAATAAAAATTGTTTAACTGTGAATTTATTTAGCTTCCATCCGTTTTGTGTTTTTATAAAAGTAAGAAGCTTAATTTGAAATGCCACCAAAGGTGATGATTAGGCAAAAAAAAAAGTAAAAATAAATACATATCAGGTATGTCACTGAGTCTGAGGCATCATTACCAAACATTATTACAAAATTCTTTTTTCCTGCTTATTTAATACAGATTTTTTTCAATTTTGTATTTTATTAACGAAAAGTTAGTTTGCTTTTACCAGCCATCTCTTTTCGCAGATGCCCTAGCATGCCGTCCCCGAGAAAACGACAAAAATTGAGACATGCCTCCGTCTTTGTTACTTTGCGTACGCGAGAACGAGCTCGCATGATAGTTTTCTCATTTTGTCGCTTTGTCGAGAAATTTAGCAAAAACTATAATTTTAAAACTGACCGCTGCGTTCTGTATTTTAGGAAAACATTTATTCGAATTTTGCAGTGTGAACCCTGACTATATAATAAGACCAACCCAACACCATTAACCCGGCCCTCCACTCTTGACACTGACGCGCTTCATTTAGATTTCAGGCTAAAATTGTAGACAAGACATTTAATCTTGATCGACGCAAACGACTTGTCAAGTTTACTTAGGTTCTGTACGGTAGGGTTAACGGATGTTAGTTTAGCAACTACTTTTTAAGTACCTAAATACACATACCTTTATATCTCGGTATTAATTAAAAAGAGTGAACGTTTTTTAAAATGTAATTAATATTTATAATTTTACTGTAAATCTAAAAATACAGATAACACAATTAGAATAGACATGTACAAAGGGAGAGCTTATCTCTAAAGAGATTTTTTTCAGCAGACCCGAATAGTGACCGTTTACAGTCTTTTTTACCCGACCGCGCCAGAAAGGAGGGTGATTTTTTTTTATTGGAAACAATTTTGTACGGTAAAACTCGAAGAACCGTTAAGACTAATTTTATGTAGCTCATTATGTCGAATATCGGAAGAAGTTCATGTGCAAGATTAAAGTTTTCATGTGAACCCATAAAATGGCCAATGGGTCGAAAATGACCCAGTACAATCATATTGTACTACCGACGATGAGAGTACCCCAGTGGGTATATATGGGTTAATTCATCTTCACTTACATTTGGGGTGGGCAGAAACGTTACTGTAGGTAGATGTATACAGCAATAAACTTTGAAAGGGGTAATTGTAAGCAAGATTTACTTTAAGCTTATTTAGGCTTCAGGATAAGGAGCACTATTAAATCTTGCCCATGAGGGCAGAGTAGTAGATGCTACTAAAATCTTATGACTGTTTTGTTAAACGAGAATCATAACATAAATATCATGTCATATTAAGAGGTTTCCCTGACTCTTTCAGAGCCGCCTCACCTCTACTAAACTACGTTATTTTAGTAGGTATACCTATTTTTGACCGGCTTGTCCTTCTTTTCGTCACTGTGGTATCTTCTAATCCAAGGAAATCAAATTCGAAAATCATTTTAATTTGCACCAATATTAACAATAATTATCTAATTAAGAGGCTATGTGAAAAAAATTGGGTTCTTCAAAGCGTCATATATCATGAAGTACTAACAGTAGGAGTATGATTAGCGGATATGTGTAAATTAAACATATAATAGATGTTTTGACAAGAGCCAAAATACGATTAAGACACATTTTCTCGATAGAAATACAAGCCAAAGTAGCCTCCGTTTTTATTTATAAACGATTGGAACTGCTAAACGGTGAATAATAGAAACACGAGACTTGATTTAAATAAAAGAGATTGATATTTTACAAATTTTGATAAGAGCAGAATTGAACTTACATAAATAGTACAATCACAATAAAATAAAGTTTGTTTTACGATTGCGTTGTTTCAGGCGTGCGCGCCGCCCCATCTGTTTCTCTCGCATCAGGCAGTAATATAAGCTATCACACGCCCATTTCGCTTCAATTATTTTTCGGCATAGCATATTAACTCATTAAAATATTGGTTACTAAAAATTTACTTATTACTAAAAATTTACTTATTACTAAAAATTTACTTAATAGAAATTTAGGATCTTATTATTGTGTACACAATGATGTGTATCGCATGTGAAAATGACGTGAACTTATAAAGTAGATGCCCATTATACAGATTTTTGCCAATATTTAGGCTTTCCTTTGAACACAGGTTTCATATGTATTTTATAGAAAAATAAAAAATATACTTCATAGCAAATAAAGCCCAGATGTTGAAGATCATTGCTACATTTTTCAATAATTTGTAAGTATTTCAAATAACGAGAAGCTTCAACAAAATATGGCCCGGCCCTGCGTTCACCTATGGGGAGCCCCTTAAATTGTAATATTTTTTTCTCCGTGTATCAAATCAACCCACGGGCACCATGACAGCTGAAACATATTTCTTTCCCTTGTCATTAAAAGTAAGCCAAGTTCGTTACCCCTCGCAATCCATCTTTGAAAAATAAACAAACGTAAAACGAAACTTCCCGACAGAAATGTAAAAGCTATTAAAGTTGATCCCAATTTCAACAATCGAAATAGATACAGATGTTTTCAATAATTGAGCTCCAAATCTATCGAGTGAAGTAAAATATGTATTTCGCTTTGGAGAATAAAGATGTTTGGAATTTCTGTAATGGTTTTGTATGCAGAACAAACTCATATTATTTTAAGCTAAAGTTAATCATTTTAACTTACAGTGTTTTAACACGTTCCGGGATAGTGACCGGCTATAGCAGTGATAACAATAAAAGTTCTATTGTGTCTCGTTCACCGCCCCGGAACGTGTTAATATTGTTTTGGAGTTCTTACTGTGACTCACCAAATAATTAAAAATCAATATTCATGCATTTCACCCCCGTATAATTTTCGACATTGTGCGCTTTTGGCATTCAGCGCTTTTGGCATTTTGCGCTTTTGACATGTGTGCTTTTGGCATTGTGCGCTTTGGACATTCGGCTCTTTTGGCATTTTGCTACCCATTTGTCATTTTGCGCTTTTGGCATTATGCTTCTAAACGACATTTGAGTCGCGAACTCGCGCGTCGACATTGCAGTTTAGTATGGAACAGCAGATTTTTTATTTGCTCTGATCGGTTTCCTCCCATAGTAAAAGTTGTTCAGTTTGATGTGCAGACTCTTAGTTTAAAAGGATGCTAATGATATCAATTTCAGCCTGTATTGTATACATCAACTTTGATTGTAATTGGAGTAATTGGTTATTGTGGTATCAACGTATAATCTACAGGGGTTTTCTTAATATGCTGATGGTTTATATGCTTATGGAGATAATCAAACCATAAAACTGAACAACTTTGTCTAAGAGACAAACACCAGAAATGCGAAAAAATTCATCTGTTTCTGTAAACCTATTTGACCCATATGTATGGGACCGCTGATTTTCATTCACGATTTATATAGGGCCCAACTCTTAATATGCTGACACTTTTTAAAGGGGACGATCAGACCCTTAAACTGAACAACTTTCTCTATGGGACCAACATCCAAATCGCGAAAAATAATCAGCTGTCCCACCTACACATTTGGCTCGAGTAGGTTTGCAGTTTTGTATGGAACAGCTGATTTTTTTCCGCGATTTTGATGTTGGTCCCAAAGAGAAAGTTGTTCAGATTGACGGTGTGATCATGACCTTAAAAAGTGTCAGCATATTAAGAAGGACCCTATATGTTTGTCCTGTAGAGAAAGTTGTTCAGTTTGATGGTTTGAATTCACGCCTCAGTATTTACCCGGCTGTTCCTTACCCTGTCTGTATGTACTCAATCTCAAAAATGTTATTATGGATTCCCATCAGAATTCAATCTTGAACGTACCTATATCAATAGAATTTAAACTAGGTGCGAATAATATTTCGCAGAACCCATCAGTTGTTCTAAATGTGAACAGCTATTCCGCAATTCTGTACTGTGAACACTACACCCACTATCTTTGCTCTAGTATATTGTGTAACTAGCTGTTGCCCACGACTTTGTCTGCGTTACCCGGATAAAAGTACCCTATTTGTTAATCCAGGCCATGGTTTATGTGTATGCCAAATTTCAACATTTCTCAGAAACTTTCGCATTTATAATATTAGTAGGATAGTCAATAAATAAGGGTCGGATTTTTATTTAAATGTAGTGGAAAAACTACTGCCCAGTCATTTAACGGAGTTCTGTTAGGAGGGGTGGGGAGTAATTATTATCAAACAAACAAACAAAACAAATATACTTTATTTTACACCAAAAACATAAACAGTAAAATACAGAAATAAAATACAAGAGGCACAAAATAAGGCGATCTTATCGCTAAGAAGCGATTTCTTCCAGACAACCTTAGGGTAGAGGAAACGGTGAAAAGAAGAAAGGTAGGCGGTGTTTCCAGAAAAAAATATCAAAAATCAGCAGTTATCAATTGGACTTTTAAACTGTAAAGTCCGTTTTTCCTTTTTGAGGTTAGGAACCCTAAAAAATAGGTATATTCACATTTATTTCGTTTTTCCTCCTACTGTTGCTTCCGCGTTGTATTTAGTACTCACTTATGTATGTAGGTCTGAATGTATATATTTTACATTATTTTATTTTTTAAGTATATTCGTATACTCATTGTCATTTTGGATTTCTTTCTTTTGAGCTGCACCGCCTACCTATTATCGTTTTTTAATTCCTCTACCCTAAGGTTGTTTGGAAGAAATCGCTTTTTAGCGATAATACCGCCTTATTTGTACCTAGTTGTAATTCTTTATCTTTATTCAAATATATATTCTGTTTTGGTATGCAATAATGTATAATTGAATTGAATTGTATAATTAAGTTATTTTGTTATAGTTATTTAGCATTTACGAACAGTTTGTCGTTTTATTGCTTATTTCATTATCTATGTATATCATTGTTTAGTACAACAAAACACAAGTCTTAATAATTATATATTCTTAGCTCTCATACATACCATACCAACAATTCTCATAAAAGATAATGGAATGAAGTAATGCATCTTCTCACTAAACGTGAGTCATACACGTCCATACGTATTATATTTTGTTACAGACTATCATTCCGTAGTACTATGTCACAGACTTAATATAAAGGTGACATTATTTCATTGTAGGTAATCAGTATCATAATTACCATCCTCATTATTTCGTCAACTCTATCACCCAGCATACGCTTAATGCGCTAAAATGTTAGTTAGTAAGTAAATTTAAATCTTCGGCACTATTCAGAAAAAATTCCGAAAAAAATTCATTAAAAAAAATTAGTATGTTAAAATGGACAGCTCTAATGTTGCTCTACTTGCTACTGATTAAGCTAAATATTATTGCATGCTGTATTTCTTTATAAGCGGTTGTGCATTTAGCTTTAACTTTAAAATTATGTAACCTTTGAACAATGTAACAATCGTTAAGAAATCAATAAATAAATAAATAAAATAATTATTACCATAAGCCCTTTATAAGAACGACCTACCGTATACCCTTTTCAAGAACTTCCTAACTACTTATCTTTAGTAGACTAACCAACTATTTTTAATATTATAAACTTGCAATAAACACAGTGTGTAAGGGACAGCCGAGCCCTCCGTATACCCACTGAAACAGTGAACTCATACCATCAAACTGCACTATGGAGCCTACCTCAGGAAACGCGAAAAAAAAAATGATGTTTCATACATTTGGTTTCCCTTATCCGTGGAGTTCACCGTTTTAGTATTCGGAAGGACGTCCGATACCTGATATCTTCATATTTTATTCTAGTTATACTATACCTACTACTTATTGAATATGGTTCAATAAATTATTCTGTTATTGTACTCTATTTTAAAAACAATATACTTCCACATCTGCCGTCAATAACGATAAATTCTCTTCTGTTACAGGTACAAAATCACAAAACCAGTTAAAATGACTGTCCAAAAAATACTTACTCTATGCGCTCTCTTCATTCTTGTCGACGCAAAATGGCATAATGTTCACAAACGAGAAACTAACAATATTTGTGAACTAAACTTCAACACAACCAACAAAATACAATGCTATTGCATCAAAGACGCTAAAGACGCAATTGTATCTGCCGATTGCTGTATCACCAAAGAAGACGTCAAGCCATACGACCCAAGTTGGAACAGTTTTACACAATTGAAAAAAATGCACAGACTAACATTGACGAATACTAGAGGAATCTCTCTACCTTTTATACCTACTATCGCTCTACAACACACTAAAGACTTACTAAAGCTATATATAAATCATGGTAACATAAAGAAGATTGAAGCTTTTGCATTCGCAAATTTGAGTTACATAGAAGAAATATTCGTAAGAGACAGCCAGATTAAAACTTTGGGAGTGAACGCTTTCATCCACCACAAGGACTTAACAACAATCAATTTGGAAAGAAATAAGATAGTCGAAATTAACAGGAACGTATTTAAGCATCTACCGGCTTTAGAGAAGATATTTTTGACCAGCAACAAGATCACCACGATACACGACAGAGCATTTATTGAACTACAGAATCTGAGAGAACTAGAAATAAATTTGAATAGCTTGTTTAGTTTAAATAGTGAAACTTTTGCTGGTCTGAGGAAGCTACAAAAACTGGATTTGAGCAGCAACAGTTTGGAAGTTATCGGAGATAATACTTTCCTACCTTTAGTCAATCTTAGATCTCTGAATTTGGATGGGAATAAAATTCAGATGCTTGATGACAAGGCGTTTAATGGATTATCTAAAATGCAGCTTTTGTCTTTAGCTCATAATAAGTTGAGCAATTTGGATAATGTGAGGTGTTTTGAAGGGTTGGAGAGCTTGAATTCGTTGAGTCTGAGAGCTAATTTTTTACGCGTTCTAAAGAGCGAAGTTATGGCTCCGATACTGAATAATTTCTTCAGTTTCAGCAGCAGTTTGGATGTAGAAGGTGAGTAAATTATTTGAAGGCATCCACGCTTCATCATCGTATCAAATGCGTCAATACAACATGAACGTGTTGTTTGAAACTGTCATTCGATACGCTACATAGCTCTTACAAGCGACGGTTTATACTACCAATATCCAGTGTCTAGTAATAGAAATTGTTAAGTTTCATAAACTGGAGAAAATATATAACGTATTTAAGATTACACACTGTACTGTCTGCTCTATGTCCCACAGCTTGGCAAATGTTTAACTGTTTCCACATGAAACGGATCAAAATGGAAAGTACACAAGCATTCAACGTTATCATTGGTACTAAACCATTAGGATATTAAAAATAATTGTTTCCCGTTTTATGCATGAAAATAAATGATTAAGATACAAAATATTCTGTGAATGATTCCTTACGATCTATCCAGCCTCCTCAAACTAAAGAAATTAGTTCAAAACCATTCTTAACAAAGTCTTTTCTACATTTCAGATAACAACTTCCCCTGCGACTGCCACCTCGACTGGTTCATATCCCTAATGAACCGCACTCAAAGCACTACCCTGAAGCTCTCACTGGAAAACCTCAAATGCTACCCCGACCCTAATGTCAAGGAATTATGGACCAAATTAGAAGAAACTGACACTAACGCCGGCCAAGTATTCGACGACGAATCTGCACCACACAATACAGAATACGAATATTACGATGACACACAACTTGATGGAAGACTGTTCTATATTGACATAAGATATTTATTGAACTGCAGCAATCCAGTGCATAAGACGCCTAGAATAAAATCAACTGTGTCTACAACAACAACGAAAGCTCCCACCGAATCTACTACTTATAAACAAACCACTACACCACCTACGTCTACAACCAAATATGTAGCTCCGATGACAACTACACAGAAAAACCAATCAACTATCGCTAACCATGGATTGTTAGATTTATCCATCTATGAAACAACACCTAAATATGAAGAAGCGACGAAAGAAGAAGCAAAAACAGAAGTGACACATGGAAAGAAGGGTGATCTTTATACTACAAGCCGTCTTGCAACAGTTTCAGCTAATCCTATTGATAATAAGCATTTGTATGAAGAAGGAATGGCTTCGGATGAAGCGAAACCAGATAAAATAAAAGCACACAGGAGTGTCCAAGAGGAATACCATGATGATAGTAAAATAAATAAGTATGATGGTTTACATTCTAGTGCGCGTCAGAATCTAGGCTGTGTTACCTCGATTTTAACTATACTAAGTTTTAGATTAATGTAATTACTAATTAATGTTACTTGTAATGTTATTGCTACTACTCCTAAGTATTTAAGCATACTGTTTATTAAGTAAATCTGTTAAAATTAGTAATTTAATCTCACAGTCATTAAATAAATCAATAGTTGTTTTAAGATTTTATTGCCTTTAATTTTATTTGGGATTTGGGTTTTCTTTGTTCATTCATTAGCCAGCGTCACCATTTTTAATTTGATCCTGAGTATTCCTGAAGAACACTTCAGGAATAACTTATGTAACAACATAAGTTTGTAACCTAACAATATTAACACCACAGAGCCCTAAAATTATTAATTAGCTGAAACTATTTTAAGGGGATTATCAGACCATTAAACTGAACAACTTTCTCTATGGGATCAATATCGAAATCGCGAAAAAAAATCAGCTGTCTCATACACAGCTGCTCATTTTTTTTCGAGCAGCTGCTGGAACAGCTGATTTTTTTTCGAGATTTCGATATTGGTCCCATGGAGAAAGTTGTTCAGGTTGATGGTCTGATCATCCCCTTAAAATAGTTTCAGCTAGTTTTGTTAGACCTTATATAGTGGTCATGAGCTTTAATCTAAGCTAAAATAATATGACGACCGATTTTGGAGTAAGTAACTTATGAATGGATCTATTCATAGCCCGTCAGACGTCATCCCGTCAAAAACCTGATTCGGATTATTAGCTAGGAACATTTAAAAAAATTCCAAACCGATCCAGCATAAGATCTAGGACCTGGTCCAGCTATGCGCTTACCACGTCAAAAGTTCAAAGTCAACAAAGGTTTAGTTTAGCTTACTTACCAAAGATAACTAATTCATTTCCTGAAAGCTGAGTGGACAAAGCAAAATTTTTCTCAAACACAGTACGCAAGTTCTTATTCGAACCTCTAGCGCCATCTGTTCTCTAGATACGGAACGACGCGCGACGTACCAAGAACATTCTTCATGCTGTGGGACGATAAAGTAGTCCGAACAACCACCACTAGATGGCGGTGTACTTTATACTAATAATCTGGCCGTTTGTTCTCTCATGTTATAGTTTCAGCTGTTGAATATAGATGGCGTTCCAATAATATGCATTTAAGCAAAGATTAAAGCGTTTAATATATACCTACATATTATACTTAAGGTGCTTTTACAATAAAAACCAATACTGAAACCGCAACAAAAAAATATTTGTTGTTCCGTAGAAAATGTCAATGGCTACTGACGAACTTCATGAAACAGCAGTTTTTTTTCTATTTTAATGTTGGTCCTATCATAGTAGTGAAAGCTGTTCAGTTTGATCGTCTGAAGCACACACCCTGTACAGGGTCTAACAAAACACCCTAGTGATACAAGTAATACTTTAGATTTAGAACATCAAACTGAACAACTTTCATGGAGAACATTTCTATGGAGACAACATCTAGAAAAAAAAAAGAAACTCCATAGTGAAAGTTGTTCAGTTTAATGGTCTGAAGGACCCCCTTAAGTTTCGCACCGATCCCCGCTACCCAATCCGCCGCGTAGCCCCAGCATCGTCATATGCCGATGTCCGTACCCCTCTGGGTGCTTCTAGGTCGGTTGCTTAAGTTCATTCATTTGGCACGGTAGACCCTTCGTGGTCCCTCCAATAGTCCGCAGTAAAAAGCAGTAGTAGTCTAAGAGATAAGTGTACTTTTTGCAACCATCAGCTGCAAGGCTGATTCAGTGTTTATGTGGTGTAGAACATCTCTGTGATGGAGATGGACCAGGTCTGCATGCATAACTCCAGTCGATTTAGAAGTTACTGATGTTTAAAGGTCAGTAAAAAATTAACGATTAGCTGAAAGGCTGATCGTATGATATTAATGTAGTATGCAATGTAGCACTGTGAACAGTACAAAAAATGGCATGGTTCATCAGTCGGTTTAGAAGTTACAGCCGTTCAATGGTCCGACCTTTGAATGGCTGTATCTCCTAAACCGACTGGCAGTTCATATCAGGTTTTGTACTGTTCACATAGCTACAGTGCACACTACAATAATATCATACTTAATTATCTTAAACATCGTTAATTTTTTACTGACCTTTAAACGTCTGTAATTCCTAAACCATCTGAAGTTATGCAGGCAGACCTAGTCCATCCCCATCAGAGAAATGCTCTACACCCCATAAACACTGAATCAGCCTTGCTGCTGATGGTTGCAAAAAGTACACTTATCTCTTATAATATAGGTAGTTGCTCCCTGAGCAGAGATGTAATAGTCATCTCCAAAAAAAAACCCTTAAGTATTACTAGGGTGTTTTGTTACACCCTGTATAATTATGCTCACGACGACCGACCTAATCGTTGTCTATCTGTCAGTCAGTCACGGAACGGTTAAAGTATTCAGAATGAATTTTATAAATAAATATTGTATTTTTTTTACTAGTGTTAATAAAATCTTTAGTTACATTTTCAGGGGTAGTTAAGATGATCAAACTGATCAACTTTTAGTAAGGGAACAAACATGGAATCGCAAAAAAAGTGTTCCATACTAAACTTTTTTTTTATTTCAGGTTGGATTCCATAGCAAAAGTTATTTGTTCAGGTGATCAAAACAGTTAGATTACCTGAACCACCATCCCTGAAAATTTTACTAAAGAAGTTATTATCACCCGGTATGAATATCTTTAAAAATATTGTCTTAAGGTGGTTTCAGTCCATACAAAAGTTTGACGCACAATACGCGTAGACGGAATTAATAAAAGTAATATTTTATATAGAGAAATATAGTTTAAAAAATCTAGTTGACGCGTCACAAATAACATTTGCAATTTATAATATAATTACGAAGATATAAAGCTATAGTATGAACAAATTTCAAAGCTTTATATCTTCGTAATTATTTTATAAATTGCAAATGTTATTTTTGACGCGGCATGTAGATTTTTTAAACTATTTTTCTATGTATACAAAGTTACTTATATTAATACCGTCTACGCGTATTGTGCGTCAAAGTTTTGTACAAAATTGACTCCTCTGCAACCACCTTAACACGAAAATAACTACAAAGCTATGGTTTCGTGATCTTAAGTCGACTAATCGACTGAAAGGTTATATAAAGGCAATGCCCATTGGGACAGCTTCAGACGTTAACATGAAGCATCCTTATGCGACCCCCGGGAATGGTTGCCAGAGAATTTTGTGGCCTATTTATCTTAGCAATTTAAAAGGTATCGTTCGGCAATAAATTCTTACCACCTTACCTATTTTATAGAAAAGAAAGTGTTTCTTTTGTACTGATACATAATTAATCATGTCTTTAGTGATTCTCGCAAGCATGGGACGTCGTATTAAGAAAACGTCCCTGCTCGCACGATTAAGACAAATCGATCGATTGAAGTAAGAATCATCAAAATCGACCAACGCGTTCGGTCTCTAGTGTGCCACAAAGAAACAAACTTACATACATAGGCTGATAAACACATTAACCTTCCTTTGCGTCGCGCAGTCGGGTAAATAAAAAACTGCAATATAATGTTTTTTTCAACACACTTGCTCATAAAATGCCCCTTATTTCACCGCAATTAGGCACATAATGACACCCATAATCAAACTGTGACTTTTTCATTACTATTATTCACAAGGAAGTTATAGGTTTTTTATAGTAGGTATCTAAACTTCTTGGTTGAGTTCTTGAGTTGCTTTGTTCTTAAAAAAGTTTCGATACAAAAAAGATCATATTCAATAGTACAAATAAATTCTCTAAATAAACTTTTTATTTACTAAATAAAATGTTTTTTTATTATTATTTTCTTCACAAGTGTGTTGAAAAACGTCGTATGATACACGTGTGTATTGATGATTACCGTCCTCGGCTCTCTTAACACGTTCCGGGACAGTGAACGAGACACAATAGAAGTTTTATTGTTATCACGTCTATAGCCGGTCACTGTCCCGGCACGTGTTAAGATCTCTCAATGGCGCCTCAGCGGTAATCACCAACATTACACACTTGTACCATAATGTACCATTCCTTAGTCACCTCTTGAGAACACACCCATGGGAAGAAATGGAGTGGTCCAATCGGACACTCGGCTTTTACACTGCAAATTTTTCATAAGGATATAATTACAATTTTACTGACACATCGTGAGGAAACCTTCTGAAGGAGAAATTCGGATGCGTATATGAAGTCTATTGTTCATAATTATGTTGTTTTTGTGTACAATATAAAGAATCTATAAATCTAAGTGTACTAATCCGCATTGGGCTCTCGTGGTGGACTAACGCCCATACACCCTTCCTGAGGGTAGGCCTGTATCCTGCAGTGGGACGCATAATAAAACGATGATAATTATGATAACACCTTAAAGTACCTATCTCTGTAAGTATAGGCTCTGTTTTTTCTTAGATTCGTGCCTTATTCGTTGGTTCTGTAACAAATTGTATGCAGAATCCCAACTTCAATCACAATTTGTAGCATTTAAACAATAAACTGGCCGGCGGGCGGCGCGGCGGCGCCGGCGTCGCTCTCCTCCAACTGGCCTTTCCCTCCGTTTACCATTTTGCATAATTTAACAATTCCAAAATAAGGCAAATTTATTCTAATTAGTCGTACTCCATTAGAAGTTAATTTGTGCTCGAGTTTTTGTAATCAAATTATCTTGGAAGCGTCCCCTTCATTCAATTAAACGAAGTCTTAGAAAACACTTGGGCTCTGTAAAAACCGGTCAAGAGCGACTCGGTTCACGCGTAATGTAGGGTTCTGTTGTCTTCTATCTTGATGCTTCACAGTTTTGCTCCCGTAGACGGAATTTTTATACAATTTTAATGTCTTAAATTTTCTTTAGATTTCGATGTTTCGAAAGCTGTTTTAGTTTGATGGTGAGAAGCACCCCCTAAAATATGTAACGCATCTAAGTTAACACGATGTACGACAATGTTAATACGATTTTCCCATCACAAGTACCTCCGCACACAGGCTAATGAAACGTGGGCATCAGACGATGAAATTAATATCCGGATAGAAATAAAACGTGCGTCATTTACAAAAATGAAAGAGATAGTAACTAATCTGGGTATACGACTCCGTAAAGGAATGCTTCACTGTTACATATGACCAATAGTTCTTTACGGTTGTAAGGCATGGACCATTAACGAAGCTAAGCGCCAGAAGCTAGAAGCCACAGAAATGTGGGTTTACCGAAGAATGCTGCGAATTAATTGGGTTCAACAAGTCACCAATGTGGAAGTTCTACGACGAGTTAGGAAGTCCCGGGAGCTTTTGCAAACCATTAAAAGGAGGAAAGTCACCTAATTTGATTATATCTGGAGGAGTGAGTGATACCAGAGTAGCATGCAAGTAGAGAAATCATGCTAGAGGGTAGCACGATTTCTCGACTTGCAGGTGACACGGCTTTTTTCCATACTACATATCGCGAAAGCGCGTCGCGCGAGTGTAGCGAAGTCATACTCGACGTGCGACTGCTCCAAACTATATTAATGGGCAAAGTAGAGGGCATTATGTCTCGAATAAAAGAGTGGACAGGCATCGCCAGCGTCGAAGAGCTATTTCGTTTGGCGAGAGATAGGCAGGGATTTGTAGAGCTGACTGCCAACCTTCAGTAATTGAGAGGAAACTGAAGAAGAAGATGAAGGTGACTATGTATGTATGTATGTAGAAGATAATTATAGGAATACACAGTTCTGCTAATAGGACACTGAAAGCTTTATTCGATACCCCCCATCGACAGAAGTGTTTATTTTCACCAAAATTTATTGGTCCCTCACGATATAGGGGTCCGGCAAGCAAGCCCTATCATCCAATCGTAGAGGAAATTGAAAGCTATCAAATAACATTCAGAATTTCAGTATATGTCGTAAAATATATCCAAAACGGTGCGAAATCACCACACTAAATAATATATTTTGGCGTGAACGGATATACGGGACGGGATTTATTTATTTTTATTATTACTTATATGGGGTTGTTTTTGTGGTACTCGTCTAGATATTTTATATAAAAACACCATTCGGGAAATAATAATGAAAAATGGAAATGAATGTTTCGAAATTGAATTTTTATTCAGAAAAAAATACAGTTTGAGAACGTTAATTGTAACCGTTCATGGGGCCGTATGGTCAGGCTTGTCTCACTCCACAGCTCAGACAGTGCTTCGTCACTCACGTTTGGCAGCTGCGATAAAGTACCTACGTCACGTGCATCTCGCAAGATGTCAATAACATAGGGCTATCACAACGGTATCGCGATTGCGTACTTCCAGTAGTGGACGGTTTTTCTTTGGGAAAATATGCCTGCTTATAATTATTGTGATGTGAATGGTTGTTGCAGTAGAAAATTTAACAAAAATGTGTCTTTTTTGTGTCAGTTGGATGAAGAAAGGTACTTAGTAAATATTGTTTTATCCAAAAGCAAAGTTTTGAGTTGAAAATAATATTTACAGAAATACTTAAGAGTATAACAATGCTAACGTTTTTTTATTTTATTTATAATTAATGGACTCTTGCTTGTGCGGTAGCACTGCATTTCCAACGGTGTCAAGTGTTTATGGGAGAATCTATCCCAATCTCAGGGATTGTTTCTGGTCAAGAACAAGAAGAGATTGAGGATTGCGGAGCCTCGTGGTCAGAACCTGCAACGTGACTCGCTAACGTTTTTATCGTTTGTACAAGATACAAATAAACAGAATAATTATCAATTTTGGTACCTAGTTGTTGGTTTGAAAAATTTTCACATTACCCACTAGCACAGTTACCTAAATTAAGCAAAAAAATGCGATTCAGGAGTAATAATTCCCGGAGCCTTGGAGCTTGGTTTTAACGTTACTTTGGAAAATAAGATTAAAGAAAATAAAATTCTGGACTTATACCCCTGGGTATATTCTGACAATAAACAACCCTAGCGTTTCGGTGGTTACGTCAGAGACGCTTGACGGGTAATGTGATATCGACTCTAGGTGAATTGACATAAGACGCGTTTATGTTCGTCGTTCGTCGCGGTGACAGATAGTAAGACTCTGTTGTCTGTAAAAGCGCGCGAAATCAATGTTTTCTAAGAGAGTGCAGTATCTGTTAGTAACTATAAAATAATCTGTGGCTCAGGTATGTTTGACAGTCGGACCCAACCGTGCGTGTCTCGTCGCTCATTGACATAAGGCGCATTTTATTTTTCGTTCCTGAATCGCGCGTTCGAAATTGAAAAAATCAAGTTGAGTGAACTATCTGTTACGATAGTAAGTATTAAATAATCTATGGTATGGTTCCTGCTAAGAATGGATGGATTAGGAATGCCCATTTCTCGCTATGGATATAGAGTACGAGATAATTAAGGAATAAAATTTGTTATGCAGACGGTCTGTGAGTGAAAGGCTACCCACCTATCACAACTTTTTTTTTTTTTCGGAGCTTTTACCCCTGAGGTTACGTCAGCCCTAAGAGCGATGATAGCCCATACGGCAGAGAGCTAGCGCCTCAATCACGAGGACGCGGTTCGATTCCTGGCCTGTACCACTAAGTTCTTCGAAATTTATGTACGGTTGTATTTATCATTTACTAGCTCGGCGGTGAAGGAAAACATAGTGAGGAAACCTGCATTCCCGAGAATGAAAAGAAAATACCATAAGTTCGGAGGTATGCGTAAAATATGTGTGAGCATGTGGTGAACACAATAGATCAGCGATGGTCGCAGCGTTACATAACGACCCTTGCTTGCAATAGACCAACCACAAATAATATATGGGACCACCTTGTCGTGGTAGGAGGGCTTACGGGATGGTGATACTTTTCTTGGTCTGAACACCTTGACCAGACCCCTTTATGGGAGATACAATTACATGCCAATAACATCGCGGCTACCCATCCCAAACCAACGGTCCCAACCCAACACACCCAAGCTCAACGTGTGAGGCACCGTGCGGAAGATTGCTGCTGGATGGCCCAGGGTGGTGAAATATTCGTAGGTCGTTAACGGTCCATTCAGGGTGAGGGCAACACTCTGTCTTAATCTTGCCTTCCGTCCTGTATAAGGCTCTACAGGTGGTGACTTGTATATCCTCATTAAAAAAAACGTAACATGGAAGATTCATCAAAACAAATAAAAAGGTATAACTTAAGGTCGCAAACTAGGGGGCGTAGAGGCACACCTGGAGCTGGCGCCGGGTCTTCCAGTACGCGAGTCGCCAGTGACGAAGAGCTGAGCAGACGGGCTCCCTTTGGGAATGTGCCCGAACAAACTACTGCCGATACGGATATCGTTTTTCATCCCTCATCACCCACATCATCAATATATAGCCTTTTCCAATCACCCAGCTCTTCGCCTAATTCTTTCGAAATTCAAAACCATCATCATTCTTCATCTTCATCATCTCCAGTGTCAGTGGATGTTGTACAGGAGGCAAGCGCCGACAATCCTGCACCCACCTCTGACTCAAAAAGCGCACGTATGAAATGGTCTAAAGAAATGAATATTTTCATAATGCGCACTTATTTCATTACTTCTAAACTTGAAACAGAACCTAGAACATATTTGACACCACTCTTCAATAAATTCACCGAACAGTTCCCAGAAATGGAGGTTAGCAGACAAAGGGTAGGAGACCAACGTAGAGCTATAGTACGGAATAATTTGTTAAGCATTAAAGAAATTAGTGAAATTCGACAGGAGGCAGAACATTTTCTACAAACAAACACTAGCATTAACACACAAAACACTCAAGTTTTAGGCCAAAGAATGAGGTGGACCAACGAATTTAACGAAACAATTATACGAAGCTATTACAAAATAACAAATTTGGAAACAAATAGATCAGCCTATAGGAAACCATTATTCGAATCAGTTATTTCACAACACCCGCAACTGTCACACGTTTCAGAACAAAGAGTATCAGACCAGCTTAGGGTTATAATAAACAACAAAATGATACGTGAGGAAAGACTACAGCAAATAAGAAATGAAGTTGCAAGTGAACTGCAGATAAGGGACCATAGCTTAACAAACTTAACACTTACATGTAATGACACTGAAACATATTACTCCAACACCCAAAGCTCTACACAATATCACCACTCACCAATCGTCAGTCAATATTTGTCACAACACAGTGAAGAACCTTCTGAACCCGCACGACGAGATCCTCAACAACTGCCTGAAAAAATAATTGAAATCGAAGAAACTTTTCTAAAAGCCGTTGAAGACTTCAAAAACGTTGACCCGACACAAAGACCTTATATTCCAAAACAAAAGTTATCAAAAAGACTGGCATCTGTCACGTCTTTAATAAACACCAAAATACTACCAAAGCACCTCTCACATGAAAGTGACTACCCAACAACACAAACTGCTCTGTACTGTGCAGCTTTCACGGCTGCAACACATAATGGATCAAAAATACGAGACACACAAATTAACAGGACACACACCGAACACATACCACGCTGGCAAAGAAGACTACAAGATAGAATAGATGATTTACGCGTGAAAATTGGACGACTTACCGAATACATCAAGGGAAACACTAGTCAAACTTTAAAGAAACATATAGATAAAATAATAGAAAATTATAAAATACATTCTCAGCATGGATCAGAAAACACAGAACTTATACATTTCTTAGATACCCTAAAACAAAAACTCAACGCACTTGCAAGCCGCCTACGCAGATATAAATTAACAACTTTGAGGAAAACACAAAACAAACAGTTTCACAATAACGAGAGGAGTTTTTATAGAAAGTTAACACAAAGCCATACAAATGGGAGAAGTAACAATACCATACAAACACCTTCATCTAATGAGTTACAAGAATTTTGGTCAAATATATGGTCGATCCCAGTCGAACATGCAGAGAACGAGTGTTTACATGTTGGTGGTGAAGATGATTTGTTAACGAACGTTCAAGAAATGCCATTTGAAAGTATAAGCTTAGATCTTCTGAAATTCTGCATAGCAAAGACACACAACTGGAAAGCTACTGGATCTGATAAAATTCACAATTACTGGTACAAAAAACTCACGTTCATGCATCCTCTATTACACACTCACATAAACAACTTCATCCAATCACCAAACACAATACCTCAATACATTACTAAAGGTACAACATACATGCTACCTAAAAATCAGAATGACACTCAAAATCCAGCCAAATATCGCCCTATCACTTGTTTACAGAATATTTATAAAATAATTACATCTTGCATCAGCGAGCTTATCTACAGACATACAGACACCAACAAAATACTAGCCGAACAACAAAAAGGATGCCGCAAAAACAGTCAAGGTTGCAAAGAACAACTCACCATAGATGCTATAGCGTCAAAACAAGCACTAACGAAGAAGAGAAACATCTACACTATGTACATTGACTACAAAAAGGCTTATGACTCCGTACCACATTCTTGGCTCATCTACGACTACATACATTCAAATGGAATTTGGTATAGATAAATGCAAGATACAATCCGTCCGTGCAGGGAAAATAGAACACAACACATACCAACTAGATAGTGGCAAACAGATAGACCCTGTAGACAACATTACCGGTTACAAATATTTAGGATACCAGCAGTCAATACAGATACATCAGAAGGAAACAAAAAATACGTTAACACAGAAGTTCAAGTCAAGAATACACAAAATATTAAATACACACCTGAATGCTCGAAATACTATCAAAGCGATCAATACTTATGCTATCCCTATTCTCACTTATTCGTTTGGAATAATACAATGGTCACAAACAGATCTCCTAAAACACCAACGAACCATCAACACTCTGATGACAAAGTACAGGAAGCATCACCCACGGTCATGTACACAAAGATTGACACTACCAAGAAGCGAAGGAGGAAGAGGGCTCACCGATATACAGAACCTACACAATAAACAAATCACTACACTAAGATCATTCTTTCATACACAAGAACAGCGTTCAATCTTACATAAATCTATCACACTAGCCGATCACAAATTCACTCCACTAAATCTCAAAGAACATTCCACACTGCCGAACGAGAAAATAACAGAACCACATCAAAAATTTGAAGCATGGTTGCAGAAATCACTTCATGGCCGGCACCGACGTGACTTGATGAACCCAAGTGTTGACAAAGAAGCGTCGAATGCGTGGTTAAAGCAAGGCGAACTCTTTCCTGAAACCGAAGGGTTTATGATAGCCATACAGGATCAGATAATGGACACAAAAAATTACCGCAAATATATAATCCGCGACAACACACTACATTCAGATCTATGTCGCCACTGCCGCAGTAGCTCTGAAACAATACAACATATCACAGGAGCATGTAGGGCGATCACCCAAACAGACTACAAGCACCGACATGACCAAGTTGCAGCAATTATTCATCAATACCTAGCTCTCAAATATAAACTCATCACTGAAAAAACTGCTTACTACAAATACAAACCTCAATTAGTTATCGACACTAACGATTACAAGCTATACTGGGACAGAACCATCATAACAGACAAAACCATACATCACAACCGACCCGATATAACCCTTCATGACAAAATAAACAAAACTGTTTATCTTATTGACATAGCGGTTCCAAATACACACAACATTTCATCCACACATACAGACAAATTAACCAAATACACAGACTTAACAATAGAATTAAAAACACAATGGAGGGTGCAAACTGTAAAAACAGTACCAATTATAGTTTCAGCCACAGGGGTTATACCTCAAACACTACACACCAGTCTTAACATATTACACATACACCCACTCACATACAGACTTCTTCAGAAAGCTGCGATTTTGAACACGTGCAGAATTGTTCGAAAATTTTTATCCCTCGACGCATAACACACTTAATTTATCAGCTCACGCATCCAAACTACACTTCAGACCACAACCAGCTTCCCACTATCGTTTGGCCAAAAGCCCGCGATAATGGAAACTACCCCAGGAACAACTGGGAGAAAGAAAAAACAAAACCAAAAAAATAATAATAATAATACGTCAGCCCTATCACTACTTGTAATTGAGATATACCTACTTATTTTTCTCATCATGACGTCATACAATCTTGAATCCTTCAATGTTGTGCTTAAGGTGAGTCTTCAGTAGTCTCCACCATCGATCTCAATGAATATGTAAAGAATATAGAGAAAAACCGGAGACTTGCAAATGATACGTTTATTTAAGAAGAATGTTAAAAAATATACATGAAAAATTAAAATAACACAAATTTCAGTGACCGAGTTGACCAAAAACTACGAATAAGAATGTATAGAAATGTAAATCAAGCTCAAAAAGTGGTACCAAAAAAACTATACCTTGTTCGAAATTTGTTCTTTAAAAACTCTACCTTGCCGCCAAAACTCATACAAAATGTCAGTTTTCAAGAGGTGCCTAAAAATTATGTTGATTTTGTTTAGAGTTATTCTTATATAGTTATTCTTATTCGTAGACCAAAAAGCCTGTGAAAAATTCTAAACATAAAACAAGGAATAATATTAAATGCGTTACATATCGAGCAGGGTGCTTCAGACCATCAAACTGAACAACTATTACTATGGGACCAACTTGGAATTCGCGAAATAACAAATCAATTGTTTCATACATTTGGGTCGAGCCGCTAATGATGTTTTCTATGGAACAGCTTTTTTTCGCGATTCCTATTTTGGTCCCATAGTGAAAGATGTTCAGTTTAATGGTCTGAAGTACCCTGCCCCTACCTCTGTTTAATACGTTACGCATTTTTTTCACCCTGTATACATAAAAAAAAATAAAAAAAATATGCGTCAACTCGGCCCGACGAGGAGGACGAGTTAACTAAAGAGCTGACCCACTAGTCAGACTTTAGGGGACATTTCGCATATGAAAGGTAACTGGTTCTCACAGGGCTGCGTTCTTATATACAGTTGATTGGAATAACTGTAGACAGTGCCACAATTGTTTTGAGCATCGTTTGATCGTTCATACCATAGTTCGTATCTGGTCTCCAGGTTTTGCCCTTTAGAAATAAAACGAAAATTATTTGTTTAAGGTTGCAGAGGGATCAATTTTATACAAAACTTTGACGCACAATACGCGTAGACGGTATTAATATAACTAACTTTGTATACATAGAAAAATTATTTAGAAAATCTAGATGCCGCGTCAGAAATAACATTTGCAATTTATAAAATAATTACGTAGATATAAAGCTTTGACATTTTTCATACAAAATTTTAAAAGCTTTATACCTTCGTAATTATATTAAAAATTGCAAATGTTATTTGTGACGCGGCAACTAGATTTTCTGAACTATTTTTCCATATATAAAATATAACTTTTATTAATTCCGTCTATGCGTATTGTGCGTCAAACTTTTGTATGGACTGAAACCACCTTAAATAAACTATAAAACGATTGGTACCTATACCTAGAAGGTGTTACAAAAAACATCATCCTCATATCATCATAAATTCTTTATTGTGATACACAGGTTGATAGGTTATTTATCTATCTATCTGTCTATATCTAATCTAAACTATTATAAAACTGTAGCGGGAAGTTTGTCTGTACATTGAAGATATTAACAAAAAAAAAGTGACGATATGGTTTTTAGGTGTCCCTGATTCCATTTCACCAATTTTTGGATTTTTTGTCTGTCTGTTTGTTTGTGTGTTTGTTTGTTTGTTTATTTGTTTGTTTGTTTGTTTGTTTGAACGAGTATCACGCAAAAACTACTGAACCGATTTTGATGAAACTTTTTTTGTTTCATTGCTTATGATCTGACTTAAAATCTGGTATATAATTTATCTCGCTACATTGACGGGAGCCGGAGATATAAACATATAACCGCAAGTGCAACCAATGTACCGTGCCATTTCAATTTCAAGTAAGTAACACTAATTAAAATTAAAAGACTTGTAATAAAGTAAGCTGATTCTGAAGACTGTTTGATTTATAAATAGCTAAAATAACAACAAATTACAAAATAAATACCAATAATTATAAATTTTATCATTGTCCAGTGCTGATGACTGCACCGGTTGTTAGTGTAACATTGTTCTTCTTTTTTCGATAAAATCTTTCAAACTCCATGGAGAAAACCTTTGCATAACAAAAAAAACCTTAGTACTGGCCACAAGAAAAAAAGATTCGAACTACACATTTCTTGACATTTCGGCCAGGCCATGTACCCGGACTTTAGATTTTCGATATAACGCGACCGTTTCGGTTCCGGTCCGAACTTCATTGTAATAGAGTTGACATTGGAACGATAACTTTCACACAATTGCAACGTTCGAATGTCCGGGTCAAGAACAAAGAACATTGTATATAGTATTCGTCCGGGTAGACCCCTGCTGTCAAACGTCAAACGGTGACGTTGCAGTAAAATGCGGCCGGCACCGATTTCGCGCGTATCTGACCGAATTGCAAGATGTATATGGTCCTTCTTATATGCAGACAGTTTTTTAAGGGGATGATCAGACCATCATACTGAACAACTTTCTGTATGGGACCAAAGTCGAAATCACGAAAAAAAATCAACTGTTCCATACAAAACTGCAATCCTACTCTACAAAAATGTATGGGGCAGAAGATTTTTTTTCGCGATTTCGATGTTAGTCCCATAGAAAAAGCTGTTTGATGGTCTGATCATCCTCTTAAAAAAGTGTCAGCATATTAAGTTAAATAAATAAAAAATAAAGTAATATAATATATATAATGCACCCCGACGCGTTTGTATGTTTGTGGCGCAATCACGCATAAACGTTATCGTGTCGACTTCAAATTCTGAAGTCGCTAAATAGTAGCTTGCCAGAATCGGGCAACCGATACTGCACCATCGCTAGCGGTCATGAGCTCCTCCTGCGTGCAGATGTAAGGGCACGCAGGGCACGATGTGAGATGGGCCATCGTTTGTGGAGTTCCACACAAGCAAGTCACATTTTGCGCATCCGAGTATCCCCACCTGACCATGTTGTCCTTACTGCGACCGACCTGGGTTCGAAGTCGGTTTAAAGACTTCCAGGTCGCCCAAGGCAAGTCATGTCTAGGCGGGACACAAACGGCTCTCAGACGGCGACACAAATGGAGTTGGGAGGGACACTTTTTGTCGCCATAGAGTACACCTTGCTTGCGCTGGGCCAGTATTCAGGGGGTCGACACACTTCATAAAGCTGCGTCGGCTTGGCAGCCTTTGCGGCGCAGGAATATAGCAATGCATGGGATGTCGTGTGTCGTCCACCATTTGGGCTCTCTCTGAGGAACCTGCCACAGCCCTACTTACATCTGGGGGCGCTATGCCAGCCAGTGGGTTCGGGCAACCGATACTGCACCATCGCTAGCGGTCATGAGCTCCTCCTGCGTGCAGATGTAAGGGCACGCAGGGCACGATGTGAGATGGGCCATCGTTTGTGGAGTTCCACACAAGCAAGTCACATTTTGCGCATCCGAGTAACCCCACCTGACCATGTTGTCCTTACTGCGACCGACCTGGGTTCGAAGTCGGTTTAAAGACTTCCAGGTCGCCCAAGGCAAGTCATGTCTAGGCGGGACACAAACGGCTCTCAGACGGCGACACAAATGGAGTTGGGAGGGACACTTTTTGTCGCCATAGAGTACACCTTGCTTGCGCTGGGCCAGTATTCAGGGGGTCGACACACTTCATAAAGCTGCGTCGGCTTGGCAGCCTTTGCGGCGCAGGAATATAGCAATGCATGGGATGTCGTGTGTCGTCCACCATTTGGGCTCTCTCTGAGGAACCTGCCACAGCCCTACTTACATCTGGGGGCGCTATGCCAGCCAGTGGGTAAAGCAACTGTACCGGAGTCGGTTTCAAGCAACCAGTTATAATCCGACACGTTTCGTTTAGTGCCGGTATCCACCAGCTTGGCGTGGGCAGATCGGCCCCACACCGGGCACGCGTATTCTCCAGCGGAGAACGCGAGAAAAATAATTAAACAAATAAATAAATAACGCTCACAGGCACAAACATTATTTTAATTATCCCAAACAAGCAATAAAGGCTTTTTATTGTGGAAACCATACAACAACGGCATAAACATATAACATCCAAGACCGAACCGGGACTCGAACCCAGGACTCTGGTTTGGCAGTCCGGCGTGGTAACCATTACACCAACCGGGTCGGCAAATACTAAAAATCCTCTTTCTTTTAACCTTTTCTAAAGTTAGTGTTCATAATTTTATCGTAGTATTGTTTTCATCTTAATAGATGGCGTTGGGTGTTTTTTTGAAGCAAGTACCATACTTAATTCACGCTCAAGACATCTCAGATATACGGTCTTACAGATTTGATTGTATAGTTACTTACCGGCTGAATTCGAAAAATAATTAAATAAATAAATAACGCTTACAGGAACATTGTTATGATTCCAAGCAAGCACTATAGGCTTTTTTATTATAGAAACCATACAACAACGGCACAAACATTTATAACATCCATGACCGAACCGGGTTTCGAACCCAGGACCCTGGTTTGGCAGTCCGGCGAGGTAACCATTACACCAACCGGGTCGTCAACTATCAAAAATCAAGTTTTTAAAAATTTTATCGTAGTAATTTAATCGTAGTATTGTTTTCATCTTAATATATGGCGTTGGGAGTTTTTTTAAAGCAAGTATGCTACAATTATTAATTCAAAAACTTAGCTATAGCAGGAGCTTACAAATTTAGTTGATTATATAAGGTCTAAAAAAATTAGGTGAAACTGTTTTAAGGGTATGCTCATACCATTAAACTGAACCACTTTCTCTACGGGACCAATATCGAAATCTCGAAAAAAAATCTTCTGCCCCATACATTTGTGTTTGCAGTTTTGTATTGGACATCAATTTTTTTTTTCGCGATTTCCATATTAGTCCCATAGAGAAAGTTGTTCAGTTTGATGGTCTGAGCATACCCTTAAAATAGTTTCAGCTAATTTTGTTAGACCTTATATTATTATTATTATATTAGTTGTAAGTATATTGATTGTTTGAGTCCAATCTGAGCCAATGCTACGGAATGATAACCTTATTTTACAGAAAGGATGAATTTTGTTGCAGTAAGTCTTGCCAAATTTTTGTTTTGTTTGATTTTCGGTCTCAATTATGATTTTTTGAGGGTTTGTGCAACTTAACTATAGAACATCATTCTACCACAACGTATAAAAAGGTACCTACGTATCTAAAAGGTCCTTCTTATACTATAACACCACAGGTCGGTAATGTAGCTACTTACATAATTGAAAATCTTTTTTAGCAAATTGACCATTAGCTTGCTAGAATATTATTATTTCAGCTCTTGCCTTCACCATTTTACACTAGCCCGCGTGGTAGAGTATCCTCTAACGATTATACGTGAGTGGAGGTCTGTGACCCGCAGTGGGTCGTAAGATGATTATTATGCTGCTCGACATAAATGAAAAACTAATAAACGACGAACAGTAGAAAAATTAAAGTGATGGATCCAGTGAATGACTTTTAAATCTGATACCTACAGAATTACTTGGGGTACTTTCTGATTTTGATTTAACTTAAGTTCATGACTTTCTTATCTTATTATGGGAAATGGCAAGCCAGCAACACTCCGACCCAATGGTATCTTTTGTATTGACCCCTACATATTATTTTCTTCATCCTTGAAAAACTTGGAAAATGAGGGAGGCAATAGCGTTCAGGGTAAGAAACATGTAATGAATAACCATCTCTCAGGAATCACATACGTTTACCCACCAAGACATCGCAGTCACACAGTACAAATGTTCCATGGTTTCCTCCTCCTCTCCACACGCTCGGCAACCGGGATCTAGAGTGAGCTTTATCGTGCCTGTTGCGTAGTGCCCGGTGAGGGCTCCAACGATGGCACGAGCTTTGCTCCTGCTGTTGTTCAGTATGAACTGTGGGATTCGTGGTGTTATATTGCTGTTATACTCTGACACCAGGGCTTTGCCCACATGATAATAAGAAGATTGCTGATGAATTTCCTCCAGTGTTGCAGACCCGAGAGGCCAGAGCATTCTAGCCTGTGACTTTTATTAGCCCATTCCTTAATCGCCATTCTAATGTTACATGCCAGGATTCCTAGACTTGGTTCGGACCATGACCTTCATGACCTTAGACGAGACATAAGACAAAATTACATGTCCACGCAGACGAAGTCGCGGGCAAAAGCTAGTTATACTATAAAACTGCAACAGGAAGTTTGTCTGTACATTGAAGATATTAACAAAAAAAAAGTTACGATATGGTTTTTATGTGTCCCTGATTCCATTTCACCAATTTTTGGATTTTTTGTCTGTCTGTTTGTTTGAACGAGTATCACTCAAAAACTACTGAACCGATTTGATGAAACTTTTTTTGTTTAATAGCTTATGATCTGACTTAAAATCTGGTATATACTTTGTGCAGACGAAGTCGCGGGTTAACGCTCGTATTTTATAAATGATGTTTGGTCAGAATGATCAAACTGAACAACTTTCACTATGGGACCAATATCGATATCACTAAAAAACCGACGTTCCATACTGGAGTGCGATTTTTGAAACTCATTCTTTGAACTCAGCAGTTGAAAATGTCAATATTACAATGGAGATTTGCATCTTTCTACTACTGATTTGACATTCAAAAATCATACTCCTGCCTAGCTAGCATGCCACCCCCGAGAAAACGACAAAAATCGAGATGTGCGATGTGAGATCTTTATTATTTTACGTAGGCCAGAAAGAGCGCGCATGACGTTTTTCTCGTTTAAACGCTTTGTCGTGGGTGGCATGCTAGCTAGGCAGGAGCGCGGTTTTTGAAAGTCAAATCTGCAATAGAAAGATGCGTATATACATTTTCAACTGCTGAGTTCAACGTATGAGATTCAAAAATCGCACTCCTGAACTACAAATCTACTCGAGCTAAATGTATAGGACAGAAGTATTTTTTTCGCGATTTCGATGTTGGTCCCATAGTGAAAGTTGTTCAGTTTGATGGACTAAACAACCCCCTTAAAAGATTTAAATTTTATTTTTGTAACACCTTGTAGATAGAACTATTTATTTTATACGTGTGGTATCGGGATCGTTTTGAAGCCAGAACAGGGTACTTTAGACCATCAAACTGAACAACCATTACTATTGGAAAAAATTTTAAATTGCGAAAGAAATCTTCTGTTTCATACATTTTTGTGGAGAAGCTATTGAAATTTTCTATGGAACAGCAATTTTTTTTTTCTCGATTTTGATATTGGTTCCAAAGTGAAAGTTGTTCAGTTTGATGGTCTGAAGCACCCTTTTTTGGCTTCAAAATGACCTTGATTCCATAGTGTATTATTATGGGATAGAAATAAATGACATTGTAAATAGAGCAGTAATCTATAAGGTCTAACAAAATTAGGTGAAACTTTTTTAAGGAGATGATCAGACCATCAAACTGAACCACTTTCTCTATCGGACCAATATAGAAATCGCGTAAAAAAAAACTGCTGTCCCATACATTTAGGTCGAGTAGGTTTGTATGGAACAGCTGATGTTTTTTCGCGATTTCGATATTAGTCCCATAGAGAAAGTTGTTCGGTTTGATTGTCTGATCATCCCCTTAAAATAGTTTCAGCTAATTTTATTAGACCTTATTGTATAGGAAAGAGAGATTCCAGAAGTTATATTTTTTAATCAAAATCATGATCGAATGATGTATTGAATTTTCTAATGAAAGTTAATGCAGGATAATTGTCACCTTTATTATTATAAAGGTGACATCGTTTCTGACCACCCCAAATGGGATAACGGTCATGAGCTTTTGTATGTATTTCTATAAGAATAAAGTGTTAACTTTCGTGTACCACTAAGTTCTGCGGAATTTATGTACGATTGTATTTGTCATTATAAATAATAAGTGCTAAGTGCACATGAGTAAATACCCGACAGAGGCAAAGCTTCATAGAATCACACTACGTAAGGTACACGTACACTACTAGAAGCGTGGCCGTGTGTGCATGGCCTTTCAGCGACGAGTTAGGGTTGAACCTCATCTGCCAGCACCGCATCGCATTTTTCCGTCGCTCTATCCTTTTCTGTCACTCAGGAACATGATTTCCTAGGGCGAGAAAGATAGCGGGAATGAGATCGCACGCGGCAGCACCGGCATTGCTGCGACCTTTCTCGCTCTAGCCAATGACGTTCCTAAGCGACAGAAAAGGATGGAGCAGAAAAAAATGCGATGCGGTGCTGCCAGACGAGGCTCAACCCTTAACCTAACCACCGCGTGGAAAAACCGGCTTCGCCGGTGGAAAATCTATGGGCGAACCATAGAGATCTAGAGAGATGCCAACCAACGCGCTGAGTACGAAACGTTGTGTTGCATCACCACCAGTACCACGCGATAGAAAGTATTTTGTTTGCTTGAATGTGCTCATTATCCATTGCGGTATCAGAACTAAACGTTCGAATAGTCTTTAGTACTTCGCAAGCATTGTAAACTATTTACACATAATATCTCGACTATGGCTTTCAGCCTCATAATATATTGAATCCTTACTGTCGCGAGTAATGTGTTCCGTTTTTGCGCATATTGCTGCGACACTGGCCCCGCCCCCTTTTCACATCTCCCTTTAGTTTTTATGATCTGTGGGGCGAACGCACCACATGATCATTTTGTGCTCTCTTTAGAAACTTTGTCTCAGTGGACTATTTACTCATGTAGTTAAGTGTATTAATTAGTGAAATTACCTTTGACTGTATAAAATCCACCATCAGACATTTTGCGGAAGCCGACGAAATAATTGTTATTAAAATTGGATGTTATCATATCGTGTATGATTTTACTCTCTGAATTACTATCAATGACTGTCAACAAGCCGCCTTCTACAAAACATGTCTGCATTGCATCGTGCCAATTTTTCACTCGATTATGCACTTTGTAGCATTTCTTTGTAGCCCTCACGTATTGATAATCTGACAAACAAAACGATAAACATTATGAATTCATCATCATCATCACAGGGTGTAGGAAAAGTATTTTCGAGTTTTAAACTAAGAGTCTACCCATCACACAAACAAAATTTGAACGCTTCTTCTTGAACGCTCTATACATCGCCGTATGTTTGTGTTTCAGAGTGTCGGTGGCGCGTTGCGGAGAGCAATGGAAACTCAATCGTGTGGTCCCGGTTCGAGTCCGCACGGATCACATGACATGTACCAATGAGTTTTTCTTACTTAAGTACGTAATACCGACTGCTCTCAAACAGTGAAGGAAAACATCGTTAGGAAATCTGCATACGCAAAAAAAGGAATTCCCCCGCAAGAATAATAATAATAATTCCCGTTCGGAATTGCGGAAGTATCAAATCCTATTACAAAATCACAATCCTGATTCGGAATTCCGTATTGTATATGGCGAACTTTAGGCCTGAGAGCCCTGTTTTGTTTTAAATATGAAATTCAATTCAAAATATTTATTTCGGAAAACAAGTTCCATAAAATTTTGATTAGTAATTTAATTACATACTGTCATCTTACACCCTATGTAATAAATTACATTAAATGATGATTAAATGTCATGATTTTCAATTACTTACAGTTTTTTAAGATCATTATGTATTGTGTGTGATCATTAAGTACTTACAAAGATCTATAGTAGGGCACGGGTTATCATCGATTTTCTTACAAACGTAAGGTCTTATGGTGTCCGGGTCATTCGTGCAACTGTCCACTCTGTAAGTACCACTGTCTACATCCATTACGACACACTGAGGGAATCCGTCAGCTGAGCTTTTCACAATCTGATCTTCAGTTAGCGGAGTTAGCGGAGACGGTGTTGGTTGCCCTGGAACAATAACATAACATAAACATAAATATTCTTTCTCGGAGTCCGCGACGTAGCTGATAAGATTAAGAAAAGTCAACTGATATGGTTTGGTCATGTAAAAAGAAGACCACCTGAGTATATAGGCAACAAAGCAATAACCTTCACCTTACCAGGTCAGGTCAAACTCAGATGGTCTGATGTTGTAATGAAAGTCTGGGGACTTGCTACAGATGTCAGCACCCACAAGTTATAGCAAAGATGCCAACAGATGGCAATACTGTCGCTCTCGGAAATATGTTCCATGCATAGACAACGTTCACCGTGAATACGTAAATCGTAACCTACAAATAAGATTCACAATCGAATGCAAGACACATCGCGGTAGAGAAATAATCACAGAGATTCTATACATCTACAAGGTCCAACTAAGAACTGTTGGACCACGGCCGGTCCCCAGACTTCACACATAGCCTGGTGGAAGATCTTCCCTTTTCAATGCAGGAACATTTCCAGCAGCACCTCCATAAAAGCTCTCCATCGACGATGTCCAGTATAGAGCGAAGTGGATGAAATTGACTAGGAAAGCAGACCCCGCAACCCAGCGGGACAGCAGCCAGGAAGACGATGATGAAGCATACATATTGTTTATTAGAGTCAAAAAGCCCATTATCAAATCAAACTGAACAGCTACGATCGGTTTGCTCCCATAGTAAATGTTGTTCAGTTTGATACCCATAAATTAAAAACGAGTCTACCCAGACTCGTTTATAAAAAGATGCCAATGATAATCAATTTCACCCTGTAAGTATGTGAAAGCCAGTCAGAAACGTTGAAAACTTTCATGTTATTTTAGGACACCTAGGTTTCATTATAATTATATCTAGGTTTATTTTACATCATCAATATAATAATATTATATCGTAGCATGGCATTATTATATAGAGTGGAAAGTTGAGACAAGATAGAAGACTAACTTTTGGAGTGTTTTACTTCGGCATTCACTGATTTTGAAAAAAAAATCCAGTCATCGAGAAAAACTGCAATTTTCAAAAAACCTTTTTTCATCCCATGGGACAGCAGATTTTTTAATGTATAGTTGTAAAAAAAATTTGCTGTCCCATACCCACAAACAAACCACATCATCATCATCATCTCAGCCGATGGACGTCCACTGCTGGACATAGGCCTCCCTCAAGGATCGCCATAACGACCGGTCCTGCGCTGCCCTCATCCAACGGGTTCCCGCCGCCTTCACAAGGTCGTCGGTCCACCGTGTGCGGGGCCTACCCACGCTGCGCTTTCCGGTACGCGGTCGCCACTCGAGAACTTTTCGGCCCCATCGGCCATCGGTTCTGCGAGCAATATGCCCCGCCCACTGCCACTTCAATTTAGCAACTCTTTGGGCTATGTCAGTTACTCTGGTTCTTCTGCGGATCTCTTCATTTCTGATTCGATCTCGCAGGGAAACTCCGAGCATAGCCCTCTCCATTCCTCTTTGGGTGACTTTCAGCCTTTTTATGAGGCCTTGAGTGAACGACCACGTCTCTGTTCCATATGTCATAACTGGCAACACACACTGATCGAAGACTTTCGTTTTAAGACACTGCGGTATTTATAAACAAACCTATTTAACGTAAATAGGTTATTTTTTGTGCAGTTTTGTTCGCGATTTCGATGTTGGTCCCATAGAGAGTTCAGTTTGATGATCCGATCATTCCTTTACAAAACCGTCAGCACATTAAAAAAGACCCTATATCTTAAAACTACAGGATATTACAAAAATATGCACCAAGTTGTAAAAAAATCTGCTGTCACATATCCACAAACAGACCGACTTAACCTAAATAGGTTATGTTTAGTGCAGTTTTGTTCGCGATTTAAAAGACCCTATATCTTAAAACTAAAGGATATAACAAAAATACGCACCATCAACAGTAATATATTCACCTAAACCAAATTCGTCATGGATTCCAACAAATATTTCTGTAAGGTTTGGTTCTGAAACCATTAAGGATGTCAAATTCTTGACGATGGTCCATTCTCCAGGCTCTTTAGGATAAAACAGGTTGGCTCCTTCTTCGTCACAAGCCAGGAAGGCAGAGTTCCAGGATATACCGTTTGTGTCCCAATGTACTTTGTAAAATGCGTCGTATTCGTCGAAAAATACGTAGTCTTTACGGTAGAAGGGATGATGGCGGCGGGATGCTGCCAGGGTCAGCCCTGAAATTTGTATACTCGGTTTGTTTTAATCTTCTATTAAGGTGGTTGCAGAGGGGTCAATTTTATACAAAACTTTGACGCACAATACGCGTAGACGGTATTGATATAAGTAACTTTGTATATATGGAAAAATAGTTTAGAAAATGTAGATGCCGCGTCACAAATAACATTTGCAATTTATTATATAATTACGAAGATATAAAGCTATGAAATTTTTCATACAAAATTTTAAAAGCTTTATAACTTTGTAATTATATTATTAATTTGCAAATGTTATTTGTGACGCTGCATCTAGATTTTCTAAACTATTTTTCAATATATAAAATATAACTTTTATTAATTTCGTCTACGCGTATTGTGCGTCAAACTTTTGTATGGACTGATACCACCTTAATATAATATTGTAAAATTGTATTGGCATCTTTGACTATTTATTATAAGGACTAGCCTTGCGGTAACATTTCCCCTCTGCTACAGTATAAGATTAATTGATCATGTGCATTTACATTCAGTTTTATACCTTATCACTAAATGAGACGCCTATAATTGCGAAACAATAATTTCGAAGTTAGAACGTTTGGGGTTCGTACGAGACTTCTTTTCATGATCTTTAACGTTCAAAATTAGAATCTATAGTTATGGGGTATAAAATCCAAAGTTGCGGATTTCATGTTACCTCGCCCCACGCAAAAAGTGGCAGAAATGTTTGTTTGTAGAATTACACGCGTAACTAGTCCCTATAATAAGTAGTCAAAGATTGGCATGGATGCAATAGAGATTTTTCCAACCAATTTCTTTCTGCTTTTCATACAAATTTAAACAACCAAGTGTGTCCATTGTGTTCATACTGTGGTGTAAAGTAACCAAGATCGTGTTCAGTATTTTTGGAAGACAACACAATAAGAAAACTATAAAGAATACGATTAACTATCAATTTGTAGACCTGCAAATGACCTGCATATTGAGTGCGTATTCTCCATTCCAAATAGGCTCTACTCCTAGTTTTAAGGCTATTTTATCCTACTTTACAGAAATATGGATTTGAAACACTCTCACTTATTCTTAGAAAAGCTTTAGTTACGTCCTAGACATGTCAGATAGAATACCTACCTAAATAAATTATATTAATTGCTAAATATACAGGTTGAAATTGATATCATTAGCATCCTTTTAAACAAAGAGTCTACCCATTAAACTGAACAACTTTTGCTATGGGGGCAAACCGATCGGAGCAAAAAAAATATCTGCTTTTCCATACTAAACTGCAGTGCCAAGTCAAATCAAATGTATGCAACAGGAGATTTTTTTTTTGCTTGGTTTGCTCTCATAGTAAGAGTTGTTCAGTTTGATGGGTAGACTCTTAGTTTAAAAGGATGCTAATGATACCAATTTCACCCTGTATAATCAGTCAGAAAGCTTCGAGTATAAGTAATTTAGGAATCTGAAAATCTTATCGTCCTTATATAGAATGATGGATACAGGGTCCCTCAATATGCTGACGGTATTTAAGGGGATAATCAGACCATCAAACTGAACAACTTTCTTTATGGGACCAAATCGCGAAAAAAATATCAGCTGTCCCATACATTTGGCTCGAGTAGGTTTGCAGTTTTGTATGTATATACAAAACTGCAAACATACTTGACTCCACTTTTATAAAAGTGCTGATTTTTTTCACAATTTCGATGTTGGTCCTATATAGAAAGTTGTTCAGTTTGACGGTCTGATCATCCCCTTAAAAAAGTGTCAGCATATTAAGAAGGACCCTATAGGTGTTCCCTTTGATCTAAGGGTACACACTTATACCTTATACGAATAACAGATGTTGTTCAGTTTTATATAGGGTTTGAGTTCATTTTAACACGTGTATATTAGCCCAGTCATTTTACGGAGTTTTGTTAGGAGAGGTGGGAAGTAATTATTAATTGGACTTTTAAATTGTAACCGTCACCATTTAGTGACAAAAAGACTATCAGAAAACATATTAAAAAAGAATTCACTACGCAACATAGAAATCAAAATTGTTAGTCCCAGAAGGCTTTTTAATTAATAATATTAATACCAATGCACTCATTTGAATTAGATTTAACAATATACATTATTTTCGTGCAATAAAATAGGCATTTTTCAAACCCTTCTAAGTAGTCAAAAATATTTACACCATATTTGAAGTATGTATAATGGCAATGCCTTAAATATGTGCAAAAAAAATTACCATCAGGTTTTTTATAACGAGATAATAGCTCGATTTAAAATTTGGAACTGTTGCTGACGGGATATTTTTTTAATTTTGGTACATTTCTAAGCTCAAATTGACTCTTAAATACTATACCTAAAAAAAAATCAATTAATAATTAGTTCCGGTTCAAACCGTAAAATGACTGGGCTATTAATACAAAACCTAAATAAAACTGAAAAAAAAACAGCTAAAAACAATATTTAAAGAACTTACCCGTTAAAAGTACCAGTAACTTCCACATCGTTGTTGACTCCAAATTTCTATACTGCTATGAATCAATGTTTTTATAGTATATATAGCAAACGCAGACGAATAGGGTAATAACCGTTTATAAAGGATGTTTGATTTGGTTTACCCTGTTATCGCATAACTTTTTTTCGCAGAATTTTCTAATGCATGATCACTATAGGCATACATGACTAGTGGCATAACTTCACTTGGCATACTTTGTTTGGTATCCATTCATAACGCATAGTCTTGGCAGATCAGTTGAATTGCATTAAGTTTATTTTCAGAAGTATTGTATGGCATTATTGCCTTTTCGCAGAGTATTGTTACGGCTCTCACTATTGTCGCATAATAATAATAATAATGTCGGATAATCGAAAATCGAATAATAACTGATTATGCACATACCATGTTGTTTTTTATTTTGTTACTTACCTAATGATACAAACTAAAATCTACCATCTAGCCTAACCTAACCTACAGTTTTGAAGCTAGGTACCTTTCTGCGCCCGAAGCAACTAGCATGCAGCATGCAAGCAAGCATGCAGCATGCAAGCTATCGTGCAACATGCAAGCAAGCATGCAGCATGCAAGCAAGCATATTAGTGTTATACATGTTCTAACCTAACCTAACCTAGAATTTTACAAGCACCAATTTGTTTTTCTCAGGCAGGGGGCATCGTGCTGCCCCCCTGCTCCCCCCGACATGCAGACAAGCAAGCAAGCAATCATGCACACAAGCAAGCATGCATGCACGCATCCAGCAAGCAAACAAGCATGCACTATGCATGCACGCATCCTGAAAGCATGCAAGCATGCAGCATGCTAACGCAGCTTCCATCCACTGCCCTAATGCCACATGATCATTATGCTAAGCGAAATTATTCTAAACCGCCCTAATGCCGCCACATGATCATTATGCTGAGCGAAATAATGCCACATGATCATTATGCTGAGCGAAATAATGCCACATGATCATTATGCTGAGCGAAATAATGCCACATGATCATTATGCTGAGCGAAATAATGCCACATGATCATTATGCTGAGCGAAATAATGCCACATGATCATTATGCTGAGCGAAATAATGCCACATGATCATTATGCTGAGCGAAATAATGCCACATGATCATTATGCTGAGCGAAATAATGCCACATGATCATTATGCTGAGCGAAATTATTCTAAACCGCCCTAATGCCGCCACATGATCATTATGCTGAGCGAAATAATGCCACATGATCATTATGCTGAGCGAAATAATGCCACATGATCATTATGCTGAGCGAAATAATGCCACATGATCATTATGCTAAGCGAAATTATTCTAAACCGCCCTAATGCCGCCACATGATCATTATGCTGAGCGAAATAATGCCACATGATCATTATGCTGAGCGAAATAATGCCACATGATCATTATGCTGAGCGAAATAATGCCACATGATCATTATGCTGAGCGAAATAATGCCACATGATCATTATGCTGAGCGAAATAATGCCACATGATCATTATGCTGAGCAAAATAATGCCACATGATCATTATGCTGAGCGAAATAATGCCACATGATCATTATGCTGAGCGAAATAATGCCACATGATCATTATGCTGAGCGAAATAATGCCACATGATCATTATGCTGAGCGAAATAATGCCACATGATCATTATGCTGAGCGAAATAATGCCACATGATCATTATGCTGAGCGAAATAATGCCACATGATCATTATGCTGAGCGAAATAATGCCACATGATCATTATGCTAAGCGAAATTATTCTAAACCGCCCTAATGCCGCCACATGATCATTATGCTGAGCGAAATAATGCCACATGATCATTATGCTGAGCGAAATAATGCCACATGATCATTATGCTGAGCGAAATAATGCCACATGATCATTATGCTGAGCGAAATAATGCCACATGATCATTATGCTGAGCGAAATAATGCCACATGATCATTATGCTGAGCAAAATAATGCCACATGATCATTATGCTGAGCGAAATAATGCCACATGATCATTATGCTGAGCGAAATAATGCCACATGATCATTATGCTGAGCGAAATAATGCCACATGATCATTATGCTGAGCGAAATAATGCCACATGATCATTATGCTGAGCGAAATAATGCCACATGATCATTATGCTGAGCGAAATAATGCCACATGATCATTATGCTGAGCGAAATAATGCCACATGATCATTATGCTATGCAAAATTATTCAATATTAAATTCGATTATGGTAGTAGTATGCCATATTAAATTCGCATAAATTAATATTCTGCCACTTAGTTGTTATACCAAATAAAGCTTTCTGCATTGTTAATATTCGTCCAAGAACAATTATGCCAAGTATGTTATGCTACATATGTTTCGGACGATGAAAGTTATGCCAGATAGACGGCACCCGTTTGATTTATTCAACTACATTTTTAAGCGGCGACGTACTTACTGTCTTTTACACTATTTTGGACAGAGTAGGTACTACTAGTGAAATTGTGGATAATTATGTATTAGGGATAATGACAAAAAAAAATGTATTACTGTTTTAAAAACTCTTTGGTATCTTAAACACTAAAGTGAACTTAATTTTTGAATATCTTTAAAAATGACTGAAATATAAGTGTTCAAAATTTACGATTAGAGCGTGAGGCATATATAAGGTTAAGGTTATAAATTAGCTGAAACTATTTTAAGGGTATGCTCAGACCATCAAACTGAACAACTTTCTCTATGGGACCAATATCGAAATCGAAAAAAAATCTGCTCTCCCATACATTTGAGTCGAGTTATGTTTGCAGCTTTGACCACTTATATAGGGACTAGTTACGCGTGAAATTCTACTAACAAACATTTCTACCACTTTTTGCGGGGGGCGAGGTAACACGAAATCCGCAACATTGGATTTTATTCCCATAACTTTAGATTCTAATTTTGACACTTAAAACTAGTGTGAACGTGAAGTGTGAACGGGTGAACCTCAAACGTTCTAAGTTCGAAATTATTGTTTCGCAATTATAGGCTGTCTCGTTTATTGATAAGGTATAAAATTAAGTGTAAATGCACATGATTAATTGATCTTATACCGTGACAGAGGGGAAATGCTACTATAGTTCTTTATTGGTCCCATAGAGAAAGTTGTTCAGTTTGACGGTCTGATCATCCCCTTAAAATAGTTTCAGCTAATTTGGTTAGACCTAATTTAAAGCTAAGATTAATCTTGAATAGAGACAGCTATTTTTTGTTGACCTCTGCCTATTTGTTTACTGATTGGATATAACAAAATATTAATGACCACGCGGATAAAGTCGCGCGCATAAACTACACTGGCCTGCAAAACTATTATTATTATTTGTGGTTGGGCTATTGCAAGCAAGGGTCGTTATGTAACACGGAGACCAGCGCTGGTCCTTTGTGTTCGCCCCAAGCTTACCCATATTTTACGCATACCTCCGAACTTATGGTATTTTCTTTTCATCCTCGGGACTGCAGGTTTCCTCACGATGTTTTCCTTCGCCGCCGAGCTAGTAAATGATAAATACAACCGTACATGAATTCCGAAGAACTTAGTGGTACAGGCCAGGAATCGAACCGCGTCCTCAGGATTGAGGCGCTAGCTCTCTTCCGTATGGGCTATCATCGCTCTCTGCAAAACTAAGTATCACACTTTTAAAAGCAAGTACATAAAATATACTTTCGAAATAAAAAGGACTGGAAAAAGAGTTTAATTTAAAAGGAATAATGACAAAGAAAGCTGATAGCATTTGCTACAAAACATTTTTTTATTTTAAATATCTATTTTCTATAGTTTAGAAAAAAATTAAATATTAAAAGTGTAGTACTTAGTTTTGCAGGTCAGTGTAGTAAAAATATACACATTCGTTGTTTCTTCTGACCTTGCCCTTTTGCCTTGTAAGAATGAACATTCTAAACATCCTGTATGTATTAAAGTTTTATCAACAAGTTGACATGCGGCACAAAGGTCATGTAGGATTCCGATAACGCTCAGCTTGCACTAATATAAATACTTCATTGTTTTCATTGTGATAAACATAGTGAGGAAACCAGCATGCTTTCATTTTGATGCATACATTGTACGCACGGCGACACATCAAGCTATACAAAACCAACATAAGCTGGCCGCGCGACGCTATACGTTTTTCGACCTACGCGCGGCCAGCATATGTTGGTTTTGTATAGCTTGATGTGTCGCCGTGTGTACGTACTGTCCATTACAAGTGGCTACGGGCTCACTCCCGTCTAAACGAGCATGTTTTGATCTGCGGTTTCAGAATATCTCTGAGTAACTCCTCGAGGAATATAGTCGTGAGCATATGTTTTATGCTTATACGACTAACATTCATTTGTTAGAGACACTTGTCCACCCACTCATGCCACTCTAAGTATCGTGTTCCGTGTGCCACCCTCAAGTAAATGATAAAAATCGATATGTAGCCCAGTCATTTAAGGTTTTAGCCGGCATTAATTAATAACTGATATTTTTTTTGTATAGTATTTAAGAGCCAATTTGAGCTTTGAAAATATGTACCAAAATAAAAAAAATATCACGTCAGCTATAGCCCCAAATTTTAAATTTAGCATTTATATCGTTCTAAAAAACGAATGGTAAACATTTTTTTTTTTTCATTTTTACCAGTCTTTACCAGGCTTTACCATTATACATACTTCAAACATGGTGTTAATATTTTTGTCTACTTAGAAGGCTTAGAAAAATACATTAGTATTTTGTATTAAATTTCTCATTTTTTAAATTTCTATGCCAGTTTTATTGCTCAAAAATAATTTATATTGTTAAATCTAATTAAAATGAGTGAATTGGTATTAATATTATTAATTTAAAAGCCGTCTGGGAGAATTACTCCCCACCCCTCCTAACAAAACTCTGTAAAATGACTGGGCTAATGTGCCTCCATCTTTGTTATTTTACTATGCCAAAAAGAGCGCGCATGTCGTTTTTCTCGTTTTGTCGCCTTGTGTGGGTGGGTGGGTGGGTGTGTGGGTGGCATGCTAGCCGTGCTGTGCCAGTCCCATCCAAGTCTTTTATCCTATGGCGCTCTATACAAATCGAAGTTCTGTCCTAGTTTGAGCATTTAGTAATTAAAGTAAAAAAATGTTAACACAATTTAGCAACCAATATCTGTGTCAGATTTCAGTTGCTCAAAAATTTCTGTACAATCATTAAATTAATCCTAATATTGAAACTATTATACATATTATTATATATTTTATTATGGGCTACTTAATTCGATGCGTTTTACTGTTATTGTCATAGCAACGGTCCAGTTACTGTCACTTTTGACAGGTCCTGTAGCTTTTGAAAGAACCTGTCAATTTCGACACCTACTGTCACTGTCATCGCCTGTCTCTTTTGACATCCATCTTCCTCCTGAGGACTAGATTGAGGTCAAGAGTAAACCCATACGTAATAAATAAATTAAAAAAAAACATCGCCTGTAATTTTTTGTAATTTTGGTAATTTGTTTGGTACGTTTTTTAATAGATAAATGCCCTACACTGATTTCAACCAACTTTTCTTGATGCTTATACTTCTGCTCTAACACGAATCTGCCGTAAAAAGAATCTGCCATAACCCGAATCTGCCATATCCCGAATCTGTCCTTAACCGAACGAAAGAGTTTTTGTCTGCGCGCTCCATACAAAAGAAGCAATCCAATTCCTGATGTCAGTTTTATCACATACTAACATCAATAAGCACTTTTTTGACGCTTTGGTATAGGCCCGATTTTCAGCGAAAGTGTAACATCGCCCTGGTGTCGTGGATTTAAAAAAAAATTATTTAGTTCATTTGCCAGATTTCGTATTCAATCTACTCGAAGGTCGAGGTAGACACGAGACCTGTGATTTTTTTTCAAATCCCGTAAATTCAATTTGCTTACAATCGAAATGGTTAATCGAAAAAAAAAGATTTTATAAAATTCTTCATTTCAAAGTAGCAAAAAAGGAAAATAAAAAAAATCAAATAAATCTGCATCTGGTACAGGGTGTCGGCGTTAAATGAATAAGGTAATTTAGGAAGGGTCTAGCAAAACGGCATTAGAGTTAAGTACTAGATATGCTTGACACATTGACATCTCCAATTTATTGTTTGACATAACAAGAACATACGAAAAGTCAAGTACCAAAGAAAAGAATTTCGATAATCTTTTCTAAACATTAAGAGGATAGGCGGCGGGCTGAAATGGTAATTTGGAGAATAGGTCACTTTTCCGACTGTATACGTATTTGTCTGTTCCGCCCCACCCATACACCTCGCCGACTAGAGTGCGAAAGAGACAATAGCTCGGACCGATTTTATAGACATAAAATCGACGAAATCAGCATTTCGTATTCCCCTGTTCCCTCCTCCAAAACTAAACCGATTTTAATAATTCTTTCAAGAATAATTTAAAAAAGACTTCAGCGGTGTTTGTATGTTTTGCTTTTATTGTTTATATTCGTCAAATAATTTTGCTGGATAATAAATCCAGCCAAAATGAGAAATAAATGATAATTTTGTCTGAAAACAGGCGGTAAAATTTGTCATTTTCGAAAGTCCCTAGTTCTTACAGTAATTAATTAAAGCAAAAAAGCAAAACATACGGACATAGTAGAGGTCACATAGATTGTATGGTAATTTTTTTTTTGCTTCTGTGTCATTATCCAGTGAGGAAACCGGGGGATACGTTTGTATGGAAAAAACCGTACCCGTCTATCCTCTTAATGATATTCGAAAAAAGTTGGTTGATTGGTAATTAGGTGTTTATGACTCCAAATCACTAATTTTTGTTTTTTTTTGTCTGTCTGTTTGTTCGTGATTTACGTGAAAACTACTGGACCAATTTTGATGAAACTTTTTGTGTTTGAATGCTTATGTTTAAACTTAAAATCAGGTATATCATTTACTTCACAACGATGACGGGAACCAGTGTAGACAAAGTCGCGGGTAACTCGAGTATTTCTGTTTTCAGGTCATCATTGCATTTCAGGGCGTCATTGTTTCCTGAAACCCAAAATATGAAGGGACATCATTGACGCCACACAATTTAAAAAATTGAATAGAATATAAATATTCTGGTATTTTTAGTTTTAATATACAGGGTGTTAGGGTAAACAGTTGCATTAGATACTTTAAGGGGCGGTTGTATCCATGATACTGAACAACTTTCCCTAAGAAACCTATAGGAAATTCGAAATTTTATTTTTGAACTTCCATACTAAATGCAATGTGCTGATCGAACGTTTGTTTGAAAAGTCGAAAAAAGGCATTTAGGTTTCTTAGGGAAAGTTGTTCAGTATAATATAACGTCTCAGGGAATTTGATCCTATCTAGTGATATAGAATCCATGTAATTTTACTATGGAGAGGGAGGGTTTATTGAACCGACATCTGGCATCGTTAGCATGGGTAATATTCTTTGTCGATCACTCACTGCACACTGTAAAAACTCATGTTTATTATAAACTGGAAAATCTAAAAATGTTTTCATGATTCGGTTTTTGGCAATCGGAATCAGCAACAACTCCGCAACCGAGAAAGCTAATTTATTTGCTTCTCTGTTTGCGAGCAATTCACATATGGACGCTGGTACCAAACAGCCACCAACCATCCCTCGTTGTGATTCTTCGATGCCGGAGATCACTATACACACGAAAAAGGTCCGCAGAGCATTGCGTCGTCTGGATGTAAACAAGGCCAGTGGTCCTGATGGCATACCTGCAAGAGTGCTAAGATATTGTGCGCCTGAGTTGTCTCCTGTTCTAACACGCCTGTATCGCCTCTCTCTCAAAACAAGAACAGTGCCAAAAGCCTGGAAGCTTGCGAATGTGCAACCGGTACCTAAGAAAGGCAGTCGTGCCGACCCCTGCAACTACCGACCTATAGCCATTACTTCCATTCTCTGCAAAGTCATGGAAAGAGTTCTTAACAGTAAGTTGCTGACATACCTAGAAGATGATGATTTACTCAGTGACCGTCAATATGGCTTTCGCCGGGGGCGATCGACTGGGGATCTTCTTGCGTATGTCACGCACTGCTGGGGCGAGGCCATCGAGAAACACGGTGAAGCACTAGCTGTCTCACTTGACATCTCGAAGGCCTTTGACAGGGTATGGCACGCTAGTTTGCTAAAGAAGCTTCCTGCTTATAGCATCCCCGCTGATCTCTGCAGCTGGATATCTGATTTCTTGAGTGAACGGCCGATTAGAGTTGTCATTGACAGCTGCTCTTCTGACCTCATGGCAATTGATGCTGGAGTTCCTCAAGGGTCTGTTCTCTCCGCGACACTTTTCCTGCAACACATCAATGACCTCCTCATGTCAGGTATTGTTGGGTATGCAGATGACAGTACTGTCACAGAGAGATACATTTCCGGCGCAGGGGCCAGCGGAGATGAAATACGTTCGCAGAGGGAGGCCATGGTGGAGCGGACAAACTTGACTTTAAGTCTTGTCTCCCAGTGGGGTGACAACAACCTAGTCAACTTTAACGCCACCAAAACACAGGCTTGTCTGTTCACCGCCAAAAGGAGTCCGATTAATCTGACTCCCACTTTCTGGAGTACATCTGTCACTGTTTCCGACAGTCTTGAGCTTCTGGGCATGAGGTTGACCACGAAACTCAACTTCGGCGCTGACATCGAGTCTAAGGCACAAACTGCGGCCAAAAAGCTGGGCATCTTAAACAAGGTGAAGCGGTACTTCACTCCTGGACAGCTCTTAATGTTGTATAAAGCTCAGGTCCGATCCTGCATGGAGTACTGCCGCCACCTGTGGCATGGCTGAACCAAGTATCAACTTGCCGCTTTCGACTCGGTTGAACGCAGAGCCAGGAGGCTCATTGGCGACAGTAGGCTGGTGGAGACTAAGCTTCAAAGCCTATCCCACCGCCGCAGAGTAGCCTGCTTGTCGGTCTTCTAAAGATTGTACTTCGGTGAGTGTGCCCAAGAGCTACATGAGCTCATCCCGCCTTCCCCTTTCTACTACCGGACTTCCAGACGCACCGCGGTTTATCACCCCTTTTTGGTTGACATACCACATATCCGCACCAAGCGCCTTTCTGAATCTTTTATAATGCGCACAGCCAAGGAGTGGAACGCCCTGCCTGCGTCCGTATTTCCGAATGCTTACAACCCGAATTCCTTTAAAGTACGAGTGAATAGGCTTCTTCTGGGTGAGCTCGCTACATCTTCGACCCCATCTTCGTCTTGAGGACTAGATTGAGGTCAAGAGCAAACCCATACATAATAAAAAATTAAAAAAAGCAACATGCTTCGTCAAAATAATTTCAAAGGCTCACGGTCAGTTGCAGAAATGCTCATTAAAGTTAATCCTCCATTAAGTATCTTGCTGTCACTTTTTGTGTTATTGAAGTAGTAAAACCTAGCAACAGATTTAATGGAGGATTAACTCTAATGAATGTTTCTGCAACTGAGCGTAAGTCACTAACAAAACTGCAGTATACCGACTCGACTCTAACGTATTAGGGTGCAATTGATATCAATGGCATGCTTTTAAACTAAAAGTCTACCCATCAAACTGAACAACTTTAACTATGGGAGCAAACGGATGGTAGAAAGAAAATCTGCTGTTCCATTCCATTTATATTAAAACTGAAATTTTTAGTCGACTCAACTGTATGAAACAACAGATTTTTTTTGCTACGATCGGTTTGCTCCCATAGTAAAAGTTGTTCAGTTTGATGGGTAGACTCTTATTTTGAAATAAGGATGCCAAAGATATCAATTTCACCCTGTAGATAGGAAATCTGTTTTTTTTCGACGCTGTCTCTATAGTTAAACATATTCAGTTTGATGGTGTAAATTAAACTACCCCTTTACAAACTAGTAGGGTGTTTTGTCACATCCTGTAATTGTACATGAACTGAAACTTTGTAACTGAATCTTTTTGTAAACATTTCCAAAAAAAGTTATTACAAGAAATGAATTTTCTAACAAACATAATTCAAAACGTAAATAATAGCAGTTACAAATCAAATAAAGCAAAATAAGTGGTACATTCGTGCGAATGTCTGTTCAATTTTGACAAATGGCATAATCATGTGCGTTCCATGGCATGAACACAATATATAAGCACAACCAGTATCGATACTAAGCCCGTTTCAGCGCTATAATATTATAGGTAAGTATATGACT
This sequence comes from Agonopterix arenella, assembly GCA_927399405.1. Classification (NCBI taxonomy): domain Eukaryota; kingdom Metazoa; phylum Arthropoda; class Insecta; order Lepidoptera; family Depressariidae; genus Agonopterix; species Agonopterix arenella. The sequence goes on from OV656704.1 coordinate 4,899,441, forward strand.
ACGATAACATGCGTACCACAATTGATGCCACAAATTGAGGACCCTTTCGCACTAATGATTTCAAGCAACATGCGAAAACGCAGCGTGCACGCAAGTGCAAGGCGCAATCGTGCGCTATTCCAATCCTTGTCACCATAAATGTAAGCTCATCAAAGCGAGCATAATACTTTCTCATATTACTTATGTCTGCAGCATTTATTAACCTGCAATATTTTTGTCAACATTTAGATACTAAACTAATTTTCTTAAGAATCCATTGCACAAAAGTTTTAAATAGGTTAGAGAGCCTGCTAAACTGTTAAAAATTATGATACTTATACCTAGGCTCTAATGTACACTAGACTATAAGTTAATTTTTATTGACAATAAAGATATTTACAAACAAACAAACAAAACCTGTCACCACCTGACACTTCATTTTAACTTGAAACCTTTAATATTTTATAGGCCTTGCCAGAATAGCACGATGAAAAATCCTTGTAGATGTAGCAAAGTTTTTGACCTCTAGGAGGATGAAGTTAAAAGGAGTATTATGATCGATAGTTTGGTACTACCCATATATTTATATTTATTTATTTATAGTTAATGTTCCAAGCATATTTTTATCACCGGCGCGCTGTATCTCGAATAAAAGTTAATTGTTTGCTAAGAGCTATAGTCTATGGGCAGTCGTCAGGGTAGTCTTGGGAGCGCCAAAATAAAATACTATATAAAAATAAAATAAATAACGCTCACAGGCACATACATTGTAATGATCCCAAACAAGCACTATAGACTTTTAATATGGAAACCATACAACAACGGCACAAACGTATAACATCCATGACCGAACCGGGATTCGAACCCAGGACCCTGGTTTGGCAGTCCGGCGTGGTAGGTAACCATTAGACCAACCGGGTCGGCCGGGTGCTATATACTCAAACAAAGTGAATATGGCATGCAAACTGGCAGTACGTATTTTCGCTACTGCTTGTTTCATGTATTCGGACGTTACAAAAACACGGTATAACTTGAGAATTTATCGTTCTATTATTCAGTATTTTTTCTCGAAATGATCTTGTACCTACCTACATCTTGTAAAAGATTGCTATTGGAATAGGTACACTCGGTGGCAATGAAAAAGCTATCGAGTAGGTTTCTGATATACGATAGAGTAGTTTTGTTTTGTTTCACATTTGCTTTTGAATACTATATCGACGGGGAAGCGTCAGGACCTCCTATCTTCATAAACATGATTTTGCAGGGAGTGAAATAAACTTAATAATCTAAACTATTATAAAACTGTAACAGGAAATTTGTCTGTACATTAAAGTTATTAACAAAAAAAAATGTTACGATATGGTTTTTAGGTATCCTTGAATCCATATCACCAATTTTTGGATTTTTTGTCTGTCTGTTTGTTTGTGTGCTTGTTTGTGTGCTTGTTTGTTTGTTTGAACGAGCATCACGCAAAAACTACTGAACCGATTTTGATGAGACTTTTTTTGTTTGATAGCTTATTATCTGACTTAAAATTTGGTATATAATTTGTGCGGACAAAGTCGCGGGTTAACGCTCGTATTTTCTAAAATTACTGACTTGAAAATCTTTTAAGCGCATTAGGGGCTAATGCATCTCACTGTATCAAAAATCTCACATTGTCTTTTAATGGGACATGTAGCAAAGACAATAGAATCGTTCTGCATTAAAATACTCAAAAACGCCAAAATGTAAGTTAGGAGGTCCTGACACTTCGCCGTCAATATAATAAGTTAAAAAAAATTCTGGCTAAATTGTATTAAGTCAGACTTTATTAAGAAGAAGTTTATCGAATATTAATAGATAGTTAAATATAAAAAATATAATCTTCTGGAATATTATAATACAGTTTTTTAATGGGCAAACAGCCAGCCTGTGGTTTAGACTTTAGACCATCAAACTTTCAGTACTATTGTAAAATCTTGTTCCGGTACAATATTTTACACTGATCTTGTATATGATATACAAGATGTTACATTGATAGAATAAACCTTCAGGAAATATTCAGTTTTTATCTTTTTTTTTCGCAAATGCTAGTAGATGGAACTGGCTCAGGACAGGATTGCATGGAGGATAAAAAGGGAGGCCTTTGCCCAGCAATGGGATGAAATAGGCTAAAAAAAATGCTAGTTACTTACGCGCTATTGCAAATATCCCCGACGATATGTGAAAGACATTCGATAATTTAATAAAAAAAAAACAACTGAAAGAGCAAGAGAATCATTGATAAATACCAAAATTAGCATTTCTAATTAGTAGAGGTACATTTTTTCCATTTGTATTTTTATCTTTAAAGGGATTAAAGTAAAGAATTCGTTGTAAAGGTCCCCAATTTCTTGTGATAATAGCCCCAAAATAACTCTGAAAAAGCTGAGCAGATTATGAGATATACAAAAAGTATTTTAGTGTAATAAGCAGAGGTTATCAAAATAATTTTAGTAGAGAGTGCGCACATGAAGCACATTAAATTCTCATGAATAAATTGAAAAACGAATGAATGCAGCTGAGATGCGAATGTTGAAATGGATGTGATAGACTAAGAGATAAGTGTACTTTTTGCAACTATCAGCTGCAAGGCTGATTCAGTGTTTATGGGGTGTAGAACATCTCTGTGATGGGGATGGACCAGGTCTGCCTGCATAACTTCAGTCGGTTTAGGAGTTACAAACGTTTAAAGGTCAGTAAAAAATTAACGATCAGCTGCAAGGCTGAATTGATGTGATTGATTGTGCTGATTGATTGTGAATTGATGAATGGAGGAAGACTACATATTGCGCCGACCCCATGTAATGTGATAAGGGTAGAAAGAATAAGAAGACAACATTTATAGATTGTTATAATTGCATATTTGAAGCAACCCGTGGTCGAAGCAAGTGAGTATACGGGGAGATTAAACATAATTCCTCTATTTCGTAAAATACGAGTTATTTGCTTAATTACAAGTTTTTATACAAATATTGACGATCAGATTTCATATGACGGTTAATAAACGGAACAGTATATACTACGGAACCACGCGGAAATAATGGAATATCATCGCATCTGATCATAGTGAACTAAAAATACAGGGTCCTTCTTAACATACTGACGGCTTTTTTAGGGGATGATCAGATCATCAAAATGAACAACTTTATCTACGAAAATAACATTAAAAAAACAGCTGTTCCATACAAAACTATGCTAGACCCAAATGTGTGGAACAGACAATTTTGTCGCCATTTCGATGTTGGTTCCATAGAGAAAGTTGTTCAGTTTGTTAGTCTCATCATCACCTTAAAAAACCGTCAGCATATTAAGTTGGACCTTATCTATCTATACTATTATAAAACTGTAACAGGAAGTTTGTCTGTACATTGAAGATATTAACAAAAAAAAAGTTACGATATGGTTTTTAGGTGTCCCTGATTCCATTTCATCAATTATTGGATTTTTTTGTCTGTCAGTTTGTTTGGGTGTTTGTTTGTTTGAACGAGTATCACGCAAAAACTACTGAACCGATTTTGATGAAACTTTTTTTGTTTGATAGCTTAAGATCTGATTTAAAATCTGGTATATAATTTGTGCGGACGAAGTCGCGGGTTAACGCTCGTACGTAAATAAAGGTTGAAATTCAAACTTTTCAATAGGCAACCCTATTTGTAATATATAAGACAGAAATTACAAGGGCTTCTTGCTCACAGTGCGGGATAATTTCGTCAGAGGGATCTACCGAAGCCCCGGCTACAAAGGACGAGTGCTAAGAGTGGGCTTAATATGCCTCGTTCATATTGTGCTACTGAAAGTTACTGAAGTGCTATATTAGTTTATGGATCATTTTGAAAGTCTTTAAAGCTTGAGGTGAAAGTTGAAATCATGTGACTTCAACTTACATTACACCTCAACCGTAAAAGACGTGTGACTTCAACTTGCTCCTTAACCGTAAAAGACCTGTGACTTCAACTTGCACCTCAACCGTAAAAGACGTGTGACTTCAACTTGCACCTCAACCTTAAAAGACGTGTGACTTCAACTTGCACCTCAACCTTAAAAGACATGTGACTTCAACTTGCACCTCAACCTTAAAATACATGTGACTTCAACTTGCACCTCAACCTTAAAAGACATGTAACTTCAACTTGCACCTCAACCTTAAAAGACATGTGACTTCAACTTGCACCTCAACCTTAAAAGACGTGTGACTTCAACTTGCACCTCAACCTTAAAAGACAAGTGACTTCAACTTGCACCTCAACCTTAAAAGACATGTGACTTCAACTTGCACCTCAACCTTAAAAGACGTGGGACTTCAACTTGCACCTCAACTTTAAAAGAAGTGTGGAGTGGTTTTTTGAAAATCACACGTTCAAATCAGCAGTAGAAAATGTTAAAATTACTATGGAGATAATTCATCATTGGATCATGATTTTGAAAAGTGTGAGATAAAAAAGTGGGATGAAAAATAGCACTTCTGGAAAATACAAATACTAACATAATACTAACACTGAAGAATTGGGTTTGTTCAACGCATTGCTACAACATTGTTAGGATTTTTTGACTTTTTGTCTCTATTTAAGTGCAAATAGAACAAAAATAAAACCGAATCAGATGGAGTTTACAACAAAAAGCGTATCTGGAAGAGTTTTCAAAACTACGGCGTCAGTTTTGTATTTCTGTGGTCTGCGCGTATAAATCCTTGAGCACAGCTATGCAGGGTTTGGGGTAAACAGTTGCATTACTTTAACTGGTGATTTTACCTACGATACTGAACGAATTTCTCAGAGAAACATATTAAATTCGCAATAAAAATTTTGTATCTTCCATATTAAATGAAATCAGCTGATCGAACGTTTGGATAAAAAAAGAAATTTGCGAATTTCCTGTAGAATTCTTAAGGAAAGTTCTTCAGTATCATGGGTACAATCACCCCTTAAAGTAATGCAACTGTTTTGTTTACCCTAAAACCCTGTATTTAGACAATAAATTCGGGTACAGACAGACACAGACATTGGAGGAGGCGATTGCTAGATCGCTTGATGTTAGCGGGGAACGGGTGGTGTGGCGGGGAAGAGAAGCGCGCGCCGCTCATCAGCAATAGGCAGTCGCACGTGCTTCCTCACCTCCTCCAACGTCTGTACCCCGCGGGACGATCGCGCATAAACTTGTCTGACTATAAGTATAAGTAGCCAAATTTGTACGAACTGTTTCTTAATACAGTAAACCCTCGCGAATCCGAACAATAACCGAGATTTATGAATCATTCGACTTTTGTTGCGAGCTGTACCGTCCCTTGGGACCCGGCCCCGTACAATCGCCTACAGAAGTGTGTAATGTACTATCCATTTACGTAGCTACGAAACGTTGCACGGGTTATTAAGTTTTTTTCCCCTTTTAAGGCTTTTACTTTTGGACGTGATTGTGTATAGTGAGTAAAATTAATGTTTGAGCGTGTTTAGTACTTTCGTAATTTTCTAATGGGGTTTTTGTTAAAACAGTTTTAATGTTAAATGCTTAGTCATAGCCTCGTAAGTTTTTTCTGATTCTCTTACGCAATAAACCGCTCTTGAAACAAACATGTTTAGCTTCTAGCCTATTTTGTTTTTTTCAGCCAATTTCGAAACCGTAATGGCGTAACCAGTTTTGTACTCAACAGGAATAAGGTTAACTTTTTAACAATTGCAAGGTTCATAATAATCATTTGATGGGTTTCTTATTACGTTCATAATATTTTTAAATGATATACCAGTTACCTTGAAATTGTTACTTTGATTTGAGTATGACAAACATAATCGAGAACGTAACTTAATGGAAAATGCCAATAAAGTAAAATACAAAACCTTACATTCAGAGCGAGACACATTGGGAACTGGGACTTACACCATCATCATCTCTGCCTATACAATTTGTTACAAAAATACAAAAAAACATTTAAGGGGGTGGTTTAGACCATCAAACTGAACAACTTTCACTTTGGGACCAAAATCGAAATCGCGAAAAAAAAATCAGATGTTTGAATGGGACTTTAACGACAAGAGCCAATAATAATAAACAATTTAAGAATAAAATAACTTTTGGGCATAGTATGTTCGAGTTGCACTTTTTATTTTTAGGTTTATTTGTTAGAGAAAAGTAGGATAGGTACAGAAATCATAAATTAGCCAACGAGCAGAAAAAGGCTCATAATAAAGGTTAAGGCTCATAAATAAGGCTCAGGCATATAATAAGGCATAATTTCGATATTGGTCCCATAGAGAAAGTTGTTCAGTTTGATGGTCTGATCATCCCCTTAAAATAGTTTCACCTAATTTTGTTAGACCTTATATTATGAGCCTTATTTATGAGCCTTAACCTTTATTATGACACACATTTTCTCGATAGAAAAACAAGCCAAAGTAGCTTCCGTTTTTATTTAAGTAACGCTTGGAACTGTTTAACGGTGAATAATAGAAACACGAGACTTGATTTAAAAAAAAAGAGATTGATATTATACAAATTTTGATAAGAGCAGAATTGAACTTACATAAATAGTACAATTACAATTAAATAAAGTTTGTTTTACGCTCGCGTCGTTTCAGGCGCGCGCGCCGCCCCATCTCTTTCTCTCGCATCAGGCAGTAATATAAGCTATCACACGTCCATTTCGCTTCAATTATTTTTCGACATAGGCCCTTAACTAAAAATCTGTGATCCATCGATTCCACGCCAACGAAGTCGCGGACAAAGGCTAGATATTAACATGAACATCAAAACGCGAACATACACAGTACCTGCGTATGCAGTATAGAGTTGTAGACACACATTTACATGGCTGTCAGTGAAGCACAGCAGGCGATGCGATTTGCAAGTCGAAGCAGTCAGGCATAGCTTTGAATATTTTGCCATTACTGATTTGACTTTGAAATACGGTGCAACCGCTTATCAAGAGAGAAGACTGGGTTATCCCGGTTGTTTGGATATACGGGTAGGTATTACGAGTAGTGATGTAAAGACAATGTTTTAATATCCGTAAAAAACTAACTTATCCATTCGATGGGACGCCTGCTGGAAAGTTCCTTATGCCCGAACACCCGCACAAGAGAGCAGAAAATTCAAGAGCAATGATTATGCTTCATGGCCGTCTTCGACCACAGCGACTGATTATGGCTGTTGACTTTGAGAGCTTTGTTGATGTGCTCACAGGTAGCTGGTGTAGCCTATCTTGGCTTTAAAAGTGCGTACGCACAGGCTACATGTCAATTTTCCATTAAGATAGTTGTACTCGATGGCCGCGGGTGGTCTTGCTTTAAGTACATCGTGTTTGATATCGAGATCAGCCCTACGCTTAGCCTCAAAGTCAAACACTTTATTTTTTTCCATTTTACTATCTACAGGGTGAAATTGATATAATTAGCATCCTTTTAAACGACATCAAACTGAACAACTTTTACTATGGGAGCAAACTGCTGTTACACACAGTTGAGTAGAGCAGACATTGTTGTTTAGAATCATGGATGGTTAAGATTATTTTCGTTCTTGCCGTCGATTGAATGCGATTTGTTCTAAACTCAACTAAATCAAAACAAAAAATAGCCATGTGATTTTAGATAACACCTAAGTACACACGGCGACACATAAAGCTATTCAAAACCAACATAAGCTGGCCGCGCGACGGTATACGTTACTCGACCTTCGGCGCCCAACTTATGTTGGTTTTGTATAGCTTGATGCCGTGCGTACATAAATAAGTATTAAATAGGTACTCTTATTTTCTATTTGTGCCCATATGCCATGTGCCAGTATGATGGTAAATAAATGTATTTATGTGATTAATAATTTTTGCGGGAAAGAATCTTTTCAGGTTTTTTTCTATAGAATCGATGCTAGTGATGACATTTCAGTTGAAAAGTGTCTATAAATAAAATAAAATAAATTATTGTATCCGAAATGTCTAACTCCCAACATCCCTAATTTCAAGTACACTTCAGATAACTGGAAACTAAATGTAACAGCCTATTATTTGAGCTCTGCATTGGTTTGTTTCGTCGATATGGAAATAAGTAGCGATTTTGTACTTGATTTCGAATGAAACTGCTTTTAGTTGGTATTAAAATTGATATCTTTTTTGGCAACGCAACTGCATTTTAATCATTATTGGTTCCACAAACATATATTATACACTAGTAATATTTAAAGGGGCGGTTTGGACGATGAAAGTGAACAATGTTGAAATCGCGAAAAAAACTGATTTATAAAAAAACTGCAGTACCGACTCGACTCTAATGAATGCGGCAGCAGATTTTTTTTGTCGTCGTCTCCATAGTGAAAGTGGTTCACTTTGGTGGTCTAAACCACCCCTTTAAATATCACTAGGCCGTTTTGTTACACGGTGTATACAGGGTCTTATATACCTTCTTAATATGCTGACACTTTTCAAGGCGATAATCAGACCATCAAACTGAACAACTTTCTCTATGGGATCAACATGGTCAACAGGTCAGAACCTGTCAGAACAAAAATAAAATCAGCTCTTTCATAGGTTTGAGTCGAGAAGGCATTGCAGTTTAGTAAGGGGTAGCAGAATTTTTTTTTGCTCTGGCCTGTTTACTCCCATACAAAAAGTTGTTGAGTTTGATGGATAGAGTATGTGGTTTAAAGGTCCAACATTCTCTTGGCCGGTTTTCTTTAGTCCCCTTTTAGGAACTCGTCTACAGGAAGAAATGGTATGGTGAATTCAAGGTACGGAACCGTAACGCTTTTAGTAATGTGTTGTAGTAGTTGTTTATGTATCGATATGTTTATTATCGATATAATATAACAGTTGTATCGATGTCTATGTCAATCACTACCACATAGACTGTTCGGATGAGACACTCAACTAAATAAACACTGAGACGAAACCAATCAGTAGACCAATTGGTTTCCATGAATTATGTAAACCATAGATCGATGACGGTCTACATTATGTACGATACAGAATGGCAATTACAACTCGATGACGATTGTTACCATGTCTATGACATCTATACAATCTATCTTAAAATTCACGCTCCGTCATCTCATCTATACTACGAGTATTCTTGTTCTTTTTAATCGTGTGGGCAAGCCCCGGTGTCAGAGTTTTTTCAGACCACCTTACGGCCTCTGACTTGGTCTGGTGGTAGTCCACCAGAGATAGTAGCCGGGAGTCGGGACCAACGGCTTAACGTGCCATCCGAAGCACGGAATCATTTTTCTTTTCAGACAATCAGGTGATTCAACCTGCAATGTCCTAACCAACTGCACCAGCATAATATTGGAGACGCTTACTTGATTCTATTTCAAGGTGTATACTGTGTCTTGTAATTTTGTTGTCTTACAAATAAATAAACTGGGGAAAAACGCACAAAGTGACATATCACAAGGTGCGTGGGAATCGAACCCACGACCTCAGTGTTGAGAGCCAATGCCATGCTACGCCAATGGAAGAGTAGTTTAATTAAATAGGTATCTAGCTTTAATGAAAAATATTCATAAAAACGTGTGTATCGTAGTGGTACTCTGTGTAGGTATATTGTTCGCTATTGACCATCGTATCTACAGGTATAAAAATTACAGAATTTCAAAGAAAAAGCCTCCTTTGTTCATGCCTGCACAAAGACGAGTCTCCCTTTGACTTGTTTGAGCTTTTTTTTTTAATGTCCAGTTTCAAGGCAACTTCGGAAAACACCGTTTTTAATTAAAAATCTGGAATTAAATGAGTTTACCTCTTCAAGAAATTTAACGCTCATTTTGATCGCATTATTTATAACTCTGTTAAGTTTGTAGAATGATAAATTGTACCAAACTCTTTTCTTTTAATTTTAAGTGGGATCCCACACGATGACGCATTGACGGAGCGGCAGACGTCAGTCCGTCATTTGTAAAGCAAGGAGTTGTATGAAACCGCACTTAGAAGCACACTAGTCTAGGAAAAATACTAGATTAATTAAAATTAAATTAAATTAAATAAGTATTGTAATGATCCCAAGCAAACACTATAGGCTTTATTATGGATACCATACAACAACGGCGCAAACATATAACATCCGTGACCGAACCGGGATTCGAACCCAGGACCCTGGTTTGGCAGTCCGGCGTGGTAACAATTACACCAACCGGGTCGTCAAATCGAGAAATCATACTAAAGCTAGGGTCTTTGCGTTACCCGTAATGTTGTTGCTTAGTAGTGAGGTAACCCTTTTAATCCTGCGTTGAACGATTGACCTGCCAATCGCCGAGTTTCACATAAATTGTGGTAAAAGACAATTAAAAACGGTCAAAACTTCATGACTGTCCAGCCTAAAAACCAATACTTAAGTTACATAAAAACTGCATCACCATGCACCTGCTAAAACTGCATCTTTACCAAAACATCTCGATGCAGGTGCTAACGACATCCTGATGTAACACGGAGCAAGGCTGCAAAGTAAATGAGCCGTTAGACATAAGATACTTGAGCACGTCAGGTGAGAGAGCTCTCCGGGAGATTAATGATGAGAGGGGGAGGCGAGTGGGAGGGGTTGATATATCGTCATTTAAATAACCCTGTTAAAATTAAGCTACGCAATGAAGCTGTGATACGGGTGAGAATTATTGTGTTTCTGTACAAAATATATGCATCCATGCATATATATGCTCACGACTATATTCCCCGAGAGGGTAGTCAGAGATATTCTGAAACTTCAGAATATCCACGTTTCACTAGTAGTACCGAAACTCTGTCCAGTGTGACGGGGAGTTAGCCCGTCGCCACTTGTAATGGACAGTGAGTTCAATACATTCCTTGAAATTGAAGCATGCAGGTTTCCTCACGATGTTTTCCCTCACCGAAAAGCCAGTGGTGTTACATAAATTCCGAAAAATTAATTGGTACGAGTCAGCCTGGACGGGGATCGAACCATCGCCTCCTAAACGGCAGGCAAGGTTACTCGCCACTGGACCACCACGGCTTTTATATATACAGAATGTATTATATTATATTATTGGGTGATTGGGGCCTTAACAGATTTGCATCTGTGCAACTTCGACCATCGCTGATCTTTTGTGAACGCCCCTTCCTACAGTTCCCTGTTATTCCACATACTCTACCCATCAAACTGAACAACTTTTATTACGGGAGCAAGCCTGTCAGCACAAAAAAAATCTGCTGTTACATACGTTTGAATCGAGTAGGTATTGCAATTTATGTGGGACAGCTGATTTTTTTGTTCTGACATGTCTGCACCCATAGTAAAAGTTTGATGGGTAGAGTATATGGTTTAAAGGTTAATGATACTTTTCCTAACACCCTGTATATATACGTAAACGACCGTTTACCCTATTGGGGTGGTCGGACTATATTTTTATAGTTGTTGTAGTTGTAGCTTCAAGCTGAATAAATTTCCATTTACATACAATTTTCTCAGGTGCCGGCGGCTTGCTACTTGACGACGGCTACGATGCTTGAGTTTCTTTTAACATTTGAAGGTTTCAAGATTAAATGACGAGTCAAGTAGTACTTCTAAAACACTGCTTATGAAACTGTTTCCTCGAACAATATCCACAGGAAAAAATTCAGTTTACCTTTCTATGTTGGAACTACATGTACGGTGTAACATAATTCAATTTCGAAATTGTCCTTAACGCTGATATTGAAAAAGTAGGTACCATTTGTTAATTGTCTCATCATTATAATCAACCCATATACAGGGTCCTTTTTAATATGCTGACGGTTTTTAAGGAGATGATCAGACCATTACCTATCCTAGTGTGGGGGATAAGTTTGTAAATCTTTTTTTGGTTAAATACTGTGATGTCAATGTGCAACCTATTTTTCGTTGTATATGAACTAAATGTTGTACCTAAGTGAAAGTGCTCATTGAAATAAATATATATTTTTTTGTATATGTATCAACCGAATAACTTTTTATATGGGACCAACATCGAAATTGCGAAAAAAGAAATCTGCTGTCACATAATACATTTTGGCAGGCTTGCTGTTTTTCATGAAACAGCTGTGCGATTGTGATGCTGGTCTCATAGAGAAAGTTGTTCAGTTTCATGGTCTGTTTACCACCTTAAAAAACCCCGTAAGCATATTAAGAAGAACCATAATATAATACCTCACTGTAACATACAGGCCTATCATGAAAGCAGGCCATACTCCACTACCACATGACCAGTGTGGGTTGGTGGGACTAGTTAGGAATTTTAGCCAATTGTGTAAATTTTAGGGAATTATTGTTTTGTAAAGTGCAGCTATGCTAGGAATCACACTTCTGGAACGAATTCCGAATGTCGAGATTAGACGCCGAAGAAAGGTGGTTGATATCGGCAAGCAGATTTAACTCTGAAGTGGAGGTGGGCGGGAAACTTGGCCAGGCGTAATGATGGCAGATAGACGAGGGCAGTGACAGAGTGGCGGCCGTGGGAAGGGGAACGGTCAGTGGTCAGACCAGCAGCCAGGTGGTCGGATGACATTTGTCGAGTAGCCGGCAAACAATGGATGAGACTAGCGAGGGACCGTTCTGGTTGGCGTGAAAATGAAGAGGCCTATATCCAGCAGTGGGGTTTACCGGGCTGATGATGATGAAGTGCAAACTAAAATTTGGCACGTGTAATTGTGGTATTTTATTTTACGGGCATACCATTCAAACAATTCGCTATTTAACATTTTTAAAAGACAGTATCACAAATAACTTAACATATAATAAAATAACAGATAGTCAAATAACTATAAATACTGAGGCATTTAGTGAATAATTATATAACTTGTAAATAATCAACATGTTTTTGATATTATTTAAAATTCTTGCTATCGTCAGTGTGGTGGTCCAATCAGGACCATTGGTAAGAGCTAATTATTTTGAACTAAGGTTTTAACTTTCAGATATTTATAGCTCATATTTAATTTAATTTTATTAATCAATAAAACAGTTATAAACAAAATGACACAATAAAACTAAAATATCCTAAAACTAAAATATAACTAGACTAAACAAAATTTGTTAATTGTTACTTTTCTGTATTTGACCCTGATTTTTACTTTTTTTTTGGAGCACTGGGGGGCACTGAGCCTCAGGTGCTGTTCTCAGTCGTATTCACTTAATTTGGTTCTAATAATTTCACTTTTCCAAAAATAATAATGTCACCGTTGTAGTGGTAGCTGATTTTAAATTTGTCAGGACGGTAAAATGAGCTATAAAAGTAAAGTATTTTTGTACGTCATATATTTATATACTTAGGACAGCCATGCGAAACGCTAGAATTCAGATTATAAAACTGAGTAACGCTATGAAGCCAACTTTAGAAAACCCAACAAAAGTCAGCTATTTCATACATTTGAGAGTGAGGTAGTTTTGTATTAACAGCAGATTTTCGTTCGCATTTCCTGAGATTTAACTCCGTACAGAAAGTTTTTCAGTATGATGGTCTGAATTCATGGTTTCTGCATTCGCCTGACTGTCCCTTACAACTTACAATTGGTCAAAATATAGTACAATAATACAAAATAGAATATAGTAGAAAAGTAGTAGAATATAGTAGTATATAATTATACAGGTTGTCCCGTAAACCGACGTCAACCCGGCGGGTGCTGATATGTTAGGTCATGACTAAGCAAAATATCAAAATTTGACTTTTTAGTAAAAGTGTCTTAGTTTTCGAGATATTGACAGTTTTAACACAGATACTGCATAGAACATTTGTAGCCGTGGCACTCAAAATAGTGACTAAGGTAAGGTAGTTTCACGAATTTCATAAAACTGTCCTTATCTCGAAAACTAACAACCTTTTCCTATAGAGAATGTTGACAGATTGATTAATTGATTGACAGATTTTATTTTAATTTTTTTTAATTTTTGCATATTCTGGTCAGGCATGAACTAACCTATCAGCATCCAAGGGGTTGACGTCGGTTTACGGGACACCCTGTATATATAATTATAGTATAGTATGGTGGTGGTAAGGTTATTGTATAGTGTAACAGCTTAATAATTTTAGTATAACAATAATGGTGTTTATTTTCTTTCAGCAAGAAGAGACAGTTAAAGTTTCTATCTACTACGAATCATTATGCCCGGCTTGTAGGATTTACTATTTTGAAATTTGGGATGTTGTTACTAAATTAGGTCCTCGCATCGAATTGAACACGTATCCCTACGGAAATGCAAAGGTATGTTTTTAATAGAGATCGTTAAAAATCTGCTGTTCCATACAGAATTAGAACGGTGATGGACAACATCTTAAAGAAGGAATACCTTCATGCGCAGTAGAAGAAATTCTGATGAATATGTGTAGTCCACCAATACGCATTGGAAACGCGTGGTAAACTAACGCCCATACATTCTAGTCGGGGAAATCTACGGATTTTTGTATGGAGTAGATTGCATTAATTGCACTTTAGGTAATAGTTTGAAATATTAGTAGATACATAACTGAAAAAAATTAATTCTCAATAATCTCCGATTTTTTATTGTGTACTATGGAATAATTAAGACATTTACAAAACATTAAATTTAGATATGAACAAAAAATGGAAAACTGGTTATTTTGTAAGTATTAAAAAATTATAACCTCAAAACTTAATTGTTTACTGTTTGTTTGTACACAATAAATTTGTATGGGGTTATTTAACCGTCTCTTTTGCTAGTCTGCTGGAAGAAATATCTTTAGGAAAAAGCTTGTCCTTTGTACACTTATATCGATTTTAAGGTATTTCTCAGGGTCCTCAGCCTACATAACCACCAAACATGTGTTATAAAGTGTTATAAACTAATAGTAATATTCGTTCAAACACAATGTACTAAAGTGTATTTAATGCAATCTCAAACCGTATTTTCCCTAGACTATTCTCCTTGAGGCTAAGACATATACAACGTGTTAATAATTAAACGCAAAACCACATACAACACAAATGATTTATAACGAGATAATTGCATTAAAACACTAATTTCATTATTTTATTAATTACTCTTAAAATTAAAAGTTATTCGTATTTTAAGTTTTCAAGCAAAAAATATTATTTCAGCATAGAACGGCTTAAAGTGCCATCCGAAGCACGGAATCATTTCTCTTTTCAGACAATCAGGCGATTCAGCCTGTAATGTCCTAACCAACTGGGGAAAAACGCACAAATTGACATTTCACTAGGTGTCCCCCGTGGGAATCGAACCCACGACCTCCATTTCGAGAGCCAATGCTCTTAGCCATTAGACCACGGAGGCAGTTGATAATGATAACGAATAATGATATAACGAGATAATTGCATTAAAACACTAATTTCATTATTTAATTAATTACTCGTAAAATTAAAAGTTATTCGCATTTTAAAATTTCAAGCAAAAATGATTTGCTATTATTTCAGCAATGAATCTTGCTAGCGTGCTCATGGATTCATTTTAAGCAGGGACCGAAAATTTTCGGATACCTTTATTTAAATGTTACCTTTATCCAGGTAACAACCGATTTTAATACCGGTAACCTAAATATGACCTTCAAGAGAATGCTAATAAGTGCGGGTAAGGGTCAGTATAGACGGAGCGGCCAAAAGCGCGCGTGGTTTTTAATAACACTGAAAAATTGACTTTAATTTCTACTAATCAAAAGTACAGAATTGATTGAACAACGTCGTTGTTGTAGCGGGTGACGCAAATTTTGGAGCACCCAACGAGCGACGCGCGCACTATTTTCAGTGTTGCTACAGCATTGGACAGGTCGAGATAATAAAGGAGATGATTATTTACATTTTATTGAACCCAATTGGTTTAAGTTTACGATCACATTTGTGTTTAAGTTTGTTATTATAATTGATTTAATTTGTATTTAGTAACGACTAACGAGGTACTTACTTAAAATTTAATACTTTATTATATATTTTATTTAAACATATCTCTGTGTACACGGACCGTTAGTAGAATGATATAAAGGTTACCTCTAAAAATACATGCAAAAGAAGTAAAGGTTGTAACCAAAAAATACCGGTATTATCGATACCGGTTTCGGTCCCTGATTTTAAGAACCTTGTTTTGGTAGTAAGTAGTCGGGGTGTGTCCGTGAGGTCGGTTTAGTTGACATCGAGTTCAGTAGATTTTAAATTATACAAACAAATTTATAAATATTTTGAAAAAATAATTACCTATGTTGTAACCTTGATAAATCGATTCTGCTCTCGATTCTAAACAAACTATTTAGTCCAGTCATTTTACGAAGTTTTGTTAGGGGGGGTAGGGAGTAATTACTAATTGGACTTTTAAACTGTAACCGGAACCATTAAGTGACAAAAGGACTGTCTTAAAACATACTAAAAAAAATTGTTACGCAACATAGAAATCAAAATTGTGTGTCCCAGAAGGCTTTAAAATTAATAATATTAATACCAATGCACTCATTTGACTTAGATTTAACAATATAAATTATTTTTGGGCAATAAAATAGGCAATGACATTTAAAAAATGAGGTATTTATTAGAAAATACGAATGTATTTTTCAAAACCTTTTAAGTAGACAAAAATATTCACACCATGTTTGTAGTATGTATAATGGTTAAGCCTTAAATATGTGCCAAAAAAATTACCCATCAAGTATTTTAGAACGAGAAAATAGGTAAATTTTTTTTTGGTACATTTTTAGGCTCAAATTGGCTCTTCAATATCCCGGCTCAAACTGTCAAATGACTGGGTTAAATTTCTAGTTTTGCGTTTATTCATAAACACGTTATATATGCGAATTATGACTATTCGAAGAATAGAGTAATAATTGAGTTACTTATTTACAGACTACAACTGAAAATGGAAAAACTGTAATCACTTGCCAGCATGGTCCATCTGAGTGTTATTTAAACCAAGTTCACGCATGCGCCATAGATGTACTTAAAGATGTTCTTAAGTATGTGGAATTTAACAACTGCATGATGAGGGAATTAAATATAAAAAAGGTAATTTTTACAGATATTTCGTGATAATTATGCACATCACACACACACTCACACACCCCAACACACATCACGCACACCATCCACCATCACCATCACCATCGACCACCTAACACAATATCTTTCCACTAAATAAATCTTAAAATACAATGAAATTCATTGTATTTTTTTTTTTCATTTTTAATAGTTAATTGTAATATTAAAAAAATGAAAATTCTGTCTCGCGCACCACGTTCAACCACAAAATTTGTGTTATGTATTAAAAAAAAAATTATTAGCGCAATTTAAGGACCCTTCTCATTACTTAGGATAGAGCGATGATAGCCCATACGGAAGAGAGCTAGCGCCTCAACCCTGAGGCCGCGGTTCGATTCCTGGCCTGTACCACTAAGTTCTTTGGAATTTATGTAAGATGGTAAATACCATAAGTTCGGAGGTATGCGTAAAATATGGGTGAGCTTGGGGCGAACACAAAGGACCAGCGCTGGTCTCAGTGCTACAACGACCCTTGCTTGCAATAGCCCAACCATAAATAATAATAATGAGCGTCAACCCGCGACTTTGTCCTCACAAATTATATAAGGTCTAACAAAATTAGGTGAAACTATTTTAAGGGTATGATCAGACCATCAAACTGAACAAATTTCTCGCGATTTCGATATTGGTCCCATACAGGGACCAATATCGAAATCGCGAAAAGAAAATCAGCTGTTCCATACAAACGTGCTCGACCTAAATGTATGGGACAGCAGATTTTTTTTTCGCGGTTTTTATATTGGTCCCATAGGGAAAGTTGTTCAGTTTGATGGTCTAAGCATACCCTTAAAATAGTTTCAGCTAATTTTGTTAGACCTTATATACCAGATTGTAAGTCAGATCATAAGCTATCAAACAAAAAAAAGTTTCATCTAAATAGGTTCAGTAGTTTTTGCGTGATGCTCGTTCAAACCAACAGACAAACACACAAACAAACAGATAGACAAAAAATCCAAAAATTGGTGATATGGAATCAGGGATACCTAAAAACCATATCGTATCTTTTTTTTTGTTAATATCTTCAATGTACAGACAAACTTCCTGTTACAGTTTTATAATAGTTTAGATAATAATAATAATAATAACCCGCAGGGCAGCTTGTGGCGAGCTGTTGGTGAGTGGCGACACCACGGGCCCGAGTGCTCCCGGGGGAAGTCCCTGATCCTCGTCTCCGACTTGCCTTTACTGGCCGGTCGGAGTGGACCCCAAAAGGATCAGATCCTCCACCTCTGTGCTTGCCTTAATTGGCCGGCCTTAGGTTGGAGTCGCAAGAGCTATATGCTCGAAGAGTGGATGTGTTGCGTAAGTGGCGAGTGGGCACCTGATCAGCCGTTGGAGACTGAAATGATGGTCGTTTAAAGTCCAGAAGCACTTCTCCACTCTAAGCCGCTTAGGAAATGTTGCCCCCTTGTCGCTCCGTGCGAGCGGGCGTTTTCGGGGGCCCATTCATTTTGAGTTGGAGAGTCACCGTCTGCCATTTTTTCCGTGTTTATACATTGGTTAGGCAGGCGCCATAGTCCCGTTCAAAACCTAGTTACCTGTTCCATTAGCACCCCACCCCAATAGCCCAGGTTGTCCCGAGATAAGGAAAAGACATACAATAATAATAATAATAGGACTTAGGACGTAGCTTGGTGGTACGGAACCCTCGGAGCGCGAGTACTTCGACTCACACTTAGCCTGTTTATTTTCATCATACGACGCGACGTTTTTTCTTTCAGTGTGGTCAAAGACTAAATATAGAGACTCAGGCTATCGAAGAGTGCTCCAACAGTGACCGAGGTTTTGAACTACACAAGTACTATGGAGAGCAGACAGCTTTGGTTATCTTCCGAGGGGTACCATTCGTGCAGGTCAACTTATATGAGGTGGACAATCACGAAGAAGGCGAATTATTAAAAGAAGTCTGCAAGCAATTCAGAAACGGGAAGCCTGATGCGTGCAAGTAAAAAGTGTTATTTATTGTAACAGTCACAATCGATTTTATTATCTTGGCTCTTAAACCGTTATTTGGAATCAGCGCATTATAAATATATTTGTTTTCCATTTTATTTTTATTTTATTTTATTGACATCAGGAGAACATAAACGGTAGTGTAATATACAATATGCAGCTATATCTATAACTTAAAAAATAAGTTTATTATTATTATTAATTTATTTAAATCAGGCAACAGTACAATTTAAAATTATCACGGGCCCATATTATAAATACCTTAACCTAAAATACATACAAAATATAACTTAATTATTTTATCTCTAAGTTTATCACTCCCTAGGGTTTATTGTCCTCGCTTCCCTGAAGCGTCTAAACATGACTCCGGTAGGCCACACTTCGGGGAGCTGGAACGTCTTCAGGTGAGCGACGGGGACTCGGAGCTTGAAGGCCTTAAAGTCTGTAGACCTGCTCTCCAGTTCCCGTAACCTCACCGGGAGAGGCCCGCCGTCCTGGGTATAGAACCTGATGCTGAGGTGACTTAGGATGTCATCCGCAATAATTTTTCTGTCCAGGCGGGAGATATATTATATACCGGAGTCGTCATCGTGGCTGCTTTGATGTTGGATGAAGCTGTCGGGGCGGTACCATGCAGATTGCGGCTGCGACGATTACGGTTTTTCTTTTTGACGAAGGTAAAACCGTCGTTGTCGGTGCCTTCTTTATGCTGGTCATTAGCTGGCGCCACAGGCTGCGCGTCCAGAGCCCTATGCTTGTAGTTGCGAGGGGGCGCGAGGCGCGAATGGTAGCGGCGCGGGGGGCGGCACAACACCTCCTTGAACGTATCCTTCGTGGGCCGGGGTGTAGTTGGCTTCACAGGTTATACACTTTAATGATATTTTCACATTTTAAATTAGGATAATACACGACTGACGGCAACTACAGTAGCATTATAAGTCAGTGCTTGTTTAAGAAAATTTACAGAAAAATATTAAGGTATTATTATTAAGGTGGTTGCAAAGGGGTCAATTTTATACAAAACTTTGACGCACAATACGCGTAGACGGTATAAATATAAGTAGGTAACTATGTATATATGGAAAAATAGTTTATTAAATCTAGATATCGCGTCACAAATAACATTTGCAATTTATAATATAACGAGCGTTAACCCGCGACTTTGTCCGCACAAATTATATACCAGATTTTAAGTCAGATCATTAGCTACCAAACAAAAAAAAGTTTCATCAAAATCGGTTCAGTAGTTTTTGCGTGATGCTCGTTCAAACAAACAAACACACAAAAAAACACACAAACAAACACACAAACAAACAAACAAACAGACAGACAAAAAATCCAAAAATTGGTTATATCGAATCAGGGACACCTAA
The DNA here is from genome assembly GCA_927399405.1 of Agonopterix arenella. Classification (NCBI taxonomy): domain Eukaryota; kingdom Metazoa; phylum Arthropoda; class Insecta; order Lepidoptera; family Depressariidae; genus Agonopterix; species Agonopterix arenella. The sequence goes on from OV656704.1 coordinate 4,919,703, forward strand.
AAACCTTATCGTAACTTTTTTTTTGTTAATATCTTCAATGTACAGACAAACTTCCTGTTACAGTTTTATAACAGTTTAGATTAGATTACGAAGATATAAAGCTTTGAAATTTTTCATACAAAATTTTAAAAGCTTTATATCTTCGTAATTATATTATAAATTGCAAATGTTATTTGTGACGCGGCATCTAGATTTTCTAAACTATTTTTCCATATATAAAATATTACTTTTATTAATTCCGTCTACGCGTATTGTACGTCAAACTTTTGTATGGACTGAAACCACCTTAAACTGAGCAACTTTATCTATGGCACACATCGAAATCGCACAAAAAAATTCAGCTCTTCCATACAAAACTGCAAACCAAATCGAGCCAAATTTATGGGACAGCTGATTTGTTTTTCTCGCGATTTCGATGTTGGTCCAGAGAAAGTTGTTCAGTTTGATGTTCTGATCATCCCCTTAAGAAAGTGTCAGCATATTAACAAGGACCCTGTAGACTGTTACAAAAAATGTCTACGTCAGTAAAGAACTTATTGTATCTCGAACACATCCTACTTAATATTATAAATGCGAAAGTTTGTGAGTGTGGATGTACGATTGTTACACTTTCACGCAAAAACTACAGAACGGATTTCGATGAAATTTGGCAAACAGATAGACCATGGCCTGGATTAACATATAAGGTCTAACAAAATTAGGTGAAACTATTTTAAGGGGATGTTTAGACCATCAAACTGAACCACTTTCTCTATGGGACCAATATTGAAATCGCGAAAAAAAAAATTTGCTGTCCCATACATATAGGTCGAGTAGGTTTATATGGAACAGCTGATTTTTTTTTTCGCGATTTCAATATCGGTCCCATAGAGAAAGTTGTTCAGTTTGATGGTCTGATCATCCCCTTAAAATAGTTTCACCTAATTTTGTTAGACCTTATATAGGCTACTTTTTATCCGGGTAACGCAGACAAAGTCACGGGCAACAGCAAGTACTACATAAATAGTCACAGATTAATAAAAAGTTATAAGGGTTAGGTCATAGAGATCTAGAGAGATGCCAACCAACGCGCTGAGTACGAAACCTAGTATCGCATTACCAATAGTGCCACGCGATAGAAAGTATTTTGTTAGCTTGAATGTGCTCATTATCATTGCGGTATCAGAACTAAACGTTCGAATAATCTTTAGTACTACGCAAGCATTGTAAACTATTTTCACATAATATCTCGACTGGCTTTCAGACTCATAATATATTGAATCCTTACTGTCGCGAGCAATGTGTTCCGTTTTTGCGCATATTGCTGCGACACTGGCCCCGCCCCTTTTCACATCTCCCTTTAGTTTTTGTGATCTTGTGGGTTAGGTCAAAATTGCTGGACGGCAGGGAGTGTCCGCACTGTACAGTTAGTACTGCACTGTGCCATCGGTCTCACTACCAAATCCATCCTTAAAACATAACTCAGATCAAAAAGCATCTAGAACAAAAGGAAAGAATCAATTTATCGGTAATTGCATCACTTTTCTCAGCTCCCGCCATTAACGTAACCTCTCTAATCCGGTTTTTGCCGATTTCGTCCGGATATTGCCGGGCGAGTAACGGACCACTTACCCGAATCTATTGAATGGGCCTCCTGGACACTAACTACTCGTTTTCGAGTTTCTAACCCGTTAAACGGGTTTTAATAGATTGAAAGCGCGATATATGGAAGCAATTTATTTAGGACTTTTTCTTTTCGAAAAAGGAGTTTGTTAACCGTGATTCTTTTTTAAGAGGATTTGTCTCGGTACAGATAATTAAGTTAGGTTTTCAAGTGAAACGAATCTTCTGAAGGACCTGTAGGTAATAGTTTCTCGGATACCTTTCTGAGATTTAACATAAATTACTTTGCCTTTAAGTCGTCAAATTCCCAAGGCTTTAAGAGGAAAGGCGGGTTCCGTTTGGTCCATACAAATATATTCCCCTGTTTACTTCCCCGCAAAATGACACTAGAGCAAATTTTACCATACGATCTATGTCACTTCTGGGGTTAGAAGTGCAAAGTAGGCGTGGAACGCGTGCCACACGGTTATGCAATAATTTGCATAACACCGTTAGGCGCGCAACTTGGTGCGAGCGAGAGGGCATAAGTAGTTGTAGCAATGTAGCAGCGTGAGTAAGAAGACAAGTGGCGACAGTCGTCTCTGAAGCATAACGTTACTTTGCATTTCTAACCCCTCTTATAATGTTCTGTGTGAATTACAATAAGAATTAGGAGCCTTTTGTAACATTTTACCGCTGTGTTCAGACATCCTGCAAGAAAATTTAACGAATATAAACAATAGAAAGAAAAAATACAGACGTAACCATTCTTACTATTCTTGAAATAATTATTAAAATCGGTTAAGTTTTGGAGGAGGAATCAGGGATACGAAATTGTGATTTCGTCCATTTTATGTCGGTAAAGTCAGTCCGAGCTGCAATTGTCACTTTTGCCCTGGTAGCCCGTAGCGGGAACAGCGCAATAGCAAATAGATTTGTTAAAAATCTATTCTTCAAATTTTTTGCAGCAGCCTTTCCTCTTAAGTATATACGCTTTACCTAACCCTTTTTGTATCCTATACCTTTTTGAGTAGATCTCTACTTCACAAATTTAAGGTTCAATCAATTTGTGAAGTGGAATTTACTGGATAAATACCCCATTTGATATTCTAGTTGATATCCCAAGAATTTCCTGTTGTAATATTGGGTTTAGAGTAAATACAACCGAAGGGTTGTAAAACAATCAAATACTGCTGTGTTAAACGATCTCAATTGGCGACAACACTCGGAGAGTACTTCCTTTACGTTTCTGATAAAGGTCAAGTGTCAAAAATTTTCGTGCAATGTGCTTTATTTACTTGCAATAAAGTATGTTTTTGTTAGTTGCAAAATATATTGTAGGTAATATACTTAGGTACACATGGCGATACATCAAGCTATACAAATCCAACATAAGCTGGCCCGCGCGATGATGGTTTTGTATAGCTTGATGTGTCGCCGTGTGTACACATATGGATTCTGAATACGGTTTATGTCCTATTAGGTAAAAGGTTATAAGAAATATTTTGTGACAGAAAACATTATTGTTATTCTTTATTTAGTCGGAAGTATTTTCTATTGTCTACCTACGTAAAATCTGACGTATAATTACTAATTATATTTCGGGTTGGAAACAGTGCGTTACTTACAAACAGTCAAAATTCAAAAATTCAAAATTCTAAAATTTTTGATTCAAAATAATATCACATAGATAGCTTTTTGACGTCATTTTTTGAGTCTACCACCGCGTCGGAAGGTGTTTCGTTGAGAGAAGATGCGGCCAGAAACTCTACAACACACATCTTTTAAACAAAACAAAATATACAAAGTACAATTAAAATACAATATTGCATTACATAGAGTAACATTGTCAAGACCAGACATTTTGGTCATTCAAATAGTCATCGAGTTTATAGTAGCCTTTTTTACAGAGGACTTGTTTAACATGGGACTTAAACTTTTTGTCTGGCAAGTTTAGAATATCCTCTGGTATCTTTTTATAATAGCGTATACAGTGCCCCATGAATCCAGTCTTTCTTAATATGCTGACGGTTTTTTAGGGACGTATGGTCAGACCATCAAACTAAACTTTCTTTATGGAATTAACATCATCATCATCAACATCGAATTTACGGAAAAAACATATGCTGTTCCATACAAAACTGCAAACCTACTCAACTTACTCCCTAAACAAAGTTGTTTAGTATGATTGTCTAATTTCAACCCCTAAAATGTTTTAGCACATTCTTCTTCTTATCGTGTGGGCAGAGCCCTGGTGTCAGAGTTTTTTCAAACCGCCTTACTGCCTCTGACATGGTTTTTATGTAACGGCTACTACCATCAGAGATAGTTTTCGACATATTAAGAAGGACCCTATATAAGGTCTAACAAAATTAGAGGGGAGATCAGACCATCAAACTGAACAATTTTCTCTATGGGACCAATATTGAAATCGCGAAAAAAATCTACTGTCCCATACATTTAGGTCGAGTAGGTTCTAACAAAATTGGGTGAAACTATTTTAAGGGGATGATCAAACCATCAAACTGAACAATTTTCTCTATGGGACCAATATTGAAATCGCGAAAAAAAATCTACTGTCCCATACATTTAGGTCGAGTAGGCATGGAACAGCTGATTTTTTTTTCGCGATTTCAATATCGGTCCCATAGAGAAAGTTGTTCAGTTTGATGGTCTGATCATCCCCTTAAAATAGTCTCACCTAATTTTGTTAGACCTTATATAAACAAATAAACCAGTCTTACACTCAGCTGAAGAAATACTCATTAGATTTAATCCTCCATTAAATCTCTTGCTAGCTTTTACTATGTCAACGAGACAAAAAGCGACAGCAAGAGATTTAATGGAGGAATAACTCTAATGAGCGTTTCTGCAACTGACCGTTAGCTTTTCTTCTATTAATCACTTTTTTACGCGCGCAGTTCAAGCATATTCCTCCTTTCGAGTATTTAGAATAGAATAGATCAACTTGTCTCTTATGATTACGACTGCCCTTTGACGCACACAAAAACTGCTAAAGAAAGCATTCCAATAATAAGTTCGTACAATATAATATACCCACGACAAAAAGCTAACCCTTGAACAGGAACCAATTTATTTCCAATTCTCTGACACAATTTTGATGAGGCCTTCTCACGAATTCAATAGGTACCTAAATCCTTAATCTCTGGTCAGCGCAATCCCCATTCACCGCAAACTATGCTTAGCACGTCAACTACGCTCAAAGATAAACCAAATCCTTCGTCCATTCAAACAACAGCCGGAGGATTATTGAAAATCAATATCCAAGTGAAAAGGTAAGCAAGTACTTAGCTTATCTCCTTAATTTTAAAGTCAAATTCTTAATCTGTAAAGTATTCTGAGCACGTTTGGCCCGGACGAAGCTGCTTTGGGTTGCAAATCCGGTTGTTGCAGGGTTACGGTATTGTTTGTTATAAAATTATCCGTTAATGCAGTCCGGTGTTGAGAGAAATTGGATTTTTATGGAAGTAGGGATTTTTATTGAAGTTGTTTTACGGGTTGTTCTTTAAGAAATGTATTTGTAAATGTTGTTAGGAGGCGTCTGTTACGTGTTTGTAAAGTTTCTGCAAGGAATATAGCTTTCTTGATTATTATTGGCTAAGTAATCGGCGTGCTTGATAGCGTCAGATGTTGTATTTAAATGATTTTTGGTGCTCAGGCACCAGGGATATGTAGTGCCCAGGGATAGGTTCGCCGCAATCACACTGCGTTTTAGGCTAAGAGTAGAATTACATTAGCCAATTAATCAGGCCCAATTAGGCTTACATTGCTAGCTTTGATCGTTACACTTATGAAGCAGGCAATGTATACCAAAATAGGGCCTGAAGTATATGTACCAATTTCGATCTCTTCCCCTCTCGGTGGAACGGAAGATAAACGATAGCGCGGAATATATAAAGACGATAGTAAGCGGTGGTGTAGTTCTCTGTCACTTGCACTTCCTAAGTTTATATGCATATCTCTCGTCAGTGCGAGTCCGTTTTTATGAAATGTCTAGGATGTGCCACAGCGTGTTCAGTAATCCGTCCTATCTTCTTTGATTAATTCATTCTTCTTCTTCTTATGGTGCCATCTCCTATCGGAGGTTGGCTATCAATAGGGCTATTCGGACCCCTGAGACTGCAGCCCTGAACAGTGAGGTTGTGTCCACATCGAACCATTCGCACAGGTTTTTAAGCCAGGACGTCCTTCTTCTACCAGGTATTCGTCTTCCCAAAACTTTCCCCTGCAGAATAATTTGGAGAAGTTGGTATTTATCACTTCTCATAATGTGACCGAGGTACTGTAATTTCCGAGTTTTCATGGTTTTTAGGATTTCTACACTCTTGTTCATCCTCTGCAGGACCACCTCGTTGCTAATTCTATCCGTCCATGATATCTTCAACATCCTCCTGTATACCCACATCTCAAAAGCCTCAAGTCGTGTGCACATGGTTTGAGTGAGTGTCCAGGATTCAACACCATACAGGAGGATGGAGAATACGTAGCACCTTACAAGACGGACTCGGGTGGAGATCTTGAGAGAGCGGTTACATAGCAATTGGTTCATCCTCAAAAATGCATTCCTCGCCTGCTCTATGCGACAACTAATATCAATGCTGTGGTCTTCTTGATCAGTCACACGACAACCGAGGTACCTGTAAGAGTGAACCCTTTCTAGTGGCTGATTTTGAACGTAGAGTGCAATACTGCTATTTACTTGCGGACGGCCGACCATCATAAATTTAGTCTTCTTTATATTTATGTTGAGACCATAATCTGCACTGACAGTCGTCACACGATTCAGCAGATACTGCAGATCGTTCAGAGTAGATGCTAACAGAATGGTATCATCCGCATATCTGATGTTATTTAATGTTATTTAATTCATTGCGGGTTCCAAGACAGATTAGAGCCCGTTAAAAAAAAAAAGGGTGCTCAGTAATAGTCTCATCACTATACCGCTTAGTCGTTCGGAAATTTTACGAGGTTCACGTTTCTGATCATATACAGGGTGAAATCATCAAGAAAGAAGAAAGAAGAAAGAAAAAAAGAAAAGAATCTAACTATCAAACTGAACAACTTTTACTATGGGAACAAACCGATCAGAGCAAAAAAAATCAGCTGTTGCATACATTTGAGTCGAGTAGGCATTGCAGTTTAGTATGGAATAGCTGATTTTGGTTGGTTTGCTCCCATATTAAAAGTTGTTCAGTTTGATAGGTAGACTCTTAGTTTGAAAGGATGCTAATGATATCAATTTCGCCCTGTATAGCACTTATTTTATTATTTATTTATTTAATAGGTACACCAACAGCTTAACGTATTTCGCATTTCAAATAAAAAAATACACTAGAACTTGCAGTGATTAAAAAGTTAGTTTCAATGAAAATGCCGATGGAGATCCACTGCTGGACATAGGCCTCCCCCAAGGATCGGCACAACGACCGGTCCTGCGCTGCTCTCATCCAACGGGTGTCCGCCGTCTTCACCAAGTCGTCGGTCCACCTTGTCGGCCTACCCACGCTGCGCTTTCCAGTACGCGGTTCCTACACGAGAACTCTTCGGGCCCATCGGCCATCGGTTCTGCAAGCAATGTGTCCCGCCCATTGTCATTCTAAAGAATAAAAAAAAATGGCTTTGGTAACGCTTTCCTAGATTTTTTTCAATTCAATTCAAATATTTATTGCATTGCCACATTGTAGTACATAGTCAAGGATTCGTATATAGGTCTTAATAATTATACAATGGAGCACCCTGAAAGGGCATAACAATAGAGAAAAGAAAGCAAAGAAACAGAAATTATGACTACAATAATTAGAACAATATTAATCGAATTATTACTATAGCTAGGCAACAGTAGAATTTAATAGGTAACATTTCACATACATTTTGACAGTTAAATTAAAATGACCATTAAACTATATTTAACAACACAATAAAAATAAAAAAATCATTCCTATAAAAGTGGATTCATAATGTTATGTAAGTTATTTATATAAGGTCTAAAAAAACTAGCTGAAACTTTTTAAGGGGATGATCAGATCATCATACTGAACAACTTTCTCTATGGGACCAATATCGAAATCGCGAAAAAAAAATCAGTTGTTCCATACAAACGTACTCGACCTAAATGTATGGGACAGCAGATTTTTTTTTCGCGATTTCGATATTGGTCCCATAGAGAAAGTTGTTCAGTTTGATGGTCTGATCATCCCCTTAAAATAGTTTCACCTAATTTTGTTAGACCTTATATTTTATATAGTCACAATTCTATATGTATTCATCTATCAAATATTTATCTTATCAACCTTGTGCATTTGGTAAATTTAGTTTATTTTATCATCAAAAAACTCTTTTATGGTATAATAACCTTTTGATACTAGTATACTACTTTTCTTTTTATTCATATTGGGTTTTGCGCTTTGCTTCAGTTCACCTGAAGGAAAGAGTAAATGAAGCCGAGAATTTAACTTGCTTAATCAGAAAAAAGCTATTAACTCTTCTTTTAAAAGTATCACGATTGTTTGGAAAAACAGATGCATAGGTTTATAAAAATATTCCGTAAAGAAGCGTACTAGCAAACTATATTGTACGCTAGGAATTTCGGCCCGGACGAAGCTGGTTTCAAATCCGGATATTGCATTCGTTAATAATGCAGAACTATTGAGATAGATTTATTAAGGCTATTTTGGTTTTAGTATTCTGAAAATAATAGAGAACTGGCGATGGACTATGATTGAATATTTGATACGACACTGTGTAATAAAATATGAGCTTTTATTTTTATGGGCGCAGAAGAAAGAGCTTTTTACCAACGAACAGCGTTTTCAGCCTCGCTTTAGCAGTGCGGCGCTGAAAGCTGAAAACAGGCTCGTGCAACTCTCTAACAGAAAAATGTTATATGAAACGTGCACCGCCGGCATTAAATTCCTTTGAACGGTCGCACACGTTTCATACATTCTTTCATATCGGCCACCACCAGTTTTTAGTATGGAAGTCCCGACTCTTATAACGTAGTTAGTTACATTCTCTTTGGCTCAAAAAAAATAGTCACATCCGCTCAGGCCTTTGGCAAAACCAGACCCCAACAATTGTTTATGTAAGGTGTAAAGTAATACATTGAATCATTTTTACTACATACGATTATATTTTTCTGTAAATACGAAATTAAATTCTGTTAAGAGGTTACGTATTATGGAGCCACCTGAATCTAATACGTATCTTCTATCTATCTATACTATTATAAAACTGTAACAGGAAGTTTGTCTGTACATTGAAGATATTAACAAAAAAAAAGTTACGATATGGTTTTTAGGTGTCCCTGATTCCATTTCACCAATTTTTGGATTTTTTGTCTGTCTGTTTGTTTGTGTGTTTGTTTGTTTGTTTGTTTGTTTGAACGAGTATCACGCAAAAACTACTGAACCGATTTTGATGAAACTTTTTTTGTTTGATAGCTTATGATCTGACTTATAATCTGGTATATAATTTGTGCGGACGAAGTCGCGGGTTAACGCTCGTATTACATAATAATAAAATTTATAAACTTAATTGTCAATGATCTTCTTCTTAGCGTGTGGGCAGAGCCCTGGTGTAAGAGTTTTTTCAGACCGCCTTACGGCCTCTGACGTGGTTTTTATGTAACGACTACAGTAGTAGTCGACTACTACCAGTCGTAGTACTACCAGAGATAGTAGCCGGGACCAACGGCTTAACGTCCCATCCGAAGCACGGAATCATTTTTCTTTTCGGACAATCAGGTGATTCAGCCTGCAATGTCCTAACCAACTGAGGAAAAATGCACAAAGCGACATTTCACTAGGTGTCTCCCGTGGGAATCGAACCCACGACATCGAGCCAATGCTCTGAACCACTAGACCACGGAGCCAGATTGTCAAAGATGTACATTAAAGATACTTGCAAAAAAAATTAAATGGTGGAGCTCAGGATACGTAGTGGAATACATTAGGACCATTATTATATTTTTTTTTGTTTGTTTATGAGTTTGTCTGTTTGTTTACACTTAAAACTGGGGTTTTCACAAAAGCATAAAGCTTAGTTTGGATTAAAATTTCGGTTTTATTTTATTTCGACGTAATTTTTTCATTCAATCAAAAGTTATGAGTATTTAAAGTCTCAAATAAAATCCAAAATTAATAATAGTATAGTATAGTTACATAACTACCTACCGACATTTTTCATGTAATGTTTTGTATAAATCTATAAACAAAACGACTAAGCACACTCACATGCAAACGGCTGGCAGTTACTTTGCCCAAAGCATATTCTTTGGCCAACTTTTTCACAAAAACAAATACATAGAGAGAAACAAATAGGTACACTATAACTATCTATTTACTTTCCGCCTATAGTCTGCCGATGCTTGAGACTTGGTAATAAATACAGGGAAATTCAGGCCTAAAAAAGCTCAAGATTTACGCTAGCCTAGTTGGAGTAGATCTAGAAAACGAATGAGTATCTTACCCGGCCGTAGTGTTCTCATTAAATGTTTGAAAGGTTTTCAAGAACGACATTTGAAAAGAACTACCCTTATCCATCACTTGTACGAGTTTCGTTACATCCTAACGTTTCTTTGATAATTTCAGTAGTGTATAACGTTTTTATACACTACTGAGATTATCTTTTCTAGTTTGTTATTTCATCATAATCATCAGCCTTAGACTGCCCCATCATCACACACTGCGTGAAAGTGATGATTTAATACCACCTATAATGCCTATGGACACGGCGACACATCAAGCTATACAAAACCAACATAAGCTGGCCGCGCGTAGGTTGAGTAACGTATAACGTCGGCCGGCCTGCTTATGTTGGTTTTGTATAGCTTGATGTGTCGCGGTGCGTACCTTATTACTGTTTATGTTGTATTTTATTGTATGTAAATGTTAGTAGGTACACACCTAACACATGGATCATTTTTTTGTATAGGGTCTAACTTAATATGCTGACACTTTTTTAAGGGGATGATCAATCCGTCATCCATCGGAGCCATAGAGAAAGTGTTTCAGTTTGATGGTCTGATTATCCCCTTAAAAAGTGTCAGCATATTAAGAAGAACCCTATATTAACAGTGTAGGAGCTAGAGGGTGCTCTAGCTCGCTGCACTCAAGACCTAGGACTGTTAGTTCGTCAGTCCTACGGCCACTACCAAGGTACTTAAGACAGGGAGCTGGTAGTAGTTATATGAGAAATGGTTTAGTCTATAAATTACCGATCCTACAAATGACCGATTCGTAAAAAGACCGATTATAATTATAAAGGACATATTTCCAAAATGAGCGATTTTCTCCTAATTTGTAAAACAGACAAAATTGTTCGATATTGTATGAATTGTATGTTAGATATTGCGTATTTATTACATAGTTCGATGCGGAGTTGTGGAGACGACTATGTTCAGCAGTGGACAAAATAATGTGCTGGTAATACACGATTGGAAAAACGTAATCGAGCTACTGATAGCATGCTTGAGGCGGTACTGTAAGTTGTTCACAAATTTGTTTAAACAGTTTACCTTTGCCGTTATAACTTTCTACCTCATTTCCATTGACCAGTGCGTATGGTGTTTGTCTCAAGCTAATTTTTGCTGATTCTTCTCCGTGGTTCTTGCTCAATTCAAAGCCTCTGTCGCCGTTAGCACACTCTTTGATAGCTATTTTAATGTTAGCATCCTCATTGCACTGAAAAGAAATGCATTGTCATTTGAGAAGAAAGTCAATTAGTGTGATTAGATGATACAGCTGCCGAATTTACGAGGCGCAATTTACGCGTCTACTGGCAAAAATGACGGTGTGTCTCGCTGGTATAGGGCAAAACATTGCACGCCTAATTTATGTCGCGTAAATTCGACAGATGTGTTGCTACACTAAAGATGGTTAATTGCGTCGGCCAGAAAGAGCAAGGCTTGACAAGACAATAATTGAAAAATGGGTGGGAATATTTTTAGTTCTTCCTAGCGCATAAAGCTAGCCTGGATACTGCCAGATTAAGGGACCTCACACTCTAGAGTTTAGTAACTAGACGACCACGATCACGATCCGATCCGACCGATCAAGTAAACTATAGAAACTGGTCTTTTACCCGACCAGTTTCTATAGTTTTCTTGGTCGGTTCGGCCAATGTTCATGATCGTCTAGTGCGCGAGGTCCTTCCCTTACTGGAATAATACAAGCAATGTATTAACCAAAAAAAATCTTTGGCTAAATTATTGTAATGGTATGAGTTAGACATCACCAGACGTTTGCTTTGACGGCTATTTTTCGCTGACCAAGTAAACTATAGAAATAAATCGTGGTCCCTCTAGTGCCACGACCAAGCCAAGACCCGACTAGTTTCTATAGTTGTCTTGGTCAGTGCGGCCACTGGTTGTGATGGTCTAGTGCGCCAGGTCCCTTACTGGAAGAATACATTGCTAAATTCTTGTAATGGTTGGGTTTGAGCTGGACATCGTCAGCCGTTGCTATTATGCGCCTTGATAGTTTCTTGCGCTATTTCTTGCCGACCAAGTAAACTATAGAAACTGGTCTTACGGCTACAGCTACGGTTAAGACCCGACCAGTTTCTATAGTGGTCATAATCGGTGCGGCCACTTTTCGTGGTTGTGATCTTCTAGTGCCCGAGGTCCCTTACTGTAACAATACATTGCTAAATTGTTGTAATGGTTTGAGCTAGATAACGCCAGAATTTGCTATTTTGCGCCTTGTTAGTTTCTTGTCTTGTTAAGTCTAATAGCCGACGGAAAAAAACATCTTATAGTTCAAAGTATAAGTCAATGGTATAGTCGGAAGATTAAGATTCTTTGCTGCCTTTTCCTTTTGGTTTTTGTATTAACTTTAATTTTAGTATTTTCGAAGAAAAACCTTCGCTAGTTCAGCTAGTATTGTTGTCAAAATAGTAAAAATATTACCAGTTCTAAATCTTTTTGTTGTATTATGCATGCGTTGAAAGGCACATATGCAGTCGTATATTTAAGTATATCTATGGCGCATGCGCTAACTTGGTTCAAGTAACACTCCAGTGCACCATGTTGACATCTGATTTTTTCTTTACCGTTTTCAGTTAGTACCTATAACAAAATTATCCATTTATTAGTAATTAAACTATATTAGAAGTAAACTAAGCGTCGGACAGTAATGGACACTTAATCATAAGGTCCGCGTTCGAATCCCCACGAAGGATATGCCATGTACCAATGAGTTTTTCTTACTTATGTACGTAATACCGACTACTTTCAAACGGTGAATAAAAACATCGCGAGGAAACCAAACCTGCATACGCTGAAGAAGAAATTCCAATGCATATTATGTATGTGAGGTCTACCAATCCGCTTTGGGCACGCGTGGTGGACGCCCATACACACTCCCTTAGGGTGGGCCTGTGCCCGGACGTAGATGAGGAATGATGATGACCAACCATACCGTTAGGTGGCGGTGGAAATAGTGAAAAATATTTAATAACTATTCGTATGGTCCAAGTAGTAAGTATGGAGTATCCCACATGAATATGTGTGCCTTTTTGAATCTTTTATAATGCGCACAGCCAAGGAGTGGAATGCCCTGCCTGCGTGAATAGGCTTCTTCTGGGTAAGTTCGCTACATCTTCGACCCCCATCTTCGTCCTGACTGGATTGAGGTCAAAAGCAAACCTATACGTAATAAAAAAAAAGTCCTCTCGATTCCCTGGGGGTTGGTGATTTCAAAACACGTAGAGCAATGTTACTCATTCCATGCCATCATGCGGAAAAAAGTCGCGTCGCTCATCAGCCGGTTGCGTGCAAGCCACAACAGCATTATGGAGATGATAGCAGGCAGGTTTGACTGCCCCATCATCGCACACTGCGTGCAAGTGATGATATAGTGCCTACGGCTATGTACCTCACTGTCATGTTGTATTTTGTTTTATGTTTTGTGTGTACTGTAAGAAGGTTATATAGCCATAGCTTGCTGGCTGGTTCTTATTTAAATTTGGAACGTTGTCGAATCCCGTGGTGGATTTTCAATTATTATTAGACAAGGGAGAGTCGAAGATAGATTAAAAACGATACAAGCAAAAATATAAAAAGTTAAATAATTAAATAAAGCTTTTATTTTAATCTACCACTGAGTGTACGCCTCCACATGGTGGAGGCGCCGGGTAGGCAGCGAGTAAAATAAGTAGAATCGCGAGTGAAATATTTAAAAAGTAAGAAAGTAAGAAGGCGAAGCAGAAAGACGACATCCAAGCAGAGTCCCCGAAGAGAGTGGAGAAAAGCAGAGAATCCGATCCTTGCGAAAGTTAAGTGGTGTTTAAATTATATAAGGATTAATATTTGGGGGCAGAATGAGTTCGTTCGACGGAACGTCGAGCGACATCGCAGATTTTATAGTGCAATTCGAATCGATAGCGAACATCAAGGGATGGAATGATGTCCAGAAAAGGCAAATTTTGGGCAGTTATTTGTCCGGGGCGGCCCTAGAGTTCTTTAAAATAATACATAGCTCCTGCGCAACATATGAACAGCTTATTATAAAATTGAGTGACGAATTTCCTTCTAACATCAATTATTTGGCTCTGTTCTTTGAAACAAAGCAAGGGGGAGAAAGCTTGTTAGAATATTTTTACAAACTAAGTAACATTCAGTTGAAAGCCAAGTGCATTGATGACCCAGCATTCATAGAGCAGTTTTTGAAAACCATTCATATTGATCAGAAGAATAGGCTCGCGGCCAGAGTCTATGGCTCGAAGGCGGAACTTCGGCAGGCGATAGTACAAGTCGGTAAGATTTTCGGGCCAGATACTCCACCACAGTCACTCAACTTGCCCATAAATTTAGAGAAGGTGTGGACCAGCAGAGATGCCGGTGCCCCTACGAGTCCAGTGGACGTGACACCGAAGGCAGCAGGGGGCGAGGGCCAGGCCAGAGGTGATAATTATCGAACCCCGTTGGGCGAAATGCCGACTGGACGCTCATTTGGCCGAGCGGATGTGTCGCGAGGTGGACAGCAGCGGTTTCAAAACCAGAATCCGTATCGTGGACCCTTTTATAACCGTTATAATTTAAGGAGCAGTGCTACGCAACAGAACCCGCCCTATCAGCGCGAGGCCCCAAACCCAGAAGGATGGCGCCCTCAGGCGACCCAATCAGTAAAGCAGACGGGGGCAGGGACGTCGCCCGCAGTGCAGTCCCTGGTCGACGAGACAAGCGTCGATGGTGAAACGGTTCCCTCTATTCAGTTAGTAGTGTGCGGTAGATCCGAACAGGCCCTCATTGACACGGGTGCGTCGTGTTCGTGTGTATCATTGGGTCTAGTGTCGAAGTTGCCAGTAGAAGTCGAGAAGTCAGGTGAATACCTCATCAGGGCAGTCAACGGAGCGCCATTGAGTGTCCAAGGCACCGTGGAATTGAATTTGGTGATAGGATCGGTTGTATATAGACAAGCAGTGTTTGTAGTTGAGAAGTTGCAGCAGAATTTGATTTTGGGACAAGATTTCCTATATAAATATAAAGCGAGTGTGGACTTTAATAAGAAAAAGCTCGTTCTAGGTAATAAAATTTGTATAAACTTTTTACAGAAAAGTATGTTTCTAAAAGGAGACTTTCAGTGTCATAATTCTTTGGGCCCCGTTAATGAAAAGGAAGGTCGCTTGTCACAATTATCAGTGGGTGATTATGTGTATTCCACCCGAATGGTGGAACAAAATGATAATATTTTATAAAATAGATACGGTTTGTTCCCCAAATGCGATAGATGCCAGTTTGCCTGTTAAGAAACGAGAGTCGTTAAGCGAATTATTAAAACAGAATGAGTCTGACATTGTTCATTGTACGGGCAGAGATAATGTGGTAGCTGATTTTTTGAGTAGGAATCCGTTGTGTGAGGAGGAGACCGGAGCGTTGAAGCCAGAGAAACAGGAGGATGGTTTAGTTATGTATAGAATCGAGGTATTACGAATGAAGGAGGAACAGTTACGAGATGAATTTTGTAATGCATGGATTAGAAAGCTGCGGGAGAGTGGACTCGCTGTGTTGAAAGGATATTGTATGGTAAGCGAAGTCTTGTGGAAAACCGTGTGTGTCAGGGGTGAAGTACGAAAGGTCATGGTGTTGCCTATGACATTGTTTGACGGGACGATGAGAGAGTTACATGATGAGCCATGGTCAGGGGGGCATTTGGGTTTAATGAAAACGTTCGAAAAGTTTAGATGCCGGTACTATGTAAAGAATGCTGAGAGCAAGGTAGAACGTTATGTGAAAAGTTGTGTGGTTTGCCAGGAGAATTAGTTACGTTGTTTATTTTTCATTTGTGAGATTTGATATATTTTAGAATGTCAAAGTTAACATTTGTAAAAAAAAAAATAACATCATCCATAATGTAATTTCTTTTTCTCTTTGATTTGAACCGTGGAGTTTATAATTGATTCTTTGTATTTGTATATTAGAGTGAAAAAAAGATGACATCTTTCAAAGTATAAGTTTTTCGAATATATTCTTTTTCACTTGGAATTTGACTATGGAGTTCATTATTATTCACGTATGTGTAGTAGCAATAGAGGTTATTTAGAACACATTGTAGGTTCATTATTATTGTTTGGTGAGGAGGAATTATTTACTAATATGGATTAAATTTTTTTACATGTATGTGCGAGCTTTCGACCGTGTCTCGAGGCGTGATGCGTCGAGGCCAGTGAGGACTCGATGGCAGCCAATTAATCAACCATGATGAGGGGCCCAGAAAAAAACTAGAGCCGCAAGAAAGAATAACGGCCACTATAATTTTATTAAGGGTTGTTGTAATTAATTATGGTTTAGTAGGAAATAAATGATTTATTCTCGGGTACTTCATTGGGGGGTGCTCCCATATATGACATAGTCATTGGGAGGTTCACTGAATTGGTGGACAAATTCCTCAGACAGCAGTATGCTGACCCGACAGCCAGTAGTGGGCAATTGACGATAATGGTCGGTAAAATGACAGGGCTGCCAACTTTATATTTGAAAATCGAGTCCTTCTGGCGAACATAAATATACGGTCACTTGGAGAGAGGAGGTCCGCCTATGCTAAGTAACCATAGAGGTATTATCCGGGGAGGTTATATATTTTATCTAATAGGGGATGGTCGGACATATGTTGGTCTCTTCTCTCTGGATAGAAAATTTCTATTATATTTCTCTCTGGATAGAAAATAGGGTTGCTTTTATATAGTTTTTAGCGAGCAACTTGTATTGCAGGTCGGATCTGTGATCCTCCTGACGGGATGGGACCGGCCACCGCTTTCTATCGATTTAATGATTCAGGTCGGTCTACGGAATGTCAGGGTGGCCACAAATATCCCATAGGGGTAGGAAGAGTAGACCATGGAGGCTTGGTCTATGGTACTCGTTTTGGCAGGTTTGGGGTACCAGGGTACGCGGCATACCCGGTGGGCTTGTCGGTTGGTAAGGTAAATCCTTGTCAGTCAGTTCATTAGTTATGGTTTAATTTTGGGGTGCTTTCATGCCCTTCGGAGCATAATGTACAAAACGCAAAATGAACACGACACTCAAAATTCACAAATCGCACAATGAACAATACGCAGAATGTGCAACACGCAGAATGAGCACAACACGCATAATGAGCAAAACGTAAAATGTACAAGACAGGCCTAAGGCCTCATTCACGACGACGATGACCGACGTAGACACCCCGCAAGGCAAAGGGTTTTATCTCTTATCAACCAAGGAGTCCGATAAGTTTTTGAAGGGCCTCCTTTTCATATCGAATACTGGCACTTGAGATTTTCCGTCATCTATATTTAAATAATACAACTATCAATTATAGAGCAATGTCAATTAATTACCTGAATATCTCCATTGTTTCAAGATGGATATTTTACCAATAATAGAAAAAAATCAAAAGGGTAAACCTACGCTCATGGGGTTTATTTAAGGGGTCAAGGCTGACGAACCATTGTCAGGGCCCACCGATATGCTGATACTGGTTACTAGCAGTAACTAGGCCGGTGTCCATGTGTTAGCATTGTATATAATTTTCCTGCCAAGGTAGTCGTATTAGTGTAGGTCAGGTAAATGGGGAGCTTGGGGAGCTCGACGTTCCAAATTTTTGATCAGGGGGGGGGGGGTGAATGTAAGAAGGTTATATAGCCATAGCTTGCTGGCTGGTTCTTATTTAAATTTGGAACGTTGTCGAATCCCGTGGTGGATTTTCAATTATTATTAGACAAGGGAGAGTCGAAGATAGATTAAAAACGATACAAGCAAAAATATAAAAAGTTAAAAAATTAAATAAAGCTTTTATTTTAATCTACCACTGAGTGTACGCCTCCACAGTACCTACTAACATAGTTCTTAAGTCAAACCCTGTTACTAACATCATTTCATCGATCATTTTGTTGTCTGAATTTAAATAAATATTATTATTATTCCTTGGTCCTAGCCTAGCATGTCTCAGAGAAAACTGGAAAGATCGTAAAGTGTCTATGTTTTTGTTTACGCATACCGAAATGAACATGGCATTCATGACGGCTTTATCGTGCGTCAGCCCTACGGTAGTGATGGGGTTTTACTGCAACTTAGGTCCGCATTCACTCTACTTAGACCTATAAAGGGTGTAAGTAATATTAAAAGGTTTAGAAAGTCTTTAGACTATAAAACTCAACTGTTTATTATTAATTAATTAATTTATAATAAATGGACTCTTGCTTGTGCGTTAGCACTGCATTTCCGCCAGTGTCAAGTGTTTATGGGAGAATCTATCCCAATCTCAGGGATTGTTTTTGGTCAAGAACAAGAAGAGAGTGACGATTGCCGAGCCTCGTGGCAGGCAAAAACGCGACGCGCGAAATCCACGCGAGACGAGTGCTCGGGTCAGAACCTGCAACGTGACTCAACTGTTTATTATTGTTAACTTAACTATTTGTTATCTTTTTTGTCCTGTTTGTTTGTCGATTGTTACCTAAATTGCTATACTTTTTTTTTTTACGGGCATAGGCCCACCACACATTCCCACCGCTGTAACTCCTTGCTGTAATTGCTATACTTACCTAAATTGTTAAAATTTCTATATTATAAGATATTGATTTATTATTTATAGACTACTTGTGTAACTGGCCAATGCTGTGTGCGCCTGTTAGATGTATATGTATAAGAAATAGATTTTTAGCTTTCCTATGTTATTGTAAATGTTTAAATATGTATACTGTTGGTGTGCCATATTAAATAAAATAAAAAAAAAATAACAATTTTCACTATGGAGCCAATTTCGGAACCGCGAAAAAAAATCTGCTGTTGCGACTCGATTCAAATTTATGGAACAGCAGATATTTATTATTTCTTCTTGATGTTGGCTCCATTATCCATAGTGAATGTTCTTCTTCTTCTTATCGTGCGGGCAGAGCCCTGGTGTCAGAGTTTTTTCAGACCGCCTTACGGCCTCTGACGTGGTTTTTATGTAACGACTACTACCACCAGAGATAGTAGCCGGGACCAACGGCTTAACCTGCCATCCGAAGCACGGAATCATTTCTTTTTTCAGACAATCAGGCGATTCAATCTGCAATGTCCTAGCCAACTGGGAAAAACGCACAAAGCGACATTTCACTAGGTGTCCCCCGTGGCAATCGAACCCACGACCTCCGTGTCGAGAGCCAATGCTTTTAACCATTAGACCACGGAGGCAGTTGACCAGCGTGGCACGGAGATAGTGAATGTTGTTAGTTTGATGGTCTAAAGTCTGAACTACTCAATTAAATATTGCAAGGCTGTTTTGTTACACCCTGTATAAATAGTCATTTTAACAACATACCCTTGCGTTACCAAATGGAAAAGTCTGCACGTCAATGTAAGGGCCCAATTTATTAACGACGTCAGCGAGTTCATGATAATAATCTTCACATAGCGGGCAAAATGTTTCGTAATAGAGACTAACTTTCACTCTTTGTTGCTGAAATAAAATAAATGATAAATAAATTATGTTCTATCTTTAAAAAGTGGTGGTCATTCTAGGGGTGGCGAGCAGTGGTACGACCGTAGCCTAAATCAGATAAATACCAAATAGTTTTTGGGATTAAAACTTTGCAATCATTTGTGAAAGAAAACATCGAGAGAAAACCAACACGCATTAATTTCTTTAATATTAATAGTCAGTTGCAGAAACGCTCATTAACGTTAATCCTCCATTAAATCTCTAGCCAGCTTTTACTACGTCAACAAAAAAAAAGGGACAGCAAGAGATTTAATGGAGGATTAACTTTAATGAGCGTTTCTGCAACTGACCGTGAGGCTTATAAATACAGGCTCCAACTTTTATTTTAAGAGGATTATCAGACCATCAAACAAAGCACCTTTCTCTATAGGGACAAGATCGAAATGGGTCAAGTAGGATTGCAGTTTTATCAGTTTTATATGGAACAGCTGGTTTTTTTTTTGCTATTTTTTCGTTGTTGGTAGCAAAGATAAAGTTGTTTAGTTTCATGATCTGATGATCGGTACTAATCTGCTGTTCGGTACTAAACTGCACCCGCCGCCCCGCTGCCTTCTCGACGTAAATGTATGCAACAGCTGATTTTTTTGCTCCTATTGGTTTGGTCCCATAGTAAAAGTTGTTCAGTTTGATGGGTAGACTCTTAGTTTAAAAGGATGCTAATGATATCAATTTCACCTTGTATATGCAATTATGCATATGTTAAACACAGGTTTTCTCTTACCGATTGAACCACAGCACTGAAAAATGCGAGAACACTAAAAGTTATGAAAAAACTCATTTTTTCCTCTATCAACTAAAACCTATGTTATAATAATAATAATAACATTCTCGTTCAGCTTCAATATTTATAGTTACTTGTCTTTATTGGTTTTTGTTAAATTACTATGTTAAGTTAACCGACACTATCGTAATTAGTATGGTTTCGGTTAAACACATTGACGTAGAATACTATGGACGCCGGGTCTAGTACAGAAACTCGAAAGAAGTGTCCGAGACTAAACTACACTGACCTGCAAAACTAAGTACTACACTTTTAATATTTAATTTTTTTCTGAACTATAAAAATTAGAGATTTAAAATAAAAAACGTTTTATAGCAAATGTTATCAGCTTTCTTTGTAACTATTATTTGTAAATTAAACTCTTTTTCGAGTCCTTTTTATTTCGAAAATATATTTAGTGTACTGAAAAAGTTATTGCAATTTCAAAAGTGTGCTACTTAGTTTTGCAGGCCAGTGTATATAAACCTAAAAACGGGTAGTAATACTAAAAACATGAAAAAGAAAAAGGGCGCCGCGCGCCCGCGCGTGCGCGCTGTCGGCCGATCAAACGAAGACTGTCGCGCAATTGGTTCTCTTTCACGTTTTGGTGCTCGTTTGG
The DNA here is from genome assembly GCA_927399405.1 of Agonopterix arenella. Lineage (NCBI taxonomy): Eukaryota > Metazoa > Arthropoda > Insecta > Lepidoptera > Depressariidae > Agonopterix > Agonopterix arenella. Next base: position 4,940,644 of record OV656704.1, read on the forward strand.
AACACTTTTGAGTGAGCACCCTACGTCCAGTAGTTGGTAAGTCAATGGTTAAATATGCATGACTAATAGCTGCATAATAGGCTAATCGACAACTTAGTTAAATAATAATAAATAAATAACGCTCATGCATTGTGATGATCCCAAGCAAGCACTAATAGGCTGTTTATTATGGAAACCATACAACAACGGCACAAACATATAAACATCCATGACCGAACCGGGATTCGAACCCAGGACCCTGGTTAGGTAAGCGCATTAGGGCGGAATACGCGCAAAAAAAATCACTATTGCATACAACGCGGACTGCGCTTTAACTTAGCTGTTTGTGTCTTGCCTATAAATACGCGTACTTGATAATATTAGATTCATCCTGTTGTAAGCTCTTGTACTGTGAACATCGAAATAAATGAACTTGTCATACTGAGTTTAAATGAGGAACCTAACCTGACCTGGAAGACCCGATGACCTGGAACACCATACTCTCGCCAGACCTGATCTGCCATGGAAACCCTCGTTTCCTTACATTCATTTGTTGACCTCTGAAGTTTCACTATGGATCTCTTATGCAAGGTACTCATTTTTCGCCACATTCATACAGCTTATCGCATTTGCGTCGGTTTAGGGTAGATAATAGGGTAGGATAGACCATTTGATTATTGTATTGTACTTGTTGATGAATCTCTCTCGTCATTCGATCATTTCATTCATTCTTAGCGGTCTTACAGACGAGCGACACTTTGCGGTCGCAGGGGGTCGCGCGATTGTCGCGCACGGTGACGGTAAAGTCTATGAGCGCGACCACAGATCACAAAAACTAAAGGGAGATATGAAAAGGGGGCGGGGCCAGTGTCGCAGCAATATGCGCAAAAACGGAACACATTGCTCGCGACAGTAAGGATTCAATATATTACGAGTCTGAAAGCCAGTCGAGATATTATGTGTAAATAGTTTACAATGCTTGCGTCGTACTAAAGATTATTCGAACGTTGAGTTCTGATACCGCAATGGATAATGAGCACATTCAAGCTAACAAAATACTTTCTATCCCGCGGTACTGGTGGTGATACGACACTAGGTTTCGTACTTAGCGCGTTGGTTGGCATCTCTCTAGATCTCCATGAGTGCGACCCTCTGCGACACACGGCGACCGCAAAGTGTCGGTCGTCTGTAAAAGCCCTTAGTAACGAAGCGTCTCAGCTTCTAGGTCTCAGCATAATATACCTTTCAAAATACTCCCTTACATCCACATTGTGTCTCTAATAACGCCATTTTCCTTGGTTATAATCATCTGGTTCTGAAGATCCTTTTCAACGGCCCAATAGCTCATTTGGTAGAGGGCCTGTCTGCTGATCAAAGGATCGCAGGTTCGAATCCAGCAGGGGGCAAATATTTATATGATGAATATGAATATTTATACACGAGTATGTTTGTTGTCTTGTCATCATAATTTGTGTCGTAAAGTCTTTATCTTATCTTATCATAATACAAGTATAGGCCAGATTCTGGTACTTTCCATGGAATTAGATCATAGCATAAGCATATGCTCACGACTATATTCCTTGAGGGGGTAGTCAGAGATATTCTGAAACCAGAAGATCGAATTAGATCATTTGTTTGAAAATGTCCAAGATATTAGTTATTTATTTTATTCTCGAAGTTTAACAACACCAAAACAATACTGTCACTAGACCTAAATTAGTTTCCATATTTTAAAATATTACGACAATAAAATTAAGAAGCGGTGAAAATCGATTTTCTTGATTGTATTTTGGTACAATAGTTTCAAAGTAATGCTTGTTAATTTTATGTTAGACCAAACTGTATACCCAACAAACAATTTGGTCGTATTAGGCCACCATTTATATGTCTATTTTGTCTTATAAAAGTTATATTACGGTAATTTCGTCAATCGGTACGGTTTACGGTGCTTTATGCGTCAAATGTTCGACTGTACGACACCTATACGACTAAATTGTTAATTGGGTATTAAGGTAGGTAAATATGTTTATATATTATTCCTGTTAGTACGTAGATTAACCATTTAGCTGTAACTAACTATTACCCTAAATGGATATTATAAATATGACGTTTACTTTGATAGTTTTCTTTTACTTTCACGCATCAACAGTTAAACTAATCGACATTTTTGATGAGTTGAACATCAGTCGTTCTGTGATGTGAGTCTCCCATGTCACAGATTACTTATGTTTAAGTTTTTTCAACGTCAACTACAAATTTTATGCCGGCGAACTATGGGCTATCTAAAAATAAATATCTTGGACATAGTAACACAAATTATCTAGTCACATTTAAAGTACCTGGACTTCTATTATGATGACTATACAACGTTATAGAATACATATATAGATAGAAACATCCATGACTCGGGTACAAACATTCATATTCATCATATAAATATTTGTCCTTTAAGGGATTCGAACCCGCGACCCTCGGCACAGCAGGCAGGTTCACTACAGACTGTGCTACCGGGCCGTCAAAATCTTTAATTATTATGATATTTGGTATTCAAAGTACCAGTAACAAAAAAAAAACTGTTTTCGAATTATTACAAATGATGAGTCTTGGCTGAAATTATTGGAAACGGCTTAACTAAAGTATTTAATAATAGTATTAGAGATTTATCTTTGAACAGGGTCTCAATGAAAGGGACCGAAAATCCTCAAAGACGAAAACTTTCGTCAAAGAATTATTTTCTAAAAAAATTATACTTAAAGAGTTAGAGAAAATAATTTAACCATTCCATCTCTAATGTTTTCCAAGCTTTCAAATTAGTAAAAATAATAATCCGACATGAAAGAAAAAGCAATTTGTACCATCTTCATTCAGCCCACGTACGTGTAAGGGCGAAATGGGCGCGTGAATTTTAGCTATCTTATCTGTTGGAACAAAAGTGGTCATATTTCAAATCTTTATTGTTTATACGAGAGTCCGACCAAGCCTTTTCTCTGACTACTTGTATAACGCCAGATGGGGTATCGATCCTATCGTAAGATTACGTTAAACCACTTTACCTACTGATACTTTTGACATTGGAAATGTCTTTGCGTTCGCTCTAGTCATAGATTAGTATGTATTCCAGTGTAGGCTCCGATTTGACGAAAAAGTGCGATCCCCTTAAAGCCCAGTCATTTTACGCTTTGAGCCGGGACTAATTATTAATTTTTTTCGGTATAATATTGAAGAACCAATTTGAGCCTAGAAATGTACCAAAATTTGAAACTTTAGCTATTATCTCGTTCCATAAATACTGACGGTAAATTTTTGTATGCACATATTTAAGGCTTTACCATTTTACATACTTCAAACTTCAATTTAAATGTTGCTGTATTAGAGATTAAATAATTTGCTATTTGATAACCAATAAAGATAAATAAATGAATAAACATAGTGTAAATATTTTTGTCTACTTATAGACTTAGAGATAAGTGTACTTTTTGCAACCATCAGCTGCAAGGCGTGTTTATGTGGTGTAGAGCATCTCTGCCAGGTCCAGGTCTGCCTGCATATAACTCCAGTCGGTTCAGAAGTTACTGATGTTTAAAGGTAAGTAAAAAATTAAGGATCAGCTGCAAGGCTGATCGTAAGATATTAATGTAGTATGCACTGTAGCTATGTGAACAGTACAAAAACTGACATGGTTCATCAGTCGGTTTAGGAGTTACAGCCATTCAAAGGTCCGACCTTAGCATGGATGTATCTCCGAAACCGACTGGCAGTTCATGTCAGTTTTTTTACTGTTCACATAGCAACAGTGCACACTACAATAATATCCAGCTGATTATTAATTTTTTAATGACCTTTAAACATCTGTAACTCCTAAACAAACTGAAGTTATGCAGGCAAACCTAGTCCATCCCCATCAGAGAAATGCTCTTCACCCCATAAACACTGAATCAGCCTTGCTGCTGATGGTTGCAAAAAGTACACTTATCTCTTATAATATTAGAAGGTTTTGAAAAATACATTCGTATTTTCTAAGAAAAACCTCATTTTTAAAATTTCAATGCCTATTTTATTGCTCAAAAAAATTTTATATTGTTAAATCTATGTCAAATGAGTACATTGGTATTAATATTATTAATTTAAAAGCCTTCTTGGACACAATATTTCGATTTTTATGTTGCGTTGCGATTTTTTTTATATGTTTTAAGATCGTCTTTTTTCACTAAATGGTGCCGATTATAGTTTAAAAGTCGAATTAATAATTACTTCCTACCCCGCCTAACAAAACACCGTAAAATGACTGGGCTATTATATCTCAGAGAGTTGCGAAGATATGATATTCAAAATAAATTTAAAACACGCGTATTTACAAGAGCTGTAAGGTGCAAAAAGAGTTATTCGAAGAGTTATTTGACTTTCGTCAAAAACAAAAAAAATGATGGCCGAAATAGTGAAAAAAAAAATCAATTTTTTCCGAATTTTTGATTTTGGCGCTCGATATTTTGGAAACGAGGAATGATAAAAAAATTTTTAGCAAAACTCCTCTGGACAATTTAGTCACCTACAATTTGAGCTTGAAATTTAAACGATCGGGTGGGTTTGCCCTGTAGCCTACTAACCTTTTTGAGACAATATTTTTTCGAATTCCGTAGATTCATTTCCAATGTGCTCGATAGTCGTGTGAGGCACGAAATCTGTGAATTTTTCACTTGTTTTTCCTTAGAAAACAAGAGAGTAATACACTTTTCCGTTGCTCTGTATTCGTGTTTCGGTCTTGAATATCTTTTTGCACTTAGGGCACTATTTATTGGCTTTCCAAACCGGCAGCATTGCGAGGTTTTTTTACTTTATTGCTTAAACCTTTTTTTTCACTCTACGGATTATATTTTCGACAAATTTATTTTTACTCAAGGGTGGAAAGGAAACATCTTTGAAGTCGTGGGAGCTTGAATCATCGTTTTTGGAGGGCTTATATAAAAGGGGTTGAAGTGACTACTTATCAATGCTACGGCGTAGCAGCCGTAGAGGGTTTTGTGCTACGTGGTGGCTACAAATATTAGTATCTGATCACTGAGCAATATTCCTTGAATACACAATGTGTTAATGGATAAGAGAAAAACCTCATACACCCCTACCAATTTATAACGAAATAATGGCCTTGAAATAATAATTTTATTATTCTATTAATTAAAATTTAAAGTTATTCGAAGTTTAGGTTTTCAGGGAAAAAAGATTTGTTATTAGTTAAGTAATGAATGAAAGCGCTAGCGTGCTCATGAAGATTATTTTAAGAATCTCATTTGGTAGTAAGAAGGGTGAGTGTGCCAGTGCGGCGGTGGGTTGACATCGAGTTTTGTAAATTTTAAATTATACTAGGTAACAAATTATTTGAAATTAAAAAAAACCTATGTAGAAACCTTGATAATTAGATTCTGCTCTGGATTCTAAACAAACTAATTTCTAGTTTTGCGTTTATTCATTTACACGTTGTATAGATAAGGAAAACATATTTTGAATACTACTTACCTATGCCTTGAATTAAATCTGATAAAATATTAATATTATATAATTATACAGGGTGTAAATTTAAATGCGTTACATATCAAACGGAGTGCTTCAGATCATCAAACTAAACAACTTTCACTATGGAGCAAAAATCGAAATAGTGAATCGAATTAAATATGATATTTTTCATGTGATTTAAATTCAAAATGAAATGTGTTTAGTTGGTGACCTAGGAAATTCTATTCAAATAACGTTTATTACGCGTAATAAACATGGCTTCAGTTTTAAACGCGCTCGCAGTTTCTGGTTTGTTTTTTATTTTCAGCACCTGGGGTCTATTTCATAAAACACGAATTGTGATGTACAATGACAATTTGAGATACATTACTAAGAATGTTAGGACACATTTTGTTTAATGTCTTAAGTAACCAGCAATGTACTCTGAATTTTCATTGTAAATTACTGGTATTATGTAATTTAACGCCTGATAGACCCAAGGGCTGGCACTTTCCTCCTTCAACGGATCAGCATAGCCATTCAGCGAGGAAATGAGGCCAGCGTCCTATAAGGACCGAACCTGCACCACATCCTAAGTTAGTTTAGTTTTAAGGTGGTTGCAAAGGGGTCAATTTTATACAAAACTTGGATGCACTTGACTTTTCTTCGTACGAAGATATATAGCTTTGCGATTTTTCAACACGATTGCGATACAAAATTTTAAAAGCTTTATATCATCGTAATTATATTATAAATTGAAAATGTTATTAATATATAAATATTAATTCCGTCTACGCGTATTGTTCGTATACGGTGGTTTCAGTCCATATAAACTTTTATATGGACTGAAACCACCTTAAGTCACTTTATTTATAATTTTATTTAATGTTACTATTTTGTAGATCTGTCGAATAAATCGAATATAAATTTTAAATAGAATTCAACCATCGTAGGTAAATCAAGCCCCAATCACACTGACGCAAAATGTCATATTTATCACATGAAAAACGGATAAATACGTGGGCATTCTGTTTAACAAGCGGTCCTTATCCGGACCATAATTCACGGGTTCGCGTCAATATAAACCCGGCTTAATTAATTCCGCTCACGGATCTCGATAGCTACTCGTATTCGGGTGAGTATAAATCTGCGGTTTGTTAATAGACCTTACCGCTTTATCATTTAGGTAGTTATTTGCTTAATTCTTGTTTAAAGAATAAAGCAAGTGACATCACCACAATCAGAAACTTATAGCACCTAAAATTTATAACAAAATTCTAAAACTAATAAGAGAATGCCAAGACATAATATTTTTTAGACGTCTATTGTTTAATCATCTGAATGAAAAATCATATTACTCAATTAAGGAATTTCTTGAGTCATGAATTCATAATCCTCCAAATCATTACCCAACTAACAATTTGGTCGTATAGGTGTCGTATAGTCGAGCATTAGACGCATAAAGCATCACTATATGACGAAATTACTGTATTATAACTTTTATAAGTCAAAATAGTCATATAAATGGGAGCCTAATACGACCAAATTGTTTGCTGGGTAGTAACTTATTATGTATAAATTTTATTTCAAAACTGTGACAATTTTGTTTATTTGTGTTTTTTTAATTTTATATTTTTGTTGTGTATGGAATCTCAAATTTACAGTTATGAAATTTATTAAATTATTATTATTAGTATGACATTATATACTTATAATTTTGATTTTATATACTTATCAATGAGTATTGACTTAGATAGTTAAATTATTGATTTCATAATTAAATTCATTTAATCATTACGTTTTTTTTTCAGGTATAATAATACTGTTAGCACTACCCTACTATGCCACCCTCGCTTGCCTATAAAAGGGGCGCGCAGCTCGGTTTGACATTCATTTGTCGGACAGCGCTCGAGGTGACAACATCGTGTTCTACGCGGCCCGTTGTTTCGGATATCTTTTCATAAACTTTCTTTTTGTGATTATTTCGTGATAACGTGTGATTGAGAGTGATTAGTGTTTTGTTTCAAGTGTTAATCAAGTAATTTCAGTAAATTCGTTTTGTTTGAGTTTGCAAATTATTTTTATAAATAAACGATTCTTTGGGATTCTGTAAATTATCTTTTTTTTAATAAATTTCACTTCTGATCGCCAAAATCTATATATTTGTATGCCTATTGGTAGGCCACGGAGATACTTTTTAACTACTGTAATATCATATTTTTACCTGTGTGTCACAATAAAAAATGTTGTATTTGTATCTAGAAAGATGATATTGATGATGATTTGCTTAATAAGAAGGATATTAAATTAAATGCGTTTTTTTTACTTTAGGGGGCTTACCAACATTGAAATTGCGAAATTAAAATATCAGCTTTTTCATACAATTGAGTCGAGGAACCGTTCACTACTATGGAACAACCATAATTTTTTTCTCATTCACGAATTTGACTTCATAGTGAAATTTGTTCTGTTTGATATGAATATGTAACACATTTAAATTAACACCCATTATTTTTATAACGACTTCGATAAAACAAATTACTGTTCTTATGATGCGAACGAAAAAGTCATCGGCTTTAATATTATTTTCTAACTTTTTAGTTTTTTTGAAGGCGGTTTTAATTTTTAGTTAAAATTTTGTTTATTTCAAAAATTTACAAACGCACTAGCCGGCACTACGATTTTCAAAGGTTCTCCTCGATTTCTCTTGGATGCCATCACCAGATCCTGGTTTCCTTATCATGGTACCATCCTTGGAATATCTACTATCCAAAAAAAAAAAAACAATCATCAAAATCGGTTCATAAACGACGAAGTTATCCGCGAACACACATTAAAAAAAAATATATATATATATATATATATACGGTCGAATTGAGAAACCTCCTCCTTTTTTGAAGTCGGTTAAAAAGGTAGTAGGTACTTACAGACATACTAGACTCGAGATCGACACTCCACGCGATACGGTATCTGCATACCAAATTTTACATCGATTGGTGGAACGGTTTAGTGTAAAATGGAAGAAACAAAGTCACTTTCATATCTATCTATACATCTATTACAATTTAAAAACTATGCATTCTGTGCAACGTCATTTATTTATCAACATAGCTACATGCAATCAGGGTCCTTCTTAATATCCTGACACTTTTTTAAGGGGATGATCAGACCATCAAACTGAACAACTTTCTCTAAGGGACCAACATCGAAATCGCGAAAAAAAACATCTGTTGTCCCATACATTTAGCTCGAGTAGATCTGTAGTTTAGTATGGAACATCGCAAACACATCGCATGATGGTGATTATGGCAAATCTCTCCATTTTGGGGGAGGCCGATGTCCAGCAGTGGTCTATCGGCTGATATGATGATGATGATGGAAGGTCAGATTTTTGTTTTGCGATTTCGATGTTGGTCCCATAGTGAAAGTTGTTCAGTTTGATGATCTTAACCACCCCCTTATATTTTTATTTGTATTTTTGTAACACAAAAAAAACCTGTAATTGGTGTAGGGTTGTTCTACCAAAATCTGTTCTGCAAATATCTCGAACACCGTGGCACTTTCACTAGATAGGAAATTCCATTTTCTGAACGGGTTTGAGGTCCTCTATCGGCAGTTAGAGGGTTATTCATTACTTACCGAACACCCTGTATATTAATGAACGTGACTACCTACCTATTAGTTAATAATTGATGTTATGCTATGTTTAACAACAACGATAAACTAAATTAGATAAGATTATTAGCTAACGTTGTTCAATAACTTATCTCTAACGTAAACTGTGACAACAATGTAGGTACGTTATTAAAATGTTTACCGAAGGCTTGTTAGGGAACTAGTGTAGATTCCCAATGGAGTGAGGCCATGTCTTATGATTTTGTTATATTGTAACGTTGCTTGTTAATTTGTATTACTTTTGATTTTTATTAGTCTGAATCGAAATTAAAGTCAGTGCACCGTTCTCTGCTCAGTGAGGTGATGCGTCAGTGGCTTAAAATAACAATTAAAATAAATAAACGAAAACTGCAAATAAATAATTATAAATAAAGTAATAACTTACGGTGTTCAAACTTGGTAATTAACGAGGGTTCAAAAGTCCAAACTGCAGGTTTGTCAATAAGCTATGGAGCTCAGGTATACTAGGTATGAAACGGACAGACCGCCCAATAGACACGACTAACAATCGCAAACACACAACACACGACAACAGGTAACACGATATCAATGCGTCGACACCGTAATCAACGTCCCCGCCGGCGGGGACAGCCGCGACCTCTGCCCGATCCTTTCACTTTTGGCGCCTACAGACGCTACAGGCCATTCGCAGGCCGCTTCTCACCTACCCAATCCGCCGCGTAGCCCCAGCAAAGTCCTATGCCGAGGTCCGTACCCCTAGGTCGGTTTGCCAATAGACTGCAGTAAAAAGCGGTAGAAGTTTCCTGAGCAGAGCTGTAATAGAAACTTCAAAAAAAAAAAAAAAAACGTGCATACCGTATCCGGAACACAACACTGCGTTCAAAAACTCAAATAGCTGACGTAGGGGAAAAGTTGGCAAAACTAAAGTGACTGGACTGGGTTGGGTAGGTAAACATACCCAACCCAGTCCAGTCACTTGGACACTGGACAATGGACACTGAGCGTTGGGCATCAATCGTCACACAATGGGTGCCTCAAGATGTAAGTAGAAGTCGAGGCAGACCTCGGAAAAGATGGCGGGACGAGCTGAACGCCTACTACAATGCGTGGCGGGATGTCGTACCGAACAGAGAGATATGGAAGAGTTTAGGGGAGACCTTTGCCCAGCAGTGGACAGAACAGGTAAGGAAGAAAAACGTTGACATATCTCTCAAAATTAGCTGCTGAATTGGGAAAAATCTGATCATAATCTGCCGAAGAAATAACTACCGATGGGAAGTCCCAGAAGAATAGAGACCGCAAACTGGTAAGCGTAGTGTGGGACGCCCGGCCTGATAGTTCGAGAACCTATTGAGACAGATATTGGGGAGAGACTGGATATAAGAAGGCTAAACATAGAAATCTGTTCTATGGCGCGCCTGGAGAGTTCTGTTCCGTGGCAGCATAACCAGCGCGCTCGGTAGTGACCTGGAGGTGAGACGGGGTTATAAAGGGTGTCCACGCAGGTCCCATCCCATACCAGGCTTCTCTGTCGCCAAGAAATGAGCGCTAACTCGTCGGACCTCCTGCCATCGGTGTGAAAAATTCCGTTTGGTTCGGACTTTGCCGGACGGAATGTTCGCTGAGGCAAGACCCCGACGAATAACGTCATTCAGATGCCTGAATCTTTTTTTATTTATAATTGTATGTATTCATTAGTTTTGTTAACTAGTCTGTTATACTCGTAACAATCTTTCTGAACTCCTTATATCTCCTACACTATTACAAGTTTATATGAATAAGTAGGTTGATTATTGGCTGGGATATTGTAAGCAAGGGGCGTTATGTAATTCTGCGACCATCGCTGGTCTTTTGTGTTCGCCCCATGCTCACCCATATTTTTGCGCATACCTCCGAACTTATGGTATATTCTTTTCATTCTCGGGTATATAGGTTTCCTCACGTTGTTTTCCTTCACCGCCGAGCTAGTGATAATGATAAATAGAACCGTACATAAATTCCGTAGAACTTAGTGGTACAGGAGTACGCAGCAGCAGTTGAAAATGTATAGAGATATGCATCTTTCTACTGCTGATTTGACTTTCAAAAATCGCACTCATGGAGTATGATTGATGATGATGAAAGTCAAATCAGCAGTAGAAAGATGCATAAATCTTCATAGTAATTTTGACATTTTCAACTGCTGAGCTCAGCAAATGAGATTCAGAAATCGTACTCCAGGCCAGGAATCATGTCATAAATAAGTAGGTTATCCAAGATAGCTATTTGCATATTAAATATACAGAAAACTTCAGTACGATCATACCAATAACCGCATTTTGCAGCTTTACATTATTAAACGCACTGAGTGCTTTCCATGAAGTAGTGCTGCTATATTATTACGTTTCCATCTGAGTACCTACTAGCTTATAACGAAGAACTCATATATTCGAATTAAATTTTCAGCTGTCTCCCTTCGTTCGTAAATTAAAATTAACTCGACATGTGAGAACAATTTTGTTTTGTTTTACTGCTAGGTTTTAATCACAGATTTAATTTGTACATGCCTGTCTGTACCTATTTCATTCAAAATAAGGATGAAATGATATTCCGATTCCTATTTAACTTTCTGAGCAATTATGATTCATCATCATCATCATCAGCCTATCATCGTTCACTGCTGAACATAGGCCTCTCCCAAGGCGCGCCACAAAACTCTGTCCTCGGCCTTCCTCATCCAGTCGCTCCCCGCTACCTTTTTTAGGTCGTCTGTCCAGCGGGCAGCAGGACGTCCCACACTACGTCTACCAGTTCGCGGTCTTCACTCCAGAACCCTGACACCCCATCGGTTGTCAGTTCTTCGGCAGATATGACCAGCCCATTGCCACTTTAGCTTGCTAATTTTCTGAGCTAATTTTTCATTTTTTACGATTAGCAAATATAATTTATTTATCGGATAAAATATATCTCCTGTCCGACATATTTTATCTTGGACGTTACTAAAGCTGTTCTAAGAATAATAAAGAGTGAAAGTGTTTTTGTAATTATTTCTATTTGGAACGGAGCATATTTGGACTGGACTCTTATTGATGCTATTGTTACAATGTTGTATTTATATTATTACAATTATGTTATTATGTTTTGCCTATATTATTAAATTTTTACCTACAATTATGTTATTATATTGAATGAGACTCTGGACATTTTATTTTATGATCAATGGCAATGTGAAATAATGTACCTAGCTTATAAGATTATTGTACACCTCTAAAGGTAGACTATATGGGACAATAATGTTAATTATATCAACACCTTGTAAATACCTACCTATAGTTATTCAATAAATTACTTTGACTTTGACTTTGACATAATTACCAATATGTTTTTAGATAGATTTTCGTTTCGGGACATAACTGTTCATATGTCTGTCTGTCCAAAGGGTTTTTTGTGTGCATAAAACATAATAATTTTATATCTAAATTCCTAAAATAATTATAAATGTGTAACGAGCACGCAAGCTCGTAACAACAACAGGCGTCAATGGCGGACCGAGGGAATACCCTGTAAAAGAATAAGTAGTAATAACTACAAAATGTAACAACTGTTAGCAAAACTAATAAATCAACATTTTTATTTCTTTCTTGATTAATGTCGAATTGTGTGAATGAACCAAATGTAAAACAATGGTAATTTACTTAAAATCTGGATGAAAAAATCTTAACTATTCTTCTTAGAAAATAATTTGCCAGTAAAACATTTAGAGTAAGTGCACTAGAATCTAGATTGAAGTAGTGAACGTCGTAAAGAAGACGTGACACGACGAAGAATTTTTCATAAAGTTAAGGTCCTGCTGTAGTTTTCATTAAGGATTTTTGTTCCACTACAGCTACGGTATCTCTTGAGTGTGAGTTTTTCAGCGTTTACATCAAATTAAAGATTGAAAAATCGGTTAGGGATGGGACTTAAACCCGTAACCTGCCTATTTGAGGCATCATCATTGTTAGCCTATATAAGGTCTAACAAAATTAGGTGAAACTATTTAAAGGGGATGATCAGACCATCAAACTGAACAACTTTCTCTATGGGACCAATATCGAAAACGCGAAAAAAAAATCTTCTATCCCCATACATTTAGGTGGAGTAAGTTTGTATGGAACAGTTGATTTTTTTTCGCGATTTCGATATTGATCCCATAGAGAAAGTTGTTCAGTTTGATGGTCTGAGCATCCCCTTTAAATAGTTTCAGCTAATTTTGTTAGACCTTATATAAATCCCACTGCAGGGCACAGTAGGGTAGGGTAGTCAAGTAGGGTGTTCATGCCAGCGAATGTGGCCCCCTCATGAACTAACAAAATCAAAATCAAATCTAATCAACATCACCAATCATTCACCAAAAATCAAAGCATAAAAAAATGCTGAGAGAAAAAACAAGAGGCGCAAAATAAGGCGGTCTTATCGCCCCACATCCCATCGGCGGACTCCCCATCGATTATCAGTTCTTTGTATTATGACCAGTCTATTACCACTTTAGCTTGCAAATTTTAAGATCTATGTCAACTACTTTAGTTCTCTAACGTGTCATTTCATTCCTGGAGTGCAATTCACTAAGGCCTCATTTACGGAGACGCGGGGCGTCGCGCGTCGCGTTGAGCGGCGCTAGGCGCGGGCAATAAATCTATGACAATTTGACGTGTGTGACAACGCTTCTCCGTAAACGCACTTATACAACGCCATATGTTTGAATTTAGTGCGGGCCGCGCCGCTCAATGCGACGCACGACGCCCCGCGTCTCCGTAAATGAGGCCTAAGCGTCACATCACTGTCAAAAACATCGACGAGCTCACAAATGTAACATCCTTCTTGCATCCTTCAGATCGATTGCGTTTTTATATGAGTTTGACACATGCCATAACCATAGTGAATACCGAATTGACAGCTCGCCGATGTAACAACGACGAATTTAAGGTGAGGACGATGTTGGCACTTAGTGAATTGCATTGCTGATGATCTCTCAGAGAAACATCAAGCATGGCTCTTTTCATAGCTAGGCTTAGCTCCTGTGTCCTGCAATGGACGAATAAAGCTGTTAAAGGACAAGTAAGCAGTAAGTACTTAGGTACCTAAATACTAAATAACCAACGTCTACGAAACAATAAAAAAATAGGGCTTATAACAAAATAATAATTCCTCTGAAATGTCAGCCATTCACTTGAAATGTTTTTAGAACTCAATATTAAAAGCACGTTTGGAATTTCAGCTTGTTATTTGTAAAATTACAAATGGAACCTAAATTATTATTGAAATATTATCATGTTGCCCGGGGCTGAACTTTAGAACAAAGGCCTAGTCAAAGCATGTAGACAGGTTATTTGCATTTTGTTTTGGTAAACGATAGGTACCGAAATACTGTATATGTGATATAATAAACACATTCAAAATTTTCAGAGGTGGTTCAGACCGTCAAACTGAACAGATTTTAAAATGCGAGCAAAGCTGAAATCTAAAAAAAAGTGCATACTTAACTTAAATGTATAAAACAACTAAATTTTTACGATAAAATTAAATAAAATAGTTTATTTGCATATAAACTTCTTCTGCTTCTTCGATGTCTGGTTTGCTTGTTGTTCAGTTTGATGGTCTAAACCACACCTGAAAATTTGGAAAGTGTTCGAAAAATCACCCAGTATTATAGTTTTATTTATGAGTTATACAGGGTGTTAGGGTAAACAGTTGCATTACTTTAAGGGGTGATTGTACTCATGATACTGAACAACTTTTCCTAAGAAACCTACAGGAAATGCACCTGCCATCATTTCGCCTAACTACGTGTCCTACCCACCGTAACTTTAAGCGACTAGTTTTCAAAGCTTCAAAGATATGTAATATCGAATTTCATTTCCACTTAGCATACTATTTACAGAAAACATAAAAAGATAGGCATAAATATCATTGCAGCCATAAAGTGAGCGTTCGATCCATCCATCATTTATTTCCAATACGATTCTAATTTAACGACGATCTTGAAGCCCGACGGAATTACAAGCTGTTCCCATTTCTTTTCGGTCATGGGACGCTATTCGGCTCCATTTTACGACCGTCCCGGGGACTCGCGCAATATCAATGAAGGCAACGTTTGTATGAACACCCAGATTTTGAGATGGGACGCTTTTATTTTGTTAGTATTAGGACGAGATTAGGAATCTGGGAATGCTTAGCTTGGTGATATTGGACAGTAAACTTTCTATGTTTGTTTTGTGAGGGTTTTTATGTTGTGATTTTGTGGGCGATAGGCTAGCCTCCAATTGACACGTCATTCTGCTTTGAAACCTTCAATAACCTAGTGATAAGCCTTGCTACAACTATGCGTGCTATAGTTTGTTTTGTTACTACAGCTTTCCTGACCACTCCGGAAGAGATTATGGACGTGAGTTTATGAAAAAAGTACGAATATGTAAGTAAGTGTTGTTTTGTGAAGGTTCGATACGTAGTATCGTGTGTCGTATAAAAGGACGTTTGACATTTCATCCAATATTTCATCTTGAAACACACGTTTAAAAAATTGGTATCTATACTCAATTTCAAATAGCAACTACAAAAACAGAGATTTGAAACACTTCCCCTCGCTTATTCTTAGAACAGCTTTGGTAACGTCCAAGATATATGTTGGATAATCTTTCTGATAAATACATTATATTTGCAAATCAGAATTGGACAGAAAGCTATACCTGTAAGAATCACATCTTTCATGGGGCACTGTATACGCTATTATAATAAGATCATCATCATCATCATATCAACCGATAGACGTCCACTGCTGGACATAGGCCTCCCCCAAAATGGGGGGATTTGCCATAATCACCACGCTTGGCAGGCGGGTTGGCGATCACAGTTAGATTGAATGTACTCAGAGGATGCTGCTGCCCATCCTCCGGTAGATCCCTTAGTCGCCTTTTACGACACCGACGGGAGGAAATGGGATGGTGCTATTCTTAGCCGACAGTATTATAATAAGCATTATAATAAGATACCAGAGGATATTCTAAACTTGCCAAACAAAAAGTTTAAGTCCTCTGTAAAAAAGGCTACTATCAACTCGATGACTATTTGAATGACCAAAATGTCTGGTCTTGACAATGTTACTCTATGTAATGCAATATTGTATTTTAATTGTACTTAGATGTGTATTGTAGAGTTTCTCAACGGAACACCTTCCAACGCGGTGGTAGAGTCAAAAAATGACGTCAAAAAGCTATCAATGTGATATTATCTCGAATAAAAATTTTGATTTGATTTAATTTGAATCTGAAAATCATGTCGTCCTTATTTGAAATGAAGTATAGTTGTAGCCAAGTTTCAAATTTTAACCATAAGATATTCCCATGGTGGTCTAGTGGTGAGTGCCTAACCATGCCTTACCTGCCGCGCAGGAGGCGATGGTTTTATCCCCGTCCAGTTCGACTCGTACACCAGGACCACAGATAAGAGATATATATAGTACAGATTACATGCAAGCGCTCGAATCGACGCACGCACACTGATGAGCTGCACGATTAGTTTACCATTGGCTTTCCGGTGAAGGAAAATATCCTGAAAAAACCTGCATGCCTTAATTTCAAGGTCTTTATTGTACCCACTCTCTGTCCATTATAAGTATATAAGGAAAGAGCCAGATATCTTTTTTGAATTTACTTAAATCAAACAATCTTAACTTAGTAGTGAACGAACCAACACGAATAACCTCTACAACTCGTACTCTCCTCGATGTTATATGTAGCACGGAAAGCCTAAAGGTAAAAAACGTAGTCGTGAAACACAACGATAGTCTAGTGATCATAGTTTAGTGTCTGCGCAATATCCAATTAAAATAACTAAGCCAGCACCTAGAACAGTAACCTACAGACCATTCAATCACTTTGATGCAAATACATACAAAATCGCGTCCTCAGCTACTCCATGGGAGTGGGTTTTATCGTGCAGTGATGTGGAGGACATGGTTCAATGCTTTACCTCACTAATACTTGGCTTGTTTAACCATTTTGTACCAGAACGCACCAGAGTTTTTAGGCAGCCTCCAACTCCGTGGGTCACTGACAGTATTAAGGCGATGATCATTGATAGAAATAAAGCTTGTGCACGTGCAAAAATAAGTGGTACTCAACAGGATATAAAGTCGTATAAATCATTGCGTAACATGGTAACAAGTCTAACTAGAAATGAAAAACAGCAATACTTTACTGAAAGTATAAATAAAAATGTACACCGTCCCAATAAAATGTGGAATTCCTTAAATAAAATTCTGGGAAACACAACAGAGAACGTACTTCCAAACCATATAAATAATCCTGAGGTGATAAATCGTTCGTTCCTTGATTCCACTCCGAAACCTATTCACAGCACAAACGCAAGATATCCTAATTTGGACCTCAATATAAATTTCACATTTGGATTTAAAGAGATTACGGCAGACGAAGTGCTCAAGGTGGTTAACTCCATATCTTCCAATGCTACTGGCGACGACGGCGTATCAATTAAAATGATCAAATTGACACTGCCATATTCTCTTCCAGCAATAACAGCAATTATGAATGTATCGCTAAAAACGGGTGTTTTTCCCAACTCATGGAAGACAGCTAAGATAAAACCTATACCTAAGAAAACAAATGTAGAAACAGTTAATGACTTGAGACCCATAGGAATTTTACCCGTTCTCTCAAAGATACTGGAAAAAATTGTAAACACACAGCTGTCTAAATATTTAGAATCAAATCGTCTTATCCCAGTAAACCAGTCTGGGTTCCGCAAACATCACAGTACTACTACGGCACTTACACACATCCTAGATGAAATTCTAACTGCTTCCAATGAAAACCTGGGGACAATTCTGGTTCTTCTTGATTTTAGTAGAGCGTTTGATTGTATAGATAGATTTAACCTCATATCCAAACTTGAAAACTTCGGGTGTGACCAGCTAGTTTGCACTTGGTTTCGAAGCTATTTTACAAATCGGATGCAGTTTGTTGAGTGCTTGGATAAAGATTCAAAAAAAACTATATCAACTTGTTTGTCGGTGCCGACGGGTGTCGTGCAGGGTTCAATTTTGGGACCAACTCTTTACACGGTTTATACTGCTGACTTACCATCCAATATTAAATTCAGTATATCCCACATGTATGCAGATGATACTCAAATCATAAAACGCATAAATCTGGACGCTGATCAAATAGACCATGCGATTCATGAGCTAAATCTTGATTTGGAATCTGTGGTACAATGGTCTCATAATAATTCATTAAGCCTTAATGCTCATAAGTGCAGTTATTTGATTCTAGGAACCAATCAGCAAATAGAGTTGATTCGTAGCCGACAGCCGAACATTTTGATAAACGGTCACCCAATAGATGAATCATATCAAGCTAGAAATTTAGGGCTTATATTTGAAAACTCTCTTAGGTTTGAAGAGCATATTGGTTCCAAACTACGCAGATGTTACGGTACACTAAAACAAATTTACAAGATTAGACCTTTTTTGAGTATTCCTATCAGACGAAGTATATCCGAGGCTTTGATATTATCTATTCTTGATTACTGTGACATTGTATACGGGCCGTGCCTATTGAAAAAAACTCAGAAGAAGGTTCAACGAGTCCAAAACTCTTGCATAAGGTTCTGTTATAACGTACCACCCCGCTCACATATAACACCATTTCTCAACTCATACAACATTTTGAATATGGCCAATAGACGAACTCTAAAATTATCATCGTTTGTTTACAACGTAAGGAGTTCTGGGACGCCAAGTTATCTGGCTGATAAACTATTTTGGAGTGATCGGAGAAAGGGCAAATGCAAATCTGCTCGATTTCCAGTAGCATCATTTTCTCCACCGTTGCGTTTGGTCTCTTACCGGGGTAGTTTCCGATTTGCAGCTTCAAAGGTATGGAATGACCTCCCGCCACCAATTAAGAATTCTAATTCATTATACTCATTCAAAAAGCAATGCAAGCAGTGGCTCCTGACCAATCAAAAACAAGCATGCTGCTGGTCCCCGGTACCACCGAATTAAATTGCTTTTTGTTTTACGTAGCTTTCGAGTCAATTCGAATATCCAGCTCCTCTAATCCTCTAATTCCTTAATTAATATCAATTATCTGTAATCTGTCACAAACCTTGTTATTTACCTACTGTACGAGTAATAGTATGATTTATATGTGTATATATATGTATGTATATTTATATATATATGTTCTCAAATAAATATTTAATCACACACACATCCTTTGTACCTATACATATATACCTATTATACTTTATGTTGCTGACATACCAAGTAAGTTCATAACAGTAGCTTAATACCATAATTAGTAAGATCCGAAATGTTTGTTTTTGTTAATTAGATTTAAGTTTTGGCAGTGCAGTGTCATCTCAGGGCTGAGACTGAAAAACAGCAGTAATGCTGAGGCTCATGCCTTTTCATCATAGCATGTTATTTAGTACTTATTTAAGATCACTTTTATATCTGTATTTAGATTTACTTACTTGCTGATGAATAAATTTCTTATTATTATTATTATTATTATTATAAGTAGCGACGCGTCGGGACGAGCTCACTACCCGTCATACTGGACATAGTTTCGGTACTACCAGTAAAACGTGGATGTTCTGAGTTTTCAGAATATCTCTGACTACCTTTTCTGGGAATATAGTCGTGCTATGCTTATGCCTTATGCAAGATATTTGCCATATTACATATTACATAGAGAAATAATTTTATGGACAAAGTCAAAATAACCAAAGCCTCAAATCCACACCTTACATCGCTCAGTATCTGCTCATCTATGCTTGACACTCAATTTTGTATCTAAATGTAGCTCAATCTATCGTCGATATTTCTCTTCACATATTATAATACATGCAATATGGTATATAATTTATACAATACATCATGGGGTTAGGATCTGAACGGCTCTCTTGTCGGCTATTACGTGTCGATTTCATATATGAACTAAATAGCTTGAAAACAGACTGTACACTTAATAATACTGTATAATATATTTATTATTTTTTGTTGGATATTTTGTATGTGTATATCTTATTACACCGCCATAGCAAGTTTTTTTACTTAAGAGTTCGTCCATCCCATGGTTGTCTGGAAGACAGTTTTAGTGATAAGACCGCCATTTGTACCCTTACGTTCTTTTTATTCGTTTTTGTTACTGTATATTTTGGTGTGCAAATAAAGAATATTTATGTTATGTTATGTACACTTTATTTAAATAGATTAGTCAGTGAGTTAAATTAGACATTTACTTTTGATCTGCTACGTAAATGAATAACTGGTTAATAATGTGTTGAACTACTGGAGCCTACCTCAGGAAACGCGAAAAAAAAATCAGGCGTCACATACAAAACCGCTGTACCTACCCGATTAAAATTTATGGGACAGCTGATTTTTTTCGCGTTTCCTGAGGTAGGCTCAACTGTGAAAGTGGTTTTGTTTGATGGTCCGAGTTCACCGTTTCAGTATTTGCTAGGCTGTCACTTACAGTTACAGAGTTATGACTACCCTACCCTATACCCTGTATAGGTCCAAACTCCAAAAGCTTTTTTTTACAAGAGACCTAAAATTATTAAGCCACTAACATGTAGACAAGCTTATAGTTGAGAAATCACAAATCTTGTAAATTTTAGTATGAAATAACAGATTTTGCGTTCTCATATTTGGTCCCATAGTAAAAGTTTTTCATATTGATGGGTACTCTCTCTCCCCTTTGTGTTTTCGGGAGAGGTCTTCTTACACCCTGTATTCGCTACACTGCAGGGCACAGGCCTACCCTCTAGTAGGGTGGACGGGGCGTTAGTGTACCGAGCGTATGCATTTCAGTCTATAACTGAAAAAGTTACAGCGCAAGTTCCGATGGACATACTCCAGTCCAGTATGGAATTAATTATCATTACGTTCCTATAATTATAGCACTATTATTTTACTTATATGGTTTTGCGTATGCCAGTTTTCGAGCATCAATACAAAATGTCATATCTGTTCTCTACTGGTTTTATAGTAAGTACAAGACCCAGCTTCTCGCTCATCGTATATTTAGGTCAAGACGTAGTTGTAAAATTGTCCCTTTTCTACATTGAATTAAAAAAGGGAACTGCAAATAATGTTGACATAATGCATGAACAGGGTTCAAATTAATAGGCTGAAAAGGCTGACTGTTTTGGGAGAGAATGATCAGACCATCAAACTGAACAACTTTCTCTATGAAATCGAAATAAAAATCTAATAAGCTCTCCCACACATTTATTTGGGTCGAGTAGGTAAATGGTGGTAGCAGTTTAGATTCTTAGATTCTTTATTATATGCAAAAACAATTTAATTATGAAAAATTACAATAAATCATGATGTACAAAGGCGAGCTTAACTCTAAAAGAGTTGTCTTCTAGCAAACCGTTGATTGAGAACTGATGTGTTTGGGTAAAATCAGTGTACACACAAATAAAGAACGGTTTAGTAAGGAACTGCTGTTTTTTTCCGCGATTTCTGTGTTAGTCCTATAGAGTGGAGTCCTGTTCAGTTTAGTTGTCTGACTATCCCCTTAAAAAACCATCAGCATGGGAAGTAGGTTATAATAAATCCCATTTCAATAAAAATTTCTAAAGTCGAAAACCAATCTTACTAATCAACAACAACAATTTAAAGTTTGATTTCTTCACAAACAAGTAAAGTACTAGATAAAACCACAAAATACTGTCTCGAATGTTCTATGACGTCTTCTAATAAAACTACAGAATACAAAAACAACACAGACAGACACATAATCAGAAATCAAAGATTACCAAAAGTACTATTATGTTTTGATTAGTTTTATAAGACAACTGTATTGTAATGGGAATACGATAGTAACTAGCACTCGACCTAAAATCATGACTTTCAAGAAGTCTAGACAATGCCTAGGGGATAGAAAGTATAATATGTCTAAAAGAAAATATAAAAATTTATAACAGTCATTTTGTGATGTTTAATTCTTTTGAAATTGATTTGGATCACACTTTTTTTTATAAAACAGGATTAATAAAAATAATATTTATGGTGACATAATTACATTTGGAGATAAAATATGTAATACCCTATTTGTGCTTCTCAGCAAATTCTTAATTACGAGGCAAGTTATTCATAAGCACGGCTTTCATTCCTCTTGTACTGTATTTTAACAGCCGTATTCTTAGTTGCTACCTAGAGTTTTACTCCATTCGAGTCGACCTTCACTCAGTCGAATTGTATTAATTGTACAAAATGTCAAAAACGTACTTCCTCATCATCTTATTTTGCGTAGCCGTGTTGATGGAGTGTTCCCCAATCTAGTCTCTTTTCCGCCAGTTCCTTGAGTTCCTAATACGATACGTCATCAACCTTTTCTTTCACCTATACTATTTTATTGATTTTAGGAAAACTTATGGACTAATTACCAGTGCTAGAACTCTGTGCAGGTCATTCTCTGCCTCGTAAAAATGTTACCGTCAAGTCGAGAAAATGTGGAAGAATGAAACTTCAAACTACAGGTAGCCCGCGACCTATGCGTAACCGTTGCTAAAACATTAAATAACACGTACACACGGCGACACATCAAGCTATACAAAACCAACATAAGCTGGCCACGCGACGTTATATTTTACTCAACCAACGCGCGGCCAGCTTATTTTGGTTTTGTATAGTTTGATGTGTCGCCATGCGTACACGTACACGTACGCATAAATGCATAAAATAATTAATTACATTTATTTCTTTTGCTATTCTTTATATACTACCAAAAAAAGGACTTCGAATTCCGCTATGATTATACTAATTGCTTGACTGTAACTCAACCCCAGTGGAACTTGAAGAATATGACTAAGAATATAGATTTCGAGGGCGAGTCGAGGAATGTTTCCATTGAGTTTGTCAAATCGAGGTAGAGATCGAGGAAGTGACGGTGGATAAGGATGTCAGACCCAAATACTTTTCTAACGTAATATATTCCCAAGGTACTAGTTAGTTGGATCGCCCTCAATGTTTCTCGTTAATCCTTCTTGTTACATTCAAGATTGAATCTAGGAGTAATTCTCTAAACAAAACATTATAAATGGATTTCTAGTTTACTGAAGACACTATATAAAAATAATTTAAATGAACGTAGATCTTTCTATCTATACTCTTTGACTACTTATATAGGGACTGGTTACGCGTGTAATTCAACAAACAAAAATTTCTGCCACTTTTTGCGGGGGCGAGGTAAAATTTAATCCGCAACTTTGGATTTTATTGCCCATAACTTTAGGTTCTAATTTTGATTGTTAAAAATCATGAAACGTAGTCTCGTGTGAACCCCAAACGTTCTAAGTTCGAAATTATAGTTTCGCAATTATAGGCTGTCTCGTTTAGTGATAAGGTATAAAATTGAATGTAAATGCACATGATCAATTGTTCTTATAGCGTAGCAGAGGAGAAATGCTACTGCAAGACTAGTCCTTACAATAAATAGTCAAAGATCTGTACTTATAAAAGAGTTCCGTGACTGACAGATAACGCACAGCCTAAACCAGTGAATATAAACAAGTTTCGAATATATGTATAAGGTCTAAAAAAATTAGCTGAAACTATTTTAAGGGTATGATCAGATTATGAAACTGAACAACTTTCTGTATGGGACCAAATACGAAATCGCGAAAAAAAAATCTGCTGTCCCATACATTCAGGTGGAGTACCTACGTTTGTATGGAACACGGCTGTTTTTTTCTCGCGATTTCGGTATTGGTCCCATAGAGAAAGTTGTTCAGTTTGATGGTTTGATCATATCCTTAAAATAGTTTCAGCAAATTTTGTTAGACCTTATACAGGGTGGAATTGATATCATTAGCATCCTTTTAAACTAAGAGTCTAGCTCCCATAGTGAAAGTTGTTCAGTT
Source organism: Agonopterix arenella (assembly GCA_927399405.1). NCBI lineage: Eukaryota > Metazoa > Arthropoda > Insecta > Lepidoptera > Depressariidae > Agonopterix > Agonopterix arenella. The sequence continues at coordinate 4,964,668 of OV656704.1, forward strand.
TGATGGGTAGACTCTTAGTTTAAAAGGATGCTAATGATATCAATTTCACCCTGTTTATTTTTATACAGTGCACTAAGAAAGGATTTTTCGAAAATCGACTCCTAAGGGTCCTTGCATACAGAGAGCGGTCACGCGGCCAAGCGTTCGGCATTCACGTTCTGTTTCTGTCTTCAGGGTACTGTCAGACAGAAATAGAATGCGAATGCAGAATGCTTGACCGCGTGACCGCTCTCTGTGTGAAAGGAAGGATAAAGGGGTAAATAAATAACAATTGAGACTTGAGAAAGTTTGGAAGTAAAACGAAATGATGGTCAGGCCTGGACAAACTTTTTCAACCAACGGTATTTTCCACAGACCACAAAAACTAAAGGGAGATGTGAAAACTGGCCGGGGCCAGTGTCGCAGCAATATGCGCAAAAACGGAATACATTGCTAGCGAAAGTAATGATTCAATATATTATGAGGCTGAAAGCCAATCGAGATATTACGTGTAAATAGTTTACAATGCTTGCGTAGTAATAAAGATTATTCGAACGTTGAGTTCTGATACCACAATGGATAATGAGCACATTCAAGCTAACAAAATACATTCTATTGCGTGGTACTGGTGGTAATGCGACAATAGGTTTCGTACTCGGCGCGTTGGTTGGCATCTCTCTAGATCTCTATGGTATTTTCTTATCCGGCATCGGCAGTCAAAAGTCAGTCGTCTGCTAACCGCCTTTTAGTAAAGTTCTATATAGTATAGTATAGTTAGTAAGTTTTGCAGTTCCTAATTAGAGATAGCGACTGCAAACAATGCGTCGCATCGAGGACAATTATTATCTTGGATCGAAAAACCACTGCACTGTAGGTAAAGTTGTTGAAAATCTTGAAACCAAAACTTATGAAACCGCTTATCGATACTATCGCAATCTACAGGGTGTTAGGGTAAGATGGAGACGCCGGGGACGCCAAGTTGGCCCCCAGATGCGTCACAATAACGCACCGGGATAGGGGCGCCCAAGGTCGCGGACGGTTGGAGAAGGGGCTCAGGCCGTCCATTTCCAAGCGACCATTGGAAGGCAGCGGTACTGCGCTGCGGGAGTATTGGCCCGGCATCAGTGCCAAGCCGGGAGAGCTTTGGCGAAGCGCGAGGGGTCTGTGGAAGCACATTGTTTCCCCATGGCCCTTCGACAAGCGCTGAGGTGCCCACCAGGGGCTTTTAGTGAGTTTAAATCACACATAACCCGACTCCTCCCCTCAGGAGTCGAGTTGCATTACTTTGAGGGGTGATTTTACCCAAGATACTGAACAATTCCCTAAGAAACCTACAGGAAATTCGCAATAGTTTTTTTTTTACTTTTCATACATACAAACGTTCGATCAGCCAATTGCATTTAGTATGGGAATGCAAAATTATTTTTTTGATAATTTTGCTATAGGTTTCTTAGGGAATGTTGCTTAGTATCATGGCTACATTCACCCTTTAAAGTAATGCAACTGTTTACCCTAACACCCTGTATAAATGGCATCACTGGGCAGCCAATTTAAAATAATCCTTGCAAGTATCGATATTTTCCTTTTTGCCTTAACATTAGGCTTAGAATTGCTAGTTGCTTGGCACTATGAGAAACTACCAAATGTTTTAAACATAAAATAATTTTGTGTAGAGGGTGATAGATGAGTCAGTCAGCCAGGACGTCTTTCATTAACAAGGTATCAAGACTAAAAGATACCGCTGCTGTGCTACCTATTACATGGTTAGGTAGATATGGATGTTATCTAGAATATGTTGAATGTTATATTATATTTTTGCCTGATATCTGGATAAAACTTATTATTGCTAAAATCTAATCAAATCAAATCAAATATACTTTATTAACGTACATACGTACGTACGTACGTTCGTTATTTACTTTTTTAAAGTACATTTATGCTGAACAAATTCTAAAATTTTGACTATTTGGTGGACTCTTCATCATTATCAGCCCGTTATAGTCCCCAAACATAGGCATTTTATAAATAAATATCGTGGATCACACAAATTATCTAGTCACATTTAAACTAGGTATCAGTAGGCCTACCATGAGTTTTCACTGTACGTGACTACTATAGTTGCGGCGCCAATTTTATATGACAGAATTAGTTCTCAACGTTACCACTAGGAGCGCTGTACGACATTCAATACAAGAACTGTAGTTTACTATTGTAGTTTTACTGCAGTTTACTACAGTGTAAACTCATGGTAGGCCTACTAAATCTAGCCTGGAATTTTATTATGATGACTAGACAACGATATAGAATCTATCTATACTATTATAAAACTGTAACAGGAAGTTTGTCTGTACATTGAAGATATTAACAAAAAAAAAGTTACGATATGGTTTTTAGGTGTCCCTGATTCCATTTCACCAATTTTTGGATTTTTTGTCTGTCTGTTTGTTTGTGTGTTTGTTTGTTTGTTTGTTTGAACGAGTATCACGCAAAAACTACTGAACCGATTTTGTTTGATAGCTTATGAGCTGACTTAAAATCTGGTATACAATTTGTGCGGACGAAATCGCGGGTTAACGCTCGTACATAATACAGATACAAACATCCATGACTCGGGCACAGTATTATGAAAGAGTATCTATTACTACATAACTCGGGTACAAATACAGGGTGTGAGGAAACGTATTATTAACCTTTAAACAACTTTTACTATGGGAGCCTGTCAGAGCCAAACAAAAATCTGCTGTTCCATACTAAACTGCAATACCAACTCGACTCAAATGTATGAGACCGATGATTTTTTTTTGTTTGACAGTTTTGCTCCCATAGTAAAAGTTTTTCTGTTTGATGGGTATAGTATGTGATTTAAAGGTTAATGATACTTTTTCTTACACCCTGTATTGATAATTATTCAGCATACAAATATTTGTCCTTCACGGGATTCGAACCGAACAGAACCGGGTGTCGAAGCACATTTGCTATTTAGACTGGAGATTCGCAAAATTATCTACATCATGATGTGCATGAGATAATGCACAATAGAGTCTGTTAATCCAAAGTATTATCTAAACTATTATAAAACTGTAACAGAAAGTGATAGTGAGTGTGTCTGTACATTGAAGATATTACCAAAAAAAAAGCTAAAATATGGTTTTTAGGTGTCCCTGATTCCATATCACCAATTTTTGGATTTTTTGTCTGTCTGTTTGTGTGTTTGTTTGTTTGATCGAGCATCACCAATTTTGATGAAACTTTTTTTGTTTGATAGCTTACTATCTGACTTAAAATCTGGTATATAATTTGTGCGGACGAAGTCGCGGGTTAACCCTAGTATTATAATAAAACCTTCGATGTATTATCATTTATATTCACCAACATAATACTTAGGTACTGTCCGCAAGCTAAGCTAAGACGAAACCTCTTAAACTAAGAAGCTTTTGCATAGTAAACTAGCTAATGGAACTACTCGAACAAGTCCACTCCACCAGCCATTTTGGGTCAGTGCAAGTTCAAACAAGAATGGGTCAGATTGCATTGTCAGAAAGGTTAGATAGTAGCATTATTATAAGAGATAAGTGTACTTTTTGCAACCATCAGCAGCAAGGCTGGGATTTTTATGGGGCGTAGAGCATCTCTGTGATGGAAATGGACTAGGTCTGCCTGCATAATTTCAGTCGGTTTAGGAGTTACAGACGTTTAAAGGTCAGTAAAAAATTTACGATCAAAAAACTAAAAAGTTAAACAATAATATTGCAGCCGATGACTTTTTCGTTCGCATCATAAGAACATTAATTTGTTTTATAGAAGTCGCTGTCAAGCCGGTACGATTCGCGACAGGGCTTGCATTAGTTTTTTGGCTTGGCTTGACACCGACTTCTATAAAACAAATTAATGTTCTTATGATGCGAACGAAAAATTCATCGGCTGCAATATTATTTTTAACTTTTTAGATTTTTTTAAGGCGGTTTTAATTTTTGGTTAAAATTTAGTTTATTTCACAATTTTCAGTAGCGAATTCATTAGTTCAATTTAATAGCTTTAAATTAACAAACGCACTAGCCAGCACTACGATTTTCAAAGGTTCCCCTCGGATTCTCTGGGTTGCCGTCATCAGATCCTGGTTTTCTTCTCATGGTAATACCCTTGGAATATCTTCTTTCCAACAAAAAAAAGAATCATCTAAATCGGTTCATAAACGACGAAATTATACAAAAAAAAATATATATAAGGTCTAACAAAATCAGCTGAAACTATTTTAAGGGGATGATCAGACCATCAAACTGAACAACTTTCTCAATGGGACCAATATCGAAATCGCGAAAAAAAAATCAGCTGTCCCATACAACACTGCAAGAATCAAGTCTACCCAAATGTATGGGACAGCTGATTTTTTTTTCGCGATTTCGATATTGGTCCCATAGAGAAAGTTGTTCAGTTTGATGGTCTGATCATCCCCTTAAAATAGTTTCAGCTGATATTGTTAGACCTTATATATATACGGTCGAATTGAGAAACCTCCTCCTTTTTGGAAGTCGGTTAAAAAGTACACTTATCTCATAGTCTACAAGGTGCTAACTTTGAAATGTAAAACGCCTTGAACCTGCAAAATACAAAATTATACAAGAGTGAAATGACACTTTCTTCGTAATACATTAAGTTATTATAATTATGTAGGTTACTACTAGTCGATAATATTGCCCAAATAAGCTATCTTTAAATGTAAATGCTTGGATGTTTCTGACTCGTATCACGCATAAACGGCTATCACGGATAAATTTGAAAATCAGCAATGACTACAATGCGATATTCTTGTTCATTGGAGATGTTGAATATTTTTTAAGAAATTAGAAATATACGACTGAGAGCAGCACTGGACGGTGTTATAGGCATCTGACCTGGCTTAAATAAAAAAAAAACATTTATTTCAGACTTGAAAATTATACAAATACAAATATCGTTAGTAGCAAAAGAGAAATTCAGTACACATGATACAATGGACCCCGAATGCGGCAAGCCAGAATCTCGGGAATCCTCTACTATGTGTCAGGAATAAAATTACTAATTTTAGTACAGAGTGAGCGAAGTTAAAATGATTATGAGATTTAACATTTGAAACAATTTAACAAAAAATTTTTAGCACCTACAGAAAATTTAACTACAACTAATATAGGTAACGAAGACATGCAATGAAATTCAGTAACCTACCCATTTATTTAAAAGTTTTAGGATATTTTAGTTTTAGGATATTTCAGTTTTATTATTAATTTGTGTCTATACGTTTGTACTGTTAGTGTAAGTTGTTGAATAAATTTTATTTAAAAAATTTTAAATATAAATTAAAATGTGTGTGTGTTTGTGTGTGTGTTGTTAGTTAATTATCTATTAGCAGTTGACCGCTAATTTGCCTCCATTCATCCGTACTGGGCCTGCATGGTGGAATATGGCCCACTCCCTCTAACCATTGTTCATGAGTGGAGGCCTTTGCCCACCGAATCTTTCTTACTTACGTAACGTTATGAAAAATAATAATTTAATTTTGTAGTTACAATTACAAGGTGTCTCATCTATTCTACAGGGTGTTATGGTAAACATAGTTGCATTACTTCAAGGGGTGATTGTACCCTCGATACTGAACAACTTTCCCTAAGAAATATATAGGAAATTCGCAAAAATTTTTTTGGACTTCCCATACATACTGAATGCAATCAGCTGATCGAACTAATAAAAGAAAAAAAATATATTTTGCGAAATTCCTGTTGGTTTCTTAAAGAAAGTTGTTCAGTATTATGGGTACAAGTAATGCAACGGTTTACCGTAACAACCTGTAAATCTATTCGGTCTACCTTTAGATCTTCTTCTCAACCCACGGTCTCAATTTAGCTCAAGTTGTATTGAGTACACCAGTATATTTCATCTGCTTCGTATCTACTCATAAACAGCGCAAACGTGTGCGAGTATATTTCTGTAGAAGCAAACAAAAATAAAACATTTTCTGCAACTCAACTGAGCTTACTTGAGATTATTATTACGGTCATAAAAGTTACCTTTTACGCGTGCCATCTTTCTGAATGGCTGTGTAAATTTTAATAAACATTTTTCTTTGAGAAATCACTTTCTGACTGTATGTTGGAAATATATGTTAAAAATACAAAAATATTTATTTTCAATGAGCACTTACTTTACGTTTAAAATTAGTCAGTCAATTTGTTTTTTCGAAGTATTACAAAATATTTCATAATCATTATCAACATCTCAGCCGATGAACGTCTACTGTTGGACATAGGCCTCCCCCAAGGATCGCCATAACGACCGGTCTTGCGCTGCCCTCATCCAACGGGTTCCCGCCGCCTTCACCAGGTTGTCGGTCCACAGTGTGAGGGGCTTACCCACGCTGCGTTTTCCGATACGCGGTCGCCACTCCAGAACTTTTCGGCCCCATCGGCCATCGGTTCTGCGAGCAATGTGCCCCGCCCACTGCCACTTCAATTTAGCAACTCTTTGAGCTATGTCAGTTACTCTGGTTCTTCTGCGGATCTCTTCATTTCTGATTTGATCTCGCAGGGAAACTCCGAGCATAGCCCTCTCCTTTGCCCTTTAGGTGACTTTCAGCCTTTTTATGAGGCTTTAAGTACAAAATGTTTAATGAACACTATTTGATTCTTGGCTTAAAATGGAGCACCCCATTTCTTCCTGTGGTTAGGTAGGTCGTTGAAGAAAGAAAGGGCCACCCGTAACCACAGCATCAATTAACCATTGAACTGACGGAAGCGTAGATGCTATGAACAACTCATTTCCTATTGTGTTCGGAATTGCATCAGTCCATGGGGTAAATCAATTGATAATATTATTAATATGATCACCGTAAATGAGCAGAAATCGTGAAAGAATAAAATATACTTACTGGCAAATAGCTTCTTATACAGAGTGAAAATGAAATCATTGGCATCCTTTTAAAATAAGAGTCTACCCATCAAACTGAACAACTTTACTATGGGAGCAAACAACCGATCGTAACAATAAAATTCTGCTGTACCATACTAAATTGCAATGTCCACATGACTCAACTAATGTCAGCAGATATTTTTTTTGCTACGATCTGTTTGCTCCCATAGTAAAAGTTGTTCAATTTAATGGGAAGACTCTAAGTTTAAAAATATGCCAATGATATCAGTTTCACCCGTATAGGGTGTCTGTACATCGAACCCGACGGCTACAGGCTAGTTTGCAGTTTGCCGCGCGACTCGGCTTTTTCCCATACTACTATTGTCACGAGAAGCGCGAAGTTCACTCTCCGAAAAGCACCGGAAGAGGTCATTGTAACGGAGTAGAGAAATCATACTAGAGAGGGTGTCTCGGTGAGTTAGATTAGTTAGTGATTAATTTCAAATAAGCCCGGCGACATAACCCGACTCTGACGCCCAAGCCAATGGGTTGAGTATGTAGACACTTTAAACGATCGATGGTCAATGGAAGCGCAAAACAGTGACAAATGGAGACAACCGATGAAGGCCTTTACCCAAAATTGGGGCGACAATTGCGGACCTGTTTCGCCACATCCTTATATACGTACCTACCTATGTCATGCAGCGTGGCACTCAGGTTCAGAAACGCTCATTAGAGTTAATCCTCCATTAAATATCTTGCTAGATTTTACTACGTCAACAAGACAATAAGTGACAGCAAGAGATTTAATGGAGGATTCACTTCAATGAGCGTTTCTACAACTGAGTGTAAGTTTATCAAGTAGGTAATAAAAGTAAGTTTTTCTGTTTACGATAAACTCGTAAAACAAAGTTACGAAAGAGTTAAACAATTCGTTCACCGAGATAGCATATTTCAACACGTAGGTAGTTTCGCAGTGTATTCGACAGCCATCCTCCGGGGATTTAGAAACTGACGAAATATTTCAACCAAAATCCGTTTCAAATTCCAACTTTATTTCAGTACGTTTAAAGTTCTAAAACCACTCAAACAAAAACTGCAAAGCCTACCGTAGATAAAAGTTTGAGCGCAACATCAGTAGAGTGCTGTTTTCTCGTATTAAATGAAAGTAGAGCCGATAATGCTAGAGGGCTTTAGTTTTAAAACATTTTGTTGAGTTTCGGACATTCTGTTAGGACTTTGAACACGTGTAAAATGTACAGATCGATGTATTCACAAACGATGTTAACTACTGGAGAATTAACTATTGGTCATTTTTTAGAACGCCTGAGATAAAATTTTAAGATAATCAAATCAAATCAAGTCAAAATTTTTTATTCAAAATAATATCACATTGATAGCTTTTTGACGTCATTTTTTGACTCTACCACCGCGTCGGAAGGTGTTCCAGGGAAAAAACACGAGAATAGGATACTAATGTGCTCTAAAAAAGAATATAGGTGGGCCATTAGAAAACTCTGTTAAGTACAGGAGTGCGATTTTTGAAACTTATTGGTTGAACTTAGCCGTTGACAATGTCAATATTACTATGGAGATATGCATCTTCTACTGCTGATTTGACTTTCAAAAATCATACTCCAGGAGTGCGATTTTTGAAAGTCAAATCATCAGTAGAAAGATGCATATCTCCATAGCTATTTGGACATTTTCAACTGCTAATCTCAACGAATGAGATTCAAAAATCGCACTCCTGGATAACACTTTAGTCGGGTAGTGCGATCGAGGTCATGTTCTTATTATGTCATGTTCTGACTATGTCATGTTCTGGTTTAGTCATGTTAGGAATTTCATTTCAAAATTTAAAAATTCATTATTAAGTTGTCACTCATAAAAACATGTTTTTACACAGTACACACAGCCGGTGAAGTCTTGATTCAGTGCGAAAACTTTAACCATGCATTCTTTTTGTTAAACTGAACAACTTTCACAATGGAGCCAAAATCGAAATCGCGAAAATCAAGTTGTTCAGTTTGACGATTAGACTGCATGGTTAAGTTTCTGCATTGATTAAAAATAAATTCCGTGTAGGTAGTCTGCATTAAAATAATTTGCATGCAGATTTTCGTAAGGTATTTATTCCTTACGAAACACACTTGTTTTGATTGAAGTAGAGTACAAAATCCCAAATGTATCATTGAGTATTTCTTACTTGTGTAGGTATGTGTATGTAACACCGCTGCTAACCAGTACAGGAAAACATCGTATATGGAAACGGACATATGAGTTGCAAACCAACACATTAATCTTAGCAAGGGAGTCGATTTACTGCACGCTCGTTGCAACTGCCTCTTTAAAAAGGTACCCTGAGAATACGTTCGCTAGTTGTACCAACCTATGATTGATAAGCAAGTCGATAGTGAAGGAATTATTTCCAAAGTTGAACAACGCCGAGTCAGGACTTCAACGGTGAAGGAAAAACATCGTGAAATCACTTTCATTATTACGCTTAAGAAGAAAGTCCGTGTTGATGCATATGTGAAATCTACCAATCCGCATTGGGTACGCGTGGTGGACTGAGGGTAGGCCTGTGCTCTGCAGTTGGACGTATACAGGATGTTACGGAAGTAAAAATTAAAATTGAAAACTTTTAAGGGGGTAGTTTAGACCAATAAACTGAACAACTTTCACTATGGGACCATCATCGAAATCGGGAAAAAAAATCTTTTGTCCCATATATTTAGCTCGATTAGATCTGTAGTTTAGTATGGAACATCGCAAACGCATCGCATCATGGCGATTATGGCAAATATTCTCCTTTTGGGGGAGGATGTCCAGCAGTGGACGTCTATCGGCTGATATGATGATGATGGAACATCCGATTTTATTTTTCGCGATTTTGATATTGGTCCGATAGAGAAAGTTGTTCAGTTTGATGGTCTTAACCACCCCCTTAAATGTTTATTTCTATTTTTGTAACACCCTGTATAGGCTGATGATTAAGTCAGGTCTTTGCAAGTAGACTCTCTCGACTGTTTTAGTATTTGGCTGCTTTCCTGTAAAGATTAGCAGTCGCTGTAGTCGACATCGACTAGCAAATCCATCATTACCAACAAGACATTTATTTTTTTCAAATCTAATATAATTTCCTCTTCCATTTTCAGCCTTTACCTACAGTCCAAATAAAGTTTCCTATAATCAGATTAGCACTTTCATAACAAGCCCTTTTTAGAACTCAAAGGAAAACAGATGGATTTAATATTTCCAGGGATCCAATCGACTTACTAAAGCATTCACTTAAAACTCTTGAAGATTGAGCCTAATCTCTTCACGGGAACATCGGGAGGAAACTTTGCAATCGGATTTAACTTCATTCCTTAGGGCTTATGTATACGCAACCACAAAGTCGCTGACACAAACTACTAACTAATAATTTGATAAAACTTGCCTACATTTGAGATGAGCACGTCTGAAAGGAGTTAGTAAATTAATGTTGGATAGATATTTTGGTTGGGAAGAATCGACCACTAATAGTAAATTCCCACTAAAAGGCCAGCGGCAAGCATCGTGCGACATTTTACTTAGCATAATGAACTTTATCTGCAGTGCAATAAGTTTAAAATTCCAATTGACGGAATAGAATATCAGTTCAACCGCCGCGGCGTGTGTACCCGTTCTGTTCATAGATCATATGACTAGGGACCAGCCTCGCGTTACCATTACCCTCTGCCAAGGTACAAGATCAATTAATCATGTGCACTTACATATAATTGTATACCTTATCACTAAACGAGTGAGCCTATAGTTGCGAAACAATAACTTCAAACTAGTCTCGTAGTATCTTCACGTCCCAAATACCGCAGTGTCTTAAAACGAAAGTCTTCGGTCAGTGTGTGTTGCCAGTGATGACATATGGAACAGAGACGTGGTCGTTCACTCAAGGCCTCATAAAAAGGCTGAAAGTCACCCAAAGGGCAATGGAGAGGGCTATGCTCGGAGTTTCCCTGCGAGATCGAATCAGAAATGAAGAGATCCGCAGAAGAACTGACATAGCCCAAAGAATTGCTAAATTAAAGTGGCAGTGGGCGGGGCATATTGCTCGCAGAACCGATGGCCGATGGGGCCGAAAAGTTATCGAGTGGAGACCGCGTACCGGAAAGCGCAGCGTGGGTAGGCCCCGCACACGGTGGACCGACGACCTTGTGAAGGCGGCGGGAACCCGTTGGATGAGGGCAGCGCAGGACCGGTCGTTATGGCGATCCTTGGGGGAGGCCTATGTCCAGCAGTGGACGTCCATCGGCTGAGATGATGATGATGATGAGTCTCGTTTGGGGTTCACACGAGACTTTTTATAACAATCAAAAGTTAATCCAAAGTTACGGATTTCATGCTACCTCGTCCCCGGCAAATAGTTTTAGATTTATATATGTATGTAGGTTCCGTCACCTCAAACGACATTGAATCTTAAGGCATTGTAAATAAAATTCAATATGCTAGGTAAAATGTTGCTCGCTGCTCAGCTGGTCGTCTCTTTCAGTAGAAATTTCACATATAAAAAGATAGTTGGATGTTGTTGCAAAGTTTGTGACCACCCCGGAAGGGACTATAACCACTATTTTGTAAATGTTTGGTAAGTAGATTAAAGATATAGCCACAATAGTCCAGTGTTGCCAAACAGTGATAGCCTCCATTGTGGTTTCTTTGTGGTTAATTTATATCACGAAGGGTTAGTCATTATAATCGTATACTCGTATAGACGACCCGATATCTCAGTTGGTAGTAAACCTGCCTTCTGATCCGATGGTCGTAGGCCTGCAAGGGGCAAATATTTGTATGACGAATATGAATCTTTGTACGAGAGTCATGGAAGGTGGTATCGATAAACGTATTCTATATCGTAAAGGTATTTATAACAAAAAGTTGTTTATATTATGGCAAAGAAAGGACTGCTTAAGCGTCCAAAAACAGTCGTGTTAATTAATGTTTTTTTTTAAGAAATGTTTGGGAATCCAGCAACACTCATAACTCATAAGTAAGTTGGTTTTTTACTAAATCTTGTCTGTTGGTTTTTTACTAAATCTTGTCTGCAGTTCGTATGAAAGAGCCCTTATAGAAACGTAAAGTTATGTCAAAATTTTCAAACGGTTTTCGAAACTCGATTCGGAGTTGGTTATCAACGCGTCGAAGAAAAAAAATATTAAGTTTTTGAAGTCGGGTGCTACCAGGGTAGGAATAAGAGGACGGAGAAAGTGGCAAGAACAGGAAAATAGGGTTATAATCAGGGAACGGAGACAGTGGCCAGAACAGGAAAATAAATTATATATAGTTTGCAAAATGTACGGTGTAATCAGATCCTAAACCCTAAACCTACAAACTTTCGTTTCAAGAGTGCAACAACAGCAATCTTCACTGTAACTTTTTTTAGGTTTATGGATAGACAAATCAAATAAAAATTTTAGAATACCTCTCACTATCTTCTTGGGGAGTATAGTCGTGAGGTTATGTGTATGCTATGCTCAATTAAAAATTAAATTATTGGTATTATTATTATAATTATTATTATTATTTGTGGTTGGGCTATTGCAAGCAAGGGTCGTTATATAACACGGAGACCAGCGCTGGTCCTTTGTGTTCGCCCCAAGCTCACCCATATTTTACGCATACCTCCGAACTTATGGTATTTTCTTTTCATCCTCGGGAATGCAGGTTTCCTCACGATGTTTTCCTTCACCGCCGAGCTAGTAAATGATAAATACAACCGTACATAAATTCCGAAGAACTTACTGGTACAGGCCAGGAATCGAACCGCGTCCTCAGGATTGAGGCGCTAGCTCTCTTCCGTATGGGCTATCATCGCTCTTTCTCAATTATTGGTATAGTCTACACGGAATTATAACTTTAAATTCTAACTTTCTGCCCTCGGAAAGAGGTATTTATTTGCTCAAAACTGGGCCTCAAAAGACTACTAAACAGTCTTTACTAATACGTTGGGGCTCTTATATTTTCGCCCTTAATCCGCACCTTTTATCCACATCCACATGCTATGCCTTCGCTTATCTTTTCCCGAAAAAAGTTTTTGTACTATTTCACCTGAGTTTTTCGAACTCGCAAATAAAAATAGCCTCTTTTATTTAATGCGCTTTTACAAATTTTATACTTTTATAGCTTTTGGTATAATGAGATAGGTACAGTTCTTTTCATAATCATCATCATCATCAGCGTCATATACGCCTCTTCCAAGGCACGACACAAAACTCTATCCCTAGCCTTCCTCATCCAGTTGCTGCCCTCTACATGTTTCAAGTTGTCGGTACAGCTTGCTGGAGGGGGTTCCACATTTCGCCTGCCAGTTCGTGGCCTCATTGCCATTTCAGCTTGCTAATTTCATAGCTAAACAAAAGTTCTCTGACCTCATTCCTGAGAGCGTCGGTGACGCGTTGCGGAGTGGTATGGACACCCGATTATGGGGGTCCGGGTTCAAATCCGCACAGAAAACCATGCTCTGTACCAATTAGTTATGTACGTAATACCGACTGCTCTCAAACGGTGAAGGAAATCATCTTAAGGAAACCTGCATTCGCTGAAGAAGAAATTCTGATGTTTATGTGAAGTCTACCAATACGCATTGGGCCCGCGTGGTGGACTAATGCCCATACAAAATCCCTGAGGGTAGGCCTGTGCCCTGCAGTGGAACGTACACAGGGTGTAACAAAACACTCTTAAGTAATACTTAAGGGGGTGCTTCATCTGTTCAATGATGTTTTATACCTTATCATACGCCTCTTAAGGATTAAAACATTTATAACCGTTGCCAGTTCAAAGGATTGTTCTGCATTAGTAATAGTCCACTTCTAAATAATTCTCAGCCTTCTTTCTTCCACGAATATAAACACATTTCTAAAGATACATAGAGTCCCAAGAATACCTCCTAAGTATATTCAATCGCTTTCTCAAATCCATTCTCTCACACAATACAAACGCGGCCTTTCGCACACAAAGGTGAAACATTAGCACTTTCATACACGTTTCCATCGACAGTCGCCGGCACAATGTTTTCAATAGATAGTAAATTTTACAACATAAATATTCGTCAATTCGCTGACGTTAGCGTTTCCTTTGTGCGAGGGTTGAGAATGGGAACCTTTGGCGATGTTTAAAGATGAGCTGAAGCGTTTAATCGGGGAAATGGTTGAAATTTCAAACAAACAAAATATACAACTATTTTTCTACTGTAATGCATTTACTTACTTGTACAGGGTGAAATTGATATCATTAGCATCCTTTTAAACTAAGAGTCTACCCATCAAACTGAACCACTTTTACTATGGGAGCAAACCGATCGGAGCAAATAAAAAATCAGCTGTTCCATACTAAACTACAATGTCGATGCGCGAGTTTGCTACTCAAATGTATGCAACAGCAGATTATTTTTTTTACTCCGTACGGTTTGCTCCCATAGTAAAAGTTCTTCAGTTCGATGGGTAGGTGTGGGGAGACGGCAGGCCCATGGGGACATGAGGCAAAGGCTTTTGTGAGGGATCTGGGCAAACGTATAAGAGAAAGGGGAAATGTTGTCCGTGTTGGGTAGTACTTGGTCCAACGCGTGTCTTTAGTAATACAACGCGGAACCACAGCAAGCATTATGGGCACGTTTGGGCCAGGTACGCCTAGGGGCGGACTTTTCGATTAAGTGTTTGACGTGGCATGTTGCTGAATAGTGTTTTGTTTTGACGATGCATGTTGCTGAAGAAAATTTTGTAGGAAATTTGACGTGGCATGTTGCTGAAGGGGTATTTGTAAGCAATTTTGACGACGCATGTTGCTAAAGCAGATTTTGTTTCTTTTAATATCATTCAATAAATATGTCGACGAAATAAAATACCAATAATTTACCTTGCATAATCTGTCTGTCTACGTCTGCCTATTATAACATTTTCTATTTCCAAGGATGACGCTTTAGATAGAAAGTATATAAATGGTATAAAAAAAACAACAGTTCGCTCACCGCTTTTCACTTACTCCACCCCTTGCGGCGAACCTTCACCCCCTCCCCCGCGACATTTCCCCTACAATGCCCGACTCGCTCGAGGAAATATTTTATCTTTCTTCATAAAGGAAGCCAACAATGGTGGAGTGATGTATTTAGGAAATAAATGTCAACCCATCACTCAATGTTCCTCTAGAGTTTATTTTTGTTATTAGTTAAATTAGGAAACAAAAATTAAGGCAAGTTTTTGTTACAATTTTTCTTTTTTGCGCAACTCGTATAATAATGTAGAACATTGGTGAGATCGACTATCTATATTCTACAGGATGTAACAACACATCCCAGTAATATTGAAAGGGGTGGTTTAGAATATCAAACTGAGCAACTTACGCTATGGAGTAAAATTGGACAAAAAAAAATCGGATGCTCCATAGAAAACGTCAACATGGCTATTCGACCAAATTGTATGGAGTAGCTATTTTTTTACGTGATTTCGTAGTTTGCTCCATAGTGAAAGTTGTTACAGTTTGATGGTCTGAATCATCCCCTTTGATATTGAACGCATTTAACATTACACCCTCTATAGTTACTTACTAGGGTGTTCTGTTACCTTTTATAAAAGCGATGATAGTTCATACGGACTCTTCCGTATGAACTATCATCATAAAATCTGGTGTTGCATACATTTGAGTCGAGTAGGCACTTCTGATTCAGTGTCAGTATGGAACAGCTGATTTTTATTGCTCCGATCGGTTTGCTCCCATAGTAAAAGTTGTTCAGTTTGATGGGTAGACTCATAGTTTAAAAGGATGCTAATGATATCAATTTCACCCTGTATATGCATTCGATGCGATTCTCACTTACATGCCTGTATAGTTAAAACTGCAGCCGAGCGTACTTAATGCTCTAGGTACACTAATATATTAATCAAGCAGTACTTAAACTAAGCTTACGTCATGTCAGAGATAATAACGCGTAATGACATTGATAAATACGGCCAAATCCAATAGCGCGGTGTCCTATTTATTGCACCATCTGTTAAGGCCCTATGGTAGGACGAAACACCTTGCATCTTTTATTTTTCGACTATATTTATACAATTTTGTTTCCTATTTTCGGTATTTATACTCACATATTCAACCATTACCATTCGTTCCAAATACCGCAGTGTCTTAAAACGAAAGTCTTCGATCAGTGTGTGTTGCCAGTGATGACATATGGAACAGAGACGTGGTCGTTCACTCAAGGCCTCATAAAAAGGCTGAAAGTCACCCAAAGGGCTATGGAGAGGGCTATGCTCGGAGTTTCCCTGTGAGATCGAATCAGAAATGAAGAGATCCGCAGAAGAACCAGAGTAACTGAAATAGCCCAAAAAATTGCTAAATTAAAGTGGCAGTGGGCGGGGCATATTGCTCGCAGAACCGATGGCCGATGGGGCCGAAAAGTTCTCGAGTGGCGACCGCGTACCGGAAAGCGCAGCGTGGGTAGGCCCCGCACACGGTGGACCGACGACCTTGTGAAGGCGGCGGGAACCCGTTGGATGAGGGCAGCGCAGGACCGGTCGTTATGGCGATCCTTGGGGGAGGCCTATGTCCAGCAGTGGACGTCCATCGGCTGAGATGATGATGATTCAACCATTAGTTTATCTAGTGATATCATAAAACAAATCTATAAAAAGTACTTTTGTTAATCCTTTTTAATCGAAAATACGGCACATAATAACAGGCACGCACTTATCGGAGGGCTGCGTAATCGCGTTTCTAATAGAAAATTTTCGTCTGAGCCTATGGCACCTTGATGCTGCATAATATATTATATTAACGAAGCAAAATTAGCTAGCGGCTTCTTAGGGCCATGCACATTTTTATTTTGAACAGATAGACGTAATGCCCCCTCCCCCCTCCCCCAAGACACACACACACACACACACTTTAAAAATATGGTAAAGAAGTTGTTTCAGTGTTGTTTCAGGATTCAGTGTTGAAAATGAAATGTTAACGTACGAGACCGCGTTCATAATTATTTGAGTTCTCGAACCAATTAAAAAAATTATTTATTATGGAAAAGCTCGAAAGACGGATTAAGTTAATTATCAGGATTCAGTATTTCTTGTGAGTTCTTGTGGTTGCAAATTATCTCCATCGCAAAAGAAGTAAGGTACCCTGCAGCGACGATCTGGGTAAAGGACTGGAATCGACTGAATTCAGAAAAGTAAACATTTTTCACTTTTTTCATTTTTTCGCCATCCCTGCCCCGCCATGCGCGTCTGCGGTGACGTTCGTTAAAAATCGATAGTGCCTAGTTTATAGACGTTCCAGTTCCCTCGAACATATACCCAGCAATACTTTTGTCAGCATTGAAGAACATAATCTCAACTTTGCCACGTTACCGTCTCCTGAAGGCGGTGTCTGGTCTTCACATACAAGGGAAGACCAAGGTTAGTGGATATTGTGTTTGCTAGCTTTCGAATGGTGGAGATTGTTCATTATTTTATACCTAAATAAACACAGACCACACAAGTTCGAATTAGAACCAGCGTTCTAAAGCATACTCGTAGTTGCAAAGTGCAGTCACGAACTTTGAGCCTATAACTGTGTGGATCGATGATGATATTCAAAACGACTAAAAAGTATTCAAAGAGTGATGTGTAATCGTTGTGCTACTACTGCTTGATTAGTATATTGGGTAAAGGCAATGTGAATCTGCAACCGGTTTGAAATTAGTACTTAGAACACGTACAGTTTTCAATTTGAAATACGATACACGATCTATTTCTATAATTTCTTTGCACTTGTTGCAGAATCCTGTAGCCATCGTGTAGAATGATTTAATTGTTTTCTGACAATCCAAACAGCAAAATACCTAAATGTTAACATTTTGATACTTAACTTACACTTACTTACCATTGAATAATTATGTATAGATCAGACAGACCCTGTATAGTTTCGATGCTAGGATTAACTAAAAGATTTGTAAAGAAAAATTTAGACCACGACAACTTTGAAACTATGCATTTTAACGGATATCTGACAAATTTAAAGAAAAACACATAGTTTCTAGATCATGTCTAAATAATTTCATTGATTTCATAAAAAAAATTAGCGATGATAATATAATGAATGAATGAATGAATGAATGAATGAATGAATGAATGAATGAATGAATGAATGAATGAATGAATGAATGAATGAATGAATGAATGAATGAATGAATGAATGAATGAATGAATGAATGAATGAATGAATGAATGAATGAATGAATGAATGAATGAATGAATGAATGAATGAATGAATGAATGAATGAATGAATGAATGAATGAATGAATGAATGAATGAATGAATGAATGAATGAATGAATGAATGAATGAATGAATGAATGAATGAATGAATGAATGAATGAATGAATGAATGAATGAATGAATGAATGAATGAATGAATGAATGAATGAATGAATGAATGAATGAATGAATGAATGAATGAATGAATGAATGAATGAATGAATGAATGAATGAATGAATGAATGAATGAATGAATGAATGAATGAATGAATGAATGAATGAATGAATGAATGAATGAATGAATGAATGAATGAATGAATGAATGAATGAATGAATGAATGAATGAATGAATGAATGAATGAATGAATGAATGAATGAATGAATGAATGAATGAATGAATGAATGAATGAATGAATGAATGAATGAATGAATGAATGAATGAATGAATGAATGAATGAATGAATGAATGAATGAATGAATGAATGAATGAATGAATGAATGAATGAATGAATGAATGAATGAATGAATGAATGAATGAATGAATGAATGAATGAATGAATGAATGAATGAATGAATGAATGAATGAATGAATGAATGAATGAATGAATGAATGAATGAATGAATGAATGAATGAATGAATGAATGAATGAATGAATGAATGAATGAATGAATGAATGAATGAATGAATGAATGAATGAATGAATGAATGAATGAATGAATGAATGAATGAATGAATGAATGAATGAATGAATGAATGAATGAATGAATGAATGAATGAATGAATGAATGAATGAATGAATGAATGAATAAATGAATAAATAAATAAATAAATAAATAAATAAATAAATAAATAAATAAATAAATAAATAAATAAATAAATAAATAAATAAATAAATAAATAAATAAATAAATAAATAAATAAATAATAAAAAAGTAACAGGAAGTTTTTCTGTACATTGAAGATATTTACAAAAAAAAAGTAACGATATGGTTTTAGGTATCCCTGATTCTATTTCACAAATTTTTCGCGGGTTAACGCTCGTAATAAATATAATCAATTATACTTTAATCAATGTACATTGAAATTCAATTAAATAAATTATTCAATCTTGCGTGACAAGAACTCATTATATGAGTAGAATGCTTGCTGGACAAGCCACAGGCGCAGTCTTTTTTTTTAAATAGGTAGACTCTGTGCATTTGTGACATCTAGCGGCAGACGATTTTATACAGACGGACCCATGACTCTAATAGTCATTGAGGACTTTGTGAGCTTGCGAGTAACCGAGCAGAGCCTGTGGGTGTGCCGGACACTGTACGAATGGCCATCACGAGTCGCTTATACTCACTCAGATTCTCCCTCATAGCCACCTGGTATATTAGAATACTCGGCAGCGTCATAATTCCTGGGGCTATGAAGTGGTCTCTTTCCGGTACGCGGTCGCGCCGCTCGAGAACTTTTCAGCCCCATCGACCATCGGTTCTGCGAGCAATTTGCCCCGCCCACTGCTTAGTATGTACAATCATTATTTTGCCTCTATCGGGAATCGAGCTCACGGGCCTATGTCTAGCATGCCATCTACAGACAATTTGACCGATTCGACCCACCCAAAGCGACAAATCGAGAAAAAACGTCACGGGGGCGCTCTTTTTGGCATACGTAAAATAACAAAGATAGAGGCACATCTCCATTTTTATTGTTTTCTCGGGGGAAGCAGGCCTACAGATATGACGGGTTCCAACTAAGGTATCAATTAGAAGTTAGAATAGCAGTTAGAATAACACTAAAGCAGTTAGAATACAGAACTGACAATCGATGTACATAATGATTAAATAAACTTATTTAAATTGTTTATTCACTATTGGAAGGAAGAGCTAACTCAATCAATCAGAGTAGGTAAATAAACCTTTATAAACTTTATTCTCGACTAAAACCTTTTACCTTATTTAAATAAACGAAAGTATTTTCTTACCATTTATTACTATTTCAGAAAACCTTTTAATTGAGTAATTTTTATTTTAAAACTGTTAGTCTGAATATAATGTAAGGATAAGCATTGTAATGTTCAGAACTACAGTGTGTAAAGTTCTACACATCATCACTCACATCCACAACAGGAACAGGCTTCGTTTTGTCGAAAATATACCACTCAGATCCACTTCTTCTAGTTTTTCGGATACGAGTACAACAATTTGGATGAAATTTTGAAGGGCAGGCTGCTGATGTGATTCTATCTTAGTCAAGGAAAAATACGGTTTCAGATTGCATTAAAGATACTTTACTAAATTGTATTTGAACTAATATTATTGTTAGTTTATAACACTTTTGTCGAGATTTTGTGGTTATATAGGCTCAGGACCCTATGAAATACCTTGAAATATAAATGTACAAAGGGAAGAATTATTTCTAAAGATATTTCTAATTATTTTTCTTTTTATTTTTAAATTGTGTGTTAGTTTAGTTTTTATGTATGTATTATGTCAGTGTGTTTGGTGGTGTTTGCAAATAAAAGTATTTTCTTTCTTTCTTTCATTTTTTCCAGCATACCAGCAAAAGAGAAAAAAGTTGTCTAGATTAACTCGGAAGCCCAGGTTCTATTTTATTATACGCCCAATAGGCCGATATATTTCCCTTATTAATAATTTGTTACATTGTTTAACGGAACCTAACTCAGCCTACAATATTCACAAAGCCAAATGAAATAACAATCAAATCCAATATTCTTGAAGGAAATAGAAATATTGACCACAAAGAACCTTTTAGATGTCAAGAGGTAAATTGGTATAACATTGGGAATGACATCTGAAAGGACAAGCAGGAAGTAGGCTGCAGAATAACCTGACGTGTAATCAGATGAAAGTAAATTGGTGAAAATCCACCAATATACAAGGTGTAACAAAATACTGGAGTTGGCAGTTGTAGCAATGTTTCTGACCATCCCGAAAGGAATTATAGTCATGAGTTTATGTATGTGTATGACACAAAATACTCTATTGTTTATCGAAAGGGGTGGTTTAGACCATCAAACTGAATAATTTTGGAGGCAAAAACGAAAAAAAAAAAGGGCTGTCACGAAATCGAATGAATGATAAAAAAAATCGAATGTACCTTAGATTTGAGTCTAGTAGGTAGGTGTACAGGTAGGGTACTAAAGTTTTGTATGAAACTGTTTTTTTTTCCTCTTTGATGACTCCATAGTGAATTGTTCAGTTTGATGATTTAAACCGGGTGGTTTAGTGTAACAAAAAAATCTTCGTAAAATTTAAAGAACCCTTTCAATATTACTAGGGTGTTTTGTCACACCCTGTATAAGTACAAAATATCGCGAAGCTATTCAAAATTTGTGAATTTGCACATCTGTGGAGTTGACAGGTCTAAATTTCTTTTGAATGCTTTTACCAATGATCATCTGAAAAATTATAAGAGACACTCAAAAAGAAGTGGTTTATTGAAAAAGTATTTAAATGAAACTCTATCGATAGCCTTTTCTTTGAATAGATAATGGTTATTTGAAAAATACCTAACCTTTTAAATTTCAAATTTCATTGTGTATCATCATCATCAGCCTACTTATCGCGAAAAAAAAATCTGCTGTCGATATTGATTTCGATATTGGTCCCGTAGAGAAAGATGTTCAGTTTGATGGTCTGATCATCCCCTTAAAATAGTTTCACCTAATTTTGTTAGACCTTATATAAAAAGTACTCTCACACTGTAGCATACCAGTGGTACATTACGGAGAAATACCCCAGGGCACCGGTCGCTATGGCGATCCTTGGGGAAGGCCTATGTCCAGCAGCGGACGTCCATCGGCTGAGATGATGACCACATGGTCGGCCAATTCAGGAAAAATATTGATTAATTGATTGATTGCTCGCTTCGCTCGCTCTTTATTTCTGTATTAATTACTGAGCCTACACATAATCTTAAAGAGATCTGACCATCGCTACGACATGGTGGTAAAAATTTTGACTTTAAATGAGTGCTCATACCCGCACGAGCAAAGCGACTACGAATTTTTGGTTCTTTTGGTAGTTTTTGGTAACTTCTGATAGACATTGGTAGCAAAAACAACAAAACCTTAAAAAACTACCAAAAACTAAAAAAAACAAAAGAACTAGGTAGGTTCTAGAAACTTCCAAAAAGTATTAAAAACTACCAAAGAGCACCAAAGTACTCTAGATGCTCAATTTAGTTAGACTCTGATGTTAAAACGAAAATGACATAAGCACAACAATAGTAAAAGTGGTGTTGCGTCTGAAATGAAATGAAATGTCTTTGTTTGTTGAATACAGGTGTCGGTAAGATGTTAAAAACAATGTTGCTCGCTATATCCTGCCTTCTGGCGTAACAAAATGTATCATGCACTTATAGAAATGATAATGATTTTACCTAATCCTATAATAACATCATTACTTACTCAAATATAACATTATACCAATATTTAATTAATAACCATTGTTGAATTGTCAATGACCATTCGTCAACAAATGAAGTTCGCTTCCCGCGTCGCAGTCGCGCCTGTTTGGACGCCGAGTTTCGCGTCGTAGACGGTCCCGCTTCGCTTCCCGCGTCCCGTGTCGCAGTCGACCGGGTATGAGCACTACTATAGGTTACTTTGCCCATGTTTTGTACGTAAAAAGCTCTTGCTGTAACCATGCTGTACCCGATTAGTATTGAAGAGAAAAGGCGAGGTCGCTTCGCTCGCTCTAAGTTTCTATTTTAGCATGGATAAAACAAAAGATGCCTGACCACAACCCAAATAGATGTACAAATAAATTTCAGCGTAGGCGTAGTCGCGATATAGCTGCGACATCGTCGCGTTATAGCCGCGATATTTCTGAGATCAATCAAGTATCGCGGCTATAACGTTAAGTTAACGCTTGTGGTTAAAATCACGGCCATCCAGTTGCGACGTCGTTGTTGTGTTGTTAAAGTATTTTTATTGATTTTTTTTATGATTTCACTAGATAAACTAATGGTGTACAATATATGACTGTGAGTAAAATTCCAGTTACTAGAAACGGTTGCAAGTTATTCTAGTTTCAGAATAATGTTAAAAATGCGTTATTTTCTTGAAAACAAATTCTATCGTGTGAAGTAATTTCAATCGTGTATTCAATTTATGCTAGATAAACTAGCCAAGAATATCGTGTAACTTTTTTGGTTTCGGTAACTTGGCCCCCCCGAAGGCGCTCCTAACAACATTAAAATTTCATAAGAAACATTTTCACGAACTAAATTAAACCACCTGCTCATATCAAAGAGCCTCAATTTCACATAAAAGGCGGGTTCCCATTTCCCATTTTTATGTTAAAATGGACAGGCTTGATAATAAACAACAATTTTCTCAATTTCAAAGGGGAATAAAACAAAAAGCCAACCCTGATTTCAGTATTCCGCACCTAAATTGGACAATTAGATCCCTTTTGTCATTTAATTGTTTGTCTGTCAGAAACAATGCTTCGTTGTAATGGAATATTGTAAATAGCTGTCTACTTCGTAAATAAACTATTAAATTCTTTCATATTTCATGACCCTGTATTTTCGTCAGCTGCAGATATTTTTGAAGCGTTATTTGATATAATTTTCGTACCTACTTATATTTAAGTTCAAAAGAGGCAATGTTTTTAGTCTTCCGTACTAAAATTGACAAACCCCACTCTGTCCGTCCGTCCGTTTGTCACAGGCATTTAAGACATAAGAAAATGAAAATGAAGCACAGATATCCCCGCGCCAACGCGACTTTGCAACCAGTATAGTATTGATCCTGGCATATTTTGGTTTAACATATTTGAAAACTGAAATTGTTGTTTTTTAAAGTAAAATACAAAAAAAAATTACGTAACATAAAAAAAAGTAATAATGTTTTTTTATTATCAGAATTTTGTCTTTTACTTAGTATTATAATAACTACTTTACTATGTACCTAGTCCATAATATCTTACATAAAATAAAAAATAAGCACCATTAAAGAAGACATAATATTCTTTTGGGAGCTATTTTGGAGTCACGCAAAGAGACAATAAACGGTTTACATTGTCAACACCAGAATTTAGTTATTCTTGTCATTCCCTATAAATATTCAATGCAATGCTGTGATGTGCTGTGATATTATTTTTGATCGGCAAATTGCCGTATGTTTTAATACGGCACTGGAAGTGCTGCCGTATACCGCTTTTTATAAATAATATCTTTAACGGCTCTGGATACTTGTCCTTTTTTTCACCCACAGAATGGCAGATTGCCGTATCAAGAACAACACAGCTCGCAATATGTTTTCCATACTATCTAATATTATTTATATTATTATAATAATTTTGCTGGTTTGAGGCAGTTATGAGTCTGCTATTTTTGGAGCGTTGATCTTGTATCTAGTTTTTATTATAGATCTAAGATTGTTGCAGGTTATTTAGGACAAGCTGAATTGAAGATTAATGGGCCTGTCAAGCTTTAGGTTGTCTAATTTTTATTTAATGTCATTCTGACAAGATTAATGTACCATTATGGATAACCCAGCAACTATAATATAATACTACGAAATCAGCGTCATCTATTTTTTGGATTCTGAATTTTGTAATAATAAGTAAAAACAATAAAGAAATATGCAACAAATTAAAAAAACGATCAAGTGCGAGTCGGGCTACTCGCGCACCGAGGGTTCCGTACCACACCACCACACAACATATTAACTTGCAAAAAAGTTTTGTTTTCTCCGGGACAAGACCGACTCCCACTTGACCGGTTTTTATGATAATGTTGTTATTCTGTAGAGTGTAGAGTTTTCTCTATACTCACACTAAGTTTATAGCCTATATGTATTTACCGTTTTTACGATAGAAGAAAAATCGTTGATAAAAACTAGTTTCTTGTATGAGGACCCCCTTAATTTTTAACTTTTTGACATTTTTATTATTTGTTAGTAAATCCGAATTAATAACGCACATTCGATGAAATTTCCAATTGTCTAGCTATTATGATTCAAAGTTACAGCCCTAAGTAGGTAGGACAGAAAGACAGACAGACGGACGGACAGCGTAGGCTTATGAATAGGGCCCCATTTTCATCCTTTTGGTACGGAACCCTAAAAATATGATTTCACATTTCTACCAAAGCATGCGCTGCGATCGATTTTTTTTCACCACCACCCACTTCGTAGGTATATATGTATATATAGCCAGTAAGTAAATTTTGTAATATATTTTACTTATCGGACTATTTATCGGATGAATTATAAATGAACGAACGGAAAATACCGTTTATCACTCAAATTGCCCGGATAATTACACATAATATACAGGGTGAAATTGATATCATTAGCATCCTTTTAAACTAAGAGTCAACCCATCAAACTGAACAACTTTCACTATTGGAGCTAACCGATCGGAGCAAAAACAAAATCAGCTGTTGAATACATTTGAGTCGAGTATGCACTGCAGTTGAGTGTGGAACAACTGATTATTTTTTTGCTCCGATCGGTTTGCTCCCATAGTGAAAGTTGTTCAGTTTGATGGGTAGACTCGTAGTTTAAACGGATGCTAATGATATCAATTTCACCCTGTATAGTATAGGTACTGTAACAGAAGTGTGTCTGTACACTGAAGATATTTATAAGAAAAAGATTACGATATGGTTTTTAGGTCTCTAAATCAACCTTTCTTAGAATTGTTGTCTGTTTGTTTGTTCGAGAATCACTCAAAAATTACATAACCGATTTTGATGAAACTGTTTTTCTGTGACAGTTTATGATTTGACTTAAAATCTGGTATAAAATTTGTGCGGACGAAGTCGCGGGTAAACTCTAGCTTTTTATAAAATTCTAACTAACTAACTTCGCCGTTTCAACTCCCCAAAGTAGCCAATACGGCCATTGACTTACCAACTGCTGGACGTGTTCGGGTCCGCGCTCAAAAGTGTCCGAACCGAACCTAAAGAGTTACAATTCGTATAAAAAGTTACAATTAAGCGCCAGTCTTTATTTGATCCACCGACAACGCGCACGTCTATAATGCCGCGCCTTATAATGCCGAACTTTTAAAAACTATGCAAGCAAAATGAACAGCTATATCATTTCAAATATTATTGATTTTTAAACATGTTACAGCCATATCATTGTTTTTAGTTGGTTTATATTACAAACTCGTACTTGTTTACGTTATGTAAGTTAGTCTAGAACACTTTTTTGCAAATTTTGTATTAGTCCATTAGTTTGTAATTCAATGGTATTGGCCTCAGAAATGATAGAGCGCGAGAAAGAGAGTTAATAGTAGGAATATTTCTTAACATCCGCAACATACTACGTCAAGAGCTCTAAACTGAAAATATTATTTGCACGCATGCTTCGTTAAACTAAAACTAAACAGAAACAACAATAGGCATCTGCAATATGCTTCGTATGTTGTTCTGACCGCATCTTCTCTACGGCGACAACAGGTTCTGTCGCGGTTGTAGCTTAAAAAAAAGATTTGACTTCAAGTTACTATAATTAAATAAATTATTTAGACTTTGACTAGTCTAGATACTATACTATATAAGGTCTAACAAAATTAGGTGAATCTAATTTAAGGGGATGATCAGACCATCAAACTGAACAACTTTCTCTATGGGACCAATATCGAAACCAATATCGACAGCAGATTTTTTTTTCGCGATTTTGGTATTGAACTCGCTAAAAAAAATCTGCTGTTCCATACAAACCTACTCGACCTAAATGTATGGGACAGCAGATTTTTTTTTCGCGATTTCAATATTGGTCCCATAGAGAAAGTGGTTCAGTTTGATGGTCTGATCATCCCCTTAAAATAGTTTCACCTAATTTTGTTAGACCTTATATATGAAATGAAGATAGAGACTAGAAATGAAATGAAGTGGGCGATTATTCTAGGCCGGAACAACACAGCACGCCAAATCAACTCTAGCTACGTAAAAAATCGGGAAGGCAGGGATGCAGCCGCAGTGGAACGTGAAACGTGTTGCCCCGAGTAATGGATTCTATACTCTAAATAAAGATAATATTCCGGTAGGTTCTATACTTTCAAAGCAATAAGCGATCTTGTCATATATCTATACTATTATAAAACTGTAACAGGAAGTTTGTCTGTACATTGAAGACATTAACAAAAAAAAAGTTACGATATGGTTTTTAGGTGCCCCTGATTCCATTTCACCAATTTTTGGATTTTTTGTCTGTCTGTTTGTTTGTGTGTTTGTTTGTTTGAACGAGTATCACGCAAAAACTACTGAACCGATTTTGATGAAACTTTTTTGTTTGATAGCTTATGATCTGACTTAAAATCTGGTATATAATTTGTGCGGACGAAGTCGCGGGTTAACGCTCGTGTATTATATTTCTTTACATGGTTTTTGCAAGTAACCCCCTACTAACCGAAATGAAAGACTTGTCACGGTTTCACAACAAAAAAAGAACTAATAACTGTAATAAGACACAAAACAAAATAATATCTCTAAACAACATAAACCTGACTTGACATATTGATTCTAACCATAAAACGAATGTTTGAGAAGCTTGTACGAACGTCCTATTTCCCGGATCAAAGACATGAAAGTCAAGACTACGGATTTATAATATTTCTCTTATCTCCTACAAATAAAAGTAAAACGGAAAAGTTTTATCAAATAATAAAGTTGTCGCCCGAAGCTTATTCTGAAAGCTACATGACAACCTTAAAATTATGGTAATAAGGGAAGAAGAAACACGAGCGTGGGAAAAGTTTTGCCATAAATAATTAATGTTGGAGTAGGTACAAGTGAGTTGCTGCATTCACTTTGCAGTGATAAATTGGGCTTAGGGGTAAATTTAATGTCTTAATTCGTAATTGTTCTTTTTAAAACTTTTTAAATAATATCTTTGTCATTCATCATCTCAGCCGATGGACGTTTAATGCTGGACATAAGCCCCCTACCAAGGATCGCACAATGACCGGTCCTGCGCTGCCCTTATCCAACGCCGCCTTCACCGTCGTCTGTCCACCTTGTGGGAGGTAGCCACTCCACATTGGCCATATCGTTTCTGCAAGCAATGTGCCCCGCCCATTGCCATCTTTGGGCTATGTAACCTACTCTGGTTCTTTTGCGGATCCCTTCATTTCTGATTCGATATCGTAGGGAAACTTCGAGCATAGCCCTCTCCCCTTTGGGTGACCTTCAGCCTTTTTGTGAGGCCTTGAGTGAGCGACCACGTCTCTGTTCCATGTCATCACTGACGATACACACTGGTCAAAGACTTTCGTCTTGAGACACTGCGGTATTTGGAATGTGAAGATAACGCTGCCCAGCAAAGTTGGATTCGACGATTGATCTCTTTCTCGAAGTTGGACCTACCTAACTGGATAGTTTGCCCCAGGTAAACTTAATCGTCAACAACTTCGATCTCAGAGTTTCCGATCTTTACAGGAGCCGGTACAACATGGTTCAAATAATATCTTGGTCATTGTACACTAATAAAACATGGAATACACAATCAACGGTTCAAAAATGTTACAACCAAAGTGCAATCTATTTCAATTTTAATTTAAAATTGTGGTTCCAATATCCAGCACTGATGGTGCTTGCCATTTTACGGTGATATTCCTCACTGCCCCCTCTGCTAATGATACGGACTGATTATCCTGTCTTTCATAGATTTTTTTTAAATTATGATATAATACTCCAGTGCAATTTCAAATCAAAGCAGATACAAAAATTATCTAGCAAAAGGCGACGAGAATACAAATAAACAAAAAATTATTTCATATTGCGAAAGTAGCACGTTTTTAAATTACGTAGCTACGAAACCTTTTGTTAGCTATTTTTATTTTTAAAAATGCCGCTTGCATCTGTGTACGACATTTCGCATGTCAGACTGTGGTTTCTATCAAAAAGGCTAAAATGACGCTTGCACCTGCAGGCACAGAATAAATACGAGTACTGCCCGTACAGAAGAATCACTTCGCAAATAAATTTAAATAAACAGCTACGAAGAGAGACGACGTGGCAATAAGGTGCATGTTAAGAAGTGCTCAGACCCGCACGACCAAAGCGACTGGGAAGTAGGAAGCGACTACCGGGCGATCGAAACCGACGCGACCACGACGCAGGAAGGCAGCGTCAGCGGAGCGGGACGCGCGCGTCTAGTGGTCAGACGTGTAAAATGTTACGCTCTCGTAATAAAATAAAATACAAATTTTAAATTTCAGTCCATTTTGGTTCTTGTTGGTAGTTTTTGGTTCTTTTTGATAGATTTGGATAGTTTTTGGGAGTTTTTTCTAGAATTTGGTATATTTTGGTTGTTTTCGGTTCTTTTTAGTAGATTTTGGAAATTTTTGGTTCTTTTGGTAGTTTTTGGTAATTTCTGGTAGATTTTGGTAGCAAAAATAACAGAAACAGAACAAACAAAAACAAAAGAACTAGGTAGGTTCTAGAAACTTCCAAAAAGTAATAAAAACTACCAAAGAGTACAAAAGTACTCTAGATGTTCAATTGAGTTAGACTCTGATGTTACAACGAAAATGACATTACCACAACAATAGTTAAAGAAGTGTTGCTTCAATGACTATACATCATCAAATGAAGTTCGCGTGCCGCGTCGCAGTCGAGCCGGTTTCGAGGCCGAGTTTCGCGTCGTAGACGCTCCCGCTTCGCTTCACGCGTCGTAGTCGCCCGGGATCGAGCACTACTTTATGCGCGCGTGAGCGCGTGCATGGCGCGTGCAATCAAAACTGAACAGAGTAATTTAATTTATATGCCATTCTCCTCTTGGTGGGGAACGGCAGCCGCGCGCACCTAAACTGTGGAGTGAGACAGGCCTGCTGCTGTTGGTACCAGTTTCTTATGTAGCACGAGTTTTAGTTTCACATCTTAATAATTATCATTGTACCGAAAGCGCCAACAGTCTACAACAAGATTATTCGCATATAAACACCCTGGATACTACATGGAAATGGGCTTGAGCTGACAAGAAAAATTAAGCACGTGCGATACTGACTTACAGAGAGTGAGAGAAGACTAAACCATTGCCTACTGTCGTCTTCCTTTTCCCTGTCTTCCACGAGGGTTATTTTTAGCTTTAATTAATGTAATATTTAATAGGATTAATTTTGTACTGTTATTGTTGTCAACCATTTTCAGCTTACTAGACTAAATCTACGAACTTGTGAAAAGTGGACCAAAAATTTTACGAAACATATATTCGTTCGGACTCGAAATCATGCCAGGCTGATCGCTGGCAGACTTGGTGTTTTGTTAATAGGGTGGTCTAGAATACAATGTCCCGGTAACCCCACTCGTGTACTCGATGACGTAGTTCCATCGTACTTTTAGGTGACCGTAATGTGGTCCGACTAGCGAAACTGCCAAGAGGATGTGAGGCAGACCTGTTTTATTTTACTTTTATAAGTAGCTTCTATTGCTACGAAAAGGTTTCATTCGTGTACTCTATGACGAGATTATGGCAAAAAAATTACAACTTTTTTTCTCAACTGTACCGAACCTGCCAAGTTGAGCATTGGCAGACCAACATTTTGTGGGCCTAATAGGCCACTACGCTAGCTACAAACTGGTACATTACGTGTACTCGATGACGTAGGATAATTTGGAGTGCCCTCATAGTCTAGTATTTAGCACCATATTTCTTCTTATACTGTGACAGAGCTGAGAAAAATCATCTCAAGAATTCACATAAAAGGAGCCGTCCAAACTGTGAAGAAGACAGGTAAGTAATTCCATGCCAATCAATTAATCTTTGTCATTTTCATGAACCCGTAAATACCGTAGAAACAAACTGCGAGGCCCATTCCCAGCCTGAAATGCTAAATACGTTAATACTAAGGGTGCCTCGCTCTTGGTACCTCGCCAAGTTCAGCTTCCTCGCACAGGCCGTGCGAGGAAGCTGAACTTGGCGAGGTTGCGTAGTGGAGGTTGCGTAGTGGAAATGAACTAACTGCACGAGGATGCGGACCATATGCACGCATAATTCGCACGCATCCGTCCTTCGCATCCCTCGCAGAAAATATTAGATCGTATCCCTAGACAGACATCGCAAGCCCTCAGCCTTCGCTCGCATGCCCCACAGATATCCCTAGTTCTTATAGCCCTTGCTCGCATCCATCGCTTGCATCCCTGGAAAACTTCTTTTGCTCGCATTGTATGTAAATAACTTTGCTCTGCTTAGCAACTTTCAACCAGAGCTGCGCTGTTTGAGGACATTGAAGACAGGAAAATGAAGCAATCGTATTGGTGGATTTTATCCTCGCTCACAGCTTATAGCTTCTTCCTATCATAGCTCTGGTGGAAAACCTTGCTTCTACTATACGCGGCTTTAAAACACAGTTGGTAGTTTGTAGCAATGTTTAATAGGGACTCAAACATCAAAGTTTACCTTTTACTAACAAATTCATTGTTTCAACTTATTATTCGAAACGTGTGCTACGGTCACAGTTGAAAATAAAAGTTTTATTATGAAGCTGTACTTTGTATGATGCCGGTGAAATTGTATTAAGTATACGTCGAGCGTAGAGATACAAAGCCCGCGGCGACGTCTTTTTGTTGTTCTTTTTATATCAGTCGAATTTTATTGTTTGTATCTTTGTGCTTGAAGTACTGTTATACCATAGTTTAATAAAAACGAATAGTGGTGAAACTCAGGGGTTGCGGTGAGTCTATGCTTGTGCGGTGTGAGGGGACGGGGGCGTACGCTTGCGTACCCTACGTACCCTACGCGCGTAGGTCGGGACGCACTCCTTCCGGGCACACCGCACTCGATTGACCTGACGCGACGACCGAGCTTCACCACTGTTAGTTTTATTACACTATAGTTATACAAACCGTGCTGTCTTCAATGATATTTTACACAACATAATATGTTACCTTAATAGAAAATGGCGCGTAAAATTGTGCCGCGCCACAGCCGTCATGCACGTAGTATTGTTTGACGCGGACTATTGAAAGTCATCCTAATTAAGTCTTTTTCGTGTCTTCACTTTGCGTACGCTAATAACATATCTGCTTCACTGTCTTTTTAAAGTCCTAAGGCTCAATTTACAACAGTAGCAGCGGCAGGCAGCGCTGTTTCTGTTGCACAGCATTCGGAACTTTATTCTACATTGCTAAAATATATTATCCTTTGTGGGGCTCGACAAAGCATCGGTGTGTGGCGGCCCCTAGCTTAGTTCCCCAGTAGCTCTCTAGCTACCATACATTTGACTGTCAAACTGCTGGTTCATTCCAGCCGCTACCTGACCTTGCGCGCCGCTGCCATTTTTTTTCTAAATTGAGCCTACTGTGTTTAGAATTGTGGGTTAGAATACTTATATCTCTTCCCGTGGACTAAACACATATCTATATTTATTACTAAAAAGTACTTCACTCCTAAAAGATCAACATCCAAAATAATTTTACCACTTAAAATCTCTGAAATCTTAAAATGGGTCTAAAACTTAACTCAGCTACATGCACTTCATAGGTAGTTTTTTGGACACCACGATATACTGCCTTATGTATTTGGGTAAGAATCTAGCGTGACAATTCTTGTTATAAATAATTGAGCCAGCATTTCTTTTTTATTACTGAATACAACCCAGACTAGGTACTCTAGCTAACTTGTTAAGGCCAGGTTATCCCAGCGCAAGCGTCTCTTTCTTACAAGCATAAGTTTGCTATTAGCCATCTCACTTCAATTCAAAGCAGGATCGCAAAAAACCCACAGACTTCTGACAGAAGTCTGTGAAAAACCTTATTTTTCATCAATATCTTTTCTCTTGGATATTTGGGATAAAAACTAGCCTCAGAATGAAAGTGGCATTTCCAATTTTTCAGTGTATTTTTTTTATTTATAGTGTTAATAATCTTTAAGTAAAACTTGAAAAATAGTCATAAACTTACCTATCTTTGCATGTTTTTTATAGTGTTTTGAGCCTAAGAATAATCAAGAACAGTTCATGAACAACAAAATATATTTATTCTGGATTAAAAAAACGACTATTTCATGTCTTAAGACTCAACCAAAAACAGGTCGATTTGAAAGTACCTGCTCTTAAATCCATTTTGTATATTTCTAACTTTATTTGTCGCAAATGATTTTAGTTTATTAGTTGTAACTAAATTAGTTGTTATTTCAAAAACAATAAGCCAACGCAGCAGCCGTAGCTCAAAACTCAGCTAAATTGGCGGCCGCACAAACTGACTGTAAGCTTTGCTTTTACATTGATATAGAATTTTGGTAAACAATTTTAGACACAATTGTTTTATTTACCACGCGGCTTTCCCTTAGGGGTAGTCAGAGTCTTAGGCGTGCCATTTTTTACGATACTTGCATACCTCTTTCACCTAATTAAACTAAAAAAACCTAGAAAAACTCTTAGTTGTTGACAAGTGACCACAAAATCTGAAATGAAAGATTTTTTTTGTTCTTCGCTCTCATATGCAGGGTGTAAGTGACAGCCTAGCAAATACTGAAACGGTGAATTCAGACCATCAAACTGAACAACTTTCACTATGGAGCCTACCTCAGGGAACGCGAAAAAAAAATCAACTGTCCCATACAAAATGGCTTTACCTACCAGACTAAAATGTATGGGACAGCTGTTTTTTTTTGTGTTTCCTGAGGTAGGCTCCATAGTGAAAATTGTTCAGTTTGATGGTCTGAGTTCACCGTTTCAGTATTTGCTAGGCTGTCACTTACACCCCGTAGACAAAAAAATCTGAAATCTTGTTTTTATGAATGACCAACATTTTAATTTGTACCTTATAATTATAACAAGATAAAAATTGTTCTCTCAAAAGCTGTGCGGCCTCCTAATGGTATTTAAAAAAATCTCTTTTCGCCTCAAAAATCAATTTTTGATGTTGTGGTAAATTTTAACTGTACGAAGAAACGAAAAAGTGACAAAATTTCAGTACCCTGAGACTATCCAAGCATTCGGTCTCCTTATAATAATAATAATAATTACTGTCAATAAGGTTATTAAATAAGAATTGTACAATTTAGGGTAACGACACATTGATCGAGGTGTCGACTGTCGTTCATACAAAAAACTAGATTAGTTTGGGCTGCCGATGCCGCGCCGTACGTACGCATTCTTTTCCATCAACAACGTGGCAAACGGCGCGTCCCATACTAATCGTGATTATTGTATGGACAAACCGTTGATAATACAAAATAAAAAGAAGATTTTATTTATTTGTCGAAATAGAAACGTCATGTAAAAATCCCTTTGTAGGTACTAAACGTATGTCAACAAACAAAAATATGTCCCTTCCAGCAATTTCATGAACTTTGTAGAAATATTTTAAAGCTCCACAGCGTTTTTTAATTGTACCCAATTAACTTTTTTGCCCCCAGCTTTCTGAAAGCCAATTACATTACTGGTTCGGCAAATTTTTTACGAAAAAGTAAAAACAATAACAATTTTTTTTTCTCAAGGGATTGTTTTCAGTGGCCTATTTATGGAAACTCACAATTTTCAGTCAACTAATTAGTTTAGCAACATTTTAACTTTATTTTTTTTCTGATGTTATTACGTTTATTTTTTGTGAAGTTAAAGGGCTACAATCTTGTTAGTTATTTTCATTTTTTTTAACTCACTTTCATCGAAGTTTTAGCTAAGTTTTAGTAAATTAAATAAAGTCGAAAACTTAAGCAGACACATCTTTTATTAAAATGTTTTGCGTTGATTTATAATTCAATTTCAATATAAATGTTACTACGTTGTTTATCAGTAGCTTTTACCAGCGTAAAGCGTTGTATTATCGAGATAATAGAGTAACTAACAATAATCCATTGCATAGCAATTGTTTGCATAGCTGAGCCTTAGAAGTGGAATAAACTCATTTTACATACGAGGCACAACGAACAAAAAAGTGGTGAAACCTTTTCCGACGAGCTGCTCTACTATACACCACTATTACTGGTAAAAGAGATATAATTACCATAGTGGCTTTCGAAGGGTTACACCTTGTTGCTCTCAGCGTCTCTACATTCTTAAATCAATAATTCATTCATTAATCAAATTCTAATTTGCCTTTCTAATTTGGCTTTTAGGTTTATACAAACGTATTTCCCTGATTCCTGCCAGGATAATAAAACTAGAGCACACAATTTTTTACCATACAATTTTATGTTCCCTCTGCCATATTTCTATGTTTTGTTTTTTCC
The DNA here is from genome assembly GCA_927399405.1 of Agonopterix arenella. Lineage (NCBI taxonomy): Eukaryota > Metazoa > Arthropoda > Insecta > Lepidoptera > Depressariidae > Agonopterix > Agonopterix arenella. Next base: position 4,999,937 of record OV656704.1, read on the forward strand.
CCATTAATTAATTACTATGAGAACTAGGAATTTCTAAAATTACTAAAATTGTAGCCAAACTCTT